>CAWUFW010004352.1:185000-1566190 GCA_963921515.1 Calotriton arnoldi
AGAGAGAGAGAGAGATGGGGAGAGAGAGAGAGGCAAAGCCGCTCAACCAGGGCTCAGAGAGAGAGAAAGAGCAAAGAGAGAGAGAGAGAGAGAAAGAAAGAGAGAGAGAGAGAGAGAGATAGAGCGAGATATAGAGAGAGATATATATATATAGAGAGAGAGATAGAGAGAGAGAAAGAAAGAGAGAGAGAGGGAGGGAGAGAAAGAGAGAGGGAAGAGAGAGGGAGAGAAAGCAGAGAGAGAAAGAAAGAGAGAGAAAAAAGAAAAAGCAGAGAGAGAAAGAAAGAGAGAGAGAGAGAGCGAGAGAGAGAGGGAGAGATAGGGAGATAAAGAGAGAGAGAAAGAAAGAGAGAGAAAAGAAAGAGCAGAGAGAGAAAGAAAGAGATAGCGAGAACGGGAGAGCAATAGAGAGAGAAAGAGGGAGAGAGAAAGAGAGAGAGAGAGAAAGAGAGAGAGAGAAAGAGAGAGAGAGAACGAAAGAAAGAGAGGAGAGAGACAGCAAGAGAGAGAGAGAGAGAGAGAGAGAACGTGAGAGAGCTAGAGAGAGGGAGAAATAGAGAGAGTGTGAGAAAGGGAGAAAGAGAGAGAAAGAGAGAGAGAGAGAGCGAAGAAGATGGGGAGAGAAAGAGAGAGAGAGAGAGATGGGGAGAGAGAGAGAGAGAGAGGTAAAGCCGCTCAACCAGGGCTCAGAGAGAGAGAGAGAGCAGAGAGAGAGAGAGAAAGAGAAAGAGCAAGAGAGATAGAGAGAGAGGGAGAAAGAGAGAGAGAGGGAGGGAGAGAGAGAAAGAGAGAGAGAGAAAACGAAAGAAAGAGAGAGGAGAGAGACAGCGAGAGAGAGAGCTAGAGAGAGGAGAGAGAGAAGGAGCTCGAGAGAGATAGAGAGAGTGAGAGAGAGAGAGAGAGAGAGCGAAAGCGAGAGGGAGGGAGAGAGATAGGGAAAGTGCGAGAGAGAGAGTGAGAGAGATAGAGAGAGCGAGGGAGAGTGTGAGGGAGAGAGGGAGAGAGAGAAAGTGCGAGTGAGAGAGAGAGAAAGAGAGAGAGAGCTAGAGAGAGGGAGAAAGAGAGAGGGGCAGATAGAAAGAGCGAGAGAGAGAAAGTGCGAGCGAGAGAGATTGAGAAAAAGAGAGAGAAAGAGCGAGAAAGAGAGAGAGGCAAAGCCGTTCAACCAGTGTTCAGCGAGAGAGATGGAGCGAAAGAGAGAGAGCAGGCTCTACAGCCAGAGATCGAAGTGTGAGAGAGAGAAAGAGCGAGACAGAGAAAGAGAGAGACAGCGAGAAAGAGAGAGGGAACCGGAGGGTGCACACGCCCCAGGCTATGACAGTGCCCTGTCCTGTGCTGTTTTACGGGTGAATGGCAGGAGGAGGGGCGTGTAAGGGGGGGCAGTGGCCTGGCAGGGGGAGCTCTGTATGGTCCCCTCTGTTGTGCTCTTTCTTATTAGCCTTCCCTTCCCCTACTTGCTCCCTCTTTCTTCCTACTAATGCCTGCCCGGTGCACAAAGGTTCCTGCTGGTTCTGCTTTCTATTTCCCCATATCTTCCTGTAGCAGTTTAGGCGTTAGGTCGGTCATATATCTTCTCTCCCCTGTCCTTCACTTGTGTTCATTCCATTCCACAGTCTCTCTCTCTCTCTCTCTCCTCTTTCCCTCACACTGTCCCTCTGTCTCCTACCTCGCACCACCTCTCAGATCCTTTTTACATCTATTTGTATTAATAAATGCATGTACATAGTTATAGGACATGTGACCCTATGCAACATGTAATATGATACATATCACACATTTTTATATAGCGCTTCATGCCACACTTCCGCCATTTCTAAGCGCTGTAAACAACAGATATTACAGATGGCAGTGCCTACACTACTGCAGGGCGCCAGCTATTAATGCCTACATAAAGATAAGGCGGCATTGTGGTATAGCTGGGTTTTAATAGGAATTTCAGTCACTTCTAACTTTATGGTTTGTTTAGAACATTCCACCACTCAACATCTCAAGAATCCGCCTGGTCTTCTTTTTAATGGCCTGACTGTGTGATTGGCCTCCTCCTGCCTAGACACATCTCCAACCCTGGTATTTTCTCCTCCCCCTCTACTCCAGATATTCAGAGCAAAGTGAAAACAGCAGAGATAGGAAGATTGAAGGTGGAAATTTGTCTGAGAGGCAAGTTGAGGGTTTACTGAAGGCCTACAGATGGCAGGTCTTGAGAACAATTTATGACTGCATCTTCGAATTTCCAGTTGACCAGCTACAAATGGTTTTTATTCAATCAAGTTGCTGGCGTTGGGGTTTAGGGTCATACAGTCCCAATCCACAAAGCGGTTTCCCTCTAGAGGTGGCACCAAGGGAAGAACAAGCATTGTAAAAGGCAAATGGTTTGGTGTTGGCTGCCAGCCTTTTGGCTTTGTCAGTGTTTGTTCTGTTTGGTAATGGTTTTTGTAAAAGTTTATTGTTGTAGGAGCTGTAGAACCTCACAGATATATATTAAAAAAGTGTCTAACAGCAAAAAAAACCTCTTTGGTTTTAAAAAGCACATATTTGCTTAGCGGTGCCTGGTACTGAAGGAGACGACTGTGTGCGGATGTGTTTCTTATGAAAGAGCAGAAGACTGTCACTCAGAGTCAAGTTAGCCAATGGGTGAAGTGGGCTGACCAATGCCCCTATGCTGTATACAGTAGTGGGCGGAGGAAAAATGTGACTGGTACAACAACAGACCAATGGATGAAGTGGAGTTAACTGAAAGCCCCTATAAGTAGGTATATTATACATATAATTTTTGAAAATTCAAAACATCTCAGCTAACACCAGACCCAAAAAGAAGCACTGATGCTAAGTGTGTGGATAGCCTGCTGTCTTAAAATATAGCATGTAGGAGCACTGATGGGAGTGTGAGTGGAGTTGTGTAAGCAAGGATTGTAATCACTCACAGAGTCAAAATGTTTGCAAATTTAACAAATATTTGTTAAACCTTCCACACACTTCCAGTGCACTTCAATACAGCAGGTTGACACAGATAATAGCAGACATGTCAAATCACACTGTGAGATAGTCTGTCACACGATACTGATTCTCTTGACATGGTCATACAGCAGTGGTGGACGGTAAGGTACGGAAGTGGCGGGGCGGGGGTGAATAAAAAAAAAAAATGTATCTTACCTGATCTCGCCGTGTCTCTCCTTCGTCTCTCCTTCGTCTCTCCTACATCGAGTGAGTCTCTTCCGGGAAGCACCCAGGCTCCTCACAGCCAATCACAACGCTGCAATGCAGCGTTGTGATTGGTCTGAGCTCTGTCAGTGCTTGGCACAAAGCAAGCCCTCTTCCCATGGCCACCACCTTAGAGGCCACTCCAGGGCTAGACATACACTAAAGGGGAGGGCCGCACCACCCTTTTTAGACTATGGCACAGTCCTACAACTTTCACATGCTGAGAATTGTTTTCAAAGTTGGCCCACCTGTAAAAGACATGCAGTAAGTGTGGAAAATAAATCTCATCCATTCTCACCGAGAGTGTGGTCACAATAAAAAACTTTTCATGGAAAATAATCCATGACGATGGACACAATGTTTTGCTCTTTTTTTAATATCCTTAGCCCATGCAGATGGTGAGCAGAAAATTTAAGAAATGTAAAATTACCTTATTTTGAAAACTGATTTTCTATTAAAAAGCTTTTCCTTCTTCGGCATTCCCTCAATTAGCGCAACACCTATAGCTGGGTCGTTTACGCATACAAATAGAAGTGCATGGACCTGTGTCAAAGTGTAAAACAACATTGACAATGGAAAAAAAGATATTTGTGTAAATTCACAAATGTTGTAATCCCACCAATGTGCAATTTCCACACTGAGTACCGTCTGTGGTTGTAGGACTCTGTGACACAGCGGTCAGGAAAGTTTAAAAAATATTATGTATAACATTATTTTGAGATCCCCGCCTACCGGATGGGAATCTCTGTGCTATGGGAACAAATGTTTTCCCTTAGCATGAGCGGGCCAGTCTACATTCCCGCTCTTGGGAACACCATACAGCACATTACAGACATGGGCTGTCAAAATCAATGATGTTATCCTGCTCTCAATAGGGTGAGAAAACCATTGCTGTGACCAATGGGCCTTCAGGTCAGAGGTTAACACTGGCAGAACCAATGGTGGCTCCACTGGTGTCAACATACCTCTCCCAATGGCTTCAGATAGAATGGGGGAACTGCAAATTTTCTCTGTGGAGGAGCAGTATCATTATCTGGCAGCGCTCCACTTTACGACATTCTAAAATCAGACCATCAGTTTCCAATACAGCGCCTCGTCAGGAGTAGTAAGCACTATATAAATACAATTACAATTAATTCTGCAGAGGGACCCTGGCAAAACGTTTCGCTCAGGTGCAATTGTAGGTTTTGCTAATCTTGAATCCTTGGGCCACATTTTATTCTTGCCCCTCAATTTCTTGTACTGGGGCTACTATCTTTAAGAAAAATGTTTCTGAAATCTAAAATAACCACATTGGATCTGGCACTAGGATTTTGAATCATGGTGATAGCAATGGAATATCTTAGGCATTTTTGGCACTGCTTTCTTCAGGAATATAATGAACATGTTTTGAGTAATTTAAGGGTCATTCAGGTGGAAGCACTAGCGGGGCATCCGCCAAAAACCCAGGGTCTGTTTGACAAAGGTAAACGTACAGTTTTGTGTGCGTTTACGATATTTTGCATTTCACAGAGCAATTTTACGAGCAGTATCTTTACGACTGCCTAGCTGTTACGAGTGCGGAGACTCTGTTGTCGAAGATTCTACTCATAAAATTCCTTTGTGAATTGCAAAAAATCATAAACTTGCACAAAAGTGTAGGTTTACCTTTGGAATCAAGCCCCCAAATGGTATCCAGGACCTGTGCAGAGGTGGGGAACTTCTGAGTTTCTAACTGCGAAGACTCAGCCTATACAATCCCTAGAAACCAGGGAACTGGTGGTTCCATGTCATTGGAAGACCTGCTATATTTGAAGTGCATCTTCCATCGCAGGTTTTTTCTGCCCGGGCCCTCCATGCATTACCCAGGTAGAAAAAAGAATATTTTCACAATCACACTGTGAAAAAACTCCAAGTGAGTCCGGGAACCGGATTTTATTTTCCTAAAAACAATCTCCTGGTTTAAGGATTTGTTTTTTGGTAACGCTCCACCTAAATCCGCTATGATGTTATAATGGGGAAGCATGGAAAATTTTCAGCAAAAGTGTTCCCCTCATGTGAACAAACTATTTTTGGGAAAATATTCCTCATCAGTTCCCTGTTTGGTAAGGAACTCTAACTTTTTCAGAACACATGAAATTGGGCTTGCAATAGTGTCGTTTTCAAGTTTTTTTCTGTCTACAGTCCTATAATATTTCGAGGCAACCACAGTAATGACATGATGACACTGTTTTTTATGCTGGTGGCTGAGAGTATATGGATATGTCTAACAACAATAAAGACTTCATTTTGGACCCTTTGTTAGCAGGAGTCATTAGAAGCCAGAGTGTTTACAAGAATGTTTCCCAAGGAAACCTCTGGACCTTAAATATCTGGAAACAACTTAGGGGCCAATTCCGATTCGGGCCGGAAAACGTACCGACCGACTCGGAGCCGGAATTTATTCCGACCGACACGTACCGGTGCAGCCCGACCCGCAAACTACGATGAAAAGCGTGCAAAATCCGACCGACCCGTACAGAACACAATACGAACGACCGAACCGCGCGGAAAACAGCTATCCGGCCGGAAAACCACGCGAATCGAACCGACCGACACGCACCAGGAAGAATCCCGAACGAAACGTACCCGCGAACTCCGACCCGCCAAGTACGATGCAACGCGTGGAAAACACGACCGAGTCGCACGGAGCCCAAGCCGTACGACCGACACGCATACAAAACTGCGAGCCGAAGCAACCCAATACACCGCGACCGACGCGTACGCAGCACAGAAAACAGCACAAACACAGCGTGAACGAATCGGAGAAGCTCGCACGAGACAACTGCAGGGTCCGACTCGGTCAGAAGAACGACTCCTACATGCACAAAAAGTACAAAGGAAAAAACACAAAAAAAAGGGGGAAAACAAGCAATTACAAAGCCAATAAATACTGGGGGGGGACATGGAACAAAGACACACCCACAACTCCACCCATATAAAGGACACAAATCCCTACCATGATCCTTTGCAAATTCAAATTACCTGCCAGCACTCAACACCAACAGACAGCAACCACACACACACTCACAGCTCATCCATCACACAAGCCACACACCATCAGCACCTCAACAAATAGCACCCTCACATACACCCAGCAAAACACACACTCACACACCCTCACTTGCACACCAACACACACATCACTCACCACCACCACCCATCACCATGCCCCTAAAGAAGAATCCAAAGTTCCTAGATAGTGAATTGGAAGTCCTGGTAGATGAGATCCTCAGGGTAGAGCCACAGCTGTTTGGTACACTGGTCCAACAGACCCCCATGTCGCAGAAAACCAAGATGTGGGAGAGGATCGTCGACAGGGTGAACGCACAATCACCATGTTTGCGCACAAAGGAAGACATCCAGAACAGGTGGTATGACGTGCGCAGGAGGGTCAGGGACCTACTGAAGAAGGACTACCTCTTGAGCCAACACACCGGCAGTGGCCCTCCTGCCAAACCAGTATACCTCAGGCCTTGGGAGGAGAAGGTGCAGGCCATTCTACCACCAGTGAGCGTATATGGACTAGAAAACATCCCAGAGCCTGGTGAGTACACAACAAATGTACACAATATTGAGCGACAATACACACACATCACTGTCAAGGGGAGAGTCAAACCATGCACCCTTAGCAAATACACACCAACCAAAACATAATCATCCCAAGATGTGTATGTCAGTCAGATAAACACAACACATGCCATCTAATAGTGATATGTAACTGTGTCATCACATGTACAAACACAACTATAAATACAGCTAGGCAGTGGCACAAATATAACTAACAAACACAGCCAGACATGTAGCCACCACTACAACACCACCTCACAGTGAAGCCCACTGAAAGGAAGGAATCCTGTGTATGCTGGGCAAGTCAGTGTAGCCAATAGCATCATGGGAGTTGTAGTCACAGATATTGCCCACCCTCACAATGCGCCCATCAACACCACCATGAACCATGCTCACATCACAGGGAGTGGAAAACAACTGACAAGATGGCTGACACTGGCTACTGCTGTGGGGAGCACAAGGCCCTGCTGGCAACTGTGCACCAACCAACAGCAGGACACCACTGACTGACATCCTGAAAGCCAACTTGCACTCCCTGCAATGGAAGCACGTTCCATGGTGGGATATCTGGCTGGGTGGGAAGGAGAACTGACAGCACTGACCATAGTTACCAGCAGCTCTGCTCACACACACCCCTAACACAAACTCCACACAACTCACCTGGGAGAATGCATTGCCTCACACTCTAATCAAATATCCCACAAAGAACCACAACCCTGGGTCATGCTGTGTGAAGCACAGGGACACACATGGGACTCGTAGCCAAACTAACCCCAGGATAACACTGTCAGCCATCTTGTCAGCACAGGCACACAACCCCACAGGGAAGCAGAGTCAAAAGGAAGGAAGCATGGGCATGCTGGGAAGGGGGGTGGAGGCAATAGCATGATGGGAGTGGTAGTCACAGCCCAACATCCCCCACCCACATGGCCCAGCAAGCTCACACCCAAGCATGCACACCTCACAGGGAGTGAAAAGCCACTTCAAAGATGGCTGACACTGGTGCTCAGTCGTGGGGAGCACATGGCCCTGCTGGGAACTGGGCACCAACCAACAGCAGGACACCACTGTCAGCCATCTTGCCATTGCTGTCACACTCACTCACAGTGAAGTCCACTCAAAAGGAAGGAAGTATGGGCATGCTGGGAAGGGCGGTGGAGGCAATAGCATGATGGGAGTGGTAGTCACAGCTCAACATCCCCCACACGCATGGCCCAGCAAGCTCACACTAAAGCATGCACACCTACCAGGTAGTGAAAAGCCACATCAAAGATGTCTGACACTGGTGCTATGTTGTGGGGAGCACAAGGCCCTGCTGGGAACTGGGCACCAACCAACAACAGGACACCACTGTCAGCCATCTTGCCATTGCTGTCACACTCACACACAGTGAAGTCCACTCAAAAGGAAGGAAGTATGTGCATGCTGGGAAGGGCGGTGGAGGCAATAGCATGATGGGAGTGGTAGTCACAGATATTGGTCACCCTCACAACTGTCCCATCAACACCACCCTGAACCATGCGCACATCACAGGGAGTGGCAAAGAACTGACAAGATGGCTGACACTGGGTACTGCTGTGGGGAGCACAAGGCCCTGCTGGGAACTGTGCACCAACCAACAGCAGGACACCACTGACTGACATCCTGAAAGCCAACTTGCACTCCCTGCAATGGAAGCACGTTCCATGGTGGAATATCTGGCTGGGTGGGAAGGAGGACTGACAGCACTGACCATAGTTACCAGCAGCTCCACTCACACACACCCCTAACACAAACTCCACACAACTCACCTGGGAGAATGCATTGCCTCACACTCTAATCAAATATCCCACAAAGAACCACAACCCTGGGTCATGCTGTGTGAAGCACAGGGACACACATGGGACTTGTAGCCAAACTAACCCCAGGATAACACTGTCAGCCATCTTGTCAGCACAGGCACACAACCCCAAAGGGAAGCAGAGTCAAAAGGAAGGAAGCATGGGCATGCTGGGAAGGGGGTTGGAGGCAATAGCATGATGGGAGTGGCAGTTACAGATATTGGTCACCCCCACAACTGTCCCATCAACACCACCCTGAACCATGCGCACATCACAGGGAGTGGAAAAGAACTGACAAGATGGCTGACACTGGGTACTGCTGTGGGGAGCACAAGGCCCTGCTGGGAACTGTGCACCAACCAACAGCAGGACACCACTCACTGACATCCTGAGAGTCAACCTGAACCCACTGCAAGGGTGGCATGCTTCATGGTGGGATAACTGGGCTGGGGGAGAAGGAGGGCCGGATGTCAACCAAATACAACCAATGCAGGCCATGTACACACCCCAACATTCATATTGAAATGCTCAAAGTATGCAGGACAATGTGCTACACCAATATCAACCTCTGACTGTGACAACTTAGGACAATGCAATGTACAGGCCCACATCCAGAGGTACAGTCACAACTGTCAGGTATGTAAACCATTGATGCCTGCAGAAACATAACATACATTGTGTGTGTCTCCCAAAAACAGGGGATGATGGGGACACAGCAGCAGACGCTGAGGAGTCCCTGTCCCAGGCTCCAGGTGAAACGGAGCTCACTGGTGTGGAACAGCCTCTGCCCTCCTCGGATGACGAAGACCTACCCGGCACCTCCGGAGCGAGTCATCATGCAGCACCAGCAGGACCACCAGCTGCACCCCCTGCACCCACCCCTCCAATGACTGACAACACACAAACCACCCCTGCCGACACGGACAGACCAAGGAGCACCACCACCACCAGCACACGGACCCTGGCCCAACGTGGGGCTATGGACACCAACACCACCAACAACCCCCAAGGGGGCCCAGGGTCACCTGTGCGTGCCACCTCAGGTACTGCACGTGTCGCCAGGGGTGGTGAGAGGGGTGGTAGACATAGGTCGCTGCTCGTAGAGGGGTCTGGACTGCATGATGACCCACAACTGGTACGCATAGCCGATGCGTACCAGACCAGCACCGGAGAGCTCAGCCAGGTAGTGGGGATCCTTAGGGACATACGACAGCAGCAGGCTGCCCATCATGCCCGCTTGGACTTACACATGTCCCGCATGGAGTCCAAGTGGGACACACTGCAAGAAATGACGGCGGTGCATAGGGACATATTACAATGCCTCCGCCAGATGAGCAGCAACATGTCAACACCTCCCTGTGTGCCCACAACATCTGGTGCTGAAACAACTGCAACTGCCACAGGGAGGGAGGATGACTCTGGCGGAGAGTCCCCTGCACCGCAACAGCCTGCACTTGAGGGTCCCCCCAAAGAAGAGGGGTCGTCCGAGGAAGGGCAACTGAGAGGCCGATGGCCATGCGCAACCCCCAGGAAGCCAACACCTGTTCTGGATAATCACCTTTGTGCGCAAACTGTTCACCCTGTTGAATGCAACACAACTCCCCCACATGACTTGGGGAGTACAAGTTGGACCAATGTATCAGATGACTGTGGACTTTACTCAGGACATATCTGCTACCAGGACTTCCAAATCATCTAGGAACTTTGGATTACAATCACAATGTACAGCACCCACCATCCTGTGCACTATACTCACACATGTATGACAATAAACACACTAATACACCAAACCTGCCTCTGTTGTGATTCCAACGTGGTTTCCGTCATGGAGATGATGACCTGCGAAATTACACTGTGCATGCTAACTGCTACAGCAAGTACAACACCGTCATGTGAGTCATGGCAACGTAACACATATGAGGGAGACACACCACCAGGGCTACACAACATATACGCACCAAGGCCATCTGACTCATCGCCTACACTGATGTTGCCAGGAAATACGGTGCAATGCACAAACACAACACCTATTCACAGTCTTTGTTAACTAGCCCACTGGTGCAGTAAGCAAATGTCAGTCAGATGTGTGACCACAGACAACGCACATCACAAAGTGAAGCACAGGTTTATTACACATTTGCAACATGTTGTAACCACTACAGATGCAAGGTAATCCCACCTGGCAGTGGGCACACAGTCAACAAGTGTAGAAGGAAGGAAGTCCATGGGTGTGGCGCACATCACCTGTAGGGACACAACAGCTACCACCCTGGAAGTTTAATCACGGTGTCGGGGGATCACAGTTGACCAAACAACTCTGAAAGTACCCTGTGAAGGACAGAAATGACACACAGTCAAAAGCACTGAAGAACAGGACAGAACTGCAATACTCATGCCCAATACATGTCACAAGATACCCACCCAGAACCAAGTTAGCATGTCAACACTGTTGGGGAGTACAGACTACCTGTAAGGACACATCGCTACACGCATACAGTCATGTAGCACATGGAAACACTCAAACAGCACCAGAGCCCACCAACACATATCATGCATACTCACATCATTGACATGACATCTCCGGATACTCACATTCAGCTGAAGAAGTTGGTGATGAGCTGTGTGCGGACATCACCATCATCATCATCATCATCATCATCATCATCACTGGCATCGTGGTCCAGGCCAGGATCCTCCACAGGTGGCGGATGTTGGTCATCGTCATCCAGGATGAGAGGCAACTCCTTCCGCACTGCCAGGTTGTGTAGCATGCAGCAGACGATGACAATCTTGCACACCTTTGCTGGGGCATATGGGAGGGCCCCTCCTGTCTTGTCCAGGCAGCGGAAGCGGCTCTTCAGGAGACCAAATGTCCGCTCAATCACTCTCCTGGTCCGACCATGTGCCTCATTGTAGCGCATCTGGGATGGTGTCACAGGGTTCCTGAGGGGCGTCAGCAACCACGGCATGTTGGGGTATCCGGAGTCACCTACATATGGACAATTGCACATTAGCTGATTTGGAAAAGAGGGTGGAATACTACATTGCAGAACACACACAATGGTACAAAGTCAGTACACACCGACAAGCCAGGCACGCTGGTTCCGCATCTGTGACATCATCCTCGGGATGCGACTACTCCTCATCACGTAGGCATCGTGTGCAGAACCGGGGAAACGGGCACACACGTGTGAGATGCTCATATCAGCAAGACATACCACCAGTGCATTGACCGAATGGTAATGTTTGCGGTTCCTGTATGCCTGCTCATGTGCCTGTGGTGGTATCAAAGCCACATGTGTCCCATCAATGGAGCCAATGACATGCGGCATCCTCCCCAGGGCATAGAAGTCACTCTTCACGTCAGTGAGTTGTTGAGGTCTAGGGAAATAGATGTACTGGTTCAGGTATCTCAACATATCCTCCAAAACATCGCGTAGCACACGGCTGAACATGGTCTGTGACATACCACCAGCAGACGCCACAGTGTGTTGAAAGGTACCGGTGGCAAAGAAGTGTAGGGCTGCCATCACCTTCACCTTGGGGGTCAGCGCTGTGGGGTATGTCCGGCCAGGTTGCAAATGTGGGGCCAAGCGCACCGTCAATTCCTCAATCAGCGGCCTGGTGCAGCGGTACCGTCGGATGCAGTCCCGTTCCACCATGGATGCAAGGTCAGGGAATGGTCTATGGACAGCTGGTGCCCTGCAGTGCATAGGTGAAGAAAGTAAGATTGTCAGTCACCCCACATATGTGGCATTGACCATACTCAATATCACATGATACATCATTATGAGACACAAGTACATGATGTGTGCAGTTCACTGGCTCCCTGTCGAGGCGAGAATCACCTTCAAGATGCTCACCCACGCACACAAGGCCCTCCACGGCACCGGACCAGCATACCTGAACAGCCGACTCAAATTCCACGCACCCCAAAGGACCCTACGATCAGCCCAGCTCTCCTACGCCGTGGTCCCCCGCACCAGAAAGACCAGATCGGGAGGCCGCTCCTTCTCCTTCCTCGCGGCCAAAGCATGGAACGCCCTTCCGCTCCACCTCAGACAGACAACATCGCTCCCCATCTTCGCAAGAAACCTCAAAACCTGGCTCTTCGACAGACCCCCTCCTTGATGCATGGAACCTGCACCCCCCCTCCCCACCCCTAGCGCCTTGAGACCCTTACGGGTGAGTAGTCGCGCTTTAACAAACCCCTGATTGATTGATTGATTGATTGATTGATTGGTTCCGTAAGGACATGTATGGCACCTACATGGCCAACATCTAACATCACAGTTCAACAAGTGGCATCAACAAGTCCCAGGTTGTGCCATGGGATATCATGAGGCCGTGTCACAGTTCCCATCTACTGCTGCCACGTTCCAAACACACCCCACAATGACATGTGTGGACAGATGTGCCCCAGGCATCACAGCTCATCGACAGGTAGATTCCCAGGGACCCTGTATTGCCACATGGACACTGGCATGACATGGTGCATCATGAATACACCATAGCAAAACAACCATGACCCCCACAGGTAGTGGTCCCTGTTGCCTCGGCAGGACAGATATGGACGTCTGTGACACACACACGCACAACATCAAAGTTCATGCACAAACAACGTGGATGTGGAGACTGTCTCCCATTGTGCACATGGAATCAGAGACATTGTAAACACAACATGCACACAGACTGTGGAGGACCATCACTATTGTGCCAATGGGTCACCCTGTGACATACATACCGTCCCACATGGGACTCAGGGGGTATGTGACATGACATACACATACACCACCGTGAAATGTGACCGTGCCACATGCTCAGGAATGAACAGTTGCACATCACAGTGGTCATGTGCACGACACACTAAGGATTCTGTCCACATGAACACGTGCACAGCCTGGGAGTGGCTGCCCCCAAGTGACACCCACAGAACAACATGTTCACCCCCATACACGGAATAGGTAATGCAGCCTTACATGCCTTTGGATACAGTGTGGACAGGCTGTGGTGTTGTAGGTGTGCCCCTCACTCCCTGGGAAGTATATGTGGCTGGCATATGTTCACCTGTGACAGGCATGGTGACATATGCCAGGGACTTGTCCAGGGACGCGTTGGACAGCAATGGACCGATCGGTGCGCACACATTGGCCATTGCATTCAATGCGAGCGGGTACGCGTTGTAGAGCAATGGACCGATCGGTGCGCACACATTGGCCATTGCATTCAATGTGAGCAGGTACGCGTTGTAGAGCAATGGACCGATCGGTGCGCACACATTGGCCATTGCATTCAATGTGAGCGGGTACGCGTTGTATCCCGGGTACGCGTTGTAGAGCAATGGACCGATCGGTGTGCCCGGCCGGCCCATTGCATTCAATGTGAGCGGGTACGCGTTGTATCCCGGGTACGCGTTGAACTGCAATGGACCGATCGGTGTGCCCGGCCGGCCCATTGCATTCAATGTGTGCGGGTACGCATTGTATCCCGGGTACGCGTTGTAGAGCAATGGACCGATCGGTGTGCCCGGCCGGCCCATTGCATTCAATGTGAGCGGGTATGCGTTGTATCCCGGGTACGCGTTGAACTGCAATGGACCGATCGGTGTGCCCGGCCGGCCCATTGCATTCAATGTGAGCGGGTACGCGTTGTATCCCGGGTACGCGTTGAACTGCAATGGACCGATCGGTGTGCCCGGCCGGCCCATTGCATTCAATGTGAGCGGGTACGCGTTGTATCCCGGGTACGCGTTGTAGAACAATGGACCGATTGGTGTGCCTGGCCGGCCCATTGCATTCAATGTGAGCGGGTACGCGTTGTATCCCGGGTACGCGTTGAAATGCAATGGACCGATCGGTGTGCCTGGCCGGCCCATTGCATCAATGTGTGCGGGTACACGTTGTATCCCGGGTACGTGTTGAACTGCAATGGACCGATCGGTGTGCCCGGCCGGCCCATTGCATTCAATGTGAGCGGGTACGCGTTGTATCCCGGGTACGCGTTGTACAGCAATGGACCGAACGGTGCGCACACATTGGCTGGGGCCTGGCATGGCAACGGACGCGTTTTCGAAGCTCCAACGAGTCTGATGCCGTGAATTCAGTTGGCCAGCCACAACAATGTTGCAAAATCATGGGTGTCATGAAGTTGAAGATTTGAAGGATGCTGTGGGCGTGTATTAGTGCTGCTATTCCATGGATTGGTCAGATTCAGAAGATGCAAACGACTTGGACCTATCACTTTGGACACATGGGACAGTATCTGCCTCTGCAGCACACATATAATGCTGGCTGTTCCCCTGAGAGCTCACTTGCCTGCACTACATGCTCCAGGACAACATCTGCCAACACCACTGCTGCTGTATCTGCATCCTCTGGCTCCTGCAATGGCACGTACTGTGGATAGAGCCCCAGCCTTCAGCCTTGAGGAGAACCAGGCCCTGCTGGACAGCCTCCTTCTACAGTACAGCAAGCTGTATGGGAAACAAGGGGAGCAGGTGAGTGTGCTGTCCACTGCATCACTAATTGTGCATGTTGTCTGACTAGCAGGACTTTCAGTGTGCACACCACTGGCTAGCATGCCCACTGAGTAGTTGTCACACCCCAAAGTGTGTAGTTACATGCACTGAACTGGTACAGTGCAGTAACAGTGCATTCAACTAGGTTTACTTCCCATGCAATGATACCATGTAGTGACTGCTGGCAAACTGTTCATAGCCATTGTTGCACTGCCTGTGTACATCATATGCCCCTGTGATTGAGACATGTATATCCAACTGTGTGATGCACGTATATGTTGCATGTGTAGTAATGGCCTTTTCACTTTGTCATCCTCACAGGTTGATGCCCACCAGAAGCAGGACATCTGGCTGACCATCGCCCGGAAAGTAAGATCCGTGGGGGTCTACAGGTGCAGGATCCGCAACTGCCAAAAGAGGTGGCAGGACCTTCGTGGCTGGACCCGGAGGATCGCAAGGGTCCAGCTGAAGCTGTCGCCTCCTCGCAGGAGGGGCGGACACCGGACCCTGACCCCCCACATGCTCCGGATCCTGGCGGTGGTCTTCCCTGACCTGGATGGGCAGCTGAAGGACAGACAGCAGCAAGGAGGGGTGAGTCCATGACTGCACTGTGCACTTTGTCTGACATGCTATGTGCCCTCCTCTGGCCTGGTTAAACTTCCACAGTACATCAGTCATGTGGTCCAGGACCCATGTCCCTCATTTGTGACATGACCACTTCTCCTCTGATACGCATATGTGTGGCCCTTATAGTCAGGAAATTGTGTCATTTGGGGACTGTGTCATTGCATTTTGCTTTGCTCAAGGTGGGGGACAGCATTTGTTCCCGTGACTATGTTGTGCGATTCATGGGTGGGTCAATTGCTTACACAATGCCTAAGTTCTGACATGTGATCTGGGTGTAACTTTGATATGTGGTCCGCTTGTTGCTCTGACTCACCACATGTCCCTGGGGAATTTGGCACACACCCATGCTGCTGGTGGGAACAATATTTGGGCCTCAGGAGTATGTGTATCCAGTGTGTCACACATGCTTAGCCACCTGCCTACTGTCCAGGACTCATCCCTCTTACAGGTGGAGCTGGACAGTCATGCCTACTCCAGGGCATACAATACACTCTGTACTCCCACTCCCGTGTATCATCTGGCATGTTGTGATCAATGAAATGTACCCTCAGGTGTCTGCCTCTGTCTCATTGTGCTGTGTCTTCGTTGTCAGGACTACTGGTATGTTTATCGGTTAGGGCTCAGCATGCCATCTGAGATGTGACCATGATAGACGATACTTCTGTGACTTATAGGTGTCTGATCACTTGACTGTGCACACAGGTGTTTGCGACTGTGACTTTCAGGCAGCTGTATTTTCATTCACAGCACACTGTGAGGTGCTCATGTTCAGAGAGTTGTGTTTCATGTCCCCCATATGTCCAGTTGGTATGACGTGGACAAATGGTAGTACAGATGAAGTGGTTTTTGGGGGATGGACATGTGCACTTGTCAGTCACATAACTTGCATTCCCCATGCCCTCGGATTGTGACACAGTGCAGACTGTTGTTGGCTGGCTGCCATGGCCATGTGACTTGAGACAGTAATGTATGACTTTGCACGCATTCCTGTGTCATGGCATTAAACTTCCTGGGACTGATCCTGCAGGGGAGTGACATGTGCAACATGCACCCCATTGTGGCATTGACTATCCGGACATGGGTGCATCATGGTGTCTGGTGCTGGTATGCATCACATGCATTTCTAATTAGACTCTGGCCATCCCTTTATCCGGACACCTGCACTGACTCAGTGGCAAGAGATGTGATGTGTGCATGTTCACATACTTCACCGTGTTCCCTGCAATGTCCAACAACTGTGTAGGTGGTGCATGTGTCCACACTGGGGTCTTACCATCAGACAGGCACCAGACAGATGGGTGCAAGGGCAGGAGGGGTGTGAGTCCCATGGTTGACCATCAGACTGACAATTGGCTTCCCGAATCTGTGTGAGGACTTTAGGCAATGTTCAACTAAGGATGCCAGGGCTTGCTCTGTAATGTGCTGTACTCACTGTGGTGTGTGCGGTCAGTGTAGGTGACTGATGTTTGTCTGTTTCCCTAATTGTTTGCAGATACATCCACGGCCACAGGAGGGGACAGCTCCACGGACCAGGAGGAGCAGCGGAGCCAGACTGGGTCAGCATCGGACGAGTGGTCAGAGGGACCCAGTGGCACGGAGGGCGAGGGGAGCCACACCGAGGAGTCCTCAGCACCATCCACCTCAGCTGGGGACCACAGCAGCTCGGAGGATGACTCCCTTGTGGAGTCGGGTCTCAGCAGCCACCAAAGGCCAGCTAGTCTGTCTGGCCCCGCCACCACCACCACCGCCCTCCCATCGGCTCCCATTCCTGAGGTCCGTGGAGGCTCCCGTGCTCGGGAGCGTGTCTCCTTCGTGCCAGGCACCGCACCCCCTGCCCCTGTGTCCCCTGCTGCCCTGAGTGAGGAGTCTGTGTACCTCCTTCGGCAGCTCCATGTAGGGCAGACAGCAATGCTGAGTGTCCTCCATGCACACACCACTCTGTTGACACAGCTGGTGTCATTCATGGAGGGCATCTCGATGGGTATGTCTGCCCTACAGAGGAGCAATAGGTCCATGGACTCCTCCCTGATGGCAGCAGTGTCCCTCCTCCAATAGTCCCTCACCCCTCCCACCTCTGCCCCATCCACACTTCCTGCCCCCCTACCTGTCCAAAGCACATGCACACCTGCACAGTCACCCAAACACACAGACACGAGCAGCACAGACACACCCAAGAGAAATGCAAGACGTGCACACAAGCATCCTCAGGGGACTGATACCACAGACACAGGGGATGGGGAACACACACACACACAGGCATCCACATTCACTCCGCAGTCCTCCAAATCCTCTCCCTCCAAGACCCCTTCCCTTGCCTCGCCTGCTACCCCACCTACACAGCAGGTCTTCCTGTGTGACCTCGACCTCTTCCCCACCATTCCTGCTGACCCAGCATACCAGGGGAAGAGGAAGTCCACCCACACAGAGAGGAGTGCCCCTCGCCCCCGGACACCCTCTCCCAGGCGCAGGCAGACACAGGAGCCCATTAGGAAGTCCCCCCGGAGCAGGAAGAGCAAGACCCCACCACCACCACCACGCAGCTCCAGCGCCCAGTCTCTCTCCTCCATCCCCCAGGCCACCACTGCACAGGTTCCCCCGCCACACCCTGCCCCAGGTTCCCCCACACACCGATACCGCATCCCCAGACTGCTTAGGCCCTCCCCCTGCCACTTGCTCTTCCACCCCCAACCCAGACGCTCTGCCTGTTAGTGGCACTGTTGTGGGGACCGGGTCCCCCCCTCTGTCCTGCCCACCTCATCTGCCCACCCTTCCACTCCCTTGGAGTCATGCACTGCAGTGGAGTCCACAACCACCACGTCTGACTCGGGCACTGCAGTGGGTACCCAGTCCACTACATCAGTCCAGCCCACTGCAGTGGTTGCAGCACCCACACCAACTGACTTGTGTACCACGGTGGTGCCGGCACCCCCTGAGTCAGACACCTCCACTGCAGTTGCCGGTGACACTCCTGCACCCACAACCCCTTCACTGCCTCACTCTGCCATCCCCTGATCCTGTCCCTGCGGTGCCTGGCCTGCCCCTTGTATGCCCCTCCAAGGGTGATGTCCCCCAACCGTACCAGTGCAGGCAAGCAATGTGTGACCAGTTGTCACTTCTCACCCCGTTGGTACTGTGATTTTGGACTGGCCATTGGCCTTAGTTTCTTTTGGACTTCCGTTTTTACCCTGACATTTGCTGAATAAAGCCTCTTTTTGTTTACTTTTGGGTTTTCTTTTGATGTACATGATGTGGATGAGTAGCATCCTGCATTTGCAGTTGTAATAGTGTTCACATCAGGACGATGAAGTGTTGCAGTGATGGACTCCATGTGGTCCATGGGATATGTGTCCTGTTGTAGTCTGGATCTATGGCATCCTTTGCTACAGTCTGAGGGTGTAATGTTCAGCATTTGACACAGGGATGTCGTTTTTGCATTTGTAAATGAACATCTTTGTCTTACACTGATGCACATCTGGTGGGCTTACCACTGTTCAATGTTCCGATTTCCCTGACTGTGTGCCCATCTCCACTGGACATGCAGTTTTGCACATCAATGTTGAAGGACTCATCTGTGTATACAGTGCAACTTGCTTGACACGTGTTTGGTGTGTGTGCAGATGACTGACGTGACACCCCGTACCCAGGCTGATGTGAGCAGAGCCTTCTGTGTGTTGTGGTTGTTGACTCACTGATGGAGTGTTCTGCTGACATGTTTGGGTCTTGCACAGACAAGGTTTGGCACAGCGGACCTTCCACAGGAGTGGAGTGCCCTCATGGCAGTGTGTAATCTGGTGACATTGCGTGGGCCTGTTTTGTGTAAGCATGTCTGTGCGTGTTCCCTTCCCTTTTCCTACACAGGCTGTGTCCCTAGGGATGTTCCTGTTTGTGATGCTTGCTGAGTTGTTCTGTGTTCATCCAGCATCTTGGACCTGGTTTCTCTGTGATGTGGGTGCATGGCAAACTAATGTTCATGAGGTTGTCATCCCAGGTTGTCTTTGTTGTCAGTGCTGGGGATGTGGGCAAACGCAGATGGGACACATTCAGGATTCCCCTTGGCACTTGTTGTTTACACGAGTAATGTGATTTACAGTTTGTGTTAGCTTTCAGTGATTGTGACATGTTGTGTGTGTGACTGCTGCCACTCCTCAGGGTCAGAGCTGCAATGTTGGTAGTTGTGTACGTGTGTTCTTCATGTGTCACCTTGGCTTCTTCATTGGTGTGTGACTATGGCCAGGATCCCATTGATTGTGGTGGATTTCACATCATGCCCATGTACAGCATACTGTGCTGTGTGTCAGACATTGACAAGTCTTGTTGACTGGCCATGTGTGATGGGTTTCTGCACCTTAGTTCCCACCACCACCCCTGGTATTGTCATGGGTGCATGTGCAATGTCACCAGTCCATGTGAGCTTCACTGCTGCACATTGGTGGAGATCAGGGTGTGTGGTGTTGAGTGTGTGCAAAAGTGAGTTGTTGCACGGCCAGACCCCTACCTCCATATTGGCCTTGGCTGGCAGGCCGTGCTGATTGATTGGAGCTTGTGTAGGTGTGATGGTAGTTAGTTGCTCGGGACACATGGCTGGGGTTCACAGTGTGAACGACAGCTAACATTGTCATCACAGTAGAATTATCATGCAGGCTAGTGTCAGCACAATATGGGGTCCCTGGGGGTAGTGCTGTGGTGGGTCTGTCTCTTGCTGTGTTAGTTGCTGTTCCTACAAGCTTGTGTGACATGTGTAATTTGTGCTCCCTCTCATCTAACAATGCCTGATTGCCCACATAGGGGATTTGGATCCATGAGTTACTTTTGTGTGGCACTGTATGTGCATCTGTGTAATTGGTATTCAGGCCTCATCATGTGTTGTGTGGTTGCCTGGGGACACTGGCACCCCCCACCTGTTGTGTTTGATGTGCAGTGTGGGTCTGCCTGTTTGTGTTTGTGCATCTGCACCACTGCATTGGCATATCTTTAGTGTGCCATTGGCTGTATGTTGTTTGGTGCGTTTCACCTGCTGTCCCTGGGACTCCTAGGTCATCAGTCAGCACAATGATCATTGTTTGTGTGTCCCATTGCTGCCATGGTATGTTATTTGTTCACCTCACATCTACAGTCTCCACAGGGTATCTACATTTGTGTGCCCATTGGTGCAAATATGTGGGTCTGCATTATGATGGTCACTTCTGTCATTGTGTCATTGATGGATGTTGACAGTGTCAGCCCCCATGGGTGATGTTTGTCTGCACATGGCCAAAGGTATGTCTTATTTGCACTGCACTGTTTGCCTCCCCCAATCTATGTTGCTATGGGACACAAGCACTACTTTGCCACTGATGTGTTTGTTGTTCTGTGACCAGGAATCATCCATGCTGTTTGGCAGTTGCAGCTTTTTCCATGTCAACACTTACCTTTTGGTCACTGTGATGATGGGGGTTTAGACCCCATTGCCACAATGTTCAAAATGTGTTTCAGCTATGAACCCCACACTTACCTTTTGGTCACTGTGATGATGGGGGTTGGACCCCATTGCCACAATGTTCAAAATGTGCTTCAGCTATGGACCCCACACTTACCTTTTGGTCACTGTGATGATGAGGGTTTAGACCCCATTGCCACAATGTTCAAGATGTGCTTCAGCTATGGACCCCACACTTACCTTTTGGTCACTGTGATGATGGGGGTTGGACCCCATTGCCACAGTGGTCATGGTCTGCTTGCATTGTGGGGGCCACACACATTTATGTGTGACACATGTGATAGGGGGTCACATTGTATGTTCAAAGTCATGTTCAGTGTTGTAGGCATTTGACACAGTCTACACACGCTTGTCATGGTGTTGGGGGGGATGTCTTTCTGTTGCATTCCTTATGTTGGTGTGTGCTTGTTGTGTCATGCATTAGCCATCCTATGAGTGGGGGTGTTGTTGGTGGTAGGCATCTGGCACCCCATGGGTAGAGGTGGTAGTAGTGGTAGGCATCCAGCCCCCCATGGGTAGAGGTGGTAGTAGTGATAGGCATCTGGCACCCCCTGAGTAGGGGTGGTAGTGGTGGTAGGCATCCAGCCCCCCATGGGTAGAGGTGGTAGTAGTGACAGGCATCCTGCTCCCCATGGGTAGAGGTGGTAGTAGTGGTAGGCATCTGGCACCCCCTGAGTAGGGGTGGTAGTGGTGGTAGGCATCCAGCCCCCCATGGGTAGAGGTGGTAGTAGTGGTAGGCATCCAGCCCCCATGGGTAGAGGTGGTAGTAGTGACAGGCATCCTGCTCCCCATGGGTAGAGGTGGTAGTAGTGATAGGCATCTGGCACCCCTGGGTAGGGGTGGTGATAGTGGTAGGCATCTGGCACCCCTGAGTAGGGGTGGTAGTGGTGGTAGGCATCCAGCCCCCATGGGTAGAGGTGGTAGTAGTGACAGGCATCCTGCCCCCATGGGTAGAGGTGGTAGTAGTGGTAGGCATCTGGCACCCCTGAGTAGGGGTGGTAGTAGTGGTAGGCATCCAGCCCCCCATGGGTAGAGGTGGTAGTAGTGACAGGCATCCTGCCCCCATGGGTAGAGGTGGTAGTAGTGGTAGGCATCTGGCACCCCCTGGGTAGAGGTGGTAGTAGTGGTAGGCATCCAGCCCCCATGGGTAGAGGTGGTAGTAGTGGTAGGCATCTGGCACCCCCTGAGTAGGGGTGGTAGTGGTGGTAGGCATCCAGCCCCCCATGGGTAGAGGTGGTAGTAGTGGTAGGCATCCAGCCCCCCATGGGTAGAGGTGGTAGTAGTGACAGGCATCTAGCACCCCCTGGGTAGGGGTGGTGTTAGTTATTGGCATCCAGGCCCCTATGTGTATATGTGGCATTGGTGATAGCCATCCCGCCCCTATGGTGCTGCTGTTGCTGGTGTAAGTAATTTCTGCATCCCTCTGTGTGTGTGTGATATGTCGGGTACGTGTAGTTTGTTTTTGTGGTTGGTGTCTGACTTACCTTCTGCGCCGTACGCGTCCGTGCCTGTTCCGGTAATAGATGTAGAATATTGGTAGGATCAGCACGATGGGATTCATGGTTGGTTCGTCTCGTTCGTCTTTCTCTTTGCTTCGCCTCGTCCTCGTCGCTGGCGTGTTCGTATCGTAGCCGTGGATTGTCTTGTGGCGCGAATCGGAGCTTATGTGCGCCTCTCCCGGATGCTTTGACGTGCCGTGCGTACCGACGGGTTCGGCGCGTACGGAAGGCGCATCGTACTTGTCCGGCCGGACGGGGCTGCATGTTGGCTTCCGTGCGACTCGATTCTGCGTTTTCGGATCCGCATCGGTCGGAGAACAGGACCTGTATTGGGTGAGTACGACTGGGTCGGGATTTGGGCAGTTGTGCGCATCGTACTTGCTCGTTCGGACGTATGTGCGAATCAGTCGGAAAACAGGCATTCGCCTGGCTTTTTTCCCGGCCGAATGGTATTAGGTGCGCCTCCGACCGGGATCGGAATCGACCCCTTAATATTGACAGAACAAGTTCCAAGAGCAATCATTGAGCCAAGAACACCTTGATTTTTGACCCACAATAGTCAGTCATAAGATATTTGGACTTATTTGACACTGATAACATTACTAATTACTTATGGACTGCTTGCAGCAGATGGGAACGCTCACTTTTACTTCGTTTTAGATCAGGCACTGTTAAATACCTGTTATGCTTTCCCATGGGCTACACGCAGCATCTCGATTTTATATCTTGCCCGTGTGATGATGTTTCCAAACAGACTATGCTTCATGCTATCTTTTTCTGCAAATGTTACTCGCAATATTCCAAGTTGTTTTTAATTTCCATTTTAAAGAAATACTGTTACGACCTAAGTCAATGCAGACCCGCTCTCATATTCTTATTACTTTTACATAATGATGAAGTGTCTTTAAATGTGGGCGCATTTTTAAAGGCTGCCACGCGGTCACGAACTTCGATGCACTGATGGGATATGTTGTTGTAATTTGGTACTGTATGAGATATTCTATCCTCCTAGCTGAGGCATTTTACATATTGGTTAAATCTTAATTTAAAATACTATGATGTATAATGTTTTTATCATTTTATCATTTTCTGCTGGTGATGAACTTTTATGGCTGCCACAATGCTGCAGAATAAAGTTTTGAATTTAATTGAATTGATGTCTAACAGGAATGAAGACTTCTTTTTGCACCCTTTGTTAGTAGGGGTCATTAGGAGCCAGAGTGTTTACAAGAATTTTCCCAAGGAAACTTCTGGGCCTTATATATCTGGAAACAACCTAATATTGACAGACATGCTCCAAGATTAGTCATTGAGCCAAGAACACCTTGATTTTTGACCCACGATGGCTTGTTTAGCTGTTTCCCAGAAACCCACCCAAAGGTCCACTTTAATATGATCTACATTCCATGTTTGCATTTGCTAAATATAAAAAACCCAATTCCATTTTTGATTAAGTTATACTGTGTTCGTTGGCAGCATCTTACAGAGAGGCCACCCTGCTCTGACTGCTGACATTTCATCTCTTCACAGGTTAGCAGAGGGCAGCCTAGCTGGGCACTCATGAGCTGGGCATTTAATTAAAACTACTTTACTGGTGATCTTCAACATTAATATAGAAAGGTAGATCTTTACAATTTTCAGCAAAATCATTAGAATTTCAAAAAAATTTATGGACTTTCAGCTTTAAACTGTAACCACAATTAAACTAACATGTTAACGATCAGAAATACAAACTGCCATGCCAATCAGGGATGGACTGTCTCGTAATGAGGCACTTGTTAGAAGCCGGCACAAAAGGCAAGCACAAATTGAGATTTTTTTCCAATATGGGCCAGTTTTTTGGACAATATGGCTGATTTTCTAAATGATACGTGAAATAGCATTGTAAAACCAAATCACAATGGCAGAGGCGTTGATAGTGCACATGCACAAACACACGCATGAGCACACAATATCCCACCTCCCCGCTCTGCCTTGCCTGACCGAACTCAGTGATGCACCTTAAATTACACCTTTTGCCCTTAATTTACCAAAAAATGACACTTACGACAACGTTACTGGTCAAGTGTTCTTCATAATTCACTAGTTGCCACACATTTACCTGAAACTAGCTTCTACCGAAACAGTGTCTCACAAAAAGTTTCAAACTGAGGTAGAGTTTTAATGTGTAGTTAACCAATTTCAAGACACACAGTGGAAACTTCAACAATATGCAGTTTCTTATATTTGCCTCCTGCACCATCAACATCATCAATTGTATAAAAACATCAAATTCCAGTGTAGGGACTACATCTTGCATGATATATCACCGAGAACACTAAAGTATGATCCATTTTACAGTGTATCCTCTTTTTACCGCTAACCATCAGCTCGTGTGGCGGCCATCTTGAGTCTTTTGTCAGCGTGATATACTTATCTAACTTTTTGAATTGAAATAATTTTTCATAATTATACCATCCTGTTTTATTTTTTAACATTTTTATTTTTGCTCTTCCTATTTGTATTTATTCATACTTTCTGGTCAGTGAAAAAAAATGTGTGTATTTAAGTATTTAGTTAGCTGACAAATTTATAGGCACACTTAAATTTCTGAAGGGTTTTTGTATCTAAGGCCCTTATTACAAGAGTCTGTGTTTTTTCTGATCGCTACACAAGAACATTTGCCCAGGTATTGCACAGAGATCAAAATCGCGATTCAGCTGAATTTACCACATCCCCCCCCAATTTTTTCCAGGTGAATTTCAGCAGGTCAAACCTGTTGAAATTTACTGTGGGAAAACCTCTGCTAAATACAGGTATGCGCCTATTAATTTTGTTAAAGAAAGCACCAAAAATCCACATGTAAAACTCAGTTTGGGACGGCCTCTAGATACAGACCATTAAATATTGATCTCCTTTCTATTGCGTTTTATCAGGTCTGATAAAGAACTCACTCCCACCTGGGCCAAGTAGCGAAATACAACAAAACAATACGCTACGCAAATATTTGTATTATAGTATTAGCAAAAGTGGAAATCTACAGCTATATAAAGCTTATTACAACCCTTATCCATTTTTTTGACTATACTGTACTGTATATATGTCTATACTGCAGTATGCACAGTTATTGAAAAGTCATATAATTTTAGTATTTGCAGTTTCTTAAAATATAATCTAAGGGAACCAGGCTATTTTCAGTTGGCTATTATGTGCACAAATCAGTAAAAAAAAAAATCTGGAAGCCTTATTTTTTATGCGCGCCTTGCAAACGGAATCAGCTTAGGTGTCAAGGGGAACATGAAGTTTTATGAGATTTGTGAAACCGAAGGTACTTTGAAGGGGTGGAGAAGAGACTTTACCAGGTTGGAGCTGTGTTCCTTAAGATGTATACCTTAGATTTAAATCCAGGCAAATCAGTATACTGTGAATACGATATGTGCTTCAGGAAACAATACAAACATCACAGTATATTATATTTCTATGTAAGTTCGTGTGCGCAACTCGATGAATACTGTATAACTGCACTTTAATAGCTCTGTACTGTAATGAACTTTTCTCTATGTTTTTTAATATATTACGATTTGTATGTTTTAAATATTGTAATGCATTTGTTCTTTTATGGATATGTTTTTTATCCGAATAAAGCTATGAAATGAATGATATTTCTATGTATTTAATGGCTCTATAGTAAATGTGCAGATGTCCACACTTGGGGAGTGGTGTCTCTAGCGGTCGTTTGTCTTTGGGGGTGGACAGAAGCAAGTGTAAAAACAGACTTAGAAGTGAGCTAAGATGGATAAAACAAATGGGGTGTGCATGTCTGCTGAAAATGATTATTTTTTACAGAAGGTCCTGGGTTCTGTTTGTGAAACATTGTTCTTATTTTTTCTTTGCTAGAGTCATCCATCCGAACACCAGATGAATTATGACAAACACAGAGGGTTTACCCCCTTACACTGGGGAGCCATGATGAGCAGGACTTCACTGCAACATTTCCCCTATAAAAGGGCCCCTTTTGATGTTCTACAGTAGTTACTTTTCGCCCACAACCTTCCCCCATCCCTCCAACACTGTACATTTATGATCCAGCTGTACTTCTTCAGGGCAAGAGTTTTTACTGTACTGGGCTGTGAAATGGTCAGATGAGGAGTTGAAATGCTGCCAGGCAGGAGGTTTCAATCACCCTGCAGTACAGTTGCAGAATATGGGCCTGTTAAAGTCTCGGGTGCATGGAGACGGTAAGCAGGTATGCAATCTGTTTCTAACCAGGAAGAAAATGTGTTTTCATCTTCTGAGAAGTAAAACAGCTTAGGTGGAATAATAAAACAGCAGATTCAGAACCCAATAGAACTGCAAAGCAAAGGCACTAGTGTTGACGTAGATCTAAGGTTGTTCGAAAGTCTCTCTGATGACTCAGGTAGCTGAAAGCTGCTAGGCTGTTCTTCAGTGATGTGTGCTGTGTAAGTACTACATACACAGAATAATTTGGAAACGTTTGGGTGTTATGGGAATCTATCTGAATGTCAATAAAAAAAGAAAGGTAGCAATAGGATAGTCGATGATCTGGGTTTGTTTTTAAGATCATCGACAGTCTTGGTCTTTTTTTTTTTATATAGCGCGAACTCGAACCGAAGGTATCAGAGCGCTTTACATGAGCACCAGTTGCGTTACATGAGTGCGCACTCATTTTGTTAGGCCCCGGGAGATTAAGTGATTTGCCCAGAATCACGGGATGTTGAGTGTCCCTGCCGAGACTCGGACCCAGTTCCCCAGCTTTGAGGTCGACTGCTCTAGCTGTTAGGCCACATCCTCTTCCTCCAGTTTAGCAGAGTACCTTAAATCCTTAGGAGTTGCTCATTTGTTGGTTTAGTGCATATTTGCGCTCACAGTGGGAAGCTCTCTAAGACCACCCTAGAGTGAAATGCCTGCACTGTATGTATAGTATATAACACAATATAACTACAAGGGTTCTGTTGGGAGGAAAATAATATTGCATTAAACAGCTTATATTCTGTCTTATAACTTTTGACATATCAATAAATGATTCCAAACACACAGGAGTCTGATTTCCTTTGTATATTGTCATTCATATAGCGAGGTTTACAGAAAACGAATTTAAGCAAAGCTGTCTTCGAAAGTGACATTACGGTGAAGTGATCATGCAGTGGTTTCAAGCGACTTTGAGCAAAACAAAAAACATGACTTGTTATAGTGCCAGTTCTGTTCTTTAAACCTCTGTAAAACAATGGTTAGTTTTATAAGGAACACTTTTCGCCACATTCCGAGTAAATGTGGGGCACAACATATATACCCCCATATAACGTTTATGATAGATATATACATATATATACATTGAAGTGGTTTTGGATGACTGTACCAGACGAGACGACCACAAAAACCTGACTAGGGTTTGTGTAACAGGGTGTGCATTTTCCTTTGCCCCCTGTTTGCCTTTCTAAATCTTACACCTTTTGTCGGTCCTGATGAAACGCCAAAGATCCAGTATGGACTATTAGGGCGTGAAACATGTCGACCCCATGACCTTTTTCACTCACTCACCTCTCATAAGTAAACTAACCCTCTTCATTAGTGGAAGGTCAGACAGTTCTTTTCTGTTTTTAACCATACAGAACGGATCCAAGAATAAAATACTATTAGGGGAACCGTTACGATATTTTTAATTCACCTTCACACAGATCCCACACACCTGCACTCACCACTACGGCGTTTTCTCTTAAAAAGATCTCCGTTATAGAGCCCTCTAGTGGGGCCCGTGGGGGACTGCGGCGCCAACCCCACGAGGAGCGAAAACGCCCTAGGATGAAGCATGACACCTTAACAGGTGTGTGAGGGCAACTATTCAAATTTGAGGAATTTCCCTCTGTTTATCCTATCCAACCTGACACTTGTCTATCTCAGATGAGTTATTCTCTACTTCTTTCCACTCTCTACATATTCCACAACAAAGTTGTCTGGAATCTTACTATAGGAACAGTTACCCTTCAGTGGATTCATTTCTATGTTCATGAAATAAAACTTTAACTGTTGTCTTGGAATTATTGTCTATTTCACTTTGTAAAGATACTCCGGACACGGTGTAGAGAGAATTCCTTTATTTGTAGGAAGCAAAGCAGACACCACACCAGAAATGCAGGAGCGGTGCGTAGCAGTTGGCAGCTGGGCAGAAACTAACAATGGCCACCCAACTGTCATTGGAATCAGCTGTCATTCTAGAATGCCAGCTGATTACATCACAATGCTGGCACGAGCAAAGTGCTGGCGCGAGGGGAGATGGGACGGGAACCTAGGGGGGGCAATGCTAATTGAAAGGCAAAAGTAAATCTCAACACAACACATCTCCTTCCCAAGGAGGGAAAAGAGGAGCAGGAGCTTTTGTACATGCGAAAAGGTGCACAGAGGATGAGACCTAGGTGACCTGCAAAGTGCATAAACATTAATCACATACAAAGTCTTTAAACTTGCTTGGTTTAACAAGAACACGTCCAAACCTGCCCGTACTACCACCCTCCGTTACAGAATCACCTACGGGATCATCTACTTCTTCCGTTAGGTTGGCACTACTCATGCATGGTATATCACTAGAATCGCTACTATCCGGGGTAAGGTGTTCACCTATAGTTTCGTTGCGCCCCTGAGTGGAGCGGACGCAGGCACCGGTGGACTGGGAATGCACAGAGGCCCTGTTGCTATCTTCCTCTGATCCTGACATATCGTCAAGCAACCAATTCAGGTTATGTAGTCCACATGCAGTGACAGTGTAGCACTCTGCGCTCGAATAGCAATGTCCTGAGATACACCACTCTCGCCTCTGCTGTCAGCGGCTTTCTCACACAAGGAGAGCGCAGAAACATGCCAGACCTTGCCATCACTGAGTAGAGCAGAATTGCAGAAGATTTTTTCGACAACCAGGGGTTGTGAATATCGATTCTGCCCTTTTTTCAATGAATCCGCTCCTTCTCACTCTTACTCTGTCTCCCACCTTGAGACTATGTGGTTTGCACTTATGCTTGGAGTCAAATCGCTTCTTGCACTCACTCTGTGCGTCTTGAACATTCTTCCTTACCACATCTGCAGACCACTCTGCTTTCCTAGCTGTTTTAAGCCAACCTACATTGTCTTTGGACATGGGGTCCTGCCTCTCATTAATTCAAAGGGGCTAAAGGACGGTCTCACACTGGGGGTGATCCTGTATGCCCATATCATTTTGTTCAATTAATTCCTCCAACTCAACCCATTATTGTTGGCTAACTGTATGGTGCCTTTTACCACCCGGTTAAACCGTTCCACGGCTCCGTTCCCTGCTGGATGATACACGGATGTGGTCTTATGGGTGATGCCATTCCTTTCTAAGTACTGCTTGAAAACTTCAGAGGTGAACTGCGTACCATTGTCACTTACAATGGATTTGGGTAAGCCTTCCCTCATGAAAACACCGTCAAGAAATTTGACAATGTTGCTGGCTTCAGTCTTGTGGAGTATATCTATCTCAGGCCACTTAGAAAAATGGTCAACAAGTGCTACCACATACACCTTCTCACCCCGGTCCTTTATGGGTCCCATGATGTCAATGCCAACCCTTTCCCAGGGCATGCCAGGACAGGACAAGGGTTGCAACAGGGGTCTAAGGGTGACCTGAGACTTGTCTGAGTTTTCACACTGCACACAGTTCCTGACCTTCCTCTCAATTTCTAAGTCACAACCTGGCCACCAGTACCAATATCTAACTCTGTGTTTGGTTTTATTGATGCCAAGGTGGCCTTCATGGCAAATTTCTATAATACTGTCTCTTAGTGCTTCAGGAGGTATAACCTTCCCTTGCCTCAAAATGAGTCCACCCTCCACCTACAACTCATTTTTAAGTTCCGAGTATGTCCTCAGTTCATTTTTGACGGTTTTCTTGTTAGGCCAACCGTGAAGAATGAGTCTGTTAACTTCCTGCAAAATGTCGTCTTGTTCATATGCTCTCAAGCACTTTTCTCTGGGAATGCTGGGAAATTCCTCAGTGATGCTGGCCACACAGAATTCCTCCTCCTTGCATTCAACATCACCACAGTCGGGGAGGGGTAAACGGCTGAGAAAATCAGCGACCACATTCTTGACTCCAGGGAAGTACTGTACTTCATAATTGAAGTCTAACAATCTTACCGACATGCGTGCCAGTCTGGGTGACGCAGCATACAACCCTTTTGCAGTAAGTACTCTGGTGAGGGGTTTGTGGTCACTAGGTAGAATGACTCTCTTGCCCCAAATGTACTGGCGGAAGTGTTCCAGGCCCCATATGCACGCTAGTGCCTCGCGCTCAATGACTGAGTACCTCTCTTCGGTGGGAGTAAGTGAGCGCGAAGCAAAATCAATGGGTACCTCCCCTCCTGCCTCACTAGTTTGCGTAAGAACAGCTCCGATACCCCTCCCACTGGCATCTGTAGTGACTACACTGGTAAGTTCCGGGTCAAAATCCTGCAGAGGGGGGGCTTCACAAATTTCCTCTTTGAGTGCTCTGAATGTTTTTTCACAACAAGGTGACCATTCAAACTTGTTCTTTGACTTTAACAACTGTCTGATGTCGTATGTCTTTGATGAAAAATTCCTCACAAATTTGGAATAAAATTCCACCAGGCCTAAGAAGGCTCTCAATTCCTCTTTGTTCTGTGGCACCGGGGCGTCACGAATGGCGTTCAGTAGCTCCCTCTTAGGCTTGATGCCCTATGGCGTGATTTCATGCCCAAGGTACGTGACCTTCCTCTCAGCAAACCTGCATTTATTGTACTCAGCAGTCATACCACAATCTTGTAAAGTATGGAGCACTTGGAATAACCTCTGGTCATGGTCACTCTTGTCCTTGCCCATTACTGAGATATCTTCTTGGAAGATGAGTACGTTTCTGACCCCCTTGAAAATTTCGTGCCTCAGCCTTTGGAATAAGGCTGCCGCTGAGGCCAGCCCGGAAGGGACTCTTTTGAACCTATAACACCCGAATGGTGAGATGAAGGTGGTGAGGCACCTACTGTCTGGGTGTAATGAAACCTGGTGGTAAGCTGCGGTGAGGTCAATGGTGGAAAATACTTTCATGTCTTTGGTGAGGGCAAGCATTTCGTTAATTTTGGGCAGGGGGTATTGGTCTACCAGGATGCTTTTGTTGAGGTCGCGTAAGTCAATACATAACCTCAATTTGCCATTGGGCTTCCGGGCTACGACTAAGGGCGCTACCCACTCGTACGATTCTGTGGGTTCTATAATGCCAGCATTGAGTAGAATGCCCATATCATTTTGTTCAATTCTCATCGCCATAATTGTAAAGATACTCCGGATACGGTGTAGAGAGAATTCCTTTATTTGTAGGAAGCAAAGCAGACAACACACCAGAAATGCAGGAGCGGTGTGTAGCAGTTGGCAGCTGGGCAGAAACTAACAACGGCCACCCAACTGTCATTGGAATCAACTGGCATTCTAGAATGCCAGCTGATTGCATCATAATGCTGGCACGAGCAAAGTGCTGGCGCAAGGGGAGAGGGGACGGATACCTAGGGGGGACAATGCTAATGGAAAGGCAAAAGTAAATCTCAACACAACACACTTGGATAATCAAATAAGTTTGGAATTCCAAGTTCTAAAAAGAATTTCTTCACATAGGCCAGCCATGTAATAGAATGCAAGTAATCTTGTTTTAAGCAGTCCCATAGTTGCCAACATTTGAAAACAATTTCCAGGGACACTTTGCATTACAGCTATCAATTACATTTACCACACCCACTGCCCCTAAGCTCCGCCCACTCCACCCAACCCACATAATTAGCATAATTTAACTCTGCCTACTTATTATAGTGCAGATTATATGGTCTACTCAATAAAGAGAGAATTGCGACTGGACTTTCAAACTTAAGGCCAAAGTAGCTGAGTTGGAAAAATTCTCCCAATCAGCTGCATTGGAGAATTTTACCAACTCAGCTACTTTGGCCTAAAGTTTGAAATTCCTATCACAAATCCCTGCAAGACACTTGGCAGAGCTTGAAGTGCAATTGCCGGAACTGTCCTGGGATAGTGAATTACCCAGGACAGTCTCCAACTTGCCGGGACTGTCCCGGAAAAAACGGGACAATTTGGCAGCTATGCAGCCCTCTAGCACTAAGCGGGAAAATTTGGTTAGGGAAGAGTGCCTTATCTTTATCCATAAGAGTAAAGGTGAAATTTCAACCAAATCCTCCAGGTAGGAGAGGCCTGTTTCTAAGTGGCATCCAGCAAGATTCCAAGGTAATTAAAATTCTGCACCTTGGCAGTAACAGCTGCTCCTGAAGTGTAATTTCTTCTGTGTGTCTTTCTCGAGCCACAGGTCACAATAAAAGATTTCCGTTGATTGACCTCGAAACTAAGATTGCCCATAAATGTGTTAAGAAGATCAAGTAAAACCTACAGACCACTGGTGGTGCTTGCTATAAGGACCGCAATGTCTGCGTACACTAAAACAGAAACTGGGCAATTGCCAACCTTAAGTCAGTCTTTCCCCATAGATACTAGCATAGAATCTGAAGAATTAATATAAAATAGAAATAAAAAAAGGGATAAGGATAAATCCCTGTCTCACTACGCGGTTAGATCTGAAAAAGGGGGTACATTCCCAATTCTGTTCCGTATCTAACTTGGGTGATCGTACCCCAGTTCAGGTGCTTAAGGAGGTCAATCAAAGGAAGCTTGATGCCTGCGTCTTCCTTCATAGTCCAAAGCCTCCCCCTATCCACCAAATCAAAGGTGCTGGAGACGTCCATATGGATCAAACCTCTCCTAGCTTTTACATATTTCCCCATCAGCCGGGTTAGGTTCAATGATTGTTCAACAGTGCCCACAACGGGACGAAAACCAATTTGCATGTCTGAGAGAAAAATTATTTCCTCCCCCAAAACTTCTAATTTATGAAGAATTATCCTCCCAAGTATCTTTACAGATGAATCTAGGAAGTAAATGGGTTAATAACAAGATGGTTGATTTCTGTATCCCTTTTTAAATATTATCACAATAATGGACTTGCTCCATAAAGACGGAGGTCTGTCTCTGATTGCTGCTCGGAACACATTCGTTAATAAGGGTGCCCAAAATGTTGAATTCTGACTATAGTCCTCAATGGGTACCCCGTCTGGGCCAGGAGCCTTACCAGTCCGGCACCTAAAAATTGCTTTGATGACTTCACTATCAGCTATCGTGTTGCTTAAAGAAGATGATTGGCCCAGTGTTATGTTAGGTGCATCTGAAGGGGGTAGCTGTGATGAAAAAGTATCGTCTTGGTCAAAGATTTTAGAAAAATGGCAAACCCATTGATCAGTGGGGATATGGCATTCTAATCTGGGATTATTATTCCCCGAAAAGAAGGCAGATTTATAACTTCCCAGAATGCCCTATTATCCCCTAACTCTGCTGCAGCTGCTAAATCCTCCCAGCCCCCCCTTCTCAACTCCTGTTTTTGGTCTTCTCCAGGGTCACTTTATATGTATGTCTTGCCGATCTGATGTTCTCAATGTCACGGGGTAAGGAATTAGTTGCCGCTTTCAGGTGTTTTAGAGCAGCAGTGCATGCATGATTGATCCAATTATGAATAAGGCGACTTTTATTAGTTCTCTTTACAGTTAACATGTCAGATACCTTATTACAAAGATCTTCGAAACTGGCCAGCACAGCCTGAGGCTTAACTTCTTCTGATAAACAGCACATTACTTCTTCCCAATTTCCCATTAGCAAGTCCCTGAAGAACTGGATATGATCTATTTTACCCCATTTAATACAGACTCCCTTATTGGGACAGTATTGCAGATCTGAAATAGGTTCTCACTTATAAACGTACGTAATTATAAATATATATAAATAAAAGCCAATTCAATACAACACATGTCCTGAATATTGCATTATATAACATGAAAGACTCTAGAACAGAAAACACCAATACAGGTAATCCTATCAATAAGTCATTGCAAAGACGATGTCAGGAAAATCTTTAACAATGGTTATCATTGAAGTCAACGGATTATTCTCGATGTGGTTAAGGTAATGCACATAGTTTGTTTATAGTTTGGGTTAGGGCAAATTTAGGTTAGTTTTAGGGCAAACGCTAATGTTATGGATGGCTTTAATGGTAATGTATATGTTAATGCAATGGTTTATGGTCAGTGCTACAATTAAAATAAACTAAATTATGTTTAGAATATGGTTACAGGGGCAGGGTGCTGATTGGGTTTCATAAGGTATAGATTAAGGAAGTATTAAGGTTAGATTTAAATTTAGAGGTGGGTTTGAAATCAGGGTTGAAGAGAGTAGAGATAATTTTGATTACAGATCAAATTATTTTAGTAGATTGACTGTAGAAGACAAAGTAGCTTTAAATAAACTAAAATATTAAAAACAAATCTAGTGGGTGTTCATGCAAGAGGTTCTCTGTAATGGAAATCTTTGTAAGGATCTTCTCCATAATAGCATAGATTTACATGACCCACAAGGTCAATATGGTGCCCTAAAACGTCCAGAAAAGCTATAATAATCATGATTTGACTCGTAGAATATTAAGGCAGGTGGAAATAGGGAGGCAGGCAAATTTGCCTAAACATTCAAGGATGATGAGAGCTGCTTTTTGGGTATTTAAGTATTATTTAAGTGTGCTCAAAATGGAATTTGAGATACTGAATCTCACATCCTGAGTCACAGAACCAATATTTATTGGATTTTCATAAATTTCACTCCTGAAAATGGTGAATCCTCCACCGTGGTGCATTTTCCACCATTTTTTATGGAGGGTGCACGGGTCCGTTGCTGAAACCTATGGTTTTTTCAGTGAATTTCTAAGGTTTTTTTAAATGCTATTTTCTAACTATAACGTAGTAGTCGCGTTTGCAGAGTGGTGCAGAAAGGGGCCTGGGCCTCTGACCAGCGCTCAGGAATTCCGCTGCGTAGGACTTACAGGAGGTACCCGGAGGGCTACTTGGCCGCCAAAGTCCATCAGGAGTAAAGTGGACTTCATCTCCCAACCAGTACTGTGCCAGGAGGCGGGTTTGCAGAGTGGTGGAGAAAGGTGAGCTTGGCTTGCGAAGAACTCTTAGCAATCCCACTGTGTGGAACTTACTGGAGGTAACAGGAGGGGTAGTTGGCCCCCATGGTCAACCTTAGGGGCCAACTACCCCTCCTATTACCTCTAGTAAGTTCCACACAGCAGGAATGGTAGGTTCTCATAGCAGGCCACGCCCCCTTTCCCCACCACTCTGCAAACGCACTCCCTGGCGCGCTCTTGGATGGGGATTAAAGTCCCCTTCACTGCTGATACCTCCAGTATGCCCCAGATTGCGGGATTGCTGACAGGTGGACACAGCCCACGCCCCCTTTCTCCACCACTCTGCAAACGCGCCTCCTGGCGCGTTCTTGGTTGGGGGATTAAGTCCCCTTAAATCCTGAGGGTCCCTGGGGGCCAACTAGCCCACCAGGTACCTCCAGTAATCCCCACACAGCTGGATTGCTGAGAGTGGTCCGAGGCCATGCCCCCTTTTTACACCACTCTGCAAACGCGCCTCCTGGCGCACTGCTGCTCAGGGGATGAAGTCCACTTTAGTCCTGAGGTCCTCAGGACACAAGAGGACCTCTTCGCCCCACCAGCAATGCGCCAAGTAGCGTGTTTGCAGAGTGTTGTAAAAAGGGGCGTGGCCTCGGACCACCTCTCAGCAATCCCACTGTGTGGGGCTTACTGGAGGTACCTTGGGGTCTAGTTGGTCCCTAAGGATCCTTAGCATTCAAGGGGACTTAATCCCCAACTCAGAACGCGCCAGGAGGCGCATTTGCAGAGTGGTGCAGGAAGGGGGCGGGGCCTCCGGCGAGATGCTGGCTTTTTTTTTCTTTTTTTTTGTTAGAAGGGGGGCTGTGTGGCCCCCCTTCTCTCAATATTTTGTGGGCCCTGGGAACCCCATCCCCCAGAGCCTGTGACATTTAAAAAAAATGGGAAGGGGGCCGTGCGGCCCCCTCCCGAGGCTGATTTGGGCCCCGGGGACCCCATCCCCTGGGGCATGGCCACATTTTTTTTTTTATTACAAAAATTAATTTTTAAGGAGGGGGGCCACGCAGCCCCCCTCCTGAGGCCATTATTGGCCCCGGGGACCCCATCCCCCAAGACATTGCCTCGTTTCCTTTTTTTTTTTTTTTTTTTTTTACACGGGAGGGGGGCCGTGTGGCCCCCCTTCCCTGGGCCACTTTTGGCCCTGGGGACCCCGGGGCCCGGCCTCATGTTGGGGACCGCGGGGGGAGCCCCAATGCCCCCACGGTATGAGCCGGCTCCCCGTCTCCTGCGGGAGCCGGCATTGCTTTTGGACAAGGGGAGCTGCTGACATGCAGCTCCCCTTGTCCAAAGCAATTCTGCTTCGCTTCATGGAAGCAAGAGCAGGTTTCTGCTCTCGCTTCCATGAAGCGGGCAGTGTTTGCAATGACAGGGCGGGAGCAGTGCTCCCGCCCTGTCATTGCAAACTGCAACGTCCCGGGGGTGGGCACCCCGGGACATTGCTGTAGCCGGCCCTGGGGAGTGTCGGTCCCCAGGGCCATCGAGGGCTCCTGGAGGGGGGGGCGTGTGCCCCCGTGCATAATTAATAAAGCCCCGGGGCGGGGGCGGTCCCCGGGGCTGCGGGGGCCCACACGGCCCCCGCAAATATTTGGCATATTGCCCCCGGGACCTGGCCCACCCGGGGGCTCATTAAAACGAAGCGTGGAAGACCTGAGCAGGCCTAGGGGGTCAGGGTGTTTCTACCCTGACCCTTTTTCTTTTTTTTTTAACCTTTTTTCTTGTGACTCAGTTCTACCAAGTCACAAGATGGCTGCCAACACTTCCTGGTTTGAAGTGTTGGCAGCCAATCGGAAACAAGCTCGTGATCGAGAGGGTTCAGCCAATCAGATCTCACAATTCTCAAATATCGATATCTGTAAATCTTTAAATATCTCAAAAACTACTGAACAGATTTACACCATTTAAAAAGAAGCGTGCTTTCTGGACCAAAAGCTACCTTTTTACCAAATTTGGTGTAATTCCATTCAGCAGTTCTGGCTGTAGCCTTGTCTAAAGTTTCTTATGGAAATTAACATGGCGAAAACACCTTTTGGGACCCCCTTTTTTCTCAGCCCCCGCTTGATGAATCACCCCGAAACTTTCAAGACAGGTGCTGACCTGAGTGGGCCATTAGTTTTGAAAATTTTGCAAAGATTCATCAACCGGTGCCAAAGATATTGGCAAAAAAAAAATGCTTTTTGAAGAGAAACAGGTTCTAACTATAACAACCTACTGGCGACCACCAGTAGGTAATATATATATGTACATATACAGTTTAAAACCACTGTTAATGTCCATGTATGGTTAGGAATTAAAATTATAAAATGACTAAAATTCGCACATTATGGTTAGGTCCGCAATCCATAAGTCGCATAGCATAACAGATATGCAACCCATATCTGGTACTCAGAATGCAATGTGACAGATGCAATTACAAATGATGAAAAAAATCTTCCAGGTGAAATTGTTCTCAACCATTACATTTCCTGGCTTGCATCAATATGTGACCCAAGAAAGCCTGGAACCAGGTGACAGCTGTCCCTGGACCAAGTACACCATTGTAGCGAAAGCACCCACCTTCTGGAAGCTTCGTCCCCTTCTCCCATCATAGAAAGGTCACCTCTATTGATGACCACTATTAAAGATGACCTCTATTGATGACCTCTATTGAAGATTATCTCTATTGATGACCCCTATTAAAGATGACCTCTATTGATGACCTCTATTAAAGATGACCTCTATTAAAGATTACCTCTATTGATTACCTCTATTAAAGATTACCTCTATTGATGGCCTCTATTAAAGATGATCTCTATTTGTTTATTCCTTTAGGTTCTCTCTACTACCTTTTCCTTTCCTACTCTACAAATTTTATATTACTTACTTCCTAATATGTGTACTTAAATTACTTTCCCTTCCTTGTTCTATCATTTTTGTGTAACTTATCTAATATTTATTGTTTATTATTATATATGATTTACTGTTACTTGGTATGAACACAAGTTATTTTAAAATATTGTATACATTTTCTTGTTTCTATGTATTGTGAATTTCTTTTTCTCAAATAAATAAATATGACACAAAAAAAAGATGATCTCTATTGATGTTCTCTATTAAAGATGACCTCTATTGATGACCTCTATTGAAGATTATCTCTATTGATGACCCCTATTAAAGATTACCTCTATTGATGTTCTCTATTAAAGATGACCTCTATTGATGACCTCTATTGATTACCTCTATTAAAGATTACCTCTATTGATGGCCTCTATTAAAGATGATCTCTATTTGTTTATTCCTTTAGGTTCTCTCTACTACCTTTTCCTTTCCTACTCTACAAATTTTATATTACTTACTTCCTAATATGTGTACTTAAATTACTTTCCCTTCCTTGTTCTATCATTTTTGTGTAACTTATCTAATATTTATTGTTTATTATTATATATGATTTACTGTTACTTGGTATGAACACAAGTTATTTTAAAATATTGTATACATTTTCTTGTTTCTATGTATTGTGAATTTCTTTTTCTCAAATAAATAAATATGACACAAAAAAAAGATGATCTCTATTGATGTTCTCTATTAAAGATGACCTCTATTGATGACCTCTATTAAAGATGACCTCTATTAAAGATTATCTCTATTGATTACCTCTATTAAAGATTACCTCTATTGAAGGCCTCTATTAAAGATGATCTCTATTGATGACCTCTATTAAAGATGATCATCTCTATTAATGACCTCTATTGATGATCATTATTAAAGATGACCTCTATTGATTACGCTCTATTAAAGATGATCTCTATGATGACCTCTATTAAAGATGATCATCTCTATTGATGACCTCTATTAAAGATTACCTCTATTGATTACCATTATTAAATATGACCTCTATTGATTACCTCTATTAAAGATGACCTCTATTGATTACCATTATTAAATATGACCTCTATTGATTACCTCTAATAAAGATGACCTCTATTGATGGCCTCTATTAAAGATGACCTCTATTGATGGCCTCTATTAAAGATGACCTCTATTGATGACCTCTATTAAAGATTACCTCTATTGATTACCATTATTAAATATGACCTCTATTGATTACCTCTATTAAAGATGACCTCTATTGATTACCATTATTAAATATGACCTCTATTGATTACCTCTAATAAAGATGACCTCTATTGATGGCCTCTATTAAAGATGACCTCTATTGATGGCCTCTATTAAAGATGACCTCTATTGATGACCTCTATTAAAGAGGATCTCTATTGAGGAGCGGGTGCACTGGCTCCTAGATGGGTATAGTAACAGAGCATAATCTAAATGAGAATCGCCTAAACACTTGGAGAGTCGTACCTCTATAAAAATGAAATTCCCTGGAAAATCTAGAGTTAAAGGGAGTTAAGGTTGGTTGGTCTGTATAGCCCACAAACCTCCCCCCAAAAAAGCAACAAATTCACAACGGTAATAGTGGCTCCGCCCAGTACTCACTTAACCTAAACTACCAGCCGTGAAGCATATTTCCACACATACAGTACTAAATTACGTAATGTACTATAATAATAATGTCAAATATGGATATAAATATTTATGGCAAAAAACCCATAAGAATCCAATCCAATGCATAACGCTTTATCATACAACACCACATAAATAGCTTATTCGAATTTAGGATTAGACCCCGTGTCAATATAACAAATCGACCACTGTTTTCCACAATCCGAGAGGCTCTTAAAAAATATAAACATCTTCAAACTATGCAAACCAAAAAGAGTTCTGGCCCAGGGCTAGGTTACAGAATTGTTATGAGGAGTTGTTCACATTTGTTACTGTGCTCCTCGTGAGGGCTTTTCAAGATTCAAGACCTCTTACGATGTTACATGTAATGCACACTGATAGGCAATATTGCTAAGAGCTGTGCTATACAACCATCTTAAATAAACAATTATGTATGTCTCTGATCTGTCGAAGTTAAGTAATATACAACACACTTTAACTTCAAACCACAAAAATGCCATTTACTGGAACTGACACCAGACCTAACAAATGCAAGTGTGCAGAAAGCCCCTGCGCGCGCCCAACCACAGATGGGGCGTCTCGGGAACCGCCAGGTATTTGTTTTCATTTCGATGCTCTAATGTGGCCACACTGAGCCCCGGGCTGCGGGCCGCCTGCATCGGGCTGTTGATATACAGATAGCGCCGATGACGGATCCGAGGGCGAGGACTTCAGGCCTCTCCAGCACACACGTTCGGAAAGGCTTCCCGTGTCAGAGCTGCGTCACGGCTCGTCTCCAGATCAAAGATGCTCAAACTCTATGTCTTCAGATGACGAAAGATACGTGAAAAGTTTTTTCATAGCCGTGCTGACGCCTCACCTGCCTATCAGCCCACACTGCTGTAGTTCACTTGCCCTTTACCTTCTCCTCATTGAATAACTAAACTTCTCCTGATGTAAGCACTTCAGAGCTCCTTAAGCTGCACAGGAACATAACCTCAACTTTTAAAAGTTGAGTTTTCTGGCCCTGGTATTTATAAAGATGACACAACTTAGCTACATTTTACGCGATACGTGGGACAAGGGATTCTAATATGGCCACCAACAAGGAAAAAGAAAGTCAGCTTCAAAATGGCCGCCAAGGATAAAATGAAGATTAATTTCAAGATGGCCACCAGGATTAAGTCAGGAGGGGCGTACGCCTCCCACTTAGAGCTGGTCACCTTATGCCGAGTCAAAGTTTTCTCGGCTTGATTCTCAAAAAACCAACCCTACACACATCAGAAAACTGAAAAGATGGTTTATTTCTTTTTCACAACTTTAAAACGTAACCGATTCATCCTGTAGTCATTTAGTCAGGAGGCTGTGGCAGTGACCTACCTTGTCACCTTCAATGTTTACTGATCAACCTATAAATACCTACTTCATTACTCCAAATCAGGCTCAGACGTGTCCAGAGGAGACATTGGTCATAGCAACCTTCCTACCTACGCACAGACAAATCTTTGAGATGCTCAGGTTGTGGAGACGAGGCTTCTCAGAAAACCTGGGCTAAATGGCAGATTCATTTCTCCGAGGAATGTTAAGTGGTTTTCCAGAAATTCATACTTGCACAAAATAAGATAGTGCCATTTGTTCTCTTTTAGCAAAACAATTGAAAATTTAATCTGAAATTCTGGGATCATCAACCTGAGAATTTGGCTGTAAAATGGAACTGTCAGGAAAGCGACTCCGAATGTTTCATACTCTTGTAAGTGAAGATCTTCCATTTTCCGAAGGAAGAGCTACATCAGTACACAAATCCACCTGTGGAATTCCCTTCACCATAGGCATAGTCTGGTAGTGAAATATACACTTGCAGGTTTTGTCCACTGTAGGTATAAGCTGGTGGTGGAATTCCAAGCTGTGAATTTTTCTCCAATATAGGGCAGTCTGGTGGGGGAAATTCCACCCATGCATTGTCCTCTAGATTTAGTACTTTGTTGAGAACTGTAAGTCAGGCTCTTGCAATAAAAGTGAATAGTAGACTATTGGTGTAATTCGAGATACATGTTAGAGATGAGAAATATTGTTTGTTGTGTCACAAGAGCTGGCTTCTGTGGCAGCTCATGTTTCTGGGGTGCAAGATGCTCGTCTGATTAATTAGCACAGACATTCAATCTTCATTTAAAGTTGTTGATATGACGTGAGCTGAGAATACCTTGTTTGAACCAACGCCTGGAACTGGTACTTAATAATCTTTCAATTCTGGAAAAAAGATCAAAGATTATAGAGATGCTTACTGGCCATCTAAGACTGCCTCGTGGACAGTGCTTAATTTGCACCGGTGGTTCCATTCGTGGACACCGGCACTAATTTTTGGGGACTCGGACTCAGTCTCATCGTCAGAATTTGACTCAGAGCAAGGGAGAAAAAGGAAGAAAATTGAAAATGAAAGAGAAAAAGAAAAATGGGAAAAATAGACAATGGGAGAAAGCAGGGATGAAAAAGAACCTGTAGGGGGTATTTAACGAGACAAAAAGTGTAGAGTGGTGGAAGAAAGAGGCGTGAATGGGATCAAAAGTAGGCACGCCTTGGTATTCGGCAAACCACAGCATTAAGCAATGCTTGTGATGGGCTCTTAAAAAACTTTGAGACTGCAGTTATTTATTTTTTTCAAATTAAAACCTGCGCTTAAATACATTTTGTGGAGATCCTCAGGTAAAGGGCGCTCTAGAAATGTACTTAGTAGTAGCGGAAGCAGTAACTATTTGGTAAGGTATTAGTCGGTGACAATTTGACCTGGCAAGAGTTCCTCAAGATGTCTGGATGTATCTCACTCCATTAACCCTAGATAGCATTTTTCTTTGACTAAAAGGAAAATGTGTTTAAAGAAAAAATGCTTGGCATGCCTTTGGGAAGCGGTGTAAGTACATGACGTTTACTTCTCTCGGTTTATTTAACTTCAGCTCAACTCAAGTACTTACTCCTGGGTGGCATGCTGGAAATCTGCTGACAGACGTCCAAAACATCTGATGACCTCTGGGGTTACACCTTGACGCAGGCTGTACCTGGAGAGCAGGCGCTGCCAGGAACAATCAGCGCCCTGTGGGGTGGGGTGGTACTGCTGTCTGCACCTGGACAGATGGACAGATGGGTGCGCTCTTGAGGTAGTCCGGAGGTGTGCCAAGAAAGAGAAGAAAGCAGAAGAGAGAAGCAACTAAGCAATTGAGAGGAGTTTAGAGAGGAGGAGAAGGTGACCGGTAATGGAAAGAGGAGAGAGCGAGAAAAAGAAAGAACAGATAAACACAACAAACAAGCATTGGCAAAGTGCAGCGGTCTCTCCTTTCTGACTTTATTGGCTTTATCAGTGCTTGTTGTCGATGCTGAACAGGCTCATCAGAAAGAAAAACAAGGTGGATGCGATTCTGAAGAGCAACGGTAAAAAAAAAAAAAAAGCATTGATAAAGGCAATACATCTTCGTTTAATGTGCTAACGAGTGAAACAATATTTACCAAACCACCCAAGCTGTAAATGTGAGCAGGCTTTTCTATTAAAAACAATGAGCAGGCTGGGACATATAGTTCTATTCTTACAATGCAAAAAAGAAAACTACAAATCCCATAATCCTTATCGCTACTGACCACAAAATAACACCAGGACAAGCTGAAAATCTATGTCAATGCAAATGTGAATAACATGACGTTACATCTCTGCAGCAGGTGCTCTGATCGACTTAGCTACTACACAGAAAATACACAGAACTAAGCAAAAGAATCCGTTTTGACACAGAAACATTGGCAAAAGTCAGACTCAAAGAAGATGTGATCACCCATCTAATGAACAACTGTAAAGTGGCATAACTTCTAAACCAATGGTAACAAAAATACAAACTGGGAAGTGAGGATGCACTGTAAAATCTATATATTTACTGTCAAGAAAGGATGCGATCAATAAAGGGCGACTGTGAGCAGCAGTGTTCGATAACAAGACTGTGATGCTGACAGTGCTTAATTTGTGCCGGTTTTTCCCAGTGCTCAGCACCTGCCCTTATTTGTAAACACCGGTACCTACTAATGAGAATCCATCACATGGTGGCGCTGTGTGTGTAATTTACAAACAAAGTTCATTCATGGAGCTTTTAATTGTTTAATTTATCTTTAAAAAATGATAAAACTTGGACTTGAACCTGTAGTTTAAAGTGGCATGTGGGTTGCACCAACAGCAGATGCCACATGAGAAATACCTTGGGCCCTGGCACTTATGTTTTTTGCAAATTAAGCTCTGGATGGTAAAACGGTTCAGTAGTCTAAATTATGTTAAAATGAAGACAATGGGCATATAAATGTTGGCATATATGCTCAGCTGGCAGAATGAGTGCTCACTGTCAGCATGTGGTGGGCGGGATGCAACTGACGAGCTTGAGGTCACTTGGGAGGGGGAAGAACAAATTAAAATAATGTAAATGCTAGTGGGGGGAAGCAATGGACAGGGTGAGGGAGAAGGAGAGAGCAACACAGAGCTCATGCCAGGGGGCGAGCATGGAACGCCAGAAGCTGCACACAAGGGAAAGAGCAAGTGGTGGGAGGAGAGAGCAACGCGAAGCAAGTACGTAGCAGGTATTTGAGCAGAGAGCAGCACACGAGAGAGAGCAAGAAAAACACGCACTTCCAAGGTCTGCTTAAAGAGAAAGGTAGTTCACTAAATGTGAGAAGTGGATGAATACAAGTCAGCCAATCAATGGGATGGTAACGCGGCTATGCTCCGGTGAAGGGACAAACCCAAGAAAAGCCATCCAATCAGAAGCAAGCGAATCATAGTGACAATAAAGCCACACAATGCTCAGCAAAGGGTGGGCTCTAAGCCCGCTGGAAGCTTTCGCTAGGTTCATGAAAGATGCTTGGCAAACAGACAACTAAAAGCTGTCTGTGGGCGAGACCTAAAAACAGAAGGTAAGTGGAGGGTGCAAAGAGAGTGATCAACCAAGTCAGGCAAAAAACAGTGCAAGCATTTTCAGATTTCCTAGTCAGGAGGAATCAAACAAGCATTTAGCAAAGTCAATAAGTATGGCTTTAAAGTGCAAGCGTCAGTAAACATAGGAATTCTCAAGTGCGGTTTTACGCCTTGCATGCTCCAGTGCTGCTTGTGTTAAGTTGGCCATGCTAGGCTTTGTCAATGCTTCAAAAAAAAGTATCAAAAGAGGAATGCTTTCTCTTTAGAATGCATATAGGAGATAAAAAATTGAATGTGACTAACAGCGTGATGACTGATTGCAATTTTCTCATCTAAAATAATCCCTTGTGTATTCCAATGTAAGCACTTCCTTCCATGTGGATTGATACATCAGTTAGCCAGTAGCATGAGATGAGATGGTAGTACTCATTCTATTTGTACATTTTAAAGACTTGGTGTCAATACATATGCACAGATCTCCACTGACAAGCCAGACCTAAAATGACAATTTTTAGGACTTTTGCAGTACTTTTGCACTACCACTTGATGGCACCCTAAGTCTGTTGACCGTCTAACCTCCTATTAATGAAGGAGAGGTTGTTCTATCTGTTGAAGCATCCATATGGCAATACTCAGCAGCTTCCACCCGCATGTAGATGCATTTCACACATGCACACTTACATGTCTCATATATTTAATCTCCCCACAAGCCAAAGCTTCCCAAAATAACCTTACAACAAATATTTCAGGACTGGGGTCAGAATAGTAAACCATCTTCTCCCTGAATATTTGACTTGCCTGCTAGTTTCAGTAGAAGCTTAAAAATACCAATACTTCCAGGAGTAAACGCCTGGTTACTAATTACTCTGGCTGGTAGAACAAACCCTTACACTTTTGAGTTGGGCCTGGCCTGAGAGGCCTCAACTTAGACAAGGGGCAATGATAAAGTACTATCTATTTTGCTAACCCTGCACTCCATTCCAAAGATTCTGAATTACAGCTACCTTTAAATTGGTTCAGCAGTCCATGACTGAAGTCTTGATCTTCTGAAATGACCGCTGTGTCTCAGGAATGAGTGCCAACATACTCATTTAGGGTCTTGTAAGATTAGCGAACAATGCCCTGACGTTAATATTGATCAAGATGGTCTATTTTACTGGTTGGAATGTCCATCCAGGCTGCTGGGAGTGATGTAGATTATGAATAAAGAAAAATGTATGGGGAATTCTCACTCACAACCAACCATCCTGGCCTCCTAGCCCTTCGGTTCTACCAAGGTCTGGAATACCGAGAGACGGACTGGAATTATCCTATTCTGCGGTTGCTCAGTTTTCCAAATATTCATGGTTTTACCGCACTTGCCACATAATTCCTCATCACTTGTATAATTTGCAGATTGAGCAAAAATTGCTTCTAGTAAATAGGATTAAAGTTACCAAATAATGTGCTAAACCTGATGATGTGCAGTGGCAGACCCTTTGCTGAGGTTTACAGTTTGCCTTTCAGGACTTGATTCCAGATACTAATGTGAGAAAACATCTGCCCAGGAAGTATTACGGTGTGTTAAATTGTCAAAACAATGGAATAATACTGCCACAGAATGTGCGTATTATGCCACATAATTTTTCGTTGTTGCAACATAATTAAGTCAACGCTACTGCATAATTTGGCTTGCTAATTCTAGCGACCCTGACTATAATGGAATGCCCCTGATTATATATCATGGACATCGCCTCTAACCATTCTGTGCCGGGTCCTGGTGGCTTGCTAAATTACACTCTCACATCTACAAGGATTAGGCTCAGGATCAGGGGACGGCAGTACATGGTCTGTCCACCTAATTTAAGAGACACTACTGATTCCATCCATCCTCCACCCAGTGCTTAATTTGTAAAAAAACAATAAGTGCCAGGGCCCTTGTCAGGAGTCCACCGCTGCTTCCACCACCCATTGCCACTGCTAGCGTTGCCAATGACAGTACCAGCACAAGTAATAACCATCACACTCCTACAAATGTGACAGTTCAGACTATTCCCGGCCCCCAAAGCCTTAAGAATGGCTTGGGCGAGAGGTACTGGTTGTTAATGTTTATTTGTGAGAAGCTGGCTTGATATAGGATGTCCACTAATGTAAGTGGGCACCTTGCACCAGTCCAGAAAACCCTTATGGTGATTTAAGAGGTCTTAGACAACCTTAGTAAGCTCTCTAAGTGGTAGCTGTGGAGAGCAGCCTTCAGGCTTAATCCAGAAGGAGTGTAAAGCAGCTTGTTTTACCAGAACATAATCTTATAGGTATTGATTAAGTGAAAAAGAACCACACAAGGTATTTATAAAAATATGTATTTATTATAAGACACTCACTAACACGTACAGATATCTCCTACCCGGAGATATACACAATGCACACAATACTTTACGATAGAAACAGGTAAGTAGCACTTAATACACAGAGGTCACCGGGGGACCAAACCATATACTAAATTAGTGGTATGCGAACCACGAGTCGAGTTGAGACTGTACCCAGAAGACGTAAAAGTGTCGGGGACCCAAGGAACCACCCGAGGTAAGTAGCTAGGAGCCCCACAGAGGTCGTGTGCTAAGGGGGAATACGATTGCGTGATCAATACAAGTCAATGGGTAAGTCGCCGTTGCAATTTTAAAAAAGAAGGACCCTTCCCAGCGGACCCTGAAGAAACCCCGTGGAAGGCAGAAGGTTGGAGAGCCACCCCACCCGTAGATACCTTAGGAACCAGGATACCTACACCAGGGAAGCCGGGTGCATAGATGTGAAGTGGCGTCGGAAACCGCCGTCGAACCCAAAGGAGGACTTCAGTAAGATGCCGCTGCTGGAGAAGGTGAAAGTGTCCGGTGGAAACCAAAGGTAGATTCAAGATGTGAAGAACCTGCAAGCAGAGGGTACATAGTCTATGCCACTCAGGAGTGACCAGGAGGCACAGGAGACGAATGCCCACAGAGTCGGGTGTTGCAGGGGAGCTGACGGTGACCTTAGAACTGCAGCTGTGTGGACCAGGTGACGCTGTCGAAGACCAGGAGCCGTACACGAGCAGTTCCCCCGTCGGATGCCAAGAGTTGAGGGCTCAATGTCTGGCGGGAGCACCAACAAGCCTTGGCAACTGCAACCAACGTGGAAGTGAAGAAAGGTGCAATGTCGGGACCAGCAAGGTCCAGGGGACTCACAACAAGCAGGGGAGTCAGGGCAGGCCCCGAGCAATCAGGGGAGGCCAAAGAATATGAAGATGATCCTCAAGAGGACCCACAGGCCGGAGGCACTGGAGTCGCAAGAGGACCTCGAGCAGCTCACAAAGGATGCAAGCCCATGATGCAAGAGATGCGGCGAGGATGACGATCTTGGTCACTGAAGATGCTTGAGATTTGGGCCACTTGGAGCCCAAATATCTTGATGGAAGGAAGCCAACAAGCCTTTGCAGCTGCAAGTCGACACAGTGCACAGGGGTTCGGTTCCTGCAGATCCGACGAGGGATACTGACCTTAAACTTGGTGAGAGGACAAGGCAGACCTTGAGAGATGTGAAGAACCACCACCTGTGTCGCTGAGCCTTTTGGAGTCCGTGGGAGCTCAGGATCAGCAGACATGTTAGCTTAGTTGCGGTGCCTGCAGATGCAGGGAAATGACTCCTTCACTTCAAGGGAGATTCCTTCAGGTGTCTTGGATGCCCACAGGCCTTGGAAGGTTCCTGTATGGTGCACAGGCACAGACGTTACAGCAGACGAGCAGGGTGATGAGATCAGGAGCAGCAGGAGTTTTCCTAGTTGCAGCCTTGATGCCCAGAGCGAAGTCCAGAGTGCCCAGACGGTCGAAGAAGAAGTGGTGTCTGAAATGAATCTTGTTCCACGACGAATTTAGGGACCCACCCATAGGTAAGTCCTTAAATACCCTAAGGAAAGGGTTGGGACGATTCAAGGCTCCCTCCCAAAAAAGGGGCTGGACAAGGGGGAGGAGACTCCCCTGTCCTTTGTCCAGTTTCGCACCAGAGTGTGAGCCAATGGCTCTCTGAACTGGTTTGAACTGGACTATGTGTGGAGGGCACCAAGTGTGCCCTGCATGCAGACTATGTGGCGTCGGCAAGCGCTCCCACCCTGCCCCAATACACTAAATCCTGTCTGGGAGGTGGTCACACCTCCCGGTGACAGGATACCTATTGTTCTGCCTTCCCCTGACCGAGCTTGGCTCTGCAGCAGGAGGGCAGAAACGAGTCTCTGGCCGGCAGCAGCCCTGGCTTGCTATCCGGGTCTGGAAGACTGGTACCGGGAGCACCGAGGGCCTCCCCAAGGAGCTTTACGGTGCATAGAATCATATGATTCCAACATGTTTGATACCAAACATGATAGGATTCGTTGCAGCCAGTTTCGAGATGGTCATTGCGTAATGACATGGTGCCCCTAAATATGTCATATGCTGTCTCACTTACAACCTGGGAGAATGGACTCCGTAGGCTGTAGGGGTGTCCTGCTCATGCAGGGGCACCCTCACACTTAGAACCAAGCACCCTGCCTTCAGGATTGAAAGGCCTGCTGTAGGGGTAACATAGGTTTTAAGTGCAGTGACCTTAGATATAGGGAAACCTATATCTTCCATAAGTGGTGCTAGCACCAGCTTACACAGGCTTCAATGGCAGGCCTGTAGTTGCGAATTGAGTGGTCTCCCATGGGTGGCATAATGCATGCTTCAGCCCATGGGGGACCCCTGGTGTACCTATGCCCTGGGTACCATATACTAGGGACTGATAAGTGGATACCAGTGTCCAATCTGGGATGTACCCAAGTACTTACCAGACCAATTTAGGGGAGAAAGCACAGAGTCTGGGGTCCTGATTAGCAGGATTCCAGTCAGACTAGTCAGAAACCATCACAGCACCAGGCAAAAAGTGGGGGTAACAATGCAGAAGGATCTTACCTTCCTACATTATTGAATGAATAAACAACTGTTCTGCTCATCTCTAAATTACACCAATAGTGCCACCATGTGTCAGCTCTCATAAGTGCCGGTGTTGGCAATTAAGTGCCTGTGCCGAGCACCGGAAACCACCGGCTCAAATTAAGCACTGCCTTCTATGGTAACTCTAATCTCGTCGGCCAACACATCTTGTCCAGTATCCTGGATATGCTTAAATGATGGCTAGCTGTCTGTGCAATGGGGGCTCCATCTCTGCAGAAGAGTCCAAATGTGACATTTCTACCCAATACAATGAGTGAATCCTCCCATGGATTTAGTACTTCTTCCCTGAAATCAAAGGATTTTCTAATACAAGTCCTACGTTAGGTCCTCAGTCTCTGGCAATTAGTATATTTTGTCCCATTCTCTGCTTACCTTGACATAACCGTATGCCTTTGAATTAGTAAATTGGTATCTTTGAATGGTTTTTCTTTCTATTGCCTTACTATTTTAGGGCACATAATTGTTTTTACAGAATTCACATTATAGTTCAATTGAGAAAGCCCACACTTAGCCTGACACCAAAATTTGAGCATCTTGGTAACTTCAAGGAGCCCTGCTCAGCCTTCGAATGAACTATCCAAGTCTACATGAAGCTCAGGTCCAGGGTCTTGAAGCCACAGCACTGCTGGAAAAGCACATTTGAAGGATTCTGCTTGATTCACCCTTTAACTCAACACTTAGAACTAGGGCCCAATGGCCATGTCACTGCCCTAAAGAGTTGGGGGCCGCGTTAAGAGATCTGCAAAGGTATCCACTGGATGGAATCTCTTAATAATGTACCTGGAACACATGAACCATGCTCCCAGATGTCAACCCCTCCAGGTCATCCTCCCAGACCAAATATGAGGTGGAATACACCAGACAGAGACCAGAGATGAGGGGATACTCCGTAATGTAGGGTCGAGCTACCATATATTGTGTACGCTGCGCTTTCGTTCGGTCACTGGTTCTTGAGTCTCACAAATATTGGGCAAAATTGTGTGTTTCCCACAGAATGTCCACTGTGAAAACCACTGGGAACCACAGGGATGCTCCAAGCCCCCTGCATTTAAGTCTTTGCTATTTTTCTGTACCATTTGCCAACTGAATAGGATCAACCGACTCAAGTCTGGGAAAGATATATTTAGACTCCCTGCAGACACATATCTACCATATACTGATGGTATTAATTCTTTTCTTTCACTGTGCTGAATCTGACAGTTCAAAACTTTGGAATACTGCTTTTGTGTCCTCATGATCTGTCGGGACAGTCCCAATATTCAAAGGCGGGAGGCTCCTGCACCGGTTTCAAATGCCTCTTTTTTTAACCCACCTCTACTTGGTGTCCTTTTGGTGCTATTTTCAATTGTATAAAGTGCCTACCTGTAATTACTGGTGGAAGTTATTTCAGTGTTGTTTCATCCTTAAGGAAGAGTGGGTCCACCCAATACTTTCAGGGTCTCAAAGGACATTGGAACTCTAGAAGGAAGGAGATGGTAGTTGGAGGCTGATATTCTGTTTCTAATCAACAAAATTCCAGATTTAAATCCCCACTTCAACACTCAACTAAAACGCACCATGTTATTTTGGGCAAACCGCTAAATCTCCCCTTGCATGCAATTGTAATTATGCATAGTATTAATATGTACAAATTGTTCAATTTCCTGTCTACTTTTGTCTATATTAAATGTTTCTGAGTCAAAAAGATCTGGATTACTGTAATATGGACCCCGTACCTTATGCGGTTCTAAAAACACTGGCTCATGTTTGAAATATTCCGGCTACGATAAATATGTCCTGCGTAAATTTCACTTTTCCTTGGACAAAGATCTTTTTTATCTTAATTCAAGAAATGTCACTTTAATATGTTTCTTTTTCCCATTCTAACATGGCTCCTATTTTACTAAACACTTGGGCTATTAACCATGGTTCATATTTTAACATTTTTCCATTTCCTTTACTGGGACATACAGTATTTATCTAAAATAGGCCCAGATTGTTTATTTAATGCAGGGTTTATTGGTGATAAATGATCTTTTATTATGTCATATGTTCCTCCTAATGAGTATTAAAAGACTTGGATTGCTTTGGAGTTGGCAAGAAAGAAGTACTCAAAGCAGCGCGCTTGCCAACAGCGCTCGCCGGGGCTGAATGTGTGACTTCCACAAAACACCTAACATTTTCATCGCTAGTTTACAAATTTCAGTACCTAGGAAACTAAAACTGTAGTATCTGATTTGCAAAATGATAACCATTACAAGAAGGTCAACTGGGCATCAATATCTCCTCGTTCTTCCTGGCCACTGCCCTAGGTTTAAGGGACAGGAAGTAGTGACCACATAGGAACAGATCTTCAGTTGTAACTGAAGGGAGTACATTGACAACAAAAAGTCGCTGGCCACCGTGGTGGCTTAGAAAGTTAATCACTTGCTGCTGACATCTTATCCTATCATGGGCACATGCGTTAGACGGAAGAAAATAAGAACACGCATAGTGGCAATAGTTGTAAGTTAAGTCTGAGATAAAAAGAGTTTAAAAGTTTTTGTTTTTTTTAAAGTTAAGTCTGTGACTGATAGTAAGTTATAGCTTCCTGGGGTGTTTTTCTAAACATTCCAAAGCAAAAAGGTCTAACTTGTGACTATTGCAAGAAAATATGCAAAAGTGTGTTTAATTACTTAAAAAACACAATTCTTCCTGCTCCTAGCCCTATATCCCGTGTTTTATGCATTGCACAAAGTGCACTTGCTTGAGCCCACTTTTAAATGAACTTTAGAAATTCTTTCTACTCTCACTTAGCCTTACTTTGTCATTCCTTCTCCACCACATTATACTTGTCATTCTACTTTCTTCAGCACTTATAACTGCGCCTTTCTGTGGTAACTGGCATGTGCAGAAAGTGTGGAACTCCATTTACAAGTGTCCGTCAGTGGCCCTTGAGTTACGCCTGAGTGAGTATTCTCCATATCTGCATGACAATTGAGTGACTTCTCTGTGGCACGCCCTGCGGTGTATGCCAGAATATCAGTTACAAGTATTTGTTCCCCCAGGTAGTCTTCAAAACTTCAATCAATAAAAACCCAACCACTCATCATACATTCATCAATGCTTATCAATCAACTGCATGAACCAAGTTCAAACAGTAAACCATTAGCACATATAGAATATATATATATCAACATCAAAGGTTCCCAAACGGCAAGGAAAGGCACGCACTCCAAATTGCTCACCAACATTTTTAATACACTGATAGACGCCATGGAAAAGTGCACGGGAAGTGCAGACAACCCCGATGCGTTTCGGCAAACTAGTCGCCTTTGTCACAGGTGTGTGTGTGTGTGTATATATATATATATATATATATATATATATATATATATATATATATACACACACACACATATATATATATATATTCACACACACACATATATATATATATACACATATATATATATATTTACTTTTAATGAATGATTCTTAAATAACATATATAAAAACATATATGTACACTATCCAACGTCTCACGACATAATTAATCATAAAAACACGGAAGAGTTAAAATAACAGACGTTAATTAGTCATTAAAAACATCACATCTGCCAAATTGCGTCACTGATCAGTTATGAACTAAGTTGCCATATACTATTCGTCAGTGCAAGGAGATTATGAAATTTAAATTAGTCCACGCATTTCGGTGGGAAGAATTTATATTATCCACCTTCTTCTTTGAATTTTACAACATATAAGTCATCGTACAACATATAAGACTGTCTACTCCATATCCCATTTAAAGGTGTACTTAATGGAGGGACCTTTAAATCATCCTTCTAAGACGTGATATTTCCGGAAATCTTAGTACTTTCCAAATATTTGAGTTCTATCAGGCCATGGGTAGCTGGACCCCTTGCCCCACTCTTGTTTTAATTAAAACAGCACACCGATATCCAACCTCCTCATGGGGTTAATGTGGGATTAGCCATCGGGATAAGCCTTTTTATGAATTCAAATCTTCCAAGCCAAGTCACTCTTGTTAATATCAGACTTTGGGGGACTGCAGGATCAAGGGTTACCCTTTAAGACATTAACTCTTCTGCTCAGTTGTTTAAAACATTTTGCAATCTCACCCCCTTGCTCAACAATTTTGGATTTAAAAAATGTCAGAATATCAACAACAAAGTATCGTACTACAAAAATATTGTATCCTGAATACTAACCATTAGAATACCATGACGGTAAGTATAAATGTATTCTTCTTATGCCACATCTTAAAAACCCTGAAGATATGCATATAATGATGATTCATGTGTAGGTAAGAATGGTAAACCTATCCTTACATCTATATATGTATCTTTCCAATATTGAGGAATCTATATAGTGGATATTAGATAGTTTTGTAGGACGATATTGAAAATTCGATATTCCAGTAGTATATCCTCTTGTAGAAACCCTACAAGGTCATCAAAGAGAACCATACACTTGTGTAACATACCAGACTTATCCGGGTTACGCACTCATATGTCATTGACTTACTCTAGTTCTAACATTTTAGTACATACAGTGTGCTTAAACAAGCATTACTCGCAGAGGTTGAAGTGTGAGGGCTCGGAGGGGCATGACGTGCCCATGCTTTTTTAATTTATGAGAAAACATTGCCCTACTTTTTGTGAAAAGGCAACCGTTCCGTTCCGGGATAGTTAATTCTGTTAGTTAAAATGCTTCAGCTGAAATGTCATTCAGGGAGTCTCCTGTGCTGTGAAACCGAAGCTGGGCAGACAGCTAGACAAGCCTTCCTGCCAGGGTTCCTGCTGTCTGAAAGAAATGCAAATGTGCACAACTGGTTAATCTGCAAATCTAAAAGGTGCATAGGAGCCGGTACTGGCTTTAATTGATGGAACCAGTTGAAACTTTGTGATGAGAAAGATTTATTCTTTGAATGGTAGTGCAACAGACTTACCAGCTGAGCTGTGAAATGCTTGCTTTTAAGGACCAGTTATATAAGAATAAATTACATTAATTACAGTCTGGGAATCACAAAAGTCTATATTTTGGAATTACTATTTTATCTTAAAACTGTTTGTGCATTTTGTAGCAGTCTATCTTATACTTTGCATAATGCAAGTTTAAAATAATGACTTACACATTCACAGTGCTTTCTGTCACAGGCTGTGACCTCGTAGCACTAAAAATACACAAATCCCTTTTCTCCACTGCACCTACCAAGGTTTAATTCTGTGGTTCTTTGCTTCCACACAGACCTCTGCAGTGCATTAACTAATAGAGGTTTATAATATACTATGGTGTATTTCCCACTAATTACCTGTACTTTTAACCGCTTAACCGCGGCGCAAATTCTCCCACGGTGTGGGAGAATTAAAGAGTGTGCGGGGCTGCGTCGGACAACGGACGTGCGCAGCACCAGCGAGGTAGTGCTTGCATCGGCTGTTGGCCGACGCAAGCACGGAACGGGTTAAAAAAATCTATTTCTCTTTTAAACTGCACGTTATTTTAAATGTAGCTGCCTTATGGTGAAAGACCAACAAAAATGTAACGAATATTTTGTTTTTTCAGCCACACTTTTGATCCCGCCCCCACGCTCACTGACCCCGCCCCCACGCTAACTGACCGCGCCCCTATTGCATGCAGCATCACAGTTCCCATACCATTTTTTAATGCATTTCGACCGTCGATTACCCGCACGTTTCATCTGGCATAAGTCTTGAAAACTCCTAAGTAAATCAAACCAATGGTCATGAAAACACTTTCGGGCATTTTGGGGAAAAAAATATAACCTATTTGAAAAGAACCCGTAACTGACACACTAGTTAGAATTCTTTAGATAAGTACTGACGGCTGAAATCGGCGCACAACCTTAAGTCCATAGATTTAAACCCCGTCAGAACTGAATCAGACCTTCATCCATGGCTTTAAGTGGGCCGGGTCTCACCGGTGCTGAGTACCGGCAGTTTTTTAAAGGGGGCCTCGAAACGGGTCTCTATCGGGCTCTGTTTTGTGCCCTGGAGGCGGTCCGTTTTTTCCCGGACTGCAGTGACAGCAGACACATGGATGTGCGCGTGCTCACACTGCTCACTTCTCACTAGTGGAGAATGTAAGGCATGACTTCATGCCAGGTGAGCGTTGTAGGGGGAAGGGAAATCCTTTAAAGAGAGTCATTGTCTCTCTGGATTTCCCTTCTCTTTTTGAAACTCAGGAGCAGCAACATTGTCCTGGTGTCACCAGGGCTTTAAGTGGAAGCTTTTTCAATATTATATACAAACCATTGTTGCTGCTTATTTATCTTATGCAACTAATAACCATTGACAAAGCCGATAGTCCTGACTTGTTGTAGGTATGATGTTACTTGTATCATATATCTGGATGCAGTGACAGAAACAGCAAAATACAAGTCGGGCGGCACACTATGCTAAGCACAGATTTTTAGCTTACGTGTTTTTAAGCCATGCCCTTAATTACATTGGCCACGCCCCTTTGAGAGACCCCCCAGTTTTTTAATCCCACTTAAAGCCCTGCCTTCATCCTTCTGAGGTGGATACTTTGCGTACCACTGAGTGATCAACAGACAGGGCTGGTCCTAGGATATGTGGGGCACTGGGCAGAATAGGAACATGCGAGGCCCCTATTATTTGCATAAGATTTAACCTCACAGGAAGTGACATCATAGGAAGTAATATCAAATGGCCATTATTTATACAGCATTGATGAAGCTGCTTTGCAAGAAGCTGCTTACCTAGTTTGGATATCATTAAAATGGTTAAAATCGTATTAATAATGCTAATAGAATATGTACATAGATATTAAATCTCTATTATGTAGAAATGCATTAAATGAATTAAACTCAGGTATTGTTCTATTGAATGGGATGAATGAAAATGATATGCTAACCGGGCATTCTGGCAATAAGAGATGTCCAAAGGAGAGGTGCAGACTTTACTAATGTGGAGAAAGGACACTTTTAAGTGTTTTTCCAAAAGACTGGAGTTACACCATAGCTCAAGAGGGAGATAGTTCCAGTCCTGCAGAAAGGAGAAGGATCTGCCTCCAATCAGGGCCATCTACATTTTAGGATGGCACAGGCGTTTGGTTGGCACAGAGTATGGGGTTCTGGAATGAAAGTAAGGAGTGCTGTAGAAAGAGAGAACCTTTTATGCAGTGCACAACGACAAATGGATAGTGCCTTGCAGATTGAGGGTTTCAGACCAAAAACCCAGCACACAGCAGAAAGGCGAGAAGAATTGGCATAGCGATGCGCCCATCTCAGATGAGGAGCCTAGCACCGTTCTGAATGATTTGAAGGGTACTGAATGCAAGAAGGCAGAAAACCCAAGAAAGAGGGTATTTGCATGAGCTAGTGAGAAGATAATTGACAGTACAACAGCCTCACGGTAGTGAGAGGGCAGAAAAGAGATGATTTTCTGTTGCTTATTGATGTAGGAAAGGCAAGAGGATGAAACATGGTTTATATCTTCTGAAAAAAAGAGAAGATGCTGGAAAATGAGCCCAAGATTTTTTTGCTGACTCCGCCAATGTGGGTGGTTGACTTACTTCCACCTGCCATATGGTATGAGATCCTTTTAAAATGAGAACCCTTGATTTGTCACTATGAGGTTTTAATGAATGTGTCTTCATTCAGAAATCAACAGCTAGCATGCACGTACAAACATATTCTTCGGCAGAGACTTGATTGCCACCGAGAGAATTCATGTTTGGGTATCAATATGCGCAAGATATCAGCAAGAAACCAAAGGTCTGTATGAGTAAGGCTAACTGTGGAAGGTAAAGATTAAATAGCGGAGACCCAATAAAATCGCCAAGTCAGAGGTTTAGTACGTAACAGAAATAGGTGGCGCTTGGATTTTTTCAGATTTCCCAGAGAGGATAGAGGCAAGCCACACCAGGAGAATACCTTAAATTCTAGGTTGTACTAGTTGATTTATAAGCTCTGGCTGGGAACCAATGTCAAATGTGGCACTAAGGTTTAGTAATATTAAGGCTGCTCTAACTCCATGATCAAGAGTCAGCCACAAATCATCTGACACAGCACGAAATGCTACTTCAAACTCCTAGAGTTGTCAGAAGCTAACCGGCACGATGTCAATTAGTAAATTACTTTTTATGAAAGAAATTTGGAAGTTGATTTCTTTGTTCTAGGATGTTCGAGAAAGGTGCAACAACGTATGCCCGAAGATGCTTGTAAGATTTGAGCCAGCTGAAGATTTTTAGAGCATTTTTACCTCCTCTTCAGACGCTACTTTTTTTCTTCAAGTTTCTCTTGCTGGTTCTGCCAATCTAACTTCCACCTCTCCACTCCTGTGTCCCTCCGCCAACCCTCTTACCATCTTTGGGTGGTTCTGCTTTCTTCCATTCACCTCTCACTATTACTTCTTTCTCCACTTTGCTTATATTCCCTTGCTGGTTCTGTCTCTGTTATATCCACACATCTTATCCATTCACTCCCCTTCAACTCTCATCTCTCCCCCAGCCTCATAACTTCTTTCCTTGCTCTGCTTCATTTACATCCATCTCTCCCCTTCCATCCTCCCAGAGCATCTTCTCTTTCCTTGTTGGTTCTGGCCCTCTTAAATCCACCTCCCCCTCAATGCTCTAATCTTTTTCTCATCTTTCTCTCAGACTCTTACCTTACCTTGTGTATTCTGTCCCTCTTACATGCATCTCTCCTATGCCCCAGGATCGTCCTGTTTCCTAATAGTTCTGTCTCTTATATCCACAGAAGAGCTACTGGAAGAATATAAGCTTTCCTCGATAGCGACACTAGCATCCATACCTAGATCAGCACACAAACTAGTGGTAAAAAAAGGAAAGAAAACCTTAACCTTGAGTAGGGACATTGATGCAGCCTCCAGATATAAGCATAGCAGCTATGTTATAGACACCTTTTCTAGCTTAATGCAACCTTACTTTGATTTTAATTTGTGACCTCAGAACAAGACCGCGTTTCTGAGATTCAGGTTTTTTTGTCTCTCTTTTAAGGCTTTTGAGGGTTCATGGAAACTAAAAGGCTGCACTGACAGGTCATGTAGGAAATTCAAGTTAACCGAAGAGTACATTGAACATATAATGTGCCTAAGCCCAGACCTACTAGACATGCGGAAAAATTATTTAAAGCCAATGTTTAATGCTGAGGGCATAAGACCAATACCTGAGGTTGTATTATTGTGCTTTAAAGGTGGTTCTTTAAAAGTGGTGGGTAACCTTGTAAGGTTCACGAGGCAGGCAGTTAAGCTCTCAGAGAAAAAAACTTAACTTTGTGTTTATTTTTTTTTTAATACATCGATTTTTAATTGTGCTTTTTAATCATTATTTAGTGAAATCTTTTATGTAACGTAATTATTGATTACAGTTTTATGCAAACTTTAAACAATAAAGTATTCTCTCTCCCCAATGCTTTATACTCACTTCATCTCTCTGCCTGACTCTTAGAGTACCCATTGATTCTGCCCCTCTTAAATGCACCTCTCACTAGTCCGTCTCTCTCCCCCTTTACTTATGTTCTCTGCTGGTTTTGCTTCTCTGACCAGCTCCCATCTACGTGCTACCCTTCACCTCTCATCTCTCACTCCAGCCTTGTACCTTTTCTTGCTCATCAGTCCCTTTTAAATCCACCTATCCCCTTTCACCTCCGGCCCTTGTCTCGCTGTTTCTGAATCTCTTCCATCCATTCCCCTCTTCCATGCGACACACTTTACCTCATCCTTCCCCAACTCTGATTTATCTTGCTGATTCTGCTCCTCTTTCATCCCCCTCTCTCCTCCCTGTTGCACACTTTCTCTCATCTCTCCCCAGCCTCTAATCGTTTCTCACTTGTTCTGCCCCTGTAACACCTACTTCTCCCCTGCGTCCCTACCGAGCTTCTTACCTGCTCTTGGTGATCCTGCCCTCTTACATCCACCTCTCTCCCTTCCCTCTACCCACCACTTAAGTTCTCCTGATGATTCTGCTTCTTTTATATCTGCTGCAATCATACATGCACTATCTTGCACCTTTTACCTTTCCCTCCAGCCTCAACTTTTTTTCGATGGTTCTGCACCCTTTAGATCCACCTCTTCCCTCCATGTTCTACTCATCATGTTTTATCTCTCTCCCGTCTCTACCCTCCTCTTGCTGGTTCTGACCCTATAACATTTACCTCTCCTCTCCATGTGCTGATCTTTGCCACTTTTCTCCCGAGTCTCTTATCGTGTTTTGCTTCTTCTCCTTTACATCCACCTCTACCCTTCCACCGTCCCACTCTCCCCAATCCTTTTACCAGTGGCGGCTGGTGCCTGAGGGCACTAGAGCACTGCTGCAAAGTATCAACAGGCATAAAAAGAAGCTACTTTCAACAGCTTTGAAAGGCAAAAGGTATAAACACCCAAACTAACAGTCAGTTTGCATGTTTACTTTCATCAGTGCTACGATCCTTCTTCACCCTTCACATATTCACAAGCCAAAGAGGTACAGTGCATGCTCTCTGAAACACACACCTGTGAAATACAGGAGCATGCTTGGGTGGTGATGCATTTGTAGCTGTGTCGCCCCAAGCCCTATTAGAAGCCATGATAGAGTGGGGCTGAAGAAGGGTCAGCCCCTGATCAAATCCTGTCTTCTGATAGGGCTGTCAGAAAACTCATGTGCAGAGACACAGACTCGAGGACTTGAGTGTACCAGGAGGGAAGAGATGGTACCTAGAAACCTATCTGAGTACCAGTTGGTAAGTTGGACTGTCCACTGCTCGAGGTTTCTCCTGTCTGTCTTTCTCCCCTCTGGCCAGGTTTTTGTTTCCACACTAAAGCCTTGGCATGCTGTGCAGGTGGTCACACATTGTATCAGCTTTCTTAGCCTACAATCACACTGTGTGAAAAATCTTTGAGCCTGGAATCACCTATGATCATAAATTGTCACATTCCTGAGAAGACTTTCACAGCATGTTGGATTTTTGAGTGGACAATAACATAGCTTTACTGCACGTGTGAATAAAGATGTATTCTCTAAGTAGCAACCATGATTGTACATTGAGTTTATTTTAAAAGCTAGGAAAATGGATTTGTGTGGTGTGTTGGCACTATTCTCCCACATACCTTCTGTGCTGCAGTAATTCCTATTTCCGAGTTTGAACATAAACTTATATTTTGTGCAAAACAGTGAGAGCCCTCGGTGTAAATCAGTAATATATTAATTTGATTGAACTATTTTAAAATGGCAATGTTTACCCACGAGTAGGAACACATTTCAAAGGGTAGAAATACTTCAAGTGCAAAGAAAGGTAAATGGAACAATAACTTTTTATAGAGCACTTAATATCACACATTTACCAGTACTAAGCATAATATATGTTTTATTGATAGCCAACTGAAACTTGTGACCTGCTGACCATTGTAATTTAAATTTAAAAACGTTTAATCCCCTAAATAAACCTGCATTCTGTGGTAAGTTGAAATGTCAAATTCCTGGATGGTTCCCCTGTCTAATGTAGACAATATACTTTGAGTCCAGATGGAGATAACTTTTAGCATCCTCTTTGGTCAGGGCAATTTTGACCCAAGTATGGCAAAAATAGTTGCACAAAGAATTTTCACCCGATTTAGTGGTAATGTTTACATTAGGACCAACATGCAAATGGCGCTTGCTCCTGTTTTGTCCTCTAGGAAGGGAGGAGACAATGCAGGGAGTGTACACATGGAGTTATAATGGTGTACCAGGAGCTTAGAGAGTAGATTGGAGAACAGTACGCAATAAGGAGAGGTGATTACTGGGGGAGAATGTTGCAGACAGGAATGTGTATTGATTGAAAGGGCACATGGGAAAGTGGGGATTACAGAAGGAAGAAGGGAAAAGACAGGAGTGCAGTTCTTATATGAGAATGAGGCACAGGAAAGTGGTGCAGACTGGATAGAATGGATCACAGATGTGGCTTCGTGACCACTTTTGATGTAAACTGAGCCACAAATACTATCTTCTGCCACTTTTCAAAGTATTCTTGGGGAGGGTGAAACCCCAAAACCACTGGGAAGGGTGAGGCTTGCCTGGCACATCAAAAATGATTGTATGTTTTATTAAGGACCTTTGTATTTTAAAGTTCACGAGTCTCCCTGCCTCTTACCTTTCTGCGTGGATTCATCCCCTCTTACATCCTTGTCTTTTGCATGCAATGCCCTTCACCTCATCTCTCTACTAGCTTCTCTGCATTGATTCTGCCCATTACATCTGTCTCTCCTCTTCCCCATTCTCCCTTTCCGCCAGCCCAGTGGGCTGAAAAAAATGGGTGGGTCTCTAAAAGAGGTGTGGACTATGTAATTAAGGGTGTAGCTTAAACACAATCTAAATTTCTGTGATTCCCATAGTGTTCCATCTGACTGGTATTTTAGTTCCTCTCTGTGCTTTCTGTGATTGAATCCAGAAATATAACACAACAACTGACATACACCTAAAAACAGCGAGGAGTATTGGTTTTGTCAATGGTTGTTAGCTGTTTAAGCTAAATGAGAAACAACGATAAATAATTTTACTTTCACCTATTCACTGTTTTGATCAATGAGTAGCTCCTTCACACACATTTGCACAGAATCACAACTGGTATACGGGATCATTACTGTTTGTGCTCTGCAGAGGGGCCATGTATTGAATGATCATGTAGTCTGAACACCTTTTTGACCCACAGACAGGCACAGTGTGAAAGTTGTACTGCCTGCAGCCTCAACTCCATAGTGCTCAACTGTAGCCTGTTATGAACACCTGGAGGCGACTCGGTACAAGGTTTGCATCATCCAAGACTTATAAGCTGTTAAATGAAATACAGAAACACACATCCTGGAAACAGCTAGCACTGTTGGAGAATGCAAGATTAAGTAAAGCATGTGAAATATAAACAGGAACCAAGTCACTTCCATGGATTACCCATACAATAGGGCCATTGGAATTATGCGGCAGGAGAGTGCTACATTTTGTGGCAGGCTGAGTAAATTATGTGGTGAGAAAAGGCAAATTATGCAGCATAATGCGGCACATTATGAAATAGTATTACTTCGTTTTTTTGTCATTTTTGAACTTGGTAACACTGTCTGGGAATTGGTTGCACCTCATTAGTACCAATTTAACACCCAAATTTAGCAATGGGAAACAGAAAGTTGACTATTCCAGCTTTGCAAAGGGCTTCCAACACGCAGCAACACGTGTCACTGTATTTTTAGTAACTTTTGAACCGTTTGAGCTAGAAACAAAAATGTTTTTTGTTAAAATCTGTAGATTATGCGGCAGATGATGGATTATGTGACAAATGTATATTTATGCAAAAATCGCCACCGCCGCACAATCGCATCATTCCAGTGCCTAACATGCAGCATCAGACTAGGACAGAAAATAGGCCCAGTTCCAAAATAAAAGGGGCCCCCATTAGTGAATTAGGTTGCTAGAAAAGTGTCCCATGTTTGCAAACTAGGGCAGTTTTTAACTTGTAAAGGCATGCTGTATAAGTTTTTTGTAAGGTACGGAAGACTGCATTGATATGAATTTGCTGCACACAATGTTTGCTTTAATATCATGAAAATCAACATTAAAAATCTGCTCACCTGACCAAAAAGCAGTTCAACGAATAGCCAAACAAATGGCTTACATACTGACCTGACAGCAGGGCTTGAAGTGGGATGAAAAAACTGGGGGCGTCTTTCAAAGGGGCATGGCCGATGTATTAAGGGCATGGTTTAAAAACATGTAAGTTATAAATCTATGCTTAGCATAGCGTGCTGCCCGAATAGTATTTTGCTGCTTCTGTCCATTCATCCAGAAAAATAATACAACAAGTAACATTACACCTAGAACAAGCCAGGACTACTGGCTTTGTCAGTGGTTATTAGTTGCATAAGATGAATCGGCAACAGCTATGGCTTCGTTGTATAGAATTTTGAAAATGCTTCAGTGCTGAAATGATGAGACTGTAAAAGAAATATAACCAGTCTCTTTGAAGTTACATTAAAGGCAGGGAAGGGTGTCCCTGCTGCAGATTTGAGATTTTTTTTTTGCACTCTGAGGGTGAGGGCAAAAACGGAGAGCCCGATAAGCACCCGTCTCAGGACCTGGACCACTTAAAGCTCTGCCTGACAGATTAGACCGTCGGGCACAGCCTGACTGCCCTATAGGCCAGTTTGACCCTGCTAATGTGTTATACATTAATTGTGCAGACACTGGATCAATGTTTTTGCAAAGTTAAGGACATGAATTTAGGGCACGATGGGGGCCCTTTTCAATGTCCATTTTAATTTACTACTGGGTCTGAGACTTGAGTGACACAGCACACCTAAGCCCTGCTCCATCCATTTATGCATGCTGATTCTGCTCCTCTGCTTGCACCTCTTGTCTCATTGCCGTACTCACACCCAGTAGCGGCTCCTGGTGGGAGGGCTACCGGGCGGTGACGTGGGGCGTAGTAAACACAGGAATACGGATGAATGCAGGTAAGTAGACAATTAAATCAATAAAACGAATTTCGTTGCGCGCGCTGCATCGCATTTGGCGGTGCAGCGCGCGCAACGAAATTCGTTTTATTGATTTAATTGTCTACTTACCTGCATTCATCCGTATTCCGGTGTTTACTACCCCCACCCTGCCCCTCAGCCGCCCCACGTCACCGCCCGGTAGCACTCCCACCAGGAGCCTCTACTGCACCTATCTGCTCCCCCCTCACTTTATTCTGGTTGCCTCCCCCTTTATTCACCTCTCTGCTCCCTTTCCCTTCATCCTAGGTGTGAGCTGAGCAGTTTTCATTGTGATGCGCCGTCATTCTGTGTTTTGCTTCTGCTTTCACTCATACAGGGGCAGGGCGCACATTCACACGCATTACCTGTCTAATTGCTGTCATCCACATGCAGATGCAGCCATTAGGCCCACAGAGAGGGGCAGCAGGGGAGATTGATTAAAAGAAAGAAAAAATATAAACTCTTAGGGGGCCCCCTGGGCCTCCAAACTCTGGAGTCTTTAGAGGTGCGAGGCCCAATGGCTGCAAGGAGGCGCGGGCCCTGGGCAGCTGCCCACGCTGCCCATGCTTGGCGCCGGCCCTGACAGACTCACCTTTTACAAACAGCACTATATGTAACACAGCAAAACTATCAAAGTAAGGGAGGTTTAACACAAGAATACGCTTTATTATTAGCGAAATTCAAAAGTGGGGCTGCTCCAGGATAGAATAGAATGGAAAGTAATGAATGACGTCATTGACTGCGCCTGTGAATGTATCAGCCAGGAGCCGACCACGTATAGAAGGTTCCAGGCTACATTTTTAGACATATGCATATATATGACTTGCTTTGATCCACTTTAAAGCCATCCTCGCCTCCATATAGCATCACGACCTGCTATATGAAAGTAGTTGATTGATACACGCCGTCTTATTATTTTTATAAACCTCATTTTTACAAATGAAACTCAGCATAACAAACGTAAGGAGGGTAATGTGTGGAAAATATTTTGGTTTAAAAAAAAAAAGTGTCATTAAACCAACGTCACTCAATTATTCCCGTGAAGAAACATGTATGTATTAAAAATAGCATTCGATTGCCATCTAGTGGTTCTTCTATTAATTACATCAGCCGAAGTTATTTTGACATCAGTTTTCTCTGCAATGGATAAAAAACCTCAGCATAAGCTTACCTGAGTTTTTTGGTACAACTGGGTCATCAAGGGTCATGTTTCACAAGCTTTGTACAGGTGCAAAATACGGATTACATTTATTGCACTAATTCTCTAATATGGAACGGTGCAATCACTTTTTACTTCATCCATATGTTTTTTAACCAACTAATCCATAGTACACATCAGTAAGATCACATAGTCGGTATCGGTGGATTTGTTTTTTCATCTGATTTAGTTAAACAGTAAAACTAAATATCAGGCGGTGTTGAGGTCACAGATGTGATGCGGGTCCTTCTCTGTTGCGATGGCAACACCTAGTTGGTTACTGTTCTTATAGGCCCAAGCCAGTCCTGCTTCAACCCTCATTAGGGGAGCCACTGTGTAGTTAAGGTCAGCTGCACTTTTGACTGAAAAGGCATTTTTTGATTTCTATATAATTTTTGACTGATTTGCCTGAAATTTGGCAAATCTCTGGCTTAGTCAGCTAAGTTCCAGCAGGCATTTTTTGTGCAGATACAGGTAGAAGAAAAAGAAAAAGCAACTGGGAATCCCATTTTATGACCCATAGAACGTCTACAGCCCAAATTGTTGCAAGGATTCACATGAAACTTGGCATGAAAGTAGAAATGTACTCAAAAAGCGGGCTGTTGCTGGTATGGTATGATTCTGTTAATAGTTTTTGAGATATTAGCGTTTAAAAAGGTTAGCAAGCTGGCTTTAAAGGGTTAACACTTTTGCATACCTCTGCCATTTGAACTCGAGAGTCAGGAATTGTGATCCTCTTAATCGCATTTCGGATTTTTTCAGAAGTGTGAGTGGATGGATAATTTTTTGGTTGGGCCATCTTGAATCTCTCGAGTCGGCCGTGACTCAAGAGCCTTGTGCTGTGGCAATAATGTGCACAGCCTTGGGGATGCACAGTTGTTAAAAACTCTTGAAAACTCAAGCCCATAGCAGGAAAACCACAAAAATCGGTTTGTGAGCCTCAATAGTCGCCAAAAATCCGAGAATAGCCATTTTTAGTTCCAGAATCATCTACTTTTTTGAGATGAACTCTCAAATCAATTCTGACTTCTGAGTTTCATGACTCTCGAATCCCCTCTGAATCAGGAGTGGCCACAACCAAAGACCAAGCCCTCTCTCCGAATCAGTCCTGCGTAAGCCGAAGGTTGTGCAGCGTGGAGGTATTCTACAAGCAGGGTGGAGGCTACCGTACAAGGCCTGGCCGCAGGCAAGGCTCCGTGGCCAACACCCACAGCGGGCGGTGGAAGGCCTTGTATAGCAGGAGTTAACAGACAGCAGGGGGGAGATGGATACTTTTTATGGAACAATTCTGTTTATTAAAACCTGTAAAGCCTGATACACACCTATATGCCTAAAACCAGTGGTCGGCAGCGATAAGAGATATGTAACACATGGAACACAGCTGATTGTCTACAACCCTGGGGCTGGTAGTGAAAGTCAGGAAAATGTCTAACAGAAAAAAACAACTCCCCACTCCCCGCTCCTCCATGCTTTAGCTTTCATAGCTCCGGGTCCTGGACTCTTTGATCCAATACTGCAAGGGAAAGAGGAATATAGCCGCATGGGCGATGGTGTACTTTTTAACAGCTAATTAGTGTATGAATCCTAGAATGTGGATGAAATATACTCCATATATTGTTGGATCAAGACATGGCTTTTTCAAATGTGCCATCAAATGTACCATGACCCTGGAGCCATTGCTGAAGCAATGGACATATTACTAATGTTTGGTGAACACCGGACAAATCAATCAATCAGTGGATTTGTAGAGCGCTACTTGTCACCTGTGAGGGTATCCAGGCGCTGGCAAATGCATTCAAGATGCTGATGCAGGATAGAAGCAGGACCCGAGTCCTGTGGTGGAACTCAACTCAATCCATCTCACTCTTTCCTTAGTTTTTTTCCAGCCAAAAGGAATTGCACCTATTAGAGATGTTTATTGTAGATGCTCCCAGAAGGTTTAGCCTCATCCTCAACAGACGTATCTATTTCGATTTTAAAAGAATTAGTTTAAAGACGTTTGTTGGCATTAGTTTGATGTTCAATACGTGTGACACAACAACATCTTCACAGAGTTCTTCGCAGATAGTCCAAGGAATTAAAAATTCACTTTAGCTAGTACACAGAAATATAGTCATATGCCCTGAACATGTGCACCTTAGTTCTTGACATATTTCACTTTGCTTTTGATAATACTCCAAACGTTTATGGAAATTGCCACTCTATATTCTTGAAATTTCACAACTTATTAAGGCTGTTCACACCTTTGTATAACGAGTGCTCATTTTGTTATTGAGAAGTCCATCTTAAGGCTCAGCTTCCACACCTTGTTTTTGAAAATTTACCAGTGGCGGCTGGTGACATTTGAAAGTGGTAGGGCGTAAAAGATGCGGGCAGTGCACTGGGGCGAGCGAGCGTAGCGAGAAAGCCCAAACGTAAGAAGGGGGGTTTGGGAAAATTTTGAAAAAAGAGCGGCCAAATGGTGCATTTTCAAGGACATTTCAGAAAGCAAGAATGTTAATAAAGCAATTGGGAAAGTGTAGCAATTACATCAATATAGAGATTTTGTATGATAATATAATGTAGGTTGCTGCTTATCAATATAACCACAGATCTTCAATACAGCACCGCCCTCAGTAATGTTTAACAGTTTACCCAGCACCGCCCTTAACAGGTGGCAGCACTCACAGAAACGTTTAACCATGAATGGGCGAAAATAGCTGGGAGGCAGAGGAGCTGTGCAGGAATGGAGGTGAGGTCTTTGTAGGCCAAGTTCTACACAGAAAGGATTAGTAGTGTAAAAAACACACAGCGGCAAAGTATTGAGAATAGCAGACACAATATACAGTGCTCATTTTGCAAGGTTGCCAGCATTCTGGGTGAAACAGCTGTAGAATTGTTTCAGTTTTCATACTGACAGAATTCACAACTTTTATGGCATGAGAGGAAAATGCGCTGTTTGACCTACAGCATTGTTATCCCAGAATGTAAAGACATCCCCCTGGGATCTGATGACTTCACAAGAAGTGAAACTGCAAACAAGGTCTGGCCCTGATGACATCACAGTGAATGATACTGCACGGCCTATAGATATGATGCATTTGACTGTTTTGACATCTCAAAGACTGAGGAGTGTCGAAGAGCCGTCAGCCTTGACTGCACATCCTGTCTCTTGTAGCCAACCCAGGAACACAACAATCCTCTCAAGCTGAATCCTAGTCCGGGGGTCAATGAAAACATCAGAACCATTGGGAAACTCCTGGAAGTGCTGCAATGACATACTAGTGGCAGCCTGTGCCCTATACAAATATCAGTTCATAGCATAACAACACATAGCATGTGCCGGCCATTGCTTAGCAACTAGGCTTTCACTGTATAAATCTCAATCCATGCATGTAACTATATTCAGCAAACTGCTCAGCTAATCAGAAGTAGACAGACTCGAGAGACTGGTTTGTTGACAATGGAACATGAAGTCCTGAGTTTTAATCCTGGCTTCTTCACTTGATCACATTGTGTTACCTTGTGAACTCCCATTGATTTCCTTGTCCCTCGGTTCCCTTATCGCCAGAATTGGGAGTGTTTGGATCAATCGACGGTATCCAGCACTATATAAAAACTGGATATTTACATATACTCTGCTCCTGAAAATGCCCAGGCTCACTTTAATTAATGACCAAACGCTGTTCGTAATGCCCAGTCTCCGTGAAAGCTCCAAAGTGCCCACACACCCTCAGCATCATGCCCATTCAGCCCAGGATATTAAAATGCAAGCATCACAACAGGCAGGCAAAGGGGGCCCGCACAAGCTACTTAACACCGAAGAGGGACAACACGAGCTAGGCAGTGTTGAACTCTTGTCTGGCTTTAAAAGCAGGAGGTTTCAACAGTCTGTGCTGTGGATTGATACGTTGCGGTAATGAAAGTGGCTGACACTGACAGGTCGCATACTGGCAGTCAGATACTAATCCAGGTGACACATGCGTGTTCCACCTGCAGCAAGCTGTTGGCGCTGCGGATTGTTGATTGCTTCGGAAACATGCCCTTTGTTTGTTTCCATTACACCTGCTTGTTTTGCTGTGGCGGGGAGGCAGAGCGGGCCTCTTGCCAAATGCTGTCTCCTTAAACCTTTGATTACGGAAATATTTTGCTGACGTGTAAAGTTCAATTCATCAGTGTTCGACATGCGCAGGCCTAACAGCATTAGCAATCTGTTATGCTGGTGACACAACTTTGAAACAGAAATACATTTAAATCTTTTTTTCCACACAAGGGTCTAAATCCACAAACGTTGATTACTATTAAATTATTTAAAGCGATTCTTTGGGAGATATATCTTTCTTAGCCTGCTTTTAATAAACCACCACGTCTCCCTCCATAATTGCTTCTGTTCTGCTGCTAAACTCAGCGGTACCACTTCTATTGCGCTTCTTACCACTGGTGTAGCTCTACACTGTGTTTTCGGTAGTAGGGTGAGATGAGGCTATCTGACACAGTACAAACTTGAGGCTATTGTAAGTCGCCGCGCAGGATGAGCCAGGCCACTTTAATGTTGGAGAGAATGAGTATTACCAGTCCGTTCTCCCTATTTCCTGAAATCTCAACTTCACAAAATTGTCAAACAACGATTGGCAAGCCCAGTGTGTCTCATGTTTTTTTAAAACCATGAAACCAGCCGCGGCCGGCATGCTCGCGGGAGGGGGTGCAGGGGGGGGGAATAAAATAATAAAAATAAAACGTACCTTACTGCCGGGTACAGCGCACCTCCGCTCCTGCCAGGGCACGGTGTAATGGTGCAGCCGGTCCCGCGTTCCTGCTGCAGGAACAGGAAGCAGCCAGCAGGCAGCCTCCCTCCCCTACCCAAGCCAATCACAACGCTGCAATGGCAGCGTTGTGATTGGTGAGGCGCAGCGGAGAGCGCCCCAGCCGGGCCATTTTCTCTATGTAGGCTGCATGCAGCAGCCTACATAGAGAAAAAGGGGGAGTGCGCATGAATGCTTTGTTCGGCCCTGGGGCCGACCAAACAGTCAGTACCCACAACAGTGGGCAAGCCACTCCCCCCCCTGCCCTCAAGCGGGACCGCCCACCCTCCCTCCCACAACCAGGCACTCCAGGCAGTTCTGCTTTCTCGCACTGCGAGAAAGCAGTGGGGCGACGCCCCTATGGAGGAGCCGCCACTGAAATGTACACAATTTATTTTAAATCACCCACTTTGTTATAGAAAATGCTTGCCACATTTTTGTAAATCATCAACTTAGTCTAGAATTTACACACCTTGCTCTTGAAATTCCCTCCTATTTTGATGCCACTTTTGCATGTTTGCTCCATACATTGGTGCGACTCCAGAGATCTTAATTTTTTCCTTCTCCTTATTCAGTCCAGTATGGGTCAGGAAAAGATCATCTAACAAAAAGCACATAATCCCTTGTGCTTTTTAAGCCACCAGTATAGAATTCCATGAATTCTACATTAAATCTCACTGAAACGTTGTTGATTGGCGCAATTCGTTTTAATGAGTAAGAAGGGCCAAAACATGGACTGAATAAACGAACCAAGGAACAGGGCGTTCCTTGATTGATTACTTAAGCATCATTGCCCCTACTATCGGGCATTAATGACTGTCATATTTCCTCCCTGTTATTTATGTGCGAAAGCCTTTCTTAGTGGAGGGAAACTAAAAGCCATCATAGTGCACCTGATGCATAACGATACCACAGAGTACGTTATCTATTGGGTGCGATAAATAACACCTACTTCGAGTTTGTGGGGAATAACTTGCGATTTTGGGTGTTTAATGCACCAAAATCCGCATGGTAATATCGTACACATTTCCCTTGTTAAATTTCGGCTGGATTGACCTGCCGAAATGTAACAAAGTTTGAGGTATTTAACACATCCGATAATTATTAGATACATTAAGTACCTTTCGAATCGTACTTCTGATCCGTGGGTAAACGTGGGTTTACGCACGGGTTGGAATTAACCGACACACTTGTAATCAGGCCCAGAGTCTCGTACATGAAAAAATCAAAAAAAGTAGGAAAATTTTTGTTTTTCTACTTTGTGGGCTAATTGGCCTTCTGTCTCAGAGAGAAGGAGCCTAAATAGCCATATGTGAACCAGTGGCTTCGTGAAAAGCGATTCAAGGAGCACCACAGAAGAATGGAGCCATTTTGTTCAACTTGTCATTAAGGTAAGAGGCAGCTCGTCCCCTAACAGCTCTCCCAAAACCCACAGCATACCTGACGGATGTAAGGCGCTGGCAGTACAGCATGCTCCCTTGGCAGCCGGGTAACAATGGCTGCAGACTTCAAAATAAGTATTTTGATTGGCTGGCCTACTCCCAGTGTTTCAACCAGGCTGCTAATGGAGATTACTGCAGAACAGTATGTCCCTCACTACTCCTCTGTACACAGCGGGCAGAGCACTCGGTTCTTCGGCTAAGGAGCTGCAAGTCTGCCAAAGACCGATGGACGTGTTCCACTGATCCCTTCTGTGGTACATGGAAAGGGCAGTTTAGTGAAGTAAGTCTTACTGCACCAGGAGACTTTCTGCCAGTCCACCGATAACCCCAACCTGCCTTACTCAAGAATATGCATGTCCTTGGGCCACTTGTTGGGTACTCCCTCTTTGCCACCTTCACACAGAACACTATGTGCAAAAATACAGCTACTTAAATCCCCAATAAGGCCTTGGTCTGGCCCAGCAGAGAATCATTGCCAAAGTCCCAGAAGTAAATGTTGCCCTAAAAAATCTTGCAATCTCTGTTTTCAATCGCTTTTCTGCACTTGCATTTTCATACTTAACCCTAAGATTTTTGATTCAAACCACTACCCGATTGAAGATCAATGCAGTGCGATCGTATTAGTTATTCATAGAAATCGAGAATGTCGGCGAGTTCCTACCTAGGTTCCGAGTTAGCGTCCCACCTGTCTTAAACTCAACCAGTTCTTGACCTTTGCATGGCACACCTTTGAAAATACATGCACCGGGTCTACAGATCTATTGTAGTTGACTTACCTAGAAGCAAGGTTGGCTGTGCTTCACATTGACTATCTCAAAATCCTACCCCTTTTCGCTTGCTGACTTCTAGCCAAAATCCTAATAATCCCAGCAAAACAAACTTATTTTGTGGCTGTAACTATTTTATGATCAGAAAAACCTTTGAAAAGAAGGGCTGTATCACTGTTACCCTTTCTTCTGGTTTGTCCTGTCTTTTTGGGTGCCATCATTAGTATTGAGCATTGATTTAGCATTGGCATAGAAAAAGATAATTCTTTCATAATGCCAAGGGAGGAACAATACAAAGGGGTTTACGATTGGCACTCCTGGTGCTAACTTAATTGGTAGATGGAAGAGCAGGTTCCCCGTTGTTTAGAAGATGTAGAATTCTGAATGGCCCAGTCCGCTGCTTAGTGCCGAAAGATGTTACTCCAATCAGGTAAGAACAATCTACAGCAACCCGTTGATGGCCCGCCTTCTCCACTCACTAGAAAGTTTGTGAAGACTTGTAGAATCTCAATTGTTTTTCAGAATTCTCTTCACAGTAACCAATAGAAACAGAACCGCCTGAAGGTTCTCTTGTAAAGAATTTTGATAAAGACTCAAGGAGGAGCATTGATGTACAAGTGATCAGGAGGACATTGGACTAACCATGATACGCTTAGGATCAGATTAAAAGAAATGCAACATCTCAACCAGCAAATTCAAGGATTTGTACTACCAGAAAACCCTATATTGTTGGGTAAGACTTTGTATTAATATATTTCGAGTTTCGACATTCGGGTCATGTTTTTGTTTCTACGAGGAAGAGAGTGACATATGTATATTGAAATGTGTCTCAAGAAGATTTACTGGTCAAAATGTCCTCAATCCAAAGATCCATTGAAGAAGTGTTGCAAGAAAAAAATCTAACCCAGTACATATTAAACCATGTAATCAACCTGCACAAAATCACAGGGCTGCATATAATCCATCGAGGATCCAAAAAAAAAACCTTCCTGCTGTGGTAAGTAACCAGATATTCTTTTATTAAACCTCTACCCCCAACCACATCCCACCCCCACCACCCACGGTTATACAAAAAGGCAAAACATCTAAAAAATTATAGGAGCACTTCAACACTTCCACTATCTTAGTGCAATTTTTATAAACATCTTGGTGTCCTTAGATACGTTTAAGCAATTCAATGCTCGTTCTCATTACCTAAGCGTATCCACTCATTTCGTGTGCCTATGTATAAGGTATAATGAAATATATGGAAAATCTTAGTTTCATCCAAAACATCCACGGTCCAGCACATGACCAAGATTTCTCCAAGGTATACTCTCACTGCACCGCATACAATATATCACACAACAACAATTTTGCATCCAGTGCTTCCAGCTAACTACTACATGAAACTAGTTCACCTAGTGTTTGTTCTCAGTGAAGGACACTGTTTTTCTAACCATTCACACTACAAGTATCATAAATACATAAATACACATGGTAAATCTAAATAAGTAGACATGCAGTTATGAACAGTAAATATATATGTATATATTGTAGCTTTAGGAGATGTATTGGAGGCATATTATTATAGGTCGTTATTATCGATACAGTGACGTACACCAACCGTAACTGATCTGATGTTCTTGCACGTTCTGTTCACGTAGAAGAAGTTGACATGTCTATTGCGAGTAACATCTCGCCATGTGGACAGCATACCTATCTGTGCATCTGCCAGGGAGCTCAATAACCTTCACATAATATATCACCTCGGCACCATCCAAACACATGAAAGCCACCTGGTCCTTTGTCTAGACTCAGGAACCCCACCAACATCCATTACTTTTTGAGGTTCTTCCTACAATTGGTCCACTGTTGCAGAGCCACATTCTGCATTTTTGACTTTTATCAACAATACAGTCATCGCAGAATTTAACCAAGGATCACCATTCAAAGCAAACACGTCCAAACCCTTGTCCTCCATTAATTCCAAACCAATGGCTCAGAGCACCTCAAACATTATGGAAGAGCTTTGTAGCACTGGTGAAAAAACTGTGGACAGACCAGGGGCAAATATACTTTGTTCTGAGCCAGCGAGGTTCAACGTTCTCAGGCGAAATATTTACAAGGAAGAGTGAGAAGAGCAATACTATCTGTAACAACAGTATAGCTGTTTGGCTTATTGTACAATCCCTTATACTAGAAGTGCAGCATTTAAGATTTTGCCAGAGTACAAGATCAACAAACATGAACACAGTAATGAGTAAAATAAGGACAATGAAAATTGTAAATTTAGTGAGTTTTGCTGCTTTCGGGCCTGCTATTATGAATTGCTATGAACAAGTTATATGTGGAAAATGATCGGGGTATACATATCAAAGATGATTTAAAAAGAAAGGCAAGACATGAGTTTTGCCGCAGATTGACTAGATTTTACCAAGAAAAATATCTGTACATCTTGTTGCCTTCTTATAATGTTGTAATATCACACAACTGCCTTCAATCAACCATACCCAAGACCACCCAACACTCCTTCATTATAATACTGATAATGGTAATATTAAAGATAATTATAATAATACTGATATGAACAAATACAAAAGAGGAGTACCTTGCATTAATATAAAACAATATTTGCCATTTCTAAGGATTGTAAATAAAAAGTGTTATCATTATCCAGCTGAATGGAATTAAAGGACCGTTCAGTAACTTCACTCAGGGTTGTTTGGTGACAAGGGGCTGCCCCATGTGTGCATAACATTATCATTACTAATAGGGAGAAGAATTAGGGCACATTTTGGACGCGTTTGGGGCTATCCCCTAGTTTTGGAAAGAAATAGAGTAAATAGTTGTTTCAGGACTATAGGAGAGTGAGAGATTCCAATGGCCTCATGGGATAAAGAGGGTTCCCCAGATAATGTTCCAAATTGATCTGCAAATCTATATGTGCATGCAAATTGTTTTCAATATTAGGGTCTGGGCAGCAAGCATTGGCATTTTGTTTACAATAAAAACATTTTATGCTTTAGACCTTGAATTTTTTTAATCATGAATATCCATAACAAAGTGTTCAAATGTACCCATTTATATTTGGAGAATTTGAAATAGTTTTCTAGCTTTTCACTTCCTATCATAAAATGCACAGTTTTGAATGGAATCAAAATTATTCAGCAGACATATTGTTTCTCTCACTTTTCATTCGAAATACCAGTCTGGACAAAACACTCTTGGCTCTAAGTGACAGTTGCAGACAGAATACAATCTAACGCCTGTATAGGGCTATCTACTCCTGACCACTACCCTTTGTGAGTACAATTTGTGGCAATCCAATGTCCTTTCAAAGGGATGAAATCCTCACTCTACATCCAAGCATGGGGGAAGACGGCTCACCAAAAAAAACTCACCCCTGGTCGTATGAATCAGTGCGAGTTCACAATGGTCTTTCGATACATAACCACAATCGTATTGTCCTCTTTCAACTAAACCTCCTCGCCAAGAGATAACTCAAAGGCCAAAATAGTATTGTCCTCTTTCAACAAAACCTCTGCTCCAATAGATAACACAAAGGCAAAAGTCCTGAAACTCGGCCTTCTGGACATAAGACCTCACTTCATATTTTCAACAAATATTTCTATAACTTACAGCAACATCACCAGAAACTCAAGCATGCCATTAAAACAATTGTCTCAAAAAAGAGTAAATACTAGTCCTGTGGTCGGAGTCATTAACTGGTCCATAGCAGGACTTCAGTCTGCCAATATGATTCTAGTATCTATTGTTTTGCTTTATCGCGGAGCATACTTGCAATTCTGTCTGCCATCTGTCCCACTGTGGCACAGAAACAACCCTCTAAAAACACAGAAGAGAAACCATTCTCATCCTGAGATCATGTGTAGGCTTCTTACATGCTCTATATGACCTCTTCATGGCCTTTGACAATATGTTAATAGGGACCTCTATTTATTTTGACCTAAAGTATGTTATTAGGATGGGGAAATAATTTTCTTTTAGTTGCATGATATTTTAACACTTTTTTCAGGGCACTCAAATGATACGATCAACGTGAGCCAAGAGAAAGGAAGGTTCAAGGTACCTCCAGCAGGTATAGTATGCGTCTAGTTTCTAATGAATTTTTCTCTCAATAAGTGAGTTTACACGTAAAAGGCTAAAAAGTTTTTAGAAATTACGCCTTTATTAGTGAAGAATTCATGAAAACAAAAATACTGCAAATTGGATATTACTATACAAGAAACATTCAATTTATTTTATTTTTATTGTTGTTACTGTTACAATTACTGTTAGATTCTTATTGTGTTTAGTTAGTTTCACATGAGGCATTTGGCTGCCACATGATGTTTGACGTACAGCTGAGATCATAGTGCGTGAAGCAGAGTCCTAAAATGATAATCCAATCCAGGGGAAGAGTAGTGTTTTGAGCATCAACAGAAGGTAGACTTCAATGGCAGGAAATAATTTTGGGAAAGTGTGTTGAAGTGTGCGGTTATGAACTGAGACTCATCAACCCCATAGATTTATGTGTTGAGGGGTATGTGAAGTGAGCGGTCCGGTCAGTAATATATCATGATTATATCTTGAATATATCATGGGACTTCTTCCTAGATGCTCTCTGTACATGTGCGAGGACCATCAGCGGAACTCATCTTTTGGCAAGAAGCCTTGTGGAGTCAACATAGGACCAGTTGTATGTGGTACATACTGTATTTGATAAATTGCCCGTACAGTGGCCTGTTGGTTAGAGCTGATCAGATCAGTGCTTAATTTGAGCCGGTGGTTTCCGGTGCTCGGCACCGGAACTTAATTGTCAGCACCGGCACTTATGACATTCTGCACTGTTCATCTAAATTAGAGATTAACACAACAGTTGGTTATTATTTCAATGAACATTAAAAATGACTAATATCTGCTGTCCAAGCCATTATTGTAGCTTTGGGGTCTGGCATAGTCTTACATGTCATACTTGTAGGGTGTGTTAATTAGTAGTTGTGTTGATTCTGTCACTAGCGACACGCATAGGGGCAATAAGTAGTGCAAGCTGCAGTGGTCTCTTGACGAGGGCCCCGGCACATATTGTTTTACAAATTAGGCACTGGATCAGATGTGTTGATAACAATATTGGAATCTCTTGCAGTGTTTACAAGCACTCTTAGGGACTGTGAGGAGGGTGTGCTTAGTGTGGTATTTACATAGTGGCTAAACTGGTCTCTATGTTTGCCTTCTTTAACATAGGCTCTGCGTCAATAAGATAGTGAATAGAAACAACGTACTGGTCCCTCACCATATGTATAGGATATTGGACTCACCCAGAATTAGTAGGCCATACAAACAGTAGTAACAAATAACTGAGAAATTCAATGATCAAGATTTCCCTATTAACACCACTGAGAACCAGCAATGTGAACTACAACCTAGGAACTAAGGGCCTGATTATAACTTTGGCGGTATGGGAGCGGGCCGCCACGTCTCCACCCCACTCCCGCTCTGCCAAAGCTCACCACCTGCCACACGCCAGATTACAAGTATTTTTGTAGTCTGGCAGGCGATCCTTTGGTGTTCCCACAGCGGTGCCTTTCAAAAAGTGACAGCAGTGGGAACGTCAAAGACCGTTCCTGCACAGCATGGGCTGTTAAGTTCATGCTGTGCAGGAACAGGGGGTGCATGAACACATGTATGCCCAGGCCCAGAGGCGCAAGGAGGCCCTGTAGGGCCCCCTTTGTTTCCTCCCCGCCTCACTTTTCACGTCGGGCTCACCGCCTTGAAAAGTGAGGCAGGAAGGAAACTTGTAATGTGCTTGGTGGTGCAGCAGTGCCACCGCCAAGTATATTGCGGCCTCAGGACCGCCGCGCCACTGCCGGGTATCGCGGATCCCCAGCGGTTTCCTCACTTTCTGATTGCCGTACTCGTAATGCAGCAGCCGGACCACTGGTGCAACGATCCATGACCGCCATCGCACCGCCACCACGGGTTTGGCGGTCCCATGGACCGCCAAAGTCATAATCAGTCCCTAAGTAAATTCGTTTTTATGGAGAAAGACAATTAGGTTTGCCTTGCTTGCTGCAGTCATAGATCACTTGCATAATCTAGCGTTGCATTTAAAACCAGTTTTAGGCTGCACGCTTCATAGTAATAAGTTAAATAGTGAAACCACATCATTTATCATTCGTGTGAGGAGGAGGCATAGTAAGGTACAAGAAGGAGAGAACAGAAAGTAAAGGAATAAGGCTCATATTGGAATGGATGACAGGATATCAACAGATTGTAGAGCGCAATAGAAGAGAAATTAAAGAATGACTGGTAGTAAAGACCAACCACAACATAACTACATTGTCAATGCTAATGTATTTTTTCTTTTTTAGGTCTTCAAATGGCTCCATGCGGGTGCTTTTTTGATCCAAGAATATATCATATAGAATGGATTACAAACGAGTTCCCTCATGCACCAGTTTACAAACTTCTGGAAGCACCAAGACTGCAAAATGTACTGAATACCAACCCGCCAGAAAACCAGCGACCGGTCAAGGATCCAGTTCAATTATTTAAATATAGACATAACCAACAATATCCAAAAAGTAACCAGTCCAGTTTATCCCACTACAATCAGGAAGATCCTATTCATTTGACTGGGCAAGACAATGCGACGGAGCAACAGAGAGAAACGCCTCAAGCTAAAATTCAGAACCCCCAAAAACAAGGATCAACACATCGGAAGGAAGTCAAATTACCTCCGCTGGTTATCACAGTCCCTGGTCTAAAGCAGGATGGAAATAGTCTCCCAACTAGTGTCTACACGTGCCTGAAAGAAAGGTTTTCACCTGAGGACCAGCTCAGACTGTCCGGGCTTGACAAGTGTCAACAAGAGTTTCAGATGTATGACAACTATCCTGACAAGGAAACGGAGTCTCCTGATTATACCCTATTGGACTCGCTCGTTCTGGATCCTGCGGTCATGAACATATGCATTGGGAATGGGATGTCCCCCATCAGTGGTCCTTATGAGTCACATAATGGTACACAATTAAGTGATCCTCAGCCCAGTATCAAGCATCATCTAGCCGAAAGAAAAGCATTAAATGTGCCAGCCTCTCGCAGTTTGCCAGAGGAAGTTCTGCTGGAAGACGCGATGAAGATGTTCGATTGCATCCCAGGCAATGTAGACGTGAATTCGCTCATTGGGGAGTCCAGGGTTGAGAGAACACGATGCCGAGGTCATAAACCCCACGTAGAAGAAGTTGACGTGTCTATTACGGGTAGCATATCGCCATGCAAGGACTCCTTGAGTGACATCAGCTCACTTAATCTACCAGATGAATTACTTTCTCCAGATTACAGTGTCCCAGAGATTTCTGACACAGTGGGCAGCATGGATTATTTTTATAACATCAAAGATTTAGATGAGGACATTCAATCAGAGGATGAAATGGACCCTGATCTTGCAGAAAATCAATTAACTAAACAAAACCTTCCTTTTGTTAAGAAGATGAAAGTTAGTATAGTTAAGACCTCAGCTCAGCCTTGCAGTGGTCTTAAGCCAACCATATCCCCAAGTAGGTGTCAAACAGGAATTCAGGGCTGTCCAGAAGAAATGGAGGACTAAAAAAAAAAAATGGAAACAGTAAAGAAAGACAGGGTATATAGATGTTTTTGTAGACAAAAGCAAAATAATCATTGGTATGAGTAGATATTTTTGTTGCAGCGCTCTGGAATTATTTGTCGGAAGCATACTTTGGAAATAATTTTATGAATTCCGTTATGCTTCACTGTATTGCTTCTTGCATCAATAAAGGCATTTCTCTAAAATACCTGTTGGCCTTTAAAATGTTATTAATTAACAATGTGTGCATTCACCATCGCATATAAAATGGATTTTATTTTGTCATGAGAACAATTAATTTGATTTTATTCATAACGCATAGAAAACAGTTCATAAAATCAATAATAGATCAGTATCTTTTCATTGGCAAGTAATTAAAATGATAGCAATGAAATAGAATGAAAACATAAGGAGGAAAATTAGAATGTAATATAAAGTAGCAAAAAGATCCCTCTTTTGAAGAAATTAAAATACAATTAATCTTAGGTTCATGTAATGCATTAAAACCATATTCAGTTTAAACTTAATTGATCCAGGAAACATTTCACATCTTAGAGATGAAGCCCTGGCTATATGGACCAGACCATAATCTTCTACCCGAAAAAAACCTCACATTTTCCCATGAAACTGAGAAAACTCCCCAACAAATGTCAAGTTTGACCCTGAGGCCATACATTAATTGTCTCATTACACTTGTTAATCCCTGCCTTGTTAAAGCGGGTTACTCTAAATAATGCGTGCCAAAAGTGTCAGTGTGTCCTTGCTTGATCTACGAGGTGGAAAATGATCTTGCCACTGACTAGGGGTGGGCGGAACTCGTGGAATTCTGCAGAGTTACATAAAAACTCCATCATATTCCGTGGAGTTCCGCTAACAGGCAGAAAATATGCACGTTGCGCTGTTCGTGCTGCAATTTAGCACCGGTAGCACACGCTGAGAAATCAGCACGAACAGCACCATGCGGTGTGCAGGAGCGCGATCATTCGAACTGAATTTGCTGCTGCTCAAGTAGAAAATCTACTCAAGAAGCAGCCCTCTGACCGCCAGCGACCAGCCACGTTAGAAAATCACGCTAGGGGACACAAAATCTTTCTTGCGATCGATGCGAGAAAAAATTCTGCCATGCAGTGATTTGCGAAATTGGGCTGGAACTCCGCGTTACAAGAGTAATGCGGAGTCATCCATTCCGCGGGCGTAATGAGACATTCCGACCACCCCTACCACTGAGTTTCCAGGCAGTTCTGATTCACCTAACACAGACAAAAAGAATCTTGATCTAATGAATTGCATTCTAATTGTGTCCGACAGCAGATCATGTAAATTTAACAAATGACCACCACAGCCTGGAATTCCAGAAGGGGAGTCGAAAACATTCTCTATACAAATTAAAGATGGTCACCTACACAGGGCCCTTGGGTTCAATGAAGCTGCATCCTGCAGACTCTTATAACATCACAGAGTATGCCAACATCCTGAACACTTCCATTCCAATAGAATGTCATTTAAAGAAAGAGACCAGGTGACTGGCAATCATCAGCCCCCCACTTTGCCAGCCTGAGTTGGGGTGTGCACCTGGCACCTCTGGTTAACATGTCTCGTTTAGCCTTCTGTTCCTTGCTCGGTTTACTTTGATCGGAGACTGCTAGTCTTGTGAATATAAATACCACTGTTGAGAGGTAGTGTGATGGGGCTGTGGGGTAAGGCACAAGACATCTAGGAAGGAAGGAAAAGAAGGATGGGTGAGAGTTGGACGGATGCAGTGCTTAATTTGTAAAATATTAAGTGCCAGGGCTCTGACCAGGAAGCCACTGCAGCTTGCACCACCCATCGCCCTTGTCATTGCTGCCAAAACAACTACTAACCATCTCTCTTGCATGTAAATGCGACAGTTCAGATTATTCCAGGTCCCCAAAGCTAAAGGAATGGCTGGGAAGGCAGGTATTAGCAATTTTTTTTAATGTATATTGTTTCCCTAAACAACTGTTTTACTGCTCATCTCTAAATTACATGAGCAGCACCACCTTGTGGCAGACTGCTCTAAGTGTGGTGTTGACAATTAGGTGCCGGTGCCGAGCACCGGAAACCAATTAAGTGCCGGTGCTCAGCACCGGAAAGCACCGGCTCAAATTAAGCACTGGACGGATGGGTGAAAGGAGGGATTTGGAAATGGATGAAGAGGTGGAGAGATGGATGCAGGGATGGATGGAGAGTACATGATAGATGGAAGGAGAGAAGGATGGATGATGAAGAGGCTGGGAGTGGAAGAATTTAAAGAAAGATGGATGTGTAGATGGGTGAGTGGGTGGGTTGATGGATGGGTGGGTGGATGGATGGATGAGTGGGTGGTGGATAGATGGATGGAAAGTAGGTGGGTGGATGAATGGAAAGTTGTGTGCATGGATGAGAAAGAAAGAAAAAGATGGACGGAGGAAAAGAATGGCAAGAACAATGAATTGATGGATAGAAAGAATTATGGTAAGAAAGAAAAAGACAGAAATAAGGTTCGAGAGAAGGTGGGAAGGTAGAATAAAAAAAAAAGACTGAATGAAGGATGGAGGGCAGTAACGACAATTCAGAATTCCCTCGGCGGGGGCCTGTCCCCTGAAAGCCTGTAGAGCTCACTAACCTCACTCACTTATTCTCATTTTGAATTTGGTTTAAGTTGGGGTATTATATTTTTCTGGTTACACATAGTGTTTGACTAAGTTGGTGCTCAAACCCTACCAAAGACATTTCTTCAAACCGTCACCCCCTCCGCATCAAATGTTAAATCAAGCCTTGGCAACGCTAGCCCCCAAAGCCATCCATTACTAATAATATAACATTTGGCAGCGGGATAAAAATGACAAAATGTATGAAAAACATTGATGCTGATTGTTGATCCATATGAAGGCTGGATCCAGTGCTTGAAATGGGAAAATAAAAGTGCAGGTACTTTGTACCAGAGTACCTGCTTGTTTCTGAGAAGTGCCGGTACTCTCCAATTAAAAGTATTACGTCTGTCTTGAGAAGTGCCGGTACTCTCCCTCTCAAAATAAAAAAGTGCTGGTACTCCGTACCGGCCCATTTAAAGCACTGGCTGGTCCGGATCCATGCCAAACTGTCAGAATATCAATGTAGGACAAATATGTATATAATGGATATGTAGCTAATTTGTATAATGTTTTTCCGGAACATATTTCAAGAATCTTGGCCCCTGTGGAACAACATTGAACATACCTGAGGTACACAGTTTTTGCATCTTCACAAGATCGTAAATATTTTGTTTTACACTAAGGCAGACCATCTATTATGATCAAATTATTTTCTCCATATCATTTCTAGTTACATCTGGTAGATTTTATGTACATCAGGTTCATTATTATTACATTCATCCAAATGGCATTTCCTTTTAATGTCATAAATGTCCCTAGAGCAGACATTGACGTGTCATTAAAATCAGCTCTCTAGTATTTCTCTCCATAACATTTTGGGGCAGTTTTACTCTTAACACGCTAGCTCTTCCAATATAGACAGGGCCACTCGAATTAGGCGATTGTGCGTCCGCTGGATTTTTCGCATAAATATACATTTGCCACATAATCCATCATCTGCTGCACAATCTGCAGATTTTAACAAACAAAATTGTTTCTGGCTCAAACGGTTGAAAAGTTACTAAAAAAGTAGTGACACGTGTTGCAGCACAGTCGAACTGCCTTGTAAAGCTTGACTGGTCACCATTCTGTTTCTTATTGCTATATTTTTGTGTTAAACAGGTGCTAATGAATTGCAACCAATGCCCAGAAAGTTTAACCAGTGCAAAAATGACAAAATAATGAATACTATCATAAAATGTGCTGCATTAAGCTGCATAATTTGCCTTTTCTTGCTGCATAATCTACTCAACCCTGCTGCATAATTTGGCCCTACCCTGCCGCATAATTCCAGTGGCCCCGACTATAGTGAAGGGGGCACTCGCAGATTTAGAAGTGCCAGAAACAATTCGGATTTTCAGAATAACCACATATTTGGCTATGTAAATGATTCCCATTTCGATTAATATATGTAAATTGAAAGGCCATCCTGTATATTTTTATAAATACCCTCCAGGCCCTTGGGCTTCAGGATCATCATATATTGGTTATTTACCACACAACAGGATGAGTGGTTCTCACATATGAGAATCCACTGAAGGGGCACGTTTAGTGCTTAATTTGAGCCGGTGATTTCCGGTGCTCGGTGCCGGCAGTTAATTGCCTGAACCTGCACTTATGACAGCTGCCACAAGGTGGCGCTGTCTGTGTCATTTAAAGATGAGCAGAAAAATTGTTGTTTGTTAATTCAATATGCATTAAAAACAACTAATACCTGCCACCCAAGCCATTCTTAAAGCTTTGGCGGCCTCGAACAGTCTGAATTGTCACACTTCAGTGTGATGGTTAGTAGTAGTGCAAGTACAGTGGCAATGTGTGGTACAAACTGCGGTGGCCTCCTGACGAGGGCCCCACCACTTATTGGTTTACAAATTAAGCACTGGGCACGTTTGTTTTTAGTGTTTCTTTATGTAAATGATTCCCACTTTAATATATGTAAATATATATAATTTGTGATATCCTAAATGCCAATTGCGATTCTCCTATTACCATGACCAGAGAATCTGGATTTCATTAAAGACACGGAGGCTAACATTATGCATTATTCTTTTAATGCAACTTCAAGTACAGCCACTTAAAAGTTACATCATAAAGCAAAGCTCTAGAATAAACAAGTGTAACTTGGCAACAGCAGCACAGAGATCTGCCTCTTTTAAATGCAATGAGAGCAAGAGGAAAAGTTCTTCCAAGGGTAACGAAGTCCAGAAGCTGGCATCATGCAGGGAAGGCCTCTCCTTGGAACAGAGGAAAAACGAGGAGTCGAGAGTTGCTTGTAACGGATCGTGATGGTGATCTAATCAAGACGAATTATCTGAAAAAGGACAAAATATTAGGAAATTATACTTAACACCCTATGTAAAGGGGGGGAAAAAGAGAGATGGTGGTAATTGATACTAGACATGTTAGAGGCAAATACAGTCTGAATTATATGCTAAGTTAATCAAAACATTACACTTAACAATTTTCTTAGAACAAGAAGAGTGCAATAAGACAAAGAGATGTTAAAATCCACTCCCGGGAGGGAGGGTTGGGATAATGTTAGCCTCCGTGTCTTTAATAAAATCCAGATTCTCTGGTCATGGTAATAGGAGAATCGCAATTTCATTACAAGACCGGAGGCTACCATTATGCATGTTGGTAGTCAAGTAGAACTACATCAGACATGTGTTCGACAGGTTTGCAGTAATGTTTTGCAAAGGTATAGGAACTTGACCAGTCTGCTGCTTTGCGGATATCATCCAACTTACCTCCTTTCCAAAAGGACTGGCTAGCCATAGCTCCTCTTAAGGAATGTGCCTAAAATCTAAGGAGATCGATACCTGCCAATTGCATAGCCAGTTTAACCCATCTAGCTATGGAAGAAGAACTGACAGGTTTGAAGGGCTTAACAAAGGATATAAGGAGTTGGTTAACCCCAGCGGTGTGACGAGGGTCCATCCTTGAATCGTATTCCTTCATGCAATCCACCACACATCATTTTTTACAAGCGTCAAACCTAGGGTAAAAAATCATATCAGACATCGTTTTAGTTCTCTTGATAATTTCAAATCTGACGCCGAACGCGTCATAGGATCTGTTGGATATTTCCAACGCTTTAACGTCCGAAACTCTACGGCAGGATATTAGACAAAGGAGAGAAGCTAGTTTGATGGAGAATCTCTTATTATCTAACAAGTTATTATTCGGCCAGTTACAAAATAGATCAAGTAGCAATTTAAAGTCCCAAAGGGTGTCATATTTAGGTTTTGAAGGTCTTTTAAGCCTGATGCTTTTCATAATTCTGCAAATTATAGGGTTTTTCCCAATAGTTCTACCATTTAAAAGGGAGTGACCCGCAGAAATGGCAGATCTATAACAGTTAATTGACCTATAGGAAAGACCTCTTTCAAATTGTTCGACAAGAAAATTGGCTACATGCACAATAGGAGCCTCCACGGAATCCAGGTTCCTTTCCAGGCACCAACAAACCCATCTTTTCCAGATGCCGTATCTTAGTGTGTACCGGGGGCCCAAGATTCTTGGAGGAGAGAAGAAGCCTGCGCCGAAAGCCCAGAGATCTCATTGGCTCGCCTGACACTTTCCAGGCAAGAAGGTTCAAAGTTCCGTTCAGAAGAAGCGGGTGATCCAAACCGTCTATGTCTCTTAGGAGGCCTGGTGAAGCTGGAAGTAGAAAGGGTATTTCGTAAGCTAATTCCAAAGTCGTTGGGAACCAGGCTTGGGACGGCCAAAATGGAGTTACTAGGACTATTGAAGATCGTTCTGACCTCAACTTCTAAAGGACGCGTTGGATCATCGAAAAGGGGGGAAAAGCATATCCCCGAATGTCTTTCCAATGATGGAGAAAGGCGTTCACTGACAGAGCACCGGGGTCTGGCATCCAGCTGAAGTATCTGGGAAGTTGGGACGTGAGTCTGCTCGCGAAGAGGTCTACTTCTAGGGGACCCCAAAGGCAGTCTAGACTCTTGAACACGTTTGCGTTTAATTTCCAATCGGTGTGATCTACGAGGAACCTTGAATTCCAATCGGCACAGACATTCTTTAGGCCCGGAAGGTATTCTACTCTTAGCGAAATATGGTGTTCCAAGCAGAACATCCACAATTTTTTGGCTAGGTTGGAGAGGTCTGGTGACCTCGTGCCCCCTAGACGATTTATATAGGCGACAGCTGACATGTTGTCCATCTTGAGGACGACTGACCTCCCCTGAAGGGATTGCTTGAAACTCATTAGGGCATAGAGCCCGGCGGTTAACTCCAGAAAGTTTATGTGGTGCAAACTCTCCGAATAGGACCATAAACCTCCCGTGTTCTGGTTTTGAAAACAGGCACCCCAGCCATGAAGGCTGGCATCCGATTCCAGTACGTAATCCGGGGAAGTCCCAAAAATGGCTTTCCCGTTCCATGCATCTAGATTCTCTAACCACCAAGTCAGTTCCGACTTGGCGTCTGTGTCTAGGTGAATTTTGTCTTCGTACCAAAGGCCGGAACGGAGGGCCCTGCCCTTGAGTCTTTGAAGGGCTCGGTAATGTAGAGGGCCCGTAAAGATAGCTTGGATAGATGAAGATAGGAGACCCAGAAGTCTGGCTAGTTCCCTTAAGGTTAGGAGATCTAACTTCAGAACATGACGTATCTCTTTCCGAATCTTGGATATCTTCTTTGCGGGAAGTAAGAGCATAGACTTCACGGTGTCTACCGTAAAGCCCAGGAACCCTAGAGACCTCGAGGGAGTCATGATGGATTTCTCCCTGTTTATAATAAAACCTGTACTCTCTATTAAATCCACAGTAGTGTTCAAGTCTTTCAGAATTTGACAATGGTCTTGAGACATGATGAGAATGTCGTCTAAATAGATTATGAGGCGGACACCCCTTTCTCTCAGGACCGTGGTAATGGCCTTCATTACTTTGGTGAAACACCAGGAGGCCGAAGATAGACCGAAGGGAAGAGCTTGGAACTGATATAGGTGGTTGTTCGACGCAAATTGAAGGAAGGATTGTGACTCCTCTGCCATTGGAATCGTGAAGTAGGCGTCTTTTAAATCTAGTTTTACTAGCCAGTCTTTTTCTAAGAGCATGTCCCTGAGGAGACGGGAACCTTCCATCTTGAAGTGATTGTAGGTGAGATACTTGTTCAATTCTCTTAGGTTTATTACTGGTCTCCACCCCTTGTCCTTTTTTTTACTAGGAAAATATTGCTCAGGAAATTCTTGCGTTCCCAAGGGGCTTCTACGATTGCGCCCTTCGTTAGCATTGAATTTACCTCCTCTGCCACGATAGATTGCTGCTCTAGTTTCAGGTTTAACACTTGGGGAGTTGAAACTTGAATGGGTTTTTCCTTGAAATCTATTCTGAAACCCTGAACAGTGTCTAAAACCCAAGGATCGTGTGTGATTCGTTTCCAAACGTGTAGGAAATGTTTTAGGCGACCCCCTACTTTCTGTGTTAAAGAGGAAGGGTGAGGAGGAAGGGTACTTACTTGAGGTGTTGGAGGGGTTGGCGCCTCTGGCCCTGAAGCGGGAAGATTGACCTTGTTGAGGGAAGAATGAAGTGTTGTGCTGGAAAGGGCGACCGAAACCTCTTTGTCTTGAGAAGGGTCTTTGGAAGAGGCGGCCGGCAGTTGGGTTGAAGACTCTGCGTATGTTGGCTTGCACTTTATCAAGAGCCGTAAAGGTTGCCACATACTTTCCCAAACCTTTAATCATATCCTCCCCAAAGAGGAGGCCATTGGGGTTAGAAGAGGATTCCTTTTCTGCCATGTCGCAGAGCTTGGGGTCAATTTTGGACAGCACTACTTTCCTTCTCTCAGTATTTAGAGAAGCGTTGGCATTACCGAGGAGGATAAGTGTCCTCTGGCTCCATCCCCGTAGGAGGTCAATATTGGGTTGCGAACCTTTGATATAGCTCTCCTCAATTAGATCAATCATACGGCACAATGGGCCGAGCATGTCAAGCATGCGGTCCTGACAACTTTTGAGGGAGCGTTCCATACCTTTCCTGGGATCTCTGCCCAATTTGAATAGGAACTTAATGAGTTCAGGGTCCAGGTTAGGTGTAAGGCAGTATTTGTCCTGGATGACGGGACGTGGGCATTCTGCCTTCAGGATGTTTCTTGCCTCCCTTTCGAGTGGGTGCCTGACCCATCTTTTAATAAACTTGGCGACATGTTTTTGGGGCCACCACTGGGAGCTCCTAGGGTGCTGTATGTTGTCAGGGGAGAACATTTCCCCGCCAAGGGGGTCAAATATAATCTCCTTTGAGGAGGAGGGGAGTTCTTCCTCCGAGAGATCAAGGTCTATATCGTCATCAGTTTGATCTAAGTCCAAAATTTATTAATCTAAGGACTCATTAGAAGCATCATTGGATAAGAGGGGATCCGTATTAGCACTTTGATAATGTGAGCCGCTTAGGGCATCCAAATGAGATGTGCGTTATGGGCACGTAGTCTTTTTGGGGCGCGTAGGCCTCCCGTATTATTTGAGGAGCTTAGTCCTCCTTCAGTTGTTGAGGCGCGTAGACCTCCCAATATGTTCGAGGTGCTTGGACCTCCCATAGTGCTCTCATTTTGTAAATTGTTGCATTTCCTAATTTTTTTACCTCCACTTTTGTTTAGATCGTCAGAATGCCCTCCGAGGTGAGCAGAGGGGTTAATGGGGTCAGAAAGAGATCTCTTACCGGCAACAATTTTACTAATGGTCTCCCTCATGCAGGAATGTAATTCCTTATGAATTATTTTCTTAATAAGCTCCTCGTTGGTATTAGGAGCGGGTACCTGGGTCTGAGAGTCATCGGACTCAGCATCAGACATGATGGGATGTTTGGTAAAAGGACCAGCAGGAATGTTAAAGTTATGGAGAAAAGAGGGAAAATAGCCCAGGTTTAAATTGGGGTTAAGTAGGGTAAGAGGTATTTATTTATATAATTATATATTAAATGGCAAGGAATTAATAATAAAATAATGGATGGAGCCAGGAGTCTGCTAATTAGAGATCAAAATCATGAGTAATGGTAGCCAGGAGAGAGGAAATCCTATCTAGCTGTCAACCGTCGTAGCGATCAGCTGTTAGAGATACACGTTGCTAGGCAACCATGAGAAGCTTAGTCAAACGTCGTGCGTAGTTCGCCCTGGTTGCTAAGGGTCTCTCCTCAAATGTGAGAGCCCTTCGTTCACTTCCTCTCTTTTTCTTTTTTTTTTAATGTATAATGCGTGCTTTACAAAAGAAGAAAACCGATGGAAAGACGGGGGCGCGACGCAGCCCGCACTCCGTAAATTGGAGCTGCGAGGCACGGCCGCGCCGCGCCCTGGGTACGCGAGGGTTGTGACCCGATGTAAGGTGATCCAGAGATACGGCGTTAAGGGAGAAGCGTAATGACTGTCAGATCAGGGGCGGCAAGATAAGTAAGGCCTTGTGAGATGCTTAACTTAACAAAGAAGGCACGGAGGCATGCCGAGAAGAGTTTGTGTGGAAAACAACGTAATGGGAGGCACAGTAGAGGCCCTAAGGGAGAAGATGTTCTAAATGGAATCGCAAATAAACAGTAAGACGGTAAAAGTGGTTACCAAGTAAAACGGAGAAGACCGAGTCAAGAGTAAAAAACGGGTTAGAGAGAGCCAAGGTAGTAAAGCCACGAGTGGCAGACAGGAGTCACATTTAAATGAATATGCAAACAGAAGTCACATTTAAATGGATATGACAGAAAAAACAACAGTACAGAGCATAGGAAGAACACAACTTATCTGTCTTGAAGCCGCATTTAAAAGAGGGAGAACTCTGTGCTGCTGTTGCCAAGTTACACTTGTTTATTCTAGAGCTTTGCTTTATGATGTAAATTTTAAGTGGCTGTACTTGAAGTTGCATTAAAAGAATAATGCATAATGGTAGCCTCCGGTCTTGTAATGAAATGAAGGATCCAGCTTTCCTAGACCAATGCTGAACACACCCTGCTCGCTTAGAGCTGGTGTTCGCCGGTACGGAGTATCAGGACTCATTTTAAAGGGCCTAGAGTTCCTTCTTTGCATTAGTTGGTACCACGTGAATGGTGCATTTGGCTGCTAATATTGTATGCACTTTACCTGTTAGCAAACAAGCACTTGCTGCTGCTGTGACAAATAAGGCGAGTGGTGAGCTAACTACACTGGCCATCCACGGGTTTCCCTAAGGCCACAAACCCAAAGATGCCAGAGAGGGCAGTCCAGCATGGGCACTCTCCTTCCTTGCTCTCAAGGTCGGATGGGCCTTGTACTACAGCACATCCGTACGTCCATCATCACAGCATCTTTGTCAACCATACTACAGGCCCACTAAGGCCAACCCTTTCGGGTGCTGGAATTTCAGGGGGTTCAATATGATTTGCTCTGGATCTTCCGGGAATTAGCAGCAGCCCCCTGAGTGGAGGGCCCATCCAGGGCATAGCAGCCATTGGTGCAGCTGGTACAGTGGCACCGGGGCCCAGAACTCCGAGGGACCCATTGAACCCAGATAATTGCTGTATTTTGCAAACCTTAGATGGGTGAAAGGGTCATTCCCTTGCTTGCACCAGAGCCCATGACATAATTGCTACGCTGCTGGTTGAAACTCTAATTCTGGCTGCTGCTGGTCATCCTCCCTTACTTCTCAGCAGGCCTCGTCGCGTTAATCATAATTCCCAAACCTCCTATTCCAAGCATGCAGATTCCTCCCTCTTAAAATATCCGATAGCAGCTTGAGAGCTCTGTTGGTGCCAGGGTGAGGTCACTGTGCCCACGGCCCTCATAGTGGGCTCCGTGATCGCCGCACCGCCCTCGGTGCCACAATGGCCCTGACAGAGCACGCAGCAGCAACAGGCCTCCCCTCAGGCTCAGTCCATTATTCGGTCATGGCTAGGTGATGTGGCAGCTGTGGGCATCCTCGGCTCTCCTGCTCTTAGTTCCTTATCTTGGATCTGCTTGGGTGATGGTGGACAACTCGTTCTCGATGGTGAAGACGCCTTCTACCCCCCTGGAGCAGTGCAATTTAGACTCCACTTTTACACGTCACAGAAATGTAATTATATACTCGCATTTGACAATATATTCACTGTGTGCCTTAATGCTATTAACATGTGTGAAACATTTAAATGTGTTAATGAAATATATTCACTGTAGTGACTAAAGATGTATACATGTGTGCACTAATGTTCATTGGAAAGATGCTTGCATGTATTCTGTATCCACGTTTTACACTTCAAGTTATATTTGCATATGTAAACATGTATTCTTTTACTCACATTTTATATTTATTCCTAAAGATGCATATGCACATGTATTCAAAGTGCACATCATATGCTTAAGTGAGGTTAGCCTACTTACATGCCTTAGTTGAAATGCATTTTGCTTTGCCAGCACGTTCTCTTTCTCTTTGCAGGTTTATCAGGATTTTCATAATTTGGAGGGAGGGTTATTGTCTATATTAGACTACTAATAATGAGGCCTGGAAGGAAAACTTGTCAGTGAACGTGGAGAAGCAATGGTCGAAAGAGGTCTTCTGTTCATCATGTACCAGGATGGAAAGATGTTCAAAGTTGAGAACCGCAGTCTCAGTTCAATGCATTAGGACACTGAAGGGATGTTGCAGATGCACTCGAGTAGTGACTTAATTGGCTCCTGGTGGGGTGAAAGGAGATAAGAGCGTTTCTAAATCTCCTGTTACTTTTAAATTGGTGTTCACCCAGTTAGAGTCACCTTTTAGACTTCGAGAGGTACAGACTTCTATGCTTGTCCTATTCTTGCAAGTGTGAAGCTTTATGCTAAACACTTATTAACTTTTTCCAAGACTTCTACTGATGCCTGATCATGCTTCTATGCTCCAGAATTAGAGATTCTTGAAGACCTTGAGACCCTATATTTGATCTATGTTTAGAAAAGAGAAGGTAAGTCTCTTTATGGAACACCTGTTTGCTTTAATCTGTATCTATACAATTGGGGTTATCGCAATTCAATATGTCATTCTGTTGTGCTTTGCCCTACTGAGATTTTTCAGCTTACCTATTGTTTTGCTACATTTATTAAACATACCTTTGGTTTGCCTAGATACTAGATTGATTGGAAATCCAAAATAAAACCCTTTAACTATATTCAACAATTCCTGGTCCTTATTGTGAAGTCACATTGGTTTCACAAGTCCGAATGTATTGTTGAGTTCTTCTCTCTTTCCATGCTTCATGTCAGCTAAGAAAGGTCCATACGGCCAATGGGGAAAAATGTTTGCCGACTTGACTAAGAGACTACGTTGCAAGGCCCAGTGCTCTTTCACCTCTCCCCCCCTCCCCCCATAGCTAGACTCTTAGAAATGCCGGACTCTCCCCTGAGTCATTCTGCTCTCTCTGAACCATGCCTGTACCCGAAAGGAAGAGGAGGTAAGGGAGGGGTCCCAGGGCACATATTCTAGGAGTAGCTGAAAAAAGTTGGATGGGCCAGTGGCATCTTGAAAGGCATAAGAACACATGAGTGGCATAAGAGGATGTGAGAGGGTGGTATGTCTGGGGGGGTAGGTATCCACAGGAAATTGGGGGTATTTTAGATGGACTAAATTGGGAGGACTACACGGAGATATATATATATATATATACACACAGATATATATATATATATATATATATATATATATATATATATATATATATATATATATAATCTGACATTTCTCAATCCAACGATAGTTCGTGTACAACTCCCATGACAGCCCTTGTGGCCATATATTATGTGTGACTCTTTATGTCAGTCTTGGCTTTTTTAAGCCTGCAGTATTGTATACATTGAGTGTTAGAAGCCAAAGTTCACAAGGAAAAAAACAGACTACAAAAATTCCAGCATGCAAAGCGGCAGACTGAAAGTATTGTGCATGACATGGTGTTAACTGCCATTATGCTTTAATAGTTACTGTTACCACAACTGCCGCCATGGTGACAAATAATGAGATAATATTGGAATTAAAAACGTGATTCCCAGTCAATATTCCTGCCATGTAATAGAATATTCCCTTTTCATTGTATTCCTGAAAACGGGGCCTCTATGCTATGCCACTACATAAAATGCATTCACCTGTTAGTTGCAAAAAAATGTGGACAGAATGGCGTTATTCCCCCTCATTAGTACATTGAATATGTTCCCACACTGTACAAATAAGGAGCCAGTGTCTTTATTGAGGACAAAGTATTCTCCAGCTATTATAATAATCCATAAGTGTAAATTACAGTTAATTTCACCTACACATCAGATTCGTCTCTAAATATTGTGTGACTCCAGCTTGAATGACACGTCAACTGTTTGTACAGCCTCTTCTTTCAGATGTTATGTGTGTTTGTGTAGCACACCACTCACCCAAGTGGGTATCCAGGCACTGAAGCAGGAGCTGTATTGACCAAGCCAGGTCTTCAGTTTCTTGCAGAATTCATGAAATGTGGCGGCAGCTCTGATGTGCAGGGGCCGGTTGTTCCAGGCTTTAGGAGCGAGGTAGGATAAGGCACGATCACCAGATCTAGTTCTGCATATGCAGGGGGTGTGCGCGAGTAAGAGTCTGGCTGAGTGGAGGTATCTAGTAGGTTTATGGAAGTTTATACTATGGTTGAGGTACGTGGAGCCAGTGTTGTGTAAGGCTTTATGTGTGTGCATGAGGAGTTTGAAGAGTGCTCGTTTGTGGATTGGGAGCCAATGGAGCTCTTGGAGGTGCGCTGTGATCTGGTTGAGGCGTGAGCCTGGCCGTTGTGTTTCGCATGGTCTGGAGTTTTCTGGTCCGTTGGCCGTTGATTCTGGAATAGCATAAGTTACCACAGTCTAACTTGCTGTTGATGAGGGGTGGGGCGACCTTCTGCGCATGCTGGTGGGAAGAACTGATGATTTTCTTGAGAGTGTGCTACCGCTTGTCTCTGCTCTCACTGGAAGGCTACAGGCCTCAAGGCTGTCTATAATGTATGTTGCAAGAGATTTCCGAACTTTCTGGACTGTGTGTTGCTGCAGCTTTTATGAGCCTGGAATGTGTGCAGGTTTAGACCTCTGGGCTATCTGGAATGTGCCTTGCTGCAGGCCTCTTGGGAGTCCTGAATTGATTTTGTTACAGGCCTCAGGGCAATCTGGAATGTATTCGCCGAAAGTGAGTTGCTCCAGGTTTCTAGGAATGTGAGGTGCTGCATGCAACATGCATTGCTTCAGAATTTCGGGATGTCTGGAAGGTGCGCTGACACACAGTTGCGTAGCGACCATTGGTGTAGCGGTACCACGGTCAATTGAAACTTGATAATTGCTGTATTTTACTATCTCAGCAGCAGCACCATAAAAAATAAGTTGTCAGAAGGTCAAATCTTTGCCCGCATTGAACCTGCTTGGTGTATCCGACCCACGCTCCATCGTGGTTGGCCTGAAATCATGCCGAAGGCCCTAGTCTACCACTTTCATTGGCGTTTAGTACTATTTGGCACTACATTTACTTAAAAAGAAAAAAAAATCATATTTCAGACTCTACTTATTTGATTTTTAACAGTATGGTGTACCTTTATTTAATAAAGTTTACTCGGTTTTTCTTATTCAGTTTGGGATTTTATTGTTTGATATTTTGACTTTATTACTGTTTTGGTACAGCATAAATACTTTACACACTGCCCTAAGTTAAGCCTGTCTGCTCTGTGCTGTAGCTACCAGAGGGTTCAGCTCTGGTTAATTTAGTGACTTTGGGGTTCACCCGGACAAGTTGGCATTATTATTCCTTCAGATGGGAGACTACATGTCCCAAATAATAGTCCACTTCCTTAAAGTAATTATTTCACCTTTGTTTCTGTCTGAATTGATTTTGTTTCCTAAAGCTATTAGATGTTTTATGGCTAAAAGATTAATACCAACTATATTTGCATTCATCTGCTGTTGTAAAGCACCCTGACCCTTTCTGGGCCTTCTTGGCACTATATAATGCAGGGGAAAAAGTATCACCAGTATTTGACTTTCTTCATGATGCAATAGGCTTCTGCTAAATGCTGCTTCTGCATTGCACACCAGCATGGCCCCCGAGCAATATCAGACCACTTTTCCTAATCAGCTGGTTTGTGGGTACCTTGCTGGGGTGCGGGTTCCTTTGAAAAATGGTTGATGTTCAAGTTCGCACACCACATTTCTGAAATTCAGATTGAATTGGGATTTTTCCAGATATTCTGCAAAATGTCGTTCTCCCATTTTATTTGCAAATCCCCCTTTTTTAATTGCTCAGACACAGGAAAATAATTAGTTCTGAGAAGATTGTGCTTCTGCTTATAAGCGAAGCACAGTATTTCTTCTCTGACTATTGTAAACTTCCCACAGGACGAATTAAGAGGTTTTTAAGACATTGATTCCATGTCCCTCAAAACTCTTCCCAAAAACCAGAGCGTTTCCATACAAGTACCCGCCCTATGTATGCATCCTAGTCCGTCCTCTGGAGGGCCATCAATGTTCATAACAAGGTAGACTCCCGACCACTGTTGGTTGAATTAGTGGTGATTCCCTAATCATCATCGTATCATCTTTGAGTCTTTCCATGGTAACCCTATGGTTGTGCCAGCGGTCCCCAATGCTATGCAGATGAAATGCTGATGTGTTGCATACAACGCATTATGGACCATATGTCTGACTTTTGGGACATTCACTCTTGCTAATAAAGATGCTTCTGAGGACCTAAAAACATGTTCTGTTTTTAGCAAAACATATCTTAAAATAACGTTCCCTCCAGAAGGTTAAAAACAGCAGACCGTTCTCGCAACCTTCCTCCAAGCCATCAAGTTTCGGTGTTGAGCTGCTATGTCGTCAGGGGCATTCTTCAGGACATGTTCTAGTAAGCACTGTTGACCCTTACCTCGTTGAAGGGCATACCAATGAAAAGCAGCCCCAGTGTGGTGCGCTTCATGGGATCAATTCAATAATGATGGACTAAGGCAGTGGTTCCCAAACTGTGCGCCGCGGCGCCCCGGTGCGCCGTTATCAGTAGCCAGGGGCGCCGCGCACGATGTGGGAAAGATAGCATCTGGCCGTGTGTAGGCAGTAAAATATTATGCTTCTTTTTGAGGCCCTACCAGGGCCTGAATGCAGGATGAAAGTATTCCAGCTTAGCGCAAGATACGCAACATACGGGGGAGTTACAAATGCCACCTGCATAATGCGGGTACAATGGTTTGGCCCAAGAGCGTACGTGCCTACGTACGTGTTTTCGCAGACGTAGCCTCTGTGCCATTACTGGCATACGCAGCTCGCCCGCCTCGTGGGACCCTCTTCAGAAGTTACAAATAGGTATGTGGTCAAGACAGAGAATAATAAAGTTTATTAATATGTGTGTTTATATCCTCTACGCTAGCCTTCCTCTGTCTGACCAAAGAGACCAGGTTTTAACGTCCGGGCACCTCCGCCATCGTACTAACATGCTGTGCGTGCGGCCTCCCCTTCACGATCTACGTGTCTCTTCTCCGAGAGTCCTTGCCAAGTGCTTTTGACTTTTTAGAGTTATTTTATCTGGTGTTTCTCCCTCCATGACAGATCGATTAAGAAGACCCTTGTCTCGGTCCACAGAGCCCTTACCAGACGGGCGCCGGATATCTCAGGGCACAGATGGATTTCTATGTTCCCTCCAGATGCCTTTGCTCTGCCAGTGCTTTTTGGCCAAAATTCCTAGGATCCGACATGCTAGCATCGGAGGCAGATCTTTTCCTTTCTGGGATCATCTGCTTAAAATAAATTGCCCCCTGAACTCTGGACCATCACAGTCACCTTGTTCAAAAGAAACTAAAAACATCGCTTTTCAATCAAGTCTAAACTGCCTAGGTCCCCTGTGCAGCGATGTCAGAAGTGCAGAGCGCCAGAACACTCTCCAGAGTAATAGTGCGCTATAAACAAACAAACACATTATCACACGCACACTCATGCATGAATAAACACACAAACGCCGCGCACAGGCTTCATTTCTAACAAGCCCCATTTTCTTTCTTTTCCTACATGGGGAGACCGGAATCAATCAGGTGTCCCAAACATGCTTATGAATCGCCTCGCTGCTATTATTGAAGTTGACACATCTCATCTGAGCAAAAGAAGGATTATGTATAATTCTGTTTTATTTGAAGGGCCTTTATTGTAGACAAAAGTCATATTGTCAGGCATGTGAATGAAAAAAGTGTACTGCGTGTTTTTGTTAAGGGATACTAAATAAAAAGAGAGCTATATGCAAGAAAGATTCTAGAGATAAATGCTAAAACTACAGGTGGAAAGCTCGCGTTCCTCCCAGAGCCTGTCACATAAAGATGGTTCTTTCCCACTACAATTGTTATTTTCCAGTTGCAGGACGCATCCTCCCGGGAGTTCCACTCCTCTTCTCCGACAGTTTTATGACCATGATGATCGCTTACAAATGCCCTTTCATTCATTCATAGAGTATCTCTCCCTGCACACCTGCAATATTTCTTATTTTTGAAATTTGTGCTGCAGCTCCCGCTCCTCTTCTTGCAACATCTATTGCTAACACCCCATGTGTAGTTCTTGGCACAACACACATACCTTCATTCTTCATTGCATCCCAATTAATTTACGGAAGACAACAGGAAGTACTCCCGAGGTCGGGCTTACATCACCCGCCCACCGGTAAAAAAATGGTGGGGAGCCACGGCCAACTGCCAATTAGGTCAAGGGAGCCACAGGTCAAAAAAGTTTGGGAACCACTGGACTAAGGGATGATGGAGTGAAGATCACTTAAAAAGGAGGGTCAAAAGCTTTATGGCATAACAGACATCCACATCTAGTGTACTTCTAGGATCTCCCAAAATTAGAACCAGTCTACTGTTGGAAGGAAACAGTCAGTGCTGGAATATAGGGATATCCAGATAGATCTCAGACCGGGCAGGTATTATTGAGCCAGATCAAACATCCAGGCAGAGCCACTGCAACTTGTACTGTGTCCCGGTGCTCTACCGAGACACAGGCGGCAGCGCCTTTCGGGGTAAAGGAGCACTGTCCAACTTGCCTTTACAGCTGAGCTTGAGGCACATAGAGGGCACCCAGCAGTTCCCACTGTTCTGCAGGGCTGGGCTCACAGCTGGAACTTACTCCTTGATGCAAAACTCAGACCCATCAGAGCTAGAGCAAACAGGACATGCAGCTTCACAAGCTGTGAAAGACAAACTAAAATATGGCAGCCATTTTGCCACTCTGAAGCTCTGTGTGTTAGAAGTTATCACACCACGTAAGATGTGTCAGTATTATTAGAATTGAATGTGTCATTGCCCCATCCTCTATACCGTATACTGTGTTATGTTAGCATTCATGTAGCTATTTTATATTGACCTCTATTGCAAATGTGTGTGACCAGTCCCTTCTAACATTGTGCAGGCTAAAGTTAGCATCTGAGACGCCATTTTCTGCCATGTAACCGCCATGTTGTGCTGTGATCGAAACCCGGCCTCTGTGCCCCTCTCTGCTTGCCATAGCAGAAAGCTGCTGTTCAGTTGTTCCCTCTTATCGTATTCAAGGTTGAAATTCAGATGTACTAAATGAATAGTTTATTCTGCTTTTGCATGTCTATCCCTGGTCATAGCTATGCTCCCACACTAGAGAGAGCTGAGACCGAGCAAGATGGCCTTGGGAGCCTGATAACATGTACCCATTCTGCAGGTGGTAGCTGATCCTTCTGTGCCTTCTTTGTTCAGCCTTTTCCCAAGCTGTATTTTTCCACCAGGGGCGGGACTTGGGATGTGTTGGAAAGCTTATTTTGTGTTACCAAGTGTTCTGAAGTCAGTCCCTCAACAGCTATCCCATGAGGCTAGTCAGACCGGACTCCGCTGCAGTGTTCTTACTAATAAAAGTGTTAGATTGTATTCTCCACTGTCGTCCCGAATCTTCATTTCTGGGAAGGCCGAGAGGTGCTCGCGAGTGACTCGGGTGGCCCATTTCGGGTCACTTCCTTCAGTTGGCGCCCGAACAGGGACCCCATCGGGCTGACCCATCTCGCCTGTAATCGGGTGTAGAGGACGGGGCCGCGTCAGGTCGGATGGGCGGATCGGGGATCCCCACACGATAGAGCCTAGTTCTTGCAGCTGCTCCGCCTGTCTGGTCGGGCAGTGCCTCGCCCAGCGGTCATCCCGGCTGGGGTCCTGAAAAGGCGAAACCCTTGGATCTGACCGTTTGGTCCGAAGAGTCGGTGGTGGAGAATAATTTTGCTTGACCTGTGTGCACCAGGTGAGTTTGTCTTGCCTCTTGGTAAATATGGCGCCATCTTGAATAATATTGAATATGGTCTGAGGACCATTCCTAGCTTGTTTGAACTTGGTGGGTCTGCGAACCCTTGAGATAAAGAGCGTTTGCGAACGCTCTGCCAGGCCACCTGCTGAATTTGGTTTACTCTTGAAAAGGCCCGGGGCTAGAGCCTATCTTCTTGTCTTGGTACAGTCTCCGGACTGTCTTGTCTTGGTGCAGTCTGCTGACTGCCTCTTGAATTTTCTTTGTTTTGTGTGTTATTTGTTTTGTGTGAACAGTGAATGTGTCTTAGATTAAGATGCCTTGTCTGAGCAAACTATGGTGTTTGGGGTGCCGCTGTTGCTCTGCCGAAGCTCGGCTGGAGGAAAGGCAACCTGCGCCTCCGGAAGGCACCCGAATTTTGATATGTATACCAAGCACGGCATTGGCCCTATTATATTTAGTACATTATGGCACAAATATACGAGGGACAATGCTGAGCTTCAGTGGCCACCGACAGGTACCTTTGATGAACAGAAATTGAACTATCTGCAGGATAAATTGTTTGCCAGAAGAAGTAGGCAGTCGATGCTTGATTCCCTTCAGGTATGGCAGAAGGAAGCTAGGCAAAGGCGCATGTGGGCGGAAAAAGAGGCCAGGAAAGGGAAAATGCAAACAGTAACTCAGAAAGCAGTAGCCTACGATAGGGAGAAAATAGAAAAAGGTATAGAGTGTGCTGATAGGAAGTTTTGATTACAATGTGATAAGTCCTATGTTGCCCGAGAGGAAGGAGATTCCTTTGTGGATGAACTATTAGAAACCCGGCCCCCACCTCCCTACGCCCCACAGAGGATATACCCTGTTGTTCCAACATCTCAGTTTTCTACCCCTCCTGTTTCTGCATCTGGCCCTTCTGTCTCTGACCCGGCTGCTTCAGCTACAGCTCTGCCTGTCCCCTCCCTGGCTTCGCAAGCTGCGGGTATAGTAGCTGCAGGTCCTCCCGCTGTGTCAGCTGTCCCCGCTCATGTTTCCCCTCCTTCTCTCACACCTTCGACGCAGTCATTACTAACATTGGTGCCCATCCCTTCGTCCATTGTGTCTTTCCCAGACATTCCATCCCCGGCATCGTTTGGTCCTGGGACACCAGTGCGTGGGTTGGACGAGGGGAATTGGGTTGCAGCACGGGAGCGAATGGGGCGGGTGCTGATTCGATCTGATGTGGGAAACGACGAGAAAAAGATGGTAGCTGATCAGGCTGCAGAGTAGGCACGGAGTCCGATCTACAGTGTACAGAACGTGTGGAGTGTGTTGAAAGATTTTGAGCCGTTTGTACAGCAACATGCCCTCAAGCATATGTCGGCTACATTGATAGGGTTGTGGGAACAGTGTTTTGGTGGTGTGGCACCGCAAATAATTTATGACATTTAAGACCGCGTATACGCTACTGACATGGCCCCTAATGATGTTTTTAGTAATGTTGCAACGATGATTGGTTATCGAGGTAGGTTGCATCAGAAAACACCGACGACTGTGTCACAATTCCCGATGAGGGAGGTGCATCCTATTTTCCATCCTGAGATCCCAGAACGGCGTAATGCACAGGATGTTGTTGTTCAACAACGGGTAGAGGCTCGTCTTCAGGAACAATGGGTTTACACTCCATGGAAAAGGAGTGAGGTGTTAGCCCTTAAGAGTCAGCTGCCGGACCCTAGGAAAAACCCAACTGCATATTACAAAGAATTAACGGAGGCCCCCTAGTCGACAGTGATGACGCTAGCAGATATTGAGATGTTTTTCGGGTTGTTGGTACCAGTGGACATATGGAGGCAGGTGCACACGCAGGACCATGTTGTGGAGTTGGGTGGCACTTGGAATGAGATTAGGGCATGGGATCAGGAGCGAAAGCCTGGTGAAAAGCCTAAGGCTGAGATACTAGCTTGGCCAAGTCGTATCATTACAAACATGCATTCTCTCATCCCACCCAGACGAGTAGATTGGGATAAGTTAGCAGCGTGTCGTCAGAAGAAAGATGAAAGTGTGTCCGATTTTTTCCACTCGGTTTGAAGGGGGGTTTCTGGATTTCAGTGGACAAGATTTGTCGATAGAAGGAGGTGTCCGGTTGTTCGTTAACAGATTTGTTACGAACCTGCTTCCTGAGATTGCGACTCGGTTGCAGGCTTCTGAGAGCACCTGGACTACCTCATCCCCTTCAGTGATATTGAGTATGGCTCAGTACTATGAGCATAGGGAAAATGAGGAGAAGGAAAAGGTGGAGAATAAGGAGTTGAAGACTAAGGTACTAATGCAGCAGGCAGCAAGAGGGTCCGGCAGGGGACGTGGCACTGGGTGGCCCAACGGTCACGTGGCACTGGCAGAAGCAGCGTTCGAGGGTTCAAGTGGACGGGGTCGTGGTGAGAGCGGTCGTGATGAGGTCCAGGCTGGTGCATCCCCGGGGGGGTCGTTCTGATCATACTTATTTTGATGACCCCCGGGGAAGGCAGAACTATCACGATGATTATGATCTGGACGAGGTGTCAGGGATGTCCTATAACTAGGACAGCCAAGGACAGGGTGAGGGACCAGTTCAAATACCTGTAGATCAGCGTGGTCCTTATGTCACAGCGGATTTGCATGGTTCGGCTAAGAAATTTTTGGGGTGGATACAGGTGCAATGAATAGCTCTGTTTCTCGTTCACTGGTCCCCGGGGCAGCTCTGTCTGGCCATAACAATGTCTCAGTAGGTTTTTCAGGCGTACCGATTGTGAGCCCCATTTCCAAACCCCTTGCTTTGACTATTGGCCCTTTCACTGTGGACTCGCCATTCTTATTGACAACAAACTGCGGAGAAAATTTAATGGGATTAGATTTGTTGAAAAAGTTGCATGCTACAATTTCATGTTCTCCAGATGGCGTTTATATGACAATAGGACCGGATGTAGCCAGTACCAAACAGTGTTTTTCAAAAGATGCACCGCTTCCTGCTGAATTTAAAGATGTGCAGCCCACATTGTGGGCAACAGGAGATACGGACGTAGGGTTGTTGCAGATACCACCAGTCTCTATTACAATTAAAGACAACACCGTGCTACCTCGTATTCCTCAGTACAAAATACTGCAGGCCGGGGAACGGGCTTTGTTGCAGATTATACAGGATTTGATCAAATCGGGGGTGGTTGAGGAGACAGTTGTGAATGTGTGTAATAGCCCTATTCTCCCCATCCTCAAAAAGGCACCCTTGGATTCTCCTGATGCTCACCCCGATCTCTATCGCTTTGTGATTGATTTGCGGGAGGTTAACAAAATAGTGGTCCCTCAGTTTCCGGTGGTACCCAACATTACTGCTCTCTTAACAATGATTCCTTCCACAGCCAAATTCTTTTCTGTGATTGACTTGAAAAATGCTTATTTTAGCATCCCTATTCAAGTTGATGCCATTGTTAAGATGCCCGTCCCAGTGACTCAGAGGGATGTGCGTGCTTTCATAGGCATCACCTCGTATTGTCGTCATTGGATACCTGGTCATTCTTTAGTAACAAAGCCTTTACTACGCCTAAAGAATGTGCATGAACACTTACCCTGGACGCATGAATGTCAGCAAGCTTTTGAGCAATTAAAAGTCGCGCTTTGCTCTGCACCTGTGCTTGGTACGCCGGAATATCAGAAGTCTTTCGTGTTGTACGTACACGAAATGGCTGGATGTGCGCTTTCTGTGTTAACACAAGCCTTTGGAGGTAAGCAGAGGCCATGTGCTTATTTCTCTGCCCTTCTTGACACTGTCGCCAGAGCCCTCCCGAGCTGTTTAAGAGCAGCCGTGGCCGTGGCTATTCGACAATCTGCAGGGCTCGTCCTCAATACTGATCTCACTGTAATGGTACCCCATGCTGTGGACACACTTCTGAACAAGACAAAGACGCAGCACCTTACCAGTGCTCGTCTGATTGGCTATAAATTGACCCTTTTTGCACCACACATCACCATTAAAAGATGTGCCACTCTGAACCCAGCCACGTTACTACCACTCCCTTCGGAAAATGAGGACACAGATGTCCATGATTGCTTATTTCGAACGGAAGAGGAGACGAAGGGACGGGTAGACCTGACTGACGTTCCCTTATCTGACCCGCAAGGGGACCTATATGTCGATGGCTCTTGTTTCAAATTGTCAGATGGCACCACCACCGCAGCGTATGCAATTACTACGCTGCGCACTGTAGTTGAGACATCACGTGTTCCTTACCAATCGGCACAAGCTGCAGAGTTAGTTGCTCTTTTGCGAGCATGCAAGTTAAGTGAGGGATTGGCTGTCAATATTTATACTGACAGCCAATATGCGTTCGGAGTAGCCCATAATTTTGGGCGGCTCTGGGCGGAGACTTCCATGGTATGAAGATACAACACAGCCCTCCGATACACAGGCTTTTATCAGCCCTGACACTTCCCAAAAGTTTGGCAATAGTGAAGTGTAGTGCCCAGAAGGTGATTACTGATGATGTGGGGAGGGGAAATGCGTTTGCAGATCAGACAGCTAAAGAGACAGTCAGGTCTAAGATGAAGACAATGTTTATGGCGGGACCAGCTAGATGGGTGCCTGAAAATGGGATGTTTGAGGACACACTGGAAAATGTGAAGGAAATACAGAGTGAGGCAACAGTTGAGGAACTGGCAACGTGGCAGGAGAGTACGGGACGCTTAGACGAGGAGGGGTGCTGGACGGATAAATCGGAAAAGCAAAGATCGATGTTACCAGATGCATATGTATTCCCTGTAGTTACCATGGCACATGGCCCAGCTCACATTAGTGCGAAAGGGATATGTAAACTACTGGATCCTGTATGGCGAAATGACAATATCCCTAAAGTAGCTGCTCAACTAGTGAAGCACTGCATGGTTTGCCTGACGCATAATCCTGGGAAGGGTACCCCTACTCCTCCTGGTAATTTTGCACCCCCTTCCTTCCCTTTCGAGGTTCTCCAGATGGATTACATCAAAATGGAACGAGTTAACTTAAAATATGTGCTGGTGGTTGTTTGTGTGTTCAGTAAGTGGATTGAGGCTTACCCCACTAAAGAGAACACAGCCATAGCGATGACAAAGGCCCTTTTAAAGGAGTTTTTCCTGCGCCTCGGCTTGCCCCGTTTGATTTGGAGTGACAACGGGAGTCACTTCAATTCGAAAGTTATTCAGCTGGTGTGCGACGGTCTGCACATTAAGCAGAAGTTTCATGCAGCGAACCACCCCCAGTCAGCAGGTTTAGTTGAGAAGTACAATGGTACTCTCAAGTTAAAGCTGACAAAGATCAAGGAGAGCACAGGATTGCAATGGCCAGACGCGCTACCCCTTGCCCTATTATCCACGAGGGTGACAGCTCATTCTAGAATAGGATTATCCCCATATGAGGTTGTTTTCGGTCGCCCTGCAAATGTGTGGGGCGCCCCCCGCCATTTTTCAGAAATTGAATACCCATTACTTGTAGATTACTTATGCAAGTTGACTAAAAATTTGCGTTCTATTCATCAACAGATTCATGAGGCACTGCCGCCAACACCTGAGGGGCCAGGGCACAGCATCCAGCCCGGTGACTTTGTTTTGGTCCGCAACTACCAGAGAAAGGGGTGCTTGGAGCCAAGGTGGAAAGGGCCTCTGCAAGTCCTGCTCGCCACACAGACGGCGGTGAAAGTGAACGGCCGGAAGCACTGGATTCACTCATCGCACTGCCGGAAGTCCCGCTGCCTCTCCCCTATGACAAATGGGTCCTGGATGGCATAGGGGACCACGAGACGGAGAAGGTGCCACGTTTCGTTCCTTTTTCTGATGCCCGACTGACCTGGGCACAGACGGAGGAGGAGAAAGACGCTGCTTTGAATGAGGCAGTCCCCCTAGAAATAAGGGCTGCCAAGGTTTCTCCTCCACCTGGCCCACAGGAGCTTGAGTCTCAGTCCCCTGCCCCCTCTGAATTTAAGATCCTTTTCCATGACGAGACAGTGCCTAGAGTGGCTAGGTACAATTTGCGTCCCCGGCAGAGGGACAGTGCACCAAAGGAAAAGTCAGATTAGTAGGGATGGACTTCATGGATGAAGAATAGGGTCCATGTACCAACGATAGATCAGGGAAAGGGAGATTGGTGCATTGTCTGAGACACTGGACAGGATAAGTGGGGGGTGTCTTCCCAGGAGGAAGGGTGCCCTATCCTGAGCGAAGAGACAGAAAGGGTTGTGACCGTGCAGCCCCACCATGAAGTGCTTAGTAGCACCATCGTTGATGAACAATAAGAATCTACAGACACCGAACTGTGTGTTTTTATTTTTTTCCTTTTTATAATACCTGGCTCCATAGTACGGACCTTCCTCTGGTAGTTTGATATATAAAAATGTATCCCTTTGGCCGCATTGTTATGGAGAAGAACAGCCTTTAGCAACACCCCGTTTCGAGCAAAATAGCCCAACTTGGTCAAGCTGGCCCACCAAAACTAAGATAGTATTTTTAATAATAGTTTTTGTCGCTTTGGTAGCAGTGTTAGGGATCATATGGTTCCTTGAAGAAAGACATCCTGTGCATTCCCTGATTGGTACTGCTCCTGTTCCCCCTGAACATGTATTTGTCACTTTGGCCCCTCATAAGGAAAGACACCAACAGACTTATGTTGACAACGTTTTTCTGCAAATGCTCCATCAGGCTCACCATACCACCAATGTCACTAATTGTTGGGTTTGTGGCTTACTCCCTTCCGTGATGCATAAGAATGATCTGTTACTGTCCCTGCCCTTCTCTTATTTGGCCAGTTGCGAAGCCTGGTTTCAGTTGTTCACCATGGTGTATATCCATTATCACACTGATGCAATGAATATGACATACCTTGACTATGAGGCTGTATTGGGCTATATAGTGACTCACCAAGGATTTACCCCGGGGAGGGATGGGACTATTGGTACCCTACACCCAGATGCCTGTATGAATGTTTATGAGGCCAAAAAGAACGTAACATGGCTCCAGAATGAGATGATGGACTTCGGGACTTTAATGTTACTGAATATTTCAAGTCTTTTCAATTGCGCAACATTACCCAGGATAAGGCAATGCCAGTAATTAACACAACAGCTAGTTTCTGTGTCCAAGGTTTTGGAAAGGTTCCGGTAGGAGAGAATACTTGCAACTACACTTATGATTTGAACACCACTAGTAGTCCACCACTGCTTCCACCCCACAATGTGTATTTCGTTTGTGGGTCCCAGGCTTACGTATGGCTTCCTAGGGGGTGGTCTGGTGTATGTTACGTGTCCTTCCTTTTGCCCCCTGTATATATCGCACCATCCAATTATCACCGAGACCACAGGTTACAATGCAGCAGTTTGTACTTATCCCGAGTTAGAAGGGTGATTGACACAAAAGATATAGATCAGACAGACACTACCTTGCAGCAATTTACAGATGCCATGAAGGGTATTTTGCCATTTTGGGCTCCTATGCACAACAGCCGTAGTATACTTAGACTCACAAGGGTTGTAGAAGGAGTTATCAACACCACCGCAGGAATACTGACCAACATCACAGCTGAGCTTCAGGCTACGAGACTTGTTGCCCTTCAAAACAGGATGTGTTAGACGTCATCCTTGCTGATCGGAGCGGGCTTGTCACGTCATTGGTAGTAGTTGCTGTGTGTACACACCGGACCACGCTCCGAATGTCTATGCAGCAATACAAAAGTTACACAGACTAGCATCTGATATCCACCAGGAGAAAGGCACTTGGTCCTTGTCCAGATGGTTTTGGGGTCTGATAGCGACCTGGGGCTGGAAAATACTCTTATTCTTAGTAGCCATTGCAGGTGTTGTCTGTGCATTAATTGCCTTCCCGCCTGCTGTACTTATTGTATACAAAAGTTAACACCCCAACCCAGAGTCCAAGAACAAAACGCTAAGCCCTCCGCCATGATGGTACAGGCTGTTCACGATTTAATGTGTATAGATGAGGGCATTTTTTAATATTGATATGTGGGTCTATCTGACCTTGTTGATGATCTACTGAACGGTTCACTGTTGCCTATGTAGCCACCATTTTGCTTCCCACTCTCTTAGAATTGTAAAGACCCTTACGTGATAGCAATAATAAAAATGTAGCTATGAATGCTAAAAAGAGGGTCTGTTAGAATTGAATGCGTCATAGCCCCATCCTCTATACCATATACTGTGTTATGTTAGCATTCATGTAGCTATTTTATATTGATCTCTATTGCAAATGTGTGTGGCCAGTCCCTTCTAACATTGTGCAGGCTAAAGTTAACATCTGAGACGCCATTTTCTGCCATGTAACCGCCATGTTGTGCTGTGATCGAAACCCGGCCTCTGTGCCCGCCTCAGCAGAAAGCTACTGTTCAGTTGTTCCCTCTAATCGTATTCAAGGTTGAAACTCAGATGTACTAAATGAATAGTTTTTTCTGCTTTTGCATGTCTATCCCTGGTCATAGCTATGCTCCCACAATAGAGAGAGCTGAGACCGAGCAAGATGGCCTTGGGAGCCTGATAACGTGTACCCATTCTGCAGGGGGTAGCTCATCCTTCTGTGCCTTCTTTGTTCAGCCTTTGCCCAAGCTGTATTTTTCCACCAGGGGCGGGACTTGGGATGTGTTGGAAAGCTTATTTTGTGTTACCAAGTGTTCTGAAGTCAGTCCCTCAACAGCTATCCCATGAGGCTGGTCAGACCGGACTCCGCTGCAGTGTTCTTACTAATAAAAGTGTTAGATTGTATTCTCCACTGTCGTCCCAAATCTTCATTTCTGGGAAGTCCGAGAGGTGGTCGCGAGTGACCCGGGTGGCCCATTTCGGGTCACTTCCTTCAAGTATGTGCAATTCCACTAATATCCTTATAATTGGTTATAACTCAAATTTAAAAATTGATGCCTTGCAGGCTACCTGCAGCTCATTGATGGAAATACAGTGCTCGTCGCAGAGGTAAAACACTGGGACTGTACCTCATGAATGGCAGGCGACAAAAAGATCTCTGCAACAGAAGTGTTAACCCACTGAGCTATCCTTCATAAACTACAACTCTGTGACCAACCCACTGCAGTCTGAAACAGGCAGATTAACCATCCACACTAGTTTATGATCTTCTAACCAGTTACCAGAGAACACACACGTCTCTTCAGCAAGTGCAGCGTCATTTTAAGGTATTTGGGGAGCCCTGTATGGAACAAATTTACATGTTGTTATCCCTTTCCTGATACTTCATACCCTTCGCGATGCCAAGCAATACTAACCTTTAACAGTCTCACACCACAGTTGAAATGTGTCTTGCCCGGGGCCCCAAAAATCCTTAAAATGACTCTGGGTTGAGAGACTGAGTCAGGGTAGAGGTAGAGAGAGAGGTTTAAAGAGAGAAACATAGAATAGAGATAGGTCAAATAGAGAAAAAGATCACTTTTACAGGGGGTCCCTTGGAAGGTGGGACCCCGGGCAATTGCCCACTTTGTCCATGTCTTAAAACATCTCTGAGCAAGCGTGTTAGCTACCATAGTTAACTGCTACTCCTATACCCTGAAACTAGCTGGATAAACAGATCTCTGCAGCAGGTGTCTTAGCCCCATTGTTTCCCTACGGTGCCCCCACCTCCCTTTCAACTGGCCCCACCCTTCATGGCATCATTTGGGCATACTGGTTAAGAAGCAGACTGCTTGAGCTGACAATTGCCACTGCTTAAAGATGCGAATTATCAAATGGGACGTGAGCGACCTCCAGAATTACACTCTGGCAGACCAAGCATGTTGGGGTGATCTGTAAAAACATGTGTAGGAAACTGGCTCTATATATACACTACACCAAAATGAGGTATAGAGTCCAGGTGACCCCCAGAGGTTAAAGTTAGATAGAACCTTACTCTCTATTTGTGGTAGAGTGGTCGAGCAGTAAGGCAGTATCAGAGGACAGTGTTAAGCATTTGATATACACACTCAGTCAGCAAATGAATTCACACACTCAAGAACTAAACTCTAGTCCAATTGTTTTGGTATAAAAAAATATACTGTTTTATTTTTAGAACCAAGCAAGCCTGGCACAGGTAAGCATTAAATACTTTACAGTAATAAGTTGCTGAATGTCGAACAGTTTGAAAATGCAATAGGAATTGTACTTTGTTTGATTTACAGGGGATGCAGTAGGTTGCAATACTTAGCAAATACAGTACATTGAAATGAATAGGCTTTTTCAGTAAATTACAGGTCAGTTACTTTTCACGTTACTTTTCTAACTCAGTGCTGGATACCTAGATTCAGCACTGGGACATTTCCTGCAAACAGGTAAGTAAATATGTTTTGGTTATTCGTGCGATTTTTAAAGAATATTTTTAGATTTCAAAACTCCACACAGAAAAATTGTCAATGTTATCCTATGGAGGAAAAACAGGTTAACGGTTCAAAGGTAAGTTATCGACTGTGGGAGTTAAGGTTCTGGTGTTAGACTCAGGGGTCCCCCAGGGTCAGTGATGCCCTCTTGTTACACCCTCAGCTGCACTAGGGCGGCCGGGTGCAGAGTGTTGAGGCCCAATGTTATCCTATGGAGGATAGGGGGTCTCCGGTTGGTGGCTGCTGGCAAGCAGGCCACTGGGTTGTGGGAGCAAAGCTCCTGGACTTTAGCTCAGGGCAAATGGGGAAACAGATTAGCACCAAAGGGGCACCCTCAGCCGCACTAGGGCTGCAGGGTGCTGTTTCAACGTCGGAAGCCCTGTTGTTTCCAATGGAGAACCTCCGGTTAGCAAAAGCACTGCAGGCAGGGAGATGAAGGACTTCTGGGTGCGACCACCACTTCGAGAGGTAAGTTGGGAAGTTAGGGGTTGGTGAGGCACTGTCGGTTTGGGCACACAAGGCCGTGGGGAGTCGTGTGCAGGGGTGCCTTTTGGGGTCGGATCGGCTTACCAGCTCCGGGTCGCGGTTAGGGGGGCCTTCTGGATTTAGGCTGCAGGCGTCGGCTTGAGGCAGGTCAGGGGTCACCGGATCTCGGTTCAGCATCGCCGGGGTGACCTCCTCGTGGTGTTTGCCCACTCGAGCTCGGGCCGTGGACGGCGGGTGCAGAGTGGGGTGGATTCAAGGTCTCCGGCTGCTGCCAGAGGTTGCAGTTTGAACAAATCCGGTGTTCACGGGAGAAGCAGTCTTTGGAAGTGAAGGCAGGCAGGTCCTCCGGGGTTTTTGAGGTTGCTGGCTGCAGGACACACCGGGATTTCGCAGGAGCAGGTTCGAGGGGAGACAGGCCGGTAGAGCTGGGGCCAAGTCAGTGGGCGTCTTCCTCTGGTTAGCTGCTGCACGGCTGTTTGGTCCTTCTTTTCTTCTTGGCTGGATCTGAGGAAGCAAGGTTCAGGGTGCCCCCTAAATACTAGATTTAGGGGCGTTACAGGTAGGTAGATGGCAGGGACCAATGTGTCCCTTCCCGGGGGTGGGTACACCCCCTATGGTGCCACCCTCCAGTGGGAGGGGGGCAGGAGTCTGTCCCTCGTTGATTGGGTCCCCCCCATCCTCAAGATGGCGGGGACTCGGAGTTGTGCTTCACCTCGCCTCCCCCACCTGATGGGTGGAGTTGGCAGAAGTGGGCACACCTCTCTCCCTCACTTGCTTTTCCCGCCGGTTCTCCCGCCCAAAGTAGGGGGCAGAACCAATGGAGACCAGTTGCTGAAAGCAGCAAGTGGTCTGGGGAGGCTCACAAAGGCGGCATGCCTTTGAAGCTTCCCCTTCATGAACTCTGCCCATCCTGGGGGAGGAGGCTTGGCACCTCGTCCCAGAATGTGCATTGTTTCAGGCCCCCCGAGAGCAGCAGGCTCTGGACCCAGGGGTCCAGAAACATGTCTGTTGATGGCAGCCTAAGCAGCCACTCAGTCGGGACACTAGAAGTTGGTCGAGTTTCAGGGGGCATCTCTAAGATGCCCTCAGGTCGTGCATTTTACATTAAATCCCACACTGGCATCAGTGTGGGTTTAATGTGCTGAGAAGTTTGATACCAAACTTCTCAGTTTTCAGTGTAGCCATTATGGTGCTGTGGAGTTCGTAATGGCAAACTCCCAGCACCATATACTCTTAATGGCAGCACTGCACTTACAATGTCTAAGAATGGACTTGGACACTGTAGGGGTACAGGGCTCATGCACCTGTATCCTCACCGCTGGTATAGTGCCCCCAGCTAGAGGGGTGGCTGATCTATGCCAGGGCAGTGGGTCGTAGACATGGCACACAGGGATGTGTGCCATGTCGACTCTTCACTTTGTTCTGCACCAAAACACGCAGCCTGCAAGGGCAGTGTGTGAGTGTAGTGGTACAGGGCCTCTAAGGGTGGCACAATAAGTGCTGCAGCCCTTAGAGGTCTTCTCTGGTCACAGTGCCCTGGGTACCTGTGGTACCATTTACCAGGGGCTGACCTGTGGCCAGAGATGCCAATTGGATTTAGGCTTCAATGCAATTTTAGGGAAGGAACATAGGCCCTGGGTACCTGATTAGCAGGAGCCCAGGGCACACTCAGTCAAAGAACATCAGCAATTCAGCAAAAAGTGGGGGCATACCATGCAGAAAGAGGGCACTTTCTCACAAACCCCCCCCCCCCCAACGAAAGATAAGACTAACCTTTCCCTAGAGAGTCTTCATTGTCTAAGTGGAAGAACCTGGAAAGTCCATCTGCATTGGCATGGGCAGTCCCAGGTCTGTGTTCCACTTCGAAGTCCATTCCCTGTAAGGAGATGGACCACCTCAACAGTTTAGGATTTTCCCCTTTCATTTGCATTAGCCATCTGAGGGGTCTGTGGTCGGTTTGAACTAGGAAGTGAGTCCCAAACAGGTATGGTCTCAGCTTCTTCAGGGACCAAACCACAGCAAAGGCCTCCCTCTCAATGGCACTCCAACGCTGCTCCCTGGGGAGAAGCCTTCTGCTTATGAAAGCAACAGGTTGGTCCTGGCCTTCATCATTGGTCTGGGATAGGACCGCTCCTATCCCTAGCTCAGAGGCATCAGTCTGCACTATGAACTGCTTGGCATAATCTGGAGCCTTCAGAATTGGTGCTGAGCACATTGCTTCTTTCAGGGTGTCAAAAGCCTTTTGGCAACTAAAACTGTCCAGTTTACCTTCTTGGGCATTTTCTTAGAGGAGAGTTCTGTGAGGGGAGTCACAATGGACCCATATCCCTTCACAAACCTCCTGTAGTACCCAGTCAAGCCAAGGAATGCCCTGACTTGGGTCTGGGTGGTTGGAGCTGCCCAGTCCAGGATGGCCTGGATCTTGGGCTGTAAGGGTTGTACCTGGCCTCCACCAACAAGGTGGCCCAAGTACACCACGGTTCCCTGCCCTATCTGGCATTTGGATGCCTTGATAGTTAGGCCTGCAGATTGCAGGGCTTTTAAAACCTTCCCAAGGTGGATCAGGTGATCCTGCCAGGTGGAACTAAAGACAGCAATATCATCAAGATAAGCTGCACTAAAGGACTCCAACCCAGCAAGGACTTGATTCACCAACCTTTGGAAGGTGGCAGGGGCATTCTTTAAACCAAAGGGCATAACAGTGAACTGATAATGCCCATCAGGTGTGGAGAATGCTGTTTTCTCTTTTGCTCTTGGGGCCATGCCAAGTTGCCAGTACCCTGCAGTTAAGTCAAAGGTACTCAGGAATTTGGCTGCACCCAATTGGTCTATCAACTCATCTGCTGTTGGGATAGGGTGAGCATCTGTCTTGGTGACAGAGTTGAGCCCTCTATAGTCAACACAGAACCTCATTTCTCTATTTCCACCCTGTGGGTGAGGTTTGGGGACTAGAACCACTGGGCTGGCCTAGGGGCTCTCAGAGGGTTCAATAACCCCCAACTCCAGCATCTTGCTGCCCTCAGCTCTGATGCTTTACTTGACTTGGTCCGACTGTGGATAGATCTCGTTTTTGACAGGTGCACTGTCACCAGTGTCTACATCATGGGTACACCAGTTTGTCAGACCAGGGGACAAGGAAAAGAGCTTAGCATACTGCTGCAAGACTTGCTTGCAGTCAGTCTGCTGCTGGGCAGAGAGGGTGTCTGAAAAGACAACTCCATCTACTGACCCATCTTTTGGGCTGTATGAGAGGAGGTCAGGGAGAGGTTCACTCTCTGCTTCCTGTTCCTCATCAGTCACCATCAGCATGGTGAGGTCAGCCCTGTCAGTGTAGAGCTTTAGGCCGTTCACATGGATAACCCTTTTGGGTGTCCTGCTTCTGCCCAGGTCAACCAAGGAGGTGACTTAACTCTTTTTTTCTAGGATAGGGTAAGGGCCACTCCATCTGTCCTGGAGTGCCCTTGGTGCCACTGGCTCTAAAACCCACACCTTTTGCCCAGGTTGAAATTCAACCAGTGCAGCTTTTTGGTCATACCAGTGCTTCTGAAGCTCCTGGCTGGCCTCAAGATTTTTGGATGCCTTTTCCATGTACCCAGCCATTCTGGACCTTAGGCCAAGCACATAGTCCACACTATCTTGTTTGGGTTCTTGGAGAGGCTTCTCCCAACCCTCTTTACAAGACAGAGTGGTCCCCTTACAGGATGTCCAAACAGAAGTTCAAAGGGGGAAAACCCTACTCCCCTCTGTGGCACTTCTCTGTAAGCGAAAAGCAGGCATGGTAAGAGGACATCCCATCTCCTTTTGAGTTTTTCAGGGAGTCCCATAATCATGCCTTTCAATGTCTTGTTGAATCTCTCAACAAGGCCATTGGTTTGTGGGTGATAGGGTGTAGTAAACTTGTACTGCACTCCACACTCTTTCCACATGTGTTTTAGGTAAGCAGACATGAAGTTGGAACCTCTGTCTGAAACCACCTCCTTAGGATACCCTACTCTGGTGAAGACACCAATGAGGGCCTTGGCTACTGCAGGAGCTGTAGTAGTCCTAAGGGGAATTGCTTCAGGGTACCTAGTAGCATGATCCACTACCACTAGAATGAATTTCTTCCCTGAGGCTGCGGGAGGTTCAAGTGGACCCACTATGTCCACACCTACCCTTTCAAAGGGAACCCCCACCACAGGTAGTGGTATCATGGGTGCCTTTGGGTGGCCACCTGTCTTGCCACTGGCTTGACAGGTAACACAGGAGCTGACAAACTCCTTCACCTTTTGGTGCATCTGGGGCCAGTAAAAGTGGCTAACTAGCCTCTCGCAAGTCTTGGTTTGGCCCAGATGTCCAGCTAGGGGGATGTCATGAGCTAAAGTTAGGAGGAACTCCCTGTACCTCCGTGGTACTCCACTCTCCTGGTGGCTCCAGGTTTGGGGTCTCTTGCCTCAGTGTACAGTAATCCCTCTTCCCAATAAACTCTGCGGGTACCACTGACATCTGCCTTTGCTTCTGAAACAGTTTGCTGCCTCAGGCTTTCAAGAGTTGGACAGTCCTGCTGCCCCTGGCACAGCTCTTCCCAAGACTGTCCCCCTGGGCCCAAGAGTTCAACCTGGTAAGGGTCAAGCTCCATAGGCTCAGTTCCCTCTGGGGTGTCCAAGTCCTCTCTCTGAGGAGAGGGGTCCTGATCCTTTTGCTGAACAGAAGCTGGTTCCCCAGTCTTCTTACCTTTTCTCTTGGAAGGTTGGGCCATACTTTCAGGCTCCAACACCTCTTTTTCACCCTGCCTGTTGCTCTGTGCTCTTGTTTTTATACACACCAATTCAGAGATATCCAGCATTGCTGCATGGGTTTTTAGTTCAACCTCAGCCCAGGCTGAGGTTTCCAGGTCATTGCCAAGCAGACATGCAGCTGGTAGCTTTGTAGAGACCACTACCTGTTTTAGGCCAGTAACCCCCCGCCAGTCTAATGTCACCATAGCCATTGCATGGTTAGTGGTAACACTGTCAGCATTGGTGACTGGGTAAGTACGCCCAATCAAGCATTGCTCAGGGGAAACCAGTGTCTCTCTTACCATAGTGATACTGGCACCTGTATCCCTCAGAGCCTCTATCCTAGTTCCATTAATCCAAGGGTATTGTAAGTATTTCTTTAAGTTGGGTGGCCACACAGCTACAGTGGCAAACTCAACTTCCCCCTCTGAAACTAGAACTGCTTCAGTGTGCAACCTGATTTGCTCTTGGCACACTGTTGATCCCATCTGGAGACTTGCTACACCAGGAGTAGCTGTAGGACCAGGGGCCTTTTTGCTAGGGCAAGCATTGTCTCCAGTTAAGTGTCCCAACTTTCTACAGTTGTTACACCAGGCCTTTGAAGGATCAAAGTTCTTCCCCCTGTATCTAGGACCAGATTGGGAAGAGTTTTGGGACCCACCCCCCTGTACAGGTTTTTGGGGCCCTTCAGACTTGTTATCTTGGGGATTCTCACCACCTTTCCCCTGGGGAGGTTTTGTAACCCCTTTCTTTTGGTCACCCCCAGTGGTTGTCTTAGTCACTCTAGTGTTGACCCAGTGGTCTGCCTTCTTTCCCAATTCTTGGGGAGAAATTAGACCTAGGTCTACCAAATGCTGATGTAACTTTTCATTCATGCAATTGCTTAAAATATGTTCCTTCATAAACAAGTTGTAAATTCCAGTAAAGTCATGCACATTGTGTCCAGTTAACCAACCATCTAGTGTCTTTACTGAGTAGTCAAACAGTGGAAGGAGTACACCCAGGGGACAACTCAATGTCTCCGAAGTACTGGGAGAGGTGCACAAGAAGGGAAGTTCTCCTTTCTTAAGAAGACCCCTCACTCACCAACCTAGTTGGTGACATGCTTCATCATTGGGTTCCCGCCCGAATAGCCGAATGCTATCCGGGTGTGCTTCAACACCTGATTACAGTGGAGCAGGTTATTTTTTTGGTGCAAGTGAGTGAAAAGTGATTAAAAATTTGCCAGATATAACTCACTAAAAAATGTTTTATTCTGGAGCAACTGGACAATAATAAAAATGTTGGTAAAATGCCGTTCGGTTAAATTGACCTCCGGTATCTCTATAGTGAAAAAAATGTGCATGAAAAAGTGCATAAAAAAAGGTCTACATGTTCCCCAGCTAGAGGGGTGGCTGATCTATGCCAGGGCAGTGGGTTGTAGGCATGGCACACAGGGATGTGTGCCATGTCGACTCTTCACTTTGTTCTGCACCAAAACACTCAGCCTGCAAGGGCAGTGTGCGAGTGTAGTGGTACAGGGCCTCTAAGGGTGGCACAATAAGTGCTGCAGCCCTTGGAGGTCTTCTCTGGTCACAGTGCCCTGGGTACCTGTGGTACCATTTACCAGGGGCTGACCTGTGGCCAGAGATGCCAATTGGGTTTAGGCTTCAATGCAGTTTTAGGGAAGGAACATAGGCCCTGGGTACCTGATTAGCAGGAGCCCAGGGCACACTCAGTCAAAGAACATCAGCAAAAAGTGGGGGCATACCATGCAGAAAGAGGGCACTTTCTCACAACATGTGGTTTGACAGTCAACTCAAGGTTAGGAGAATCAACCAACAGAAGCAAATGATCACAAAGTAGGGAATTAGGCCCAAAGAGAAGACGACTGAAACTGGTCTGAACAAATTAACACCAAAGGACAATGATAAACTAACTGCAGTCTTACCAGTGAATAATTCAGCCCTTCAAGGGTTGCGGCAGCCATATTTGTAAACAAACCCCACCCAGAAGGGAATTATTAAAGAAGGTGTGGTTATTTATCCCCTTACCTTCTTTTCCGCCCCGCGGTGCTTATATAGTGGTCTACTATAATCCTTGTTTTTCTAAACCATGCTACAATGTATGAAGGCGACAATGTTGATCATGTTTTGATGGTTTCAATTCTAGTATAGGTGACAAGGAGGCAAACGTCAACTTTGTTTCAGACTACTCGACACTTACTGCTTTGTTAGTACAGCTGTGTCTATATAAAACTAAAAAAATGCTTAAAAAAATAAATAAAAATAAATGGAGATTTGGCTTGGAGAGGGATCAAGAAAGTGGGATGCAAACTTGGAATTCACAGGGGGAAAAAAAAAAAAGGAGTAACAATTTATACATCCGGCATACTTTGATGTTTAAGTTTGAATCATCGTCAAGGGTAATGGTATTGACTGTACTGTTGGAGAAGCCTTAAGAGTAGTAGGGTTCAAGTCATCTTGTGCCTCAAATATATTGACTGAAAGCAAACTAAGATATTCGTTTATTAAAGGTGCTGCCTTATGCCACTGTCATCAGTGATTTCAGAACACTACGGTCGAGGGATGTACAACTTAAGAAGAGATATCAATTCTCATGCTCATTTTTTACCCACACGGTTCAGAGTTTTCTAGGCCAAGCTAGCTAAGCATCTGACTGCACACTGGCTCTGCAGAGCCAAGTAGACATTTTCCACCATGAAAGGAAAACCCCAAGTGTCCCCCACCAATGAAAGAATGGTCTTCACTCAGTTGTATCTTCAATAGGAGTACCGTGGCATCCTTAACTCATTTCCATCATTTTTTTTAGAGAAATCTTGTTTGTGAATTTCTAAACGCCAGGCAAGCGGCACCTGTGTTGTGGTTAAGGTGGGTGGCTACAATATTGATTCCATTAAACACATGCACTTAGACCAGGAATTTCCAACACCTCTTCTTTGCTGCAGGATGCGTCCCTCTCGACCAAGTCACGGTTTTCAGTTGCAATGTTGGCACCCTCACACTGTAGCAATGGACATCACATTCCAATGGATGGCAAGTTTTTTTTTATCCTGAATGTGAAATCAAACAAGTTTGACTGACTTGGCAAATGCAAAGTCTTAATTTGCATTGTGAACCATTGTTAATGGCAGTGGAACAATTGGAGGCAGTTTAAGAATCCTATGAGTTTGCGAATTGTAATTCGATGCACAAATGCTTTGCAGCTATTTCTGCAGTCGCAAAGCAAGGCATGATTAAGGTCTCCCACGGGCTGATGGTAACTATTTGTAAATTCTAAGCTGCCTGTAAAAGATGCATACTATATTACAATCAGACGCTGGTCCTACAGACAACTGCAAAACGCCTAGAGGCCACATTCTCAATATGCCAGTCTCTTTCACCGTGAACGTTTAAGGAAAAGGAGTTCATAATTCAGACACATTGAGAACTTGACCACCACAATCTCTAGTCCTCATAAGGAGTCGCATTCAGTTCCTGTCACAATAACATAAGTAATCCAGTGGACTGTTGATTTTAGAAAAAAATCCCCTTTATAGTTCAGTCACCTTCAAGAATTCCTCGCATCTCCAAGAGACGCTGGAGTAACACAGCCTCTTCTGTGCACGAGGACCCTCAGGATCTTTTCAGCCTCATAGACAGATGTAAGAAAATAAAACTAGCCACTTGCAATTCATGCTTTTGGGTGAAATGATAGAAATCCACATTAAAATGTATCTGAACGATTATACCTTCAACAAATAAATAAGCCGCCATCAACATGAATCATTCACAAAAATTTATTTCAAACAGTAAATTTTTTTCCAACCTACATTTTATATAAATCTCACACTAACTGCATCGAGTACCTTCTGTACCCAATACTCGGATATCCGTAGGAGTATTAGAAAGGGTCTTGGTAGAGGATCCACTAATGGTATCTGCTGAACTAACACCAAGATAGCACCATGGAGTATCAGATTTGGTCTTAAAAGATCCACTAAGGGATTAGCAGGATTTTTATCTTATCAAGTGAATAAGCCAAATATACAAACAATTGCATCACAGGACATAGAACCTGATAGACACAGATTAATGTTACATTTGATATCTGACATATGCATTGGATTAGTGAAAGTCAAATCCCTATTCATCTATTACTATTTAACCAGATGCACATACTTTCCTTTATAAGTGCTTCAGTGAAATTAGCACCGCAATTTAACAGTCACAATTTCTATCAATTGCAAAATTCTAACAATTCCAGTGTGAGTGGACGAACACAGCTGAAAAAAAGTACAGTGTCAAACAGTGTCCGTTTATATACAGATTGATTTCTTACTTAAAATGAACCTACGAAGAAGTGTGTATTGCTAGTCCAAACAAGTGTCTTTCGGAGCATGGGATCTGTGCTTTAATAAGGTCTGAACATCCTCTTTGATGAATGGCACCCGACAGAAGAGATCTGGCTGTCATCTGTATGGATCCTCAAACAAATAGAAAACATGCCTGAGTCTTTGGAAATATAATTCCCCATGCCTGCAATCACCAGGTTTAAGAAGGCAAGTTAAACAGGAACCCCCATACACTCTTCTCAATCTTAGAATCCATTACAAGCAAGCCAAAGACCCAATGTGAGCCTCGATCGGACCATGAGAAAAGTTGCTACAATCTTGCATGGCTCTCCGTTGGTCATACACGGACACCTTACAAACTGTTCCTTGGACAATCTTGATCAGTATTTAAGTGCTATCGGGTGATTACAGAATATAAAATTCAGTGTCGTAGCACTAATTTGCCCCTTCCAATACTGTTGTAGAAACCCTTGGAACCATCTGGTCCATGTGGTAGACGAATTACTCCAGAGGGAAGAAAGGAGGAAGATGTACCTACTGAAGGCTTGAAGGGCATTTGTTTATTTTCCACGAGCTTGCTATAGGCAGCGGCTTTTCGTTGTTTAACCCATGGGCTTCCAGAACTTATCCCACTATCGGAGGAGTAGTCTGTGAACTTTTGCATTTCAGGGCTTGTGCCATGGGTGGAACATCCTCTGTTTACTTGCTCCACAGCCAAGGGAGAAGGGTAGTGGGAATGGGCAAAGAACTTGCGGGTCAAAAGGGGACTTGAACGGGGGCTGCTGAATGAAACTGGTTTAAATATGGCTGGACTACAAACAATACCATTAGTGAAGGCCGAAGCAGATAAGCATCTACTAGTGAAAACAGGAGAAGCTGGTGCACTGTCTGACTCCGAAGAACTGTAGAGTGAAAGATCTTCGACAGCATGCTGCAGTTGGTCAGCAACTCTGGTCTGCTTCTTTGTAGGTTTCTTATCCACAAACCCAGCGTCTTCAAGTTCTTCCTTTTCCTCCCCATTTTTCTTTCGGACACCTCTTTCATTGAGAAGCACAACTTTGATACTGGCGCCATTGGTTGAACATTGATTTCTACTTAGTTCTTCATAAGCTTTTATGGCACTTTCAAGTCTTTCAAATTCAATTAAAGCACAGCTCTTGATGTTCAGCTCTGGGAATTTTGATAAATATTTTTTCACATAAGAAGGAACCTCTTTCCCGGGTTTCAAGACACGTATAGAAACAATGACACCATAAGGAGAGAATATCTTAGTGACTATTTCTATGGTAGTGTTCTGAACAAGATTGTTCGGAGCATGATCTTGCATAACAAAATCCCAGGCTAGGAGAAGCTTGGTTGGAGCTACCCCGAGAAGAGACTCCGGAACTGGAGACTTTCTTCTGACTTTTGTCCCCTCTTCATTAACCTCCAAATTGTCTGAAAAGTTGAGGGCATACAGAGTTGTCCTCCAGTCGCGAGTCAGGTATTTGACCTAAAAAAGGAAAACAAATCTGTTTCAGCATTCAATTCATCATCAGATATAAAGGCAAATACGGAGTCAAGAAATTATTCTAAAAGCGCTTAAACATGGAAATGGTGTGAACCCTATAAACAGAATACTGTATTGTAGCTAAAAACATGAGGAATGCAATAAGGAGCAAGGCTGGACTGGCTGGACCGGGCATCGTGCATTTCCCCAGGAGGCTGGAAGTGTGTAGAGCCGGTTTTGTTACTGGGAGCTGGTTTTGCAGCAGTGCTACAAAATCAGCCCCCACTCAAAAAACAAAAACAAAAAAAGTCACCAGTCTAGCATTATCCACTCACCACTCACTTTTATTTCCATCATCCCGGTGTTTTAAAATGTTATGGTTTTAAAAGCACCCGCTGCAGAGTCCCTTGTATATTCAGCAGTTTTCAGCAACAATAAAAGTGTCACAATATCTCTAGTGATTAATGTTCCTGCTGGAGAGAGATCAGAGTTTTGTCTAGTGGCAGTTTTGCCTCATCTAAGGTAGCGCAGAGGGTTAATATGCCTGCTGGAAAGAACGTGTACTATGCAGATCACAGAACAGTATTTTATGTACATAGCTCAGTGAGTTAATGCTTTTGTCACAGAGATACTTTTGTTGCTTGCAGTTCATAAGTTACAACCCTAATGTAGCACCGTGAGCTATGAACTTCTAAAGAGCTGCATGCAAACTGCATGATAAAGATTAGAATGTTATGTTTTCCCCAGTCTCTCATTATCCTAATGTTGCTAAAAAGGGTTTATTTGGATAGCAATCAATTCTTATTAGTAAAGCCAACCCTAAACACAGAGTTACATTTTGAATCCCTAGTTTGTGCTTCTCCAGACCCAGCACTCTTAACTGCCTTCACCTCGTAGTCCCTTTTGTCTTAAGTAACATTTTCTATACACTGATTAACACACATTATTCATTGTCTCTAGGAGTGTGACGTAAAGTGCTCTGACACCCTACACTGGCATGAGAGGTGCTATGAAACAAATGAAATATATGTGAGAGGGGGGGCTATGGAGAGAAGAGGGGCACTCTTGGAGGGTCATAGTGAGGGAATCATTGAAAGTCCCCAACAAAGATCGTTGTATCCTAGTGCACAGTAAGGTCATCATTTACTATGCTTTAAAAACTAATACTATATAATGAAAAATGTGTTGTAGAATGCACCACTTTTCCCCAAATTTTCTTAGTTGAGGAGAACCCTTGTAAACCCCTCTTCTCGTGATCAGGCTCACTCAATACGCAACGTACGGGGGCGGGTCTGACACTTTGTCAGGGCTGCTTTGGGTCACCAGTCCGGCCCAGATAAGGAGAGTGCATTTCAAAGAATCACAAGGACAACCCAAAATAGTTAATAGCTTTTCCCTATTGAAACTAAAGACCCAGCCTCCAATTTATAGACCAACAGAGTTTGACACGAAACATCTACCTACTTGACAATACCTCCGATTGAACCCTAATAGGACTGACTTGGATTCAAATGGAAACTTATCAAGTTATCAGATTTTTGCTAATCCCTACTAGGCTATCTAGATCAACACCCGGTACAAACCCAAAACCCAGTCATAGCCAGCAACAAAGACTTCTTACCAAGTGTAAACTTCAAAACCACAAACACCTCTAGGGTCACTTGAGAACAATCACTCACTTCTCCTTTTATAGTGACTTGTACACAGAAACATACTATAGTAACTTCTGAGCACCTTCGATGGGGTCTGGATGATAGAATAATTATAAGCCCTCTCTCTACGCCACTCCCAGACAGATATGTGCCATGATCATTGGTTGCCTCAAAGATCACAAATGAACCAAGTGTTAGTGGAACTTTAGTCAAACTAGCTTGAATGAGGAAAAGCCCTAAAATATGTACCAGGTCCGCACCTCGAAAATCACCACTATGAACAACTTCTCAGACTGGTCCTCCTCAAGGAGGAGGAAGTCCATCCAGCCCTTCGTCACCTCTGCTACTTTTATGTGTGTATACATTTCCAACAGGCAATAAATGTATTTAATGATACCATCATGTGACCCTTTGTAACCACAAAGGCCCAGCTATTCCAAGAGAAAGAAACATTCCAACCAATCCTGCACATAATGCAGTCATCCACCTTCCTTCGTATATAGCCCCAGAAAAAGATGCTTTAAGTTTACCTTGCCGAAGCCCCTTACTCCCAATATTTATCCAAGGGAATTAACATCCTGCACTTTCCACTTTTAGCTGCCAAACTTCTAATCGCTAGGATAATAGTGTAAGAATTCAATGTCAAAATTGACTTAACTTGTGCCCTCCTTATCGGAATAGATCAATGCATCTAGTGTCCTCAATATGCCTTTCTAGATGCCTTCAAATCCTTCCACCCGTCTTCCAACCTATAGGTAAATACTATTTTTTCAAAACAAGAAGCACAAAATCAATCACAAGCTTGTCGCAATATCCTACATCAATCAGAACAGCAATTAATCCGGTTGATTGGGAGTTTTCGTGATGGATAATATAATCATTATTCGTTGTCCTGAAACCTAGTATCTTAACCTCCAAACAACTTAATCAAGCTTTTGATACCTTTATTTTCATTTTAACAAAACAATTCCCTTGATTTTGTTTTAACTTCAGTTACATCTTTACTGTGAATAAATAAATCAGCATATAAATGCTATACTTGTGTGGCAGCCATGACAAGTACATTAAAATAAATTGAAATACCGGGGAGGCAGACACGAAACCCAACGACATCTTTAAGAATGGGAATGTTACTATTCAACTAAAAACTAGAAGTAAATCTAAGATTAGAATCAAAGGAATGGTTTTCTTTTCCTGCTGATATACAGCAATAAGGTTCACTGCTGGAAGAACAACTTCCCTCAACCCTACACAGGCACCAACCTTTGAACCACTATCTATGAATGACAGGCTACCAAACCATCATTAACGCTTGACAGATTTATACATAACCTTAACTCCCCTTTCACGTTCGTCATTTTTTGTAGCCGTGTTACATGTTCACTAACCCACACTTACTCATACTACTTTTTGAAGATGTTAATTATCTTTACTTACCTTCTTAAAAGAAGTTAAAAGCTTGATGCTGACAAATCCCATTTTGTTTTTCTGTACGTGCTTCAGAAGGAAGGCATCTCTTGCTAAATTTTCATCGGAAAGGTAGAACTCCACTTGGGAAACCAACTTTTTAATCAGATTTGAGTCAGGTAACACACAGTCAATCTCCAAGGAGTCCTCATCAAAGGTTTCGCTGAGGTCACAAAAACTCCTATAGGATGATAAACGTGAATTAACTGGACTGCAGAGTCAAGGATGTCTTAGAATGACTTTTTAGATCGCCAACTATATTCCCAGTGGTTATTAAACATTGATCCAAACATTTTAATAAAGCAGGTGCATTGTCAGTGTGTTGTCTAAGGTAAGAGGGATTTATTTACACATTGCTAAAACGTGCAGTAACTAAGGAATCATTCTGCCTCTGTCCATACGGCCCAATAACACTGCAACACATCTCATTTTGGTTCCTTTTGTAATTGCAGGGTGGAAAAAAAATGAAACTGAATCTTTAGATAAATTTACATGGTTAAGTATTGACTCAAGTCTTTCCAACCCCTCTTTTGTTGACACGCTGATTAAACATTGGTTTATAAACAATAAAATATGCCAAGTACTGCATGTTTTTTAAACCATTTAAATATTCTAAAATTATACCTAGCAATAAATTTTGCTTCATGTACTTCCCCCTGTAATCTAAATTATGGACCAAAATAAATATTTAAATGTACCTTTGTTGATCTACAATGCGAGAAGGAAAAACAGGTTACTATGAAGCACGAGACAGGAGTAAGATGAAAGGTAGAGAGGATTCAGGTGAGAAGGGGGGCAAGTGTATGATCGATGAATGAGTACATTGGGTAAGGAGTGGGGGTGAGACTGGTATAGAAGAGTCAACCTCATATTAATGGTAGGAAAGAGTAAGAAAAGAAGATCCTTCTGATGAAAGGAGGAGCAAGGTGAGAAAGAAGAGGTAGCCGGTTATAAATGGACAGATAGATTGATAAGAGGCGTAGAAAGACGAACATATGGATTCAGGATGGTGGCCAGGCCGCGCCTTGGGGAATGGCGTGTCAGGGTGACATAGGAGAGAGTATATTATAAATAAAGGGAAAAGTAGAGAAGTCGATAAGACAAAATGGGAATACAGAATGGGCGGTGTAAAAAGGAGCAAAGGAGTTTGTTACAATTGTTAGTTCTAGACTGAACCACAGTAGAAAATTCCAGATTGGCATCTTCTTAAAATGATGGCTACATGTTGGGTTCTTTTTACAGCGATAGATTCAAGTGAAACATGACCTACCCCTCAAAACTGCTGCCGTGGCTGTCCTGTGCCAGATGGAATGAAGGAGGGTTCCTTTCTCCAAAATGGTGGCCCTGATGGGTGTCTGTTCCATAGTAGAGTCTTGTCTGAACGTGAACTGGAGTGCTGCATACACTCTTGTGGGAGCCGAGCCTTAGAGGCAAGGACTCCACTGAGGACATGATGGTCCCTGAAGACAAGAAGGGAAGGTTACATTTAAGAAAGAGCCTTGTTCAAGTGAAAGCGGTAGAAATACCAAGTTGACGAAGCGTTGTATGGTCGGTATTAGAGAGACCTGAAATGAAAAGACTGTAAAATTAGTGTCAACGCAAAGAACTTGGACTGAGGAGGCGGGGTGGGTGGAGGCCCCACAGCCATAGTAGCCTTGGCGGGGTAGGTCAGGGTCCCAGAGCAGGAAGGCCCACACCACAAGAATCTAGACAGGGAGGGTCTGGGGTCAACAAAGCAAGGAATCTGGACTAGGTGAGTAGGTGGGCCACAGCACTGGGAGACCAGGCAGAAATGGTCTTGGGTGGGACCCACGGCACAAAAAGGCTGTGCAGAGTTTATGGCGGGGTCCACAGGACAAGAAGCCCACAGACAGGAACCTTGCCGAGATTGATCCAGGGCCTCCCAAGCCAGAGGAGGGTGGGCGGTATTGGTTGTGTAGTGGTTCCGTATCCAAAGAAGCCTTGGTGGAATGGGTCAGACCGGGGCCCGCAGCCAGGACAGCCTGGATAGGGGGGCCCACAGCTACAGGAGTCTGGTGAGGAGGATTTGAGGTAGGGGGTGAAATAGCCCAAAGTGGTGTAAAAGGGTCTGGCAGCCCGGAGCACAAGGAGTCTGGGCAGGAGGCCCAGAGTCAAGGAGCCTAGGCAAGGTGGGTCTGAGGGCCACGGAGCAGGAAGGTGGGCCGACATCACAGAAGATGTTTGGGGAGGCGATCCGCAGGGAGAAGAGCATCAGTGGGGTGGGGGTCTGCAGCATGAGGAGCTGAAGCAGGAGGGGGGTCCCACAACGCGAGTAACCTGGGCAGCGTTGGAGGGTGGGCTATTGCATGACGGTCTTGGGCAGGATATGTGGGACGCAGCCAGTGGCCGAAGTGCATAAAAAAGCATGGGAACTGTGATCCTGAACACAATGGGGGCAGAGACAGTGAGTGTGGAGGTAGAACGAACACAACTCAAAAGAACAGAATATTCGGTAACTATATTGTAAGACTGCCCCCTAAACGTAACAGCATCTAAAATAAACAAGCATTGGCATAGCCAATAGGTCTCGCCTTTGGGACCTTATAAGTGTTTAGCCATGCAACAGTTGCATAACTAAATACTTATAAGGTCCCAAAAGCGAGACCTATTGGCTACACCATGATAATCGCGGCACCTGCGCTTTACTTTTAACATTAAAAGTAAAGCGCGGGTGCCGCGATTATAGCAAAAGTAAAGAAATAGAAAAATAATCTATTTCTTCAAAGCCGTGAAAGTGCATCGCAATCGCGATGCACTTAATGACCCGTGACGCGCGTGCACGCTCACGTGAACGCAAGCTGGTCGCCAGCAAACTGCTGTTTGCACTTCTAAAACCCGCTTACTAAAACTCTCGCCAGAGTAGCGCATGCGCTGGCTCAGGCGAGACCTAAAAAGCATGCACCTTAAATGAAAAACAAAAGCAAGTTAAACTAATCTTCACAGTGCTGGAGACCCCACTCCTTTATTTTGAACTTGAGGCAACTCAAGGGCGTCATTGACCATACATAAACTGTTGTTGTTTGACCAGAAGTAGGTGTACTGTTTTGATCAAATTAAAAAAGCTTGGAAACGTTGTACCCAATAGTTCCCGCTGACTTCAACCGCTGGCCACAGCACAAGATACCTGGTCAGGGTGGGAGAGGGGCCCACAGTGTCTGGGAATGGGAGCCACAGTCGCTGAAATCGGTACACTCAAGTGCTTTTTCTGGGTTTGCAAGTGGGGTGATGCGCAAAGGCGATTTCTCAATGGTGTCAAAGTCAGATGGTGATTATGGGTACTGGAATATGCTCAAATGTCACTGCTCGACAGTCGTTTGGAAAGGGTGTCAACAAGCACTTAGGCTGGTTTTTGAGGCAAGGCAAGTATTTGGCACCTCATGAAAGTTAAAGTGTCTCTAGAAAGAGTGTTGTAGCATGACGCAAAGCGCATTCCTTTACAGTACAATGTAAAGGGTATTTCTTTCTACAGGTTTATAGCCACAGACTGCATATGCTGTGCAAAAATCTCCCCGCTGTATTCCTAAAATCCTGCATAAAATTTTTTTTTAAAATAGCCCTGAAACTTTTTTTTCTCCCATATTTATTTTGAATGCTCCTCTCCTTCACTATGATTGAGAGATATATATATATATATATATATATATACATACATACATATACATACATATACATACATACACACACACACAGTTTCAATCCCTTGGAACAGCTTCGGCGCTCAGCGTCTGGGTGGTGCGTGTCTCCCGGCAGGGTCAAACCGGCAAATCTTTCCTTGTGGTTTTCGTACTAAGTGCGAAGAAAAGGAACGCACTTTGTGCAAAAACGACAAATAAAAAAAAAAATTTTTTTTTAATAAATATATATATATATATATATATATATATATATATATATATATATATATATATATATATATATATACACACATATATATATATATATATATATATATATATACACATACATACATACATACATACACACACACACTGGCTCATCTTGGGACTTCCTGCAAGTGCGTGGTTTTTCACTGGAATATATAAAATATAAGGGTACTCTAAATCGCATGACCATCCTCTTTCTTTGGAACCATATCCCCGCAACCTCATCAAGTTTCTCACATACTCCCCTCTAATGATCACACCTACGTCATTAATCTACAACAAAGTAGCTGGAGTAAACGCATGGAGTGTTTTCTTTGAGAGCACAAGATTAATTCCAAGAACCAGTGGATCGACTGCTAACATTGAGCTTCCAAGTAGCGTGCTACTTGCCGTAAAGCGCTGCAATGCCTCGTCAGGGGTAGTAAGTGTTAAAAATGCTATTTCAATACAGTACAGCACAGAAATCTGGGCGGGAGATGGTGTACACGGTTAGAGAGTGCAAGCAGCCTGGAGGAGCAGACGTGTGCCCTCAGCGCACGGAGGGGAGCCTGGACTGGGTGCGTAGGGAGCAGAGCTTAATTTGAGCCAGTGGTTTCTGGTGCTCAGCACCGCCACTTAATTGTCAACACCAGCACTTATCACAGCTGCTACATGGTGGTGCGGTTCGTGTGATTAAGGGATGAACATAACAGTTGTTTATTAATTCAATATACATTAAAAACTACTAATACCTGTCGCCCAAGCCATTATTCTAGCTTTGGGGGCCTCGAACAGTCTGAATTGTCTCACTTGTAGCAGTGTGATGAGTAGAAGTTGTGTAGTAGGTACTGTGATGGCTGCGCCGACGGGGGCAATAGGTGATGAAAGCAGCGGTGGCCTCCTCGCGAGGGCCCTGGCACTTATTTCTTTACAAATTAAGCATTGGTAGGGAGGGTCCCACAAAGTGAGGAACCAGAGCAGTGAGGGGCTGGCAGGAGTGGGCTGGCACTGGCTGACTGTGCAAGCAACCTGGGCAGAAGAGTGCCAAAGTGGGCAGACAATGCAGTGGCCCCGGCAAAGCCACATAGGCCAACAGTCTGAGAGCCTTGGGGTTGTGAGGAGCCTGGGTGGGGAGGGGCTATTTTGGCAACAGCAAGATGAGTCTGGGGGTTGGCGGGGGGGGGGTGCATGAGCAGAGAGCACAAGGAGCACAGGAAAGGTTGAGAAGCACATGGGCTGACCGCTTGAGGGATGCTTTCGCATAGAAACAGATGGCGTGGCGCATTTTGGGCACAGAGACATACGAGGAGAGGGGCTTATAGAATTTGGAACTAGTGAGTTGAGTGTGGCACAAGTCTAGACCCTCTTAGCCTTTGGACACTTTGTCCCCGATGAAAGTTGTCTCAGGAAAAGGAGAGATATTTATTGCACCCAATATATTCCGACAATGCATGGATTACAATTGGTCATGTGTGATGAACTGCACCCAGCTGCAATTATTGACATCAATATGGGTATAACGGGCAGGTTTTTGTGCTTACCACTACATAACCCGCATATTCCATTATTTACCAGACTTTCTTCCCTCCAGCAAGTCTCTGTATATTTTACATGCGGCCCCTGCTCCTGGCTGATGTTTACTTAGCATTGACATTCAGAAACATGTTATTTACATTAACTGAAGGAAAAGAAGCAAAGGTGTCCTGACCCACTCACCTTTACAAACACATCGATTTTAAAGACATTGTGCAACAAAAGTAAAAATATGGGAAAAGCTCTTCAAAATTCAAAAAAGTGTATTTCATTAATTTACTGAAGCGTTTGCACCTTAGTACATCAGATTGTACAACTGCAGTGAAAGGCAAAGTAATAGTTCTCAAACATGAATTTGGAAACATTCATCCCTTCCCCCCCTGACAAGAATGCCATTGGTGAACTCAGTTGTCACGTGAAGCCAGTCTGTGGACTTGGTAACTAATATACATGTAAATACCGTATAGTTTAGTAAATCACACACAAGGTTTTGTACAGCGCGTATTCCGATCTCAAATTTCAAGGTGCTCCGATATATCATAATACAGAAAGGCGAAGCGAAATAGAACAATTGCCTAGGATCACACAGTTTGGTCAAGTAGGGAAACCGGGACTGGTATCTGTGCGGCCGTTATTTACACCCAGACTATGCTTTTCGACCTATTGCAAAATGTTTGCGAGCACTCGTGGAGTAGTTTCTTTCAAGGACAGCTGGCAAATTGCGCTGGCTCGGATTTTGTGCTTACATTTACCATACGTTTTCAGGAGGTGGGCGAAAACAACGCAAAACACCGAAAATGTAGAAACTAAGCACGAAAAACAACTGCAAATACAGTTTGCACTGCCCTAACATATCACTTGTTTCCAACAACAAATTCCGAAAGAAATAAAACGCGTTAAGTAACACGTGGGATTAAAGTTTCATACAAAAAAGTTTTTGAGCCCCCTTTTTGCATCAATGTTTGAACGAGGCCCGGCGAGGCAGCTTGAACTGAAATGGAGGCCTTGGGTGTTCTGCAGCGTCAACAAGTCACCTCACTGGTGCTAAATAAACAAGCACTGCCCTTGGGGGCCTGCTCCGTGCATACTAAATGAAAATATGTTCCGTAATTACAAATTAAGTGTACTTTTGCCTACAGTAGAGCACGGGACACTTAGGTGAAAAAACTATTTAACTAATAAATGCAATATCATATGTTAAAGAACACTTTCCTATTGGAAGCCCTCTAATGTCAGGTGATGCTGGCGAGAAGTGTTTACCGATTTAAAAACATGAACTTTTTAAGTAGACGATAAAAGTTGCAACAGACTGTCACTTACTCAGTAGAGTTACATCCCCTGCTGCCCTTCAAACCGTGGCCAACTGACCCGAATTACACGCTTGCAACAGAAACATTCTTTCTATTAAGCGTTCACCTTATTTGCATAATTAATTGAGAACAGCTGCAGCAAGCGCGCTCCCAAGCTCTGATCATGGCCAGGTTCACAGAAAAGCATGTTCATGCAGGCCTCAAACATTACACATATCTATATGTTGACAGCTGGCTACCAACCTGCCTCTTGCGTCAAGGGGGGCTTGGAGCCAGGGCTGGGTTTCAGCCAAAGTATTACGCACCATTGGGCGCATATGTACAGCGAGGAAGGCCAAACTACAATTCCCGGCATGCTAAAATTGTTTGTGGGAAAAAAAAACATGTCCGACTGAAAGCCCTTTTCACAGCTATGCTGACAACTATGTTGACCCGACCTCTAAGCAGAGGTTAAAGGTACTTCCTCATTAGACAAAATGAAAAGAGCCTTTGTAGCTGTCTCGGGTCAGCAGAGCTTCTATTTTGCTGGGTCCATGTGTGTGAAGTTGGGCCAGTCCATTTTTTTTCTATGCATTCTGGGACTTGTGGTCCTGGTTTCACAGTAGTATATTAAACAGGTCTACAAGACCCAGAAGGTAATTAACAAATGGACTGTGAGAACTTCACATCACTGGTCCTGTGAAACTAGACAGCTCTCACTATATTTTCAGTTTAAACCAAAATAAAAATACAAAGTGTTTTAGCGCCTGCACTCTTGAATATAAAATTCTTACACTTCCCACGGACACACATGCTATCTTGAACCATGTATGCTGTGACTTGTGGGCCCGTACTTAAAATCAGAAGAGTGAAACTACAAGTCCCAGAAAGCTTCTGGCTGGTGGCTGCAAAACCAGGACTGGCAGAAAAACCATGTCTAACATGGATCCAGTTGAAAGCCACGTTGGACTGCTTTCTGGGAATACTGGGGAACCCCGCGTCCGTTGTTCCAGCTCTGACAGGACAGAGCAGTGCCATCTGGTGTTTTATTCAGAACTCAAGTTGGCCGATCGATTTGTGAGCTTTTCATCCAGCCCTTGTGTTTTAAGTCGTGTTTTTGCATGCTGGTGTGTGTATATATATATATATATATATATGTATGTATGTATGTATGTATGTATGTATATATATATATATATATATATATATATATATATATAAAAACACGTTTTGGGACCCCCCTTTTTTCTCGGCCCCCGCTTGACGAATCCCCCCGAGACTTTCAGGGTAGGAGCGGACCGGAGCGGGCCACAAAGTTTGAAAAATTCGCGAAGATACGTCAACCGGCAAGAGAGTTATTTCAAATAGAATGTCGCGGATTTCCTATGGATAATAGGTTGTAACTATAACTATCTACTGGCGACCGCCAGTAGATAATATATATATATATATATATATATATATATATATATTCCAACCCCTCCACAGTTGTGATCAGGATTTCCGAATTGTGATATTTCAAACATAGAAGTAATAATGGATAGAAGAAGGCAGTCCCCAGCTACAAATTGCACATTGGGCATTCTTATTTTAAGGAAGTGTAAAACAGACGTTTCGCAGTTCTTGTCATGTACTGGAATGAATACCAGCATTTTGAAAAGCATGTTTGCGAAAGTGAAAGGACATCAGATACTTATGTAACAAAAATATGTTGTCGCTGAACAGACACAGTTGTCCTATTGGCTTCAACCTACTGGGACTCCAAGCTTCTAGTAATCAGCTTTCATTAAACATACTAATGCATTATGGGAAGTGTAGTCTTAGATCACCTCGCTTAGATCTATTAGATTACCAAATGTAAAAGGAAATTAGAGGATTGTAAACCATCGAGGCCTGTCACATGGTTCAATACTTCTGAAATATTTACTTGCCCATTAGAAATGCTAACCATATTTGGCATTGATTGTGAGGACACATCAATGCTTTTACTCGGCTCAGAGGCAGGGAGGCAAGTCAAAGACATAACAAATCTGAAATGTCTGGAGAGTCCTTCCACACTTTATCCCACTGACGCCACCCAGTGGTAGCGCTAAGAAGCTACATAGATGAATGTGTCCAAGGGTCTAGTCTAGTATCTGTGTGGAGGAACCGAACTGGCACAAATTCTTCAGAATCGGGTTGTCACATCACTCCATTTCTTCACAGACACCGTTTCCAGTCCTGGGCTTCTAAGTGACAAATCATTGCAAGAAAGAGTTGCCAGTTTAGTTATTTTAATGGCAACGACTGAAGACACACAAAAACCAAAATGTTGTAGGTTGTTTTATGAAAGCCCCGGACTGAAAATTATTTGTGATGACATAAAATGAGACGGTCAGCTTACTTGAAGTTGATGCCTAACAAGTGGCCTCTTGAATCTCCACTTTAGCCACTACAGCGTGAAAGAAAGAAAAGGTAGTGAGGAGAGAGCAGAAAGAAAGGTAGGTGTATAGAAAGGGAAAGGGAAGCAAGGGGTGTTGAAAGTAAGGAGGTGTGTTAGAAAGTTAAGAAGGGTCAAAGGAAGTGTAAAATGGAGGAAAGGTGGGAAGAAGGAAGAAAGAATGAAAGGTTGGATGGAAGGGTGAATGGATGGGTAAACGTTACAGTCAAATACGATGAATGGAGGAATGAAAATATTGATGAATGGATGAGTGAAATGATGTATGGAAGGGTGAAAGATTGGATGGATGGATGTACGGACGGACAGACGGATGGGTGGGTGGATGGGTGGTTGGAAGGATGGATGGATTTGGGTGGATGGGTGGATGGAAGAATGGATGGATGGATGGATGGATGGACGGATGGATCGATGGACGGGCGGACAGACGGACGGATGGATGCATGGTGGGTTAATAAATGGACATATGAAGAAAGTGTGGGTGACTGATGGAACCATAGATCCCAGACCATAAAGCCTGATGTACAGTAGCCCATGAAATACTTTGTATTAATGTATTGACTGACGTAACATAGATACCCTCTAATAGCAGTCGTGTGGCGGGCCAGGAGTGTCAACCGGAGATCGTGGCCACCACTGAGTTTGATTGATGTAGATCATTTCAATCTCTCTATTTTAAATCATGACCTTTTTAAACTTATTCATTTGGGTGATCTTTGTTATGTCTGATTACAGTTTAATGCCGTATCCAAGTTCCAAATTTACTACCTCCTCCTGGAGTACCCTTTAACTGCAGTTGGAAAGGCTAGAGGAGCAAAGGGAGAACTTTATCAATCCACTGCCGTGCAGTGGCACCCAAGACACTGCCACGACAGGGGTACAATACTACACACATCATAGCAGACCCTGAGCGGGGAGAAAAAGTCCCACACCTAATGTGCTGTAGGACCCTGTCCCATAGATAACAATGTAGAGCAATGCTTCCGAAACTGTGGTCCGGTGACCGCAAAGCCTCTTCAGGGGGTCTGCGACTACTTAGAAAATTACATAATATTAACAGATTAATAAAGTGTATATAAATAAAGAAGCTAAATGTACAACTGAAAATTTTAAACATGTACTGTAAATGTAAAGGAATTTTAAATTGGAGGCTAAAATTTTAATTAGTATCTCAGATAGATTCGTGGGAGCAGTACAAGTGCATTAAACAGAATATAGCATGGACGATGATTGGCCTCAATTGAATTATGAAAAGCTCCAACCTTTCTATTAAAGTTACATTTTTAAAATTTTATTTTTATGTGTTTGCGAATTAAATAAAATGTGTCAACATTTGTGTATATGTTATGTAATCAACAGTGCTTAGGCCGGGATCTCCGGCCTCCATTAATGACTTGTGGGGGGGTCCCAGATTCTAGTTATGATTCAGTGGGGGTTCTCGGGTTCCAGTAATGCTTCAGTGGGGGTCCCCAGAAGTTAAAAGTTTGGGAACCACTCATGTAGAAAAATAGCGCCCTCTCCGGCGCATATGAAGAAGTGGCTTGAAATCTGGTTACAGCCATATCCTGCAAGGAAGACTCATTGACGACCCCATCTCTTTAAGGTTAGGATACCTGTAGCCCGCCTTTCCTATGCATGTGTTCCTAGACATATCATATATTAAGAATGGGGCTAGGACCAGAAGACTTGCACTGGAAGACAGCAGCCTAGATATCAATGACGCAGTGGCACCAAAGGCCAGAGGACTGAGAAGCGCACTAAAGCCTATGTATTGCTGTAATTCAATACCCATATTACAGTCAGGGCTGCATTACAATCAGGCGTGGGCGTAACTTGCGTAATTCACTGTAGCATAATTACACAAAAATACAGTGAGATTACCAGGAATTATGCAAGGAGTGTAACTCAGCCTCTAGCACTATTTTCTTAGCACGAAATGCACCCTTCATCCAAAATGGATCTGAGGACGCAGTTAGCGCTAAGAAAATAGCACTAAATACAACAGAACACAAACAGAGGCAGAAACTTGGTAACTTTGTTGTTCCTCTGCTCCTGCAGTAGGATTTTTGTGCCAAATTACGCATAATTACACACATGGGCATAATCGCATAATTTTTAGTAATTTTGCATCAAAAGAGTAACACGAAATTACTACGTTTACTTTTGCGTAATTAAAATTTCTTCCAGGCCTAAAGATAATGTCTTGCACAAGGGCTAGTGACGCCTACGATACACTACTGGGGAGAGCTGAGGAGTGGAGGTGCACAGTGTGAGGCTCCTTCCCTGCATTTCAGTCAGGCTTTTACAGCCTAATTACAAATTATTAACATTATATTGATCGTACATACAATGATCATTGTATTAAAAAATTATGTTTGCTGACTATCCAATGACAGTGTCTATTGAGATGATTTTGAGTTATGTTTTTGTGCTCAATTCTGTGTGTGGTGTCAACAAAAATGTAGAGATATATGTGCAAGCAGGTTTTGCTCCTACTTTTAATATGTTAATACACTGTTTTTGTATTTTAGGCAATAGTCAAGAAAGGATGCAGCAATGCCTGGCCAGGCGGAGACTGGCTCAGACTTTTAGTAGCCCCTAGCAGCCAATTGGTTGCTGTAAAACTTGTACCAAGCCAATAAGGGGCCAGGAAGATGGGGCCTCTGTATCTAGCACTGCCTCAAGTTCATGTTCTTCACCATCAGTGGTCTAAACTGAAACTTTCGACCAGGAATCAAGTCAATGAAGAAACTGAAGGAGCCATTTGGAAGCCACCAATGTGCTGCACTAGTGGATGATAGCCAACAGGGCATGGACCCAGTTAGAGGTGGTGGAGGACATGAGAGGCCCCTTGTCACAGGACAGTCCCCAAGATGGCAGGAGAGCTACAGATAGAAATTAAGATGAAATGAAAGACTGCGTTGAGAGCGCCTTTAAAAAATGATTGCCAACTGCCAGGTGCGAGTTTAGAGTTTGCAAGGGTTTTGATCTGCATGGAAATAATGTACCACTGGTTACTTTGATAGGAACACAGTGGTTATATGCGACATTACTGTGCTGATTTAGCATATCGGTTTGGTAAGCTTCATTTTGTTACTGGGCAGGCAAAATAACACGAGCATATCCACCATTTTATGCTTTTTGACCAAGTATTTGTCTTAAATTTTCATACTTTCAAGGACTATGGTGGATCACGAAGAGAGGAATGCATTTCCTGTCTGTAAAGCTGCAACACATTTCTGTGCAGTGCTGCAGTGTAGTTAAAATTAATACAAGTAAACCAACTCCTAGGCCATAAGTGTGTGTGTGGGGGGGGGCGAGGGGGGAGAGGGCCGCTCACACTCTTGGGCACCATTGTTACTGCACATGCTGCACTAGTGAGACCTCTGCCACTGACTTGTTGGTACGTTATACCATGCTTAAGTCAACACTAGGATTGGAGTTTGCCGTCGACCAAGATTTTTTTTTATAAAGCTGGTGAGATGTTGTGCCTTTTAAAGCAATTACTAACTGCACAATGTGTATGAAATCAGTTCAACAACTACCTGTGCACAGCGGTCGAAGATTTGGGTTGGGGACTGAAACTAAGTGTTGCAAGGTAACACCAGTGGCGTAACATTAGCCCCCGCAGCCCCTGCGGTGTGGGGGCACCCAAGCTCCAAGGGGCCCCCTCTGGTACTGGGCACAGGCGGCAGGCCCCTTGCCTGATAGCTCCTGAACTGGGTCCCGAACGTGGTGGAACGTGGTGGGCCCTCTCCATGTACTTGGCAGGGTGGCCCCCTCAAGTTTCGTTAAGCCACTGGGTAATGCTGCGTCAATGCCACATTGATTAAAGTCCTGGCTTCTTATTTATCAAGGTATTGCATGCTTGCACTTGTAGTGTTGGTTCATATCAAATTATTATAATTGAGCTGGTCACACCTTTATGCAGTTGGACCATTAACTATCTGAGGTGTCTTACTGGCTGTATTTTCTGATAGTTTGCTGCAATTTGATTTGGCTCATCTCTCACGTGATGCCATTTCATACGATGCCTCTGTCATAATAAATGTTATACAATGTCATTTCTTGTGATCATTACTTTGTTAGACCTCGAAAGAGCTTACCTCTTTTTAGTTATAGAAAGTTGGCCAGTTAGTATGCATTGTTTGAAGTATTAAAATGAGAGGAAGGGAGGAATAAACTAGATTTAAAAAAAACTTTAACTGCTTCTTTTTTTAGGTTTACTCACATTTTATTGTTTTATTCTGACGTTCTTCTCGTTGCGGTGGCAAAAACCTCATTCGTCAAACATTGGTCAATTGAAAACTGAGACATGCCAACTCAAAAGAGTGCCAACTGCCATTACTTATTCATGAGTTGGTAAACATTTAGACTGCAAATGGATGTATTTAGAGAAACTGTAACAGCAAGCGTCCTGTTGGACGTGTTCTATTGATACTCTCACTTCAGTGTACCAGAATTTTCCTTGCGGGTAAACACTTGTTCCAAGAAAACGTCTTTTTTGGAGATGGTCCTTTTGGTAGCATGATAATTCCAAGATGGCGACAATATTTGAGTTCAGCTTGTGCGGATCGATACAGTGTGTGACAGTAAGTTAACGGCGAGTGCCTATGACGACCCCTGAATTCCAGGCAGCCGTGCCGTGCAGCCATCTTGAAATGTCACTTTCGCATTCACTGTAATAGGACCTCAAATTAAGAAGTCAAGATGACGCTGATTCTTTGAGCTTACAATGAGAACTACTGCAGTGTCATTTTATTATGTCCCTAACATGCGATTTAATTTGTGCATTTTATAACTTTAGAAATAATTCTATTAGTTTTTTCAAACACGTTGTGTGTGTGCTCACAATGTTAAACTTATGTTTTCTTGTTAAGAAGTATGATAACACGCTCTGGTGATGTGTGTACATTCCTGAAGCGCTTCCCTTGACCTTAGCAATGGGTGAAGCTCCTGGAGGTGTCCCCTGCGCGCGCAGGGCTGTTAGCTCAGCTGCGTGCGCCGCCTCCCTGGTGACAGCAGACGCACAGCATGGCCGGATACCTGCGACTCTGGAGCTCTTGTAGGGCGAGGGCCAGAGTGGGGCTCCGTGCCCTCGCTGCCTCCCCGCGCAGGGCATGGGGGCTCCCAGTCCCCGGAGGCCGGGGGCCCTTCCAGTCCCAGCGGAGGCACCTGCAGACCTCCTGGGCTCACCTCAGCTCGCTGGCCGGAGGGGACGGTGGGGCCGAGAGCAGCGGAGGGGAGGAAGGGGGTGAAGCCTACACCGCGCCGGTTATGACTGCCCTCGCCCCCCTCATGATCCCCGAGGTCTTCCCCAATGTGCCGCTCATCGCCGTCACCAGGAACCCGGTGTTCCCCCGGTTCATCAAGATAATTGAGGTGAGGTGGGGTACATAATGGAGGTGGGGCGGGCTTGCCAGGCTGGATTCCGATGTGCTGAGGTGGGTGACGTACAGGGAAGAATTCTTAACTTTTGGGCTGGGATGTGCTAAAGTCAGTGCATTAAATGCACTCAGTATCTGCACTTTACTTTAAAAAGGAGAATGCCAGCACTACTCAGAATTGTGCAATAGTGTTATTGAGTACCGCTGCTCCTCACAGCAAACGGGCACTCTAGCATAGTAAGTACTTGCACTTTTATAATTCCATCAATGGATTTCAGTCACTGGCAGTTGTGAAACTATATGCATGCTGATATATGGAGGGCTTATGGGGTTAGAAGCTTAGTTCTCAACTTCTTACTTCCAGGGAGGACCGAGATTAACATTTAAGATCCTATCAACATTAATTGATGCCATTTAAAGATGTTGCAAAGAAATTCCCTTAGCTCAAGCAATCGTGTCACGAACCAGGACTTAATGCAAATATCAAGGACCCCCTGCAGTAACTCTAGAACTCCTAGGGCAGGGCAATATTATAATTGTATGCGAAAACCCTAGGCAGTCATGCGGTTCAAATACGTTAACAACTCGTCAAAGCATACAACAATACATATAAGGAACTCAGTGCAACTACAATTTAGCTCTGTTAAAAGATATGGATTTTATTTGACTATTGTTTATATATAAAAGTTTAATAATTCCAACATATCACTTTTGGAATATAAATCACAAAATTCATAAAACATACAAAACATAAATGTCAATTACTACAGTTGATTTAAAAAAGATACCATTAAACAATGTATAAATAAGTCACACAGATATACATAATGAGGAGGTGGCTATATAGTAGATCTTCTCAAACCAACGAACCAGGACTTAAACAAATAAAACAATCATTTTGACTGCATCATTCTTTTGATGTTTAAAGCTTTTAGGTATCAATCGAAGTATGGAGTATGCCACAAAGAGAAGGACGATGCTTTGTTATGCCCAAATAATATTGCAATTAACCAATTCTGTTTTGAAAAAATCCAAAACAGAATTGGCTTCTTGCAGTATTACTTGGACATAACAAAGCCACAAGTAGGTAAAATCACATTCCATTCCTACCTAGATATCTTTTCCTGACACGACTCTGTCCCTTTTCAGGCATAAGTGAAAAAAGAACTATCTACTTCGTGTGTAGTTTTGTAGATGTGCAGACATTCTCTTAACGCAGACTTGCTATCGTGGGCTGTGAGAAATGTCTTTTATTTCTCCCTGTTAAGCTGATTTTATCCTCATTCCGCAGAGACAGGCGTCCACTATTGTTAGTCGATTGTAGTGAGTAATAACACCTTCATGAATATTTTGTGATCCTAACCCAGCTATCCATGAGGCATAGTGTTGATACTGTAAATATGTTGTTATCCTCGGAGCCAGCGAGGCGACTTGTTTGGCATTCTCCTTATTAGGTGATATGTTGAATACAATTATATTCCTGCACTTAGTCATTGGACACGTTTAGGGTTCCTGAACCCAAGAACCAGATGAAGTCGCTGATGTGTATGTGAAGGAATGACTGAGCTGAGCCTGAGAAGGCCTCACTGTATGTCATTCTAAGATGGCGATCTTGGTATGTGGGCATGATGGACCGCACCTGCACACGTTTACGTCTAATAATTTTTAGTCCTCAGTTGCATCGCTCAAGAGTGGGCTATGATGTTTAGAAGCTGAAATGTGAGCCTACACCGGAAACTAAAGTATTGACTGATTGTACAAGGACATGAAAGAAGTGGCATACAGACATGGGTAGGGGATACATTTAGGAAGTGTCAAAGCTTTCGTCTCTGTTCCTCATTTCCCCCAGTCTCTGTTCCCCAGTTTCCCCAGCACTGAAAGCAATTAAACTGTACTGTCTAACACTCAAGAGGCAAGCAAGTTATTCCTCAGACACAAAATGCAGGATTTCTGCAAGCGAGGAAAGTGGACACACATGACATTGTAACAAAAGTAAGTCAGGCTCTGATGTAAGGACGGGGAAACGAGCAGGTGCCCAGTAGAGGTGATTCTGGAAAAAAAGGAACTCTAGCTCTTAATAAACAGTATCGATTCTCTGCTTATGTATGTGGGAACCAACACCACAGTAAGTATCTTTCACAATTAAAGCTATAGAAACAAGTAATATGAAATAATATATATTCAAACAATAAGAAAGAGATATATATATATGTCAGTAACCTTATTTAAACAATACTTTTAACACAGATTAATGTGGTGTCGCGCAAGCTAATCCAAAATGTCTACCTAGGCCTGTAGGCCACTACAGAAAAATGGGAGATTGCTTCATGCAATTTGTTTTACAAAAAGAAAACAGCTTTTTGTCAGTGCAGCATTTACATTGGCGTTGCAGGGATGACCTGACAGATCTGTGTGCAGCATCTTGCACAATCTCTGCCCACGTAATTCTGGGCTGTGATGGAGAGACTGACCGGTTTAAACTGGGTGTTTCTGACTCTTCTCAAGGGCACTGCTCTGGTGTCACCCCTGCTTAATCAATTCGAAGTAGGGCATTTTATAGCTAGCAGACGTCTTACATTAGTGGTGAGGAAATCAAGGTCATTGTGTGGGCCGGCATGACATATGCGAAAAATATATTATGGGAAACATATTTTATGACACTGCATGAACAAAAACTGACATTGTTTATTAATAGAATGAACTAGCAGTTTGAAAACGTTAAAAAACAAGCTGGCAACTTTAAGTGTCAATCTTTTTTTCAGTGTCTTTTTTATTCTTTTATCTGTTGATATATTTTTAGATTAGACAGTTCTGTGTATAGTTTTATGCTGGTGCTATTGTTGTGAGTGGAGTCCTTAGTGTACACATGGCCTCTATACTGATGATGAGGTGGTGGTCCGTTTGCATGTAATATATGGATTTAGTTGATTCACTGCAAAATAATCCTGACTTTGTGTCAAGCTTGTAAGGTGGGGGTTCCAGTGATTTCACCTCTGACAAATGGTCAGTGGACTACTGAATATGTCAGCCAGTTTACTGTAAGCATCAGTTACCTTTTGTATCTGACTGAACTTGGTGCTAGTCCACGGTTAGTGTGTGTGTGTTGGTGTTGTGTGTATATATAACTAGGATATTTGGAAAGCACACTTTCACCTAAAGCCTTCTCAGCCTTTGATGAGTTGGGTGCTTAACTGCGTAGAATAATACACTTATTTTGATAAAATCATTTTCTAAAGTTCGGATAAAGGCCATATAGTTGTTGACTGGTCTTAGTCCCAAAGGAGGTTGATTTAGAAAAGTTTACATTACTTTTAATTTGAAAAGTTCATAAAGCCCAAAGTTATATTATTTGTGATGCTAATTTCCTGAAGTACATAGGCTTCCAAGAGCTTTGTCTTCCTAGTTTTCTGAACCTATCTAGTTTCTAGAATGGCAACAAGGTTTGAAGATGCATCTGATCCAGCGCTTAAAATAAAAATATTTTCTCCTACTATGTTTTTGGATCATCCAGGTGCAATTATTTCTCTAACACACACACTATATCCATATGACGGTGGGGCCCATAACACCGCATATACATTCACTTACTCATTTATTTCCCTGGATTTTCCTCCGACATGAAACCTAGGAGAAAAACGATTTGCTGGAAGGAGACGGGATACCTCTTTTATAAAGACACAAAAATTCTCATTTGCTTTTAAGGTATTCCGCTCATTGGTCGATGGACCAACTAGTAGGCATCAGTTGATGGTGATTAAGACCAGCTCAATCACAATGAACTCTTTTACCAAAACATTATTAATCATTATGCTAAAGAAAGTCACTGAGTCATTTGTTTAAAGAATAATAAAGTTTATATAAAGTTTTGAATGCAGAAAATTTGAGATTAATTTATTATTCAGATCATTGCGTTTATCATCATTATAAGAATAATTGTAAATTGCATGACACTTTTATTAGACCAAAAATGAAGTTATCATACTAAGGACTCTATAGATCCAACCTATCTATCTCTCGGGAAATCCTAATAATTCTAATATAAATCTTGTCAAATGCTAGTTCTCCTAAAGCGGCATTTCATACTCAACTGGAAAAGGAAAATAACAGCAGCAGCATCAGCTCGTCAGCATCAGCAACCGCAAACTCTCCCATCTACAGCATCTAACTTCTTCAGCATCTCCCGCAGCATCCCGCAGCATTCTAACCCCTCCCACCAAGAGTAGGTCTTCTTATACCCTAATTCTAGCTTACAGCATAAAATGTTTCTTCTTACATGGCGCGATTCATTCTCATTGGTCCAAAACTCAGGTCCCTATACATTCTAATCAAACTTCCTGGTCTTAACTAGTTCCGTGAGGAATGTCCATGCAAGCATCGTTTCCCACAGTTCATGCACTTGCTCATCCGTTTCGATCAGTCCAAATTGTTTCTTTTTCTGCAACAAATTGTATAATAGAGTTCTTTCTATTGATTCAACCAGGCTTCTCACGCTTCTTGCTGATCATCTTGGCAAACATCTTCTCAGAAGGGTCACAGCAGCCTTGACCATACTTTCATCTTAGCCTCTCGGCATCAGCACGTGATCATCCCTTTGCAACAGCCTCTCTCCTCTATCACATGGTCGCATCCGCTCCTGCGCACTCTAGTAACTCGCGGCCATTTTATATTACTGCTCGGCAGGCCTAAGCGCACTATTTCTAAAGAAAACAAAATGTTATTAAAACAATGAAATATAAACCCTTTCGTTTCCCTCCCGTCTTTCTACGTACCCCAATTAGGTATTACCTAGCAGAAGCAACATATAAAGCTGTCCCTTACTTACCATCGCTTTATTTTGCAACCACACGTTTTATTCAAAGCACAAAAACATGCATTTTATTATCATTTCAGTACGCAAAATATTATGTTATATTAGAAACGTAAACAACTATTAGTTCATTACTTTGCACATAAAACTGCGTGTTATCCTTTCCCCAAACATACATTGTTGGTTATTTACTTGAACGAACATGTTTATTATTATTATACGAAAATATTAGGAGGTTAAAAAATTTTAATATTTACCCTGCTCCATCAATGCGTTGCAGACTGCTGTATTCTCATGGTCAAGGATTGCGTCGTCAGACTCTTTTCACGCACGTATAACAAACAGTACCTCCTTTTAGTCTGATTTTTACAATAGTCCTGTTCTTGCTGGGATTCAGTTGTTCGTGTCGTTTTGATGCAGCCGAAAGCTTCTCTTTGAGTTTACTAGGAAGACAGAGGCCACGGTGCTAGGAACCAATCTACTTTACCCACAAAACTCGCTTAAGATAAATGTGGATGTGTGTATGACAAAAACAGGGAGACAAACATGGTCATGTTTTTACAGCAGTGCTTAGTTGACTCCTTGGGGCATTAAGCTCAAGCTCTTGCCACGCCCAGGCTAAAATTGTGCAAGTCATACATATATACTATTATCAAAATAATCAAGCCGCTGTGTCTGACTTACAAAACTAGAAATAGGTCTACCTCAGCCAGGGCTCGAGTCGGGGTACCACGCGGGTGGACGGCGTCCCCCCACTTATTTTACCGGGTGGACGCCATCCCCCCTGCCCAAAAGCTGGCCGCATTGAGGGCTTCACGAGGAAATCAAAAAATCCCAGTGGTCTTTCTAACCAGTGTTCCCTTCATATCACGTGATTCATTGTCTCATTAAACCCACAGTTTGATGCTGAAAGCCTCGCAGATTGTTTATTATCATGAGGTTTGCTGCTGGCAGCCTGCCCCCATCACCTTTCGTGACGTCACTTCCTGTTGTGACGTCACTTCCGGTGACACCACCTAACTTGACGCGTCCCCCCCACTTCTTTTTGTGCCCTGACCTCAGCGCGTAAAGAGGAGAATTGACCAGACCAGTGGTGAAACTCTCAGTTAATTTAGAACACACACTAGAATAACTTCGTTGTAAAGACTCCACATTCAATTAGAGTAAAAAAAACAAAAAAGAAAACGGACAAGAATAACTTGCTAAAGAGGGTAAATCCCAGATGCAGGCCCAAATAGCTCCTTTCAACCTTCTGCTCGAATTCCCCACCAGTTTTTGATCCGTGTCTCCTACCCTAGAAATCAGAGTATATGGAGATCAAAACAAACACAGGTGGCTAGGGGACCCGTTTGTCGCACAATCACGTGTAGCTAAGAGTATCAGAAGAAATATCAAAATACAAAATTGCCCACCTCAAGAAATGGTTCGCCACCAGTTAGAACCACAAATAATTCAACAAAAACACAAGGATCTGAGAGGCAATCACAACAACTTATGACAAATTATTGGCAAAATTGCCAGGCATGAACAGATGAGACAAAAGAATGTCTTTATAAATTCGATCCTTTATTTCATATTCTTTGGAAAATTATGACTACAGGCAACGCGTTTCGCCCGTATCTGGGCTTCTTCAGGGTATCCAAGAAGACAAGCTCCCCGGTCTCATGGTTATTCCCAGTGCAATATCTTTTTGAAAACCCAGAAGCTATGCAGCTAGATTTCCCTCCGCACCGGAAAGTGCCAAAAATGCGAACGCTGGAAGGCTTCAATGAAAAGCTGTGCGACTAAGGTTCTACGCACCCGTATTGGAGTTAAAAAGCTGTAATCAACATTGCCCAATCGAAACTTACGTTGCCTTAACGCCGGAACCGGACACGGTGTTCTTGGCGATGCTGATAACTAACTAACTTAGCTGTCATGACGGAATTCTTCAGCAGCCAGAGGTTACTGATCAACCTTGGCTTCCTTTCGTTATCCACAAACAACTGTGAATACTCTGAGAGCCAACAAGGCCCATCTTATCGAATACTCAGCCTGAAGTTCTCTTGCTGCCTTTCCTGGTGCCTTCACTTCCTCCACCCCAGTCCTGATGAAGACCCCACTCCCAAGGCGTAAAGTTTGCTGTTCTGCTTAGGGGTCAAAACGTCGACTTTTCCTTTTATGTTAGACATCAGATGACAGAGATTTATTATCTGCATCTATTACATTGTTATGATTTATCATTCGTGTATTTGCCAGGCATCTGGCTGGATAGATTGTAAATATTGAATGTTGATGTATATATGCACACTACTATCCTTTCTCACATCACTTTCACTATCCACTTCATGCACTCACCACCCTTCCCTTGAGCACCTGTTCTTCAAAACGTTTAATTGAGAAGTACATTTTTGTTTATAAGATGTGATACAATCGAACATTGTGATGTAATAAATCCATAACCATTTATGGAATGACTTAATGGTGGTGTCTAATTTTGATTGAAATAATAATGATTTTCTCTTGCCCTGTATATAATTGCTTCCCACTGTGACGTTATCTTTCTGTCCTCGTTTGAATGAATCGGCTGGGAAGAGTTTGTCTGAGTTCCTGAGGGCCCTTGGGATTACTGACGTCTGGCGAGTCTGTAACCCGACCGAGAAACAGTACACCTTCCACTCTGGTGTGCATGGGAGCTTGTCCCGTATTGACTATTTTTTCTGTAAAGCAGAGCAGCTTCCCCTGTTCTCTACACTGTCCTTCCTGCCCCGAGGTATTTCGGACCATTCGCCCATTGTCGCCTATTATGGCGGTACTCCTGCCACTAACCATCGCGATATGGTCCTCAATCCATGGTATCTCAAAATCCCCGAAATTCGCTCTAAACTGATAGAGGTTACCAAACAGTACTTCGCCGAAAATGATGGGTCGGTACAGTCCGATGTGATACTATGGGAGGCCTTTAAAACTGTGGTCCGTGGGTGCGGGTTGGCGGCCGTAGCAGGACATAAGAAAGAAAAGCGTCAACAACTGGAGACTATTGAGTCAGAGATTGCGGCCCTTGAACGCGACTTAGTGTCGGGCAGGTCTTCGGAGACCTCGCATAAATTGGCGATCAAGCAAAAGGAGTACAGAGACGTATCGAGCGAGGCGGCTAGGACCTACTATAGGGCCTCTCAACATAGGGCCTATGACATCGGTGATAAAGCGAGCAAGCTACTGGCTTGGCTTGATAGGAGGGAACTGGCGAATAGGTGGGTGGCCGGAATTGTGGACGACGATGAGACCTTGCGTCATGATAGAGTTGGTATCGCAGACGCCTTTGCCTCTTACTACAGCCGGATATATTCTCCGGTGGCTACCTCCACTCAGGAGGAGGCTGCGGAACTGTTAGCGACGTTGCCACTGCCGAGCTTGGACTCGCAAGAGAGGACAGATCTTGAGGGGGCGATCACGGTAGAAGAAATCTCCAAGGCCATTTCCTCTTTACAATCAGGCAAGGCTATGGGACCCAGCGGGCTCCCGATCGAGTTATATAAAGCGGTGACTTCACAAATTGCCCCTTTCCTCCTGCGTATGTATAATGAGAGTGTGAGCGAGGGCGTCCTCCCGGCCACGCAGCGGTTGGCCCATATAGTGGTTATCCACAAGCAAGGAAAGCCCCCTAAGCGATGCTCTTCATATCGACCCATTTCATTATTGGACCCTGAGGTAAAAATTTTGGCGAAAATCCTGGCTCGTTGAATTTCTCCCCATCTTCAAAAGTTGATTCATCCAGATCAAAATGGCTTTATGCCAACCAAAAATACAGCACTTAACCTGCGTCGCTTGTTCGGGGTGATGGGGCGAAACGCCACAATACAAGAAGACGCAGTTATTATGTCCTTGGACGCCAAAATGGCGTTTGACATGATTGAGTGGCCCTTCCTCTTTGCGGCCCTGGAGAGGTATGGCTTCGGGAGCCGGTTTTTATTTTGGGTGCGACTTTTATACTCCGCACCATTGGCGCGAGTCGCCGTGAACGGGGGTAGGTCGGCGGTTTTTGAGTTGGGGCGGGGCACAAGACAGGGGTGTCCTTGTCCCCCTTGCTCTTTGCTCTCACGCTTGAACCTCTCGCGATATGGCTCAGAGGCGATCCTGCGATCCGAGGTCTTAACTGGGCAGCGGACTGGAGAGACTTAATATCCCTCTACGCGGATGATATTCTTCTGTATTTGGCGAGGCCCAGATTCTCAATTAACTAGGTCCTTCGCGTATTTACCCTTTTTCAAAAATACTCCGGATATACCATCAATTGGGATAAGTCCCTTATATATGTCCTCAGTGGCCGTCCACCCCTGCTCCCCTCGGGTTGCAAGGCTAAAGTTGTGACCGAGGGCTTTCGATATCTCGGTATATATATCACGACAGATGCAGAGGTCTTCTATTAACGTAATTTACTGCCCCCCTATTGCGTCTCAAAGCCGACGTCCAACATTGGAGGAAGCTTCCTCTTACACTTTTGGGAGGGGCAGCTCTCTATAAAATGATGGCTTTACCCCGCTTCTTATATGCCCTGCAGAACACACCGCACCCTGTCCCACCTCACTATTTTACGTCCATTGAGTCGGAGGAGCGTAGTCTACTGTGGAACGATGGTCCGCCCCGAATTGCACTGGCCAAATTAACCAAGAGTTAGTATGATGGCGGGATTGCGTTGCTGGCCATTCGGTATTATTATTGGGCTTCACAACTAGTGGTTCTCAATCATTGGATGCACCGGCCTATTACTGATCCATCGTACAGAATGGATAGGACACCCTCCAGCTCGCCCAATTGTCTCAATGGGTCACCCGCCCTACTCATCAAGGCGGTCACATCCTTGACCCTATCTGTTCCAATTTCACTATTGCGGCTGATGATCCTCTGCCAGTCGCTTGGTCAGACCACTCTCTTACCTACTTTTCCAGGGAGCTAGCCTCGGCCGGCCCTGCGGGCCACGGCGACCGGAAACCAGCCTTTAAAAAAATTGATCCTTCTAAACTTGCTACGGTTCTGATGGATTCTAGACCCATTCTTACTCCGGATCTAGACGAGAGTCTTGCAGGCTTTACCAATTGGTTATCCAATTCTCTGTCCTTGCTGGCCATACCAACCTCGTCTAGGTTCTCCAGGGAATCCCCCTCCAAACCCTGGTTCACTCCGGGCTTGAGCGTGCTTAAACAGGAATGTAAAAAACTTGAACGGGCCTGGCGTCTCAGTGAGTACTGTCCCCTGGCTAAGGCCACTCTCAGGGGCAGGCAAAAATTCTACTATGCGGCTATAATAATGGCTAAAAAGCAGTATTTCACAACCCGCATTGAGCAGGCTCATAACAATTCCAAGGAGATTTTCTCTATAGTTCAGAGTTTCACGTCCCCTGCAGCACAAGCATGCTCTCTCCCAGCCTCTGAGGGCTGGTGCAACACTCTTTCCGATTTTTTTCTTGGACAAAATACGCACGATTCAGGCGGTTTTCACTGCCTGCCCCGGTCCTTCTTTTGCTCTTGCTGTACCGCCTGTTGCTCCCAGGCACGTTCTACGAGCCTTATCTCCTGTGGATTTGTCCAGTTCTCTTAAAATCCTGAAGGCTTTGAAATCGGGGTCACCGGCGGACCCTGTGCTGCGAGATTGCTTGCTGCAGTCGCGGAGACTATTAACCCTGAAGTCAATTTAATCATAAATGCCTCCCTTCGTGAGGCTCGGGTACCGAAGGATTGGAAACAGGCAAAAATCCTTCCCCTTTTAAAGAAGCCTACTCTTGACCCTATGACCCCAGGGAACTATCGCCCTATCTCCCTTCTCCCCAGTTTAGCTAAAGTCTGTGAGAAGGTGGTGACCAGGCAACTGACGAAGTTTGTGGAAGAGTTCGATGTTTTGCATCCAGCGCAGTCTGGGTTTCGCTCCTCCTACAGCACTGAGACTGCGTTAGTGGAGGTTTCTGAAGCCATCCGCGACTGCTTAGATGCTGGTGGGAGAGCAGCATTGGTAATGCTCGACCTGTCAGCAGCATTTGATACGGTCCCGCACTCTCTGCTGCTCGCCCGACTCACTGAGATTGGTGTCTCTGGCACTGCCTGGGACTGGTTGAGGTCCTTCCTTGAAGGGAGGACTCAACAGGTTTGGCTGCCTCCGGCCTCCTCTATCCCGATGCAGGTCTCTACTGGCGTCCCACAGGGGTCCTCCCTCACCCCCCTTCTTTTCAACATCTACGTTACTCCTCTGGTATACTTAGCCGAGGATTTGGGGGCTAAGGTGATAGCCTATGCTGATGACACCCAGTTTCTTTTCACGTGGGGAAAGGATGAGGATTCTATTTCTTTTGTACAGCACTGCTTGTCTTCGGTTTTTGAGTGGCTTGCGGCGGCCCAACTCAAATGCAACGAAGACAAGTCAGAGATTCTTCTCTATGGTAATTTCCCCCCTGGCCTCCTGGGTTTCCGCTACCAACCTCCAATGGGAAATCCGCAAAAAACCTTGGAGTGTGGTTTGAGGATAACCTCTCCTTTTCTACTCGGGTGAAAAAGCTCTCTGGTAGCTGTTTTGGCCTTCTCAAAACACTCAGGAGCTTTTTGCCTCTCCTTCCCAGGCCGGCCAAAGAGACGGTTATCCGTGCCCTGATCCTCTCTCGATTGGATTACGCTAATGCGTTGTACATCGGCATCCCTGGTTACTCTCTGAATAGACTTCAGGTCATTCAGAATGCGGCCGCTAGGCTGCTCCTGGGAATTGCGAAGAGGAGCAGTGTGCGTGAACATCTTCGCGCTCTCCACTGGCTTCCCGTGGCGGACCGAGTCAAATTTAAATCTCTGGTCATTGCCCACCGAGCCCTTTACGGTCGTGGGCCCGCCTATCTACAGAAACGGTTTACCTTTTACGTCCCTCTGAGACAATTGCGTTCCTCAGCCCTCCTTCTTGCTAGGGTCCCCGCTTCTTCCACCACAGGCTGGGTGGCTGCTCTCTGGCTGTCAAGGCTGCCCAGGCTTGGAATGCCCTTCCGTTTCTAATACGCAATACTCAAGACCCGCTAGCCTTCAAGAAACTTTTAAAAACTCATCTATTTCCATAGTTATTAGTGGTGTAGTTAAGGGACTCCTCTTGGATCCGCGCCGGGACACTCTTCGGAGTAGCTGTTGCGCGTTATAAGAGCACTTAACATAACATAACATAGGCACAATATGTTGTCCGGCACCTATCTAAGAGCGCTATATGGTGGATCAAAGTTGGAGCCCAGGTTTACTCCGACTTCGACGACTGTCTCCATTTGGCATACGGCGAACTCAGCCCTCGGTTGGAGAGGTAAACTTACGCAGGCGACACCTTTGTTGGATTCCGGTCATCTGGGTCTGCTTTGGCGTCAGCCCGGTTTCGACAAATGGGATCTGATTGGATTATCGAGGTTAGGAGATATTTGGGTGGGAGGCGCAGTTCTTCCGTTTGGTGACCTGCAGCGAAAATTCAATTTGCATGAAAACGAAACTGTGAGGTTTCAGGAAGGAGGAGCGCGAGGCAAGGTCGTGGTAGTGAAGGTTTTATTTGTATGGAGGGGCGTCTGTGTACAGATTCCAGTCTGTTAAGGGGATAGGGCTTAAGGATAGTCCTGGGATTCCGAGTCTTCTCTTGGTCCCGTCTTCCGCCTGGGTTCCTCCTGTGGACCGGATCTCCCTCTTCTCTGTTCCTCGAATCGGCTGGCCACGGGGTGATGCTCCGGTCGCCCAAAGGGAAGGAAGAGTACAACAGGGGGTAAGTGTACGGGGAAGGGGTGCTTTTCTCAGGGAGAGGGAGTGAGGGAACACCCGTCCCACAACCAAACCGTGACACACACTGGATGAGGAGGAGTGAAAGTGTAGGGGTTGAGGAATCCGCTTCTACCAAACGGACGGTAAGGAGCTAGCGCCACTAGTCCTCTGACGCCTCCCGCCTCCCTACCCAGCCCGCGAAACGATCCCGTACCTGTCTTAGCCACGCTCCTCCTGGGGCGTGGCTGGGCGAATCGTGAATCCGGTGGCCTCCTGGCTCTCTCGTTGTCTCCAGTTCGTCCTCCGCTCTTCCCGGGTACGCCTTTCCTCTCCTGTTCCTCCGCTCTCCGAACTCCTCTTGACTCTCCTCCGCTTCGCTCGCTCCTGTTCCGCCTCCGGTGTCAGTACACACCGTCTTCCTGTTCCAGCTCTCTCTTATTGGACGGAGGGCGGTGTCGTCATTGAAAGGGGCAGGGTCGTCGTCCGACGGGTTCCAGTTAAAGGGACCATGCCTCCTTTCCGTGGTGTCTAAGGAGGTAGATCCAGCCCAGTCCTCCTGTGATGAAAAAACAAAAGGGGCGGTGACGTCCTGCGCCTCCCACCAGTCTCTATGATGGCCCGGGCCGTCCCGGTTTGTACCCGCCCCGTGACACTCCTCCACCCCTGATTTCTCCCGATCGGGGAGAGGAAACACCCTAGACAGGTAGTCCGCGTTGCCATTGTCAACTCCCCTCCTGTGCATTACAGTAAATAAGTAGGGCTGGAGGGAGAGAAACCAACGGAGAACCCTGGGGTTATGGGCGATGTTGCGGCTCATCCATTGGAGGGGTGCATGGTCGGTGTACAGGGTGAACTGGTGGCCCTCTAGGTAATATCGCAACTTCTCAATGGCCCATTTCACTGCCAGGCACTCACGCTCAATGGTGGGATAGCGCGCCTCCCTGGGGAACAGTTTCCTGCTGATGTACACTATGGGGTGTTCAATCCCTTCGGGGTTCAGCTGTGAGAGGACCGCACCTGTGCCCTGATTTGATGCGTCGGTATGTAGGAGAAAGGGTCGGGTGAAGTCAGGAGAGGCCAGGACGGGACTCGTGGTTATGGCTCGTTTCAGTGTATGGAACGCCGTTGTCATGGATTCAGTGGGATGTAACAAGGTCTGTGGTTTCACGTTCTTTTGGAGGACGTCTGTCAAAGGGGACGCCACGTCAGAGAAGTGTGGTATAAATCACCTATAGTAGCCAATTAGACCAAGAAAGGCTCTTAGGTCTCGTTTGGAGGCTGGAAAGGGAGTGTCGGAAATGGCTCTGACCTTTTCTATTTTGGGGGGGCGATCAACCCATCCCCCAGCACATAGCCCAGGTATTTCACTTTTTGGTATCCCACCCGGGACTTTTTAGCATTCACATGTAGCCCAGCTTCCTTTAGGGCCTGTAAGATGGTGTGGAGGTGTTTGAGGTGGGACTTCCAGTCGGGGCTGAATACCACGATGTCGTCCAGATATGCTGACGAAAACGAGTGGTGGTGTTGCAAAACTGTGTTCATGAGCCGCTGAAAGGTCGCTGGGGCCCCGTGTAGCCCGAATGGGAGGACGGTGAACTCGGAGAGTCCGTCTGGGGTAGAAAAGGCCGTCTTCTTCCTATCTTCTTCCCTCAAAGGCACCTGCCAATATCCTTTGGTCCGGTCTAACGTGGTGATGTATGTGGCCTCCCTAGTTTTTCTATCAGCTCGTCTATTCGAGGGATGGGGTAGGCATCGAAGGACGAGATGGTGTTGAGGGCCCTGAAGTCCATACAGAAACGGGTACTGCCGTCCGGTTTCGGTACCATGACAATCGGTGACGACCACTCACTCCTCGAGGGCCTTATCACTCCCATCTGTAACATGTCCTTTACTTCTTTCTGTATGGCTTTTCTTCTTGCCGCCGGGATCCGATACGGTCTCTGTTTTATGATTTTCCCGGCAGGAGTCTCAATCCGGTGTTCTGCCAGGTGTGTCTTACCCGGAGCGTCAGAGAACACCGACACAAAGGGCTGAAGGGTTTCATCTAGCTCCCGTTTGTCTCTTTGTGTGAGATCTTCGTTGACCACCAGATTGTCTAAGGTGGTACAGCTGGTGGTATGCGTGGGCACTGTGAGGTTAGAGGCTTTGGGTAGGGGACCCAACCACTTCTTCAACAGGTTTATGTGGTACGTCTGGGTGCGGGCCCGGGTGATCTGCAATCTGTAGGTGGTTTTACCTATGACTGCTACGACCTTAAAGGGGCCTTTCCATTCCGTCTTGAATTTCTTTGTCGACGTGGGCAGTAACACCAGCGCCCAATCGCCTATCCCTAGAGTCCTCCATCTTTTTCCACGGTTATAGAAGTGGGTTTGTCGTTCTTGTTTCTTTGCAAGGTGGGTATATGCTAGGTCTCGAAGCTTTCCTATCCTGGCTTTCAGACCTTGTGTGTATTCCAGCATTCCCCTGGTCTCTATTGTCTCTTCTCTCTCCCAGGCCTCCTTTGTCATCTCGAGAAGGGACCGTGGTTGCCTTCCGTACAGCATCTCAAACGCTGAACAGCCAAGGCTGCTTTGTACTTGGCCCCTTATCACGTACAGTGCCAAGGGCAACAGCTGGTCCCATTCCTTGCCGTCTACCTCCAGCATTTTCTTGAGCGTGACCTTCAGCGTCCCATTGTAGCGCTCGACGAGTCCATCCGTCTGGGGGTGGTATACAGAAGTTTTAATCTGTCGTACGTTGAGGACCCTGCAGACTTCGTTCATAAGACGAGACACGAAGGGTGTTCCTTGGTCCGTTAGAACTTCCTTCGGGAAGCCCACCCTGGAAAACAGCTCCAGAAACTTTTCGGCTATGTTGTGGGTGGTGGGGGCGCGGAGTGGAAATGCCTCCGGAAACCTGGTTGCATAGTCCACTATTACAAGGACATAGACGTTCCCTCTTTTCGTACGCGGTAATGGGCCTATTAAGTCCATCCCCACCCTCTCAAAGGGATTACCTATAATGGGGAGGGGTTGTAGGGGAACTGCCGGTGGCCTATGGGTATTCCTCTTCTGACATATACCACAGGACTGGCAGTGTATTTTAATGTCCTTGTATACCCCTGGCCAGAAGAAATGACTTAGAACATTCTGTGTAGTCTTTTCTGCTCCTATATGTCCGGCCGTAAGGTGTGAATGGGAATAAAATGTTATCTGGTCCCGGAAGGATAGAGGGACCAGCAGTTGGAGGGGATCAGTGGGGGACGCCTGTCGGTATAACAGCCCTTCCCTGATAATGAACTGTGGAAACACCGGGTGGTTCGTGTCCTGTGAGCTATGGGCCTGTTCCCAGGCGTTGTACAGGGTGGCGTCGTTGGCCTGGGCGAATTTGAAACTGCGGTCTAGGAGCCACGGCTCTGGGGTTGTGAGAGCCGACACCGGCTCTCTCGGGCTGCCTTCTCCTTCCTTCTTTCTCTGCTCTGCTCTAAGTACGTCTTGGAATAGATGAAGGAACTCCGGGTTGTCAGTCCCAATGATCAAGTCTTCAGGGAGCCCCTCTAACACACCCACCTTGATCTTCCTCAGTACCCCATCTGTATGAGTGATGGGAGCGATAGCTAGGGGATAGGGTTTAACGTCCCCATGCACACATCGGATATGGACGGTGGTATCGGGCAACACCTGGTCGGGATTAACGTACCCCCTTTGGATGACCGACTGTTTGCACCCTGAGTCGAGAAGGGCCTTGAGCAGCTTACCGTTTACCTGTACACTTACATGAAAGGCCGTTCTCATTTCGGCCGTATACATAATGGACCTGGGGAGGTACCCCACCTCCATGGGTTCGTCCGCTGGTTTCTTCTGAGGACAGACCCGGGCTATGTGGCCCCAGTCCCCACACTCAAAGCACTGGGGTCCTTTGATATTCAGTATCTCGGTTTTTGTTGGCCGGGACTTTCCAGGCTCCTGCAGCGGTCTGTATCTTCTCTCCAGCCGTAGGGTAGGCTGGCGTATTCTCTCTGTCTCACCTATAGTCCCTTTCGGTTGGGCTCGTACGTATGTCGTAGCCATCTCTATGGCCTGGGCGGCTGTCAGATGTGAGTGTTGACGTAGCCATTTCTGGGTGTTGTACGGCAGGGCATCCAAGAACTGCTCTAAATATATTTTCTCCATTATCTCATCCTTGTCACTGTGGGCTGGGGTTAACCACTTGTCGGCCGCCATCTTCAGTCTATAAAAGAGAGTCTTGGGATTCTCCCCGGGCGCTCCTCTTTCTTTGCGGAACCTCACCCTGTATGCTTCCGCATCTAGGCCGAGGTGGTCCAATATGAGGACTTTTATGTCTCCATATGAGGTGTCCCCGGTGGGGTTCGCCACTTGGTATGCGGCTTGTGCCTCACCCGTGAGGAGAGGGGCCAAAAGAACGGCCACTTGTCAACGGGCCAACCACACGCTCTTGCCACTCTCTCGAAGTTGGTCAGGAAGGCGTCTGGATCTTCCCCCGCTACGTACTTTTGTAGGGCAACACCCGAAGGGGCATGGGGAACGCCCCGCGCTTCCCTTACCAGATTTACTGTCTGTTCTGTTGCCAGCTTGTGTAGGCCGTCCATTTGGGCTGCTATGGTGTCCCTGAATGTCTCGCGGTCTGCCTGGGCCGATGACATTTGGTGCTCAACGCCCCATTCGAGCTTCTCCTGGCCCTTAATTAGGTGCTGTATGACTACCTCCATCTTCGGTACGCAGATGGGCACTTCTATGCCCGCATTCTCCACCAGTTGTGAGGTTTCAGGAAGGAGGAGCGGGAGGCAAGGTCGTGGTAGTGAAGGTTTTATTTGTATGGAGGGGCGTCTGTGTACAGATTCCAGTCTGTTAAGGGGATAGGGCTTAAGGATAGTCCTGGGATTCCGAGTCTTCTCTTGGTCCCGTCTTCCGCCTGGGTTCCTCCTGTGGACCGGATCTCCCTCTTCTCTGTTCCTCGAATCGGCTGGCCACGGGGTGATGCTCCGGTCGCCCAAAGGGAAGGAAGAGTACAACAGGGGGTAAGTGTACGGGGAAGGGGTGCTTTTCTCAGGGAGAGGGAGTGAGGGAACACCCGTCCCACAACCAAACCGTGACACACACTGGATGAGGAGGAGTGAAAGTGTAGGGGTTGAGGAATCCGCTTCTACCAAACGGACAGTAAGGAGCTAGCGCCACTAGTCCTCTGACGCCTCCCGCCTCCCTACCCAGCCCGCGAAACGATCCCGTACCTGTCTTAGCCACGCTCCTCCTGGGGCGTGGCTGGGCGAATCGTGAATCCGGTGGCCTCCTGGCTCTCTCGTTGTCTCCCGTTCGTCCTCCGCTCTTCCCGGGTACGCCTTTCCTCTCCTGTTCCTCCGCTCTCCGAACTCCTCTTGACTCTCCTCCGCTTCGCTCGCTCCTGTTCCGCCTCCGGTGTCAGTACACACCGGTTTCCTGTTCCAGCTCTCTCTTATTGGACGGAGGGCGGTGTCGTCATTGAAAGGGGCAGGGTCGTCGTCCGACGGGTTCCAGTTAAAGGGACCATGCCTCCTTTCCGTGGTGTCTAAGGAGGTAGATCCAGCCCAGTCCTCCTGTGATGAAAAAACAAAAGGGGCGGTGACGTCCTGCGCCTCCCACCAGTCTCTATGATGGCCCGGGCCGTCCCGGTTTGTACCCGCCCCGTGACAGAAACTTTCCGTTATCTCCAAGTGCGTAGTGCACTGTCTAAAGTGCTCTCCAGGGGCGAGGTTCTACCGGTGTCTTCTCCTTTGGAAGACAGGCTCCTAGATGATTATCTCCCTGAGAAGGCCATCTCTCTAACCTATCGTAAGCTCTAAAATAACGCGCCCGACCTTCTGGTTAAAGTTCGGGCACAGTGGTGTTCAGATGTGGGTGATATTGATGATGAGGACTGGAGAGAGGCCCTCGCCTCACCTCGAGAGATTGCAATCCGGTCCCGATTTAAACTAGTCCAACTCAAACGACTTCATAGGAGCTATTATACGAGCACGGTCCTGGTAAAAATGGGTCTCATGAGTTTCCCCCGTCTGCCCGCGAGGTTGTGGCCAGGTGGGCACCTATTTACATCAATGGTGGGGATGCCCGGTCCTCCAGAAGTACTGGGGAGAGATTATCGCAACTCTGTCCCAGATTTGCGGGAAAGAAATTGACAATTCCCCGAGACTTTGCCTTATGAATATTTGGGAGGCCACTGACCTAACGAGGCCGGAGCGATTGTGGGTCTCCTTGGGATGCATGGTGGCCAAGCGCAATATTGCCAGGACGTGGAAAGGTGGAATTGAATTGAAATGCTCAGATTGGGAATCCGATATGGATTGGTGTATGCAGGCTGAGAGAGCGGTGTATGAAAGTAGGGGCTGCCCGGGGAAGTGGACCAGAATCTGGGCCCCATGGAATGAAAGCAGAGGTTGGTTGTGCACCCCCTTTGGGGATACCTCCCCATTCACGATGGATACGGGAACAATATAATCTGGCGCCCTATGACCGCATTTCCACTGACGATGCCCGAAAATGATGCGCGTGTACAAAAGAGCCCCCCCTTTCTGTATTGTTTCGTATTGATTCTTAGCCGCATTTTCTTTATCCTTGTTTTGCAATATCATGCCTGCTTTTGTTTTTGTGTTTGTTTGTGATATTATTTGATTTGTTTTCTTAATAAAAAGATTTATTAAAAAAAAAAAATGTTTTATTACCATTTGGCGCAGCAGCGCTATATAAAGCAATCTTAAAGAATGCTAGAAGCATGCAGTGTTGATTGTCTGGAGTGAGGTGTTGCTTAAAGAAGTTGCAGACTTCTTTGTTTTGAGGCTTTTGGAGAAATCTTTCCTATAGAGAAGAATCTATGTGCAGATGAAAATGGGTCTTGGTATGTGCTGTCTTTGATCAGCAGTTTTTTTTTATTTTTTGTGATGCAGGAGATTAATATATATTACAAATAATATTCGCCCTTTTCATTCGGGTAGAGTTAAGTTTTAGCCACACAACGAGTTGATTTCTTGTCCACAAAGTGGGTGCCTGATGCTTCGCCTCCCATGTATAGCTTTTAAAGAAAGAGAGAGACCATGTGATATTGCCTTAAAAAACACAAAAACTACATCTTTCACTTCCTCCCAAATTGGATACATATGGATGTCGCTCTGAAAGATCTGACGAATCACAGTGTCACTCTTTCGTTTGGATCTAGAAAATGCTATTTTTGTGTTTTATGTCCACAAACTGAATGATTGCCTCTTTAAACAGCTCGAGGGGTTTTTGTCACTTTGAATGGGCAGCATGGTACATTCAGGAGTAGAAAGACATGTAACGAAACTGGTGCTCATGTAAAGCGCTCTGATGCCCGATGTCCCGGGTCTAATTCGCACTATATAAAACTCTTTAAAAAGAAAGCAGGGAATTACTGACGATTGCATCATGTTTGCTAGCAGTGAATCACTGCTCAAGGATGCGATGTGCTGCCCACTGCCCTTGGTTTTCCCAAACTTGTGTACGAATAATTTGGTCTCCTTCAGTGCTGGATCCAATGAAGAATCACAGATGTGGTTTTAAATGTAATTTCAAGCAAACTGCAAATGCTTTTGTCTCAGTTTACAGTTCAGTGCATTCATTAATTTAGAGAGATAGCCAGCTCCCTTGGTGAATGTGTGAATTGATGCCATGGTAGTACATTTTTACAGTTTGGAAGTTAGGGATGGAATACACTCATTTCGTACATTGAATTTTTTTTTTCCCCTTAAATAGTAGGGCTTTTATTTTCTTTGTTTGATCCCAGTGCAGAAATATCTAATTATATGATGAGATTGGGGACAAGTGGCCTAGTGACTGCTATGTTGCTAATACTACTATCTGGAGAGCTCAGTTCTATTCCGAACTATGGCAATTAACAAAGAAAATCATGTGATTTTGGGCACATCAGTTTATCTTCTAGTAAGCATACTGTACTTATGTTTAAAAAAATCTACTAGACACTATTCGGTTCAATATAGTTCATCTTGCATGTTACCAGTTCACCGTTCACATCCTGCCTCGGCTTCTGTTATCTGGTCGCGGCTGAACTGGACACCTCACCGTGGTCCGAAGTTCAACACCTCTTGTTTGAAAATTTCCCCCTCAGAATCAAATGCAGATTTTAGTGTCATTTACAATTATAATGTAAGATATAAAAAAATTAATCGAATGAGAATGGCCCTAAAATAGAGACGCTTAAATGACATTATGCCATCATTGCAATAAAACACAGTGCAAATGATCAACTCTGCTAATTTTCTCCAGATTTGCCCGCTGCAATAACTGTTCCATTTAAAGCACGCAACTACTCCTTGAAGCTGTGTTGGCGCTATTTTAAGTACCTAAAACAGAAAGACTCACTCAGATGTGTTATGGTCCAGAGTTGCATTATTATTATTTTTTTGATAATCAATTTCATTGATTTTTGAAAAAGAAAGTTTTACAAAAGAAAGAAAAATTCACATCGCAGCACAGGTAATCATCATAGTTAACTTTGCATAACATATCCATAGGGTCAGTACGTATACATCCATAGAACCTACAAACCACATTCCATATCCATTGTTACCATGGAGGATGCACAGACTCAGAGATTTTGTCAACCTAGTTGTTGCAACCATTTGCCCCATATCCTTTCATGTTTCTTTGGGCAGCCCCTGGCTATAAACAAGGGTTTCTCTTGGGCAGCACACCAGTCCAGCCCTCGGCGCCATGTAGCTACTCTTGGGGGATCAGATTGTGACCATGTTGCTGCAATGTCGCGTTTGGCCTCCATGGTGGCCGTTCCCAGGAACAGTTTGTCCGCTCGGGACCCATCCAGGCCATCCATGACTCCCAGAATAAGATGTAGTGGGTTGTGCGGTACCTGCCACCCTAGGACATTTGTGAGTTCAGATTCTACCCTGCTCCAGTACGTAGAGATTCGGGGACAGGACCAGACTGTGTGAAAGAAGTCTGCTGGTGATTGCCCGCAGCGTGTACACTCTGATGAGATACGTAGGCCTGCCTTATGGAGACGTTCGGGGGTGAGATAGGCGGTATGTAAATAATATAATTGAATTAGTCAGAGTTTTGCGGAAGTGGTGATGGTCTTGGGGGCCATAAGCGCGTCCCGCCAGTCCTCATCCTCCAAGGGGCCCAGCCATTCTTCCCATCTGTGTCAGATTGAGTCGAATGATGCGCGGCCATTGTTAATTAGGGTGCAGTATATCCGCGATACACCTCCCTTACCCAGGTTTCCCATCATGATTTGCGCCTCTGGTGGGCTAAACTCGGGGAGCACGGTGCCTGTGGATATGTGGGCGTTGAGGGCGTGCTGCAGCTGTAAATATTTATAAAACTGTGAGGTATGGAGAGTGTAGCGCTTTTGTAAGTCTTGGAATGTCCTGTTGTGGTCACTCGTCCAAATGTCACCCAGTTGTGATATACCGATGTGGTTCCATCCCCTGAAACCCTCTGTCACCACCTCACCCAACCACGTGCCCTGCCAGAAAGGTGTCTGCTGAGTCAATTTGTGGTCCCGGCTTGTGTGTCATAAGGCCGAGCCCCAGGCCAGCAGCACCGCCCGGGTCACCGTCGGGAGTGCTTTAGGTATTGGGCAGCCGTATAAAACGGCCTGGATATGGGAGAAGTCCATGTCCCTTAGTTCAGTTTTGTAGGCCGGGTCAGACCAACCCCCTGTGAACCAATCGTAGAGGACGAGCAGTCGGGTGGCCAGATAGTATAGGTAGAGATCGGTCATACCCATGCCTCCGTCAAAGGGTGGAATTCGACATCGGGCTAGTGCTATGCGTGACCTCGCACCTCCCCATAGAAACCTGGTAGCCATGCTATCTATCTCTTTGAACCAACTTCGTGGGAAGTGGAAGGGGGTATTTTGGATGATATATAAAAAACAGGGGAGGATCATCATCTTGAATAGCGCAATCTTCCAGAGTGGGTTAAGTGGTAATTTTTGCCAGCGCCGGAGATCTTCCTTGGCTTTTTTAACAAGGGGGTTAATGTTTAATGCCCATTCCAGCTCGGGGAGCAGTGCGACCCATATGCCCAGATATTTAAATGATTGTCGTCTAATAGGGATGGTTGACTGCCAGTCAAAACATTCCCTGGAGAGGTGGAGGGGAACCAGAGTCGACTTTGCTGGGTTAAGCCGGAGGCCTGAGACGCGCTCGAAGGCCTGAAGGGTCTGAAGACAACTAGGACCTGAGTGGGCTGGATCCGCCAAAAAGAGCAGGACGTCATCTGCGTATAATGTAATTTTATCAGTGTGATGGCTTCCCCAGGTCCAGCCCTGGATTCGGTCATCTGTACGAATGAGACACGCTAGGGGCTCCATCCCTAAGGCGAAAAGGAGTGGTGAAAGGGGGCCGCCCTGTCTTGTACCTCTTTGAATCGGAAAGACCTCCGAAAGAGCCCCATTGACGAGAACTCTTGCTCTTGGGCGGGAGTACAGAACCCGAATAAAATCGCGGAAGGGTTGACCCAGACCCATCTTTATGAGCACGTCCTCTAGGTAAAGCCAGTCGACCGTATCGAAGGCCTTTTCGAAGTCGACCAGGAGGAGCGCAAGATAGGGGCTAAGCCGTTGTCGGTTTGCAAGAGCCAAGTGGAGGCGTCACAAACCGTGCCTGGTACTTCGCGCCGGCATGAAGCCACACTGGTCCGGGTGGATCAATTTATTAAGTAATGGGCGCAAGCGTTGGGCAAGAATCGTGGCATAAATCTTAATTTCAGTATTAATTAAAGAAATCGGGCGATACTCCGTACAAACTGATGAGGGCGGTTGAGTCTTGGGGATAACCACAATCGTCGTTATATCTGTTTCAGGGGGAAATGTCTCAGTGTCCATAACATGCTGGAGTAGTGCGGAGAGATGAGGAACCAGGAGGTCCCGGTATGCTGCGTAATACTCCTGAGGGAATCCACAGGACCCAGTGTTTTTCGGGCTGCTAGCGAGGAGATCGCAGCATTTATCTCTTCTGGGGTAAAGGGGAGGTCCAAGTCAGCCGCCTCAGAGTGTGTTAAGCAGGGAAGGGTGACTCCCTCACGGGCGAGTAGGTCTGAGAGGGAGGCTTGAGGCTTGCGGGCGGAATATAGGCAGGCATAGTAGTCAGCAAACGTTTGTGCAATCGCAAGCGACGTGCGTTGGGTAGTTTCAGTGGGGTCCTGGACCTCGGGAACTATGCGATTTTCCAGTGGGTAAGAAGCCAATCTGTGTAGCAGCTTCCCGTTCTTGTCCCCCCAACCATAGGCTCGGGCGATGGAAGGACGCCAAAGCAATTTGGCCGATTCCAAAGAGATTTGCTTGATTTCTTCACAGATTATCGCAAGTTGCCTGTCTTGTGTTTCGTCTGGGGATCTGGCAAGTTCGGATTCGAGACGGGTTGCTTGTGCCTCTAGGAGAGTCAGTCGGCTATTTTGAGTTGTGCGTTGTGTCCGGAGCAGACTTTTTGCCACTCCTCTGATGGTGGCTTTACCTGCTTCCCAGAGGGTGCCCGGGGAGGGAACAGAGCCGATATTGTTGCATTATTATTTACTCGTTATTTTGTTTTTTCTGTTTTTGCCTCATTAAAAAAGAGGTTAGTGTTTTAAATATTTTGAATATATTTTTAGGTAAAAAATAAGAAGCTGGTTGAGCTGCTGCGACGGAAGGTTCGTCTTGCGCAGCCGTATGCTGGTGTTTTCCTCAAGAAGGATGACAAGTAAGTGGTTTTGAAGCTGCACATCCTTTGAATGCTTTCAGATGAGCTCCCATTCTTGAAGAGCTGGAGTAGATTCTAAGAGTTATGCTCATCCACATCATTGCTTTCAACGGATTATATGTCTGATTTTCGGTTACACACTACTACTCTTTCCAGGCTTCCAGGGATGTGCAAAAATGTAGTATTTTTTTCATTCAATTTCAGAAAAATTATGTTAAATTACGTAAAATGTGGTTTACTGCTATCTCAAGTGGAAATTTCAGTCAAATTACATTAAAAAAACTATGCAAGTTTCCAGCAGGTCGCTAGAGCAAATAATCGTTCAAGCAAGACGTTTTCTGCATGAACCAATCTCCCACTGTAGAAAATTACATAAAGCATATAAGATTTAAGGGCATTCTGCAAAATTCACGTTCCACGAAATTTTCAAAAATCACCCATGTAATTAATGTTTTGTCAAGGTCTACTCCACCTCCCTGTTTTTTGCTCTACCGTTTCCACATCAATAACTCGATTGCAGCTTTAGGCCCCGCCCTCCAACATTCACTGCTTCATCTTAGTGCAAGGAGTAGCATTGCAGCCTCACCAACTAACTGTTCTTCATGGTTTTGGTTACGGTGAATCTCATCTTGCATATTTTCAAGTATATTGTTCCTCTTAAATGAGCCGACTCCTCTTGCTAATTTTGACCTGAGGAGGACATGTGTGAGGACATTTTATTATTAGAAAAATAACTTGTAGGAGGCCCTTACCTTAAGCTTTGGCTCATTTTGCTTTTTTTTACAGATACACACTGTACAGAGCATTGAGGGTTAATTCATAAACTTGTTTCCAACATTGGAGCTTGACCAAAAAGATGGTTTAGGTGTTGGGTGTGGCCATGGTCTCGGTGACCCAAGCATTTCAGGTTTTTTAAATTTCTCTTACAGCAATGAATCGGATGTGGTGGAAAACCTGAATGACATCTACCGCACGGGGACATTTGTTCAGATTCATGAGATGCAGGATCTCGGAGACAAGCTTCGCATGATTGTCATGGGACATCGGAGGTAACTTGTGGGTTTGGGTTGAAGTTAGAGCGAGTGGTGAGCTGATGAGGAGGAGCGCTAATGGAGCTATACCACAAGAAATATAGGTTTGTTTTCTGTAGCTGCACTCATGAGCATCTTTTGTAGCACTATAAACTGTGTAAAATGTCAAGTTGCAAGTTACTGGCCTGGCATGTAAGTCAACATTTAATCGTGCATGAAAGCCAAGTAACACCCTTACTCAAACTTGCAGAATTACATTTCTGAGCAGCCTCTTGACTTCCGCCTGTGATTAAAAATTTACTTAAATGTACTTTTGATTTAATCCTACCCCCAGCAAAGAGAGGGAGTACACAAGTGTGCCGGAGCCTTAATTTGGAGCGTGCACGAAGGCCCTCAGTGTGAATATCCTCATACATCCTTAACCAGCTCGCAAGCACTCATTCGGTACATTTTCTGAGGGAGCAGTGTGAGAGTCACGAAAGTCCTCATTTGCTAGTTTACAGTGAATGGGTGTGTTTGTGCACACTTCAAGACTCACAGGCAGCTATATTTAAATTGATTTTGAGATCAGATTGAAGTTCCTTTCCTCTAGACCCACTCAGCTGATTCATTAGCCCTCATTAATTAAGAAGGGGTTTTTTCTTCTTGGACAGGATTAGTGTCAATAAGGAGCTAGAGGTTGAACCAGAAGAGTCTGAAGATGAGAACAAAAACAAGGTGCGAAGGAAGACCAAGCGATCCAGGAAAGAGCCAGAAGACAACCAAGGAGCCACGGAGCAAGAGGTGGAGTTAGTAGTTGAGCCCGCGCCTGACTCCCCTCGGGAAATTCTTATGGTCGTAGTTGAAAATGTGGTACATGAGGATTTTCAGGTCAACGAAGAAGTTAAGGTCAGTTGCAAGAACCAAAACTATCCTTTGGGTTCTTTTCTATGTTTATTTAGAAGTTACACAGTTGGAAAATTAATGCTAGCCATACAAATGTCGTGATTTCTTACTATAAATGAGCAACATTGCTGAAGATCAGACAATGTCTCGGGGATTTGAGGCATAAAAGCTACAATCCAAAAATAGCCAGCCTGTGATTTTCTTGTTCAGAGGTTTTATCGGCGTAGGGCACAGCGGGCTTACATATTGGGCCAATGTCTGACAGAAACAAACCACAACCAGATAAGCTTTTATTTGAATTAGAGGAGCCATGCAGAAGGTATGTCTTTGAAATGTGTCCAGCTTAGATGAACAGTTCTATTTGCAGTGTACCAAAAACACAATTGTGTCTATAGTTGAGAATCCATAAATTCTTAACGTAGATGAAGCTAAGATAACGATACCTGATAGGAAAAAGTGTGATGTCTGATTAAAGGAAAGCAATAAAATAATGATTGCTAACCAAGCGTTATGGAAATTCCTTACCTTGCTTCTATTGATGTTTCACAGGCACTTACGGCTGAGATTGTCAAGACAATCCGAGACATTATTGCCTTAAACCCGCTGTACAGGTAGGTGATATAAACAATAACAGATTTTTTTTATCAATTTCAGTTTATTGGTCGTTGTAAGCTTTGTAATTTAGGTCGTCCACCCTGAAACAGGAGTTGATCTGTAGACGATAGACGGCTGTGATGTTTTTCGCCCTTTCAAATCTTTGAAAGCAAATGTGTGATTGTAAGGCTGGAGAAACCTCAGCAGAGGGTTGTCTGGTAAGTGTGGGATCAAGGAGACTAACATTAACAGGTTTAGTCATATATTCATCTTCTTAACTAAAACTAAGCTACAGAGTACGGCTGTCATTGTGCTGCAGAATAGTCCTTGGTGGCAGAAAATAGGTCTAGCACACCTTGTTTAGCATATTTGGGGTTGGGTTTAAGGAGAAACTGTCAAACCTTGTCCACACAGGTGAAAACAGCCGGCCCTTATCTGGACCTTACTGCTGGGCTTGAGTTTAATGTTCCACTGTGATCATTCTGCCTGCTGACAACTTTTTCAAGTCACTGTCCAATAAGGTTCTATTTGTCACAAGTGCTGTTGATGTTTGGTTTGAGTCAGTTGTTTTCCTTGCCATTCAGATTCATTGTTGGTTTGCATTCATCCACAGTCTAGTAACTTGTTATTATAAATTTCTTCTTTTGTGATGCTTACCTCTGCCATTTTCCTGCTCATTTATCGTCACAAAGCCATGTGGTTAGTTCTTCATAGATGTTGAAACTGAAAATACCAGCTTTTCACAAGAGGTTACTTTTCAGGCCATCTAACAATTTTGTACCCGTTGGACAGTGTCTATTTAGTAACTGACATGTAAGGGTTGCTGATCTTGCATGAAGACATAGCTTCTCATTGTGTTACCTTCCAGGGAGTCTGTGCTGCAAATGATGCAAGCAGGCCAGAGGGTGGTGGATAACCCCATCTATCTGAGTGATATGGGAGCAGCGTTAACTGGTGCCGAGTCCCAAGAGTTACAGGAGGTACTGGAAGAGACAAATGTAAGTAGTCCACGCTTGATTTAAATCTGTAATGTATTTCAAGGTAGCGATGGCTATTACTGGGGAACTCCCAACACGTCTCGGCTTGTATTAATATCTGGTTAGGGTAATTTTATATTGGAAGATGGTGGTAGCGTGTCTTGTTGGTATTTAACAAAGTGTATGACCTATTATAGTTGGACCGTTACGTCACGCTGATGTGTACGCAGTTATCGCCCATATACGTACAATACAAAGGAGGGTAGCATACAGATAGTATGTAATATACAGGTAAAGTTTAGAAACCCATTTACAAACAAAGGCTCACAAAAACCTTAATATTAGTTCACAAGTTTTATTGATCAGTTGATGTCGATCAAATGTACAGACCAAAAACCATACTAGGAAAATTAATTGACCTCCTATATTTACTTGTCCGTGTAGAAGCCAAACAGCCACCACTTTTTTCGTCCAGACGAATAGAATCTTCTCAAGACAGAGACATGTTTAGTATTTTGACACACTCATTTTGGAGCAGTAGGCCTTTAATAATCAATTAAATTTAGAACTGAACAATATATATCCAATTATTCGATAGGTCTGTTTTCTAGGCAGTAGTCGAGTAAGTAGTGATGGCCTCCCCATAATAGAGGGATGTCTAGATCCTATTTGGATAGTTGAAAGCAATGTGTGTATGAGGCCGTAAAACAGTCTAGTTGATATGTGGGAGATTTAGTATTTGAGCATTGTAAAAGCGAATATCTCAAAGTAAGTTACAAAAGTCAGGAAGTTACTTTATCCTTCATCGTGTATGTTGGTCGGCCATCACATGTCTGTTGTTTGGCTCTGATATGGCTAAAAAAATATGAGACAAATGTATTTACCTAAGATTTGTACATATTGGTGTGCTAACCAACTTTGTAAAGCTTTTGATATATACATTTTAGATTAGAGATGTTATTTATATTTTTCCAATCAGACCGTGTCTCAAGGCTGTAAATCAGAGGAACAGAATGTTGAGGACTCCCAAAGTGCAACTCTTTTCCCTCATTTAGTTTCTTATTATTGTTGTTGGTTTTGCTTAATGCTCACATATGCGTGCCGATGAAAGATGACTGAATCCGCTGTAGGTAACGCATGTACAGGGATTTCTGGAGCTAGAGGAAGGTGGGGGCGCTTAGGAGAGGCTGCAAGGTTGATGGTGACTGGATTATTGGCACCTCAAATTTTGCTTGTTGAACATAATTTTTTGGTAGGAACTTTTGTTAAAGTGCCCTAGTTAAGGCATAGCTACAATAGTCTTGACGGTTATCAGTCAATATCAAGTGATTATCAAGCTTCTTGCTTGTTGAGTTGACATTATTTTCAACTTTGAATGTTTCTTTAACCATTTACGGGCCAGTTAGTAGTTTGGGGGGGGGGGTGTAGGAAGCAGAGTTGTATTCGGAGGACATTAACATGCAATACTTGCTGTAAGAGGAGGTATGCCACGGTAAGTCACTATTGGGTTGTTGATGAAAAAATATCTTGAAACATTTTCAAGTGCGTATTTTCATCAGAAGTGAAGAAGAGGACATGGTGAATAGGATACACGTTAAGATTGTTGAAAATCATAATCCAGGGAAAATATATTTTGCCTTAATTTAGTTCTCTAAAAATCAAATTTGAGGTTGTCTAATGTTATCTATAGTCCACAAGAAATTGTTTACTGCTAAGGAGCCCTCTTTAACCACCAGGAATAGTCCTCTAGCCTGAAATGGCTATATTATTTATGAAGGAGTCTAATAAAATTTCTAGTGTGAATAATGTACCTGGGCATGTGGCTCTGTTAGTAATTGCCCATGAAAAAGGTACAGTGGGACAGAATGGAAACCATCATTTTTTGGAACGAGGCAGTCAAGGGGTAGTAAGGATCATGTGAGAAGTGCTACGTCCTGTGAAGTGTCAACATTCCATGCGTTTATAAACCACATTGTGGAGATTAGTCTGCTAAATGTTGACAGTCGTGTAGATGCTGTAATGCGCTGTGTTTTTGGTGAAAGTTTGTCTCCGACGTAATCTCACAGACGTGTATGGTCAGGCATATTAGTGAGAGTGTGCATTACATGTACACGTTTCTGGGGTACACAGCTTGAACGTCTCTTATTAAAAGTGTTGGGACAAAAGAGGAATCTTGAACACGGAGTAGACTTCTAGAGAGCGATCTATTACATTACCAGAAAGGGAAGCACAGTTGGTTTGTGAGAGATTTTTGTGAAAGAGGTGGCCAGAAGAACACTATAGATGGCATATGGAAATAAATTTCATCAGCAAGGGGGATTAGAAAGGGCTTTTGGTCAGGTCCAGCATACTTGCCCAAATTGTTCAGAAACAGAAAGGGTTTGCAGTTCCTAGGTAGGTCACCCAAGGGGTGAGTGCAGAGAGAGATATGGGATGTGTAATTCCTTTTAGGGCACAGTATCCTTCAGGGGAAAGTGGAGAAGGAGGAGGGGGATTCCTCCTTTCGGAACTAAGGCCCTCACACACCCAGCCAGCTAGGTGTCATGCTTCATCATCGGGCCTGCTCCTCGTCGGGTCGGCGCTGCAATACCCGACGGGCACCCAATGATGGGGCTCTTTGGCGGAGATCTTTTGTTCCTTGCCGTTTGGTGAGGTGTGAGTGAGGGGCCTAGGCTAGTGTAGATGTATTGTAGTGAAAATGCGATTTAAAACGGGTTCGGTAGTCCAAAAAGATACTTTAATAGAATGGCTCCTACCTGATTAAAATAAAACTAGAGTGGCAATTTATATCTTAAATTTATTAGTTCAAGATTGTAATGCTCTACTCTATAACGGTCAACATGTTTCTTGCCACAGTGTCTGAGAGATCAGACGGCAATTCATCAGGACCAAAGTGCAAACTATCTACACCTCGTGGTAGTGACTGGTACAATCTACCTACCACGTATGTTTATAAGGAATAGTACCTAAACTTAGTTGAGGGTAATCCTGTCGAACCTCTGTTCATGCCTCAACAGTACCGGCTGGGCTATGACACATCGAGGATAATTATCCTGTAGCTCAGCGTCACTGCGCCGGATAACCTACCCCTGCCGCCGGTCTTTTTGGACTACCGAACCTGTTTTAAATCGCACCTTCACTACAATACATCTACACTAGCCTAGGCCCCTCACCCACACCTCACCAAACGGCAAGGAACAAAAGATCTCTGCCAAAGAGCCCCATCATTGGGTGCCCGTCTGGTATTGCAGCGCCGACCCGACGAGGAGCACTCCCGATGATGAAGCATGACACCTAGCTGGCTGGGTGTGTGAGGGCCTTAGTTCCGAAAGGAGGAATCCCCCTCCTCCTTCTCCACTTTCCCCTGAAGGATACTGTGCCCTAAAGGGAATTACACATCCCATATCTCTCTGTACTCACCCCATATGGAAATAAATGTCATGAAGCAGAGAGTAACAACTGATTTGTCATAGCCCGGAGGTTAATGGAGATTGAATTATGGAACACGTGGCTTCTGACTTATTTACTGTGTTTTTTATTATTTATTTTATTTTTGGGAGTTTTATATAGCGCAAGCTCGACCTGAAGATATCTGAACGCTTTACATGAGTACCAGTTGCGTTACAGACAGACACATTCATTTTGTTTGGCACGAGGAAATTAAGTGATTTGCCCAGAATCACAGGATGTTGAGCTTCACTGCCGAGACTCGAGCCATGTTCTCCAGCTTCGAGGTTGACAGCTGTAGCCATTAGGCCACATCCTCTCCCCTGGTTATTTTGGCTATAGGTGTGTGATTAGGGAAATTTCACTGGGTGACTGGATAAAGCCTGGTGTTTCAGTTGGAATAAACTTAGGCCCTGATTACGATGTTGGTCGGAGTCGCTTCTGACCGGCATCGCTGCGGATGGGGAACCAACCGACCTCAGGACGGCGGTTCCGACATCAAAATTAGGATGCGAAAGCACATGGTGCGGTCGCAAACTTCAATTTTTCAATGGGAGCTTGTGCGGCGGGCCGAAACCATCCGCAGCACAAGCTCCCATTGAAAAATTGAAGTTTTTAGACATCCCTGCACCGTATTGCAGGCACCTCATGGTGCCTGCCACACGGTGCAGGAATGTGAAGGGGGCATCATAGGTGCCCCCAGGGCCACATGCGGAGGGCCAGGGGGGAAGGAGCCCTGCTAGGGGCCCCGAAAGTGCCATCATAGTCTCGATGGCGGAAACGCCATCCTTAAGGGATTATGAGGCCCGGCCGACGGGCTCCTTGAGCCCATTGGAACCGGCCCGGATTCTCCGGCCGGTTTAAACTCCGACCGCCGTAATTACGGCGGTCGGAGTTTAAACCTGCAATATCGGTCGCTGGTCGGAGGCTTTCCGACCGACATTGTAATTAGGCCCTTATTGTCTTTTATTTGTGAGTGTCACTTTCTCCCACGGATGTCTCCGTTATGTCTCCATAGTATCTGAGGTTCCCCAGATTGGGCACTTGATTGCTCTTTGACAACTTAAGCCATCATTGAACGTTTTGTTTATTTTTGCCTATTTGTCTGCTCGGCCTTTTTTGCTGATGTAACACCATTGAACAGAAGTGGCAGTATTTGTGATTTGAGTTTGGGAAGGAGACAGTTGATTACTTTTCAACTCTTGAAACTTTTTGTTTCTAGTTGTTTATTCCAACTTATAACATTTATGAAAAATTTTAAAATATTTTTCTTCCATTTGTTAGATTCCAAAACGTCTCTACAAAGCACTCTCCTTGCTGAAGAAGGAATACGAATTGAGTAAACTCCAGCAACGGCTTGGACGTGAGGTGAGGCTGTTGAGAAATTCTTCTTTTGCGTCAATGACTGGCCCAGTCTTTGTGAGGAGGATTGTGTAGGGAAGGGTTATTTTTTTCTTTTCTTTTTTGCAGAATGCAAACAAGTAAAATAATATCAATTAGATACTCTTGCTGTTTTCACTTCCTTTAAATATCGGGCGAATTTCTTAATGGAAAACAGAATTGCTGTTCTTGTGGGGTAGTTTTCAGATTGGAATGTAATTTACCTAAAAACTTCTGGAATTTGCAAAAACCCAGAGAATTTTTCACAGGAGACCACATTCGGAAAACACCTGATAAATTCACTCTGCACTCAAATTTCTCCAAAAACAGATATGGTTTAGGTTTCCCTTGTATGTTTTTCCAACTGCCAATTAAGGAAGCTGTGGGGGTAAAGTATGCGCTGACTTGTTCTATTTGATGATTGGAAATTCAAAAAAAATCATTTGAAATTCATTATGCATAAAATTTATTTAGCAATTAAAGAACAGTGTTATTCTAATAACTATTCTTTGTGTGGTGCCTAAGAATTTTGTGTAATTGATATTAAAAACACTACGGGGCTTTTGCTATTTTTAAAGTGCGCTGGCGCTTGCACATACACCTCCATTTACCTCAAGCAATTCTGTATAAACTTTGCCGTATGTGTTCTGGATATTGTAAGGCACCAGTGAGTTCCCCAAGCATGGATAGCCTTCATAAGGTCATCAATAGACATGCCATGTGATGTGCAATACTCTTATTGAGGTCACCAGTAGGTAAGATCTTTTTCTATAGGGAAAACATAGCCATGGCATATTAGCTTCCCTATCCACATGGTCATTGTACAACATACCACAAGGTGGAAGTGATTGTATTAGCCCCTCTGTGTAAAGATAGACCTTGCTCTACCCCTGTTGCAGTAGGCAATTTGCGTAAACCAGGGTCCTTACATTTATGTCCATTCCTGAGACATGCCTCCTGTGTTCAGATGTGGTTGAAGGATTGCACAGGTGGAGGGTGACATGGGTCAAACACTGCCACAATTTACGTTGTTGTGGTCGTACTCTTGGTGTACAAAGTTTGTGCGCAAACAAGAGATTGATAAATGTGACAGAGTGTAAAGCACAAAATCCCTCAAAGTTGTAGTGCCCTCCGGAGGTGTTATGTGAGGGATGGAGTGGTAACGGCGAGCAGGAGTGGGAAAACGATTGCAAATTGGATCTGGATCCAACGTAGCAAACAGGTGGACTAGATATCATCATGGATAGTTTCTCTGTAATTGTTCTTGTGGTATAGTCTGTGGTATTTTTCCTTGCAATAAAATTGAGTATGGGTTTTTGAAGTGTGAAAAAATAAGTATTTAATTGGAGGATTGTAGCAGATGTGAGTAGCATTTAAGAAGGGAAAATTCAATAAGTGAACTCCTTTTATTTTTTGTTTTCCTGCCTGAATAGGTGGAGGAGAAAATTAAACAGACCCATCGCAAGTACCTTCTTCAAGAGCAATTGAAGATTATAAAGAAAGAGCTTGGCTTGGAGAAGGAGGACAAGGACGCCATCGAGGAGAAGTTCAGGGAGCGTTTAAACAGCTTGGTGGTTCCGAAGCATGTCATGGAGGTCATCGACGAGGAGCTGAACAAACTCGGGCTCTTGGACAATCACTCGTCGGAGTTTAGGTATTTGCATGAGAACCTTGAAACAGTGAGCGTGTATTTCATTGTGAACGTTTTCTTCATATCACATGGGAGCTCCATTTTCTAACTCCCCTTGCAACATGCATAACTACTACCTCCTACCAAGTAGATAATAATTGCAGGAGGTTGCCGCCTCACCAATAGAGGATATTAAAAGAATATTCAAGAGATTGTACCTCTGGATGATAAGAAATTAATTCATTCTTAATATCCATAGTTACGCTTTTCCTAATAAGTATTTTGCTAAGCAATTTGGAATCAAACGAATGCAAGTGGATTGAGTATCTATATATGCTTCTGAAACAACAGTTTCCAATATTCAAGCTGTGAAAACGAATGATTTAATTTAGATTTACTTCTTTAGTTATTTTTAATTGGTTGCTTTCCCACTTGTCACTTAATCCGAGCCCTAAATCTTCAATAAGTGTTTGGGAAGAAAGTGTTGACACTACTAAATTGAGAATAAAACAAGCTTTTAAATCGTCTATCTTGGAAAAGACAGATGATGACAACAGTAGCTACGTTTTTCACTTTTTACTGTGCGTGCTATCACAAATTAATGAATGCACATAATTAGACTAATTTGATTTTTGACGTTTTGTTTATTCTTTTTCACCACTGAGGAATCTAAAAATGGGGTAAAATATGGGCACTGCCATTTAATGGTGTCCTATAGAAAGGAGGGGCTCTGTTGGTAACAGAACAGCAATGATTGGATACTATATATGGCAGTAGGTGAAACCCAGGCTTTGATCTGCTTGCATTGAGCTTATGTGGTGCAAACGTCTACAGATATTCCAGCTATTATCAGTCATGCAGTCTGATTGGGGCAGCGATTGGTAGGCCCTTGCAAGGAATCCAGGCATTGGTGGTTAAGGCATGATCAGTTAGTGATGCACTAATTGTGCACTAGGGACCTTTACAGTTTGGAATTGGGTTTTGTCTTCCCTGATCATCTAATGTTCTCCTGAAGAAAGGTATTATTTAAATATTGTGAATCGGTGAAAAGAGCTCTTCTCAGGTAGGTAATGCCACAGTTGAGCCAGTAAAACATATTCCAGATTTTTGTTGCTTGCAAGAAATTGTGAGGGTGCGGGGTGTTTAAAGACAACTCGACAGTAAAACCCAATCATGGTCTTTGTTTTTTCTTTCCTTCAGTGTAACTCGCAATTACCTAGATTGGTTAACGTCCATTCCATGGGGTAAATACAGCCAGGAGAATCTTGACCTTGCAAGAGCGCAGGAAGTCTTGGAGGAGGACCATTATGGAATGGATGACGTCAAAAAGCGAATTCTGGTAAAAGACAAGTCACATTTGTAATTTAATTAAGGTTCTTTTGCAGCCGCCTGTTGCCCTTCTCTCCTTTAATATGGAGTTCAAGACATCACTGTATGTAAAAGGGCTGTCAACTCTATAAAGAAGCAATTGTTCTGCACTCGCCAGTCAGTCACACCCAAATACTCCAATATTTTAACTGAGTCACCGTGCTGTTCCATGAGAAATCTGGATGTGGCATACAAGTATCAGAGGACTGACCTCTGCGGGTGTTGTAGGCCAAGAGATTGTCCCTTTGCTGATGAAAAGAAAACACCCTCTTCCACATCATCAATCTTATACTTAATAAAGACATGGCCTTGCTCAGTGCCTTCCTTTCAAATTCTAAGTTCTATTAAAGGACCTCTCTCTTGGGTGAGATGCTGTACATTTGGAGAAGTCTGGGCACCTCAGACTGCGCTAAAATAAAATCACTCTGATCTAATTGTCAGGCTCGGTCTGTGACCAGAAAAATACTTAATTGTTGTCAACACAGCTTGAAGATCGCTCCTGGATACGGCTAATTTATCATTTTTTCCCTAAATGTTTGAGTTCTTTTGCCACTATAAATCCATTTTGGTTTGGAGAGGCAGTAAGAAAAATATTAAAGTGGAAGACGTGCTTTTACGAACTTTAACAAGTCCTGATGCTCAAATGCTGAGAAGTGTTAAGCTTACAGCACATACTGCAGAAATAGTATTCTGCTGCATTTGAATTTATATCTTTTTAGGTTTTACTGTGCAGTGATGTCACTAATTGATCGAGCTATGTAAAAATCGATCAAATTATCTACAACCATCTCTAACCAATCTGTCCACTATCCATGATTGCCATTACCAACATCCCAAATCACTGTTGCATCCATGCTGCACTTCTATGCTGACCCCTTACGGCTCTTGAAAAACAAAACAATGATGGCTTCTTGCTCCTTTGCCCTGAAATTTACAGCTCTTTGGAGCTCAATCGCTCCGGGGAGCTCATCTAGAGGTGTAACCGCAATACGCATAAGCTTTTATTTAACCATGGTTAGGCTTTAGATCTGTGAAACTCATTTGTGTAACTCTTTATGTTTGTACGATATATATTATTTTTCCTGTGCTTTGATTTCTACATTTCTAGGACACACATTTGTCCATTCTACACTGTAACTGTACACAACTGGGCACCACCAAGACTCATAACATTTGACCATGATAGGTCATGATAGGTCTCTGTGTTTATGCATCTAATGCAGAGATTTATGTATAACCAGTAGGTGGACTGATTCAACAATTTATGTACCTGAAGTTGATACAGTGAGTATTATTGAGTTGAGTAATAGTAACACTTTTTATTTAATATGTTGTAAAGCTCTAATATGGGAGAGAAACCGCTAATCTAAAGTAAGTTGTACTTGACATTACACATCCTGCTGGTTATTGTCTTAGTAGCGCTTCTTCTCTCTGAACCAGCATGGGCCTTCTCCCAAAGCTACCTCTCAGCCCAAACACTGACAGTACATTGTGGGCTTTCCATTTACTGTGTATAAAAACACATGTGACCTATCATGCTTGGATTTGTGTTTAGATTTCCAAAAGCTGAGCTTTCAGCCATCCCACCATCAAATTACTATTCTTTATTTCAGGAATTCATAGCTGTAAGCCAGCTACGGGGGACGACTCAAGGAAAGATCCTTTGTTTTTACGGCCCTCCTGGGGTTGGCAAGACAAGCATTGCCCGCTCAATTGCCAGGGCCTTAAACCGTGAATACTTTCGGTTCAGTGTTGGAGGAATGACGGATGTTGCGGAAATCAAAGGGCACAGGTAAGCAACATACCTGCAAGGATAAAGATCGAAAGGATTGTTACCAGACCATGCATGGTCGCTAGTAATAATACTGTAGATCTGTCCAATTAAATTGTTTTGGGAATCTATTAAAGCAGCGGTTGCTTTTAGTACAAGAGGATGCTCTGTGTACAAGAAGTATATGAAGATGATGTAAGTTAATATTCTCAGCAGATCACCCTAGGATTGTGAGGACATATTATAATTATAATTTACAGCCTCTTGCATTTCAACCTCAAAAGCTAACATTGCGGAGAAGACCATGGTCAGATCTCCAATCTGCCAACCCACCAGCAAGTGGCTTAAGTGACTATCTTCAGGTAGCTTCAATGAATTCTGTAGGAAGAAATTATCATTATGCATATATATGCGGGCGAGATATTTGGAATAGATATTTGACACATATGAATGTCGGGACCCCTCTGTTAACTCGGTAGGTGTTTTCTACAAATTTTGATTTAGACTGAACTTTATGAAATGTTCTTCATTACTTGTTATGAAATGTTAGTCAACACATTTTTTACATATAAAATAAATGTGGCCAAATAAGTGTTACTTGGAGCATATGTACTGAGAAACACAGATTCTGACTTTAATTATTAGAAACACATGTCTAATCTCAACTTTTGTTTTAATTAGGGAGAGAGAGAATGGATGAAAATATGAATGCATTTAATATAAATCAATTGGAGATTAATTTTAAGAATTGTATACCTTGAGTAGATAACTTGCTTTATAATTTCTTTCCTAAACCAGGAGAACTTATGTTGGTGCAATGCCTGGAAAAATTATTCAGTGTCTAAAGAAAACCAAAACTGAAAACCCTCTAGTTCTTATTGATGAGGTACGGTATATTTTTTTTTTGTTACTTTGTACCCGAGTTAGCGTTAGCAGTGTTGGTCCTTTTGCATGCCAGCTTGAAAAGTCAAGAAAGAGAGAAAGAATGAAGTGGCTGCCTACAGCAAGGTGGCTTGGGTCATCCACTGCACTTTCGAAGTGAGATGACCATTGTGAGAATGCTGTTCACCAGAACAGCTTGGGGTGGCTACGCTGAATTTGATCACAGTAAGTCCAAGTGCATAGAGTTGACACTTAGTACCTCTGGCTGGCAGTAAGTGGCTTGTAGAGGAAACCATGAGTCCCGCAGAGGCTTACTAACCACCAACTGTTTACAACGATGAAGAGTCTAACGAGTCTTGGAAGAGCAGAGCATTGAATCTGGATGAATGGCAAGGACGAGACCCCTGTCTCAGAACTCCAGAGTCCGGCAGTAAATCCAGATGCAAATGTAGTCTCAAAGAAAAATCTTGAGAAAGTCCAGTTGCATACTTCGCCCCTTAAATTCCATGTCACTGATGAGGGGTGTGAAAGATGGGTAATGTTTTCAAAGCTATTTTAACAAGTATAGAAGGGGTAAAGGATCTTGCCTTCTGTTGAAGCATTGCTTGCTCATTTTCCTTGTGCATTTACTCTTTGTGGTCTGTTGGCATTAGTTTTGTAAGCATTACTCATTCAGTGTTGTTGCTTCACTCCCATGCATTGTCTGTTTTCAAAGCTTGACAAGGGAAAGGGTAGAGCTTGTGATGTTCCATCATGTGGTCATTGCAAGGGGGCCTTCGAGCAGGGTGCAGCTCAGGGAGGCAGTCTGTACTTTTGGATATAACAGCGCATCACGATGTCTAAAGGCAGCTGCTCAAAATCGCAGCTGGATCCATAAAGGCGTATAGACTTGATAAGGCATAGAGACGGCAGTCCCCGGTACTGGGAAGGGGACAGTGGATGACCTCAGCCCGCCTGCTTCATCCTTCCTTATAATTCCCATACCAGATTCTGCTTCCCATGAGAGCTCCTCCTGCCACACACATATAAAACCATTTTTCGACCTAGAAAGGGAAAGGAATAATTGTGCTACTCACCTGCTAGTTGTTGCAAGACCAATTTGAAGAGTTCCAGCAAGAGATAATCCAGGCAACACTGCTCCTTTATATTCTGACCGGATCCCATCTGATAGCACTAGAAGCCCAAGAGACGTTATCTGCGTTGAAATTCAGCCCATAGTGCCCGAAGAACCACAAAAAAACTTGCCAAGACCCTTTGCATAAAAAGTAGCATCAGTTTTATTTTTTCCAATATCAGTTATGGGCAAAAAAGATCCCTGGATCTCCAGCAGAAAGACAAATTAGTGACTTTGTAGGCAAACCATGATAGACGAGGTTTGAGGAATGGTAGGTAAACTCTCCTGTTCAAGACAGAAAGATCAATGTGGAAAAAAGTTCTTCTGATTTACCCAGAGTCCTTTTTGGGTATTTTTGGTAGATCTTAATCTGTCTGAGCATTTAGATTTATAATCTGGGGGCACAGTTCGATAAGAACGCTTACTTATTAGGAGGCCACATATAGATGCAAGATGCATTGATTTGAAGCCTGTAGAAAGAGCAGAGTGAAATGGCCTACTTTAACTCACGACAGTCGGCAAGTTGGTTTTATTTGACCATATTAAATATCAGAAAAACATTGTAGGAACTTTGTGAGAGTACCAGGGCAGACAGGTGTTACTGGGCTCAGGTTGTGACAAAAGTACCCTTTCACTACTGGTCATCTGTGGTTTAACTTTACTCTTGAACCGAAAACTGAGCACCATGTGCACCCCTTTAGTACTTGACTTTCAGGGTAGTGGAGTCGGGTAGTCCTAAACGTATTCAGTGAGGTGATGAGGGGTCAGAGACTCAGTTAATCATCTAACATGAATAAATACATCAAGGTCTAGCCAGTGCTTTTACTTAGAATAAAAAGTACTTTACTTACTCACACACAACACAATACTGTACATAACATTCAGAAAGACCCTTCATTTGTTATACCGTTGTACTTGGGGACAGAGCTTCTGCGCTTCCTTCTTAGACAGAATTCCTGTGACCATTATACAATATTCTTCAACGGTCCTCCTCGTTAGAGTTTTTCTTGGGGAACGGTTGGGTTCTTCATTGTCTCTCCCACTCCTTGTCCTGGCAATAGGTCAACACCCACCACTTTCAAGAGTTTAATTCAAGTTCAGAGTAGGCAGGTCAAATAATGAAAGTTTCTCCCCCTTTTAGTTGTATGCTCCAAAAAGTATAGTAAATTCAGAATCCCTCAAGTGCAATGTAGGGCTGGCCTACATTTCCATCAGTGGTTGGTTAGCTTATTACTCCACGTGGCATATTCCGTGCATGGCCCACCGAGCCAGTTTGTCATCTGGTCATACCAACCCAGCCGACATCTTGAGGTGCGCAGTTCTGACGCATGTCAGTCAAGTGAGTGTAGGCACAGTCTGCACCAGCGGTGGACTAGCGTGTTCAAGCTACGCTGTTCAGTCTGGTGTCCTTGGCTTGCAGTTACTTCCTCCGGCCCATAAACAAGCCTCTCATCTAAAACAAAGCTAGGATGTTACCTGAATGCAGGTTGTAGTCTTCACATTACGCTGGATCTTGAACACAGGTCTGTTCGTGGCAACTGTTCGACTCTGTCAGAAGTTTTTCCGCACCATGCACTTCTAGGGACATTTTCACCCAGTGGACTTTCCACACGGCACTTGAGAAAGGCCCCCAAATGCATGCATTTCAAAAAGGAAACGCAATGCAAGGATACTCAAGAGTTTCAGACCTTTCCTGTTTGGTGTGAGACCCGATACGTCGCAGAGAAACTTGCACACTGCTTGAAAGCGGCTGCCACATTTATATAGTAATGTGGCAGACAGTATTTGTGTATTCCAAAAGTTAGACAAGTCATTGCCTTTTGCTTATTCCACTCAGGTTAGTACAGCCAAGGTTTTTGTCACGAGGAAGGTGAGTGAACTTGACAGACTTTAAGCTGGAGAAATCCAAAACAAGGGTGGCTACCCTACTTAACTACCTGTTAACCTGTGTTTAGCCCTTCCAGAGACCAATGGGCGCTAAAGTGCATAGGAAAACTCCCTAACTTTAAAGGGGCCTTCTGTTTCTTTCCGTAATACTCCTCAGTCTGACTGCTACAAAGAATTCTTTGGAATGATCTGAGGAAGGCCCTGCTGTTCACATCTGCATCTCCCTCCAACACTCTACCTTAGGTAACACTTGAACATAGTAAGAGAAAATGAATCCCAGTGCTGCTCTGACCTCCTGAGTCGCACCTGCTCCTTACACTCAGCCTCTGCACGCTAAACAGTGCAAGTATGGGACTTCAGTGTCCCACATGGAGAGTGAAGGACCCAGTTGCTGGGGAATTTAAACACATCAAAAAAAGCACACGAGAGGCTAGTGGGCCAGAGACAGGTAAAAATGCCTGACCTACTAAAATCATATCGCTGCCACCCCTGTCAGTGCACAGGGCTGTTGAGCACTTACCAAAGTTAGGTGTACTCCTCTGACCACAGAGACCGCTATAGGTCTAACTGTTTGTCACAGAGATGCCTCTACTTCACACATGTTAGTCCTGTGAGCTGAGGGACCAAAAAGCTGCACCTAGCTATTGTGAATTTGGGCCAGGAGTGCATGCTACATAGAACCAGGACGTGGACCTTTCTCCACTGCAGTAACTGCTTTTACCTAAATTTAGCATTACGCAGTACTTGTAGGAGAATGCATATCTTTAAAAATATTTCATTGATATTAAAGTTGTCTCCTGATTTGCTGCCTATTACCTTTTGCACAAGAATGTCCTATTTTTAATGTGCTGAAACTTGAATGTTTTATAAAAATCTGTGTTGTGTCGTAGGTGGATAAAATAGGGCGCGGCTTTCAAGGCGATCCATCTTCAGCACTTCTTGAACTTTTGGATCCAGAACAGAATGCAAACTTTTTGGATCATTACCTCGATGTTCCTGTTGATTTGTCTAAGGTACTTCTTATTAAGACACTTCATTAAAGGACTCCTGGCTGTTCATCAGGGATTTAGAAGTCCGTCGTGCATATGTAGTTTGCTTGGTGGGATCACTGGTTTCAATATCGTTCCACGTCACCTGTGTACCATGGGCATAGCGAAGGCCATTGTGGTACAGATGAGGTCCTTCAGGTAAGTAGACTACAGTCTGCCTCAAATCCTTATTTGTCTGTGAAATGCAAAAATATATTGGTCATGGCTAATTAAGGTACCCAACGTTAATTCAAATACACTTACGATATAGACAAAAGACAACAGTTAGGAAATCATAAACTTGATGACTCTTACCTGTGTATGGCCAATAGAATTCTAATTGCAATGTATGCTCCATAAATCCGTCTTAACGCTAAGTTATTGTCAGCAGTACAGCCTTGTTTAAGTTTTTAGAACCTGCTACAGCTAGAACTAAACCAGTGCTTTTCTCCTTACTCCATCAGTACCTTTTATGCGATGGGTGGGAGTTCTTATTGTGTGTTCGTTGTGTTGCCTATAATTAAGCCATTTCTTCCGATGGGGAAAATTTATTACCTTGCTGCAGACAGCAGATGCTTTTGTTGTGCTCCATCCTTTTGAATCTGCTTCTGCTTATGATGATCTCGCCATGAACCTCACCCTATTGCCAGTGGAACTATCTTCTCCTTGCAGCATGTTGTCTTCCTGACAACGGCTATACAGGAGCAAATGCAAATCTGTTTCTCTTTTGGATATCAATGGGGATGGAGAACATGGATGCCGATTGTCTGACAAAGAGTGTAAATGACAGTGAGCGAAAGGACGTGTATTGTCTGAAAGTGTGATTGGTGCCTCCTGTTCCCTAGATGAATGTTGGTTTGGATTGCGTCGAAGGTGACACAAACTGAAATTGGTGTGAGTGCTGGTAAGTTGTCTCTATGCTTTATTTGTCATGGCTTTGAAGGTCCCTCCTCTGTGAGGATGACACCCTGTCCGCCATCTCATTTACTCTGGTTAAGCCAAGCGCAATTAAATGCATCAGTGTAGAAGTAAACTCAACACACCATCTTTGCTACTGTAGGCCAACCTGATCGATTCAGTCTGCTAAGAGGTCATATTTACTTCCGTACTTCTAGCAAGCACGAGCTCAGCGATGTATTGCCAGCAGCCTCTGTCTCCTGCGTTTAGACCCAATCTCCTCTGTCCTGCCCAAGCTGGGCATGATTGAAAACAGAAAAACTAATAGCCTGTGCCTAGGTGCTGACATGTCTGATCTTCCTCTCCTTTGTACAGCCCTATCTTCCCTTCGCTGCTCTTGTGTGAACCCATCTTTTTGTGTCTATGCTAGCCAATTCTCCCTCCTGGTATCAACCTACACATGTTGATCAACACGGTGCCAATGACTGCTGACAGATTCTACATGACTTATATTAAATACAATCTTTTGTCCAGCGAGATTGGTGTGCGTACATGTTAGTCATCTCTGTTTTAGAGGTCTTTCCAACGCCATTGATTTGTTTTCTTCAGGTGCTTTTCATTTGTACTGGGAACATGACGGATACCATCCCGGAGCCTCTGAGGGATAGGATGGAGATGATCAACATATCTGGATACGTAGCGCAAGAGAAGCTGGCCATTGCTGAGGTACCAACAGTTTATTCCTTTTATTTGTACTATCCATGCTGGCAGAGATAGGGTACCTGCAACACAGCACACAGGACCAAACCACAGCACACGTTTAGTACAATTACCAACAGGGCGTAGAACAGAATGTATGTAAACTGCTGCATGCATCTGCTTCCTATACCAAGTTCTGTCAGATTCAACTGAGGTAGGTTGGTTGTTCAAAGGGGTCAGGCTATTTTCCTGTGCTCTGTGAGACCACCAAGCAATGGGACAATCCTTGTGACATATTCCTTGGACATACAGGAACTGTATACTACTGCAAACTCCCTTAATTGTTTGTAGCCTTTAAATTTCTGGGGGTACCACAGGCTTACTCTTGGTTGCTGGTATGAGGTACACTGACTCAATCTTTTTTTTAAAGATATAAGGCTTTTAGTGTTTTTAAAATAATCTGCTCAATATCTAATAAGTGTTATGGCTTTTAGATGACTTCTACATAACACGGAGAACTTGTAATGCAAAGCAAGTTTGGTATAAAAACAGTTTAAAAGGGGGGGCTGATGTCGAGCAGATTGTCTGACCATGGGAGTATAGACTTCTGGGTGCACAAGCATGTTACTGCCACAGGTGCCCATTTCAAGTGCATCAGAGGTAGTCTCTGTCACCAGCTTATTGGTGAGAAGAAAAGCAGGACCCGTGTCTGCACTGCACAGTTCTGCAGCAGACGGCCAAGGCCTCATGGTTTTGAGCGACCTTATTAATGAATGCAGCCTCTATTCAGTAACTTGTGCTGTTGACATCAAATTCCAACTAGAACGTGGATGCAGAGTTCTGTTTTCCGATGTTGCTCTGGCCACGACAAGGACTGCTGGCACTCTGGAGGGACATGTCACATTTGTGTGGCAGGGTGAAGAAGATCACGGCTGGTGGCAGGCTGCTAGCTTGGGCTAACTCATGTTGGCTTCATTTGTGCAGACAGTTGATAGCATTCACACACTGGTTGTAGGAGCTTACAACAGTGACTCTCTAACAACAAGGGGCTGCCTCAGAGTCATAAATGCTGACATCTTGCCTTGCAGATTTTGATTCTACACACACCATTCTAGACATCGCTTCTTTGTCGGACTTGATTGTGATACAGCACCTCCTGTCGTGCTCCAGCTTAGTGGAGCTCAGCATGATGCAGCAGAGAGGCCTAACTAAATCTCTTCCTCTGGCATGCATGGCAAGTTCTCTGCACTCTAGACAGTCTACCGCAGCACAGATCTTCCGCTCAATCTCGCGGGTATTGTCTTTAAGCTTCGGGAGGCAAACTGCCAAGGATTTCTGCCTTTGGCCCTCACCTTCCTCTTCAAGCATATGTAGCAATGTGAACCTTGGATATGCTTGAGAGTTCGCTTTAAATCTAGTACTGGGGCAGTTGACCAACATTCTACTGTCCGGTGAAATTCAAAGTTAGTCTCAACTTTTGGGGAAACCAACCCGGTGAAAGTGCATTTTCCTTTCAATGCCATTTCTCAGTCGCAGCTAGTTTCAGGTGAGTGGTCTCTCTCCATTCGTGTCTTGCTTCCTGACAACTCTTCTTCTGCAACATAAATCACCGGTTATGATGGATAGGCAGGATGCCCAGTGCATGAATGGCTATAAAGGAAGGTTGACCCGGCATCTCAAACACAGTTCAGTCCCATTCGAGAAGTCCTTTCAAACAGCAGTGACTGGTGTGGGCCATGCTTCTTTGTTTTTGATTACTCTATTATTATTTTTTTGTTTAAAGCTTGGATTTTTTTTAAAGATAAAATACAAACATCACCAAAAAGCATCTCTTTGCAGATTTAAACAATGGCAGTCGGGTGCCCTCAGAATCATGAACAATGGTACAGCCGAATAATTGGTACCCAGCATACGATGTTTAATACAATTGTCACTGATAAGTGTGCAGAATTGAAACTATTGCTTCTATTGCGATGGCCCTGGAGGAGAAGCTATGTAGGACTTAAGTACTGATTCCAGTCTGCCACTGGCTCATTCAAGGATCTCATATGTTTCAAGTATGGAGAAGCTTACTATAGTTGAATAAGATTGCTTATTCTTATGCAATGTAGAAAATGGATCTTATGTTTTTTGGGGGAAAGTCAATTTGGATTGTCACATGGTGTACCCAGACAAGGTCAATGTTTGCATCAAACTTTGAAGAGTCACAGGCGAACAGATTTGTAGTAGTCATGGATGCATAATATTCATTTTGCAACATTTTTTAAATCACTTTAGATGTTCTTTGATGCCTCTGTTAATAAGCTCTTGTTTGACTTAATGCTCCTCTTTCCTGGTGAAAAGTAATTGCCAATTTCTTGCAGAGGTACTTGGTCCCACAAGCACGTGTGTTATGTGGTCTGGATGAGGTGAAGACCAAGATTACGTCAGAGGCACTTACTGTTCTTATAAAGCAATACTGTCGTGAGAGTGGAGTCCGCAACCTTCAGAAGCAGGTGGATAAGGTAAGGTAAAGGTTCCGCTGTGGCTTAGTTCCTTTCATACGCTAATTGGCTGCTGAAGAGTTTGTGTGAATTTTACCACCACATCTACAGAGGCTAAAAATTACAATTGAAGACCTTGAGTGTTGTAGAATCAAGCTTCATGGATCACAGGGTCAGCTAGTGCTGTAAATTATTTAGGCACCAGAAATCCAAGGCTGAAGGAGACTGGGGAAAATGGGAATAAGAAGAATATTTCAGCATGATTCATGTAAAAATATTAGGAGAAAGCAAAAGAAAAGATGATCAAGCATAAAGAGTTGTGGAGCGAGAATAAGAGAGGGTTCATTACAGAGGCTTTAGGGAACCATACAAGTTAAAAACAACGTGTGATGTCTCGTAGCACTACAATGTGCAGGAGTGTTAGGGAAGGCTGAAATGAGTGTGTGCTGAAGCCTATCACCTTTTTTGCATGGAAGAACAAATTGTGATACTCAAAAACAAGAACACTGTCACAGCAGTTGATTCTGCTCACTACAGATCTATCAAAAGTAATCCAATCCAGATTGGAATTGGGATCCCTGTTTCGCAAGAACAAAAAAAGTGAAGAAAACATGACACATTATTTACTTCATTAAGGTATTGCCTCAATCCATTTTGCCACGAAACAAAATTCGTGAATTTAATGTTTGACTTGCAAGCCATAGAAAAACCAATTGAATTTGTGACAGCTGCAAAGACATCTTTTCTCAGTGGGCAAAAACTACAATTCACGCTCAGAATTAAACTGAGAACCTATTTTCCCAGGTTTTACGGAAGTCTGCCTACAAGATTGTCAAAGGAGAAGCAGAGAGTGTGGAGGTGACCCCGAATAATCTACAAGACTTTGTTGGGAAGCCCATCTTTACTGTAGATCGGATGTATGACATCACGCCTCCAGGAGTGGTCATGGGACTGGCATGGACAGCAATGGGTAAATTAGCCTTTTTTTTTTTTTTTTAGGTTTTGGCAGCCTATCATCCTTTAGCCGCAATGTGTTTTTTAAACAAATAGCAACAGGACATATGTTTAAAAAAGTTATTCAATGCATTATTATTGATTAATAAATGATTCAGTGTAATAAGAATGTGAGTGTATGCGGGTAGTGAAGCCTCCTTATTCATCTTGGCCAGAAGAACCCTTTAATACTACCCAACTATGGAGGATTCATTGCGAAAGAAAGAGGCGAACCGCTTAGCTTTCTCTAAAAATGAAATATGTGTTTTGCAGTATTCACAGAGAGGATTATGCTGGCCCCACAGAAATTGAAAAGATGTATGTTGAGGGATACGTAATGGTCTAAATACTTTGGTACAGAAGAAGCTAGGGAAAGTTATCCCTTTGGTAGCACCACTGTTAGATCCTCAATTCCTACTGTTAATTCAGCATATCCACGAGTCCTCTCCAAGGCTGAGTTTGGTATCTATCCCTACTGGATTACATTTCTTTTATTTTTAAGAGTCTGCTTATTTGATTCTATAAGTTACAGAAAGTCCGGGTGTATAGCATTAATCTGCTCTTGTTGAGCAATCATGCCTTCAAAAAGAGGCCTCTTGTTGCAAATTCGGGTGTACGAAGCAAAGCACTGAAGACTTTAAGAACGAAGCAATATTTTAGCTAAACAGGAGTATGGTTGTTTTAGTTGCAGTAGTGGATTGTTCTGTCATGTATGTGCCATTCCCATTAGGGTTTTTAAAAAAAAGAAATACACAGATTGTAAGAGGTTGAGTATCTCCATGTCCTGAGGCAAAAAACCCTCCACCCAAAAAGGTAATAGTCGAGTGCTTTAAAGTCTATATGATGATGCAGCAAGCAAGAGCAGAGTGCTAAGAACTTCAGAGCTGTGATCAAAATGCCTCATACAGGAGTCATGCTGCAGCATTCTGCAATCTCTGCATTGGTCTAATCTGATTAGGTATGAAGAGAAACTGCTGCTGCCTTCCAAGCGTGGAAGCAATGGCTGACCTTTGTGTAGAAACAAAGGTGTGGAAAAATCAGTTTAAGAGATTTATGTTGAAATAATCCACTCAATGATAGCTTATTAGGGTTGGGGAAAATAGGCTCAAAAAGCAGCATTCGTTCCATCTAATTTTTACAGTCTTGGGAAAAACTGATTGTTTCAAATATGACCGCTGGCTAACTATCAGAAGGAATTCCATTTTAATTAAACAAAAAAGAACAAAAGCTATTTCAGTGGAGCACATTTTTACAAAATAGAAATATTTTCTACAGTGCTGTAGACAGTGTTTGATTAAGTTTGAGGAAATTGATCATGCAGGGAATTCTGGCTCCAATTAACTTTAATTTGCGAGCGTAAGCTTTCTGTCCCTTAAAAAGGCATCCCAGAAATGGCTGAAGTGTCCATTTTGTTCTCTTAAGTCTCATTTTCTCTCACACTTCTCCTAGGTGGCTCCACTCTGTTCATTGAGACCTCCCTGCGACGGCTGCGGGATAAGGAGAGCAAGGACGGCTCCCTTGAAGTAACTGGTCAGCTCGGTGATGTGATGAAGGAAAGTTGCAAAATTGCTTACACCTTTGCTCGTGCTTTGTTGATGAAGAAAGAGCCTTCCAATGAGTTCCTTTCAAATTCTCACATTCATTTGCACGTGCCAGAGGTAAGCACAATGCCAGCAAACATATCTCTCTGAAAGACAGATTGGAATAAAATTCTTTCCGACCCACAGAAATTGTTACAGTAAGTTCAATTGGGATTGTGACAAAAGAGAAATAACTGAAGAAGCTTATCTCTGCTATCAGCCTCTATTACAGTCTTGCGTATATCCAACCCAAACTCAACCTATACTTGCAAATCCAGGTCGTCAGTAGGGACTTAATCTCTTTTTTAATATGATCTTTTTCTTACTTTCTTAATAATATCTTTTATTTCGGCAACCAAGCCATAAAAAGTTTACATAAATAAAATTCAATAGCAGCATTTATCATACATACAAAATTATTGCACATGCAAAGATACAGATAAAACAATTCTTTAAATAATAAGATGGCGCAACTAGCAGATAGTTATTAATATTGCAAATCATGTCCATGTCACTGGTATATAGTAATTCTATTTCTATGTAAAATAGGAATATGTCCTCTGTGCAAAAAGCAATATCAAAGTAATTTCATATGGTTATATATAAAACATGTGCAAATAGCAGTCTAAAAACAATTCATAAACATATAGCTTCAATCAACATCTTAAAGAAGAAAAAAGAGGACACTAAGCGGCCTGTTTGGGCTTACTCTGGCAATTTAACTGTCATGGTTAGCAGTTATCTAAGGCCTTCTTCCTTTGTTTCCAAGCACAATGCAGGTACCGAGATACCGCAAAAGCTAGTTGTTCGCTGGTGTCACTCTTGATAAGTCTTGCGACTACCCAATAATGTCTCAAGCCCATAAGTTTTCATACCGCTAACAGCCATTTCTTTCGTGCATACCTATATAAAGGGCAGAAGAACATAAAATGATCCTCCGATTCTTCAATATTAGGGCAATTTGGGCAAAATTTAGAATGAGAAGGTGCATTAGCCCATTTCGAGGTATGAATTCTCAGGGGTAGTATCCCACATCTAAATTGCACATATAAACATTTGGACTGAAATGGATACATTCTGTCCATATAGGGCTCAAGACTTGGAACACACTTGTGAATCAGAAACTGGCCTGTCAGGCTGCTGTCCTGATGAGCTTCCCACGTTTGCAACAGAACTGCCTCCCAGTATAGCTGTTTAACTTTTTGTGCATCTCCCTTAACAATCCACTCGGGATGTCCATAATTCATCCATACCTATTCTGTGTGATGTTCTTCAGCCATGGAGTGCACAGGGACCTGTCAAGACCTAGCCGGTCTTTTTACGCAATCTCTATATATTCCTAGTTCGTGCGTGGACCACAATCTAATCCAATATAACAGAGGTTTTATTAGAACTGTTAGGTGTTGAGGGCTAGGTCTAGTCACAATGGTGTGATGGGCGAGCTTGGGGGGGGGGGGAGTTTAAATAAGGCCTTAATGAACTTATTTTCGATTTTGGTTAAGGACTCTGTTATAGCAGAGCCCCATATCTCTGCTCCGTATATCGCAGATGTTACCGCTACTGCTCTATATACGGTAAGGACTGGGGACACAGCACCTCCCGAAGCAGCCCTATATTTTCTCCCTATTGCAGAGGCTTTCTGTTGGAGAATGACTTTGCTTTTTTCCAACTGTGGACCCCATGTTTGGTTGTCCCTTAGCCTCACACCAAGATAGTCAAAATGTGAGACTTTTGCAAGAGGGAGTCCCTCGATGGTCACATTGCCTCTGTATTTTTTATGGGGATTTATAATCATGACTTTGGATGGATGGATATCTTAATAATTTCTTGCTTTATTTCCACTCAGGGAGCAACGCCAAAAGATGGGCCCAGCGCCGGTTGTACCATAGTCACTGCCCTTTTGTCACTGGCCATGAATCGACCCTCGAGACAGAACGTAGCAATGACTGGAGAGGTATCTCTGACGGGGAAAATTCTTCCAGTTGGTGGAATCAAGGAGAAAACCATTGCTGTAAGACTTTTCTTTGAACTTTCCTTAAAATATATTACAAATACACTTTCTGTGAGACAAGTAAATGTCGATTTCATGTGCATGGTGTTCGCAGAAGTCCAATCTACCCTTAAAAGCAAATAGCAGGTTCCTCATCTCTAGTCTAATCGTATGCGCCTATAGGCCTGGCACATCGTCACTTAAAGTTAAAAGCCACCTGTTGCTTTCTTCAGTGTCTATTTTGTTGCTTCATCACTAAACTTTCTGGTTTAATATGACCTGTATTTACATCAGCTCTTCTTCTCTTACTCACTTATCTTAACTTGCCAGCGTGACCGATTGTTTATTGCTCTCTCCGAGGTGTGAGTACTGCCTAGACCTAACCATCCCTCAGAGAGTATTAGAATCTTTTTTGCTGGCAGTTGGAAATATTCAGAGCTTTTGTTATTTAAGGACTCCTTACATCTACCTAGTACTCATGTCTCATTAGTTGGATGTTTTGTCAAAGTTTCATCAAACCACTGCAGAAGGCATGCTTGAGGGTTTTCAACTCCCTGGAGTCTGCTTCTTCATGTGCATGTTTTCCAGTTGGTAGTCCTGTGTATATGTGTGTTAATTATTTGCCCATCTGCTATAGTTTTTTCCTAAATTATTTCTAAAGTTCCTGAAAACCAGTATTTTTTTTTTTTGCTTGGATCAACAAAAAGAACGCATGCATTGCCTTCTCTCAGAAACATTTCTGATTCCTGTGAAATAGGTACTTTCCGAACAAGATTTACAGATTCCGACAGAACCTTAAGGGTTTTTTTTTTTTATAAACTAGGACGTGTTTCCCCTAAGTGGAAGACTCCACATTGAGTGTCTGTGATGTTTTTTCCATGGTGAAAGTCTCAGATGTAAAAGCCTAATGAGCCGCAAGTTTCAGCAGATGGAAATTGATGACCTGACTAAGCCTTCCTCATTAGAAATGGCCCGTTCCCTTTTATTAAAGCCTCCATCCTGGCTCTCATTGATGACCGTATCAGTGCGTAAAATGGATCCAAAATCGGCTTGTGTGTGGACAAGTTTGATCTCCTCTCTACTGACCAAAGATCACCCTTAACCCTTGTGTAATACCTCCTGAGAGAGAGCTAAGAGGACTTGAAAAAGGTGACAAGAAGTTATATTCACCGTTAAATTACTTTGCCATTTTGACAGGCACATGTGAGTGATGTTAGGTTGTCTCTGTATTTGTTTCTTGAATACACAAAAGCCAAGGCCATTATGCAGGACCATGGTATTGGCAAACAACAATATAGACGAGACACTGGCTTCAGACAATAGGCCAGAGGCGTTCTTCTGCCAAGACAGAGCAGAGTAGTTTTTGGAATGAGGTACAGGAGAAATATTAGATATGTCAGCCGATGTCATAATGGTCGTCGAAAATCACAAAACTGAGGCACTGCTGAATCCATGACCTCAATTTTTTCAGAGTGTCTATGATTTCCTTTAGTTTCCCTTGTTCCACTCTGCATAATTTGTGTCGAACAAAACAACAACAGCTTAACATCTTTTGTAAAACACATACATGACTCAAAATGAATAGTCTCTCGGCAGGATGCATGTTCAGCAGGAGTTAAAGATGGAGATGTGTAAGTCCTTCCTGAAAGAGATCAGAGGGGGACATCAGTTACGGATACTAAAGGGCCTTTAAAATATTGGCTATGTGTTTTATTATAACCTTTCAGAATAGTGAGCTTGTTGTGGGTGACACACAATGCACAGGGGGTGACTTTTCATTACGTAAGGTGGCGGCAGTACTAGGGAGACTGCATGTCTGATGTAGCTGAACTATATTGTATTACAAGCCTTCATGACATTTGTTAGTCCAGCACCATAAGTTTGCATTTTATTCTACACTGTGAAGCCCTTGTTTTTAAAATCATTCAGTTCCTCATACCTATCTAAATTAAATTACCAGTCATATTGAAGAAATTGTCCTTTAACGTCACAGAATCGCTGCTTTTTAATGTCCCGCTCATTGAAAATGTTCCTTAACTTTCTCCAATCCCGCCCCTTCTTTGACCTCTTAAGGCACCCTCTAGTTGCAAGCCATCCATCTTACATAAGTGTAAATATATTTATTGAGCAGTATTAAAAGTATTACATATCTGCTTTTAAGACCTATGCATCCAAATTGCGCAGAACTGAGGAGGGAATATTACATTGCAACACAGGTGCAAATCTTACGAGGAAGCAGCTGTGGTGGGATAAGAATTACATTTGACGATCAGAGACGGAGGGGTATCTTACATACTAAAAAATAAAGTTAAAAAGAACTTTCCTAAATTTGGAATATACTCACTTGTGCCAGATTTAAAACACCCCACTATCCCCACGTAATGAAATAATTATTACTTCTACTTACTTGTTGGAAATGGCTCCAATGATGATATATTTCCGTCAATAGTCTTATATCTAGGACTGTGCAATGTAAAGTGTAACAAGCTTTACTACACTGTCACAATTCTATTACTTTATCTCAAGCAGTCTTTTTTTTACTTTGTCATTTAACACGGTTATTCATCTGCTGCCACTTTTTACTTCACATTTTTTTTATTTTGAGGGTGGCTTATGCAGCAAGATTTGTTTTCCTATCTAAGATTTATTTAAAACAGTATCGCATAAGTGACTGACTAACCATGTCTTGTGTTTCCTCTAGGCCAAAAGAGCTGGTGTCACATGTATAATTTTCCCCTCAGAGAACAAGAAGGATTACTTTGACCTAGCAGATTTTATTACTGAGGGACTGGAGGTGCACTTTGTCGAACAATACAATGAAATTTATGACATCGTTTTTCCTACGGAGCCTTCGCATAGTGGATGAAAGAGAAGCATAACTTTCTATCTGGACTCGCCTCGTTGGCCAACAGAATCTAAACTGCTAGGCGCATCGAAGCTGAAGCAGTTTTTAATGTTACACCAGTTCTCAGATATTGCTGCTAAGCAGACAGTGAGATAAACTGACCACGGCTTAATTTACTATTGCCTATTTGTTCAGTGTATATTTCTTAATTTAGTAATGTATTAAATTAATTGAAAAAATATGCTTTTTTTTTTTTTTTTAAAGTAATTAAATATTTTCAAATCTTGTTGTGGACTCAGCCTTGGAGTATAGAGAGGGACGGGGCACTTAATGCATATTGTCTCATTTTCATACGTCTAACTAAATGCAACCATGTAATGATGAACCAATAATCCATCCTGGGCTTTCATTCAAAAACTTGATGAATTCTTGGAGTTGTAGTTCTTGTCCTATCAGTTGGACCAAAGCACCCTAAATAGCACTGACTAGAGGCATCATACCTCCAATAACATGAAGACATCCGATAGTTGCACGATCAGTTTAAAGTGCCACGTATGGAAACTACATTAATAGACCTGGTAGGAAATAGCCGGAATCGACAAATCCTTCAGGAGTTTGTCTCTGGTTTACCCAAGGTAAGGAAGCCTTCTGATAGTCACGATAATCTAAAATAAACCTGTAAGAAATAGGTCTCTGCATAGAAGGCTAAAGTCATGCAACATAAAAAACCATCCACAATCACCATGAAATCCAGTATCTGAAGAGAATGCTCAGAGGTAGACCATCAGCAGAGAACTGAAATAGGGCTCACAACAAAGACCTGTGAAGCAACAAGGAGAAGGATCCAAAAGCTAATCCAAGAGAAAACTGAAATGTGACAGTAGTGAACCGGGTGTGATGAACCTATCAAAAAAAGACTTCGGCTGTGTTGCGATGCAGAGCTACATTGACCTCCTTAAATAAGGCTGTACATGAAATGGGAACTGGATATGTGACCACCATCCTAAATTGGTTTCGGTAATCACCCAAAAATAATATAGTAAAAGGCATGCAAGATAGAATGGACTCATGGAAAGGAATATCTGGGATGAATTCAGAATTTGAGTCAATGTAACACCATAAAACTCTGTAATTCCAAGAATGGCCCGGAGGAGCTCACATTTTACCACAGCCATTGCACGTCCAGGAATGAGGCGCTGCAAAGATTGCTGTAGTCCAGCGGTAAGTCAAGGGAGACTGATAACTCATTCAGAGAGGAGAAACCGAACAGGGACACCATGCACATGTGGTGGAACTCTGGGAAGCACCTGCTCCCAAACGCGCACTGCATCTTCTTCAAGCGGAGCTGGTCAGCTGCCTGGCTTCAGCGAGTCGCTGTGGCAGAGACATAACAGGATTGCAGTACCATCAACAGATCATCAGTGACTAGGCAGGGTTGGCGACACAGTTACTACATGCCTGGAGGTGTGAAAGAGAAAAACACCCGTCCTCCACTGTGCCTGTTGGACATGGTATGCAAAAGACATGGTAGAGACCATCTGTCCAACTCTGCCAGCTGACAGCCCAGAGTTAGGACGAAGTCAGAACAAGACTTTGGGAGGCGCGCTGCAGATTGCTAAAGTAAACTATCATACTGTTTTGATGGGTGTTGTACAGTTATAAATGGTTACCTTTTTTTCAAGAATCGGGAGTGATTTAGTTGATCATTCCGCGATATTTAGCTATGTGGCACAAATTAAAGAAGGAAACTAGATAGCCTAAAATTAACATATCACTGGCATAATTAAGTATTAAAAGGTCTATGATTTTGGTGAATAAAGAAAACCATGGAGGTGCATACCAAATTGTGGCATCCATCGCGAAGTTGGTGAGGAGTCTGTACCAAGTCCTAAATATTTTATAATGTAATAAAATTGCCTCTTCCCTGAAGTACGCAATATTTCTAGAACAGCATATTAACTTTTTTTTATGAATACCTTCAGCCTGTAATTCTGCTGTTTCTAGGCTCTGCAAATAACAGGTGTTACTATTACCCAATTTAATGTTCCTAAAATGACTGGCCTTCAGAAGGATGAAAGGCTCTGTCGGCCTTGCTGAGAATCAAACATGTGATTTGTCAATCACCTTATACTTCACAGGGCCAGTGCCCTCTACCTGCCTCCTTATAGCATTTAATCTGTCTATCAGGTTCTTTGTGCAATGGACAGTCGAACGGTTTTGTTTAAATTGAAAAGTGCTATAGGAACACTGCACTTTCATAATAGGTAAATGTAATATATGAAACTTAAAAGAAGGAAATTGATGACAAAAGGATTAAAATGCTTATGAAATTAAGTACAAAGTAGATTTTTATGGAGTGGTAGAGAATTCCACTGGCCAGGGAACTAAGCAAACATACAGGTTGAAATGGATATTTTTTTTTTCTGTTTGTTAACGACTACACATTTACAGGGAGCTTTACTTTGAAGATCCGAAAGAGCTTTTTAGGTCTCGCAGACCTGCGTTGCAGCGCGCATGCACTGCTCGCTCTGCGAGGCGTCTTGTAATCGAGTAGATTTCAGAAGTGGACTTGAAGCCCTGCCCATCATTCCTATTGGCTGGCGTCATAGTTTATGCTAAACGCTGGCTTCCGATTCAAAATGAGGCTTCTTTGTTACCGCCCTGTCTCCTTCTCGGACGGCCCATCCGGACTGGATCTTTCACTTGCGGCGTTACACAGTCTCCTTCATTAGTCGGGACGCACTATATTTTTGTCACAGTGCCGACACCTTGTTTAAAATGTGCCTCGGGCGGGCTCTCTTACCTCGTCCTCGGATCCCAGGCAGCACAGCGCCCTATACTCACAGCGCTCTCCTTCCATCGCACAGCTCGCCAATGATCTCTTGATAAGCAAGGCCTGATTGCCAAAGCCGGTTCCCAGCCGCCCTGGCCACCTCAGACGACAGGAGAGATCGCTCTGGTGGTGCCCAGCAATATCCGCTCCTCGCGCCGCTGGGACGACGCAGCCTGTCCGCCTCTTTGCACAAGGCCAATCAGTTCTGACGAGAGTGTCAGCTTTCTGGTGTTTTCATTTATATTTCACGCCATAACTCGTGAGGTTATTTATCCGGGTCCGTTCTGCCTTGTTTTTGTTCTCATCAGTGCGTGCCAGCTCCTCACGCTCCCCCCTCCCCCCAACGTCCCTGATACAAAGGTGCTTTACATCTTAGTACACCATCACGTTCGGTTTTCCATTCTATTCATGCAGTCGCCATTGCTGATGCGTCTTGAAAGTGCAGCTAGACACACACGCGAAACCGGACACCCAGGCGATACCATGCCCTGCTACTGGGGGGTGAGGGAACGCGAGAGGTCTGGGTTAAATTGTCTGGCTGTGGGTCTGTGTACTAAACAAAAGATAAGGGAGTGCACATTATATGTAAACCGTGTTCAAATGACCATTTATTTTGAAAAGTATATATTTGACACTATCTAAAAAAACTAGCTATTAAAATGTAGTTCAGTTCACAAAGCAGATGTTTCAAATCATGGTTTGTTGATAAAGGAAAAATCACTTTTAAAATACTTGGCTTCTATGTTTGAATTTCTACGTATCTCCTCAGTGGCTGTGACAGAGCTGATATCGTATGTAAATGTTTGGTGAAAGGGGAATACAGGAAATGAAAATCTTCTCCTGGCGATTTAATGACAGTAATGAAACGTGTTTAATCTTTCAAGCACTCCGGAAAAAAGGGCTCTGAAACTGACCTCCCATTTGGGTGCCCTTCTCAACAAGCATTGGCATAGCCAATAGGTCTCGCCTTTGGGACCTTATAAGTGTTTAGCCATGCAACAGTTAATGCTGTTGCAGTAAGGATATTGTGCTGCATAACTAAATACTTATAAGGTCCCAAAGGCGTGACCTATTGGCTATGCCAATGCTTGTTTTAATTCGCATAGATTGTTAGTGTATTTACAAAGCACCTGGCAACGGCAGGGCTCCTCCTATCCCCCCCACAAGCTCTTCCGCTGCTCTTCAAGCTTTTCCACTGGAAAGTGTAGGATATCTTTTGTAGAGCGTGCGACTTCTTTTTAATACAGAAAGCAGGCAAGCGCGCATTTCTGGTAGTAAGGTGGGTGCATTCTTGGAGCGATAGGGTGGAATGGTGAGAGAGTTCGAGATGGAGAAGAGACTAGGGAAACTGGAAAGATGGAAGTGAAGCGAGAGAATGGGAGAGTTGGGGGTGGCGGTGAAAGGATCTCTTGTGGCTAGCGAGGGAGGGGGCAAAACTATGAGAGGCGCGGATAGGAGTTTGACAGCGAGAGTGATGACGTGCGACGAAGAACGACTGCACATGTCAAATGTACTCTGTGACTGCCCATGCACAGTGCCTGTGTACTAGTCCAGAATATTTGCTTTCTCACAGCTTGAAATTGCTGAGGACAGCTTCACGTCCACAAACGCAATGCAAAGAAAATGTAACAGCCCCAGCAGTCTCAAACCAAAAATAGTATGTGCACGAGACTATTACATATTTCTTGGTGAGAACTATTTTGTTACACAAAATGAGAACAAAAATAGTGTTTACGATAGCGCTGGTATTTTTACCCGCGTGTCTACAAGATGTCTCATGTTTCAAATCCTGTCAACAGTGAAGGGCGACTGGCGGCTCTCGGAGTTGATATTCACGAAGAAGCCACACAAGAGAGTAATGGCCTCATTAGCCCTTTAACATGATGAAAACTTTCTGCAAAAATTAATAAAATCCGGGAATAAGATATCCGCAGAGTTCTGCCCTCTGTTGTAACTGGGCTGCTCTGTAAATTGCTTCAGGTCAAGTGTCGTGAGCCGCATTGCACCACTAGGGGGAGCTGCACAGCTGCTTGTTTGGAAGATACATAGACTTCCCTTTATATTCACATACGTTACCCGTTTCAGTAAGTGCACACTACACTGAAAATATGCATTTATTACATTTTAAATTCTATGCCGCCTGTCGGTAGTGATATATAAATGTTAATGATTGTATTTTTATTGTTAAAGTCGCCGAGGGCTGTTCGCTACAGCGCCTGCCCAAGATGATGTCCGTGCTACAAATTCTCCAATGTTACAGAGCGAGACCAGAGCAAAGCCAGTTGTTCTCTTAATGCCGTCCCCACACAAACCAGACGGCGGATGGCTTCCACGCGGCAACTACACCCTATACCACGGGCAAAGTAAAACAACGCGAGTGGTGCGTGCGTGCGCCTCGCGCTAAAAGTAAAAAAAAAAAAAGGGAGGCACGTCTGGCGAGTGATGCGCTTAATGAGCCATGACGAGAGAGGAAAGCCAGATGGCGCCTCTGCGCGTAACCGCAAGCTTTAGGCCACAAGCAAAAGCGTGTGGTGAGCTTTTTAAAGCCCACTTACTAAAAGTCTCGCCAGAGCAGCGCATGCGCTGGCTCAGGCGAGACCTAAAAATATATGCATCGCCATTAGCCAATCACACAGCGTGGGGCGACGGAGAAGACAAAATGGGGCCCAGTGAAGTATCTAAAATGACAGGATTACTCGAGTGGCTTACTGAATACTGATGGCAGGAGGTGTGATCATATGCTGCCCTCCCATCAGCCTCTGCTTCCAGGTTCTGCGCGCGATCGCTTACGTATGATGTTTGGCAGGGCGACCACATTTTAACAGTCACAGTGCGTGTTTTACAGTGCAAAAGCGTGTCCTTGTATCTGAAGTATGGGGCACCATCTTCCTTTAAATGGCTTCGCTGCCGTTTTTAAGCTGTTACTTAGGTTTCCTCGTGTGCTTCGTTGGTTCAATGCTTGTGTGCAGACGCTGAGCGCTGGTGGTACTGCAGTGTGTCTCCTCCTCGCAAGGTTGCATTGATTTTTCACCTATCTCCCGTTCTGATCAGTTTATACACATGTTCGTGTGTTAATTGCGCGTGTGGAAATTTGCCCACCAGCGGCTTCTATTCAAAGGCCTGTCCGTCGGGCAATTAGTAAATGCGGATTGACTTGCTGCGCAGACCGATGGCCGAAGCGTTTATATGTAACTATATGGTGTGGCTACACAGTGTTGGTGGGCACAGTCTCCACGTCCATCAGGAGCGGGTTCGGGGCTCCCCCCCCCCGCTGCCCACAAGTACAGCAGCTGAGCTCACAGGACGATGCAGCAGCGCCTGGCGCTCAGCGACTACTTAACAAGTGTAGAGACAGGGCGTAACTCGTTTAGGGCCCGCCAGGCGCTCCCACAAGTGTTCAGCGAGGATTCAACATTACTTGATGTGACACAGAAATCCGGTTGCCCTGCACTCTGTTAATTGGAGTTTCGGTATTCTTTTCCGTGGGCCATTTTTTTTTTATCCTTTCTAAAAGTTGTGGCCATGTTTAAGTGGAATCAGCAGCTGATAATTTTGAAAATAGAGCTCCGAGTACAGTGGCAAATGGGGCCTCGAAGGAGCCAGGGCAGAGTGATTCCTCTGAAGGGATGTAGATGCATTTCTGTGTGTACGTGTGCTTGCTGTTGTTTCTGTTCCTGTGCACGCTTGAATGTGCTTTTCAGTGGTGTCAGGTGTTTGTCTGTTACTGTGCTTGGTGTGTGTGTGTGTCATTACCAACCACAGGGGCAGCCCAACACACCTGAACCAGGGGCAGTCAGTGAATAATACTAACAATAGTTCAAGAAGCAATTTGCTCAAAAATACACTATTTACAAAACAATTTCAGAATTATAAACAACCTAAATAAGAAGTGACATAAGGAAAAGGAAAAAAGATAAAATAATACCTATATGCAAAGAAATACTAGAAAAATATAACAAATTTATTACATTTAGTGAATACTAAAACAATTAAAACAATGGCGCTCAATACAATGTGCTGGTACACAAACAATATATATTACAAACCAGACACGTGGCAGACCAAAAATACACGTCACAAAAAAGAAAGAAACAACATATTTCAAAATAATGTGTCCTTCATCAGTTTTATGGCCACAAATACGTCGACGGCGTTTCGACCACTGTAAAATTACACGGTCATCATCAGGACTGAAAGTTCATTTGAGCGTCCAAAATTCTATTTCAAGAAATAGTCCAACCCTGTATTACTTGCATGGATTGGAACGATATTTCAAAATTTCACATTAAAATAGACAATGGGCGGGCACGATGTAGAACCGTCCATGAATATAAACTTTCAAACTGGCAATCTTTGTCCATACAATTTAGCAGATCATGCCAGTAAGCAGGCGAACAAATCACTGATGCACTTCAACGCCACAAAGGACAAAAAACGTCCCTACTGCGGCAGCAAAATCGGCCGGATTTTGCAGATCATGCCAGTAAGCAGGCGAACAAATCACCGATGCACTTCAACGCCACAAAGGACAAAAAACGTCCCTACTGCGGCAGCAAAATCGGCCGGATTTTGCTGCCGCAGTAGGGACGTTTTTTGTCCTTTGTGGCGTTGAAGTGCATCGGTGATTTGTTCGCCTGCTTACTGGCATGATCTGCTAAATTGTATGGACAAAGATTGCCAGTTTGAAAGTTTATATTCATGGACGGTTCTACATCGTGCCCGCCCATTGTCTATTTTAATGTGAAATTTTGAAATATTGTTCCAAACCATGCAAGTAATACAGGGTTGGACTATTTCTTGAAATAGAATTTTGGACGCTCAAATGAACTTTCAGTCCTGATGATGACCGTGTAATTTTACAGTGGTCGAAACGCCGTCGACGTATTTGTGGCCATAAAACTGATGAAGGACACATTATTTTGAAATATGTTGTTTCTTTCTTTTTTGTGACGTGTATTTTTTGGTCTGCCACGTGTCTGGTTTGTAATATATATTGTTTGTGTACCAGCACATTGTATTGAGCGCCATTGTTTTAATTGTTTTAGTATTCACTAAATGTAATACATTTGTTATATTTTTCTAGTATTTCTTTGCATATGGGTATTATTTTATCTTTTTCCTTTTCCTTATGTCACTTCTTATTTAGGTTGTTTATAATTCTGAAATTGTTTTGTAAATAGTGTATTTTTGAGCAAATTGCTTCTTGAACTATTGTTAGTATTATTCACTGGTGTGTGTGTGTGTCAGGGCACAAGTCCTAAACAAGCATTTACAATGCAATAGGTCTCGCATTTACGCGAGTTTAAGCTATTGGCATTGTAAATGACAATGCCTTTTATTTATGTTTTAAAAACGAAAACAAAACTAAAAGGCATTGCCATTTGTAATGTCAATAGCTCAAACTTGCGTAAATGCGAGACCTATTGCATTGGAAATGCTTTTTTTTTTTTTACGTTTCCAAAAACAGGACAGTTGCTAACCGGTCATGGAGATGTGTGTCCAATCAGCTCTAGACCTATATTACCAAAGGTAGATTCTTAACTGACCGCTAACAAGGCTTCGATCCTGCTGGACTATTCAAACAGTCGGCCTATAATCTTAGATTACGTATGTCACATGCAGAATAAGGGAGACACCTACTTCGTCTCTCCATCATTGATACAGATTTGTAGTCCGGATATTCGGTTACTGAATCACCTCGTGGAGCATGTGGTTGCACCTAGTTCAGAATATTGTAAAGTCTGGATGTGCCGCCTACAGCCTGAGCCCCTAAAATATAGAATAATATTTACCTGCTTACTTCAGGCTATTCCACACTTTGATCACAAAAGATCTGCCTTAACCTTGGAGCACTATATGGGCTTCCTTGGCCAAATTCTGGAATGAATAGTCTCTTTCCAACCTAACCAGCTTCATATGAAAATCATACTTAAGGTAAAAATGCAAGGCTATTCATGTTTTTCCAGATTTAAATTTTGGACTCTCTCTTCAAGCTGCATCTGGAGCCACAGTTAGTTGTTCGAGCTTTCATTGCCCAGTTTTCTCTGCATTAAAACATCCTCCTGATATTCTCAATCTGTGCATTAGTTTCACAAAATTAAAGACCCAGATGGTTTTTTGAGGCACAACTCCGAAAAACTCAGGGTGATATTTACTAAGGGTTGCACTGGTGCTGCTTAATGTTTGTGCTGCACCTGCAGGCTTTTGTAAAGGAAGTAATTCTATGCAATGCTTTGCAACCAGGCACAACTCTCTTTGATGAACTTAAAGTAGGACTTTTCTCTCCAAAAGTGGAAGCCTTTGACTTTTCATTGGGCTCTTCCTTCTATCTTAACCACACATCAACAGGATACTCGTCACCACTCTCTCAACACAAATTAACAACTTCCAACGGATCACCTTAGAATGGCAGCCAGTGCGCTTGCCACACTTCCACAATGCCTTCTTGGTAGGTATGCCTCAATCTTCACTCGTCCCCTACAAGGGTATGCTGATCTACAGCCAGACACTATTTCAGCAAGAGTTTGACCACTTCATTCCACTACAACTCACACTGGCTAACGAGGAAATAACTGCATTAAGATGGATTGTCTAGCTTACAAAGTATTGCAGCAGAACAAACGGTTTACAGCCCTAGCAGGACAATAAGCATTCAGAATCAAGAGTTCTTTGTATTTGGAATTTCATTTGAAGTGCTTCTCTCCTGCCCTTCAGGCGACATTTAAAAGGTCATCTTTCCCGCCTATTCTAAGTTAGGAGGTTTGAAGGGAAGCTCAATCAAACCCAGTATGATTCTATGATCACAATTTACCTGTCCTAATACTATAATTTGTGATAAGTACTATAGAAAACTTAAGAAAAATCAAGAGGTTGGTAGATGTGAGAGACTGGCGGGATTGGGCTAGCATATGTCCATTAACTTTTCAGCTCAAGCTGGCACCCCATGCAAAACCTCTAAGTGCTTGCATAACACCTTCATATGCTGCATTGGTTTCTTAGTCATCCAACTCATCGCATTTGGGATGGAACACTTTAACGCCAGAGGCATTTTTCAGCAACCCAGAAATTCAAGTTGCAAATCCATATGCAGGTCTTGGAAAAATGTGTGCACATAAACCAGAGCCTCTTCTTCCCATATCCAGTCTTTTTGTTGCAACAATGGAAACTTATTAACAATTACGACACGATGCTCTTAAGGGCCCAGTTGGCACATTGCACACTTATTGGCTATTGTGGGTCGCAAACCTTAAAAAGGAGACTTTCTGTGCAGAACTTGGATCCCTGCAGGTCTAAGCGTGGGTAGCATAACTTAGTGAAGTTAAGATGTGGCAGGATCACGACTCAAGGTGGATAAGGGAGCCAGAGAATGCGATGCAGGTTGAACTAACAGAAAATGATGGTCACTGTTCCCTCAAGGACACATCCCCGAACAAAGTATGGATTATTCTAACTTTCTTTGAGAACCTTTTTCTTCAGTGCCATGGGTGGTAAGCTGGGCACTGCTCCCAGGATAGTGTCCAAGCATTCCCAGGCATAATACCCTTACCAACCAACTTCTGTATTTAACTGTGAATGGGTTGCTTTATTTGTGCGGTTTTATATAGCATGAACATGACCCCATGGGGAAACTGAGCACGCTCCCGCATTACAAGAACAATTGAGAGAAAGTAAAAAACCTAGACAACTTACGAGTATGGTATCAATCTATAATTGTTCTATACAAAGACAGACTTTGGCAGTGGTGCAAGAATTGGGATGAGGACAGTGATTTACACAGCAAGGCAAAGCAACAATTATAAGAATAAGCACTGACAAAGCCAATAGGTCTCAGCAATCAGAGCTATCAGCGTTGTCAAAGTCTTTTAGCAAAGATGAACAGCAGCACGGCTGAAAGTTATGTAAACAAGCATTGGCAAAGCCAATAGGTCGCGGCAACCCGAGAGCTATAGACATTGTTAATATTAATGTCTTTTAGCTATGTGTTATGGAGTGGATGGATGTGGAGTGGAATTATATGGCTTGGAGTGCAATTGTTTATCATGGAATTGTGTGGTGTTGAGTGAACTTATGTGCAGTGGAAATGTGGCATGGTGTGCTTTGGAATTATGTGGCTAGTAATTATGTGGTGAGGAAATTATCTGCTGGGTGTTGATGACGGAGCAGCAAGATGCAGTGCCCACCCCAGCCCCGGCTTCTCCAGTCAGGGAAGGTAGTTGTGGAGGGGTGATCAAGAAAAGCAAAGAATGTGAAGAGAGACCAGCACAGGCTGCTTTGGAGATGCAGGAAGGTTTACTTTCCCACTAACATATAACTTGCCATATAATTAGGTTTACTTTCCCCACTACCATATAAAGTTGCCATAATATTATGGGTACCAGAGTAGTACTCTGTTCCACTAGCAGCATACTTCATACCGTGTCTGGGATGTAGTCCTTGCCGAGGACCAATCTGGGGTTTAGAATTGTTTTAGCATCCTTACGTCCCTTTGCCAAACCAAGTCCATCCCTCCTGGTCCTGTAACCATGGACATCATTTAGAGGTCGCCATGGGTCGCATTTGAGATCCCCGGCTTGTCTCCTGTGACCACTGGAACTGTCCTCGTGATGGCTGGGCTCAGAAATGGGCAGGATCACAGACAGAAGGTAAACAAGGCTCTAGTAAGCCTTGTTAACTAGCTGTGCCTCTCTGCTACATCACGTGCATGAGAAGGCATGAAAACTCTCAGCAGCAAGTGGATAAAAGCAAAGTAACACACTTTCAAAACTATTAGCTATTTTGCAAGTGGATCCAACCCCTGTAAAATGCATCTCTGTACCTCCTACTGCTCCCAGGCATGTTAAGGACAGAAGAAATATAGGGGGGTGAGAGATAGATAACGCAAGGGAGAGAGGAAAGGGACGCTACAGAGAGGGGTGAGAAACGGAGAAAAAGACAGGTGTGTGTGAGAGAGGGATTAAAGACATCTGCGAGATTTCATGACACAGGTGTGATAGAGACAGATGTGAAAGAGTGAGGCACACTCGAGAGGAATTGGCGATATACACATAGTCATGTAACAATGGTGAATGCAATGAAACACTTTGTGCCAAGGGCACAGGTGGCTAGCAAAAGCCATAGTGGGAATTGGAGAGCCAGTTCTATCCTGACACAAGCACACTCTTAACAAATTAACACTGCGTCCAGAATGGCAAACGGCCACTGAACAGTTACTAAGTGCAGGAAGCTCGCGTTTAATAACATTACACACTGCATGCCCTCAGTGGTGTGTACAGCGCAGGAGGTGGTTTGAAAGTGTTCAGTAACCACCATAAACCTAGCATGGGAACAGCAGAGCAACCTGTAGCAGCCAGCAAATGTAACCTGGGCAAACCCTATCTCCCACCTATCCGTCCTCCATCACACTGCAAAGCGTGGAGTTCCAAGACACAATAAAAGCACAGCTCTGGCTACTCGCGTACAAAAACGTTTCCCGCATGGGTCTAGAGAGGAAGTACAAATCCTTCCAAGCAAGCATGCTTCAATGCCACACACGGGGCAGGGGGTGCTGCATGAGTCCAAGCACAAAACTACATAGTTCAGTTTTTGCTTTTAGTCCGGATTATCCAATTGGAGGCTACTACTACGTCCCACTTCCCAGAACTGGCTGGACGAATTTGACAGACCACAACTGGATCTTCCTGTTCGCTTAATCTGCTGCCAGGCAATCATCCCACTGGTTTAAAAAACGAGGAGCGGCCGTCTACTGACCACAAACAAACCAGAAAATGAGACACTGTTAGTTGGCTGAAAACTTGTTTCCTCCACCTGAAACCAAAGCAAACAAGAACCCCCCCGTTTACCTCAAGTAAGGACGCAGTTATACCACCGGGCATCCTATGCAATAACAGATCTCATGAGCTGCCGCGTGAATGAATGAAATGAATCAATTTCTGTAAACAGGCCTTAAATCTTGTTTTTATCTTGCCACATTTGAGGTGCAAACAGACCGAAGTCGAATGTCAGATGCTGTTTGCAGAGGGCGCGCCTCTTTACTTTTCTTTCTCTGACTTCAGAGTGAGATGATTTTTTTTGTTAATGTCCCAGTGTTGATTTTCTTTACATTCTAGACTATTGCGTAATCATGTTTGCCATTGTATGGCTGAGCTGTGACAACTACATTGCAAAAGGCAAAACGTGCATTTTGCAGTGACTGTTTAGCGGCGTGCAGCTGGTCAAAAAACTATCTACTTGAACCCGACTTGCGTTATTTGAAGATCTATTTTGGAGCAGAACACCAGCAATATATTTGGAATTTAAGTCGGGTGATGGGCAGTAAGGTATGCCATATCTGGGGTGTACTACTTGAGAGCATTACATCTGGATATCCAGCCATTCCTGGCGCTCTAGCTCAGTGATTTGCATTCTGGGAATTGTAGTCCTGACTTTGTAACAGCAAAGTAAAACTGTAAGTATTACTTTGCCATTACAAATTCAGGACTGGGTGGGGGTGGGTTAGTGTGCACTCATTGAAGGGTTTGCATTTTAGACCCAAACCCTTGAGAGCCGAGCGAGTTTCTGCGACCACTCAAATTACTTTCATATTTCACTATACTAATTCACCACTAATCCTTTATGAGTTCCAGAGTAGCGTACTACTCGCCGAAAAAAGCGCTTCAACACCCCATCAGGGGTAACTAGCGCTAGATAAATGCAAACCTTTTTCCCTCTTCTATCTCTCCGCTATCCTTCTGAATCCAAATAACTGACTAACCTATTCACCACTCAAATTGCTTTCATATTTCACTATACTAATTCAACACTAATCCTTTATGGGTTCCACAGTAGCGTGCTACTCGCCGAAAAAGCGCTTCGACGCCTCGTCAGGGGTAGTAAGCGCTATATAAATGCAATTACAATACAGGAAACGTGATCTCATGGGCTGCGGTGCCTCCTATGCAGCTTTTTTTTTAAAGGAAACAAGAGCAAGAGGGTGCAGAAGGGAGCTGGCTACAGTTCGCAAGCCCTCTGAGCTCAGCTGGCCAGTGCACAGGGCAGCATCGCTACTGCGAGATATTTTAATTAGTCTAGGGCAGAATCGCCAGGACTTTTTGCATGAAGTCTGTGCAGAGGGTCACTCGTGGAAACGCAGTTGGGAGTGTGTGCGTGTTACCAGTTCTTATGCATCAGTCCGATGAAGGGACTCGGTGGGTTAGAAACAGGTTTGCACTCTTGCTGGGAGGAAGTGCAACTGTCAATAAACACCCATAACCAGAAGAACGTAACTAGAGCTTCAGATCAAAGGTAACCGGAAACAGATGATGGGAGCCGGGTGGAAGGGGGCTCACGCCTACTGCCTTTTGCGTTCGGGCTGGAGATTTTTTTTAAAGTAGTCCCGAAACAATGCCAATAATGACCACTGCGTATGTTCAACAGTGGCTGGGGCGGTCGCTTGGGCAGGGCTAAAAATCTGTAGAGGCATGATTTACGCATGCCTTGCCAAATGGGGTGACTGCAAAATGGAGCGACAATGGTTGCAGCCAGTAGCAATCCATTATGGCGGGCAGAAGCCATTGATGTAGATACACCAAGTCTCGGTTCGAGACAGCGCATGCACGCGCCGTCTTAGAGCAGAGACCTAAAAGGTACGATGGCCCAGCATGCGCTGTATAATTCAAATAGAAAGTGATGGGATATTCCATTTTCAGACGCTAGAGGGACCCACCACACTAAAAGCTGAAATTGAAATCACTGAACGGCATAAATGCCACTTCATGCACGTTTACAATAATATATGGACATTTCAAGCTGAAAAAAAACTTTAAGAACTATCTTTGCGCAAAGTCTTTCTGAATTGATCAACAGCAGTGTTTAATTGTTCCTCCCTTTTTAAATGCAGTCTTTGTGCTCAAATTCCTAATAACCGTTTTGTTCGAAATGCAGCCCGGGTGGGACGAGACAGAGCTTGTAAAAACACGAGCATTCGTGTGGAGTGCTCAAACACAAGCAAAAAGTAGCTCCTAAAACAGGCGCAGAGGATGGACACAAGTACTTTAGTCCATGCTCTGAGGGACGGCTAAACACGAGCAGACATGCATGCCATGGACAAATGGGAACACAAAATAGAAGTGTGATGATTGAGCGCGTAAATGGTAAGCCTATGGACGGGCTGAAGCCTGCAGATTGAAAACATGCATCTTCAAGACAACGCATGCACGGTCTAGTCAAAAATTAAGATTAGAACAATAGATTGTACCCCTTCAGTTAAAACTAATATTGGTGGGAAGTAATGTCTGATGCGGGGAAATAACGCTAAAGAGAAAGACCTTCAGGTCTCTTTTGGAGGACTTGTGAGGGAGTTGTCATGATGGCAGTAGAATGGCAACCTACTTTTTGGAGCATTCCGAAACGGGTTCTGGTTATTATGAAAGCATGAGTTTCTAGTCAGTCTATGTTCTTGGGGGGAGGGGGGCGCGTGATTGCTTTGCTAACATGGCTAGTTTGTGTGCCAGAGCCCTCTTGCATAGCTTAAGAGACTGAAACTTGGTGCATAAAGAGCTGTACATTTTGAGAGGTCAAATGGACATATGCTGAAGGTTCAAGTAGGTTACACAATACTTGGAATGCAGTTCTTCCACAGGGAGCCATTGCACTTGTTTCCGGGCTGTGGGAATGTAGATGATTGGCTTTCCAGGCTCACCACTCAGAATGGATCATGGTGGTTTTGAATGTCCTTCTTGAACTTGCTGATGTAGGCTAGAGTCCAAAAGACCAATCGTTAATGTGCAAGTTCAATCTAATTTAATTGAAGTTAAAAGAATACCCATCTCAGTCATCAGCAGGCCGATTCGTTTCTACCAATGACACAATCTGATGACAGTTTAGAGTAGTGTACCATAGTTACAGTTTTGATACGCTCCCGCCTAAAGGTAGGTGGATATGGACTCAACATTCATTGGTGGGAAACGGGGAGGACCGCTATCTTTGTTGGATGCATATGTGGTTTCCACGGCCACACCTGCTCTAAAACTTTACTGAAAGTCAACAGGTTCACGCTTTCACAAACTGACAGTTGTGCGCCCAGGATACTGAGATCTAGTTGGAGGCTAGAAATAAGCAGGTAGTAGCTGGGTCTTTACAGCCAGCTGCTTTTTTTTGGCGGGGACGGCGATAATGGTAGAATGTTTGAACACTGTTTGGACTTGGCCATATTTGATTGACACTCAGCAAAACAATGTCATTGCCTATTCATTCTTCTAGGCAGGACGGAATAATTGGCAGTTCTGAAGCCTCTGCTTTTTTTAGTGATCAAAAAATTGTTGGCTCACAAATGTAAAGAAATTCAGGGAAGTACTGAAGCAAAGTGAGGAGATAGGTCTCAAATAGTCTGTTGGATGTTGCCAGTTATAGATTTTGAAGCAGTTTGGGATACATTTATGAAATTCTGGGATTTTACGTAGGTTTTTTTTTTTGCATTGTTCAATGGGTTCTCTCAATCTGAGCTCTCTGAATGGATTAGGTGCCTTCAACAAGTTAAGAACAAGATTTAAAGGCCTGTTTACAGAAAGCAGGCACTAGTGGAAAGAGAATGCAGTAAATAGGCTATGCTCCACAGTAGGGACGAACTTAAACTGGATAGCCTAAAACAAAAAGCAGCAAATAGAAAGCAGACAAATGAGTTACAAAACACCAAGCCAATGGTAAGCAATGAACTGCATCATTCATAGGGCATGAGACAAAATGTTTACCGATGGTCCATTATAGAGTGGCTATTACAAGTATGGTACATTTTTCTACATTATAGAGTGGCCCACTAAAAACACAGCACCGTTTCAAGTATGTTACCTGTTTCCTAGGAGCCTAATAAACATTTCCCTTCCTCACAGATTGATGCACCCCAGAGATAACTTAAAACTACGCGGGTGGGCCAGCAGCCTAGTTTGAAAATAACAAGCAACAACAGGGGCTGAAGATGGGCGGAAGCAACGGGCAGGGGAAAGAGGAAGCAAAAAGAACAAGGACGGGTGGGTGTAGGCACACAGGCGAGGGATGAACACGGAGGAGAGTGCACAAGGGAGCCAGCCGAGAATACAAGGAAAACAAGCATTGAAGCAGCGACGAGGGGGTGGAAGCACAGAAAAGAGGCCCTCTAAAAACAGCACCTGACATTTGATCTCGATCTTTGAATGCTTAGCAAACGTGACGAGAACAAGATTTACAGAAGAGACAGTGCAAGCGCCGTCTAGCCAAAACCTAAAGTGTAGTTTAAATTTTGGGCTCTTTGGACAGCTCCAAGGATACTTCCCTATATGTAATTTGAAAATATATTTGTTTTACGGCTGTTTGATTACTTCTCACTATAAGACTAATTTGCCTTCTGAGAAGAGCCAGATCTAGCCAGTATCTTGTTTTTAGGTCTCGCGTGCGTTGCAGGGCAGAGCCCTGCTCCGCCTCCGCAAGAGATTTTGTAGGAGATGATTTTCAGAAGAGGGCTTTAAGCCCCGCCCCTCATTCCCATTGGCCGGCGTCACCGTTTATGTTAAACGGTGGCCTGCCATTGGAAATTAGGTGTTTTGGTTGCCTCCCTTTGGCTTGCGATCTGGACTCGGTGGCCTGCTTCATGGCTGTCGTGAAGCACTTTCTTATCTTTATGGGGCCATGTGTTTAAACACATGGCCCCATAAAGATAAGAGATCCCCATGCTCCGGCGCGATCCTCTTTCGCTTTCGGGACCGTGCTTGTTCTGCAAGTTGGCAGGTTTGGTTATCTCTGACTATAGCGAATTACTGGCACAACGTCTTTTCCCCTCGTTAACACCCCCATCTCCCAGTTCTCTAGCCTCTGGTATGGGCTGATGCAGAGGCTGTGCTGGCTGCCTTTACTGTTTAAACATTTGTTTTGCGCTCTGCATGAATTAAAAGCACGAGTTAGTGGAAAACGTTGACCTCGGGGTCATCTTCGCCGTCTTGTTTTGCTTTAAGGCTTGTTATGTCTGTGCCTCCTAGGACAACACCCTTCTTTTGGTTTCTTGAGAGAGAAGCACACAGCTGATCTTACTGGAGAAAGCTTGCGCCGAGACATTCCACATCCAACGTTCTTCTTAAATAATAAACATTCCAGTACCCTTGCCATAATCGTGTGACCCGTCTGAAGCACTCGTAACAGTTTTGTTCAGTCGACAACAAATCAAGTTTTCGAATCACAGCAGGGCCGGCTCGGTTCTTCATCCATTGGAGGTTGAGAGGACGAAGGCTATTGACCAGGGAATTAGTAACGCTGGGATTAGCAGCGCTGCAAAACGCCACAGTGACCAGTGTAATACATACAATAAAAGCATTAACTTACATTACAAGGAACATTCAGGTAAATTAGCTAGTAGAGCAGCTTTCTGCCTAGCTCATAGAGGTGGCCACTTGGAGGCGGAGCGCTGTAAAAACAAAACTGGAATAAATAAACACTTTTGCACAGTGATACTATTTTATTTCAAACTTGCTACCTTAAATGTGGTCTTCTTCCAGTGAGACTGACAGACTGCTGTGCAAATGAGTATTTCAGTACTGGAATATAATGAGCATAATAAATGTACAGAGTTGAATACCTGTGCAGAAGATTGTAAGTAATACACAGCAGTAACTACAGTATGAAACGCTTTAGGTGATACCGCTATTTTGGGGTAGGGACGGGTAGAATCCGAGTCACCGATAATTATTATAACAATATTGATAGTAATTATATATACAGAGCTCCTCGTAATCTACTGTGCTGTTCCTATAGGTGCCTTTATAAAAGCCAGTGTTACACATGTAACCGATGTTCGCACAATTAAACCTGTGCAGGTAGATGCAGATCTTTGACTAGCAGGTTACACGCAGATCTCTGCAGCAGGTGTCCAAACCCTCTGAACTATCTGGTGACGATAAATTATTTTAGATGCGTGAGCAATGCTGTGTGATGCGTTTATTGCCATCCAAGTAAGAGTGCCAAAACATAATTCAAAGTATAAAGATATCTCATTGTGAATCTGCAGTATTCACAAACATGTAATTCGGCAGACTAACATTTCCATGACGCATTCCAGTCGTGAATCTGTTCTTCACTCACCTGCAAACCAATTATTTTTAAACATGCGTTAAACAACCTGGGAGACTTCAATACCTTTCAGAGGGGAGAGGAGGCAGAAAAAAAACCTCTGCTTTACCCAATAAAAACCAGAGAATCAAATTAAATGTATATTGAAACAGTGTCCAGCGTTAAACGCATGGCCCTTCTTTCTGGGATCCTGCCCGACTGCACTACCTGTGGTGCCTACGGTTCCCATCAAGGTTTTAAACACTATTTCAGAGCCTCTAACATACACGTCACTCGAGTGTCAAAAGTTGGTCCCTTCAATGTCAAACACACACAATACAAAGCCACGTGTACATATCACTTCAGTGTGCATGCATTTCACTTCAGTACCACAAACACATATGATTGCAGTGTCAAACAGACACAGGCCATTCCAGTACTAAGCACACATCGTGCCACTGTCCAAAGCACATATATCAAACGACACACATACACACCACTTCCCTGTCACACACATTGCAAAGGTACCACACAGCAAAACCACTTCAGCATCAAACACACATCACTTCGGTGTCAAACACACACTTACTCACAAACCATTTCCAGTGCCATTGCAAAATGATGAGCCTCCATGTAAAATGTGGTGAGGGACCACTGAGTCTCCCACATCTCACAGATATTCATTGGCCTTGGGCTGAAAAGGGGGCCCCTTGAAGAGTTGGGGGCCCCCCAGTGCCACAGGGGTTTCGGGGGCCTTCGTTACACCCTGATCAGCAACATATCGTGAGTACACACCACTTCAGTGTTATGCATGGATATCAGCGGAGTTAAAACACTCAGACACGTCACTTAACTGCCAAAATTACACATTACTCAGGGCCGTACACACACATCTCAATAGTATAAAACACACAGACACATCGCTTCACTGCCACACTTACACATCATATCAGGTACATGTATTTTTATCATAGTACTACCCCATTTACCTAATCCCCACACTTAATAATCAAACAAGTAACAACACAACGTATTGCCTTTCTTAAAAAACAAGTCCTAATACTTCAACTGACTTTCAATAACTTATGTTGCACAATTATTCACCAAACTACAACTTACAACAAATAAGAACTTATTAATCACATAGGCGAAACCTAATGTCTTTACCAATGCTTGTTGTGAAAGCAAGGGCCACAGGTGCACTCCCAAGGTATTTGTAGAGTGCCCCTCATAAAAGGGTTTCATAAACCAGGAGGCTTCCCACCCACTGCTCCTCCTTCTGGCCCATCGCATTGATAAACATCGAGGCCAAAATCCTGGCGAAAGTCCTTGCTACCAGATTTGCTTAAATAATACAAAGACTTTCACAGTGACCAAAATGGCTTTACGCTTAACAGAGGCATCAGACGTAGTCACCAGCATCTACAAGTGGCCCTCGCAGGTTCAGCTGGGCTTAGCGTTCACAGTGTCAGTGGACTTTGCGAAAGAGTTTGATATGGTCCACTGGCCGTTCATGCAACAAGTGCTGCTGCTAGTGGCTTTTAGTTCTTGCTGTCGGAGATACATTGCTGTGCTTTATGCCTATCCCTGGGTACAGGTCAGGTCGAATTGTGTGTTGCCTCTTCTTTCTCCTTTGATCGAGGAATGTGTCAGAGGTATCCACTCTCACCACTGTTCACATTAGGGTCTGAGCCACTGGTAGAATGATCCGTCATGATGCACCGATAACGGGCTTTCAGTGATACGGTAGCACAGAGGATAGAGTACCATTGTAAGCGGGTGATCTGCTTTTATATGTCCAGCGACCCACAGACACTATCTCATGCCTCGTTCAAATGCTTCATGTCTATGGTGATGTTCGGTCTTCAAGTCAATTGGGAGAAATCCATTTACCGGACAGTTAAGGCTGAACCACCAGTAATCCTAGGTGGCTTAAAAGTGCAAGTTGCAATTAACGATTTTCCTTATTTTGGTATTATGGATGCCAAAGAAGAAAGAAAGAGCTGGGATCTCAATATTGCCATGGTATTACAGTGAACCAGGCGAGAGCTTATGGGGTGGGCATCATTGACCCGGTCTATTATGGGTAGAGGATCCCTCTTTAAAATGGTAACACTTCTTCGCCTGCTTTACATCACTCAGAACTACCTTTACCCATCCATAACACAGTTCTTTCAGCCTCTCATATCGCTCCTCGGTACGTTTCTTTAGGCTGGTGACTTCTCCTGAGTTTCTTTTAGTAAAATGTGTATAGTCTACCTTTGATGGTGGATTAGACATACCCAACTCGCAACAATATTGGGTCTTGCAATTGATCATACCCAATGATTGGCTCTTCTGCGACAGATTGGATCCAGCAGTGTGGTTGCAATTAGAAATGCTAGAACCATACAATTTACAGGCACTATTGTATGGTAATCTTATCCCATATGCTCTCCCACCAGTCACACGTCGCCCACTTCTGAGCTGGAATGCAGCTCTAAAGCGGATCCAATGGATTGGGAAACTGACTAATAAGACCCCCTTATGGCACGGGTCACTGCTTCCAGGGGACTGCCTTGCGGGGCTTTCGCATGTTGGACATTATTGGTATCTCCACATTGGGGCTGATCAAAAATTGAAGGATGATGATATGATTAGATTTATCACCACCTACAGTAATCAATCAGGGAGAGTAAGAAACATTCTCTGCAGACATTGGTCGATCCATAGGTCTGATCCAGTGATTGGGAAATGCATTACGGAATGTATAAAATAATAGGGTAACATTTAGAAAAGGGACATGCGTGAGCGATATGGTCAGCAGAAACTAGGTCACGCCAATAATGCATAAATCTAACAGATACACTAAGGGTTTCTACACATGTCAGGCCTGCAAGGCATGTAAATACAGTAGTAATGCATTTGATTATTATGTTCCCCTGGAGGAGAAAAGCAAAATCAATAAATAGATCACATGTAATACTGACCACACAGTATATGTCCTAAACTGTCCATGTGAAAAGATCTACATAAGCAGCCCTATCCATCCACTCAAGAAAAGGATATTAGAACATGTGTGCCATACAGAATGTAGATTTACATTATCAAAGGGTGAGACATTTTAAAGAGTTTCACAAAAGTAATCAGAACCTGCTACGATTTAATGGAGTTGATCACATTCCGAAATCGATGAGGGGTGGCAACAGAGAATTGAATCTTAGGAGGTTTAAAAGCTCCTACATTATGCAGCTGAATTGCAAGATACCGCGAGGTTTGAACACTGAGGAAGAAGTCAGCGTTTTCCTTGGCTCAGGTTAAATTGATTAAGTATGAGAGTTCTTAGATGCGTTGTGCTGAAATAGGATGTTTTGCCTTTCGTGTGTTTCTTGTATCAAATTACTGTACATCCAGGTTTTAAGAGATTCCTGTTTTTTTAGTGACAGGTGGAGGGGCAAGAGCCTGAGCCCACCGGCTAAGCTAGGATTAATTATTTGATTTTTAACTATAATGAGTATTGTACTCTTTGTTTGTGATTGTGGACGCTTTCTAAAGCATTAACTTTATGGTTTTGTATGCTGACATTATGAACTATGCCCAAGTGATGGTACACTGAAACATACTACACTGCTTATACAGTCATCTATTATAGTAGCATGGCTCTCCAACATGACCTGTGACTTTGTGTTTAGCAACATGGGAATGTTTAATCTTTGTGTGTATTGTCATGATGTTTTTGCACCATCGCTTGACACAGTACACATTGTGGGTATTAAATCAGTTTTTGGAACAGAGAGTAGGGGTGTTTTATAAACCTCTTCACAAATCTTTCCCAAAAAAAGTTCATCCACCTACGCTTCTTCCTCCAAAGTGTTGGAGTGATCCGTCAAGTGGGGGCCGAGAAAAAAGGGGGGGTCCCAAACCACAAAATTCCCATGCATTTTCCAAAGACTTCTTTAAACAAGGCTACAGCAAAAACGGTTGAAAGGAATTACAACAAATTCCGCAGGAAGTTAAATCTTGGTCCACAGATTGTGTTTTCTGGATTTAGTTTAGATCCATATATTGTAAAGAGAGGCCCCCTGCTAGAAAGGTACTGTTCCTTAAGGCAGGGACTAATCAATCTAGTGTACAGACTTAAGGCAACAAAATTATAAACATAACTGTGATTTCAACAATTAATAACATACCAACATAGATGAAAGGAGAACCAACTGTATCTGAATATATTTTACAAAATAGACATAATTTTTATTGATAATATAAGAAAATTCATTTCATTAAAAAGACAGGGTCCCATACGAACTCAATCATTCATCTTCATTCATACAACAAAGAAGCTAGTGTACATTAAAATGTGCAACTTTTCTACATTTCAGATAATTGCAATAATAACAATTTCAGATTTTAATGAGGAAAAGGCAGTGTGGCACACAAGTAATAATCTCTTGCGTTCGACGCGCATTTCGGGACTGAGCTGTACCTTAGTTAGGAAAATGGGCCACAGTAGATCAAGGTTGGTTTCTTGCATCTATTAATTTGGCAATTAAAGCGATCCTTTATGATGCTGATGGCTGTAAGGCACTCCTTGCCTGATGTTCAGAGCTAAAAAATATACTGAGTTGTAAATATTCTGGAACAAGGTGTTGTTCTGCGATTTATATTTTCTAACTTTGTGTCCCTCATTACGGACAGACCTGGCATCCAGTGAAGAGAATGTCCTTTATATGAACTCTGATATGTGTATCCGAAAATGCACACATTTGTGTGTCAGATTCTGTTGCCAAATACAGGGGTCCTCCGCACACTGCGATCGCCGCGTGAGGTCTAGTTTAGTTCCATTCAGTAATTTTTTAGACATTTAGGGTTAAAAATAATTGCATATATTGGCAGTGAGACTCACAGGAGCACCAGTTAAAAAAAAAAGTGTTCTGATTGGCCCAGGGAGCTTTAGTTCTCTTGGGCCATCTCGCTCCTGCAGGAGTCAGACTCCCGCAAGAAAAAAGCACTCTGACTGACTGCCAGCAACATGAGAACAAGCACTGAAAATGCAACAGGTCTCGCCTTTGATAAAGTTAAAGCCATTTGCTTATGGTATACTATAGCAAAGCAAATGGCTTTAACTTAATGAAAGGCGAGACCTATTGCATTTTTAATGCTTGTTAAATTTGCCGTTTGCCATATGGGCTGTTTGTTTCTAAGGACACACAGGGGGAAATACTCTAGTGGTGGAGCCGCAGTTATTCAAAGTATTCAGCAATAACTCCTGGTCCCAGCTCGAAGCTGAAAGAGATTGGTGACGAATTCCTGAAAGTGCGGCATTATTTTCTTGAAGAGTACGGAGGGATTTTGAAAGGCATGAGATAACCGGTACAGAAATTACTGAATGGTCAGACCTCAGTTTTAGTTGGACAATTAGAGGTAGCTTCAAATTAGATTGCGAATGAACGGGGAGTTTGGAACGGTTTAGATGTGAACCATTAAGCGTTCACAAGAGGAACGGGTTGTTCCTTTTAGGGTTTCACCTTAAAAGTGGGATTAGTCACAGCTATGCTGACCCCTTTGCTCATTGTAGGTCCTTTTGATGGTTTTTGCAGGCTGGGATGCGATCTAAAATGCAAGGAAATCTGGTGTGAACCAGGTCTCATGGCAGAAGAGCAAATGTGTTTGAACCTTCCCGTACTCAAAGTATCAGAACCCATTCAATAATAGTGGAAATATAAAAATGGACCTGGGCAGAGAACTAATAGGCTGATTTGCACCCTGCATGTCCAGTAAAAAAAAAAAAAAAAGTCCAGTAAATGAGATAGCAATCCCACCACATGCAACACTGTCATGAAAGAAAGACAACACTGACTATTCGTATTCTGTTTTTTAACTTTTTATTGTTCAGAATTTTGTACAGCTTAATCCTTCTTGGCAGCAGCCTTTCTCATTGCCGACAGGACGTTGCTGAGCTCTTCCCTCTTTCGCTTGGCACGAATGTGAGTACCAACCTGCATTAAAACAGTCAACGCATGTTATTTGCCTATTCACAGATAGAAATCAAATATTGCTAACAATGCATCTGAACAGTTAAATATCCAAAAATGTTGGTTTTGTAATAATGGGTACATGGACATTGGAGTCGAAGGCAAAGGTTAAGCTGAGTCACTGTAAACATATCCAGTTGTGAAAAATACTCACTTCTGAAATAACATGTCTACATGTACCTGCTGAATTGCCATATTACTTATCTGTGAGTTGTTTGGGCACAATCCCCTTCATGCACTTGACTGCGTATCAGAGATGGGGTCATGATGCTGATGACCAATTACTGGCAGTGGTTTAATATGTTGAATGGAATCAATCGGCCATTGGAAAGTCTGGACAGAAGGTGCCAAATATTCTAAAAACTCACTTTTACCAAACTGATTTTAACTACATAATGGACATTTTCCAGGCGTTTAAACTGTAGTCAGATGTTTCAATTGCATGTATTGTTAGGATTTATTTTTAAGGTCAAATTTAAGATGTCTTAACCTAGGAATACCTCCTGTATAGCAAGTCAAAGGAAACAGTCGAAAAAGTTCACTAAAACAGTCTCACATATAAAATGCAAACATAAACCCATTTGGAGTCCATACTCTTACACTGATGGACCTCACATAACAGGGTATGTATGTACTATGTTTCCGTTGGCATACACGGCTTTAGAACCCTACCTAAACTCTTCTTGTATTAAACAATGGGTCACTAGATTTTTGTAAGAGTGGTTAGCGACAATAAAAGCTTAGGAAGGGCAGATTTCTGTCCTTTAGCAAGAATGAAATGCAAGACTAGAGTCCATCAGATGAAGGCAGGCCCACAGTTCCAAAGCAGCCACAGCACCCTTGTTCTCCCCAGATGCACATCCTCAGTGATATAAAATCTTTGTGTTAAACTAATGCTTCACAATCGGTATTCATGGCAAAGCTACAATTTAGGATAATGCGGAAAAAACTGTCCTGAATTGACAGTGTCAATACAGCAATTAACAGTATTACCCAAACTCTATTCTAATGAAGAGAATCAATCATTTGAAATGACCCAAGAGCACCTACGGCTCCATTCACCAGGTGTGTTTTTGAGTAATTACCATTTGAAGAGCACGCAGGTTGTTTATTTGTATACTAAGCACTGTATCAATTACCTCGGACATTGTTTTAGGAGCCATGCACATTATCTAACCTCAGTGCTTTCCACATATTAAAGACCTCTCTAGTTAAGGAACACTACTGCATTCTCCATTTGATGAGCTCAGAGTGACACTTAACTGGGTTGGTATTTTTCAATTCCTTCATCTTATCAAAGAAGTTCTAGAAATACAGCACCTAACAAAGATGGATAAGCACCATACCTGACCCATAACTATTTTCTGCTACCTTCAACTCAATCATATCAGTATCTCATGCAGCACCAGTTGCAATATATTTGTAACTTCCGAAGCAATTACTTCACCCGACCACTTCTAGATGCTAAGTGGATCAGTAATTCTAAATTTTCTTATTTGGGATATTACCAGGCAAATCTGCTTCACTGCCGATTACAGCAGTGAGTTTCCCAATTACCAGGTTATTTTATAGTCTCAAATTTCACCAGGTCTTGCATGGTTACAATGTCTCCTCAGAATGTCCTGGTTGTGTTAAAACGGTGTGTGGAATTACCACAATGAAATTCCGGAGAGATATGCTTTTTTCCATCCAAATTGTTAATAAACTTAGCAAATGGGCGTAAATGGGGCATTTGTAATTCTCAAGCGGTAAAACAGGTCAATTGTTTACAAAGTAAAATGGTAGCTTACTTTTGTCTATGGTGTACAAACTATTTTTAGCAACTGAGTAAAAAAAACGTATTAAAAAATCTGAACTAAATTTAAAGAAATGAACAATCAGTCTTCATTATAACAGAGATATCCTAGCACCAAAATAAAATACACATGTACACACTCTTCTACGTAGCTTGAATCGCCACCTTCCTCAGGCTGCTAAACTATCCAATATCCAACATATTTATCTCCATAGGTTTGTTACAAAGAAGCATACCTATACATCAGAATGGTGTGTTCTAAACACTTGATTCAAGCAGATGGCAATTTACGCCACCTGAAGTCTGAAACTGCACAAACTGTGACTCACTATCCCAAACAAGAAACATCTTTAATGCAAACATAAGAGTTATCATTTGAAATAAGCGATACAAACTACACAGAGAAACACCTACCCGTTTCTTGATAAATTTAAGAGCACGCTTGTCCTTGGACACTTTGAGCAACTCCATGGCACGCCTCTCATAGGGAGCGAAGCCGCACACTTCACGAATCATGTCTCTGACAAATTTGGTGTGTTTGGTCAAACGCTAGTTGAGTAAAAAAAAAGTAAAAGGTTTAAATCAGCTTGTATACAGTGCACAAAACATGTGGAGCATTATTTTGACCCAGAAGCTACATAAACAAAGTGAAATTAGACAAGATGTTTCAACAATACAAGCAAATAGTTACATAGAAAATAAATGGGGTATTCAAAGCGTGCCCTCTGCGAAAGGCCAACTCTGAATGTTAAACTGTCAAGTCAATTCTAGAATCCTTTTTCCAAGAAATCGGACTAAATAGCAAGACACAAATTTTCAAATTTACTTTGAGTCAAATTTGTATCTGCTTTTAATCTAAGATATATAGACATTTGGCCCTAAAAACACCACCTCCTCTTTCTTGAAGCTGAACAGTGTACACTAAACAAAACAGCTTTGCATACCCCTAAATAAAAAAAAAAATAGAGTCCTAACTCCTAATCTACGGAGCCTCTTTTCCAGCAGAATCTTCCATTAAAAAGGTCACTTAATATGTTACACGTTCATATGCACTGCCACACAACAAAGTTTTGAAATGCAAGGCAATGGTATATTTACCTAGCAGACAAAGCATCGCTGAAGAAACGGATTCAGAAGTGTGTGGGAGAAGGTGGAAGACTTATCACATTGGAGCATTAGGGCAACTTTCTAAATTTAAATCCCCAAAACTAGACACTTGGCAGTTTTAATTCATGCGTTCATACCACTCAAGATGCTGTTCAAAGTGCCACTGACTAACCAGTCAATACTACATTCAAACACACTGCTACTCTGTTTTTATAGTGACCAACTCTTAAAATGGAGAAAAATTCAGTACATAAGAAGTCTAACTGTATGGGGTGCATTGGGCAAAAATGGGTGGCACCCAAACCCAGTACAACAGTTATGCATGGGATGGATTAAAGGTCTATTAGCAAACTGTGTGTAGCTACATATACCTTAATTGTTTGCTTTTTTTTTTAAAACATGGCAGAAAACAATTACTTACCATACCAAAACAGAATATTGTATATATGGAAATCGGATACTAGAAAACCATTACTTAACAAAAAAACTCTGACAATTTCTATTGCACCCCTAGTATAAAAGGAAAATTACACTTTTATAAGTGCCAGTACTAAAAGTCTTACTCACCCCTCTCCTGCGGCACTGCCTGGGTTTGGACACATTCTTGGTAACTTGGTGGCCTTTGTTAAGGCCAACAGCCATAGGATAGCGGATCGCCATAGCTACAACAAAACAAATAAACTACATTACCATATAAAGTTAATACAGGAAAAGTGTCCATAGCTTTTATTTTGTAATGCCACGTAAAAACAACATTTAAGACGCTAGAAACTACATGTCAGCTACTATTTCCTACAACTAGCTTTTCACTAATTTAGGGACAGGCTGTACTTCAGCAGACATGACCCGATGAACATCTATACTTCCAGCATCCCTGGTATAGATATCCCATGATACACTGCAGCTCACCAAAAGAAATTGTTATGCCTAAATGTTACTATAAAAGTCTCATTGGGACCAAATATCTTCCTCCAATGACATTTATTCCAGGGACATTGAAAACGTATCCAATCAACAAGAGGTGATTTGTGGGGGGTTCTTATTTGAACGGGCACCAGTTGGGAAAGTTACTGTGAACAAACACCACCCATCACAGTGCCGCACAAAAAATAGAACAGATATTGTCCAGCGAGGACAATTTTAAATATATGCAATTCGACTTCTGCACACTGGTGACACTGAATAAAAAACTCATACTTAAATTGAACTCGGGAATATGGGGAGACAAGAGTCTTTGGGAGAAGTGCAATACATTTGATTTCGAGCCAGACAGAAGCAGTTTATAGCTTTTTATTTGGAGCTCCAAGTATAATCTTAATGACACAGTAAAAGGAGTTCTGGAGACAAGAATCAGAACCCGCAGGCATTAAAACTATTCAATAACTAAATTAGTAATATGCTTAAAAGGTAGTGCACCACCATTTTTCAGTTGTTCAAGATGATCACCACGTGGGTCATGAACAGTAAGTGGCACTGCTTGGAGGATATTTAGTCAGTTTCTTATATTGATGAGAATGTTTTACAGATGTTGCGAATATCAGTGATGCATAGCAATGGGTCGGCGAGTCAGCCAGTATTTGGTGAAGCAATCAGTAGCATGGCTGAAGTGTGCAATCTACTATTTGGGGATATGAGCTAATTGGCAGCTATCGTAGGGTCAGCTTCTGCTGAACTGATTACTTGGGAAGAATCTCTTCTAACGGGGAGAAGCTGTTTAACTGAAGAGACCCCAAGAGCAGGAAGCACAAAAATATGGAGGTAGAGGAATGCAAGACATAATAAACACAATATACGTGGCGAAAACATAAGCGGCAAGCTGGGATGTAGTACGGTGTATAGCAATCTTCTGGATGTCCTTCAGTGGCGAGGAGTCTGGAGACAGAGTATATAGTGTGGATGTTCAAAAGGAGACAGGCAAGATGCAGAGTAGGCTGTTGTAGTACTTTCAGCTTTCTGATCAACAGTGCATTGATCACTGACACTTTATATTAGCAGAGGAAATTGTTGCATGCTTCAGACTAGAAAAGAAATACAAACCACCCGGACTGTTTCCTCAATTGAGTTTTATTTTGGTGTTTGCCCATAACTTTGTTGTGAACGTGGTATCAGAGATTGTGGGGTGCGTGCAAGTCACTAACAATAGTAAGTTTTATTTCATGTACAACTCTAACTTTCTTAAAGAAACATACGTGATGACATTTTTAGGGGCTGAGGGAACACATGCAGGGCAGCCACCAGTCATGTGACTTATTTGAAAATAGGCAAATACCACTTTTTGCACGTCTATACTCAATCACAGCGCAGAATGACTAACAATGTCTGAGGCAGGAACTTCGTACATATTTAACTACTGAAATGTTATTAAGCTGCTGTGTTTCTTCCAACATGTAATCGAGTCCCTCGCACAGCCTACGTTGATTGACTAGTCACAGCATAGGTAGGTTTGCTTTCCATACATTTATAGCGGTCTGACTCATAACCTATTTGTGTATGGACTGCGCACGAAGCAACAAGTGTCAGTAGTGGCAAGATGTTAAACTAAACATAAGGCACGTTATTGTGGGGTCGTAATTTATTTCCTCCAACATCCATCTGGCAGATCTAAGCACGATCTGGAATAGATGCGTGTAGTAAATACAGTTGGGGGCGGGGGGGGGGAGTAGCACGGATCCCCTCGAGTTCTTAAGAAAATGGGAGATTCAATAACGTGCATTATTGAAGAGGTACTCAAATATCAGACAACTGGTAACTGTTGATGTAGCAGAACACCGGGTTTTCAACACTACACTGAAGACGTTTACTGTACACGTTAATGGTTTGCCTTGCTTGCAGTGTACTGCAAGCTCCACTTAAAATGCAACCCGTCTGCATCTTAAACTGTTTTGAGACAACCTACAAAGGTAAGGGGGTACATTAGCTAGAGATGCTGCTATCCCTGTACTGGCCGCCTCGTTACCAGCCACATTTCTCAGCTCAGTGCGCACACTACACACCGTGAAAGCACAAAGTGACTCTCAATGGCGCCTTCGAACTTAAGAGGCTCACTTCGGAAATGGTTTTTACAGTTAAATCAATAATCTAGGTTTAGGTTCACAGTGTTCCAGATCTTAATCCGTCCAGTACGGCGAGTGCAGCGACCACTGATTGCTTAAGAGTGACAGCATAACCCTTCTCGGTGCTCTAAATATCCTATTAGCCATTCAAATCGAAAGCCAGTTTCAGAGTCAGTGGCCCAAATCCTGCTGCTACCGCTGGCTTTGTTTTCAAATAAATATCGTTCATGACAGCCTAGTTATAGACTCGTTGGGAACCGAAAAGAGCCGCAAGGAGCCCTGCCTTTTCTAAAGACTGATGTGCGGTTGAGAGCCTCCCCCTGACAACTTTCGGTTGCCTCGACGGGCACCGATTTCAGCCCGCCGCCCCTGGCGCTTCAGATCGCAGGGCACGATGAAGATGACACTGGATTGTACTTGGGTATTTACAGACACCATCAGTTTCTTACCTGCACTCCGTTATGGCGGACACACCGGAAGGAAAGAGCCGAACCGGAAGTGAAGGTTATCAAATCTCTAGGACGTGGAAACAAAGAAAGGACTTCAGCCATAAATATCGCGGCGGCCATCTTGTTGCAATGTTGGTATCTCTGACAGCGAGTACGAACTGCACTTCTGAAGAGAATTTCGCGGCGGCGGGGTCTCTAATGCTACCGCGTAGAACTATTCATTTTCCTAAAAAAACGGTCATATGAAACCTAAAGGATCATTTTATTGCAGTTATTTCTCGAGTTTTTAGAAAATACTATAGCGTACTGCAGCGTTTAAGGCCAAATCTTGCTTCTCTTTACTGCTTTTATCTGAGTCTTACCAGTTTCAGCTTTTAATATAGGTTTTACCAGTTTGAGCAAAATGAATCATATTTCCGTTCTAAGATAGCTATCTCCTCGAGAGACTAAGCACGACCTTTTTCGAATGATTTAGAAAACACAGTTCACAAAATGAAGTGGCAGACGGCAGTGCTTAATTTGAGCCGGTGGGGCGCACCGGAACTCATTTTTGAGCACCGGCCCTAATTTTTCCTCAGCAGATTTCGAACGAGAGCAAAGTTGAGAAAAACATAAAAGGGAGAAAGGTGGAGGAAAGAAAAGACGGAAAACTGTGACAAAGAGGGGAAGTGGGGATGAAAAATGGTGTGCAATAGTGAGACAGGCGGGCTGGTGATGGATTAAAGATGCATGAGGTGGAATTAAGGCTACGCAGCCTTGTTATTCAACAGCAAGACGATGTGCAGCGCTGGCGGAAACGTCTGGGCAACAGATTGGGCCCTGGCATTTATTATTTTACAAATTAAGCACTGGCAGACGGTGTATTAAAACTGGAATTGCTCATGGACTACTCTAACTCCAGTACTAGAATGATATGGAGAAAGTTTTAGAGTACCTCCTCATTTAGGGTTGCCACCTTTCCAAAAGCAAAATACAGACCATTACTTGTATTAAGAATCTGCAAAGGCCTGGGCATGCTACTAAATGCGACTGTGGCTCCAAGCCGGTGCTCAGGGGGTCTCGAAATGGGTCCCTATTGGGCTCTGTTTTATGGCCTAGCACAGGCAGTCCGCTTTTTTGCGGATTGCAGTGAGAACATGCACATCGATGTGCGCATGCTCATTTTGCTCACTTCTCACTAATTCACTCAGCCCACTAACAATAAGTGCCCACGTTCATTATGAAGGAGCTCACTCCCAGCGCCCTGCCCATGACCAGCACTCCTCTGTTCTGTAAATAGGCCTGTGCTTCACAAGTTCACTTACACATGTGTGAACTAATGGCACTATACTGCCGCAAAGTCTCAGGATTGTGGAATGTGCAGACATTCTGGAAGTGGGACAACACATTAACAAAACATCGCAGATACTATCACATTCCCCAAATATTTGGAAGAAATCCGTGGGCCTTGCACTTATACTACACTTACAAAGTTCGTTTGAAGCAATACACCTGGTTACTAATTTAAACGTTCACGTATATGAGAGCAGAGAGGAACGTCTGGCAAACACATATCAGTCATTTCCAGGAATACAGGAACATGTGCCATTTGGCTGAACTCCTAGATTGCTACGATATCTTCCATGAAGAAGTTCAAAATAAGCATGCAAGCTCACTGTACACACAAGCATAGTCCAAAACACATGGTGGTATAACAAACAAGCATTGGCAAAGCCAATAGCTCCCGCCTATGCTAGAGCTATTGGATTTGGCAATGAGTTTTAGCCATGATTTAGACCACGTCCCTAATTGGATAGGCCACACCCCTTTACGGGGTTTGCCACTCCCCTTTTAGAGCACCCCCAGTTTTTTTCCCTCTTAAAGCCCTGAATAGGACTGTAAACTAATACGTATGCATTCATTTGTAACATGACTGTTCTGTCTTTCTTTACATCAATTATTAGTCTTGGAACATTATTACAGCTCTAGAACTTATTTAAAAGTGCTTTTTATTTACATTTTCTGTTTGAAATATGTACAGATAAAAACTAAAAATACTGTCTTTAGGTGATTTTTGCCTTTTTTTGTACCACCCGGGACAACAAAATACCAGTGGTGCTGGTAGAAAAGCAGGTGGCAGTGCTATCTTTATTACAAGCCAAGGCCTCATGGGAAAGCTAGGCTGATTGAGAGCACACAGGACACAAACACAGACTCACTCAGATTTCAGTCTCGGGACGGGTGACAAGCGATCAGTGCCTGTTTATTTAATCTCCGAGTCGTGCGACCGGATGGCAGACCATAGACCTCCTCAACTTGGATTAAAGCTGAACCCAGTAGAGTCAACTGTTTGGCTCTGAATATCCCTTTGGACACTTTACATAATTACATCTCTGAATTGGCATAGAATGTGTATCTCAAGCTTCCTAGGGGATATTTTCTCAATATGCCACTCCAATGGTGGACTCATTTTTTAGGTCTCGCCTATGCAGCGCGCATGCGCTGCATAGGAGGACCTTTAGCCGTCGCTCTGCTCTTTTTGGAAGCACACACTCGTGCTTGTGGCAGCATCCAGCTTGTGGGAGCGAGCAGGGGCGCGCCACAAGCACGAGTGCAGTGCTTCCAAAAAGAGCAGACTGCGCACGCACGCATGCACCACTCCCGGGCTTGTCTGCATGTTGGAATAACAGCTGCTTTGCCGCTTGCAGATTCCTACTTTGACGCCTCTCATTCAATTTCTCTTTCCTCCATAGCTCTGCTTTCCCAGGTCTCTCGTCTATCCCGCCGTCCACAAGGCCGCCTTCCCTCTTCAGTTTCACGCTCCATCTTGTTTTTTGTAAATTCCACGAGCTCGCTGAAAAAGGATTCCGCTCCACAATAGAAATGCTTCTAGTTTTGATATTTTTTTTGTCACATCTTTTTTTTTTTTTTTACGGAATTGAAAAATGCTTTTCCACCTTCACTGAAGGTTTGCCTCAAATACTTTCAGGAGGGTTGAAGAGCAAAGAACGCGGATCCCTTCCTGCGCGGTGATTTTGTTTAAAACACATGATTTCTTTCAGACGGCGTCGTCTGTAGATTAATCAGTTCATCGCTGACTCTCAATCAATCAATCATGTCACTTATAAAGCGCACTACATACCCGCGAGGGTCTCAAGGCGCTGGGGCTTGCTTATTTTATCCTGATCTTCATTTGTTCAAATCCTCTTTTTCCAGTGGCTCTTTTTGGTTGTGTGAAGTGCTGCCCTTTCCTTCTTCTGCTCAGTTGGGGTTCCACATGGCGCTGTCTGGGTCTTCTTCTTTTCCCTCCGCGCCTCTTTTATCGGAAATAATATTTCCTTTCATGGTCGCCAGTATCGTCTGCACATGGACGGCGCGCGCCTGTGTTGCTCTTTTGCTTTTGTTCCCTCAGTGCACAATCCGGTGTTGGATTGTCTTATTTCTGTCTCCTCTTAGAGTAAATGCAGTTACTTCAAAGGAAGATGTCACAAAAGACAAAATTCCTGTCCTTTCCCCCCGTTCAATCGCATCTCTTACTTTTCTTCTGCTTTTCCCCTTGATGACGATTTTGTGGCTTTGGTCGGGGTGGCAGAAACCCTACATGTTCGGTTTGAATAAAATATCCCTCGCTGCTTGAATTTTGCAGATGTCCACGTTTTTGAATTTGGTGTGTTCCTCAGCTTCCTACCCTGGTTCGGGCAAGGTCCTTCTCCGCTCTTGCTTTAAAGCCTTCTTGTCCCAGTTCACTTGTGAATGTTCTAATTAATTCTGTGCTACCGCTTAACCTCTTCCGTCTATTCAAAAAATATGCTGACAGCTCTGTTGTACCTTTCTTGTAATGCTCAAGGACCCTCAGAATTTTTATTTGACCTCTGGGCTACTTTGAAATTATCTTTCTTTTCATTTTGGCCTCTGCTAGCTCAATGTTCTTCATGCATTTGTCATCGCCTTCAACGCAGCCTCCTATAGTCTTCTTTCCCATTTATACAACTTGACTTCTAACTTCCTGGCCCTACCGCACAGCACAGAACTTTTTTTCCTCTTCATTTTACCGTTGTGTTCGCGCTGGCTCTGTGTTCAACGATCATCCTGATTTTCTCAGTATTTACTGCCATATCATTTCTTTCACTTCTTTGTGTAATTTCTGTGCATACATAAACAGAATACGCTTCCAAAGTTGTTTTTAGGTTTCTACAGTAGAATGGTGAGCCTACATTAGTCCACTAGTCATCCCCGTATTTGATTTATAACCACAATGTCTGAGTGGAAAACTGTCATCAGATGAAATTAGTCCCTGGACTCTTTTAATCAATGTAAACAAACATTTTAAAGCTCTGCGAATCATTGAGATAATAAATATGTTGATGCTGCTCCTGTGAAATAACTTTCCAGATACTGCTGGACACAAATAGCAAAGATAAACGTTTTTTCACTGTTCTCTAAACTACTGTGCTGATCTAATCATATTTTTCACCAAGATCTCCATGCATTTTTCCAGCCCTGGCCTTTATTCTACCAGACCAGACCACCAATAAACCAACTCTTGTTTGCTCCCTGGTTACAGACTCCACTAAACTTAGGGCCACACAGTGTTCCCCTGCATAGTCACAAGGAGTGTATCTATTCCCCACTGTGGTTATGGCATTGCTGCCATTTGTTGGCAGGTCAAATGCAATTTGAAATTTACGGAATTCCATAAATTGTTTGCTGTGACCTCTAAACAAAAGGTCAGCCAGTCACTATGTGAAATATCCATTTAGCCTGCGATAACTGCAACCATAACTCCTTGGAGTATGCACCATATTTTAGGTCAATAGCCCGTCCTCTGCTCAGTGGGTTGCATGTGCATGACTGGAGTCTTCTATAAAGGTGCACTTGCTTTCCAGATGTCTGACTTTAAGTTGTACTGGCCAGATGATTCCTGCCTGGACTCAGTGGATCTATAGAGAAGCCCACAAAATGGTGTACTCTCCTGGTTGGCTGTCCATTCATATTTTGAATAAAGTACTGCTTATGTTTGGAGCTTCACCCATGCTCAGCCTTTTGGACTTTTTAGTAAGTATTGGTGCATTGCAGCCAATCTCCAAATTACTCTGGACCAAAGGCAGAAGCTTTCAGGTCAGCTTTTCGAGAAGTATATCTGAATCTGGAGAATATAGACTCTGTCGCTTCTCTTATTGGAGAAGGGATCATGTCTGGAAATCTCCCAAAACGTGCCTTGTCTTGTGATGCTTGCTGACCATAAGAAGCTTGACTGCAGACACACTGGTGAAATAATGACTCTCTCATAACCAAGATATCTGGCTTAGAAGGTTCCTCAGTAAGCCTTGCTGATTCTCACTGGGACCAAAGACCCCGGGGTCTAAATGATTTCAAATTGACTGACTTGTTCCAATATATGAATCTGTGGAGAACTATAAACGTGTCTTGCTATCGATCTAGAAATGTGACAAGCAATTTGAAGTTACTTTCCCTTGAAGTTTGCTTGATCTCTTTACCATTAATGTGAATCTCAAGAGCCTTATGTGAACCTAGAAACATATTGCAATTTTAATAAAGGTGTTAGGCCCTGCATTAGTCCACACAACTGTAACTCTATTGGTATATAGGTGCAGGGCTGGGTTGTCAGATGGTCTCTTGCCTCCATACAAGTGGACTGATTGGTCTCAATCTAAAATTGTTGGAAATAGTGCCCGCTAGAGACTTGTGCTAAAGAGTGTGGATCAAAAACAGGATACAAGTGGGAAACTAGGTGAGTAAATGTGGAGTGGCAGACCGTAGTCTGGAAGCTTGCATTTCCTCTATCTCCATCCCACGTTTGTCCAACAAAGCCTGAGTTCTTTGATCCCTCTTTTCATACGTAAAGGGTCAGACCCTCCTGATGATGCGTTTCCTGTAATATCAACCCTTTTGCATCAGGTGTCATAGCTGCCGACCAAGAAGATTGGATTCTGAGAGGTGTAATCCTTTTCTTCTCTTTAGCATCACTATCTCCATTGCTATCATTGGGTGGTTCAGGTGAAAGGGGACTATTTGAATCGGTGCCTTCATCCTCACACAGGCTAACTGCTTGTGCCACTTTTACTGGTGCTGCGAGTGCTACTGAGTATACTATTTTTTACTGCTGCCATATGTTGGGGTACCCTGATTTCTCAGGTTAGTCTAACCCTATACACAGTGGACATTTCTCTCAATAGGATGTTGGTCCTTGTTGAGGTTTAGCAAAGGACATGGATGTCACAGCGGATGTAGCTGAAGTGGTAGCCAATAGGTCTCGCTTTTGGGACCTTATAAGTATTTAGTTATGCAGCACAATATCCTTGGTGCAACAACATCAACTGTTGCATGGCTAAACACTTATAAGGTCCCAAAGGCGAGACCTATTGGCTATGCCAATGCTTGTCTCTCTTTGTGGTGGCGGTGGCATACATGCCAACAATTCAAAAAAGCAAAGAGGGAATGAGTGGGAAAAAAAATCTGAAGAATTTATTTTCACCATTGACTATCAGTGACTTTTTAGGCTGGAGACAGCTAAAATAAAGCAATTTTTGGCTTTAAAAATCTGGAGTCTTCCCCCTGAATTGGGTCTGTTGGCATATATTCGGTGGTTGGCGGCATTCAAACTCCTCTTCCCTTCAATTCACTCACCCAGGGAGCTCTCCAGTGAGCTGGGAGGTCCCTTTAAATCCTGACGATTTTGATCTTTTTGAATAGTGAGGTGTTTTGAATTAAAGTCTCTGAGCTTCTTTGAGCAGTAATGCTGGTGCCCTTCAATGCAATGATTACTCACTGGCTCCTTTTGTATGGAGCTCAATATTTCAACCCAGAGTACTAATCCCCGATGAGGACTGAGTCCCGCCCACCAGGATGGTATGGCATATCTTCTTTAGATGGCATGATTGTTGATGGTTTCCGGCCTTTCCTAACATGCTTCTGCATTCAGCTGGGAGGGAGCCGACTCGGGTGAAAACAGGCTGAATTATTTAAGGGGTCTCTCAGACAGCAGTGTCAATTGTATACACAGAGTGGTGTAGTGAGGAGTTTGGGGTATACTTGGAGGAAGTTGTATATCAACCACCACATGTCCTCTTGTCGTTCCATATCCATTCACAAGGTTTTCATGAACCACTCAACCTTTACATGGGCGTGAGGCCAGCAGATGTTACTTTCCGAAACAGGATCCCAAGGTTATGAAGGGAGTTTTGATGCTCCTCGCCCTGGATATGTTGCCTAATGTCTGTGGGGTTGTCACATGATCAGTATTTAAACAGCCTGCCAGTATTTCCACGTGGAGACGTAAAAAAATTGAAAATCAATAAAATAAAAAATGTGATAATTACCAAAGGTAACAAATACAAATTTGTCAAATATAAGATGAAAAAATGGCAGAAGTAGTTTAGAGCGGCATTGGAAAATCCCACGTTTTTAAAGCAGTTAGAGGTGAAATGGACTTGTGAAGAAATAACTTTGCAGATTTTACACAGACTGTTATTTACGTACCATCTTTTGGCCCTACCCAAACGTGTGTTTTCAAGATTGTTGAACAGTGGTTCTGGGATGACCCTGATTGTTTTATCTCAATGCCTTATCCCTTTCCTCATTTTCCCTGGGTTTCTAATTGAATTATTCACAAATGATACTGTGTTGGAACAGATGGAGACTTGTGACTTGGCAGTGATTCATTTGGGAATTACCATATAACTTGAAATCCGTACAGATACACACTGGAGTGACTGCGGATGCGAATCCTGTTGATCCAGGAGGCATATTGGCTCGGCATGAGGCTCATCCAGACTCACCCTGACGTATCCTAATATATTTCACATCATATCATGAAAGACAGAGAAACCTAATATCCCTTTAGAAACCTGTTAAGTAACAGCAAAACAGTGTTCCACATAATTATTTGATAGCTGATTTAATTATAGTTCTAAAAAGGAATCATTTTAATTAATGTTGAACAACTGTAGAGGGCATGCATCTTTGTTTTGTATCCAATTTTAGAGTAATATATGACTGAAAAATTGTGTATTACAATTTGAGAACTTGGAAGTGTTAATTACATTGCTTAACAAGAACATTTGTGTCAAAATTGCTCAACAAGGGTTTAGGCAGTGGGTATGTGGATGGCAAACTGAATTATAAATATAATTTACAAGTAACACTAGTACGAGTGTTAAGAGCTGATACGTTTTGCAGATATTGAATATTACAGGATAAAAATCTGTCGGATTTAGGATCATCAATGTTACAACTCCATATTCTGGAAATTGTCATCCTCTTCTAGAATGGGCGCTGATGCCAATTGGGGGTTGGCACCATTAACAATGTAACCAATAATAATAATGAAATTTGTAAAGCACATAGCTACTTCCTATGAACAGTGGTGGCTGGTAACATTTGAAAGTGGTGAGGCATAAACTTTCTGTCGGATTGCACTGTGGCGAGCGAGCGCAGCGAGCGAGCTCGAAAATCTTAAGGGGTGATGGGGTGCATTTTGAAAAAAGAGTGGGTAAATGGTGCATTTTCAAGCAAATTTGAGAAGCAAGAAGGTTAATAAAGCAATTGTGAAAGTGCAGTTATTACATTAATAGAGGGATGTCATATAACAACAACATGTAGATAGAAATGTTTCTGAAGCTAGGCCCTGCCAGTGCCATGCACCTCTGAGCAATTTACACTAATGGCGGGTGTGCTTGTGAAGTTCACTCACTAAGCCCTCACATACACTCTGTGACCCATACACTGTCAGCCAGGGGACACACCACAAAGACATGGTGTGAGCTTCCACAGTGAGCTCAGGACGCAGCCTACTAACCTGCACTAATGGAATTTTGTCCTTGAAGATCAGAAGGCAGCTTTGTTGAGGAAAGTTTTCAGGTCACATATCCACAGAAAGGCAAGCCTCACCCCCTACTCTGAGGAAAGATTTGGCCTTGAATGTCAAAACACCTACCAAACTCACCTACAGCATGGACAAGATGACAGTCCAGCAAAGCCATCTAATGCACCTGTAACACACCGCCAACCCGACACACACATACACAAACACACACAAAACAAACACATACACATGCACACACAGTTTCTTCAAAGAAACGGAAAGATTATCATGTACAATATACCTGTTGTCCATTGTATATCAATTTGGAAGTTTTTAACTTTCCATCAACCAGACTACAGCTGGTGCAGTAAACAAGTACAGCCCAGCACATGGAAATCCTGAATGAGCACACGAAAAACACTCAAATAAAGGGCTCCGAGAATGGAAATGCTAAATATAGGGTCCTTGATTAGCACGTGCATCAGGAATAGTCGTCTGAAACACAAAGTAAATTTTAGCATGTGTAATACACTGCATATTCACTTAGACTGTGTGTCACGCACAGCGAGCGCGCGCTCTTTAGCAGGTATATCAGAAAGAGTGGCAGCGGCTCTGCAGACTGGCGCTTCCTTTGATCTGGTGCATCCGGCACAGTCGCTGGGTACAGCATGCTCCTCTTGGCTCCTACCACATTGAAGGTCCAGGCAAGCGAGGCATTCTGCTGACAGGTTGAAAGGTGACACTTTCTGAATGCGGCACAAAGAAATTGAAAATGAGCATAATTTTGAGAGCGGTTACTTTACACTTCAGCACCAGTACTGGCAGGCGCACGGGGCTCTGTGAGCCAACAGCATGACACAGCCTTTCCGTGCTCTGGGACCTCTCTCCCGGATAAACACTCTCATGAACTACCTCTGCCCCTTCATTTTCCTTCCTTTCTTTTACTGTTTGCTTTAATTCAGCTTCGATTGAAAGGAACAGTTCGCTGTGATCCGTAACCTCTACGCATTCCTCATTCATCACCCTCCCCAACAGCTCTCTTGCACTCTGGCCTTGTCTAAGTGACTTAGACAAGGCCAGAGTGCAAGAGAGCTAAGTGATAGGCTTTCCAGAGCTGTGCTGACTACAGGGAAAGCAGGGGCACTACCGAGAATGCCTGGGGTGCATGAGCAGTTTAGGGATCGCCGTATACCTCTTGGAAAAGGAGCCCGGGCTGCTCAACAGAGTTAGGTTGGCAGACTTGACTGCAGGTCTATGGATAAGCAAAATGTGGCACTGCTCTGGATTGAGGTGCACAGTGCCACGGCACACACTGACATCAGAGACTGCCTGTAACCACTGTACCCGCACTGACTGGCATGTCACAGGCTGCACTATACAGGCTGTCATTTATAGTCACTCCACAGAATGTCCCTAAACACAGTGTCACACTACGGACCGCCTCTGCGCAGACTGTGACGTTAGAGGCTGCTTGTAGACAGTGCTCTTGTTCTGACAGTCATGTCGCAGGCTCACTACACCGGATGTCATAATTTTAATAGAATGTGACCGCACAGAATGTCACTCTACCCCGGCATCCACTACTTACACTCTCACTGTAGAGACTGCCTATAAACGCTATGACTGGTATGTTACAGGCTGTCATTTTGTAAACTGTCACTGCACAGAATGCCCCTTCGGAGGCTGTCTCTGTACCGCCTGTCGCTGCATGCACGGCCACTGTAGAGATTGTAAATAAACACTACGACTGTATGGGCTGTTATCTGACATCTGAGCCTGCCACTACACAGTCATTTCACAGACTGTCTGTCACCCCACGCACTGTTACTGTAAAGGCTGCCAATAGGGACGCTGACTGCATTGGCTGTAATGCCACAGACTGTCACCACACAGACAGTCACTGTAAAGTCTGCCAATAAGCACCCCGCTACACTGATTGAGTGTCTTGTCACAGGCTGCCACCCCAAAGGCTGGCATTTCATAGACTGTCACTGCACAGACGGACCCTGTTGCGACCGGCTATGAACAGTGACGTCACCCAGCACACTCGCTGTACATAACGTGACCAAATGTTTGGACGGCTGTTTCAATAAACTGTGGCCTGAAAAGTATCACCGTTAGCGCCAAGGCTCTCCTTGTGCCAGCTGTCACTGTGCCGGGCGGACTGCCTCTTTAAACACCGTTCCTGCACTCAGCACATGCTGGTTCTGTACACTGCACGCACACTCTCACTGTACTACACCACAGCTCGTCTGCACTCAAGGAATACCTCAGAGCTACAGTGATTGACTCCACGCGCTGTAGTTAACGCGTGTAGCCTCAAACTGCCCCTCCCCACACACACAGGCAGGGCCGGCTCCTCCAGCCTCGTCGCCATAGATGGTTTCTTGTAATTAGCGACTCCCATTCGTGCCGCCTGGTCGCCCTGGCGGGCTCCGGGGGCCAAGGTGACTGTGCGCCGCTCCCTCTTAATGGACCACTCCGGATCAGCGTATTAATAAGGGCTGGGGTCCCCTACTACAGCTTATCACTGTGTGTGTGCGTGCCAGGGACTCGCCCCCGAGACCCCCCCCCCCCCGATCCCGACTAAGAGCCAACTCCAAGGTCTAAAATGTACTATTACACTCTTACAGCAATCAGCTTGGTGGCACGGGTGAAAGGAACGTGAGCATTTCCTTTCACCCGTGCCACCAAGCTGATTGCTGTAAGTAATTTAAAATGTACTATTACTTACAGCAATCAGCTTGGTGGTGCGGGTGAAAGGAAAATAGTATATTTATGGTCATCAGGCATCAGCTCACTCTTTAAATACTTACTTTACGTCGTGAAGTCTCGTCCAGTCTCTTCTTTACCGGAGCCACCCACGACGAGCAGTAGTAGCAGCCTCGGCCCTCGCACCAGAACACGAGGTGTGTCGTCGTTGTCTCGTCGTTGTGTGTGTGGCGCAGCAGTCCGAGTGTCCGACTACAGTTAACGCTTCCCAAATCCCGTGCCTCGCTCTGACTAGGCCAATCCAGGCGCTGCTCCAGCAGCGCCAGGATTGGCTTGGGCAGGGGTACACACCCGCCCATTAGGAGACCGGGGGCTGCGCCATGAAGCAACCCCCGCTCTTCTAATGTGCAGGCTAATGCGCATGTTCGGGCTGGTCAGAAAAATGACCAGCCCAGAACTGAACATGCGCACTAAGTGCGCTAGACCCGACGTCACCACCACCCCCTTGTCCTGATGATTGCTCGGGCGTCGCCCGGGATCGTCAGTGACCGGCACGGACTTCAAGTAATACTCCTGTACGTCTGCCAGATGTACAGGAGTATTACTTGAGTCGTCTGCTGCGCCCGCGATACTTTGGGGCCATGTGCATTAGTGGGGCAACGCCCCAGCGCCCCAATGGACGCACCGCCCCTGCCTACGAAGTGTCCCAGCGCTAGGATCCTGACAACCAAGAAAGTGATCACCGAACATATTGAACCAATTATCCACCGGGTCCAAAAAGCCATGTTTTTATTTTTCTCCTGAAAAGAGTTTCAGATGAAGCATGCCAGACTGCAAGAGGAAGAGAGTTCCAAATTTTGGGCACGAGGTAGCTAAAACCAGCCACTGAAAAAATAAGTGTGGCAAATACCAACAACCTGATAAATGCGAATAAAGTACACAACATAAAATGTTGCAGTGCTGATGTCCACACGAATTTTGTAAATGTACAGTCATCAATTTTCTCGTCACTAACTGGGACAGTGTTGTGGCTGCCATCTCTCTTTGCAGTGGTGGGTTAAATTAGAATTTTGCTGAGGAAATCTGGTGAAAAACAAAACTTTTAAACTTGACTAAGTTTCAAAATGTATTTGTCTGAAGTCTTCATAATAAAGTTTCTAATCTAAACACACTAACTTTCTTAACTGTATGAACTCTTATTAATTTCCAGTGTTTTAAAAATGTATATGAAATTGAAGTGGGCGCAGTTTCGCGAGTTACCGGCGAATCACATGGCCACCTTTCAGAAAACAGCTGCGGCACTTTCGTGGCTACTGTTGATGTTATTTCAATTCATAGTAAATTACACGGGCATTGTTGTCGTTGTTGCATTCTGGCTTATAGCCACTAGAGAGCGGTGGTGCATTGGGTTAAGGAAGAGGTTGTGATTAAAAGTATACTACTGTGTTTGTCTATTTTCTTCGAGATCCGTGTTTTTAAAGCTGTTTGTCCACTAGTGCCATTGCTATGAATTAACTACACAGCACCGCCACCAATTCGTAAGCGAGATTACTTGTGTTACCGCGCTCACCAGTGCAGGTAATGAATGATCCAATTCAGAAATGTCAAAGTTTCTACAACAAATCTCTTTCCATCTTTACCCTTTTCAAAAGCAGAAGAAAACAAGCATTTGCAATGCAACAGGTCTCGCATTTACGCGAGTTTTTGCTATTGGCATTGTAAATGGCAATGCTTTTTATTTATGTTTTGGTTTTTGAAACATAAATAAAAGGCATTGTCATTTACAAAGCCAATAGCTTAAACTCGCGTAAATGCGAGACCTATTGCATTGCAAATGCTTGTTTATTATGTAACACCTCGTCAGGGGTAGTAGGCGCTATATAAATGCAGATTTACATCGGTCATGTAACAGAAGAGCAGATCCCCCAAAAAAACGCAAAGCCTAGGGTAGAGTGTCCCAGCTGTCCTCTGTTTACAATGTCCCAAACATCAGGGCCTGCTGTTCTTTATTCTGCCTGCCCATGAAGCAAGCACACTGGGTCAAGGAGTGCATCATGAATTGAGAGAATGGCAATCCCGAATGCCTGACTGTATTCATTCTCAAGGACTGCCATCGAGTTCCACTGTGTGCACCCCACCCAGGCGGACTCACGGTGGTCCAGGCCCGGACCCGAGCCGATGCGCCGCTGCAGCTGGCCCAGATGTTTGCCCTCTACCAGTTGCTCGCCACTGCTCACCCCAGTTGTCGACTTTCAGCACAGATGCCAGCTTTTAATGCCGGAAGCCCCTGTGTGTGCCAGCTGCCGCATTAATGGCTCGGGGCTGATAACGGCGCCTGGTGAAGAGGCGGCCACCGCCCTCGAGCAATTAATAAGGGGACGCAGAGCGCACCAGCTAGTGTCAGGGAGAGGGGTGGTCACCGAATAATGGCACGTGGGGCACCATAATCACGAGGTCAATTATCTGGCGGCCACCAAGTGCGAGGTATGTAGCATTATATGCCAACTGTGGCAGCGCGGTGAAGACAGCAGTGTGACCATGGCGGGAAGGAGCAGAGAAGGCATGTTCTTGAGTCAGCATCGCGAGCCCCAGAGCCCCACGACTCCTGCCGGGTTACTCTGCAGACTATAAATTAAAGCGAAGCCGCAGACCATGCTCCATTCCACGACCCTGTGGCGTGGGGAGCCTGGTTACACCAGTGCACTACCCGTTTCCAGCACTAGGGGGCAGGGACCTTCACCTGCCCACGGGCCGCCCACCCCTCACGCTTTCTACCAAGGAGGGCACACAGGCTACGACTGCCCCCGGCCCGCCCCTCCTCCGCCGGCGCTTTGATGGCCCCAGCATTAGCAGTCGCGGCGGCTCGCCGGCAGTAAAATGGTTAAAACGAGATGGTAAATCTGACCCGGTAAAACCACGGTGATGTCAGTCGAGTCATCTGCTATCAATCTGAATGTCATCTGATAGAGGAGAAATGGGTGATAAAAACAAGCATTTTCGGAAATTATGTAGAATATTCCATTTGTGGAGTGCTGCTCTCACAGGGCGGCGCGCAGTTCTCCCCCTGAAGTGATATGTCAGCCCGGCCATCAGTGAGACAGGGAAAAGGCGCGAGAGACAGTCCGTGAAAAGTAGGCACTTGGGGAGAAGAAGGCGGGTGCGCAGAAACAGAACAGCAGAGAGCGAGAGAAAACGAGGCAACGAGAGTGGATGGCAACGAAAGCCGACTGATTGAAAAAACATAGTGCGCTACCGACTTATGAAGGACACTGTGTAACACCGCAAGTAAACGATCCAGTCCGGGTGGGCGGGGCCAAAAGGAGACAGGGCGGTAACAAGGAGGGACTAAAAAGCCTCACTTACAATCGGAGGCCAGCGTTTAGCATGGACGATGACGCAAGCCAATGAAAACAAGGGGCGGAGCCTACACTCCACTTCTAAAATGTAATTGATTACAAGAAGCCTCGCAGAGCGAGCAGCGCATGCGCGCTGCAACGCAGGTCTGCGAGACCTAAAGAAAGAAAATGACATTTGAAAATAAATATGTTTACAGACGAGTTGAGTTTATCAAATTGGAATTTATTAGTACCGGGGCACAACTAGACCCAAAATTCGGGGAGGGGGGGCGGGGGGCTAACACTCCCTGCCAGGCCCTAGCACTGGTCGCACAAGGTGCAACAGTCTTTTTTGGTGCCCCCTCTCCCATTTTCTCCTTCTCCATGAATTCCCCCATACCACTCATCAACAATGCACCTCATTTCTCTATAGCACCTTTCTGACAAAAAATAATTTTTTTATAGCGCTACTCATAGTTTACTCACACTCAGTTCTGTGATCTGCATGGTACACGTTCTTTGTAGCAGGCACATTAACCCTCTGCGCTGTGTGGGTGGCAGTAGTGCCCATGTGAGTGCACGGTGAGCGATGCGACAGTCTACGAGTAGGGTAAGAGGAGTGACTGCAGGGTGAGTGAGGTGACCATATGAATTTGGGTGCGGATGTAAGTGCAGAGTGGGACGAACAAATGCATGGTTAGTGATGGGCTTGTTTGAGTGAGATTGCAGATTGAGCAGTGAAGGGGACAGGTGAGTGAAGTGTCACATGAGTGCAGGCTGAGTATTGTGCTTGTGTGACTGCAGGGTGAAGTACAGGGTAAACAGTGCAAGTGCATTGTAAGTGCAGGGTGAGCGGGTGAATGGTGTGAGTGCATGGTGATCAATGTGATCGCTGTGAGTGCAGGGTGAGCGTGAAAGTGAAGGGTGAGAATGAGGAGTGAGTTGTCTGAATGCAGGGTGCATTCCCAGACACTTGAAGTAACACAGCATGTTATTGACGGCGGCCTAGGGTTTCAGTTATAAGTTAAACTATTGCTATTATGGCATTAATCAGGGATCGAGGGTGGAGGAAATAAATAATGTGCTGATCCTGCAACAAACTACCAGTCTTATGATTAGGGTTTGCCAGCTCATTATTTTGATGTCCCAGACAGTACAAAAATAAGCAGTCACCTAAAGCCGTGTTTTCAGCACTTATCTGTGCTTACTTCGAACAGCAAATATAAATAGAAAGCACTTTTAATTGTGTTCTAGGGCTGCCTGAATGATCCATGACTGATAATTAAAAGGAACAAAGACAGAAAAGTCACATTACAAATTAATACATACTTTTTTATTTATAACCCTATTTAGTATCAAGAGGAGGTCTTTGCAGGCTCTTTAAACAACACATGGCAGGCATTTTTCTTTTGGCAACCCTACTTTATATTCCTTTTCATGAAATGCCCTCTCACACTACGGTAGTAAATGTAAAATACAAATGTAAGCAATAGCCAGAGTGGGAGCCCAGGGGGTACTGGAACCAGAAAAAAAAACTAAGCCTCAGTAACAAGTTTACAATGGTATGTGAATATGCAAATGGTCTTTAAAGACCTGATAAAAACTTGTGCATGCCGGAGATAAGACTCCAGACACTGCCCAGCCTAGCCCACATTAGCTCGAGCTGCCGCAGCCCGGGCTGAGACACACGACGGGGGGGGGGGCAGGGGGGATGGGGGATGGGGGGCTGCTGAAGACCTTTTAGCCATATGGGCGTTGCGTGCCTGATTAGTACCAATGTGGCTCAGATCCAAGGGTGGCACAATGAAGGCAGAACCGACTATGGCCCACTTTACTGATGACCAGGGCTACTGGAATTATGCAGCAGGAGAGGGCAAAATTATGTGGCAGGGTTGAGCAAATTATGTGGCAAGAAAGGGCAGATTATGCCACATAATGCAGCACCATTTTGTAATAGCATTACTCAATTTTTTTCATCATTTTTAAACTTGGTAAAACTGTCTGGGCATTGGTTGCACCTCAGTCATACCAGTTTAACACCCAAATATACCAATAAGCAACATAAAGGTGATCAGTCCAGCTTTGCAAAGGGCCTTCCACCATTCTTAGTAACTTTTGAAATGTTTGAGCTAGAAACCATTTTTTTTAAAATCTGCACATTATGCGGCAAATGATGGAGTATGTGGCAAATCTATAATTATGTGAAAATCGCTGCAGCCGCCCAGTTGCACAATTCCAGTTGCTCTGCTGATGACAAAGCATCATGGTGTGTCACATGCCCCTTTATGCAGTGTGTGCTTGGCTTCCCGTTCCACTTCAGATGGGCCATCAGCCATGCATTGTGGGTACAGACATACTGCATGGGCTACACCCAGGTTCACTGTTCAGTAGCCATCTGTGGGGCAGTGACAACATGAAGCATGGGTCATAGACGAAACACGCATCGCTAGAGCAAAAATGATCAAAGACTCATAACCTTGGCTTCTTAGATATTAAGATTTTGCCAAACATCTCCTGACACTCATCAACATTTTTGCCTCCTTCATCTTCATGAACCTTCCTCAATCCCTGAACAGGGCCTGGCCATCCAAAATGTGATTGGCTGGTGACAAACATTGATAACATTAGTTAATTCTTATAGAGCAGCCAAGCTAAGGGCCACCCGAGAAAGTACCTCAAGGGGTCGTTTAACTGTAGAATTTCTAGCGATAAAGGATGTATATAGCAGGGAAACCTTTTTAGACTTTGTTGAACCCCCAATGGCAAGGAAACTGTATATGCAATTGAGACTGGGGACCCTCCCACTTGCAGCATACTCCAGCAAATGGCTGAGAGACCAAACTGGTGAATGCCCTGCGTGCAAATACAAGGTGGAGTCTGAAATACATGTTCTGTTCCTCTGCCCCGCCTATCGGTTGCCGCGCAAGCGTTGGTTAATCCAACTATGCAAAAATTTAGGGTTTGTGCGCGCCATAGAGGCTTACAGAGTTCTAAAATATGACACTCACCCCCAATTGTCTTTGCTGTATCGCGCTTTTTAAATTGTATGTGGCACACTCGTCGGACCTACATAAAGTGACTGTTGGGGGTTGAAGGGAATTGGTGTAGGGTGAGTAGGTCTATGTTTGGGTTTTAGGCCTTGCACTGATGTCCCACAGTTTTATTTTATCATAAGATTCTAGTATAAGAATTTATTGTCTGGATGTTTTTATGCATTTGATGGTCTCTTTTTAACGCTTTTTTAACTGGCTGGTTGTATTTTAATTGTTTATGTTTTAATACATACAACTTTCATCCCTGCTGTATCTATGTAGCTTGTGCTATGTGTTTTTTCCTTTTGTGGGTTGATCATTGTATATGAAATTTTTTGTGAGTATTTAGTGTTTTTTAATACAGATGTATATATTGTTTGTTTTATTGATGCACTTTAATGGCCCAAGCGGCCGAAATAAAGTATTGATTGATTGATTGATTGATTGATAACATTATAGGCATTAGAGGCAAAGTTTCGTGGTGTTTATAAAATCATATGATAGCACTGCAAAAAATTCTAACTAGCCACTGAATGATCACAGCACAGAACAGCACAACACAGTAATGTTTTTGTAAAGTTGCTGAAATATGATTTGTTTATAGCTCTATAAGCACCTCTCGGACATATTTGTAGTTCTTTATCCTACCAGAACCTATTGAGTGTAATATGCTATTTATTTCCATTGTTGAGTGTGAGGGGAACGTGACTCACCAGAGGCAAAGCCTCTAATTGGTGATGACACCACTCTGCTTCCACCGCAATAATAACAAATATTACAATACATTTTGCACATCTGAATATATAGTTTATGCCATGGCATTTTGGCATGAGTAATTGTTATAAGTCTTGCATGTAAGCAAAACCAGGAAGCAAGTAAATGCATTTTAGCCATAAGGCAAAATCACATGGAAGAGACAACATGACTATTAGGAAAATTGTTTCCCTGTATAAAGGCATCGTAACAAGGAACATGCATCCTTTGAGGAAGTAAACAGTGCTTTCCCCAAATCAGTCAGTCAGTCAATAAGTCTTTATTCAGCTATAGACAGCCATAAAAGAGCAAAGTTAAACAGTTACACAGATACATTACATCATCTTTACCATATATATCATAAAATCAATTAATACATTTATATTAAGACAATAACAATTTAACAATTTACCTAAATCAATCGAAAATACAAGAAGAATGTTCATCAATATTAAAAGGCCCCAATCTAAGCTGCAATGAATTCTAGTAAATGCTCATTATAGGAACTATAAGCCTGATTCATACCGCTTCCTTAGCATAATTGCTTGTCTAATATAATGTAAAACTGCATAACAAACATCAGACGTTTCTAATCTCTGTAGAAAAGACATTGCTAACTTATAATTTCTAATATTAGCATGGCAAAAAATAGATCTCAGATATAAACGACGTGGAATGGAATATAATGTGTAAAAGAGCATAAAATGACGTGCTTTGAATGGAAATTATCACACACAGGGACAAAGCAGTAGAGTCCTGAAAAAAGTGCCTTGCAAAGGAAAAGCAACAATAAAGTGCACAGTGCTCAGTCTTAAACGAGTTAAATAAAAGCGATCCATAGAATTCATGATAAGCAATAGGTAAGGGTCCATCCCCGGGGACGTACGGATAACAGAATACCTGGTAATACTTGACATAGTAGCAGCGCAAACCCTCCTTTGCTCCATGTGATATTCCTGATAACACTGCTTATTTTTTACTTTGCTCATCAAATTTATATCCTCTGGATTATTAAACAGTTCTGGAGCCCCCAGCTGAGAAAACATTTTCTTAACACATGCAAGCCACGGTGTGCGCTGTAAATTATCAAGTAGCAAACAATCCCCAAGAAATTCTCTCAACAGTCCTGCTTCCTGTTTGGCCCAACAATTAATCCATAAAATCAGGGGGGCGAGGCCAATCGTGTCTTCTAAGTAGGATAAACCAACTTCTTTGTGACAGATGATAGATGCAGTGCTTCATGGGGCACACATTAATCTACAGAGAAACCTATTTTCGGTACATTGTAGGATACTCGCGATACTGTAGCCCCATATGCTTGCCCAATATGTCCCAACTGGGATGCACTTGCTCTTGTAAATGTGAACTAATTCTTTGACTGGCTTCTGACGTAATTTATGTGCAAAATTAAATATTGCCTCGTTAGTCATATTAAGTTGTTGATTCCTCAGAGTTAGCAAAGGGTATCATGTTAAGTGTTGTATTAAGTAAAATCCCCAGGTAGTTAAAAGTCCTGGTTCTACCTAACTGAATGCCCCCCAGCCTGTGGGATTTAAGTTTTGGCTGTGGACAAATGATTTAGTAAGAGTGACCTTTAAGTCCAGGTCCTCCATAAAAAATAAAAAGAATCCAGTAAAATTTGGAGACTATTTGCTGTTCTAGAGATAAGAACCACTTCATCAGCATACAACAAGATGCGGATTAACCCCTTGGGCGCGGCTGGAATTTCCCCGCGGTGCGGGAAAATTCCATGCGTGCGCAGATCGGACGGCTCCCGGCTGTCCGACGCACACGCCCACCGTGACGTCGGACGGCCGGGGGCCGTCCGACGCATGCAAGGGGTTAAACGATTTCCAATTTTAGGCATATCTTTAGCCTTAATTATCAGAAATCTGCTAACATTATATATATATAACAAGAAAAAAAAGGCGATATAAAGCAATGTTGTTGTACGCCTCTATGCGGTCTATTTGGGGAAGTTAATTTACCTGTTGTAGCATAACAAATTGAGACCGAAGTTTTGGAATGTAAACATTTTAACATAATTAACAATTCTTTTTCTACCCCCTTGTGTTCCATTATGTCCCATAATTTACTACGGATCAAACGCACTTGTCAAGTTCATAAAAGCTAAATAGAGTGCCCCCTTTTCACTAAAACATACTTGCCAGCCAAAAGGTACAGATTTAAACACTGTTAAACAGTGCCAAACCCTGGTCGGAAGCCAAACTGAATTTCTGAAAGAATGTTATTTTCTTCTGCCCAGGCTTCCAAACAGGACAATATAACTCTACCTAAGATCTTCGCACTGGAATCTATTTGGGAGATCGGACGATAATACCTGGGCTGTCCTCTGTCCCCTTTCTTGAAAATTAGGACATTAATCGCTTTTCTCCAAGACCCTGTAAGAGGGCCTACTATAGCTGATCTTAATACGTTAGTCAGAAGGGGGCCCATAGAGAGGCGTTAGCCTTGAAAATATCGACGGGGACTCTATCAATCCCTGATGCCTTCCCTGCAATGTTCCTAGATATTGCCACAACCACTTTGTTTACACTTACTGTATTCTTAAATTCTGCAATTCAGTTTTGTGTAAAAGCCATTCGTCATTTAAAAAAGTAGAGCCAGACTCTATCTCTTCACATAAAAAATATCAGTATAATGTTTTACCCATGTCTCAGCAGGTATTAAAGACTCCACCTTGGGTATACCAGGACCTGTAAAACAATGGGCGATTTACAACCTCCCAGAATTTCATAGGATCCCTAGCCCTACCGTCTTCTATCAGGTCTTCCAAGGCTTTACATCTGATCTATTACTTACGTGCTTCCAAGGTCTGTTTATGTACACAACATGCATGCTTTATCTTCTGGGGGCTTCTGGGGTTCATGTGCAGAGCTAGTTTTAGCTGTTTTTGGGCTGTTGATTACGTAGTGTCAAACCACCTAAAAGGTTTAGCCTTAGTGGAGCCTGACATGGAAAGTAAGATATCTGAGATGGATAAACACATGTTTTTAAAACTTTCTTGAATACCACATGGGTCAGAATCAGCCAACAAACATGTGGGGAATGACTCCTTGTTGCCAAAATAAGTTTAGCAGTAAAAATATCTGGGACCACCAAGTTCCACTTTAATCTTATGCCTTTAGAATTAGAATATTCACAATTGGACAGTTTACCATAAGAGTCACCCTTATTCACAATTATATTCCAGAGAGCGGTAAGAGGGTTGTGATCACTGCTACAATTACTAATAATCTCAAACCCTTTAAAAAACGCACACAGATCTGATGAAACCATTATAAAATCAATTGTACTCCCTTCAACACTTCTATCAAAGGTAGGAATTTGTCAAGTAACCATCTGATTTACAAAGATTAGGTAATATTTCATTAATATCTTGTTAGGGATTTGCCATAACCAGAACGTGTAGACATTTCACTGTTTCTCTGATCGTGAAAACCGCATAAGCGTTGGCCGCTGAACTCACAAATAGGGATATTAAAATCCACTGCCAAATCAAAAAGTGGTGCGGGATCTTGCTTTTGATTTTTGTCAAACTGGTCTATTGGCTCTCCAGAGTTATGGTTAAAATTATTATAATAAAAACTTTTAAATAAACTATCAAAGGGAGTCTGAAGTGCAAGAAGCATAACCCGGAAAAACGGTGAAAAACACACTTCACTCGCTTGAATTAACTTAGCTTTAACAGAAATAAACGAAGCCATCCCCCCTGTTTCGCTCTGCCTGCTGGTGAGGGGGTTGCATGTTGAAAAAAGACATGAAACCCATCAATGTGAAAATCGTCCCTCATCCAGGTCTCTTGGCAACAAATAATATCAAACTCACTCACAAGAGATAACCAATCATGATTGTGTATTTCAGTACGGCCGCCAGCAATATTCTAAGAGATAAGGGCTAAGCCCATCTCTAGCCCTGAGCAACATGGAAAAAGGTCTGCATTACTGGTAGGATGCGGATTTGGCATACCATTCATAATGGGTACATCCGAAGTAATTACACTGTGTGGTTGTATGGTATTATTAAGACATGGTTGTCAACTATTAGAGTCTAGACCCTCAAGTGGTTCTAAATGATTTGCTATGGGAACATTAAAGCTGCTATCCATGGTCCCCTGTGGGTTAGCCCCTTTAATTGACACAGGTGGACGGTTGTATATCATAGCTACGTGGTCTATAAAAATACCCCAAAGGGCGTACTTGGATACCAACCTAATTCAGAGTTATGCCATTCAGATTGTGTAACAAATGCCTAACCAGCATAGGATCCTTAAAATTCACTACAACATAGTCTCCTTTTGTACCCTTTTTATGGGGTCCAATCCATCCCACCCTTCTTCCTAACAGAATCTGATTATAAAAATCAAAACAGGTTCCTAATTTTGTACCTAACCAGTGTACTACCTTACACTTTAAAGAAAAGTCCTCCTCCTTAGAACCCGGCATAATCATAGGCACATCTTTTAAGACAATAACATAGGGGGTGCAGTCAGGTGGTAAATGTATTGTATTAATACAATAGGGTGTTCTTTGTTCCCCTGAAACAGTACCAGACTGTTGTTTACACTGACCAGCTGAAATTGTACAGGTACAATTTTCTGCACCCAAATAGGATGACTCATTATCTTGGTTTAAAACTTGGGGAATGGGCCTTGATAAAAATGAAGACGTTTTCCTATGATCTATTCAGCTATAGCCCTCCTTGTTATTTAAAGCCGAAGCGTGTCCCCTGGCCAATATATCTTCGGCCATACCTATTATTTTGCAATCAATTATTTTACAAAATTTGTTCTGCATTTGTTCAACCTTCAATAAAAAATCAGAACATAATTCCGTTACTTGTTTCTGAATATCCTTTAACACCCCGGAACGGATAGCTTTATTGTCAACGAGGTCCTTAGCTCCCCCTTCAATTCTCATGTTTAGATTTCTTGGTGAGTTGGCAGTCATAGCATGAATTGGGCACTCTTGAAGGGTCCTATTCTCTTCTCTTTTCCTCTTTTTCTTATTCGGAGGTGAAGTGTATAGGCCCACCGGACTATCCACAGCTTCAATTTCTATATCATGGGTATCATTTGAGTCTAGCAAGAGCAATGAGTTTTCTGGTAAAGCTGAGTTCCAGTCTAAATTATCTGTATTTATAACTGTATCAGGGTTTTAGACAAGTGGATGAATACGTCTAACAGAATGATCAATTATGACTCTAGGTTCTAATGGCCGAGGGTGAGATTGACGCTGGGCTGCACGATTCTTTCTTCAACTGACTCAGTTTCTGAAGTTAACACACCCATGACAGACTTCAAATAATTACCAATGGAAGCTGTTGATCTAAACTCTTCCACTCTAAAAGATTTATTTTTAGGCCCTATAGCCTTCCTCTTCCCCATTTTTTGGTCACAAAATTCAAGGATGTCGTACCTTATTACTGGTTAATGAGATTGCCGGGCCAGGAGGGGTGGCCCAGCCTAGTCTCCTCCATGCTCTGAGGGGCGCAGACGGGCCCACTCTAGGCGCGGTCTTCGCCCGGTCACAGCGCAGGCACGTCTTGCGCTGCAGGTAATGTCCTCGAGCTAAAAGCGCTTAAGCAGCCCCTCCTCCAGGAGCGAATAAAAGCAGGGAAGCCTGGTTGTTGAAGTCTCCTGCACCGGAACCAACAGCGCCTCTGTAATCAGCGCGTCCCTAGTCAATTTTATTTTACCTTGGCAATAACATGGACTTTGAGCATTGCACTATAATAATACATTTCTGAAAGATATATTTACTTTGGCATGTACATGAGAGAGGGGGGATACATAATGGTTAATCTTGTAATATAGTCCTATATTGTCATTAAACTGTACTGATTAAACCTAAATCACAAGGTGAAGGAAGAGTGGTTTGTAGATAGCACCACAACTCTGAGATGGAAATATGGGTCGAAATTACATGTTTCCTGGTATGTATTTTTTATATTACTTGCTTATTTCGATGTACTTTAAGTGCGTGGCATGGCCTTTCCGTACATATTTTCAAAATATTACATACACCACAGACCTTGCTGTATCTTAACATGGTTACTGTTTGTGGATTGGTTCGATTGGAGTATGTGATAAAAGTTTAAGGCCTAGGAAATAGATCTGCTTATTTCTGAGAAAAGCCATTTAAATTATGCAATTAATAAAATATGTGTGCCCCACTTAGGCTCAAGTTACCAGTCCAGAGAAGGGAACATTTTGTTCTCTGAAGCTCTTTTATAAACCCAGCTGCTAAAATGTGCCGATGAGGTGAGACAATCTTTCAAGTTAAGCTTCTGTGTATTTCTATATTTTGATCAAAAGTATTGTTTATTCTACAGTGTAACAAAACAGGAATCAATCGTGAGCTGTCCCTCCTAGTTGCATAGAGCCCTAAGCACAAGAAAAGTATATATTGGACCCTTGTTTGGGGTCGCGGTTTGACACACAGACCTGTTGCTTTAATGATGCTGGAATATATAAGCCTTACTTCAGTCCTTAGGAAATCTACCAGCTGTGACCCAAATAGCTAACTGGGTGGGTGGGCAACAGAACACGAGGCCCAACACGGGCTAAACCCCTAAGTTCCACTGAGGGCCTGGAGCTACAAAAACGTCACACACAATTTTTATTTTGTATTTTGTGATAACCACATTTTTATTGATTTTAATTTAGGTAACATAACAGACCGTACAGCACAACTGGACAGGTACATTAGTAATATACACGACCTGCAGCACATTATCTCACAAGTTATTCCATTTCCCGCCATTTGCCCCAGATGTTTTATGTTTATGGAGACATGCACTTGACACATAAATTGATTCTTCTGTTTTTGCACACCAATCCATTTCTTTACGCCAGGCCACAACCGGGGAAGTCACACACACAAATTTAACTCAAGATGCCCAGAGGTATTTTGTAATCCAACTCAGTACCAGAAAGATTATTGTCTTCTCCAACTTAGGTTTGTTAAACATTTTTATAGTTACAAAACATATATCCATATTGTTTGTACTGATTTGTTTTTGTTTTTTTAAACAATGGCAGGTAAAGTGGAAAACAGTAGATATAGAGACAGTGAATTGTCCTGATAATGTGCTCCTGCCCTTACTGTTTATCTGGCAGCAAGGGGATTCCTGTTATTTGAGGGCCAAATTAGACGGGTGACAAAGTTGACCCCATATATACCAATGAGGTAGTCTGCTCATAGGTAGTCGTATAAATTTATTGAAGTGCCATTGACTTACATTGAACACATGATTTTGTTTAAATGGAGATTCCCACATGTGACACAGACAATATAATTGGGACCTTTTACACTTCCAGGACAGACGTAGGCCGCATTAGCTTCAAACTCAGCTCTCCCACAGTGGTCAATTATTGACGAAGGTGATAACAATATACAGCATCTGATCCAATATGAGTCACAGCAGTGAGGTATTGAGATTACACGCCCTACCCAAACACCTGCACAAGCAAAAGCAACCAACAATAACCCACAGAATATAAATGCAATAAATGATTGATTCCGTAACGGAATCACATTTTAGATTGCCAGGAAATCCTATCAGAGGCATATTATCCTCATTAATCTCCACTGGACAAACACCAATGAATGAATATATGTTTTCCTTTGAGGCTGGTCCATATTCATTTCCAATTGCAGCCATGAAGAAGCACAGCGATCTCTACATCCTCATCACACCAATGGACGCCACCCACAAGCACGTGCTCACCACATGGGAACAACTCACCACACAGAGCACCACAGCCATCATGAACTCCAGCCACTCTGGAGCACCCACGGACCCCTGCCCCCACCACTTCCTCAACCTCGGCAGCAAGGAAATCAGCTGCAAACTCACCTCCATTCTTAACGCATCCATCACCATGGCCACCTTCCCCGATGGATGGAAACACTCAGAGGTCAGACCCCTCCTCAAGAAATGCCTCCACTGACCCCAGCAAACTCAAGAACTACAACTCAATCTCTCTGCCCCCCTTCCCTACAAAAGTCCTCGAGAAGGCCATCAACCGCCAACACAGAACACCTGGAGAAAAATAACCTGCTGGACACCTCCCAATCCGGCTTCCACACCAACCACAGCACCGAGACCACCCTGATCGCTGCCACCGAGGACATCAGAACCCTCCTCGAATGGGGAGAAAGAGCAGCCCTGATCCTCCTGGACCTTTCAGCAGTGTTCAATACCATATCCCACCACACCCTCATCAAGAGACTTCACCACATCAGGATCCAGGGAGACGCCCTAAGATGGATCGAATCCTTCCTCACAGGACAAACCCAGAGAATCCGCCTACCACACTTCACCTCGGAACCCAGGAGCATAATCTGCAGCGTCCCGTGGAGGACATACCTTCTCCTACCTCGCTGCCAAGTCCTGGAACCACCTATCCCTCCACCTCCGAATGTCAGCCTCTCTCCCAAAATTCAGAAAGGGACTCAAGACCTGGCTTTTTGACTGAGCCCAGCAAGTAACTAGCGCCTGGATACCCTCTCAGGTGAATATCTGCACTTTACAAATCCTAATTGATTGATATTTGAAACCTTCTATACTACTACACATTGTATTTTGTTCATTGCGGCCTTAAAGCAAATACAGAAAGAGTACGGGGTGTTTCCCAGAGTAGACTTGGATATCAATCCAATAGACCAGGATGATACCATAGCTGAAATATTTCTTGGTAATGTAAAGAGGGTCTTTGGCTATATGCAAGAAATATGGTGCGACTCTGCAATATCAAAAAAAGTAGAGTGACCAAGACAATATCTCAAAGTTATGTCTCCGGGATAAGACATTCTGGAAACAAAACCAGAAATACCACAGTTAAGCCTAAATCTGAAAAAGAAGCAAGCTCAGAGAAAAGAAACAGGATAGAGAAATCCAAGGAAGAGCTAGGTTACCCAGAGGGGATTCCAGATAAAGTATTGTCACAGAGATGGAGCAACTGTGGGGTATAATGGAGGGATAGGAAAGAAATGACAGCTCTAGAGAGATGTCAATCTTTTGGACAGCACTAGTCTCACTCTTACAAGAACGTGGAGATAAGAGACAACGTCACACGAGGGTGCACATTCTTGCCCCGGACTGCTCAGCAGGGGAGAAAGGAAAAGAACCAAGACGGAAGTAGGCCTTTCAAAAGAGGACTGTAGCCACAACCAGAAGATAGGATGCCTCACCGAAAGAGGGTGCTGTTGAAGAGTGGAAGTTGCCAACAGCCAAATTAGACAGTGCTGGGGAAATCAAAATAGTAGTCCACTAGACCCTCAAACCTCTCTTGGTCACAGAGGAGACTGGAAACAGAGTTATATTCAGACAGGAACACTGGTACCCTGTTTCCATTTAGGTTGGAGGAGTTGGGGCTACATATTGTAGCAGATAAAATCCAACACCAAGTTGTACGGAATTTATTGGGTGCAAAAAATAGCACATATTCTGAGTCTTTAGGGAAATATAGCCAGATTGCCGTGCTTAATTAACTTAATCCACGTGTTGGGATGAATGCCATATTTTCCCATGTCATGTGAAAGTTAATGGATGGTGAGGGTTATTTAATTACGGGATGCAGGAAATCCCACACAACCGGGAATTGCGACCCCTCCGCAAACAGGGATTTGGCTAGGGGTGAGTAAACACCAACCAAACAGAATCGTGGCCCAGATTGGCATTAAAATGATTTAATTTATAATAATAATTCCTGTTTGTAAAGCGCGAACATATCACCCCATAAGGGATTCCAGACTCTGGAGGCCGTCGGGGAGATTAAGTGCGCTATTGTCCAGAGTCACATGATACTGAGCTGAGCTGCCGCCGCCGCCAGGGATCGAGCCATGCGCCCCACGCTTCGGAATCAGCCGCTCTGGCCTCTGTGCCACACCTCTCCTCTAAAACTCAAATTCTAATTTAATTTAACACAGAACAGACAATCACAATGAGTTTCTGAACGAAGTTGACAGACTCCTATAATATACTGGCTGAGGAATCCTGCCCCCAAGTAATAATATATGATCCAACTGGAGAGGAAGTTATACTATGAGCCTTTTACCCACTAGTCCTCAAGCCACTAAAGGAACCATCCGCGACACATTGGGTGTTACAAATGACCACTGCACTGTATAAGAATCAAGAAGTATGGGTTAAAAAATGTATTCCATGTGTAATCCCATAATGAGATGAATTATGTGCTCAGAAGCATTACACCAAGAAACAGAAGCTAAATAAATGCTGAAGTGACAAAACTGATTAGTTCTTTGTGTTCACGGTTTCAATGATTTAATACACTGGATATGACGCCGATGATCCCCAATCAACTGATTCTTGCAACTACTTTTTCAATGGTTCTCTCTCTTATTTAGGGTCCTTTCAAACTTTGTAGACAACTGATTTAGCTCCATTTTAGGCAGCTACAATTCACTGAGCAAGCCTCGCCTTTCTACAAAAACCCTGGCAAATTCAGCCACAGTGTAATCACCCTTACCCAAATACATTTTAGCAAAACATTTTTAGGTGCATGATGTCAACACAAGCAATCACATGTACACCGCAAGAACAAGAGAAAAGAACCTTCACAGTAGGTGAGCTACATAAAGACATACTATAATTTCCAAGCTACATAAAGCTTTTGATTGGTCGGTAGCCTATCACTCTTTGCACACTGACCAATCAAAGACAAACGCCACCAGACTTTTGATCACAAAGGGGCTCCGCTGACACCCAATGTGGCTATCCTGCCAACGGCGGGGTCAGGGGTCATTCCCACTATCTTTAATTAAGAGCACATTTATTCTTCATTCTATGCAGAAATAACTTCACACTGTCTCCAGGTCTAAGTGAAACTATACCTGCCACATTCACAAAGTCACACGAGTGTGTCAAACGTGATGTAAATGTGTGTGCAAAGAGCTCCCATTGAGTTCTATGGAGTTCAGGGAAACACGCCTGGATTTGATCCCAAAGGTGTCTGCTCCTGTAAGTGAGTCAGCTGAGATATATAAATAGGGTTCTTTTTTTACCAGCATATAGCCACCTTGCCATTAATAAAATATGTCTTTCTCTCATTAAAAGAGTTACTGGCACATGGTATTAGTCCAGAGTGGTGTGATATTGCATGTAGTAAATCTTTAACGAGGGGGAAGGCTGTGAACCTTCCAGGGTGGGAATGTCATGACAGTATGTAAACACCCGCAAAGGAGCGTGTTTGTGGGCATTCACAAATGTTTTCACAAACATTACATCCGGGAGAGAGTAAAATGGCGTTAGTCCCAATATGGCAACATCACCCCACCTTCTCATAGGCGAACGTGCATAAATAAACCACAAGACACTTTGTTTATGGGAAAAACTGTTGCAGGTTTATTCCATACAAGAGTATGCAATAAGGTGGGTTATCTTACGGGCGATCCACGGGCAGGCAGCCGTCCAACCTATGCTGCCCCTGCCCGCCTGATGAGCCAGCACTGTGGGATGTATACCCGATCAGCGCTACACCTTTGTTGATCCACCACTGGATCACGTGTCCCTTGTTACCATCCTACTCACGCCCCTTTCAGGGCGGAGCGTATCAGGGCAAACCCCCGGTTGGTCAGGCCCCCAACCGCCCGAAGGACTAACGGGGCGCCGTCGCGGTTCTCCAGGACCCTGCCCTGAGGATCCTGGTCTTTGGCTCTGGCACCCCTATTGTGCCGCGCAGAGGTACCCTTACTGTAACCGTCTGCCGTAGAGGTACCCTTACTGTACCGGACTGCTTCCAGATCGCCCTGTAACTCCGCCTGCAACGCAAAAGAAAACATTAAAACATTCATTACACTTTGCCCACCAGCCCAGCCGAAGGGTAAGAGGAGGGGAGGGAGACGGCGAGGCTGGCGGCAAAGAGGCCGCTGGGAGGGTCAGAGGGGTATACATACCCTCCCTCCCCCCCTGGGCGTACCGGAAGTGACGCCCACACCCCCAGGACAGCGGGCTCCAGGCGGAAGCCCTTTGCTGCTAGAGCGAGGGGTAGGCTTGTGCCGCAATGGCACTAAAGGGCCGCCCTTTTAGGGGGGCCCCCTTTGGGGGCGGCGGGCAGCCACATTCTCCTGTCACCGGCAGGGGTACATCTGTTGCTAGAGTTGGAATGGGTACAGAACTCCCCCAAATTCAGTGGGTGTCAGGGACGAAGCAAGAACACCCTGGGCCCTAATTCAAGCAAAGAAAAGAATAGACCCCTGGTTGGAAAGTTGAAAATAGCTGTAATTGGTGTGCGGGGGACGCATTGCACCAATGGGCCCCGTTTCACTGCACATGCTGTACTAATGATAGCTACTCTCCAGGGTGGTGCGTAGGGGAAGGGGTTTCTCCACGGGAAATAAACACCATCCCAGTGAAGAAAAAAGTAGATGAAAATGCAATTAAGAAAATATCTTTTTCATAATACAATTAGAAAAAAATCGAAATGTTACATGTCTATGTAGCAGTAATTCTGTGGAAGTAGATGAACTTATTAAAAAAAAAAAAAACATCAGACCACTAGAGTACAAACACATTTTTCACTGATTGCAATCCCCTAGCCTGAAAACATGTTTTTTTAGCAAGAATGTTAATCCGCGGCAGAGTAACAGAGATTGTCCTGTATCAGCAAAATACAGGCTTCGAAACGGGCGAATTCCACATTGCTGTGAGCGCTGAATGAAATACACATATATGATGCCTCTGCCAGCTCCTCTCTGAGCACCTCGCACTCAGAGCAAGGCTGCCATAGGGAGGTGGTGTTACCAGACAACACAGCAACACTGTGTGGGCGACATCTGTGGCTCCCGGGGGCAGCGTGCACGGAACATGCCCTGCAAGATTTCTGAGAACTAGTTTTTTTAATTGTTTTTACACGTTTGTTAGAAGCGTGTACCTAGAGACGGTTCCCATAGCAACCGCGCGAATACACTGTAGGCCTCTCCAGAGTCAGACTGAAACTTCTCTTCTGGGTGTTAGTTCTTTTCTCCTAGAACAGCTTTTCCCCTAATCTTGGCTAAATTTAACCGGTTACCATATATGGCATTAACCCTGTGCTCATTAATCATCTGGTAAAGAGGCTGTGGTTGGCAGGATGCGGCCACAGGCCTCTTCAGTGTAACCCTTTCCTCGCCGACTTTAAATCCTCTACTTTTAAATTTGAAAGAAAATGAATCTTGAATTTCAGGCTCACTTCTCAGATGACGGAAGCGAGAGTGGCAGATTCAGAGCTAGGAGAGGAAAACACATGATGCCAAAGCCAAGAGGGTTGGCTTTTGCAAAGTGCATACAAACAGAGACGTGCAACATTCATGCACGCAGCCCTACCCAGTTCAGACAGGAATGCAAGCATGAAGAAATATACATAGCCAGGCATTGAAAGACAAACACACCTCCCAACACCAATACACACGGAATAGCAAATCTATAGTTTGCAATACTTCTCATGCCTGCAAGCACAGATGCAAACAAACCATAACCAGTCTCCCATGAACCAAGACCAACAAACAGGAAAACCAGTCCTGTACACACCTATGCTCACAGACAGGCACACAGCCACATATACCTACAGGGACCATGCACAAAATGCACCAGACATGCAGTCATACGTGCACAAAGACCACGAGGACTTCCAAAAAGACCAACACACAGAGACGCCCCTATCTATATAATATACACACAGAAAAGAAATCACCCATGCATATAGACCAACAGGCATATACGTGGCGATACAAAAAAAAAAAAACATTGAGACCCGCTCAAATATATAGAATACAGGCAGACACAATTGAAAGCAAACAAAAAGCACATACAATAAGACAGCCCCCAAGCACACAGGCAGATGTACAGGTGAGTGGGCTGATGAGCATAAAAGGGGATGGAAGGAGGGACAGACCGATGCTTGGACGCTGTGTCGGTGGATGCAGGCTTCATGACCACTTAATCGTTAGTCCCTATGAGGAGCAAATTAAATTGTAGGTAGAGGAAAGAACGGAAAGCCAGTGGCCATGCAATCCTTGGCCTCTTCCAGGAGAAATCACTTTGACTTCTTGATGGAATGTATTAGTCCAAGTATCATCTAATCATTTCCTTCTTGTCAATTACAGTCCATAGGCACCCATTTTTTCACTCACATAAGACAAAACTGCTGTGAGTCATGTCTATTGGCCAGTACAGGGTAAAAATTGCGCTGAGTTGTGCAGAGTAATAGCAATCACGTAGGAATGCTCAAGGATATAGATAGCGGCCACCCGCCGTTACCAGCTGCGTAGACAAGGGCCCACACATATAATGAAACAGAACATTAATATCCTGAGCAAAGAAAGTCCATAATAATCAGCACAGTCCACACAAGTTTATCTCCACAGAATTCTTCTTCTGTTCTTTATTTTCATGCACAAGTATCCAACAGGAATTTGACTCCTAGCCAACACGTGTTTCGTCTACGTGGAGTAATCCACAGTCTTCTTCAGGGCTAGAAACATTAAACATGAAAAGCCCATATTATAACTCTAAAATGTGCTAAAATGATATACCTTTAAATAAACAAAGATTATATTATAAGCAAGTGGGCAAGACCGAGAGGCAGAAACCCATCGCTCGTGTTACAACCAAGGGGTTTAGAACAAAAAATAAATAAATAAACGGGAGCACAGGATTGCGCTGGCAACCAATCCGCATGCAAACCCGAAAGAAAAAGGCACCATAGTGCACCCGGTGTCCGAAAATTGAAGAAAATGACCAATGATATATAAGAGATAATACTCGTAGATAAGTATATAAAGTGAGAAGACAACCCGTACGTTCACCAGAATGTACAAGAAAGGTTCACATCAGCTTAACAATCTTAGTATGAAGCTAGTAAGTATCGCAGAGCATAGTATGTTCGAAGGGTGTGTAACCCAAGACAAATCCAGTTTCATTTGCCACAATCCAGATTTTAATCCTATGACAAGGTACAGAGGAAAGCAGAATCACCTAGTGGTACCGACAGAGCCGTAATAAGACCTAGGCAATACAGCAGGAAATAACACCAGTGGCATCTCCTGTAGTCGCAAAATAAGAACCGTACTCACTCATATAAATGATCAGTCCTCAAAATAATATGTACAACAGCTCCATGATTATTCGCAAATCTCCGGTCAAATTTCATAAGCGGTCCTAATGGTAAGTGCAGCGAAATAAATATAAATAAACCAAATCCTGAGATCACACAACATGATCATTAAAGTATTGGTTCTTAAGTCACGTAATGGAAGTCTACATTCAGTAAGTAATAGTAGAGGTACAGCGAGTAGTATGCCAATAATGATAAATATCTAAACACGAGTAGCGGTAGATCTACACGTGTGGCATATATATGAGACAGAAAATAACTAAGTGTGAGAGAGCAAGTAATCAATTAAATGGTCGGCAGGTGCGAGAAAACGCGCATCCGTTCTAGATATCACCTATAGGTGTGACCGTTATACAGTATTAACTTATAAAACACATGATGGCAGCCTACAATGAGTAGATAATCATAACGGTAAACTGAGTGGTATGCCAGTGATAACTAATATCCTAATTCGAGTAGCAGTAAAGCTGTAAGTGTGGCATAAATGTAAAACGAAAAGTGACTAAGTATAAGAAAGCAGGTAATATATAAAAAGGTCGGCAGGTACGAGAAACTGCGCGCCCGCTCTGGATAACATCAATGCGTGTGACCATTAGTAGGATATAATGCACGTGTTGTATAGCAATACAGTCCCATAAAATGATACCAACATACCAAGTAAAACAGCAATTTTCAGTGGAGTGTACTCCTGGCAAAATCTCGGCGTAATACTTTGGGAGACTTATCCATTCAGGACATACATGACACTACCATGTTACTTTCTATCACTGAGAACGAAAACGATCCAGTTACGATTCATCAAGTTCTACAAGATTTAGAATGCTGCACTAATCTCAGTGTTGATAGTGGGTTGAAGGCGAAGTCTAAGTGGACCCCCCCAACGGTCAAGTGGGAATAACGTGGATGCTTTTCAAAAGATAATTAATGGTGAATTGGAGAAATGGGAAGAGAGTATGAGGCACACTAAACTTCCACATCATATGAATAATCTGACATTCAGGGAACGTGCAGGTTTGAAAAATCTTAGCACTGATGACACCATAATTATCAAAGAAGCTGACAAGGGTGGGAACATCGTTATCATGGACAAAACCAACTACGATGCAGAGGTCTTGGAACAACTTGGGCACACTAGCTGGTGCAAGAAACTCACATATAATCCCATTCTTGACGTCTCTACTATTGTGAACAGAGAGTTAAAAAACTGGCATACACTTGGTCTTCTTAATAACGATGAGTACAGATACCTACAGATTGACAGACCAAGGTTTCCTTGTCTATACGCACTCCCAAAGATCCATAAAAATACTACCTCACTGCCTGGCAGACCGATTGTTTCGGGGATTGGGGGGCCTACCGAAAGAATTTCTGAATTTGTTGATGTTTTTCTACAGCCATATGTTATTAACCTGCCATCCAATATCAAAGACACCAAGCACATTCTGAATATTCTTAATGACTTTACATGGGATACTAGCATGATGTTTGTTACAATGGATGTAGTGTCTCTTTACACTAACATCAGTCATCAACATGGTTTATCTGCACTACGCCATTTTTTGTTCAAGAGACCCATAGAATTGTTAGAACACTCAGAAATGTTAATTACCATGGCTTAACTCATTTTGGAACACAATGTCTTTATGTTTAATGGTCAGTGGTATCGACAAATATGTGGGACTGCGATGGGTTCTAGATTTGTGCCGTCCTTTGCCTGCCTCTTCATGGGGTGGTTTGAGGCGGCGCATATCTGGGGCCCGGAAGGAGCCCGATGGCAGGACTACATTTGTTATTATGGTAGATATATAGATGATTGTCTTTTCATTTGGACAAGTGGTGAAGAAGAACTTTAAAAAAATTTGCACACATGAACCATAATGCTTATAACATGGCGTTTACAATGACACACAGCAGTGACAAGATTGTATTCCTGGATTTAGAGCTGTACATACATCAGGGAAAGATTTGTAGCAAGATGTTTAGGAAGGTCACATCGTGTAATGCTGTATTACATGCTGGCAGTGCACACCCGAGATCTCAAGTGAACTCGATCCCATATGGCGAATTATTCAGAGCCCATCGCAATTGCAGTGAAGATGATGAATTCGCTTACTGTGCAGCGGATATAGAACATAGGTTCCTGGCAAGGGGATATAACAAAGATATCATTCAGAGAGCAAAAAGGAGAGCAGCTAACCTTGCCTGGAGTGAGACATTGAAAACTAAATCTAAACCTGGAGTGAGTAATGCTCCTCCCATTAGACTGATGACAGGTTACCATCCATGGTCACTTATGGAATACTGAAACGATACTGGTATCTGCTTACTTCTGACACCACACTTCGACCTTATTTAATGAGTCATCCCAGTGTTACTTACCGCAAAGGGAAATCAATACACAATATCCTTAGCCCCAGTTATCCTAGGGTACAGGGTCAAGTGCAAACATGGTTGCAACAACGAAGCATAGGTTAATACAGATGCGGTAACTGTAGCATGTGCAGATTAGCAGTTCATGATATTCATGACTTTGAATACAATGGATCGAGGAAGTATCACATAGATACACACATGGATTGTACAACAAAGTTTGTGGTTTATGTCATTATCTGCAAGTGTGATAAGATATATATTGGTAGTACGATCAGGAGTCTTAAAGATCGCATTTCAGAACACAATAGGGCATTGAAAAATGGGGATACTAGATATCCCATTGCTGTTCATGCTCTTGAATGCGGAGCACAAAGCACACATTTGACTTTTAAGTTTCACGGTGTTGAGGTTGTGAAATCAGAGGTCAGAGGTGGTAACTGTGAACTTAAACTTAGACAAAGGGAAGCACGATGGATCATGCAATTACGGGCTGTTGAAAAAGGGCTCAACATCGATAACGAATTACACTATTTCTTGGGTATATGATGTTTCCAACTTACCCTGTAATATGTGATATATGGTTGCACTGTTCTATCTGCCCTTTCCCTCATATTACTCTGTTAGCCTTATACCAAATGTATCTGTTTGCTACTAGTAATGTACCTGAATGTAGGATCACATGCACTGGCTGACTATTCCCTTTTTTTTGGCCTTTACTGTACTCTTTGCATGTTTACACACTAGCTTTTCTCGTTTTGGCTCAAAAATATTTCTTGCCCTCAACTTGTTCTAACTTTTTTGGTGTCCAATGAACGGTTCGGAAACATTAATACTATTTCTTATCAGCGCAATACTTTTATTCCTTTTTACTCTCCCTCAGTGTGTGAATGGATTATGTGTGTCTTTACAGAGACTTAGTGCGTCTATTTTTGATGACTTCTGTCATTATGTTACGGTTGGAATACTCACTTAGTGTTTCCGTTACATATATGGAGTGTGACTGTGGATTTATAGTCTCTATACGAGCACATTTTAACTTACGTTGCAATATTAGTTCACCTTATTATATACTTGTGGAAAACTGTCACTAGGGTGTTAGAGAGGACTTTTACAGAGTTTATACCACTCTAAGATGGCGGCCGACAGTGGGTCAATATGTTGTGGTTGTAGCACTCACATAATGCTTCTCGGACACGGCCCGTACACGGGATTTGCCATTTATACTAAGTGCAATCTTGATTTCTCGTCACGAGCATTAAGTGACTTTGCCCCATGAGATTACTTGTATGAAGAGGATCCATATCTAGTTCACATCAATTCAAGATGGTGGATATGGGCCATATACGGCCTTCGCTTTTTTATACTCTCCTCATGAGCATTTAGTGCTTTTGCCTCATGAGATTACTTAAATGAAGAGGACTCATATCTAATTTACATCATTTCAAGATGGCGGCCGATAATAAGCTTATAACACGTTCCATTTGTGAACATTGTCATTCACACTAGTCCTGTGTCTATTTCGTTGTATTGGGCTATTTAAGGACACTCCAAGATGGCGCCGATGCGAGACGCCGAGATTTTGCCAGGAGTACACTCCACGGAAAATTGCTGTTTTACTTGGTATGTTGGTATCATTTTATGGGACTATATTGCTATACAACACGTGCATTATATCCTACTAATGGTCACACGCATTGATGTTATCCAGAGCGGGGGCGCGGTTTCTCGTACCTGCCGACCTTTTTATATATTACCTGCTTTCTTATACTTAGTCACTTTTCATTTTACGTTTATGCCACACTTACAGCTTTACCTCTACTCGCATTTGGATATTAGTTATCACTGGCATACCACTCAGTTTACCGTTATGAATATCTACTCATTGTAGGCTGCCATCATGTGTTCTATAAGTTAATACTGTATAACGGTCACACCTATAGGTGATATCTAGAACGGATGCGCGTTTTCTCGCACCTGCCGACCTTTTAATTGATTACTTGCTCTCTCATACTTAGTTATTTTCTGTCTCATGCATATGCCACACGTGTAGATCTACCGCTACTCGTGTTTAGATGTTTATCATTATTGGCATACTACTCGTTGTACCTCTACTATTACTTACTGAATGTAGACTGCCATTACGTGACTTAAGAACCAATACTTTAATGATCATGTTGTGTGATCTCAGGATTTGGTTTACTTATATTTATTTTGCTGCACTTACCATTAGGACCGCTTATCAAATTTGACCGGAGATTTGCGAATAATCATGGAGCTGTTGTACATATTATTTTGAGGACTGATCATTTATATGAGTGAGTACGGTTCTTATTTTGCAACTACAGGAGATGCCACTGGTGTTATCTCCTGCTGTATTTCCTAGGTCTTATTACGGCTCTGTCGGTACCACTATGGTGATTCTGCTTTCCTCTGTACCTTGTCATAGGATTAAAATCTGGATTGTGGCATATGATACTTGTAGGAAGCTGGCTCTGTACGTACTATACCAAATTGAGGTATAGTATGCACAGAGTCCAGTGGATCCCCAAAGGTAGGCAGAGGTAAAGTTAGATAGCATCTCTATTTGTGGTAGTGTGGTCGAGCAGTAAGGCAGTATCAGAGAACAGTGTTAAGCATTTGTAGTACACACTCAGTCAGCAAATGAATTCACACACTCAAAGACTAAACTTCAGACCAATTGTTTTTGTATCAAAAATATTCTTTTAGTTATTTTATTTTCTAGAACCAAGCAAGCCTGGCACAGGTAAGTGATACGTACTTTGCAGTAAATATACAGTTGTAATACAGTTTGGATTTGTAATAGTATATGCACTTTATTTTGACTTACAGTATGGTTTCAGAGAAATGCAAAACTTTGTAAATACAGTACATAGACTTGAATGGGCTTTTCAGTAAAATTACAGGTAAGTTACTTTTGAGATTACTTTTCTTACTCAGAGTAGTATACCTGGATACTACTCTGGGATATTTCCTGCAAACAGGTAAGTAAAATCGTTTTTGTTAGTGCAATTTTAAAGAATTTCTTTAGGTTTTCAAACTCCATACTTAGAAACTTTTCCAAGAAAAACAGTCAATGTTATCCTATGGAGGAAAATAGTGTTATAGGTTTTAAGGTAAGTATTTGGTAGTGGGAGTTGAGGTTCTGGGGGTAGACTCAGGGGTCCCCCAGGGTCAAGGATGCACTCTTGTTACACTCTCAGCGGCACTAGGGCGGCCGGGTGCAGAGTGCTGAGGCCCAATGTTATCCAATGGGGGATAGGGGGCCTCCGGTTGGTGGCTGCTGGCGAGCAGGCCACTTGGCTGTGGGAGCAAAGCTCCTGGACTTTAGCTCAGGGCAAATGGGGAAACAAAGTAGCACCAAAGGTGTACCCTCAGCGGCACTAGGGCGGCCGGGTGCAGGGTGCTGTTTCGACGTCGGGCGCCCTGTTGTTTTCAATGGGGGAACCTCCGGTTTGCAAAGGCACTGCAGGCTTGGGGACGAAGGTCTTCTGGGTGCGACCACCACTTCGAGAGGTAAGTTGGGAAGTTAGGGGTTGGTTAGGCATCGTCGGTTTAGACACCCAAGGCCGTGGGGCGTTGGGTGCAGGGGTGCCTTTTGGGGTCGGATCTTCTTACCAGCTCCTGGTCGCGGTTGGGGGGGACCTTCTGGATTTAGGCTGCAGGCGTTGGCTGGAGGCTTGAGGCAGGTAAGGGGTCGCCGGACCTCGGGTCAGGATCGCCGGGGTGACCTCCTCGTGGTGTTTGCCCACTCGAGCTCGGGCCGTGGACAGCGGGTGCAGAGTGGGACGGATTTGCGGTGTCCGGCCGGAGCCAGAGGTTGCAGATGAACAAATCCGGTGTTCACGGGAGACAAAGTCTTTGTAGTTGAAGGCAGGCAGGTCCTCCGGGGTTTTCGAGGTTGCTAGCTGCAGGACACACCGGGATTTTGCAGGAGCAGGTTCGAGGTGGAGACAGGCCGGTAGGGCTGGGGCCATGTCAGTGGGCGTCTTCCTCTTGTTAGCTGCTGCATGGCTGTTCGGTCCTTCTTCTTCTTCTTCTTCTTGTAGTTTCTTCTTGTCTGAGGAAGCAAGGTTCAGGGGTGCCCCTAAATACTAGATTTAGGGGCGTTACAGGTAGGTAAAAGGCAGGGACCAATGGTTCCCTTCCCTGGGGTGGGTACACCCCCTATTATGCCACCCTCTAGTGGGAGGGGGACTTGAGCCTGTCCCTGGTTGGCTGAGTCCCTCCATCTGCAAGATGGCGGGGACTGGGAGTTGTGCTTCACCTCGCCTCCCCCACCTGAGGGGTGGAGTTGGCAGAGGTGGGCACACCTCTCTTCCTCACTTGTTTTTCCCTCCGGTTCTCCCGCCCAAAGTGGGGGTCAGAACCAGTGGGGACCAGTTGCTGAAAGCAGCAAGTGGCCTGGGGAAGCTCACAAAGGCGGCAAGCCTTTGAAGCTTCCCCTTCGTGAACCCTGCCCATCCTGGGGGAGGAGGCTTGGCACCTCGTCCCAGGATGAGGTGCCAGAAAGCAGCAGGCTCTCGACCCAGGGGTCCAGAAACATGTCTGGTGGTGGCAGCTGAAAGCAGCTGAAAGCAGCCACTCAGCCTGGACACTAGTGGTGGGTTAACTTTCAGGGGGCAACTGTAAGATGCCCTCTGTGTGCATTTTTCATTAAATCCCACACTGGCATCAGTGTGGGTTTAATGTGCTGAGAAGTTTGATACCAAACTTCTCAGTTTTCAGTGTAGCCATTATGGTGCTGTGGAGTTCGTAATGATAAACTCCCAGCACCATATACTCTTAATGGCAGCACTGCACTTACAATGTCTAAGAATGGACTTAGACACTGTAGGGGTACAGGGCTCATGCACCTGTACCTTCACCACTGGTATAGTGCACCCAGCTAGAGGGGTAACTGATCTATGCCAGGGCAGTGGGTTGTAGGCATGGCACACAGAGATGTGTGCCATGTCGACTCTTCACTTTGTTCTGCACCAAAACACGCAGCCTGCAAAGGCAGTGTGTGTGTCTAAGGGAACAGGACCTCTGAGTGTGGCACAATAAGTGCTGCAGCCCTGAGAGGCCTTCTCTGGTCACAGCGCCCTGGGTACCTGTGGTACCATTTACCAGGGGCTGACCTGTGGCCAGAGATGCCAATTGGGTTTAGGCTTCAATGCAGTTTTAGGGAAAGAACATAGGCCCGGGGTACCTGATTAGCAGGAGCCCAAGGCGCACTCAGTCAAAGCACATCAGCAATTCAGCAAAAAGTGGGGGCAACCATGCAGAAAGAGGGCACTTTCTCACAATACTGGATTCGTCTTGGGTTACACACCCTTCAAACATACTATGCTCTGCGATACTTACTAGCTTCATACTAAGATTGTTAAGCTGACGTGAACCTTTCTTGTACATTCTGGTGAACGTACGGGTTGTCTTCTCACTTTATATACTTATCTACGAGTATTATCTCATATATCATTGGCCACTTTCTTCAATTTTTGGACACCGGGTGCACTATGGTGCCTTTTTCTTTCAGGTTTGCAGAGCAATCCTGAGCTCACGTATATTATTAATTGTTTTTATTCTAAACACCATGGTCGTAACACGAGCGATGGGTTTCTGCCTCTCGGTCTTGCCCACTTGCTTATAATATAATCTTTGTTTATTTAAAAGTATATCATTTTAGCACATGTTAGAGCTATAATATGGGCTTTTCATGTTTAATGTTTCCAGCCCTGAAGAAGTCTGTGGATTACTCCACGTAGACGAAACACGTGTTGGCTAGGAGTCAAATTCCTGTTGGATACTTGTGCATGAAAATAAAGAACAGAAGAAGAATTCTGTGGAGATAAACTTGTGTGGACTGTGCTGATTATTATGGACTTCCTTTGCTCAGGATATTAATGTTCTGTTCTATTGCCCAGTAGTTGACACGCCAAGAGCAATAAACCACCCATCACTAACTTAACAAAATGGAATAACTGAATAGATCCCGCTGGCCAATGGCTGGCCACCACTGCAGGTCCTGATAAGATACACACTGTAACCATTTCTTGACACCTTACAAAGACAATCAGAATTGGGATGACATTAACAACGTCCATACCAGCAGATCTCTTAGGTATTTCTCCCTCCAACCTATGCCTGCTCAGAACCATAGCAATGGTTAACATTGTCAGAATGGACAACCCAGTGAATTAACCAGCTAAGTGGAATATGATCATAAAAAATATCATAAAATGACCTGCAGAGCTTCTTAAAACTGCCAGCTTACTGTAAACCATACACTGTGTGCCTCTCACTTACTTCTTCATTCATCACGCTGCTGAGTGCTGCGTCCCACAACACAATAATCACTCCTCGTTGCTCATCATGCACGATACGGCAACACTTCGTTTATAGGCTCAAAATAAAAACAACTCACTTCCAACCACACGTTCTACACTGTGTAGCGTGCTACCCATGTAGGGAAGTGCTTCAGTGTCCCATGTAGGGGTAGTATGTGCTATATAAATGATGCACTCCAAATACAAATGCTGCATTCTTGTTCCATCCCGGACGTCTTCTGTATAACCATACACAGGGAGCATATAAAAATGTGCACCATCTTTCAAAATCTGCAAATTTTCTTGTCTAGTGTCCTGGAATAATATGCATTAAATTATTCATCTATATATATGTTACCCCACAATTTCAAAGTGAAAAACTACTCCAAAATGTTTCTAAAATATCAATCCTAAATTAGATTTTGTGTTACCAATCAACTTTAAAGTCGCACGTTAGTTGTCCTCCACCTGTATCAAGTTCTCATGGTTTGCTTGAGTTCAGAATAAATTCAAACTCAATGGCAGAGCAAGGAGGAGCTTGATCAGAGATGCTACCAAGAGGCCAATGGCAGTTTAGAAAGATCAACAGTGTTTGGGGGCAAGACTGGTCAAAGTATCCATGCGATAACACAATGTCGAGCACTTTATAAATCTGGTCTTATGGTAGCAAACAGAAGCCACTTTCCATTTCTGTGAATACATGAAGAATCATGTTTTTGAACAGGATCGTCACCACAGATAACTGCAAGCGTGCTAGTTCCTTACAAGTGATCATGAGTCAAACCTTATTAGCAATGATAAAGGGTAAATGAGGCCAACAACATAATTCACAGTCATTATATGGTCCAGGGAGATTAGTAATGGTGGATCTTACCAATCTTGTATTTTTAAATCTCTATTTTCTTCAACTCCCTGTGATTTAGTAAGACATTTTCTCTTGAGGTATACCTTAGACTTCAGCGGCATGGCTTACTGCGATGTCATCAAGATCAAGTTTTCACATCACTTCCTGGGATTCAGGGTGAAAGGTCATATGATCGTTCTCACTTCCTATTATGTTGAGGCCAAAAGGTGTTTGGAGTCACTTTCTCTACCCCAGGCTTTCTGGTTTGTCATTTGTGTACTGTCCTGCCCTAACAACAGGCAGTTTTGGCCATTTTTTGCACCCAGGCACTTACATGTGGTGGACCTTTTATGCAGATGTGTGTAATGGCCTTAATATTGGGCAAGACGGGTGCAAGAGTGGAACGATTCAGAAATCATTGTCAGGAGACGTAAGGGGATCTTCTTAAGCAACGAGTTCCACAAACTTATAAAAGAACTCGGCCGTCGCTCTCGTTTCTATAAACGTTCACAGGAACGGTGACTTGCAATATGCTTATATGTATTTCAGGAGGTACTTTGTCCCATATATCTGATAGGAAACCATCCCTTCCTTGATCTACTGTGGAAACCTCCTAGATGCCATTTTCCTTTGGAGCAGTACAACTTCCCTTATTTTTCTGGAAGACATAAAGTCAATGACCAAATAGCCATATCCTTCTGAGGAAACAGTTGCCTTTGGTCGAATGGAATTTTCACTTGATGACACTGTAATCAAACATTGTATAAATATAACATAAATATATAAATATAATAACAGTGAAAGGCAATTTTTCCTCAGCTCTCATGTGCTCCTGTTGAACACCGCGCGGCCGCACCTAGCATCGAGTCACTTTTTAGGGAGTGGATTACAAAAAATCAGCATACCATATTATAAGATAAATGTCTTAGCCAAAGGGTTTCTTATGGACTGGGAACTGTGTGTCATCTTTTTCAACCTGTTCACCTGACACCTACATTTTACAGTGTCTCTTTCCTGTTTGCTCGAAAAACAGAATTGTGTTTTTGCTTTCTTACGGGTTGGGCAATCTTATCTTTTAAACTGTCATTTCTTTTAATATTTAACAAAGAGATTCGTTCAGGTCAACTTGAGAACATGTGTGTAGTTATCACAAGGGGCCTTTCTTTTTCAACTCTTAGGGAGAGGCCTGGGAAACCCTGCTTTTTCTTTCTGTGACAAAGGGATAGCATGTGACTTGCACAGCCCAGGCCTTAAACCAAATATTGTTCATTTTTCCTGTTCTGTGGGTAAACCATGTCCAACCTGAGATGAATCTGTTGTCTCTAACATAATCAGTAAATGGTGGAATCTACTGAACCAAGTAAAGTTAAAAAGAAAGATATTTTGAGTCAATTGATGACTCTGTATTTAAATAACCAGCTTGCTCTGAAAAAAGATTGCCTCTTTATCAAAAATCACATGAGCATAGGGTAAACTATATAAATGAGTGTTATCACGATAACTACTCATTAATGCGGTTTTTATTACTTCACTCGAAAAATGTGTACTGCTCGTTTATGATCCTCGATAGGTGTTACTAGCCGTTGCACCTTCTCGAGGATGTAAAAACCTCTATGCAACAAACATACCCATAATGTTAGAGAAAGGAGACCAAAGTCATTTTAAAACTCCTTAATATTAGAACAAAAAGATTATCCAGATGAATATTCATTAAGTAATTCTAAGGGGTAGAAACATGTCAACACCTGATAGAGGTAACAGACATTAATTTTGATGGGTTATGTGAGAAGACAAATAAAAGAGTTTACCACTGAACAGCTGTCCTTCAGCAATTTTAGAGTTAAAGTTGTCCAATACATTCCCAATACATTGTAAAGTCCCAAGACAGACGACTTTGTTTAATGATAGCAAGGAACTCAGAGTGGTAGACGCTTATACAAAATGAAATGGGATATCATTACGGGGCAAAAAAGGAACGCCATGAAGTATATACAGGATAAAACTGGAAATGATATATGACCACGTGTAATTATGCTGTATATCAAATGAAAAGTTATTGATTGACAAAAAATCAGTCTAAAAGATATCCTAATTTGATTGTAAAATACCGGATGATGAAAGGTGTGAAAGCAAATCAAAATGGGTGTTCAGTAAGAACATCTAGCAAAAAATCTTTGAAGGAAAACTTTAGAAATAAACAAGAGGACATGTTAAAAAAAATCACAAATTTTAACCTAGGTTACTCTCTAAAGAATTTCATATAATGGTTGAGGACATAAAAAATAAAGATGCCTTTAAAGAGAAGCAACCCTCTAAATTATACACAGAAGGTAAAGTGTGTAGCATTTAGAATTAATAGGATTCAGAAGAGTCAGCACGGTTAATGTTTTTTAACCAGTACCTGGAGCCAGCCAATGAACATCTATGAAGGACAATGAAGGTTTATGAAGCTCGGGTGTGAGCAAGAAGATAGGGATGAGATCTTTCAAGGGATTGGAGGGGATGAACAAGGTTCTCTTTCATTGCTGCAGGTTCGACAAACTCACCCGGCAGGCTCACGTTTTTCTTCTGGCTCGCCTTGATACTGGTTGCAGAGGAGGATCCCTTTGGAATCTTAGCAACAGTCCTCCACCATCACTTGTCTTAGTTCCTCAACAAGTATCTATGGTCAATTTTTGGGAGCATTGTTTCAACGAGGCTCTTATTCGTATACTGACGCAGTGACCTATACCAACTGCCAACACCAGTTAGATTTACCTCAAAGGCTGCTTTTAAAATTATTCTGGCTCTCTCGTTAATTCCTCTATAATTAGTCGAGAGAAAGCATGTAATCTGCCTGAAGCTTAACCAAAGATCACAGCTCTGAGGTTCAAATTGCGTTGCGAAAGCATCCCGCATTAATGCCGTTGTAGAAGTCACCTAGCTTATGAAAGCCTAGCATATTGTATGACTGGATCTCCTTTTGCGAGAGCTTAAGGCCCCATGACTCACAGTCATAAAGAGAAGAATATTCATGGCATGTTGGAACATTATAGCTTTTATTGAACCGCTGCATACAGCTTAAGAGTATATTCACGACCTTATATCTTGTCTTTTTTGGTAACTTTGCAGTGCGCAGGAATGCTGGTAACTTAATTGCACTCTCTATTAGCATAAGACTAAGTAGAAAATTATCAAAATTCGAGAGAGGGGCCAGTAGCTGGGTTGTTAAGCTAAGTAGCGCAGCTTGGTAATAGGTAGCTAAATGAGGTAGTGCAAGTCCCCCCTGCTCTACATCCAATTGTAAAATGGATAACTTAATCCGAGGTTTTTTCTTTGCCCATAAAAACTCCCGAATCACCCTATCTACTTCATTAAAATATGAGATTGGTATTTTAGAGGAAGATTTAAAAACAAGAATATCAGCAAGGGAAGTATCGACATCTTTATCAAAGAGACTCGGTCTATTATCGACAAAGGTAGAAGTGACCATCTTTCTAGCAGGTTTTTTATTTTAACAAGTGTTCTACCATAATTCAGATGAAAAAGTTGAAGGAAGTCAGCTCTGACATAAAGGCCCAAATATCTAATAGGTTTGAGAGGCAGAAATGTTATCCCTTCCGGAAGCTCTATTCCCGATGCATTAAATAGGAGAAGCTCAGTTTTGGACTGATTTACCCTATAACCCCCCAACTCTGAAAACGCCTGGATTTCTCCCAGCGCCCTCTGGATATTTGACTTCTTTGGGTTCAGGTATAGGATCAAATCATCGGCAAAAAGTTTAATTTTTGCCATTTCTACTAGCGGACCTTGAATTAATACATTAGAGCGAATTTTTATCGCTAATGGCTCGATAAAGAGTGAAAACAAAAAGGGAGAGAGAGGGCATCCCTGCCTAGTACCCCGCCTTATCTCCACTTCTCCCGCCTCCTGAGTTTATAATTATTTTTGCGATAGCTCCCCTATAAATTCTTTCTAGCATCTCGATCAGGTGGCATGGAAAGCCAAACCTCCCCAAGATAAAGAAGAGGGCCTACCAGTCCACCAGACCGAATGCCTATTCTGCGTCCAACATTAAAGTGGCCGCACTATCCTTCCTAGCAGAAAAGTAGTCGATGGCCTGGATCACATAAAAAGTATTTGCAGCCATCGATCTTCCAGTCAGAAACCCTGTTTGGTCTGCATGTATCAGGTATTGCGCACAGCCTGAGATCCTGTTAGCCCAGATTTTCATAAAGAGCTTATAGTCTACATTTAGTAGACTTATTGGGCGGTAGGAGCTTGGGTCTTTCGGATCCTTATCCTTCTTTAAAATAGAGATCATAACTGACTCCTTAAATCTATCTGAAACTGACACTCCGGCCATGGTTTGATTATACAGTGATACCAAAATTCAAAATAATTTATAAACTTCAATAGGGATCCCATCGTTACAACTTGCCTTCGCGTTTGCCATTTTTAAAAATGATTTCACTTAATTCTGCGGTTGTAATCGGTTCACTCAGGAGCATACAGTCCTCCTCACGGATCGTAGGTAGCTGGACTGCCATAAAATAATCCGCAAGAGCCTGAGGGCTAACTATCTGGACTTCTGCATAAATCTTACTAAAATGAGACACAAAAATTTCGGCAATTTCGTCTTTGTCATTAACCAAGCTCGTAGTACTGGGATCTGTAATTTGTGAAATTGATTGCATGCTCTGATACGTTTTTGTAGACCAGGCTAAGAATTTACCAATGTGCTGGCTCTCTTCGTAGACCTTTTGTTGAGAAGCTTTACTTCCAGCAATTTCCTCAAGAATAAAAAAACTTTTCAAATCCTCCTTTGCCCTTAGTATTTCCTGCTGGAGAACCTCTTCCTCCGAATCCCCGGAGGGCCAGGCCAAAAGTTCTCTCCTAGCCTGATCCACCGCCTCCTGGAGTCCAGCAATCTTAAGTTTCCTTAATTTGTGAAGATTGGCCCTATATGCCACCACCCGTCCCCTAAAAGTGGCCTTGAAAGCCTCCCAAACCATAAAGCCTGGTGCCGTATTCACATTTTCATTAAAAAACAACATTATAAAATCACGGGTTTTGTCAATCCATTTTTGGTCCGAGAGCAATGTTTTATCAAAGTACCACCTGTTATTATTTTTTCTCTTGGGGGCGGGTAAGTGTACTATCAAGGAGACCAGAGAGTGATCTGAAAATGGGTTAGAGAGAATCAGGGATTGCCCTCTTGCGAGATGATTGCTTATCAGAAAAAAATCCAGACGAGATGCTGTTTTAAATCTTGCTGAATAGCACGTGAACTCAGTACAGCCTGGATGGTCTATCCTCCATGGGTCTAATAGGGCAGTGTCCTCTTTCATAATTTTTAAAAGTCTATCTGTCTTAGGTTTTAATTGCTTTTTTCTCTTGTTGGAAGTATCCAGGCCTAAATCTTGGATTAGGTTGAAGTCTCCTCCCATAATTATAAACCCCTGCGCATTTGCCAACAAATCATAAACCTATTTCAGGGCCATAGTGTCATCCCCAATTGGTCCATAATAATTAAGCAGGACAAAAGCTATCCCATTAACTGAGACTTCTATCAAAATCCACCTTGCTCCCTCATCCCGAATCACCTTACCCACCTCCCAGTCTAACTCTGAAGAAAGAAGAATGCCCACTCCACGCACCGCCGCATGGGCCGAAGCAAAGTATGCTTGAGCATGCTTCTTGGGGAGTGTGAAGTTAGGGGAGTTGGATTTAAAATGTGTCTCCTGTAAAAAAATCACCTGTGGGGAGAAGGATTCTAGACATTTTAACATTGCTCCTCTTTTTTGTACGTTCAAAAAACCATTCACATTGCATGAAATTACCTTCAGCAGTTGTACCATTCTTTAATCAAATTATGCCACTTTAAGAAAAGTCTGCTATATTCTCTCCTATGTCGATCTTCCAATTGTACCAGCTCTATTAATAAAGTTACATATAACCCCTTGATGACAGAAACACTGCTAAATTCCCCTTGGCCTCTGAATCTGAACATATTGCCATTTAGCCTATTATCCCAGGTTTGACCGCTATCTATACGCCCATATTTTTAAAATGCTACACCCCCGCTTGCCCCCCACCCCTGCCCGCCCCGGACTCTCTGTGGAGGGAGGTAGCCCTTACCTCGCCTCCGCAGCCTCCCTCAATCAACAAGGCACCTTGACTTGGCATCCGGGAGCACGTCCCTCCCCCTTCACCACTGTGAGCGATACCATTTAGGTAGTTAAGCCCCGGGGTATCTCTAATATAAAGTGCTTTTATTTAAAAAGTGCTTGTGCAATAAATAGTGCAACCTTGGGAAAGCCCTTATGCAGTCTATTCCTCAACTATTACATACTTGTGCAAGCGAGAACAATATATCTAGTATGAGCTGATGGTAGCTGTGTGCCTGGTGCATCCTCCCCCCTGAAGAAGAACAAGGTACCGGTGGCAGAAATAAATAGAATTAGAACTAAGGTAAGCTTAGTGTCTAGATATCTAGAATATCTAGGATATCTAGAATATCTTACAATGCAATAAGTATCAAGCTTTAAATTCCATTGCTGTATATAAACCATCATACTTTGAGCACGAAAGGAAGGGGGGAACTGCCACAGAGCTTTACACCAATCGATAGAAACAGTATCGTTCCCCCTCATATAATGGGAGATAAAGTAAAGTGCAATGGTGCAATAGTGCAAATTTTAGCCATAACCACATTGCAAAATGCATTCCAATATTAAAAAAAAAAATAGAGAGTACTCCCATATAGGGAGAGAAAGTAAAGTGCAATAGTGCACATTTTTAACCAAAGAGAAAAAAAAAGTAGTCCCATCCAATACATCTTCCCCCAAATACTTTGAACATTAACGGAAGGGAGGAACTGCCACAAGACTTTGCGCAGATCGGCAGAAATAGTATCATTTCCCCCTCACGTAAAGGGGGAAAAGGTAAAGTGCGATGGTGTAATAGTGCGAATTTCAGCCGTAAACACATTGCAAAAAGTGCAACGTGCAAAGTGCATTTCAGTATTAAAAAAAAAACTAGAAGATGCCAAAAAAAGAGTAGTGCCTATAGCAGCAGACAGGGAGACAGTGGCTCAATCCAGTACAACTTCCCCCCAAAAGGAGAGCAAAGTGCAAAGTGGCAGAAGGTTCATACAGTTAAAGTGGACTTGGTGTCTAAGTAGTTAAAGTGCCTAAGTGCAAAAAGGAAAAATGAAAAAGAAACTTAAGTCTGCATTTCTATCTATGAACCAGTTGTTATAGATGAGAGTCACTGCTTGAGTACCCATACTTCCATTATTTTACATTTGCTTGAACAATCTTTTGTAGTAAATCTTGGGCCTCTTCGAGAGTGGGACACAGATGGAACCTTCCTTTCCATAAAACTCTCAATTTGGACTGCTGGGCAATAGAGACCTGTGCTCCTGCACTCTTAAATTGACTCATCATCCCCACAAAGTCCTTCCGTCTTCGTGCTGCTGCTGCCGACATATCGGAGAACACTCGAATTCTGGCCCCGTTGGGTAACACAATCTCCCTTTTTTGGATCGCCTTGGTTAACACAGCCTCTCTAATGCGGTAATCAGAGAAGTTCACAATCACTGTCCTAGGATACTAAGCCCCTGGGATTTTCTGGAAGGGGACTCTATGGGCCCGCATTACAGTATGATCTTCAGGCGCCTGCTCAAGTATATGCTCTCTGATCATTGACTCAATATAAGCCACCGGATTAGACTGACCATCAATGCGTTCACTGTCTTCCGGAATCCCTGTAAAACGTAGATCCGACCGTCTAGCGTAGTTTTCCATCTTTAACTGAGAGGTCTGGAGCTTCTTCTGAAGAGAGGCAATATCAGAATCACATAATACAGAGCAGTCCTCGATATCAAATACCCGTTGCTCCAATTCATTAAATCGCTCAGGTATTTGCTGAACCATAGTTTCAATTTTGTCTAATCTTTGATGCAATAAAGAGAGCTCCTGAGCTTGCGAGGTCTTAAAGTCCCGTATTTCCCCCAGAATAGTCTCAAAGAGCTGTTGCATTTGGTCCATCGGGACAAATGAAGATTGGGCCATAGTGGTGACCCCCCAGCGCTAACATCTCTGCTTCCAGCTCCCTGCTGAAAGGGCAAGGTCATCTCTTCAGGCCCAATTTTCGACGGGAGACTGTGCTGTGGTAAGGGAGATAGAGACCCTAAGCCCTCTAGAGTCTTAGAATTGCGCCTCAATATATCCAGACCTGCCCCTTGAGTAAACCACACCGACTGCATAGATTGTACTTGACCCTCTAGACCTTTTTCAAGGGCAGTCTCCCCTTTCTCCCCCGGGGGAGCAGCAGTGATTGTATCCAGATTAACAGGGGCAGCTTCTTCAAGCAGTATCTGTTCTGCTGTGGGCGCCTTGTTGACCGTTTTATTGGACTTGCGGTTTTTAGAGAATACAGGGTATTCTTTAAGAAGATTATCTGTCTCTAGGCTCCTATTGCCTGTCTCGACCAATTGTGGGACTCCAATCTCGTTAGTGTCCACATTCACAGCTTGCCGAGTCCTGGATTGCCGTGGTGTTGTCTCATCTAGCACTTTAACTAGGCCTCCCTCTGCCACCACCTGCGACCTGGCAGCGCCTGCCGCCTCCGCTCTGCTAGGGCCTTTACCACCAATCCCTATTTCTGGAGAGGACCCTGGGGAGCCTGAAGAAGTTCCAGGGGAAGTAGATGACGTGGGAGAGGACATCTGGGGCAGCAGATCCACTTGTGAGCTCATGGCACTCATTGTTCCCCTTACTTTCTGGTTAGTTCTTCCTCTCCTAGCTTCCAAAATACGAGACTGTGCCGCTTGTCTCCTAGCCTTCTGGGTCAGCGATGGGGGAGTGGGGACCGTGACTGGAGCTCCTGCTCGTGTTGTTGATCCTCTCAGACCCATCTGCCGCATAGTTCGCAGCCCAGGCCTTAAATTATATTGTCTACTCCTGTACTCCTGTACTGCAGATCTCTATTCCGCGTGGGGTATCACGTCGTGGAGAGAGGCAGCTGGGGGTTATTTCTGACCCTGTAGACCATATAGAACAAGCATCAATTTTAACCATCCGGCGAACAGCGAAAGGCCATCTGACCACAAAGTCACCACAAAGTCACCCCAAAGTCACTTATGGCCAGCGCTCATGGGGGGTACATGGAGGGCACAGAGGGCAACTGTTCAGATAATGGTAGCAATCTCCTAGCAGTTCCGTTAGTAATTCCATATAACCTCTCCAAACAAAAGGTGGTTGCGCGCTGCCACTCTTGAGGGGTTGTAGTGAAAAATCACCTCAGATCTTATCCTGGTCAACAGCTTTGCCTCTTACGGCTCGTTTTCTCACCGTGACGCCCCCCCCCCGCCTCACAGAAATCCTTGCCACTGTCTTTAGCTCAACCAAAGCTGACACGGCTGCTCTCCGCTACCCACCAAGCCCAGCAGCTCAGTTCCACAGACCTGCAGCTCCACCGCTGGCTCACTGTCACCTCTTGCAGCTCACAGCTCTCCCGCCTCTCACCGCATCTCGGTCCGTCGCCGCTCCACACCCAGCAGACAAAAAAATTGCTCAGGAAACTAACTGCTGGTTTAATATTCAGGAATGGCAACGAGTCTGTGAGCTTGGTCATAGGGCTTTGAGGGCAGCCAATTTCAAAAGGATGTCCTTTCTCTCTAGATGGGTAGCTTATTACACTCCCTCCAGACTCCATAAATGGTTTCCTTCAACCCCAAATGACTGTTTTAGATGTAATTTGCCAGAGGCGGGTGATTGGACACATATATTTTTCGTATGTCCGAGATTACAATACTTCTGGGAGGAGGTGTTTAGGTTTATTAGTAAATGTATGTCAATAGACATCCTACCATGCACATCGTTGGCCTTATTTGGCTTTTCTTATGCAGTTAGTCAGCTCTCAATACATAGGCAATGTTTTGTTTTTCTAGCCATAGCGGTAGCCAGATCCTTAATATTGCAGAATTGGAGATCTCAGAAAATCCCTACATTGGGTCAGTGGCTACTTAAGCTGTATGGGGCCTATAAATTTGAAGAGGCCTACGCGAAGAGGATAGGGGCACTGCGGAGATTTGGGCTGACCTGGTAGGGCTATGCTGGGACCACGCGAACAAACGATACTATGTAACTCATGTGATCTTTTGTACAAATCTAAAATCAATGGTTATTAACCTCCGCTTGTTTCCGAACCAGTCAAAATGTGAGTAGTTCGCAGGAGAGAGTTTAGGGTGCATAATTAAAGTAATTATGAAGCACCCCTCTTCAAAGACGATGCCCGGAACCCTATAGGCCCTCGAAGTTAGGGGATAAATGTTATCGCGGAGCTGCTATTGAGGATGCTGGTTTTGTATATCATGTAAAATAGAATATGAATTTGCGCTGTTTATCATTGTACTTTTTAAATATGAGACTGGATATTATACAGGTTTAATCTTTTGTTTTTATATCTTTCTTATCATATTTATTATGTAAAATGGATTATGAATTTGTCCTATTTATTGTCTATTTTAATATGAGATTGGAGATTTTGTAAATTTGTCTGTTTCATGCACCTTGGTTATCATGTCTGCTATTTTACGCCCAATAAAAAAAAAAAAAAAATTAAAAAAAAAAAAAAACAAGTATCTATGGTCTCAAGGGAAGCAGAGACGGACGGACAGTGTCTTGACGCCCAGACCCTTTTGTAGAGAATAGTCAGGGTTTGTCTGTCTTCTTCTGATAGTCACCTAGCGGGATGGTTAGCAGGCGGTCTGGGCAGTACTTTGCCTAGCTAGAAAGATATGGATCACTGATGTGTCATGTCCCGAGGACATCACCAGCAAATCCTGGTGGTCCAGATGCGGTGAAAAGGTTTATCATAAACCGGTCCCATGGTACAGCTCTTATTTCAGGAAGCAGGACATGGAACTAGTATCTAATCAGATATGGCATCAGTATTACCTGGCCAATAAGAGTAAATCCAGGCTTGTTAGTTTCCCATTAAGAGTGACACTGTTGGAACAACATTCCATTGGCTTTTATTGGACTGAAAGCTTTTTTGTCTCTTTGACCCCCAAAAGTAATGGTGACGATTCACTTTCAGGATGAAGGGTGTAGATGAGCAAATGCCAGGGGCATCAATCAGGCTCTATGTGAATCACAAAACATGTTTTTTGCGTCACACACAAATATTTGACAAGAGGTTTGACATTTTTCTGGTTCTGATCCATTTTTCCAATTCTCTTCTCCAGGAACACAATGGAAACATAAGAAATCCTAATATTTTCAGGGAGATGTTTAAAAATATATCAATTAACAACAGATTAAGTATCAGGGAATTCAAAAATTGGTAAAGCATATCTGCACCAAAGTGTCACTGTACAACAGCTGTGGTGTTCCTTTCTCCTCCTGTCTCCATTACCATAGGAACCACCACTCACCTCTAGTTTTTGTTTGTACCCTAAAACGAAAGGGAAGTCTGACATACCTGCCAGCGGAAAACGAAAAGAGCTGAAATACTAACCTTCCACAGAAAACTGCATACAAATTCATCTAAAACAGAATGAGTGAATATGACAGCATTCTGGCATTCTGCACACACTTTCTATACAATTGAATTGTGGTGGCTGCAGTGGTTGCCAGGCCACCCTGTATTGACAAATTTTCCAAGACTTATTCTCACTGTGCAATGGTAAGAAATTTACACATGTCGGTGGCAGGAGTTCTGTGTGGGAACCTGTGATGCAGAGCCTTCCAGAAAAACTCCTGGAAATGATTACAAATTCCAAAGAATTCTGAAATATTCTCAAAAACAGAGAAGACATATGCAGGATGAAATGATGACTTTTTTTAGAATAATGACGAATGTGCATCATAAGTTCAATACTCAACAGCCCAGATTTACTATGACTTTGCACTGGTGCGACACCAGTAGGCGCAGAGCGGCATTAAGAAATATGCACCTTTGCAGACACCTTTTGCACTGGAAAGGTGCACGTTTCTTAGTGCAAAATCTGCTTTGCACAACTTTTGTTCAGAGGCTTTAGGATTAGTGCAAACACCAATATGTTTTGATGAAAGCCCAATCTTGTAAGATAGCCCGGCTGGGCATTCTGTAAGAGAATTACACCTACTGCAACTATGCACAAACAAGTGGAAATGTGTAGATGTCTCCCAGAAACTGACACATTGTAAGTGCGCTACAGTGCACAACACATTTAATGCCTTGGAACCAGCCCTCTGTGTTTGACTATGCATAAGGATTTTTACTGGGAGGGTATACGTCCAGTACAAATCCAATACCAGATAGTGCACACTGGCTTCTGTGCCATGGTGGGAGGCTGTGTATCTCAAAGGTACCATTTATGTGCACCAGCTCAGGGGATACACCAGCAGCAGGCCCATATTTGTGAATCTGGCACTGCGCTGTGTTTTCCTCTGCACATAGTCGACAGACGACGGAATAGGTATAATTCAATAAATAAATAATACTTATTCTGTCATCTGTCGACTTCCTCCCCGCCGCGCCCCGCCCCACCGCGCTTACCTGTGCCGGCCGCTGCTGACTACGTGCATCAAACACTGTCATACTGCTCTCAGTTCAACTACCCCTTATTAATCCTCTCTTTTTAATGATTCCAACCAAATGTCAAATGCAAGGAGTGCTGCCCATGTGTTACCATTGGGAGCACTGCTGGAAGAAAGCCCTAGTGCGGCCCCCACCAGGAGCAGCAGACAAAAATATCCGGGGAGGAGGGGCAGGCAGAGGTCAGACTCTGAGGAAGGAGAGTAGCAGACAGGAGTCGCCAGGACAGTGTGACCTTTAATTGTGAACAGAGGTCAACACCAGCCGGGCCAGAACTTCCCTCAGCAAGACATAATACAGGAAAGGCTCAGGCGTGCATCTGTTAACATATCTGGGAAATGCGCTGGTAAAGACAATGCACTCTGAGCTTGGGGCCAAATGTACGACCCACCAATTTGCGACTTGCAAAATGCGTCGCATTTGCGACTCGCAAATTGGGATGCACAACAGTGTCTCAGACACTGCTTGCGATTCCTAATGGGGTCGCAAATTGCATGCCTCATTAATATTAATGAGGCAGGCGCAATTTGCGACCCCATTAGGAATGGCTAGCACTCCCAGGGATGGTGGCCTGCTGGGGTCAGCAGACCACCATGTCTGTGACTGCTTTTTTAATAAAGCAGTTTCCTTTTTTTTAAATGCATCCCGTTTTTCTTAAAGGAAAACAGGATGCATTTAAAAAATAATAATGAAACTTTTCAGTTTAATTTTTTTGAGGGCAGGCAGTGGTCCCTGGGACCACTGCCTGCTTTCAAAATATATTTTCTCACATACTCACAAAGGGGAATTGGTCCCCTGGGGACACTTTCCCGTTTGCGAGTGGTTTACCACCTACTTGAAGTAGGTGGTAAACTGCGAGTGTTTTGCGGTCGCAAAGCAATAGTACATGGCATGGTGACTCACTATTAGGACGGGACGCCCCTTCCTAATAGCGAGAGTCGCAAATGCTATTTTGCAAGTCAGTGACTTGCAAAATAGCATTTGTACATGCCATTACCCTTTTTTGGGGTCGCAAACGGGAGGATCTCCCGTTTGCAGCCGCAAATAAGGGTCGTACATCTGGCCCTTAATTTGTAAAAAACATAAGTGTCAGGGCTCTCGTCAGGAGGCCACTGAAGCCTGCACCACACATTGCCCCTACCAGCGCTGCCAATGATAGTAACACCCCAACTACTAACCATCACACTCCCACAAGTGTGAAAATGCGGACTATTTCAGGTCTCCAAAGCTATAAGAATGGCTTGAGTGGCAGGTAATAGACATTGTTAATGTATATTGAATTACAATTAACTGTTGTTGTGGTCATCTCCAAATTAGCCAGACAGTGCCACCTTGTGGCAGGCTGTCACAAGCACCGGTGCTGATAATTAAGTGCTGGTGCCGAGCACCAGAAACAATCCGGCTCAAATTAAGCACTGAATGCACTTGGCTTTTGTATAAAGTTTTTACTCAGAGTCAACAACATCCATGCACACATTGAAAGAGTTTGCATATTCATGCACCACTGGCTTCAGGGCGGTGCGACTGGTGCAGCCGCACCTTGCACTGAACTTGGCGGGTGGGAGGGTGCTTTGTTTGAAATAACTTATGGTTTTAAAAGTAGGTTTTGCAGAGCTCCTTGTGTGTCCAGCAGTTTTCAGGCAACAATAAAAATGTCAAGATAACTCTACTGATTAATGTCCCTGCCGGAGAGAGATTAGATTTTTATCTAGTGGCAGTTTTGACTCATCATATTATAGCACAGAGGGTTATTATGCCTGCTGCAAAGAACGTGTACCATGCAGATCACAGAATTCAGTGTGAGTAAACGATGAGTAGTGCTATAAAAAAATGAAATGCATGTCAGAGAGGGGCGATGGAGAACTGAGGAGCACTGTTGGAGGGGATTTGTGGAGAAGGAGGTCATGGGCGGTGTGCCACAAAAGATTGTTGCACTGGGCGCCACCAGCTCTAAAGCCAGCCCTGTATTCATGCGCACGTGCAAGCAGAGCAACACACCCATAGGCACATATACACACAGACCACCAGACAAATGTATAGCCCTGCACACAGACCAACATGCACCTACTTACATCCATGGACACAGATCACCAGACCTATCAGTGCCCACTGTAAACGGATCACCAGCAGACAGACATATTACCTATGAACTATTAAAAAAAGACATATGCATACAGACCAACAAAAGGCTTGCACACACAGACAAATACAGTGTAATAGAGTTAGACAGCACACAATCAGGCACGCATGACACACAGAGTTCGGACACAGGTATCGATGGATGCACACATGAACAGAGAGCAGAGTAGGCACAAACCCTGTAGGATGTAGGGCAAGGATGGAAAGGAACAGCAAGTATATATTAGCAGGACTTTCTTGAACTCAAGTCATCAGCTTTCACAATAAGAACAGGACTCTAAGATGATGTCATCAGTGAGCGCCCACATCCTGTGATTCATATTCCAACCTGCTGTGCCTCGAATAAAACAAGCAGATGAGCGGGGGGAGACCCAGGAGCTGAAACTGTAAGGACTTTATCAGAAAGAGCCTAAACGTTTCAATGTAAACAAAGACTGTGTTATAGAAGGAACTGATTCCACATGCGTATGAAATTGAAGCGAAGAGTAAAAAAACACAAACTTTTAAACAATTAACAAACACAATTTTAAATGCTGTAGTTGCATGTAGCCACAGTAGTAAAGGCAGCATGTGTAAAACAAGCCTTGGCCAACCACTAGTTCTGGCATTCGCTGCTGGACAGCTGGCCTTGTCAATGCTTGTTTTCTTTGTCATGGTTTTTGTAAAAGTTTATTGTTGATGGGGCTGCTGGGCCCTCGTCAATATAAAAACAATATTGTCTAAAAGCAAAAATATTTTTAAGTGCTTAAAATAAACACATATTGCCATAGTACTCCTCTGCAGCTAAGGAAACTACTTTGGGGCTGATTACGAGTCTGGCAGTCCACAGACCGCCAGAATCGTGGGAGTGCAGAGGTGACGGTCTCCCCACTGCCCTATTACCAGATGGGCGGTGGGAACGCCACAGCTGCCAGGGAACTGCCGTTCCCTGTTGATGTTACGGTTGTGTAGAGGCATCCATATGCTTGGCGGGACCGCTGCGGCCAAGCATATTAGGAGTTTCCTCTCTGCCAGGGTTTTTATGGCAGTTCCCCATGTAAACCCTGGTGGAGAGGAAACAAAGGGGTCCATACAGGGCCCCCTGGTGCCTCTGCGCCCGTGGATGCACACAGGGAGTCACAACATCTGCCCCCTTTGTGCATGCACACCAGTTCCTGCACAGTATGGACTTTTCAGTCCATGCCGTGCAGGAACTGTTTTTGGCGTTCCCATTGCGGTGCCTGTTTTTAGAGGCACCGCCTTGGGAACCCCCATAAAAAGCCCGACAGACAGGAAGAAACTCCTAATCTGGCGGGCGCCCTCACCACGGGTTTGGCGGTGCTGCGGCAGGGCAGACCCAGTGCCGCACCGCAAAACTCGTAATCGGCCCCTTTTTGTGTGGATGTGCTGATTGTGAAAGAGCACAAGGTTGTTAGTCACAATGAAGTTAGCCAATGGCAGATCTGGCCTGACCCATTGCCCCATGCGGTATTCTCTAGCCGGAGGAAGAAAAATGTGACTGACACAACAACAGACCAATGGATGAAGAGGGCATGCTGAAAACCCCTATTAGTAAGCTTATTATAAATGTATTTTTTCTGGAATCATAAGGTCTTGGCTGACACCAAGTCTCTGATTCAACCCTCTAATACATCGAACCTCACCTATTATATAAAACAACAAAAACTCTTTTGATTTTGTATTCGGAGTTCTGAATTGCGTGCTTAGAGGTTGGATCTCACTCAGTTGGTTTAGCCTCTCATGCCCTGCTTCTGTTTACGAGTAAAGTTGACAGAATGTGGCATTTATTGTCGGTGATTCCTTTTCTTAAATAAGGCATGAGTCATATCACTTGAATGATGAATTCAAGTGGTGAGTGGAGGTTCATTAGCTGATGCACAAGGAGAGAAGACACAATCCTCCCTCCAGCCCTTCTTCCTTAGCACCACCCAACTTCCAAATACGACGACCTGCTCCTCTGCCCCTCTTTAGGGCACAGGCACCGAGTCACAATCGCAGTGCCACCTTCAGGCACCGACAGCATCGCAGAACTCTCTCGTATGACAACGGATGACACAGGTGGTGACAACAGGGCAGAACCAGTGCCGTCTTAATGCATGGGTACGCTGGGTAGTTGCCTAGGGGCCCCACGAGCATAGGGACCCCAAAGCAGACCAGAATTTGACAATAAATTTCCATTAAACATTTTCATTCCTGTGAGTGGTTGTGTAGGCAGGGCAGTGCACTGCTTTGCCCGGGGGCCTATAATGCCGGTAAGACAGTCCTGGGCAGAACTCTGACAGCATTAAAAGGGAGGGCCTTAATCACCGGTAGAAAGGTAAAATCCTCTGGTCATTAAAACCACAGCCAACTAGCACCATGGTAATACCATGTCATCATGAAAACTGAGGGCATCAGACACAGGCAGCTTGGCTGGCAGAACCCTGCCATCATTAAAAGTAAGGGGCTTAGTGGTGGCAGCGGGGCAGAACCCTGACGTCATCAAAACTGGGGGTTTCGTGCACTGGCAGCAGAGCTGGCAGGACTTTGTCATCATTTAAAGTGAGGGCCTATGTCACTGGGAGTAGGCCAAACCCTCTTGTCGTATAAACTGAGGGGCTCTGGCTTTGGCAGTATTGAAGGACTCTGTTGTCATGGCAACTGATGAACCCCAGGCATCAGCAGCTGGGCAGAACCCTATCCTTAGAAGTGAGACCCTTGGTCATCAGCAGCTGGGCAGAACCCTATCCTTAGAAGTGAGACCCTTGGTCATCAGCAGCTGGGCAGAACCCTATCCTTAGAAGTGAGACCCTTGGTCATCAGCAGCTGGGCAGAACCCTATCCTTAGAAGTGAGACCCTTGGTCATCAGCAGCTGGGCAGAACCCTATCCTTAGAAGTGAGACCCTTGGTCATCAGTAGCTGGGCAGAACCCTATCCTTAGAAGTGAGACCCTTGGTCATCAGCAGCTGGGCAGAACCCTATCCTTAGAAGTGAGACCCTTGGTCATCAGCAGCTGGGCAGAACCCTATCCTTAGAAGTGAGACCCTTAGTCATTAGCAGCTGGGCAGAACCCTGTTCTCATTAAAACTAAGGGCTGGCAATGGCAGCATGGGAGAGCCCTGTTATCATGACAGCGGACACCCCCAGCCGCTGGCAACAGTGCGGAACCCTGCCATTAAAAGTGAGGGCCTTGGCCACTGGTAAAAGGGTTGGCAGAACCCTGACATCTTTAAAAGGGAGAGCTTCAGTCACTGGAAGCGGGGCAGAACCCTCTTGGCATAAAAACGGGCAATGGCAGCTTGGAAGAACCCTGTTGTCATGGCAACTGACGGCCCTAGGCACTGGCAGCAGGGCAAAACTCTGTCACCATTAAAAATGAGGTCCCCAGTGACAGGAAGAAGGTCAGAACCTTGCTGTCATTAAAACTAATGGGCCCTAGAATGGCAGAATCCCCCAGTAAAACTAAGAGGCCCAGGTACTGTCAGCAGACATGTATACATTCAGCAATTAGGGTAGCAGGATTCCTAGGGTTCAAGGCCGCTCAACTAATTTCCCTGCGTAATAAGAGATGGGCCAGCCACTGACAGCTCGAGCCAGGATCCAGCCAGATGCCTGGCTCTGGCTCAGCTCGAGGTCCTCATGGAACCTTGAGCCCAAAGTGACCCGACCTATCATGGGCGGCGACGAGGCTTAGTGACTACAGCTGTCGACCATGTAACATGGTGAACCGCATTCAAAGCCAGGCCTAGGAACAGCATCCAATGAATCCGGGCAACTCTCCTGGTGCCAAAACAAATGTGTAAGATGCACTGTGTCTATTGTGAAGTGCTATTATATCCTTGGGCAAGGATTGCTCGATGTAAACCTGCCAAAAAACATGGACTCCGCCTGCCACCCACGCTCTAATCTCATATGCCAACAAATAAAGACAATGCATTAACCCCTAATGTCAGAGAGACAGACAGATACCCATTTAATGGCTGAATTAATCAGAGTGAAACTGGAAAATCTGGGATCGATCCCACCTTACCTGTTTGACCAAATTGTGTGATCTTAGGCAAATGCTTTATTTCACAAGCCACCTTTTGTTCATTATAAAATATGAGAGTGCCTTCAAATACGTGAGTTCAGGAGAGGCACTGTACAAAACCTCTAGTGTTTGATTTAATAAACTATAATTTTGCTCCATGCGAATCTAGGCCACATGTAAGGTACGCACAACCTCTAATTTACCTCTTAGTTCACTCATGGCATCATCACCAGAGCGGGGGCAGGAATATTTCTCAGTCCATGTTTAAAAATGTTCACTTTTAATCAATACTTCTCAAATAATTTGAAGTACTGAGGTGAAAAAGCTTCCGCTTACTAAAAAAATACACTGTTTTAATTTCTGAAGACACCTTACCGTATTCTAACATTAATTTTGTAGTATAATTTACAGGCCAAATATTTACAAAGCTCGGCTCGTGCGCGTGCTCTTAGAGCCAGAGCCGAACTTGACTCGACTCTGGCTTGGCTCTCCCTGTGACGGTTGGCTGGTCCCCTCCAAAGGGTAACCCTATAATTTTCATTCCGTTACTGCTGAAGCTGGGATTATGTTCACATTTCCTGATGTGGTTCCAACAATACGTTCAGAAGTCTTCTTTTTACTGTCCCTAAACGAAGTGAGAGCAGAGAAAGAATTCCTTCCCCGTAGAACGACTCTGTTTGGGATGCAACCAATCCTGTTCTCGCCATAAGTGCTTAAATCGTCCACCAAGGGGCGCTCTTTCCACAAGTGCCACTTTAACAGGTTTCTATTGTTTCTCTTTGCGTGCGTTTCATCTATCCTGTTTCTACAGAATCGGTTTCACATCCGACCACATGCAATTTCAGATTGACTGTCTTGCTTTGCTGCCCACGTGAAAGGCTGAGAAGAACCCCCCCTCCCCACCCCCCTTGTAAGGGACAGCGAAGGCCTGTCTTCGCCCTAGAAATATACTCTGAAGGCACGGGTTCGTGTCTGGGCCTAGATTTCCAATTAAACATCCTAAGTCTGAGTTGGTAGGCCTTGGGTTGGGCGATACAAAGCCGCAATGAAAGATTCCAGCCGGTATCTCTCTAAAGCTGACCAAGCAATGGGGAATAAATAACACTCGGGATTACAGGGTCCTTTTCCCCTGTTCTGGGGCCATTCTCATTTACTATCCATGCCAGGTATCCGAGGTCCATGTGATGTGCTGCTTCAGTCCAGGTTTTTTCTCTGAATTCTGGTTCATGTCGTCTTGTTTATTGCATTATAGAACAGGACTAGAAGTCCCAGAACTCACAGGAAAAAACTTGGACTGGAGCAGCACATCACGATTGGACCCGGAAAAATTGGCTGTTATGGTCAGGGCCACTGGAATTATGTGGCAGAGGAGGGCCAAGTTATGTGGCAGGGTTGAATAAATTATGCGTCAAGAAAAGCACATTATGCAGCATTATGCAGGACATTCTGTGATAATATTACTTCATTATTTTGACATTTTTAAGCTTTTTAACACTGTCTGGGCATTAGCCATACCTCATTAGTAACAGTTTCACGCCCAAATATAGCAATAAGTTACAGAAAGGTGACCAGTCAACCTTTACAGAGGGCCTAAAACTGAGAGGCAACATGTGTCGCTGCATTTTTAGTAACTTTTGAACTGTTTTGAGCTAGAAGCAACTTTTTTTTGTTAAAACCTGCTGATTATGCGGCAGATGATGGATTATGTGGCAAATGCGGCAAACCTACAATTATTCAAAAATTGCTGCGGATGCACAATCGCATAATTGCAGTGGCCCTGGCTACGGTGTACCTGTTGCTGAAAACAGATGGTAAAATATGAGGCAGCTGGTGAGGGGTGCATAGTGGGTCATTGAGCGGGAAATGACGTGTGTGAACAGTGCTGGGGTGCAGTGGAAGCTCCAGGAATTTAGGGGAGCATTGCATGCTCCATCAACACTTTGGAATGAAACAGTCTGGTGGGTTGTACTGAACCGCCGGTCCCCGACCCTAACCCGGCGCCCTCATGTTTTTTTTCACCAGGTGTGTTTTTGCATCAGGTAGAACAGGGCCCTGCATCCATACAGCCAGTGTTTTCGGGTGTTGGAACACCAGACCAATAGGAATCACCTGGGGCAATATCCACTGTGAATACTCTTTCTGCCACCTAAGAAGGTGGGCCATCGTGTGCTGATGTTTGCTTGAAACAGTCCAAGTGCAGGTCACTGCTGCACTGAATTTGTGTTTCTAAAGTTGACATGTTAAAGTGCCAGCTTGGGCCGAGCGAAGGCACAGTTTCCCATAGACATGAACAGAATGCCACACCTCATCACTGCACTGAATGGACTGAAGTGTGCAGTGACCACTAAGTGTGTGGGAAAAGAAAACAAGGTATCTCAGATACTCTGCTTAGTGACTGCTGGGGCTCTAACACGTGCCAAAGGAGACACAACTGAGATACACTGCTGAATGCACTGACTGTGGATGGTGTAACAAGTATAAAAATGAAAAGGCAATTAATCTTACCTTGTAGACCTATCGGCTTGCCATTGTTTTTTGAAATTCTATGTAGTATCGGCAAAAAAAGGCGCAAAAATGTTGGCGCTGTCGCTCGCTCAATCATTCTGGTTCTGCAGAGTAAATCCGAAAGCAGATGACTGGATGGAAGCAGGAGACACAATAGAAGCATCAGGGATGATGACCAGAGGTGCTCTCTTGCAGTGGGTGGAGGCAATCCAAGCAGGATGTCCACAATACTTCTAAGAGGTGTTGGTGGTAAGCAACACATGGTGGGGCCCACTTTCAGCATGGCTGCGTGTAGACCTTCGTTGATGCCCCTTCCCAAAGACCCAGCAGCCAGGCTTCAGTAGAGCAGACAGGCAGGGTAACTCAGACCTGAGAATGGAAACCCCAGAGAAGCAAAACCAATTGCCTGCAGTACTGCAAGAGCACATCATCATTCTGTTGCAAATTCATTGTAGAAGGTGAAACGGGCAGATTAGAGGGAAGCATCATGAGGCGGCCCATGACAATTTAACGGGGACCCAGTTTTGTTTGCTGCAATTAAATGGCTTGGAATGACTAGGGTGCCAAGGGAAGAACATCAATCCACTTCAACTAGGTCTTGAAGCATATCTTAGCTTTCTTATTCTTAAGAGTAGAATTACTTCGTTCAACTTTCCCGGTTGATTTTGGGTGATAGGCACAATGGAAATGTGGTTATATCCCTTGGGCTTTGAATATTTTCTAAACGACAGGGGATAACTAAGTGGGAGCCCCGATTACCGAAAAGGCTATGGGTACTAAGACACCTCGTTTAATAAGATGTGTAATAACAGGTCACATTCCAGCTTCTACCTCAGGCCACAAAGGATACTCTGGGATACAGGGTAAACAGGGTAAATTCTCCATATGATTCACCTTGATTTTACCAGGATCTACTGAGAGGAAACATTGTACATTATGTGCATGAGTAGAGGAAGAAACAACATGTTCATGCAATTTAGCTAAATCTTCAGGCATCTAAGAAGTACATTCAACATTTTGATGGTCCAGTTTGTACAACAGAGCCAGGACTTCATTTTCATTGGTTAGCTGGACATTAAAAGATACCCAGTCATTGTACATAAAACGGTGCATTTCAATTTACATAGAAAATCTCTACCCAACAAATTTGCTGATGAATTGGGGCTAAAAAATAGAGCATGTCTGTCAGTGATAGGGCCTAATGTAACAGAAACAGGATTAGTAATGAGGTGGGGAAGGAGGCCTTTGATTCGAAATGTCGACTGTGTGAGTGGACAATCCTGAGAGGTACATAAGGAAACTCCGAGGTTTTGAGGGGTGATCAATTGACACTGGGATCAATAAGCCAAGAGGTAGGTGTACCATTAATCATGTATTTTACATTAGGGCCTTCTGATCAACAGGGGTTTGAGTATTCATGGTACAGTCTGCACCTCTCGGACTGTCCTAGAGTCCAGGGTACTGATTTTTAATGGCCCCAGTAAATTCTAGGGAAATGGACTGAGAAGGGATAACAGAAGTTAGAATAGGACAGTCTCTCTTCTAAAGTCCCCCTTAAGCATAGTTGAAGCATTTCCCTCCTGACATGTTTGTATCTGTAATGCAATTAGTTTAGATTTGTTCGACTCCTTTTTCGTTTCCTGTATGGTCACATTGATTGGCCACCGTGGCTAACTATGATAGAGTCTTAGTTGTCCACCCAATAAAGAGGATGCGCAGCTCGTTCTGTACACTAGGTAATACTGCCTGAACAAAGGCAGCACCTACATCCTCCTGAGCTTGTTTCCTAGGACAGGCTATGTCAGAGCATCTTTCAAGTACATCCTTTAGCCGATCTGGGCAATCTTCCAGGTGATTCTCCTTTGTTCTGTTTACAATTCAACATCGTTGGCAGCCCATCCTGACAGAGCACACTTCCATCACGAAATGGAATACCCTTCCGCTGTCACTGCTGAAATGCCCTCATCTGGATGGGCTCATCCCCCCAGAGCTATTCTCTCTCAGTCTCTCACTTAGCTTAGCAGCACCAATCTCAACAACTGATTCACATCCGCCAATTCAGCGTCTACACCTCAAATACTATCTGCAGTTTCTTGCACCACTTTGCGGGAAGAACCTGTATGCTGGGAAAGTGTTTCTATATATTAATGAAGTCAGCAGGGACCAAGGGGCCTGGGCTTTTATTATGCGCCTCTGGTGTCAGGGAAGTATAGGTGGGGTCCCTCATCATTGGTACAACTGGAAGGTGGGTTAGGTCGATAGCCATTCCTAGCTAAGTCCTTGGCTGTACACCGTACAGTGCATCTGAAGGTATCTGCATTAATAGTTGGGTTGCAAGCCTGGTCCGTCCAGTGTCTAGCTGGAACAGAGCAGACTTGGAGTCAGGAGCATGCAGTTATGCAGGCAGTGGAGTCGGCCTCACATCTTAAATGCAGTGCATCGTCCTCTAACACTTTGCTGTTAGCGCCATGTCTCCACTCTTCTGTGCTTGCATGCACCTTATTTTATTGTGCTCCTCTCGCTGGCTGTGCTGCTGACACTGACCCATTTCCTGGCACAGCCACGTTTGCCCACTACAGTGAGGAAACGTAATACATCTAAAATACCAGCATCCCTTTCCTTCTCCATGTCTCTCTCTCTCTCTCTCTCGCTGTCTCTCTCTCTCTCTCCCTGTGCTTTCATTGATGTTTGGAAATAGGTAGGGAGAAGATGGGAAAATGTGGGTACAAGCCATAACCCTGTCCCTCAAGCAACTGATTTAGTATAGGAATCTCTCATGTGTCTGCTTCATCCCGTGGTCCTGAGACTCATTTCCGTTTATTTGCTTCCTCAAAGCAATAAAAAAATGTCAGCCACTTCATTCACTCAATCAATGTGGATTTGCATATTGTGGCTTATCACACGTGAGAGTATCCAGGCAGTCAGAGAGCTCCTGAAGGGGGCTCAGTTGAACAGCCAGGTCTTGAGTCCTTTTCTGAATTCCAGCAGAGATGATGAGCTCCAAAGGTGAAGTGGGAGGTTGTGCCAGGACTTTGCAGCGAGGTAGGAGAAGGCATATCCTCCACTGTTGCTGCGTCGGATACGGGAGGCGAGGCAGAGGGAGGTGGAGCACAGGTGTCTGGAGGGAAGGTAGAAGTTCAGTCGGTGGTTGATGTACGCTGGTCCCTGGTTGTGGAGGGCTATGAAGGTGTGGATCAGTATCTTGAACTGGCATCTCTTCTGAATGGGGAGTCTTTTACTGTGCCTATCTCACTTCTAGGGCCGGTCAGTCATCTTCTCAGATTTCTTAAGCATTCTGGATCAAAGGTAACTTGCTTCAGGGAGGACTTCTTTATATCTTCTCTAGTGAGTCACACTTACTGTATCAGAGCTCTGCATGTGGGGTGACGAAATGGTTTGCAGGTAAGGGTTTAGAGGACATGGCCACTGTGTAACCGCCCTGGTCCCAATCCCAAATATATCATCTGTTTCACCCTATAGCCCGTTCGCCGCACCCATCGCAGACCTGCCTGGCCCTAGCATACCGGTGCTATAAGAGGAGCTTGTATCTTACTAAAGATACAATCCCTTATGCCCCGTCACTGCCGCTCTTAGGGACGCCTAGGGGCAAGACAGGTACCTCTAACGGGATGCTTACACGCTGGCATGAAGCAGAACTGAGTACGCTGGGCGATCTCTATGCGGAGGGCACGTTGATATCATTTGAGACCTTGGCGGAGGATCACGGCCTGCCTACAGGTCAATTCCTACTGTATAATTCAACTACGAGCTCGATCTCCATGGCATGGGGCGATGTTACCACCGAACCGGAAACACACCTCCTGATGCATTACCTACATGTCATGGGCAATGGATCACATATTGTACATTGGTTGGTTGAAGCGCTGCTTACCCATACTATGAAACCCATGATGGCCCTTCGACTGTGGTGGGAAACGGACAGGGGACAACAATGGATGGACCGTGAATGGGACACATTGTTAGCTAATCCCACTAATACTCCGAGAAATTCTAGGTTTAAGCTTATACAGACATACATAACGCAAAGAGCATACCTCTCCCCAGACAAATTAAACAAATATTTCCATTTCAACTCTTCGGCATGTCCACGCTGTCTGCAAATAGACGCAGACTTCCTGCATATGCTCTGGTCTTGCGCCTTCCTGCATGCTTATTGGCAAGAAGTTACCGCGGCACTTGTAACATGTCCTAGCAGGTCAATAGCATGCGCGTGGGAGGTACGCATATTAGGCCTTTATCCCAGAACAAAGAAAAACAGGGTCACGTCCAGATTTATTGATCTGGGCTTGATAGTGGCGAAGAGGCTAATAACCAAGAGATGGAAGCATGCTGACCCCCTGCCGTCAGCAGTTGGAAAAAAATCGCTTCTAGTATGGGCACAAGCAGAAAGCACATCACTACACAGAGAAGAAATAGCTGGATTGCGCAAATATCCCATTGCGCAGCACTGGGATACTATACTCATGGAATTAACACGCATGAGTGGAGAGGGAGGAAGCAGTTCCTTGCAAGTAGCTGATGTAAGAGTTGAAGATACGTGACGCCCCCAGCTCAAGACAAAGTCAGGGGTTGACACAGGGGGAAAGGGGCTGCATCTGATATACGTGAAATGACACTAGTGGGGAAGCCTGGTCATCCATCACGATGGATTTATTTGACAAGGAAAGAGTGGCGAGCCTGACATAGATGTACTGGGAATGAGGCATAGACAATATGTACATATCGACCCAAGCGTGACGAGTAGAAGATGGCCCTGTTAGTTTGTTTGTTCATAGGCTAAAAATAAAGTATCGTATTTTGCCTCATCCTTCTGTTTCAATTGCATGCCTACGTACAGAAATTTATGAGCAACATCAATGGGGCTCATGGTTAATAGGAAATGCCACAAGGGAAGCGATTATTATCCTGTTATTATGATGGACATAAAAACGCAACTCCTTAGACATTAGTGTGCGATTCTGTGCATGGGAGATACTATGCGTAGACATTTCCTGATATACAAAACTGATATTCGGCGCAGTAAAACATGACCTAACAGTAAGAATGTCACTCTTTATCATGTTTAATGTAGTTAATTGTCTCCTACTGCGCATGTGTATATTGTTATCTGTAACTGTGGGAAAAGATTAAAAATGCAAATAAAGATAGAAAAAAATCAGAGCTCTGCATGTGCTTTTTCTGCAGTGGTGGTACAGCATGGACAGCAGTCACTTTTGCTATGGGCTCCTACAGTTTTGGTTTTCAAGCTCACAGTTCTATACGCATTCAGCCAGAGAAACGCATAAAGGTGTCTGTCAGGCCTGCGCTGAAGCTCATCCAGTGGATGGATTGGTGGAAACAGAAAGAAAGGGAAAAAGGAGGACCTTACAGTTATGTCTCTGTTTCCATAAAAGGTGGAAGGGAAGTTTATTTTACTCATGCATTCTGGCTCGATTGCTTTCAGCTTATCTGTTTGGCGCCGCGAGTCTAGCGGAGAGCCTGGGGCGGCTGGATAGTGAGACTCTTTCTCACACATTCATCCTTATAGGGTCCATCCTAGTATTCTGCCAATGCTGCCCATCTTCCCCTATTCTAGAGTCCTCTCACTCTAGTCCATGGAACACACAGATGCCGGTCACACCTCCAAGGGCTCCTTCCGCATTTACCTAACCGTGCAGTCGAAACTGGTCATCTCCTAACAAGATGACGAATGTGCACCCTTAAAATATCTTAAGTGAGCAGGCACAGAAGCAGAAGAACAATCATGTTGAGAATTCACGTATTAATTTGGCCGTTAACGGTGTCTCACCAGATCAGCGGGTCGAGTGCTGGACTATGCTCCACCGCAGTTCCACCTGAGAAGTTTCTCCATTATCTTCGGCGCCGAGGGCCGTCATGCAGAGTCTGGTCCAACTCCCTTCCCACCTATGGCTGAGAGGGGCATGTCCTCGCCTAAGGCACCAAGTTCAGTGAAAGAAAATAGTAGTTCTGGGCCAAATTGACGTCTATAACGTGTTTACTGTGCCAAAATAACCAAAATCGCGATATGACAGGACAGAGAGATAGAGCTTCGCCTCGCCGACTCCGCTGAGCATGTAATGATAACTCCTCCCCCAGTTTCCCAACTTTTATGCATTTACTTCATTTGCGCAACAGAGGGAAAGTTCTTGTGACAGAAAACGAAATTTAGTCAATAGGATTTAGCAAGTGCTCTGGTTTCTCATGAGAAATATGCAGAAGACCTTGAGACTAAGGTGATGAAAGGAGCATCGTCCTCAGGGCTAACCAGATCCTGAAGTCTTGCTTTAAAGTACCAACTACATCAAAAGGGAGACAGCCTGTATAACTATGTGTAAGGGGAGCCCAAAATGGCTGCTGGCTAGACAAGGTGGAAACTGCTAAAGAGGAATTTACTCAACATGAAGTAGCAAAAAATATTCACATAACGGAGGAGCGGGTGGAGACCGATGGCGGCGGGGAGCAAAGGGGAGTAAGTGGGTCAGAGCAGCACAAAATAGTTTGTTAGGGCTTCATACGAAATGGAGGGTGCCAAGACCTTGGAAAAAAAGGTAAATTAAGTTAATGTTTATGATGGACTGTGAGTGGTATGAAAGCAACGGCGAGGCATTGAAATGGGGGCGGATATTTGAAAGAGGTAAGCAGCACACGGGAGGGAATAAGAAAATACGCACCGATATGGAGTGCTTAACAAAAAATAACAGAAGTAGTTCAATAAATGTGAGAAGTGGAAGGCCACAAAGTCTGCTAGTCAAAAGGATGGTAAACATAGCGATTGATGTTATGGAAATGTGGTGGGGCGAGGGCAGCGCGGGAAGGGCAGCGCGGAAAGGCATTGCAGGGGTGGCAGCGCGAGGGGGCTAGAATTTTAAAAAACAAGAAAAACCTTACCTGCTGGTCTTCTGCTCGCCACGCTGCTCCCCGGGCTTCTCCTCTGTCGGAGGCTGAAGCTCCCAGCTTTCCCTGTGGCCAATCCCAATGCTGCTCTCACCATGAGAGCAACATAGGGATTGGATGGAGCACACTGGTTTAGCGCTCCATCGAGGCCTGGGACCCTGTGCCTGCTGATCTCTCCATCTAGCAATACAGCTGGGTTGGAGAGATGTCAGTGCACATGACGGTTTGGTCGGCCTCAAACGGCTGGCCAAACCGTCATGTGCACTGACAGCAGGGCCCACCACTCCTCCTTGCCCTGCTGCAGCGCTGTTGCCCCGCCCCCTAGACAGCCGCAGGACGAAAAATAAAATGATCTGCACTTAGATCATTTTATTTTTCGTTTGCCGCAGTGGGGTGAAGCTCCTCCACCATAGCGGAGGAGCCGCCCCTGATGGTAAAGAGGCTATACGGCAAGGGCAAGCACTAACAAAAGAAGAGGAAGAATCAAGCAAATTAGAGTAACAATACATTCAATAAATAGTAAGCAAGAGGCAGGTTCTAAGCCTACTGTAAGTTTTTAGAATGGTCCAAAGAGGTTTTGGCCTGCAGCTTTTAGCTGGTAGGCGAGACCTATAATAACTTGAAAAAAATGTAAATGCTCTGCACAATCACAGCCTTTGACTAAGGTCAGGCCCACTGGATTTATGAGATTCTGCGGCTGCAACGTCCGTTGCATAGTTATGGATTTCCAACATTTGCCACATAATCCATCATCTGCTGCATAATCTGCTGATTTTAATAAATAAAAAAAATTGTAGCTCAAATGGATTAAAAGTTGCTAGAAATGAGGCGACATGTGTTGCCGTGTGTAGAACATCATTCTGAAAGGTTGACTGGTCACATTTCAGTTGCTTATTGCAGAATTTGGATGTTATACTGGTACTATAGAGGTGAATCCTCTGCCTGGACAGTGTCAACATGTACAAAAATGTCAAAATAATGAAGTAATACTATCAAAACTTGTGCTGCATTAAACCGCATAATTTGCTTTTTTCTTGCCGCATAATTTAGTGACCACTGCTGCATAATTTGGCCCTCCTCTGACGCATAATTCCAGTGGCCCTGACTACAGTCAATGGGAACCAAAGCAAGAATGGAATTACATTGTGCGGCAAATGTGTAGGTGTAAAGTAAACCAAGGGGAAAAAAGTTTACTACACTGCTAATCCTTTTATTCTGTTTAAATGAAATGGTGTGATCTGTCCCAGTGGGTTTCTTCTATGTTGAGCCACACTCCTGCACCTCTTGATAGTGTGAGGAGGGTTCATTCAACCTTTTAGCCCCAATGGGTACACTTAATGCGTCCATTTACACACACACACAACCAAAATGTCCCAGTGGAATGTGGAAAATATGGGTTTTATCATCTTAATGGCCCCCATAAACCCCTCTGCTGAGCTTAACCATTTCCCATAGTTTAATCAACTTTCTTTTCATGAAAGGTAAACAGAACCTGAAAGTTGAACATTCTAATTCCAATTAGTGATGATTGCTAGCTGCACCCTGGGAGAAACAGTTTTAAAAATCTCTCTCTTCTCCAGAAGGTGTTTTAAAAAAAACAGAGGGTACTTCTTCTAAAGTCCTACAATCTCAACTTCATAATGAATTACTGTTCTCTTCTTTTTACTAGAGACAATAAAACAGCTTAGTCCATCATGTCAAGTATGTAATCAATGAACATTTTACTGTCTGAAATAACACCTTTCTCATTCTATGTAACCCAAAATAAACGTATTATAAAAAGATATTTAACAGCTAATATGTGATACCGGACTATTTTGCCATCTCGTGGTCTGTTGTCACATGGACCCATTAATGACTATAACGGACTCTGTGATGCGGTAAAGAAAAAAAAATATTATATATATATATATATATCTGAAATAAAACAAAGGTTAAAATGACATTATAGTTAGGTGAACATTTCAGGGACAACGTAACATTTTAAACTAAAAAAAACCACTGAAATTCACCAGTTCTAGTTACCGCTAGTAACTATAACTTGTGTCCTAGGGTAACTATAACTGGTGCCCCCACCATGCACAGTTTTCTCATCAATTACAGCATTTCAAATGTTACAGTGATGTTACCAATGGTGTTATAGAGCATGTCATGAGTGATGTAATATGTGGGATAATTAGCTGTGCGAGTTATAGATACCTCAGGGCAAGACCGCCACTAGGATATGTATGTATATATATATATATATAGAGAGAGAGAGAGAAAGCGCAAAAAAGAGGCATTCCTGTGTGTCTGCCAAATTAAATATAAAGTATCTTCCAAGGGTGAGGAGAAGACCCAGAGACTGGAATTCAGTCATTTTCCAGAGTATTTGAAGGATAAAAGGGGACCCTGATTTCATTGCCTCAGTCCTACCCCCATCGGATTTGAACTAAATCCCTAAAACCTGGGGCCAAACCCTGAGAGTTCTTGGTGGTACAGACCTACGTTTTTCCAGGCAGGCAGCCGCACTGCCACAATTTATTCATCGCACCCGCTCATTACCAACTTTCCCAAATATTTGCAATGCCTGTGTGTGTTTTTTCTTCATTCCTCTAGGAGAGCCGCAAGCCAAGAAGATGTGATGAATTATGACAGGCTTCGAGCTCCAGCCAAATTAGAAAGTATGCGAGGAGCCCACATCTGACAGATAAGGAGACCATCTCGACTTCACAAGTTGTACAGCAGGGGGCGCTGCAGAAGCAAAACCCGCCTGCACCTATGTACACTGCAGGATCTCTGGCAGAAACCCCCCAAAATGTTGCTGAGTAACATAAAAACAACAACGGAAGTGACGGTAGCGGAAGTGGGTGACATATCTCACAATGGGAACTATTGTGGTTACTAGCATTCTAAAAAAATAAAATGTTGACGCAATATGCGGTTTTGAGGCAGGCTTCCCCGTGCCATAAGAGCATTGCGTGTCAGACCCAGTAGGACGTTTGGGACAAGTTGCAGTTTAAAACCAGAGCCTGATTGATCCGGCTCAAAGATAGAAAGAGTGATAGTGTGTGCGGGGACGGCCACATTGCACTCCGAGTCATTTTATAGGTCTCTTGCTACTAATAGGGCAAACATGTATCCCTTGCAGGAAGTACTGTGTTGAGATACTGGGGCCAGCAGTATTGGCTCACATCTCAGTGTCAGCTCCTCCAACTACCCCACAATCTACAAAGCCTAGTGACTGAGTTGCATTCTAGGTCTGAATCCCGGCTGCCCCATTTATGCAAATAGGTGGGATCTTGGGCAAATCTCTTTATCTCTTTTTTAATCATATATGCCAAAATCAAGAGCCGCCGGAATTTATTTCATTTTCTATTTGTGTTTACGCAAAATGGTCGGGCTGCACAGGCCAAAGGTAAGAGTTTATTGGTAGCCCTTTTCCCATTCTCTAGAGAAGTGGGGATGTCTTCAAAGCCTCCATGTGTGGGGGCAGAATTTTCCACCGAGAGGTTTGTTTGACTTTCTGCACTGAAAATCTGAATGTAAGAAGCACTTGGGGTTCAGGGGAGTTCAATAAGATAAATGCAAGGAGATCGGTGCTTTGACGTTGGACAAAACTGAACTTCCCTATAAATCAGGGGTGTCCAACGTAGGTCCAGAAGATCTCGATCAGTTCCGTTTTCAAGATAATCATGGGTACGTAAATGATTTCCATTATGACTGTATGAAACTTAGCTTATGTGGATCACCTGAAAATCTGGCTTGGCTCCAGCCCCACGGGACACATGGAAACAAATTATTTGTCAGGATTTACCAAATTATGCGGCAACGATAGGCAAATTATATGGCGTAACGCAACACTTTTGGGGGTCTGTATTATTTTGCTATTTTGACATTTTAGCATACATTGATATTGTGTGGGAAGAAGTTTTACCTCAAGGGAATCGGTTTAACAGCTGAGTACAGAATTCAGCAACTGAAAGGTGACCGGTTAAACTTTGTTAAGGATCTTTCACTGTCGGGCACAACCTACTGTTCTTTTTTTTTTTAAGTAACTTTGTATCTGTTTGAGAAAGAAACAACATTTTGGATCAAATCTGCAAATTCTGCAGCAGATTCTGCAAGTGCACTAAATATATAACGATGCAGAAAACACTGTGGCCTCAGAATCACAACATTCCACTAGCCCTGGGTGCAATTAATACAATTCTGAGCCAGTACTGAGGAGACAGACTAGGCGAGCCAAGGAAACTTTGGGGTCTCTGTCTGACCTCTTCATTTATAGCACCCAGGCTTGAGGGCTGCAGGGGGCAAAGCAAAGCAAGGGGGTGAAGCAATGGCTGCAAGGGTTGTGGAAATAATGTTACCAAATATGTGATGAATAGATAAACTGTACAATAAGGCACTGGCTTTACTGGTGTCAGTCATGGAATATATGGTTCTGCTTGTCATTGGGCCCTGCACAGTGCTGGGCCTTCGGGGATGCTGATGTCCACACTACCACTGCTTACCAGTGCCAACGGGCCCTACACTCAGTTCACAGGATACTGACATACAGCCTGGCGCTGTTTTCTAAGGGCACTGCATGCTGACGGGCACTGCACTCATCCTCGCACAATACTGAGGTACATACTGGCGCTGTTTACTAAGGGCACTTCAAATCGATGGACCGCTCTCTCGTGCAAACAGCAGTGCTGCACATACCGGCACTGGGTGTCAGTGAGCACTGTATGCTGACTGGCACTGCGCTCATGTGCATATACACGGGTGTATAGACTGGCATGGTTTGCTAGGGGGTCCTGCATGTTAACTGGCACTGCATTTACTCTTGCAGAATTCTGATGCACAGATGGACACAGTTTACTAACAGGCACTGCACACTCTTGGGCACTACACTTTGGTTCAAGGAATGCTGATGTACACACTGGCGCTGTTTACCAGTGGGCACTGCATGCTGACGGGCACTGCACTCATCCTCGCACAATACTGAGGTACATACTGGCGCTGTTTACTAAGGGCACCTCAAATCGATGGACCGCTCTCTCGTGCAAACAGCAGTGCTGCACATACCGGCACTGGGTGTCAGTGAGCACTGTATACTGACTGGCACTGTGCTCATGTGCATATACAGGGGTGTATAGACTGGCATGGTTTGCTAGGGGGTCCTGCATGTTAACTGGCACTGCATTTACTCTTGCAGAATTCTGATGCACATATGGACACAGTTTACTAACAGGCACTGCACACTCTTGGGCACTACACTTTGGTTCAAGGAATGCTGATGTACACACTGGCGCTGTTTACTAAGGGCACTGCATGCTGACGGGCACTGCACTCATCCTCGCACAATACTGAGGTACATACTGGCGCTGTTTACTAAGGGCACCTCAAATCGATGGACCGCTCTCTCATGCAAACAGCAGTGCTGCACATACCGGCACTGGGTGTCAGTGAGCACTGTATGCTGATTGGCACTACGCTCATGTGCATATACAGGGGTGTATAGACTGGCATGGTTTGCTATGGGGTCCTGCATGTTAACTGGCACTGCATTTACTCTTGCAGAATTCTGATGCACATATGGACACAGTTTACTAACAGGCACTGCACACTCTTGGGCACTACACTTTGGTTCAAGGAATGCTGATGTACACACTGGCGCTGTTTACCAGTGGGCACTGCATGCTGACAGGCACTGCACTCATCCTCGCACAATACTGAGGTACATACTGGCGCTGTTTACTAAGGGCACCTCAAATCGATGGACCGCGCTCTGGTGCAAACAGCAGTGCTGCACATACCGGCACTGGGTGTCAGTGAGCACTGTATGCTGACTGGCACTGCGCTCATGTGCATATACACGGGTGTATAGACTGGCATGGTTTGCTAGGGGGTCCTGCATGTTAACTGGCACTGCATTTACTCTTGCCGAATTCTGATGCACATATGGACACAGTTTACTAACAGGCACTGCACACTCTTGGGCACTACACTTTGGTTCAAGGAATGCTGATGTACACACTGGCGCTGTTTACCAGTGGGCACTGCATGCTGATGGGCACTGCACTCATCCTCGCACAATACTGAGGTACATACTGGCGCTGTTTACTAAGGGCACCTCAAATCGATGGACCGCGCTCTGGTGCAAACAGCAGTGCTGCACATACCGGCACTGGGTGTCAGTGAGCACTGTATGCTGACTGGCACTGCGCTCATGTGCATATACACGGGTGTATAGACTGGCATGGTTTGCTAGGGGGTCCTGCATGTTAACTGGCACTGCATTTACTCTTGCAGAATTCTGATGCACATATGGCCACAGTTTACTAACAGGCACTGCACACTCTTGGGCACTACACTTTGGTTCAAGGAATGCTGATGTACACACTGGCGCTATTTACTAAGGGCACTGCATGCTGACGGGCACTGCACTCATCCTCGCACAATACTGAGGTACATACTGGCGCTGTTTACTAAGGGCACCTCAAATCGATGGACCGCTCTCTCGTGCAAACCGCAGTGCTGCACATACCGGCACTGGGTGTCAGTGAGCACTGTATGCTGACTGGCACTGCGCTCATGTGCATATACACGGGTGTATAGACTGGCATGGTTTGCTAGGGGGTCCTGCATGTTAACTGGCACTGCATTTACTCTTGCAGAATTCTGATGCACATATGGACACAGTTTACTAACAGGCACTGCACACTCTTGGGCACTACACTTTGGTTCAAGGAATGCTGATGTACACACTGGCGCTGTTTACCTGTGGGCACTGCATGCTGACGGGCACTGCACTCATCCTCGCACAATACTGAGGTACATACTGGCGCTGTTTACTAAGGGCACCTCAAATCGATGGACCGCGCTCTGGTGCAAACAGCAGTGCTGCACATACCGGCACTGGGTGTCAGTGAGCACTGTATGCTGACTGGCACTGCGCTCATGTGCATATACATGGGTGTATAGACTGGCATGGTTTGCTAGGGGGTCCTGCATGTTAACTGGCACTGCATTTACTCTTGCAGAATTCTGATGCACATATGGACACAGTTTACTAACAGGCACTGCACACTCTTGGGCACTACACTTTGGTTCAAGGAATGCTGATGTACACACTGGCGCTGTTTACCAGTGGGCACTGCTTGCTGACGGGCACTGCACTCATCCTTGCACAATACTGAGGTACATACTGGTGCTGTTTACTAAGGGCACCTCAAATCGATGGACCGCGCTCTGGTGCAAACAGCAGTGCTGCACATACCGGCACTGGGTGTCAGTGAGCACTGTATGCTGACTGGCACTGCGCTCATGTGCATATACACGGGTGTATAGACTGGCATGGTTTGCTAGGGGGTCCTGCATGTTAACTGGCACTGCATTTACTCTTGCAGAATTCTGATGCACATATGGCCACAGTTTACTAACAGGCACTGCACACTCTTGGGCATTACACATTGGTTCAAGGAATGCTGATGTACACACTGGTGCTGTTTACCAATGGGCACTGCATGCTGACGGGCACTGCACTCATCCTCGCACCATACTGAGGTACATACTGGTTCTGTTTACCAGTGGGCACTGCATGCTGATGGGCACTGCACTCATCCTCACACAATACTGATGTACATACTGGCACTGTTTACCAATGGGCACAGCATATTGGCGGGCATTGTACTTATGTTCTTAGAATACTGACATATATACTGGCACTGTTTACTAAACGGCACTGCATGCTGACAGGCACTGCACTCACATTCATAGAATACTGACGTACATACATTCTGTTGACCAATGGGCACCTTGCACTGGTGAGCGCTGGGCTCATGGGCACAGTACTGACATACCTACTGGCACTGTTTACTAATGGGCACTGCATGCTGACGGGCACTGCACGCAGGTTCATAGGGTACTGATGGCATTAGCATTGAATGGCTCGGGCATTTCATATACTTAATGCTCGACTGTGCAAATTGTTCTAAAATACTGAAGCCCTCCACATGCTACTATACAATAAGCACTGGCACTTGCACTATCTAACGGGAACCCAGAGGCTCGCCCACAGTGAGATACATTAGGGAGGGCAGGTAATGGGCCAACTGACTAAAACCACAGTGCATCAATCAATCAATCAATCACGGCATTTATAGAGCGCGCTACTCACCCGGGAGGGTCTCAAGGCGCTGGGGGAGGGGGTAAGTTACTGCTCGAACAGCCAGGTCTTGAGCTGCTTCCTGAAGGAGAGATGGTCCTGGGTTCGCCGAAGGTGAGTGGGGAGGGAGTTCCAGGTCTTGGCTGCCAGGTAGGAGAAGGATCTTCCTCCGGCGGTGGTTCTGCGGATGCGTGGTACGGTGGCGAGGGCGTGGCTGGTTGATCGTAGCTGGCGTGTGGGCGTGTAGAAGGTCATGCGGTCGTTGAGGTACTTTGGGCCCAGGTCGTGGAGGGCCTTGTGTGCGTGGGTGAGGAGTCTGAACGTGATTCTCTTGCTGACGGGGAGCCAGTGCAGGTCTTTCAGGTGTCCGGTGATGTGGCTGTGTCGGGGGATGTCCAGGATGAGTCGTGCGGAGGCGTTCTGGATGCGCTGGAGTCTTTTTGAAGTTTGGCTGTGGTTCCGGCGTAGAGGGTGTTCCCATAGTCCAGTCGGCTGGTGACGAGTGCCTGGGTGACGGTCTTCCTGGTTTCAGTGGGGATCCATCTGAAGATCTTGCGGAGCATGCGCAGGGTGTTGAAGCATGAAGATGAGACGGCGTTGACTTGTCTGGTCATCGACAGGGAGGAGTCCAGGATGAAGCCCAGGTTGCGTGCGTGGTCCGTTGGCTTGGGCGCGGTGCCCAGGGCCGGGGGCCACCAGGAGTCGTCCCAGGCGGAGGGTGATGAGCCCAGGATGAGGACTTCCGTCTTGTCTGAGTTCAGTTTAAGGCGGCTGTTCCTCATCCAGTCGGCGACGTCTCTCATCCCGTCGTGTAGGTTGGCTCTGGCGGTGGTGGGGTCGTTGGTGAGGGAGAGGATCAGCTGGGTGTCGTCGGCGTAGGAGATGATGTTGAGGTTGTGTTGGCGTGCGATGGCTGCGAGGGGGCTCATGTAGACGTTGAAGAGGGTTGGGCTGAGTGAAGATCCTTGTGGAACGCCGCAGATGACTTCGGTGGCTTCGGATCTGAACGGGGGAGGCGGACTCTCTGGGTTCTTCCGGCGAGGAACGAGATGATCCATTCCAGTGCTTTCTCTCGGATTCCGATGTTGCTGAGGCGCTTCACTAGGGTGCGGTGGCAGACGGTGTCGAACGCCGCGGAGAGGTCCAAGAGGATGAGGGCAGCTGTTTCCCCGTTGTCGGTTAGGGTTCTGATGTCGTCGGTGGCTGCGATAAGGGCGGTCTCGGTGCTGTGGTTGGCCCGAAACCCGGACTGCGAGGGGTCGAGGGATCCATTCGTCTCGAGGAAGGCGGCAAGCTGTCTGTTGACGGTCTTCTCGATGACTTTGGCCGGAAACGGAAGGAGCGAGATGGGACGGTAGTTCTTGAGGTCGGTGGGGTCCGCCGTTGGTTTCTTCAGGAGGGCGGTAAGCTCGGCGTGCTTCCAGCTCTCCGGGAAGGTGGCGGTGTGGAAGGAGGAGTTGATGATGTCCCGGAGATGGGGTGCGATGGTGGCGTCGGCTTTGTTGAAGACGTGGTGTGGGCAGGGGTCGGTTGGTGATCCGGAGTGGATGGAGTTCATCGTGCGGGTGGTGTCTTCGGTGCTGATCGGGGTCCAGTTGCAGAGGGTGGTGGTGGCGGGCGTTGGTTCGGCGGTAGGGTGCGTGGTTTGTGCGTCGAAGCTGTTATGTATGTCGGTGATCTTGCGGTGGAAGAACGCGGAGAGTGAGTTGCAGAGGTCTTGCGAGGGGGTGATGTCGTTGTTTCCGGCGCTGGGGTTGGAGAACTCTTTGACGATGCTGAAAAGTTCCTTGCTGTCATGGGCGTTGTTGTCCAGTCGTTCTTTGAGTGCCGACTTCTTGGTGGCACGGATCAGCTGGTGGTGTTTGCGGGTGGCGTGCTTGAGGGCGGTCCTGTTGTCTGTGGTCTGGTCGAGTCGCCAGGTTTTCTCGAGAGTGCGGCAGTTCTTCTTGGATTCCTTGAGTTCGTTGGTGAACCAAGGGGTTTTCTTGCTTCCGGGTCTGCTGGGAGGGTTTTTAGTGGTGCGAGGTCGTCGGCGCAGGCGGTCAGCCACTTGGCGAGGTTGCTGGCTGCTTCGTTTGGGTCCGTTGTGTTGGTGGGTGTGTTCTGGCTGAGGGAGGCGGTGAGCTGCTCGGCGGTGATCTTGCTCCAGCTCCGGCGGGGAGCCTGTTGCGGGTGGTGGTGGGTCGCAGTCTTTCTGAAGCTGAAGTGGACGCAGCTGTGGTCGGTCCAGTGGAGTCCGGTGGCGTGGCTGAAGGAGATGTGCTTGCTGGACGAGAAGACGGGGTCAAGCGTGTGGCCGGCGTAGTGGGTGGGCGTGTTCACCAGTTGCTTGAGTCCGAGGTTGGCGAGGTTGTCCAGCAGGGCGGTGGTGTTTCTGTCGTTGTTGTTCTCCAGGTGGAAGTTGAGGTCCCCTAGGAGGATGTAGTCGGCGGAGGGCATGGCGTGCGGGCTGATGAAGTCTGCGATGTCTTCGCTGAATAGTGTGCGTGGTCCCGGGGGTCTGTAGATGAGGGTGCCTCGGAGGGTGGTCTTGGGGTCAGTGTGTATCTGGAAGTGTAGGTGTTCGGCGGCGGTGAAGGTCTCGTCGGAGTTAGTCGAGATGCGGATGGTGTTCTTGTGTACGATGGCGATGCCTCCTCCCGTCTGGTTGACGCGGTCCCTCCGGGTGATCTTGTATCCGTCCGGGATGGCTATGGCGATGTCGGGCGCTGAGGAGGCGTTCATCCAGGTTTCGGTGAGGAAGGCGATGTCCGGTGCTGTTGCGTCGAGCAGGTCCCAGAGTTCCACGGCGTGCCTGTGGACGGAGCGGGTGTTCAGCAGGATGCATTTCAGGTGGTTGCTGCTGGTGCTCGACTTGGCGGAGGTGGTGCACGTCCGGGGGCAGGTGAATCGGCAGGTTTGGCAGGTGAAGGGTCCGTGGGTGCGTCTCGGTGAGGCTCGGTAGCAGGCAGGGTTCCGGCCGGCATTGAGTGCGGTGAGTGTGGCGGCGTCGTAGGTCCGTCGAGTGGTGTTTCATCGGTGGGATCCAGGGGTTCTGGCGCTGGGCGCGGTCCAGTCGCGGACGGGCGCAGACGGGCTTGCCTTATGGGGAGGTGGGGAGGTGGGAGGGAGGAGCAGCTGGGAGGCGGGAGGCAGGGGCAGCGAATGGGCAGTCAGGGGGGCGGGGCCGCAGGGGACGCAGCGGCGGGAATGGCGAGAGGCAGCGGGGGCACAGAAAGGAAATGGGGGGGAAAGGCAGACAAAATCACGGGCACAACGACAATGGGGCAGCGAGGGGCACAGAAGGAAAAAGGGGAGAAAGGCAGACAAAATCACGGGCACAACGACAATGGGGCAGCGAGGGGCACAGAAGGAAAATGGTGAGACAAGCAGACAAAATCACGGGCACAATGACAATGGGGCAGCGAGGGGCACAGAAAGGAAAATGGGGAGACAAGCAGCAAATACGGGCACCGGGGCCACAAGCGGAGGGCGATCTTACCTGCAGAAGCAGCGGGCAGACAACACAGGCGGAGCTGTGTGGTGGGGGAGCGACCTACCTGGCAAGGTCAAGGGTCGCTCTCCTCACCGCGCAGCGGCCGCCATTTATGGGGAGGTGGGAGGGAGGAGCAGCTGGGAGGCGGGAGGCAGGGGCAGCGAATGGGCAGTCAGGGGGGCGGGGCCGCAGGGGATGCAGCGGCGGGAATGGCGAGAGGCAGCGGGGGCACAGAAAGGAAATGGGGGGGAAAGGCAGACAAAATCACGGGCACAACGACAATGGGGCAGCGAGGGGCACAGAAGGAAAAAGGGGAGAAAGGCAGACAAAATCACGGGCACAACGACAATGAGGCAGCGAGGGGCACAGAAGGAAAAAGGGGAGAAAGGCAGACAAAATCACGGGCACAACGACAATGGGGCAGCGAGGGGCACAGAAGGAAAAAGGGGAGAAAGGCAGACAAAATCACGGGCACAACGACAATGGGGCAGCGAGGGGCACAGAAGGAAAAAGGGGAGAAAAGCAGACAAAATCACGGGCACAACGACAATGGGGCAGCGAGGGGCACAGAAAGGAAAATGGGGAGACAAGCAGACAAAATCACAGGCACAATGACAATGGGGCAGCGAGGGGCACAGAAAGGAAAATGGGGAGACAAGCAGCAAATACGGGCACCGGGGCCACAAGCGGAGGGCGATCTTACCTGCAGAAGCAGCGGGCAGACAACACAGGCGGAGCTGTGTGGTGGGGGAGCGACCTACCTGGCAAGGTCAAGGGTCGCTCTCCTCACCGCGCAGCGGCCGCCATTTATGGGGAGGTGGGAGGGAGGAGCAGCTGGGAGGCGGGAGGCAGGGGCAGCGAATGGGCAGTCAGGGGCGGGGCCGCAGGGGACGCAGCGGCGGGAATGGCGAGAGGCAGCGGGGGCACAGAAAGGAAATGGGGGGAAAGGCAGACAAAATCACGGGCACAACGACAATGGGGCAGCGAGGGGCACAGAAGGAAAAAGGGGAGAAAGGCAGACAAAATCACGGGCACAACGACAATGGGGCAGCGAGGGGCACAGAGGGAAAAAGGGGAGAAAAGCAGACAAAATCACGGGCACAACGACAATGGGGCAGCGAGGGGCACAGAAGGAAAAAGGGGAGAAAGGCAGACAAAATCACGGGCACAACGACAATGGGGCAGCGAGGGGCACAGAAGGAAAAAGGGGAGAAAGGCAGACAAAATCACGGGCACAACGACAATGGGGCAGCGAGGGGCACAGAAAGGAAAATGGGGAGACAAGCAGACAAAATCACGGGCACAATGACAATGGGGCAGCGAGGGGCACAGAAAGGAAAATGGGGAGACAAGCAGCAAATACGGGCACCGGGGCCACAAGCGGAGGGCGATCTTACCTGCAGAAGCAGCGGGCAGACAACACAGGCGGAGCTGTGTGGTGGGGGAGCGACCTACCTGGCCTTTCAAATATTATAACACATCTCTTAATTTGTGCGTATTATCATGTTAGCCAATTAAATATATATATATATATATGGTATGGAAAGATGTAGTAAAATGATAACCAATGTAAAGCATTGCATTCAATGAATCTTAGCATACATCATTCTGGATCAATAACTGAATGTATTCCTCTGATGTTTTTTCCCAAATATCATACTGCCTGTTTTTCATCCTCTGCTTGTCATCTCAGCAAAGCAAAGTTGGGTTTAAAGTCTCCATTGTAGGTACAGGGCGCAACAGCATCCAGCAGAATACAATATTTCTTTGTATTATTTCTTTATTTAGTAGCTTATTGGCCACAACATTTCACATCCATCCAAAACTGCATATGTAGGCCAATTGGTGGCCTATCCCTGTGTTACAATGTAGTGACCAGCGGCATCGAAGGACAGAGCCGGTAAGATTCCCTTAGCTCCAAGTGGATCGTGCTTAGCACCAGTGGCTTTTGCCACAAAAAGTATGTGTGGGGCAGGGGTAGGGGGGTAAGAAAAATGAATAAAATGACTTACCTGGCTGCTGGCCGGCCACTTCCTCGCCTCCGTCCTCTTCAGTTCCTACCGGAAGCAGGAAGCACACACGCTCCCCTAAGCCAATCATGACGCTGCTGTCACCATGACAGCAGCATTGTGATTGTTGTGAGCGCCGTGGTTCGGTGCTCAGATGGGGACTATGAGCCTGTGCATGTTCTCCACCCAGGCTGTACAACACAGCCTGGTGGAGAACATGCAAAATGTGCATGGCTGTTTGGCCGGCCCAAGACAGCCGGCCAAACCGTCATGTGCACTTAAGTGCCCCAACCACTCCTCCCCTGCTGGCTGTGACGACAGCCTAGCCCCGCCCCGTAAATCCCCCTCAGTACGGAAAAATAAAATGATAATAACGCTGCTTTATCATCATTTTATTTTTCCTTTTGCACTGCTCAAAGAGCAGTGGGGCAGCGCTCCTCCGCCTTAGCGGAGAAGCCGCCTCTGCTTAGCACACCACCTTCGAAGAACAGGAAAACAGGCAGGTGTCTCTCACTCTTCTCTATGATGAGTTAGGTTCTTCCAGACCCAGAGTTTTAAGAGTCCAACAACGCTGCCAGGGAAGCTTCTATCTACAAGGGTTGTACGTACATGTGTGAACCCCAGAACATATCCATCACCAAAATCATACTGCTCACAGCTCATTAAGGCCTCCGCAGCCAAACTAGAGACGTGCCTGGCCACAATACTAAAAACACAATATCACAGGGCAACTCACATTCCCCTCTCTAATGGATGGCCCTTATATCTGATTTATCGCTGTTTGCACCACTTGCACAATACTATTTATGTACAAAGTTTGTATTTACTCCACACCATGTAGTAGACATCTGATACTTCTTAGTACTCCAAGTTCCAGTCTTAAATTTTGTATTGACGATTCCTTTTCTGTGAACGGGCCAAGTTTGTGCAAATCTCTACCTCTTGAAACAGAGCACTCATCCTCTCTGTGAGATTTGAGAAACACATTTGAATCTTTTATGTTTGGGTGGCCAGTTTTTAAGATCAGCCCCAGAGATCACTTGGGGATATTATGCACATTTGAAAAGGAGTCAATTAATCATTGTGCACTGAATACCAATAAAATTAGAAACGCCAGTAACATAACACAGTATAACATAACAGATACAGCATAGTACAGCACAGCATAGCATAAAATAACATACCATATCATAGCACAAAATAAAATAAGTTATTCCAAAATGCAAGCGCAGTTTGTAACCGAAAAAAGCGATATCTTTTTACAGACGATGTTATTAAATTCCATTTCTATCACAGCGGTGGCGCTAGAGAGCACAGGTGGTGCTAGAGAGCAAACCATACAGAGTGGTGGCGCTAGAGAGCACACCAATCAGAGTGGTGGCGCTAGAGAGCACTTCACACAGAGTGGAGGCGCTAGAGAGCACACCACACAGAGTGATGGCGCTAGAGAGCACTCCAATCAGAGTGGTGGCGCTACAGAGCATTCCACACAGAGTGGAGGCGCTAGAGAGCACACCACACAGAGTGGAGGCGCTAGAGAGCACACCACACAGAGTGATGGCGCTAGAGAGCACACCAATCAGAGTGGTGGCGCTAGAGAGCACATCACGCAGAGTGGTGGCGCTAGAGAGCACTTCACACAGAGTGGAGGCGCTAGAGAGCACACCACACAGAGTGATGGCGCTAGAGAGCACTCCAATCAGAGTGGTGGCGCTACAGAGCATTCCACACAGAGTGGAGGCGCTAGAGAGCACACCAATCAGAGTGATGGCGCTAGAGAGCACATCACACAGAGTGGTGGCGCTAGAGAGCATTCCACACAGAGTGATGGCGCTAAAGAGCACAACTCTATCACTCAGTCACAACTGCCAACTGACTGCATAAGGGCTGGTTTTTTGTACCAACCGATTTTCCTTGCTTGCTCACTAGCTTTAGAGCCCATGGCAACTTTGCTACACCACTGAAACCACAGAAGCCAAACTTTTATCGTTTATGTTTCCAGAAGGCCCGCCCAAAGTAAATATTCATGCTTTCACTGACAGACACAACTGACACAGTGGTTGGTTATCACAACACCACACTCGCTATGAGCCAAAACTAAAACAATTATAAAGTAGCCATAATAATGTGTTGGAAAATTAATGTGTGTCAATCATGGGTATTTAAAAAAAAAAAAAGCAAGAATGTGAGCTTTGGGCTCGTGTATGGGGGATGAACCTGTTCTGTGAAGGAGTGGAAGTCTGTTGGCGCCAACAACATTAGATCTAGGGCCTGTCTTTTTGTTGAGTGCCCCTGGGCTTAGTTTGAAAAGCATCGTGTGTTTCTGCATGCTTTTTGACACCACTGCGTATACGGGCATGTTGTCTCAAGGGAAAACCTGCAGTCGTTTGCCAAGCTTGGGGAAGAGTAAATGTGGCAGCTTGCCACCAGAATTTAAGGCCTCCGTCATGTTGTAACAAAGAATCTGCTGTTGTGCGGTACATTCCTGCCATGGGTGTGTGGCATTACCATAGTAACCAGAATTCTAACATAGGTATCTGCCTGAAGTTGGCACCAAACGACAGACCATACTGCTCAGGGGCAAGCATTATGTCCACACTGAGAGTCAATAATTGGTGACAGCGTCACAATCAGCTGCTGGGAGCCATTTTAGGAAACAAGATGGCGGCATTTCATGGACATCAATGTTGTGCTGCAGCTTGTGTGGCTCAGAAGACTCTGAAAGCACGAGGAGCCGTGCCAGTTCTACCAGGGCCCCACCACGCCTTGGAATGGAGAGGGCACGCAAAGGTGCATCTGCTTATTTCTGAATATCTCATAGTCAGTGCCAACCGCAGCTCATCCATTAAGAGGGTTTTGAGCCAACGAGCAAGTTAAGAGTTGAGGAGCAAGCACAGTAGTGCTTGAACTTCACTCCGGTCACAAAGTGAGCCAGCGTCATCTCCTCATCCATCTGCTCTGACCAATTGGTGAGAGGTTGTAGCCTTACAGCCAGAGCTGCCGACTTTGGAGCTGGGGAACAAGGTTCAAGTCTTGGCGTTGGCTCAGCATCCTGTGATTCTGGGCAAATCACTAAATCTCCCCGTGCCTACCAAAAAATGAATGTGCCCTTGTGTAACGCAACTGGTGCTCATGTAAAGCGCTCCAATACCTTCGGGTCGAGTTCGCGCTATATAAATCTGCCACACAAAAAAAATGGTGAAACAAGGGTGTTAGCTAGGGTGACTAGATTTTGAAAGGCAAAAACCGGGACAGTTTGCAAACAGAAGAAGGACTACAACTTTTCATCACCCGTAGGGCATAATGACAGCGCTCATCAACATAGAAACACACAACACGAGGCACTAAGGAAATAAATAAAAAGCAATTTGTAAAGCGAGTATCATATCTGTTAATTAAATTGTTTTCTGTTAACAGCTGATAACTAGCCCTGTTTCAGAACCCATACAAATGTGCATCCCATTGTTTTCAGTCGATCCTCTGAAAACCGAGACATAAGTCAAATTTGCTGAAATCTGCCGGGATACCGGGTGAAGAAACGGGACTGTCCCGGCAAATCCAGGACGCATGGTCACCCTCGTGTTAGCCCTCAGACTCCTCGACCTTAATTAAAAGTATGGTCTCTACTGCGCTCACGGAAAGATGGAAACATGGAAAGATGCTCCACTGACTGGTGGCATTCGCTGCTTTGGTTATACTTGCTCTTCAGAAGACCAATGGGCACATTTTGTTTTTACTCCTTTCTTCCTGTTGTCACATCGTCTTTTACTACATCAAGAATTGAGAGAACTCATCCTAGAAACATGGTGCGTTAGATTACCCACTGCTCTGTGTTTATCACCCGTGGTGCCCAAACTTTAAGGTCCTCTCAGACTGCATCCAAGGGGCCCATGTTACACTATTATTGTCTATGCAATGTCACCCGGGCCTCCATTTGGAAGGGACCTGGGACTGCCAAGTAAAGAGACCCTTTTGACTCCCTCATAAATGTCATTCTGAGAGGAGGATCTCAGGGTCCACAGGTCTTTTCCCCATGGCCATGCTTTAATTTTTATTTTATTTTTTATTTTTTGCACATTTATATAGTGCGAACTCAACCCGAAGGTATTGGAGCGCTTTACATGAGCATCAGTTATGTTACACAAGGACACAATCATTTTTGGTAGGCACGGGGAGATTAAGTGATTTGCCCAGAATCACAGGAGGCTGAGCCAACGCCGAGGCTTGAATCTGGTTCCCCAGCTCCAAAGTCGGCAGCTCTGACCATAAGGCCACATCCTCTACCCAAGAGGGTAAAGCGTGCATCTCATGGAGTCACACTTCCCCATGAGAGTAGTCAATGCCCTTGTTACAAAGAGAATCTCTTTCTGCAACACTAATCTTCTATACCTCCTTGAAAAAAGGTCTTTAGGGCGCTTGCCAATTTGCCTTTCAAGCGCAAAGGAGTATGGGTAAAATAGAGACCAGAGGCCTGCCCCAATTCATGCTGACTCATGTACCCAAAATCTTCAAATCCACATAGTACATGGCAGGTGATATAAAAATTAAGTGTTGCTAGAAGTCTCCATTTATATATTACAACTCTCCCCTTTATCACATTCCAGTTTCTATAATTCCTACAGCACTTCATGTTTGAGAAGTCTTGCAACAACATAAAAAAGTTCTCTGTAACACTACTTCTTGGAGTCTATTATTTATCGCTTACCTAGAGGGATAGGAAGGCAAGGATGTGAATTCCAAAGAGACTTCTGTATTTGCTTTCATTGCCACACTGTAGATTGGAGATGTCAAACATAGGTTCAGGAACAACAAACCCATACCAGAGTTTTTAGATATTGGAGCAGCGTAATTTTGACTCCACTCTTACACGTCACAAAATACGCTAAATACAGGTGCATTTAGCACTACGTACTCTGTGTGTCTTAAAGTTATTAGTGTAAAGTGTTGCACTTGAACTCAGTGCTGAAGTGCATTCACTGTAGAACTAGAAATTCATATACACTGTGTGCCTTAGCCTTATTAATGTGAAATGTAGTCTTCAGGAACTTGTTAAACCTTCCTCGCACTATTAAAATGTATTTACTTCAGAAACAAGAAGGATTTATGTAAACATTAGCACTAATGTTTTCACATTTGAATTTATAATGTAGTTCTCAGTTACATTTATATTCATGTATTCAAAGTTATATTGCATTTACTTAAAGAGCAAAATGGATCTAATGTAGAATTTATGTACTGACGTGTTTCATTTATTTGTAGTTGGATGTGCACACTTGAATGCTTCTTAAGTGTGCACCATTGAATAATGCGTTTAAAAGTTGACACGAGTAGGCCTGTATTTCTTTCTGCATAAATGCTGTTTTCCCATTTCTGCCTGCGTGTCTTTTCCTTGCAGATACATTCACATGGTTTGTTAGGTTGAGAATAGATGCACTGCATTAGTGATAGAGAGTCTGAGAAGAGGACCTTGGCAAAGAACATGGAGAGCCAGAGCATTAAATGACAGTCCCTATTCAGTAATGTATCGAGGAGTTGCAGGTACCCAAGGACGACATCGTTCCCAGGTCTGGTCTGGGAGAATCTTCCAATGTTGCAGCTTCTAACGTGAGAATAGAAAGGACAACGGGCCCGTGATGACATGGATATGGGTTAACATTCAGAAGATTTGTGTGGTATTAACTGGTGTTCTTACAGTTTGAGCACACTATTCCTTTGGACTTTGAGAGGTACAGACCTCTATGCTTTTCCTTTGACTCTTTGCTGAGTGTGTCTTAGGAGTAACACATATTTCCCTATCCCGGGAAGACTCTTGACCGAGCTTCTGAAATGCTGACACCTTCCTGCATTTTTCTCTTTTTCAGCCTTTCCTGACCCTTTTGAGATCCTTTTAGGCTTGATCATCCTTATTAGTTTAGACTCTAAATCAGATGATTTTAATTATTACTCATGTTAAGGAGAGGGGATCAGAGACTCTTCTCTGAGCATCACATCCTAGTATTATTAATTCTCTGTATTGCTGTGACTCAACGCCTTGTCTGCCTCAGGCTGATGCACCTGGACTTCTCTAGGAGGTTATTCTGTATCTCTACAGCATGGTCTTGAGATTCATTTACATTAACTTGACTGCTAACGTGCAATAAAACTTCTTCTCTTTAGTCACTGATTTCTGGTCTTCCTCGTGTAACCAAATGAGTAACATTGTTAATTAATTTGTTTGACTGAACGTTAACGCCCATCACCTCTCAGTCAACAAGAAAGGTCCATCGGATGACCAATGGTAAGAGGGTGGCCCAGCGCTGGATAAACAGCCACATGAGTTAAATTAGAAGCCCGGGACAGCCCCACCAGCATAGCATAAGCTAAAGCAAGCCCCCTTGCTCCATAGCGAAGCAAGGATGCCATGGAGCCTGGTGCCAACAAGGAAAATGGCGTCTTAAACTGGTGTTGGGGTAATACATTGTAGCCATTATCAGGGATCAATAGGCTCCTCAGGGCTCTGAGCCCAGGTGCCAATGCACCTGCTGAACCATTGCTAGCTATGCCCCTGTTGTTGTCCTTTACCATTTACCCTGTCTATGCCAATTCCTGGAGGTCTCGCTTCCGGAGATCTCCATCGTCCATGTAAGCGCGTGCTACAGATGCTTCAACCATGGTTCCGGACTTGATTTCTGTTCAAGATTAGAGATGTTCAATCTAGGGTCAGTCAGACTGGTACAATCACACGGTAAGGAAAAACAACCAACTTACCGCAACACCAGCCAAGGCCACTGTACCTGGGAGGTGCAAATACTTTCCTTATGCTCATGGGAGGCCATGTTTTTGGGCCCGCGTGGTATTCTCATTTGTTTTCAAGCAAAAAATCCCCATGCAGGGTTTTTTTGTTGAAAAGTGAAAGAAATATGTCCCTAACACACTAAGACCTTTCTCCCTGCGTGTCAGGGGCATTTGAACATTTTCTTTCTCAAGATCACGTGGTAGCATAGTGGTGCTGGGAAGGAATAACGTAGTGGAAGCTCTGTAGTGTGGGCTGTAATCACTGCGACCTGTGGTGGACGGGGTTACAGGTCAAGGGTTTCTGACGGTAGAACGAGCAAAGTCTCCACCAATAGAAACCCAGAGGTTCCGTACTCTCAATGAGGCGGGGGAGCCGCGAGTGTGGCCGTGCTCTGGTCCACCAATTTACGGTAGGTCCTCGGCCTCGTGAAATTCATGGGAGGCCTTAAAATTATCAACACTGAACTAATACAAAAAAATCTATGCAGACCTTTACTTTTGTTAATAATGCTTTGCAAACAAGCATTGACAAAGGCTATAGCTTCACACTTCCATTAGAAAGGCGAGCGATATTAGCTTTGCCTTGCTTGTTCTGTCTGGGACCACCATGGTTCACATGGCAAGCCCCTACAGAATTTCCTAGTGGGGGTGCGCTGTAAATAGGGCAGCTTTTCAAAAGCCACTCACACAAGTGTCGGTTCCATACAACGCTTTTCCTGACAGTGGTCTGGAAGCTGCACCGCCATCGGAAAAAAACACGTTCCACCAACCTCTAAATAAATTAGGGAAACTGAGGGAAGGGCACTCTCAAGGTTGACTTTCAGCGAAAGTCACTTAGGGCCAGATGTACAAAACAAGCCATTTTACAAACTCAAATCCAGCGATTCGCAAAATCACAGGCTTTGCTGCAACAAAATTGGATTTTTCTGTTTATTGATCCCATTTTCTGAATCTGAAAAGCCTTTCGGAAACATAAAATTGGTTCATTATGCATTCCAAATCGCAATTATAAGGGCGCATAAATGCCATCTCCTTGTAATTGCTAGTCGCAATGGTATGTATCGATGGTTTGCGACTGATTGCAGTCACTAACCTTTGATCAGTTACAGACACCTCAAAGGAGGTGAAAACTGATTTGCAAAGGAGAAGGTGTCCTTCTGGACGCATTGAACATCCTCGGAGTTTGCAGGCTGGGGCCTAGAAGACACCTGCCTGCTAACTCCGATGTATTCCCAAATGTAAAACTTTGTTTTTTAAGAACAGCGCTGGTTCACTTAAGGAACGTAGACTGTTTACAACAATAGTACCTTGAAGGCCACCATCCATGTACTTGTCACACTAGTCAAAGGAGATTGCAAATAGCATCCGGTCTAATTAATATTCAGGAGGTATGTCATTCGGTGACCCTTGCGACTGAAGATTTTGGGATGCAACTTATTAAAACACAGCCCACATCACAGAATTAAAGACTGGTCGCAAAACGTTGGTGCATAATGCGGCAATGTTCTGTGACCAGTCTTTTAGTACATCTGGCCTTCTGTGCATTAACACTCTATCAGTACCTCCTGTAAATTTCCGTATATAGTATATTTGTGATGTCCAAGTCTAAGGATGGTGGTTCTTTTCCAAATAAAACATACCTGACACACCCAGCTCAAGATTATCACATTGCAGTGACCCCAGTGGGGTACATGGTCATATCATTTGTCCAATTAAAATGCAATTAAATCCCTTTCAGACCTAATAGGATGTATTCAAAGAGCAGCACATGCGCAGAAGGATATCCTTCTCGCCGGCAGAGATGCAGGAAGTCGGGGTGTGGGGGTGCTGCAGCACCTCCAAAATAACCATGCCTGTGTTCAGAAGGCGAATAAGCTAAAAAGATGCTTTTAAATTTTGCTTTATCTCACAGAGGTCAGGTTCTGACTGATTGCTGCTTATTCTTTTAACATGGAGATTAGTGAGCTGATTTTGTGATGTGAATTATGCGACAATCTGCTGAGCGTGAAAGAAAAGCTGTAAGATGTTATTCTCTTTCTAACACAACAAAACTTGAACTGTACAAATATTTCGAAATATATTAGCAGGTATGAAAGAACAAATGAAACATTTTCTGTTGTTATTCCGAAGCTTGATGGAAACAAATATTTTATTAGGATCAAAAGAAATCAAGATAGTTTACTTGGTGATGTGCAAATGACAAATATCCACTGAAAGCTGATTTACACACATTCGAATTTGTGTGTTTCATCAGAAAAAACGTTGTCTGTGCAAATTTAGTGGCCATTTCAACGGGAAATGTGTTGTGTGTAAATGGCAATGCGCACCACACCATGCTTTAGTAATATATGGGCAACAGTTTGCTCCTAAAAGTGCCACGGGCAGTAGGGTTGGACTGACCTATAGGTCAATCAGGCAGTGCCCGATGGACTGGTCTGACAGGCCAGCGTGAGGGCCAGTTTTTTGGGCTGTTTGTGGGCCTGTTTTATGATCTGCTGGGTCTGTTTTTACTGTTGATTTCCCTGATATTAAAACAAGTATTGCCTGCAGCAACCTCAAATCCATGCACTCTTCCATACCTTGCAAAACACTTATACATCGTGTATTTACAAGTTTAAAACTGCCCCAACTTGCAAGCATGGGCCACTTTTCTGCTTTATAATTCACTAATGGGGGAAATTGTTACTTTGGTGACCGGGCCTATTTTCAGACCCGTCTGACCCTGATCGGCCAGTTATTACAGCCTTACCGCTCTCCTGCTGAATGGGCGTGGCTCATTTCCTACACTTGTTCTTTGTGCGATGCTTGGATTTTTCACAACCCTGATGACTTCAGTGATGTAACGCAGATGAGAACACGCCCACTCTGAAAATTGTTCCAGCATCACTGCTCGTCCGCGTCCCCATTACATACAGTTCGCTCTGTTGCATGGGCTTGAACACACAAGAAGAAAAAAAATGTTTTGCTTAAAGAAACTCCAAAAAACTCCTATTAATGGTCGCACTATTTCCTATTTGTTCTGAGTTCCAAAATTAATATAAATTTGTTTCCCATTTAGTCCCTCCAGATCTGCCCAGCTTGTAATCCTACAAATATCTTCTGGTTTGTGAACATCAGTCAGACTGTGGTTTCATTCTCCTGTTTCCACACTACAGCCTTTGTCCTCACGAGGTTCAACTTAAACTGAACCCGGGGTCAATTCGATACGGCGCATGACGGGCGACCCCAAAATGGAGTGCGCGTAAGCATCAGGGGGTTAAAGCGCACAGGGACAGCAAAACAGTGGGCAGGGCTGACATATTCACTGTGATCACACATACTGGAAATCTCATAGGTCTTTCTAACCTTTATCTGTCATATTCCAAAGAGGCGACTCAGTCAATTTTGCTCATTTTTTTTGTGCTCGGTCACTTAAATTGTTCTTTACCCCTTTCTTTTTCTAGTTCTCTATTAATTATTAGAAGGGCCACTCGAATTATGACATTTCATTTGTGCATTTTCCGCCTCATCCATCATCTGCTGCATAATTTGCAGGTTTTAGCAAAAAGAAATCGTTTAGTGCAAAAGCATCATATGGTACTAAAGAGAAAGGAGAAACGTGTTGCAGCCCAGTGGAAGGCCCTTCACATGGTTGACTGGCACTGATGATTTGCTGAGAAAGTGTTAACGTGTAAAAATGTCAAAATTATTAAGCAATATTATCACAAAATGTTCTGTATCATGCTGCATAATTCGCATTTTCTTGCCACATAGTTAGTCAACGTGCCGCATAATTTGTTCCTCCCTTGCTGCATAATTCCAGTGGCCCTGATTAGTAGTAAGGTTGTGTGTACTGTTTTAGACGTGTATTAATTTTTGCAATAAGTAAAGCAGTGAGTTATACTGTAATTAGGTAAACAATATTTTTAAATTCTAGCCTTCAGCTAGAATTTAATTATTAGGCCAGAATCAACATAAGCAAACGTACACACTTTATAGTTTTTATCTACTGCCAAATTATACAGCAAGGCTGACTATATTATGCGGCAAGAAAAGGCAAATTATACAGCGTAACATGGCACATTTTGTGATAGTATTACTTCATTATTTTGCCATTTTCACTGATGTTAACGCTGCCTGGGCAAATATTTAATCTCATTAGTACCAGTTTATCACCCAAATAGAGCAATAAGAAACTGAAAGAAGACCAGTCAACTTTTGGGAAGGGACTGTGCAGAAACATGTTGCTGCATTTTCAGTAACTTTTGATCCGTTTGAGCTAGAAACAAGATTTTTTTTTAATCTGCAGATTATGCTGTGGTAGATGAATTATGTGGCAAATGCATAAGTAATGGGGAAAACGCTGCAGCGGCAGAATCGCAGAATTCCAGTCGCCCTAACTATAAGCACAGACACAATCTCTCTGTATTCTGAGTTTGTAAAAAGGCAGCCATTTTAAACATCCCAGCCTCCAACTTAGGTGATAAACCACATTTTTACTGGTGATTTAAAACGGATCTGATTGTTTTTGTTGGACTGCCCCTGGTACATTTGTAAATTGTTTTTAAACAAGGGCCCACATTTGGGACTTCTTCCTTGAGTGTTTTTTTCTGCAGACATCAATAAGGAGCAATTGATTTCTTATAGACATGTGGTCGTCCTGTAGATATCAATAGTGCCCCACTGACTTTTGGGAGGGTGGGCTGTTGACTTCCTGCAGACAAAGATGAAGGCCTGTGGAGTTCTTGCAGATACTAATTAGGGCCTGATGACTTCCTGTAGGCTTCAATGGGTGCTGAATGCATTCATGCAAACAATGATGTCTACTGACGTCCTGCTGACACCAGTAACGTTCCACTGACTTCCTTCAGAGAACGACAGAGGTCTGCTGCTGTAGGCACTGATAGGGGCCAGTTGACCTCTTGCACACACTGATATAGGACTATAACTTCCTACAGACACTGAGATCTGTTGACTTCCTGTGGACTATTTTAGAGGGCTACTGACTTCCGGCAGACACCAAGAGGTGGCATGTTGACTTCCTGCGGATGACAGAGTTCTGTGGGCTTCCTGCAGACAATGATCGGGGTCTGTTGACACTTTGCCGACAAATATACAGGTTGGAAACACCAATGAGAGACTGTTGACTCCCTTCAAACCATAGATGGCAACTCAGTCCTTGTAGATGGTGGCGAAGTAGCAATAGTAAAGCCAATAGGTTTACTGCTAGCCTGTTGGTTTTTGCCAATGTTTTTATTTTTTCTGTAAGGCTTTATTACCAAAAAATTGTTAAAAAAATGGGTGCCCATTGGTGAACACATGTGTGGATGAACGGGCAGCCATCTTTGAATGTTTTGTAATAAAGTTTTACCAAAATATTTTAAAATGGCCGCCACCGCTCCCTCATGCACATGTAAGGGAGGCCATTTTGGAATGAGCTGAAAACCTTTTAAAGATAGTTGTCGTGGCTTGTGTGTTCACACGCATGCACACACACGGCAGCCACTTTGAAAATGGAATAGTCCATTTTAAAGCATGGCCACCCCAAGCAGTGCACCCCGGATGTAATGTAGTACAAGCAATGGCAAGGGCCTGGTAGAAGTGCATTTGGAGCTGTACGACCCCTCAGAAACGTTAAAATGAGTAAAAAAAATACTATTTGTTTTAAAAGAAACCCCCGCTTACCCACAAGTTTGTGTCACTGAAAGTGGCTCTGCGGGATATCTGTGGAATATTGTGATTGGGCAGAATGACGTCACTCACAGTGAAAAGAACCAATGGCTCAAGTGGCCTGCCCCATGGCCATATTTTAAGCTGATGTGGCCTGGAAGAAAATATGAATGACAATTGAAGTGAGCAATGCATAAATACGGCTGTCAAAAAGCCCCCTTCAAGCAAGTATATTTTTATATATCAGTTTTTACCAAAATCAAAAGGTCTTGGCTAATGGCATACCTAAAATGGCTCAGCGGATGCACCAGAATATTGTCATTCACTTTGCCACTTGGCTGCCTTTCCAGTCTAGTCACCATCCTTGGCCGTGATCTTGTGCTGTCGCCATGGTGTATGACAGAAGAGTCAGGACACCTTTGCCACACGACTGAGCAGTACCTGAGAAATCACAGATGTTAAACAGAAAGCACCCACGTTAGAGGCTCAATATCTAAACAAAATGCATAACAATTCTCCAGTCACTGGAACCAAGCTGTACCCGGCTGATGAGCCCGAACTAGGGAGAAACCGATCCAGGGTTACTTGTGTTCCAGTTCAGGGAGGGCCTGGCAGTTCTTTTAGAGGATACTTTTCATTCTCAAATCAAAACAACTCGGGTTCTGTCATTTGAAAAACCACTCTTAGTTGGCTGCAGGCCAACGAGGAAATGAAATTCACACTGTTGGCTCACAGTCAACAAAAATGACATGGGATTGTGGGACACACCGAAGTCCCTCCAGGGTAGGGTGAACAGCTCACATCATATATTAAGGGCGGTGTTCCAGTCCTGGACATTCCTGTGGTGGTCCTAAGCATTCTGGGGCTTTTAGTCTTGTTTTGCTTCAATTGAACTAATTAGACTAACACTCGTGAAATCAATGGTTTGCAGGTGAAAAGTTCAAGACTGGACATAATGTACGTACGTGATGACCTGGCGTGAGGTCACCACCCTAAACTGGTTGGGCGTACCTTAGCCAGACCACCTGAACAAGCGGACTTACTGTCTTTTAGTGGAAAACTATTGTGCAATGAGGGAGAAATTAAGCAAGTTGTAAACTGACCACAAAATGAAATGAAAACATATTTATAAAGCACAAACAATACGGGAAGGTGTCAAGGCGCTAAAACGGGATGAAGAAGAACAGAACAATCTGAAAGCTGGAGTGAAAGAAGACGGGTTTTAAGATGCCTCGAAAACAGAAAAAAGTTTCAATTTCCGGTCTGGTGGCTTAGTAGACTAATGCGTCCACTGTAGGGGCCTGTGTTCGACCTCATGGTCACAGGTTCAAATCCTGGTCGGTCCACTCAGCCTTTCATCCTTCTGAGGTCGATAAAATGAGTACCATTGAGTTGGGTAACAATAAACATCTGTTATTCAGCGCCAAGATACCCTTGAGTGAACGTGCACTTTACAAATACACATGTTATGTTACATGGAACGGGTTCCTGAGCTTCGCCACGGCATGAGCAAAAGCTCTACCATGCCAGCTAGCTCTGCAAATTTTTGGTACAACCACATATCTCTTACACGATGAGCGCAGCAGTATTTTTCGGCTCGTACCATTGTAAGGTAGATCATAAGATCCTCGGCTCCATGTTGTGTAGAGCCCAGTGAGCCATACACAAGACCTTAAATATGACACGTTTCCTGACCGGCAACCAATGCAGAGTCTTCAGGCCCTTCGAGGCAGACTGATGTCTCGGAATATTCAGAATGAGACGAGCAACCGCGTTTTGGGTTGCCTGGAGTTTGCTAAGAGAGGCCTGATTGATATTAAGGTACAGTGCATTGCATTAGTTCAGAAGGGAAGCCACCAGCGCCAAAACTACTGCTTTGCTCAAATCAATGAGAATGAAAGGCCAGACCTTCCTCAGCGTTCTAATAATGTGAAAACAAGAGCTAGTTTTAGGACTCACCTGATTATCAAAAGATAACTTGTTGTGAAAGATGACCCCAAAATTCTTTACCGGGCTAACTGGAGTAGGAAGTTGACCACAAGACTCAGGCCACCACGCGGCAGACCAGACAGAATGTTGTGCTCCAAAAACCAATACCTCCGTTTTATCAGCCCTGAGCTTTAGAAAATTATCGTTTATGCGGTTGCTGATTCTGTGCATACATTCCTTGAAGCTCACTGCCACAGATAGAACATTGTCCATGATGGAGACAATAATTTGGGTGTCGTCTGCGTAGGATAACACCTGAAATCCAAAAGATATTATCAATGTAGCCAAGGAAGAAGCATACAAGTTGAACAGTGTTGGCCTCAAGGACTAGCCCTGAGTACTCCACAGGAGAGACTGAAAGGTTTGGTCATAAACTGACCACAACTCACAATCTGGGCCCGGTCAACCAGAAAGACTTTCAATAGACTGAGTGTTTTGCCCTCAATACCTAGTGGAGAGAAACGCCTCGCCAGGAGCGTGGGTGAGACCGCATCAAAGGCCGCGGACAAATCCAGCATGACCAAGACCGCGGCCTCCCCTCAGTCCACTAGGCCTATAGACCCTCCTATTTATAAACACTGAGCCACCTCATGTGGTGGGCTACTCTGAAGATCACAAAGGAGAGGAGGACCCCTAGATGGATGCCAATCAGTAAGGTTGCTAAGCGACTGTGGGTCACCAAGGACAAAACGCTCCAGTCTTGGGCTGTTTACAAAGCATTGCAATCTGGAAGTTTAGTCCAATTATTTTCACTGAGAATTTTACTCTGCTGAGGGATAACTAGTAAATCTATATCAAGGAATGGCTTGGTCCATAGCAGTTCATGAAAAACTTGCACACCTTACATTCATGCAAAGCTTTGACTGCTAGCATGACTCAACAGGGCACCTTCACTCTTCGTATGACGTAGGCCCGGCTCAAGGCTAGCTCTTCTTAACCTACCGTAGCCAACTATGTCCCTGGTGTAGTCCCCTCTGGGAACATGAGGTCCAGTCTCACATCACCAGAGAAGCTCCTGAAGCCACACACGAACCACCAAATAAGAAAGATGTCCGTACAGCCCCGACATTCAACGTAAAAGGCAACGTGTTGCCTCAGAGTATAAAGTGTTCTCTGACTCATCTAGGGAGCTTGACTCCACTGAGGCAAGTCAGCAAATGCTAAGGGATCCCCCTCTCCTGTATTCCACGACTCACCATTTTTTTGAAAGTTACATTTTTTTTTTCTTCCATAAATACATTTTCAGACTCAACAAAACTCTGTAGCAGGACCTTTCTTACACATGTATTTCAAAAAGGAAAGTGGGAATGAAATTATCAAATTTCTGTTTGGAGAGGAGTTTGATTTTTGAATGAAGAAAATATTGCACCAGGTAGTTTCTGCTTTTTTGTTTTTACGGTGCATTCTATGAATGATAGGCAGAGATCGATGATTGAACCACGGTATTTATAATTATTGGAGAGCCTTGCGACAAAGACGTCAAGCTGCATTTCATTCAGCATGATTGTGATTTGGAACTGTAAGCCACTGCTATTGATGAGAGTAAAGTGGTATTAGGTTTTATGTTTGTGGAATACATCCAGGACTAAATGGAGTGAAGTATATTTTTTGTTGTTGTATGTCAGCACTGGATGAGACACAGAGATAGAGTTAGATCCAAAATTTTGTTTAATTTGACCATGGTCTATTAACATCAACATAACTACCTCCTAAAACATTCCACGTATAAAAATAGTTAAAAGCGGTACATCAATGCACATACAAACATGTAACAGCAAATCAATTGATAAAAAGTCTCATGCCACCCCCCTAGTCCCTTGCATTTTATTAGGCAGCCCTTTTAGTAAATTCCCTATTGAAATTATAAATCTCCCTATTGCACATACAACATTTAAGCTACTCATGTTTATCAGTAGACTGATGGCTTGATCCCGATTAATAATTCTACTGGTGCTAAAAACTGGTTTTAGAAACTCTTTTCGTTGATCTAAAAACCGCAAACAGTCTATTAAAATATGTAACCCGCTACATATTACTTTCAGTCCACATGTGCACAAGCCTTGCTCATCTCTCATTTCTGCTTGTATCTTCATATCTACATAACACGGATTCAGCCCAACTCTAAACCTTAACACGGCGTTCCTTAGGTAGGGGCTTGGCAAGGCCTCGCTATAAGGGAACACATCATGATTACTCCAGCCTTTAACCAAAAACTGGGTAGATGGTCTCCCCAAGATAGAGGTAGAGTTGTGGTGTCCACATATTAGTGCAAAGATAGGTCTTGCTTGGCCCATGCAGACTTCTCGCCAGTTTTCTTGTCACGTTGCAAGGAGTTCCAAGCTGATTCCCATCCCAATGACATTAATGAGTCCAGAGGTTTGTGAACGATTGTGACCTGTCCCCTTGCAGCACAAGGGTTTGGAGGAGAGACATTGGACACCTGGTATGACAAGAAAAGCACAGCCGCCTTTATGTTTCTTGCATCCCCTTAGCTCTTTATTTTTGCTGAGGAGTGGACTACAAAGTGAAAGGCAATGTAGATGTGGAATCGGGATCCTAACCCAAGCCAGGAAGAGAACCGAAGAGCCAGAACACTACCATACTCTAGCATGTTTCCTAGGAGCACACTTTATTTAAAGTTTTGTTCTGCATATTGTATCCTTTCATTCTCAAAACAAACACTAGTTGCAGCCACGGCCCGTGCAGGTAAGAGTGGTGGGGCCGGGTGGAGAAGATCTTGACAGACCACCACAAGGGAAAATTATTTATTTATTTAATTTTCCCTCGTGGTCGTCTGTTGAATCCTCCCCCCAACTCGGCCCCACCGCACTTACCTGCACGGGCCGTGTCTAACTAGCTGGCTCTGGTTCAGTCCACCTAGTCTTTGGCCCACTTGGACTGACGTTTACCACCTGCTTCAAGTTGTCTGAGGACTGCGTGTACAACGAAAAAGCAGGAGGTCAGAGAGTGGAGTTGGTGTGTCTCTATCTTATGCCTCCATACACTCTCCCCTACAAAGAATTGGCATCTCAATAAAGAGATGTCTTTGGTTCTTCAAAAATACTCAAGAGTAAATATTTTTCAATATCTCAACACTAATCGCTCTGCTTCGGTATTTATATAAAAATCCATAAATTGGCTCAGCAGAAGGAAAATAGCTCAAAAAACTACTTTTGACGAAATGGAAATTGGCAATTGTCTCCTCAAAAGATCTATGAGGGCATGAACTACTTTCCGTCATAAATATCTAAAGGAGTGTCGTCAGTGCTAGGAATCAACTAGGTCTCTTGAGTAAGCGTGACTCTATTTTCGAAGGCTACACACATTAGAGGTTACAAGTACAACTCAACTGTTTGGGTTTCTGTGCATCTTAGTAGACAGCTAAATGGATTTTAGGGACTCCTTTTCTACCTTCTCTACTGATCATTTTTTCCCCCTTGGGTAGATTATTATTCTATTATGTTTGCTATTCTTATTAAGTCTATAAATGTTGCTATTTTTCCTGAAGTGCTCTCAATCACAGTTTAACAATGTAGTGGATTCATGTTCATGTTGCATCATTCCTATGTTCTGATAAAAACATTTTTTAATATATTAATTGAAAAAAACTAAGAAATCGTAACGCGTCTCATGTAGCCGTAATTCCTTACAAGAGTAAACTGGATCGTCAACAAGCTTTAAAGTGAATTAATAATTAAACACGGAGTACAAGAGAGACATACGGTATGACATGCGGTCTGCTTCTGTAGAGACGGCTTTGTCCAAAATCCACAGGAAATTTGCAATCAAGCCTTGGAATTTGCATCTGTGCTCGAGGCCAGTGGCCAGACCTATCTTTGAAACTCTGGAATTTTCCTAGAGTGAAGACTCAGGTCAACTGAAGTCAGCTTTGTTATAGATAATACACTTGCTTAAGTCATGTTGGAACTTGAAAAGGGAGTACTTATTTCACATATGGTTTCAGAATCTGATAAAGGGGGAAAGAAGCACTGTCATTGGTCCCTTGTTATATACCTTGACGAAGTGTATTGCTTTTTTGCACCTCTATTTGTGTTGCAGGCATTTCATGAACTAATATACACATGCTTTAAATTAGTAAACACGAGCTTAAACAAGAGTGATAAAAAAGCGAAGGTGTGTGTAATGCCAAGGTCAGATTGTTAATCGATTCCATGATGTCCATCATGGTGTGGTTGGCCTATAGGCCAGTCAGATAGTGCCCGATGGGGTGGTCTGACAGGTCAATATGTGGGCTGCTTTTTTGGCTATTTGTGGGCCTGTTTTAGGGTCTGCCGGGACAGTATTTACTGTAGAATTCCCAGACATTAAAACAGACATTGCCTACAGCGAGCTCAAATCCATGCAGGCTTCCATACCTTCAAAAGACAATTATACAGTGTGGTGTCTATCACATTAATAAATAATAAGTTAACACCAAGTAAAGGTTAGGTTCGGTTTATTCACCTCAGCCATCGACAGCAGTACTGTAACTGACAACTTCAGAACTCAGCATAGGGAGATTCCACACAGAACCCTTGACAAGGTTCTACGCAGAACCAGGCATGATGTCACACATCTTCCCTCTTTACAACCAAAAGAAAACATAACAAAATAAGAAGAACGTAAACATGAGATTGGAAGATTACAAGCAATAAATATCACTACATCAGAGGACATGAATGAAGCGGAAAGGAAAAACTCAGCAAACATAGTCCTTCATAAACGATGGTAATTTGCACACTCTCTGACTCCTCTCTCTCACATCAGAGGAGAAAGAACGAGACCGTGTCAGAGAGGAATCAGCATCATTCGTTGAGGAATCTGTATGGGCACAACCCAAAGAACTAACATCAGATTTATTCTTGGAATTAACCAAGACTACACGGCTCTTGTTCCAAATTCTTCCATCTTCCGTCTTCACAGCATTTTTAAAAATCTTGACAACTCTTCTTACTTTAGTAAACTTTGACCAGGGTTGACACACAACAGGTGCTCTAATTTTCACCTGGTCACCCACATTCACATCACTGGTTTGAACACATTTTTTATCATCAAAGTACATTTTCCTTGACAACTGCTTATCATACTCTCTCCGTCTCCAATCACCTATCTGATTGTCTCTCAAACCCTTGTTAAGACTCATCCACCCTGGACATAGCTTTGAGTTTGGGTCCCTCCCCTTGAATAACTCAAAGGGAGTTCTTCCAGTGGACGTGTGGGGAGACATGCGATAAGCAGTAATTCTGTCTTGCAGAACAACTTTCCAGTTCAAATTACTTGCTCTGGCCAGTTGTATGCTCTCTTTGAGAGTCTTGTTGACTCTTTCCACAGCACCATTGGTTTCTGGATGGTAAACTGTACTTCGTTTATGATTAATCCCACAATTACTCAAGTAGGACTGGAATTCAGATGAACAAAACTGAGGTCCATTATCAGAGAGAATGCTATTTGGAAAGCTTTCCCTCTTGAATACTTCCTCCAGGAACTTAATGACATTAGCAGACGAGATATCTCTGACAGAACTCACTTCAATCCATCTGGAATACAGATCCAGAACAACAATCAAATAAGGAGTATCACACACTCCATGCAAAGGTCCAACAATGTCAATGGCTATCTCATCCCAAGGATAATCGGGTAACTTCCTGCAGACCATTGGCATCTGCTTGGTTTTAAGAATTTTGTCACTAGAACAACACTCCATGCAATCACGCACCATCCTCTCAATCTCTTTGTCCATCCCTGGCCACCAGAATTGCAATCTCAAATACTCTTTCGTCTTTACTATGCCAAGGTGACCAGAGTGTGCAAGACATAGAAGCTTCTTGCGCACTCCCAACGGCGGACCAAGTTTGGTACCTCTAACGAGTACACCATCCACCACTGACAATTCCTCACAAACCAAAGACCATGGTTTCTCTAAAAACTTGTTCTTACCCAACAAAAGCAACTCCATAACTTTTGTAATTTCTTGATCATTCCCAATTTCAGTTTTCCACTCTGACTCATCCACAACACCCAAAGTGACTTCACAAACATTAACCACATCATCCACTAGACTCACTTCATATCACTTGCTTTGACATCAACCAATCTAGAAAGACAATCTGCAGATTTGTTGATAACCCCTGGAATATAGTCCACATCAAAATCAAACTCCTGAAGAAAAATGATCCACTTCTTAATTCTTGAAGAAATAGAATCTAAACCTTTTTTTGAAAATACTTCTTTCAGGGGTTTATGGTCCGACAGAACCTTCATCTTAGTACCCCAAATCAAATTTCTGAACTTCCTAAGTGCCCAAAATATAGCTAAAGCCTCCTTCTCTATTACTGAATAGTTAAGTTCAGAACCTCTCAAACACCTTGACGCACAAGCTATCAAACGTTCTACGCCACGGTTCTTTTGCAACAACACAGCCCCCAAGCCCTTTGCACTCGCATCAGTCAAAATATGGGTCTCATCACCAGGCACAAAAGCTTATAAAGAGGGCGCTTTTGTTAATTCTTCCTTAATAGCGACAAACTCTCTGGCACACTCAGAACTACAATCAAAAACCACACTCTTAGCCGTAAGCCTCCTAAGACTTTGCGTCTTGTCAGCATACCCTGGTATGAACTTACAGTAAAACTCTACCATACCTAGAAAAGACAGCAACTCCTCCTTATTAGTTGGCTCACTAATCTTCACAATAGATTCAACCAGTTCTTTCTTAGGAAAGACACCCTGCCCAGAGATGCAATGTCCTAAATAATTTACTTCCTCCACAGCGAACTTGCATTTTTCTTTTTTTAGAGTCAATCCAGCCTTTCTCAAACGTTCAAAAACTGCACATACTCTAGAGAAATGTTCTGCTTTTGTGCTCCCGAAAATTAACAAATCATCCTGATAGCACCTCACGCCTGAAAGACCCTTAAGAACATTAGACATAATCAGTTGAAAAACAGACGCAGCGAAGACAAGTCCAAATGGCATCCTACGGAATTTGAAGGTTCCCATAGGTGTCACAAAGGCTGTCAAATCCTGTGAGGGTTTGTCTAACTCCACTTGATGATATGCCGTCGCAAGGTCTAGGGTGGTGAAGAACTTAGCACCTACCAATGTGCTAACCAGCTCATCGATGTTGGGCAGGGGAAACCTATCCACAACTACCTCTTTGTTGAGTGAGCGTAAGTCAATGCAGAGGCGTAACTCGCCACTGGCCTTCTTAGCATCGACTATGGGAGCCAACCACTCCGTCGCTTCCACAGGTTCGATGACTCCCATGTCGACCAAGCGCTCAATCTCTTTCTGAACACCTGCTTGTTTATTCAAAGGAACTCTCCTGACCTTTGCCACAACAGGCACAGCACCTTCTCTCAATTTTATGTGATGTTTGTACCCCTTCAGAAACCCTAGTTTCTCTTCAAAAACATCAGCAAAACGTTCAGCCAAAATAGCGACAGAATCATCAACCACCTGTACTTGGACTTGTGGCACAGCATTGGAATTAAGAAGAACACCAAGCAAACGTTGATGAGGCCACCCAAGTAATGCGTCCCCTCGCTTGGCCACATAAATGTTACCATCAGTCAAACGTCCACTCAGTTCAATACAAGCTAAAAAGTAACCAAGCATTTTTATAGGTAATCCGCCATACCCAACGGGAGAGACATCATTTTTCATGAGAGTGACTTTGTCTCTAAAGAGTTGTTCAAAAATATCCTTGTTAATCATGGTGAGATGTGAGCAAGAATGGAACTTAAATTTAAGCTCAACACCTTCAATAGAGACCACATGAGAGGGGTGTTTAGCATTTTGCTCATCAACCTGAAACATCATTTCTTTTACTTGTGGTTGATCTCTAACTTGAGGATGTTCCCTCCTTTTCACCTTGCTATTACAACATTTGGCAAAGTGACCCTTCCTACCACAGGCACTGCAATTGACAAGAAGAGCTGGACAGAATGAAGCATTGGCTCGATGACCTGTTCTGCCACATCTGAAACAGATAGATCTGTTGTCCAGTGAAGAGAAACCTTCAGCAACACGAGAAGATTTGTCCTTGTCTTTTTTATTATTATTAGTCTTTATTTCGACCGCACTGATCATAAAAGACAACAAATATTTATCATCACCAAAGGGTACAAGTGTAAAATCCAGTTCTCAGCAAGGACTATACATAGAAATATGATAAAACATATTAAAAAAACAAGCACTATATTTATTAATTAAAAAAGCTTATACACACTTTTTTACAATAAAAAGAATAAAATCGGTGCATGCTAATAACAGTTCATATGATATTCTATACCAGCAATTCCCAATATTGGTTAGGAAGTATAATAAATAACCGGGCTGGAGAGCTAGGCAGAAGACAGTGTCTCACTAAGCACTGTCACAGTCTGCTTGCTTTCAATCTTACATCTTATTCTCCACACCCAGCCTAAAAACTTCGCTATAGCAATCACAATTGTCTCTTGTGTACTGGTCTTCAAAATTCGCAGAGCAGTAGCACTCGACCTAGTACCCAAGTTCAGACAAATTGGTTTGAGCCATTTGCTCCGTGGCGAACTATATGCTGGGCATACAAATAATATGTGAGGGATTGTTTCATCCATACTCTGACAGAGTGGGCATTTACTATCTTGAGAATGGTGCCAGGTTTTGGTGAAAGTTTTGGTCGGTAACATTCCTATCCGGAACTGGAAAAAACGTTTTCTGTCGGTGGGCTTGGTTATAAAGTCCCAAAAGTCTTCATACAGGGGTTCCGGCTTGTGGTCCAGAAAAATACTGGTCAGAGATAATGAGTTGGAATAACACAGATTACCAGTTCTAATCATAGCCCAGAAAGCTTCTTTAAATGCTTTTTTGGGAGGAAAAATATTATGCACCGGATCTTCCCATAAATGCCTCATGCCCATATTCACCAAGGAACTTTTCACCTGTTGTAACCAACTGATCTTGTGAGAGGTGTCGGCATCTCTGATGTCTTTGAGAGCTAGGGCATAGTGGGCTAATTCCGGGGTAGACCAAAGTCTTCTCCAGTAGGCCAATGGTCTAAACCTAGCAACCTCTACCAGGGAATAGCACCCCAAATCAGAATATAAGGGTATAAGAGGTGTACTTTGGGGTAGGCCTGTCAAACTTCTCAGAAATCTTTTTTGGGCCTGGGCTAGTGAGGACAGTTTTTCAAAACCCCAAAGTTCTGCCCCATACAGTATAGAGGCCAAAACCTTGGTATTATATATCTTAAGTGCAGGACCGACCGGCTTAGTCTGGGAGAGCCTGTGTTCTTTCAAAATCACTCCTGCAAGCTGGGAATGCTTAAGCGCCATAATTTCTATCTGGGGTTTCCAGTATAGTTTGCGGCCTATATTTACTCCAAGGTAAGTAAATAAATCTGTTTGTTCCAATGGCTCATTGTTCATAACAACCCTTGACTTAATCACTTTGTGTTTGTGCAACACCATAAATTTAGTTTTATCCACGTTTACCAATAACTCATGTTCCTTACAAAATGACTCAAATCGGGTCAGTGCTCTCTGCAACCCAACTTGAGTTTTTGATAAAATTAAAGTATCATCCTTGTCACTGTCAACAGGTGTTTTACCTTTAACCAGACACACACTATCTTCAACACTGGTACTCAAAGCATTAGATTTGTTCTTTACAGTACTCAACTCTTCTACGCATTTCATCATGTGTTCCACACGTTTGGCAATTGCCAGAACTTCATCTAAGGGGGTCTCATCTTTCAACCACAATTCTTCTCTAATTTTGTCATGAGCACATTTCAAAACAAACTGGTCCCTAATCCTTTCCTCCACAGCACCACCAAACTTGCATGTCGAAGAAAGCTTTCTTAAAGCTGAGACAAACTCCTCAACAGACTCATCTTTCTTCTGCTCACATAACCCAAAATGATACCTCTCCATTATAGTGCTTAGTCGAGGAAGATAATGCTGATCTAACTGTAGAATGCAAATCTCATACTCATTTAATGCTCTTTGGTCAGCAGTACTGAGTTCCGGCAAATGCTCAAGAACCTCCTGTCCTTCTCCCCCTAGACAGTGTAACAGTAAAGAATGTTTTCGTTCTGCACTTAAGTTCATCCCACAAACTCTCGCATAATTCACGAAGATCTTCTTCCACTTTTGCCACTTAATGGTTGGTTCTCCTGGACTTGTCAAGAAAAATGGGGGCTGGGTTACGTTCTGCATCCTGTATCAGTATTACAACAACTTTAGTAAAAGTTCTTTAACGCACAGTAATATACTAACCTTAAAATAACACTCCTTCTAAGGTGATCCAAAGTAACACTAGAGTAACACTGTAGTGAGTACCTGAAACTCATATGCTTTTTTTTTTTTTTACAAAATTAACCAACCCATAACTCACTTTTAAATGACACGCAGAAAACTGTGAGTTACCACACTATGCCCAAAATCCTCTTAAATGAACTATTATAGCATGAAGTCACTTAAATCGTGTGCCGGCTCTCACAGTCTTTCTTTAAAAATGTTCTCTTGTCGACCGATTAAAAAAAACAAAATAAACATGCTACTCGTAAAGTTCTTTACGATGTTGCAAACTCCTTTGTACTTTCCAAGAGGCACAATAAAATTGAAGCTACACTGAGGTGTGCCAGTCACCGACAATGTCGAAAACAAAGTAGAGATGATGCGCCGAAAAACAATAAAGGATCTCACAAAATCTGACGATGACCACTCACCGTAGAACTGCGTGACTTATTTTTGCTGTCCAATGCGCAATATAATGTCATTCATGAAACTTGCAGATAGATTAAACAAACCGCCGGTAATCTTTTCGCAAACTCTGTAATGCAGTGACGAAATTGATCTCGTTGGCAACGCTTTCTTATGAAATCCTTCCCAATGAAACAAAATGGCCCCTGTGCGTGACGACGCATGTCAGGACGCTGCTGAAAAACACACTTTAAATCTTTCCCAATGAGGCAAGATGGCGCCCGTGCGTGTGACGTCGCATGTAGACACGCCAAATACTCCACTTCAGATGCACGCCGATGCGTTCCAGCACTCCTCTAGGCCTGAAATCAACGATGCCGCTGGAACGCAAATGCGTTTCAACTCACACCCCTCCCGCGGACCTCCTCACCAGTTATTTCCTTGACAATTACGTGTCGTGAATCCCGCTTACAGCCGCTGGAGAAGAGAACACGCTCCTTCTCATCTGCATCTCAATCTGCCGCTGGAGGAGGAGAGAACACCAGATTCTTGTAGAAGGATGAAAGAGACGACTGGCAGGCTTCGCTGGATGTTGAGGTGAGAACCACGCTCGTCGCCAAATTAATGTGGTGTCTATCACATTAATAAATAATAAGTTAACACCAAGTAAAGGTTAGGTTCGGTTTATTCACCTCAGCCATCGACAGCAGTACTGTAACTGACAACTTCAGAACTCAGCATAGGGAGATTCCACACAGAACCCTTGACAAGGTTCTACGCAGAACCAGGCATGATGTCACATACATACAGCATCCCTTTACAAGTTCAAAACTGCCTCAGTTTGCAAACATGGGCCACTTTTTCGCTATCTAATTCACTAATGGGGGAAATTGTTAATTTGGTGGCCGGGCCTATTTCCTGTCCTAGTCTGACCCTGATGTCCATGGTACCAGGTCCCACCTTCTTTTAACAACCCAGTGTATTCTGGGAATTGCGGACCTGCTTTACATATTTCTATAATTGGAAGAAAATTCTAAGTGTCAATGGTCTGTAAAATATGAAAATTTGGACGAGACAATCCCGTCTATGATAACTTGGGTTCAACTGTAACAGGACTGAGGAGATGTGAGTGGGACACTACAAAGCACAGGACTGACAGCCATCAGGTTGGTCCCTTTATTTAATGGACCAGACAAGGTAATAATGGGAAGCAGGGCCATGGATCTCTCTGTTATTTAGTGACATAAGCACAATAATTTCCTAAACATTTTGTATTTATGGCACAAAGCGTTATAGTTTTCAACATAGAGAAATATGTGCCGACCATAGCATTTTAGGATCTTATGCATCGAAGAAGGTGGTTAATGTGAACTGTTTTGATTGCGATCAATTGGACGACTATTAAGATCAGTACAAGGACAGAAAGAGAAACAAGAATTGGCAAAGCCAATAGATCTGTGTTTAAGGTGCTATCACATGTAGCGTCAGCACATTAAATCGAAACACATAGGAGGGAGTCGACAGAGAGGGCTATAGTTGTAAAGGAGTCCCCTATGCCATGCAATGTGCTTGTGGGCAGAATGATACATCCAATCATCCAATAGCATTAGTTCTGAGATGAATACTCAACTGAGCTGGGCCAAGATGTCATTGAAAAAGTCTCAGCTCAATGGCTGGAAGAGATTGAAGAAAGTCAGTGGTTGAAAGGGGCGTGTAAAGCCCAATCTGGGTAAATAGTGAGCAACACTGCTGCACTGCCTAACCCAGACCTAAAAAGGACCAACATTGGATGTGCCGCAAGAAGGTATGGTTTGTGGGATTGCTGTTAGAGGGTTAAGTTACATGCCTACGTTTGTGATGGTTTCCAGAAGGTAGGCAGGATATATTTGAAGAATTTTGAATGTTCCTGTTGTGTACCTTGATTCAGTTGACTTTGAGGGCTGTAGGGATGGGTCTAGAGATGGTGTACTGCGTACTGGTGATATACTCGATTCCTTTATCAGTGGATCAGAAGGTGTGTGAGAGAGAGAAGCTGGCAAGAAGAATTTGCTGGGGGACTCAAGTAATGTTTAGAGATTGGGCTGAATGCCACGTAAGGTGTGGACTGATGTTGCGGACCGTAAGACGATAGTAGAGGGCAAAATTGGCAATTCAAGCAATGAAGGCAAGAAAGAAAGGTAGGTAGATATGAAACTGTCAAAAAGTAACTCAAAGTTTCTGGTACAGCAGAAGAGAATTATTATGTCAGAACTGAAGTGGTTTTGGGCTCACATGGATAGCTGTGATACAGATAATATTAAGTATAACATTCAAATCACAGAGCTATCAAATGGTGAATTTATATGAAACCGCTGGTCACCTGCTTTCAATCAATCAATCAATCAGGGAATTGTAAGAGCGCTTCTCACCCATGAGGGTCTCAAGGCGCTGAGGAGGGGGGGTCCGCAGATCTGTTTAGCCGAAGAGCTAGGTCTTGAGGGTCTTCCTGAAGGTGTTCAGGGAGGGGGCGCGTCTGATGTCTGCCGGTAGCTCGTTCCAGGTCTTGGCTGCAATGTGGGAGAAGGATCTTCCGCCTGCTCTGGCTCTGTGGATGCGCGGGGTTTCGGCCAGTGCAAGGTTGGAAGATCGGAGGTTTCTTTTGGGTACGTGGAAGTTGATTCTGTCGTTGAGGTATTTGGGTCCGTTGTTGTGTAGGCATTTGTAGGCGTGAGTGAGGATTTTGAAAGTGACTCTTTTCTCCACGGGGAGCCAGTGGAGACTTCGTAGGTGTTGGCTGATGTGTTCGTGTTGGGGGATGCTGAGGACGAGTCTGGCGGCGGTGTTCTGTATTGTCTGGAGTTTGCGGAGTAGGGACTTGTTGATGCCGGCGTAGAGTGCGTTTTCATAGTCCAGTCTGATGGTGATGAGTGCGTGGGTGACTGTCTTCCTTGACTCAGGGGGGATCCACTTGAAGGTCTTGCGGAGGATGCGGAGGGTGTTGAAGCAGCTGGAGGTGATGGCGTTGACCTGTCGGTTCATGGTGAGTGATGAGTAGAGTACGATGCCGAGGTTCTTGGCGTGGTCTGATTGGTCTGAGGGGGTAGGTGGGCTTCCGAGGGCAGTCGGCCACCAGGTGCTGTCCCATGCAGAAGGGGTGGTACCGAGGACGAGGACTTCTGTCTTCTCGGCGTTGAGCTTCAGGCAGCTGTTGGTCATCCAGACTGCGACGTCTTGCATTCCTTTCTGGAAGTTGAGTTTGGCAGTGGTGGGGTCTTTGGTGAGGGAGAGGATGAGCTGGGTGTCGTCGGCGTAGGATACGATGTTGAGGCCGTGTTGTTGGACGATGGCTGCAAGGGGGCCATGTAGATGTTGAAGAGGGTGGGGCTCAGTGATGAACCCTGTGGGACTCCGCAGGTGATTTTCGTGGGGTCGGAGAGGAAGGGTGGGAGTCTGATCCTTTGGCTTCTTCCGGTGAGGAATGATCAGATCCAGTCCAGGGCTGTTCCTTGTATGCCTGCGTCGTGTAGTCTGGCGACTAGTGTGCGGTGGGAGACGGTGTCGAAGGCCGCTGATAGGTCGAGTAGGATGAGGGCTGCGGAGTGGCCTTGGTCCAGGAGGGTGCGGATGTCGTCTGTGGCGGCGAGTAGGGCGGTCTCTGTGCTGTGGTTGCTTCGGAATCCGGATTGGGACGGGTCGAGGACGGCGTTCTCTTCAATGAATCGTGTCAGTTTCCTGTTGACTGTTTTCTCTGCAACTTTGGCTGCGAAGGGGAGGAGCGAGATGGGCCGATAGTTCTTGAGGTCGGTAGGGTCAGCTGTGGGCTTCTTGAGCAGGGGTCTGACTTCTGCGCGCTTCCAGTCGTCTGGGAAGGTGCCTGTTTTGAAGGTGGTGTTGATGGTGCATTGTAGTTCGGGTGCGATGGCGGCCGCGGCTCTGTGGTAGATGTGAGGGAGTCAGGGGTCGGTTGGGGCCCCCGAGTGGATGCTTTTCATGGTCGAGGCGGTGTCTTTGGCCGTGATCGGTGTCCAGTTGGAGATGGTGGGCTGGCTGGTGTTTCTGGGGGGCGGGGCCATCTGTGGCGCATGGTCGATGAAGTTGTCGTAGAGGTTTTTGATCTTGAGGTGGAAATAGGTTCCAAGCTTGTCGCAGAGGTCTTGGGATGGGGTGATGTCTGTGGCTTCGCTGCGTGGGTTGGTGAATTCTTGAATGACACTGAAAAGTTCCTTGGAGTTGGTGGAGTTGGCCAGGATTTTGTTGTGGATGAAGTTCCTCTTGGTGGCTCTGATCTGGTTGTGGTAGTCCGTCATGGCGTCCTTGTAGGTGGTATGGTTTTCGGTTGTCTTGGTGTTTCTCCAGTTCTTCTCCAGGCATCTGCAGGTGCGTCTGGCTTCTTGGAGAGCGGTGGTGAGCCAGGCGGCTTTCCTGGGGCGTTGTCTGTCGGAGTTGCGTAGCGGGCAAGCTCGTCTGCGCAGTTGGAGATCCAGGTGTGGAGTTCTCTGGCTGCATCGTTTGCGTCGTTTGCGTCGCGTGCTCAGGTGTGGTTGTCTCGGGTGAGGGTGGAGTTAAGTTGCTCGTCGGTAACCATGCTCCAGTTCCTTCGAGGTGGGCGTGGCAATGGCAAGACAGAAGTAGAACACTTTTGGGTAGTCAGCAGAGGTAACAAAGAGATTGCAAAAACTAATCCAAACTAGAAAGTGAGGCTTTCCTCTCCAATCTTAACTTCTCACAGGTCTATAAGGGACCTACCCACAACAAGGGCGCCACTCTCGACCTTATCATTGCCAAAGACAGTAGCATACAACTCGGTGACATCCTACCCTGTGACCGGTCGGATCATCATCAAATTTCCTTCCACATCTTGGAAAAGGTCTCGTACAGACAGGGCCAACCTCTTAGAGCTAAACAACTGACTCGCAATCTGAGAGACATCAACATCAATGCTCTAACTTCCATCACCAAGAATAGACTCCAGCCTCCTCCTAACATGACCAACCTTGACGATCTTTCTGATCACTACATTAACACTGTGGCTAACATTTTTGATACTATTGCGCCGAAGCAAATCAAAAGGATTCCAGTCAAACAATCCAAACCTTGGTTTAATGGTTCCCTAAATGATGAGCGGTGCAATCTTAGACTCTCAGAGAGGCTTTGGAGAAACACGCACTCCACCACAAGCCTCTTTCAGCTAAGGAAGGTGAGAAGTACATACAACAAACACATCCGCATTGCTAAAACAGACCACTTCAGGGCTCAGCTGGATGGAGCTAAAAATAGACCCAAGAAGCTTTGTGAAATCAACAAGCTAACCACTCCTCCAACCCTATCTCGACTTCCATGTCCTTGCTTCCTAGTGGGGAGGACTTCTCAGTGCACTTCTCTGAAAAAACAAGGAAAATTGAACTGGAGCTGCTTCCTGACACTCCCATTTTGCTGCCTCTGAACCTCACCGCATCATCAGCTGAGTTTGCGGAACCGTGGGCAGTATCCTTACCCATTGGATGTTCTCTCAAAAATGACGCCTCTTGGAATTCCTTTCTCCTTCCAGATGTCACTGAGCTGCTCCACGACATGGCGTCCCTTAAACCTTCCAACCATTTCAGCGATCCGCTACCTGCTAAGTTTTTTAAAGATCTCAATTCGGCCATTCTCCCTCTGTGGTCCCGGATCATTCATGAATCTCTCATACAGGGAAGGATCCCTGATTGCCTCAAGACTGGGCAAGTTACTCCCATCCCTAAGAAGCCCAACTCTGATTTTTCTGATCCTAACAACTTCCGACCTATCACCAGCATCATGACTCTAGCCAAATTGCTCAATAAATGCGTCCACTCACAGCTATGCAACCACATAGAGAAATTTCAACTCCTTGACCCCTACCAGTCGGGTATCAGAACAGGGCACAGTACTGAAACGGCACTTACTCACATTGTGGATGACGCCTTGAGATCCCTTGATCAAAATGTCCCTTGTCTCCTGATCCTTCTTGACCTGTCCTCAGCATTTGATACCATCAAACATGAAAACCTGATTGCTCTTCTTCAACATAGGATGGGTCTCACGGGCCCGGTCCTAAATTGGTTTGCTCTTTCTTACATAACCGCACACAAAGAATCAAAGTTAACCAGTCCCTTGCAACCAGTACCCCTGTTACGATCGCAGTTCCGCAAGAATCCGCGCCCTCGCCCACTCTTTTCAACCTCTTTATGGAACCACTTACCGTCATTCTGAACCATTCTAACATTCATTACCACATGTACGCGGATGACACGCAACTGTACTTGAAGATCTCCTCTCAAGAGGACATAAAAACGCTAAATGCTGCACTTGCACAAATGCAACAATGGTTAGCCCAGAACCATCTCTTGTTAAATACTCTCAAAACTGAATTTCTTCTGATTGCCCCCCCCCCCAATCACTCGGCACCTACCCTGGACTGGCTTAAACAACTCACTGCTCTTAACTGCACCCCTCATGTGGTAGACTCCGCTAAATCTTTAGGCATCACCTTGGACAAACACTTAAACATGCAAGCGCACATCAGTGCAACTATTAGGGGAGCCAACTTTCAACTCAACACCCTTAAGAAAATCAAGCCTTTCCTTCCCCCCGAAGACATCAGGCCTGCAGTACAATCCCTGGTTATCTCTAGACTGGAATATGGTTTGGTGACCCTTGCTGGGCTTCCCAAAGCTAGCTTGGCCTCGCTCAGAGCTACTCTAAATGCATCGGCCAGGCTCATCACTGGCTCCAGAAAGCATGATCACATCTCCCCCGACCTTTTGCAACTAAATTGGCTATCTATTGAAGCTAGGATACGTTTCAAGATAGCTTGCTTGACGCATAAAGCCATACATTACAACACCCCGGTTTACATGGCAAATAAGCTTGAACTATCGGGCTCATGTCGGAACTTAAGAAGTACGTCCGCCCTACTTTTGAAACCTCCCAAATTCAAAAAGAAAAGATCTTACAATTGTGCTTTCACCGGTCTTGCTCCAAGAATTTGGAACGCTCTGCCTCCCGAGATCAGATACAATCCTTCCACTGCATCTTTCAAGAAACATGTCAAACGGCTATTCTTGAGTGAACATTAACAGCATCAACTTGTTCTCATGCTCTGTCTACAAATGTGATTCTTATTTTACACCGTTGTTGCGATTTTTCAGTATGCCTGTCTGTTAAATTGTTATCTCGCTCTAGGGCACTTCTGATACAGTACGGGTCGGGCCAACTCTCCAACCCCTGACCTTGATTGTTTCCCGCCTTTATTTGACAGTGTGTGGACTTAACTACACTTTTTGTACCATTGTGTTTGGTTTTATTCGTGCTTTCGCCACATCTGTACAGCGCTCTGATACCCGTAAGGGTCTTGTTCGCGCTTTATAAAACTTTTCAAATACTAAACTAGGAATTGGTGCTTCACGGTGATGTTGTTTATAGAGATAAAATCTATGGAACCTGTAGTGCTTGACCCACTCGCCGGCCTGTGTGCACTGGACATCATTCGGTGCTGATGCCGGGTATTGTCCTTCACAGCTACGAAAGTAGAGAGCAGTGAACACACAGTGGTCGCCCCCACTACCGCCCTGTGCACTCTACTGATACACCTCAACCCTGCTCCCAGTGCCTTCCTTTCCACTGCCGCACCCTGCTAAATGAAGTCTGGAGATACCAACCGCAGTCACCTTCGGTGTTAAACTGCACACTGTATCTCACCCTCTGTACAGCCATGAAGGCAGACGCGAAGTATCGAAAACAACAACTGGCGATTAGAGCGCCATAATCCGCAAAATTCTAGTTGAGAAAGCTATGTAAATATTGAAGTTATTGTTATGATATTATCATCCATTATATTGTAACAATATTATTAACAATAACAATAATAATAACACTAATAATAATAATAATAATAACATGATAATAATAGTGATACTGGTGATGATGATGATGATAATCATAGTTACTATTCTTATTCTTATTTTTATAATAATAATAGTGTTGCTTGCATATGATGATAATGGTAATAATAATAATAATAATAGTGATTATTGCTTATGATGGTAATGATAATAATAATGATGATGATTGATGATGATAATGATAAGAATACTAATGGTGATTATTGTTTATGATGGTAATAATAATAATGATGATGATGATGATGATGATAAGAATAATAAGAATAGTAATAGCAATGATGATGATGATAATAGGAATAATAATTTGTCTGCTGTTATTATTAGTATTTATTTATTTGAAAAGTTTTATATAGCGCGAACAAGACCCATGCGGGTATCAGAGCGCTTTACACTATGAGGAGAACAATGATCAATAAAACATTTAAAACATGGTAAAGGTACAAACGGTGTAGCAGAAAAACAACTAACAGTACGGAGGAGAGAGATTGAGGATCTAAACCAGGAATCTGTTCATTAATAAGAGTTTGACTTTTTTCTTGAAGGAGATACGGGAGGGAGTCAGTCTTATCTCAGGGGGAAGAGCGTTCCAAATTCTGGGAGCAAGGCCCGAGAATGATCTGTTATAGGTTTCTTTCATGTTGAAACGTTGTGGTTTAAGCAGGAAGGTGGAAGCACTTCTGGTGGATCTAGCGCCTCCAGATAGCTCAAGTTTGCTGGCGAGATAGGTTGGGGTGTTGAAATGTAGAGCTTTGTGTGTCATGCATGCAATTTTTTGTTGGATTCTTGCTACTATAGTCTATTGTTCTTGTTGATAATATGTACCATTATGATCAGTGTTAATATGTTATTGTTTTTTTTAGTACTATCTGTAAGACAACTGCTAATATCACGGAAGTCCCTGGGCTGACCCGGTTTATTACAGACCGGTGACTGAGAGACATTCAAGAACTATTACCATCAGAGTCACATGGATGTCAAGGGGTAGCAACAGCTAATTCTTGCTTGCAGTTTGGAGCCCGTTGCACTGCTCTTGCTACCTTCAGGGTCTCAGCGGGTCATGGAGGCAGCGGCAGGATAGAGAAGCAAGCAGGGCTCTCAGAGGTTGTTTACTTCCCGTTGTTCCCCCTCGCGCCTTGTCCTTCTGTTTCCCCTTTGCAGCAACTACTAGGTGGTTGATTGGCTAAGGGTGGGACAAGTCAATCCTCTGATACTAGTGGGAGGGAGAGCAAAGGGTGCACGACGTCACTTCCTCTACTCTCAGGATTCTAAATGCTTTGACTTTCATAAGGGTTACTAGAGTAGAGAGACTTCTACTTTACTGTATTTCAAGTTACATTATTTGAAAGGTGAAACTTAAGGTTGTGAGTGTGTTCTATCTTACTTGTATCTTCCAGTGTTTAGGTTTGAATATGAATTTTAAGGTGTAAGTTTTTTTTAAACTTTTTGTTAGAGTTTTATATAGCGCGAACGAGACCCGAGGATATCGGGTATCAGAGCGCTTTACATGAGCACCAGTTTCGTTACAGATGGACACATTCATTTTTTTTTTGTTTTGTTAGGCACGGGGAGATTACTTGATTTGCCCAGAATCACAGGATGTTGAGCGCCGTTGCTGAGACTCGAACCCGGTTCCCCAGGTTCGAGGTCAACCGCTCTAGCCGTAAGGCTACATCCTCTCCATAGCTCAATCTATCTTACGCAGTTCCCTCCTGGATTATTACAAAAAACATCTCACCTACTGATAAAAATAATGTTTACCAACAAATATCTAAAATCAAGGTTCAAATTTGGTTAGGGTCTGTAATAGGAATACTGCACGAGACATTTATGCTCACACAACATTATATTAGGCCTATTGAAACTATTTCTGAGCGTCACACGCTTGACCTTTGACCTCAGAGTATTTGCCCTGAGGAGACAACCTGGTTCTAAGGTCATGTTATTTTCCCTGTCCAAAATAATAAATTTGTCAGCTGTCAGGTGCATGCCTCTGCTGTGACACTGCCCTTTCATTAAGAAGGGGGGGCGGGGGTGGAGTGACTGTCGGGGCACCAGCAGAAATTTGAATGCTTTACGCAAGCGGTTCTTAACCTTTTGACTTCTGTGAACTCCCACTGAGTCATTACTGGAATTTGGGGACCCCCACTGAGTTACTATTGGAAAACGGGGGGAGGGGGGGAGTTTCCTAAGCCATTTCTATGATTATGATTTGAACCTCAAAACAATACACAAAAATATAAAAACAAGTATATACCAAACAAACAAATGTTCAAATATTTTAATATGTTTAGTTTGCAATCAAATATAGAAAAAAAGTTTTCAAATTGTACCAATCTTGCTTCTTTATATGTATAATTTATTAATTTTAATGTATTCATTTTAATATTATTTAATTTTGTAAAACAGTGACAGACCCCCTGAGTAGGCCTCGGGGACCCCCCACGGGTCCTCTGACCACAGGTTAGGCCCTGCAGTCGTGCCGCCCTTGCGGTGTGGGAGGGACCAACCGATCAGGGATCCCACCACTCATTCAGCTAAAGGCCTATGAATATTTTTTAGAAATGGGAGTTTCATGGCCCCTTGTCACATTCTGCAGGGGTCCAACCATTTTGTGTTACACCTCTGGCAGCAGGCGACCTGCCCACAGAGAAATCAGGAAAGTTACCGACATGGTAGGGTGTAAGGAAGGCCATAGACCATGAGAACATCAAGCAAAGTGCCGGGTTCACGTCAGAAAGGCTTGTAGCGCTGTGGGGCTGGGGCTGTCAGTCATATGTGAACCCGGTGTGACATGTGACTGACTTTGCCACAGCCCTTCCAGCTGTCCAAAGACATTGGTCGGTCGCTCTACAGATCATTAATGTTACATGATTCACAGTGTGAACTTCATCAACAGATATGACGTCAGGCACCTAAGGCCAAAGTTTTGAAAACTTGTGCACTGGACAACTTAGAATAATAGGTTTTAACCCTAAATATTTTCCCATCACCTCCCTGCCTCAAGGCCACTGTGGGAAAGTATTTCAACTATTCAACTCTTCGTGCTCTGCTCATGAGTAGCAAGACAAGCTGTCCATCACCTTGTCGTCACAAGAATCAATCAATCGATCAATCAATCAGGGTTTTGTAGAACGCACTACTCACCCGTTAGAGTCTCAAGGCGCTGAAGAATGATGTGGTCTAGCGCCTAGAGCCGCTGACTTTGGGACTGTGGAACCAGGATCGAATATACTGCCCCCACCGATCCGGAATAATCAAGGCCTCATTCATAAATGTAATTAGGAGTCTCAGAATCCAATTACCATCAGAAAGCGTTGATACTTTTCTTTCCCATTCATAAGCATGGAGAGTTGCTTTTTAGAATCGCAAGGCGCTGTAATGTATACGTGGAAAGGTGAAAGGATTTTTGCAACTTGTAATTTACATATTGTACATTGTGCTTAGGGTTTGGCGGTAGCGCCACCTGTTAGTTTGAGAATCGCAGGCACTGTGAAGCAAAACCACTTAATACACAAAGCCACACATATGTTTAAACAACCTCTTTCGGCAGTCACGCTCAAACTCAACCGCCACGCTCACACTTCACTCCAATCTAGAGGTGGGCGAGCCGAGCCAACAAACTAACGGGTCGAGCCAAGCCCGTGCACGAGCCGAGCCCTGAAAATGTTTGCCATCTAAATATTCTAACAAATATCATAGATAAAGTCTCTTCAAAATAAAAAAAAGTGCATTTCTTTAGCATGTGGAAGCTTTGACGTTAATAGTTTTTTTTACACATGAGCTTGGAGCCATGGCTGCCCCCACCTCACCCTAGCAACAGTGCCATTAGTGCAATAAGAAGCATGACAGTTGTCCTGTGAACCCTGGATGTGGCCCAGATTTTTATAGGTAATAGCTGATTAAATCAAACATAATATGCCTTTGTACAGCCAGTATTCTGCACACAAGTATTTGATTGCGCTTTTATATGCAATAGCGAGGATAAAGGAGTATTGATAAAATCAAATATTTGCCTAAGATCACACAATTTGGTCAAGCGGGGAAGCCATAATTAATCCAATTTTCCCAGCTTCACTTTGTACTAATCAGCCAGTGAATGGGTATCTATTTGTCACTCCTTTTTACCTCAAATGCTAATGCTTTGTATCTACCTCTTTGTAAATGGGGGTAGAGTGAGGGTGGCGGGCAGAAGTCACATGAAAGCTTGGCTCGTTGTGGGCTCGAGGCTTCAACTGGATGCAAGCTGAGCCAGAGCCAGGCTTCATGCTCGAGCCGGGCTCAACCTTTCAGTGGCTGGCCCACCTCTACTCCAGTCTACACAACACATTACGCCAGCCAATGGCACAAAGCAAGGATGGTCGGGTACCACACTCTATGGATCAGTACTGAACTCCACTGCCCAGAACACCAATAAAAAAAATGTAAAAACTACTCAGAGCACACCAACACAACAACCCTCCACAAGCCAGTCTCCAGTCTGTGTGAACCTCAAGGGCAGAACAGAAGGACACATTCTGGGCAGCATACGTCACTCTCGGGCCATATAGAACATTACAAAACCAAGGGCAGTTGTCAGCAATGCATATAACACGAGCACGTACATCAAGTGGCATGTGCTATTTTTTAGTACGTGTGCTCATCTACAATAAGAGATGTACACCAAACCATGCACCTTGTGATCTACAAGGAGTTTAACTACTTTTTATCATTTTTAAAATATTACATATACCAGAAGCATGCACTATAGAAGCGCCCATGTGCCTCAGGTAAATCGATTTTTGCATTTACTATTTGCTTGTGTTTTTAGCCCAATTGAAGGAATGGCGGACGAGCCTGGGGCAGTTTTCTCCTCACTACAAACAACAGTAGCTCCTCTCAGAAGTATTTCACCCCTGGCCACCGTCCTCGGAACGGAAAACGTGGCAAATATTCCACCTATGTGCAGAATGTCGGAGGCTTGTAAAACCTGTGCTTGTTTGTTCAGCCACAGCAGACATTCCCGCGTGCACGCACCACAACCTGCCCTCTTTTATTGCCAATTTTCCTCGACTTTTCCCGCCTTAGCACATGGGCGGACACAAGAGTTTCAGATTAAGAACTCAATATGTGAACTGAGGGGACTGGGTCAGAGGGAGGGTGGAAACAGATCTGTATTGCAAGTAAATGGAAACATATGGCTTTGAAGTGCAAGATGGCCGAAAAGTTGGTGCGCAGTGCAGCTAAGCAAACATGGCCATGTTTACCTAGGGATTTTAGCCACCAACTCGACACTAGAGAAAGCTCAAAGTGAAAAAATGCTTGCCTGATCCGCTTTACTCCTTTCTTCCCTCTTCTTGGGTTGCGCTTGAGTTCTAACACAGCCCGCGGCATCTCAGCCCAACAGCGCTCCAACAAGTCTCAACTCACTTAACACAATTTGTCTCCCTCGCTTGGCTCTAAAAGAGGCTTCAAAGACACCTAAACCCTCTCCAGAACGCTTCGCCAGCTGTAAACTGGTTATTACCAGCGGTCTCCGCTCAAACAGGTTGGTCCAGGTGTCCTATGAAATATTTAGACTTTTTCAAAGTAATCATTGGCTGTCGATGATTGAGACCATACACAGTGCAGCGCGCAGCAGAATCACAACAGAGAGGAGCGATGCGTGAAATGAGCAGGTGCTGGCGGATGTACGTTCATAGGTCTTTAGACCGTACAATAAAGTAGCGAAGCTGAAGAAATTCCTGGTCGTGAGCTTTGGCCATACTTCGCAGTTGCGCAGCAGTCAAATGGAGAGCGTGGGCCATCTCTTCCCCCGGAAAGGAGATTTGTCATTGGCTGGTCTTGCTTGGAAATCTCTCAGGTTTTGTCCCATGAAGATGGAGAACATAAGGGGCCAGTGTTTTCTCAGAATTTCTAGCTCTTGGACTCTTTCCAGGTTACGTTGTCTCTATCATAGAGATGAGAAAAATCCATATTCCCAGCACCAACAACCCGGATTTTTTCAGATATTTTTAGAGGTTGGTACAGGCTCTTAGATACTTTGATGAGGTCAAAAACACATACCTTTATGTGTATTGTTTGCGAGGATTGTACTCAACTTGCAGAGGTATGTTGTGATAGTATTTTTCCTTGAGTCCCGATGAAAGAAGAGATCCCACATCATGCATTCTACTACCATGTTCACAGTTTTGTTCTTGCACATGACAAAGAGGGTCTCTGTATTCTTTGAAGTTAGGTGTAAGAGGAATCTAATTGGTCGGATCTCACCATGGCCTATTTTGAGGATCAGAATTGACTTATATGTACTGGTGAAGAATGTATGCTGGTGCGTTGTCCGGAGGAAGGTACTGAGACTCTTGTCAACATGATCCCAAGCATTTTACCCACGCATAAGGACCATGGCTGGTCAAATAGAGGAGGAGGGATGTTAGCTGGAGATGATAGTCTATAGAACCTTTCGGAAGATCACGAAAGAACTCAGAGCTTCCACTCATTGATGCAGGAGTTGTGTATTTAACTTAGGTCTAAACGACGAAGATATAGGCATTTGAAGAGGAAGGGATTAGGGATCATTTAACTCATGATCAATTCTCTTTGTGAAGGACGTGTACACGCACTGCAGTTAGCAGCATCCCAAAAAGTCACAACACGTGCCAGATTTCCAGCATACCTCCAGACTATATATGCAGCTCTCATTTTGGTTAACTGTTCAAAAATGTGTTATCCTGAAAATTTGCCATTAATTCGGGACCTGTGGATCAATGTTGGGCAGACCTGCTCTACATGATCTCGGAAATTAATATTTTATACCAATTGTGAGATTGGCATAAATTGTTGCTAAAAAAACTGAAGTTGTTCACTGGCAAAATAGCGAAAGACATTTACCTGTACTATCACGCGACCCAGATTCGTTTTTTAAATGTAGTTCTTCCTGTTACAGTCCAGTGGTGTTGTAACACTGTAAATAAATGGTGCCATTAAAAAATCGGTAGTCGAAACCTGCAATATTGGTTCTTTCTGATACACAAAAAACAAAGATCTGCCGGCAGGTCGCTCTAGTATTAGCTCCATTTTATGGCGGCGGGCCTTTATTTGCACAGTAGGCACCCTAGTGGCATGCAGCATGTGTTGCTTTCCATCTTTGCTGAAGACAGGTTTGAAGCACATGCAACTGACCCTGGATTACTAAATGCCTCATTACATAGTGCGAAGATTAACTTATGCTGCTAATGGAAGATATCATATTACTTATGTACTGAAGACATATGTGTCTCTTCTGCTCACCGCAGGAAGTGATGAACAGGTGCCAAATAAGCCACTGATTCATGGTACGCTTGGACTAGACAAGCGGGTTGATATAGAGCAGTATTTGCCGGTTACTTCGGTTCTGGTGCAGTTGCATCTGGGAGTCTTGGGTGTAATCATTAGAGTGATCTCCTTTGGCATTACACTTTTCTAAACCTCTAGTTGCATGAGTACCTTTGGAAAAACTTCCAATATGTTTAGCCACAAAACACAATGTGTGTTGTGGCTAAATCTAGTGGAACGTTTTCCAAGTGGTTGAGGTGTGTTTCATCATTTTGTGTGTTGTGGCTAAACCTGGTGGAATGTTTTCCATCTGGTTGTGGTGTGTTTCGTCATTTTGTGTGTTGTGGCTAAACCTAGTGGTAGGTTTTTCAGGTGGTTGTGTTGTGTTTCGTCATTTTGAGTGTTGTGGCTAAACCTAGTGGAAGGTTTTCTAATGGTACGATATGGTCATTCATGCAAACCTAACTGAATCTCTGTGTGTGGTTGGTGTGAGATATTGCTGTAGTTTGGTCCATATATCTCCTTGTGTCTATGCGTCTGTGTTTCCAGTACTTATAATAAATCTTTTTTTTGAGAGGAGAGTCGTATGTGAAGTGTGGAAGCAGGGGGTTGTGACGGTGAAGAATAACATTTGTTGTTTGCATTAAGCACCTAAATTCCTCAAATTTAGATTTTCTACTTACACTAACAGTCCCAAGAGGTCTGTAGAGAAAAAATGTGACTTGGGCACCTCAATCGCGCTCTCAGTTGGACATTCTGGCTGGACGCGTGGCTTCCTTCATCTTCTCTGCTCCCTGGTGGCAAGGTTGATGCGGGGATCATCAGCTGACTAAGAAAGGCAAGGTCAAGAATATCTGCAGGTGTAAGGGGTCACTCTGTCTTTTTGACTTCACTAGCCCCTTGGCAGCAGTGGCGTAGCGTGGGGGCCAAAGACACGGTAGCAAAATTCTTAGGGACATTTTTAGGGGTGGAAAATTTTAATAGGGGCAACATTTTTTTAAAGAAAAGTGGAAAGATACTTGCTTTGCTCCGGGCGCTGGCAACCCACGCTACGCCGCGGCTTGGCAGGGCGGATTAATGAATCAATGGGCGCATCTCAGAGGATGTGGCCCATGGACATAACATAGGGCCTCTGTTCCTCTGCAGTGCAAGGGGGGGCCCTGGCTTTCTGGTCCTGGACGTGAGACCTCGGCCACCCCTCAATGTTGCCCTAAAGGTCTATCCGGGTGAGAGGGAGGCTGCCACGAACTCCGAATGGATAATCTTTAGGTTTATTTACATCCCTGGTTGGACTAGACTGGACATCACAGTATCGATTCAGCTCCATCACAAAGAACTCATGGAAAGCACCTTAGTGAAATAAATTATTAGATTTTATCAATCTAAAAAAAACAAAGAGAGCACTGTCTGCTGCACTTTAGCTTCTAAAGCGATGTGGTGTTTATTTAAGACTTCCGGCAACGAAATGTTTTTTGATCTTAAAATATGCCACAGGGAATGCACTTTAGAAAGATGAATTAAGATCAAAGCACAGTTGCACTATCTCTCTTTAGCACTTTATACAACAATGTTTGATGCACTTTTCCCTCGATTGTGACCAAGCACCTATTGTGGACCCCTAGTAATGGCATGGGGTAGGGCCTTCCTTGGGGTTATTTGGATGTTTTGCAGCATAATGAAGGATTTTTATTTTAGAAAGGAAACGAGGCAATGTGTTGTTTGGAAAATGCATGGAATGTACTTTAGAAAGATGAACTAAGATCAATGCACAGCCGCACTATTTTTTTATTTCAGCACTTTATATAGCAATGCTTGATGCACTTGTCTCTCAATGGTGACCGAGTATTTATTCTGGACTTTTATTCAGGAAGTGTATTAGGGACTTCACTAGGATTGTTTCGATATTCTGTAAAACACAGAATAATTCTCTATTTTTGAAAGGAAATGAAATAATGTGTTTTTCGGAAAATGTGAAACGAATAAATAAATAAAAACAAAGAACCCAGTCTGTGAATGTTTCATGAGACTGAGACCTACTTGATCTGCCCAATGTATGTCTCAGAAGGGAGACGGAGGGCCTCAGCTCAAACTGGAGTGAAGCAGCCATCACTGCCCCACATTACCAGCCAGGGGCCTGCTTCACATTGCATCAAGAGTTTACCGCCTTTGCTGTGTTTATCAGGAGAGCTTTTAGGAATCTAAGGCAGGGGCTTTACATCATATGAATGCCATAGACCAGGTGTGACGACATCACCACTACTGGCCACCGTTTCCTGTGGAAGAACTGGGATACAGGGAGTGAATGGGAACAAGGCGACACACGAGCTTAGGATACGTCAGAAATGCCGCGTTAAGGGGTAGGACCCAGCGAGCAGCAGTCCCCTCCTCAGGTCACGGCAGGGCACTTCCTCTGGGCGGGTCGGAGACATAGAAACAATTGACTATACATGGACGTCATTTCACCGAAATGCCATGGGTAGCGGAAGTGACATCACATGCCGTTTGACCTCTACGTTCACTCACACACACATACTTAAACATTCACACAAATTCACACAAATACACTCTCTCACACATAAACACACTCTCACCCACAAGCACGCACACAACATACATTTAAAAGCATTTTTTACCTACCTCAGTTGCCATGGAATGGCATATTCCAGCTTAGTGTACTCCATTTTTATTACACTATTAGTGAATAATATATTTTATTTATTCACAATTAGTGTAATTAAAAATTGACAGACAATAGAGTGGGGCCCCAGCTGCCCCTGTGTTACTGCACTGAATTTGCCACCTCTGACGCCAGGGGTTGCAAAGGCAGTGCCAGGGGTAGCAAGGGGCAAGCCAGGGGTCGCAGGTGCGACCCCTAAATGGCGTCCATGTGAGTATAGGGTGACCGAGGGGTGAATGAAATCAAGGATTTGTAGCTGAGAAGATTTGTTCCCTTCTTGGTTGCCCGAGTGAAGGGTGACTCCCCCCAGTAGCCATAGTTGCATCCTGCACAGAATAACACACATGAAAGGTGTGAACTGTCTCCTTAAAGGATCACAGTTAGGAGGAAAGAACACAAAGGGTAGAAAACTTCCCTGGCGATCTTGTACTCTTGACTGATGATGAAGAAAAACACTGAAGTTATCACAAGACACCAAATGCCCATTGGCACCAGGGAGGAGAAAAGAGGCAGGCATAAATCCAGAAGTAAAATCCAGTAGAAATTCCAATTTCTAGTAGTCAAATATCAGGTTTAGAATTAATAGCAGAGGTCAAAGAACGCAATAAAAATAAGCAAGGAACGAATGCGTTGCAGCGTATCTTCCTTACGTGATCGCCTCCTTCATATCTTCCTTACGTAATTGCCTCCTTCACATACGGTTATATATGCTACAAATAGGAATCCACATTCCAGAAAATGATGACTACATTTTGGTTTGGGAACATCGGATAACATTCTGTGGATATGCCACCATCTTGGAAAGGTCTATTTATGAATATTGTCCACGCCCTTTGCCAGGAATGTATCACTTTTGTTTGGGAAGTGAAGATGAACCCAGGTTTGACATCCTTTGCGCCATGCTGAATTGCACTGTCCCGCTGCTACTTCTTATGTTCTGCCCTTCAAGCGATTTGCAGAACACCCCGCCTAGTGGCCAAACTGCAGAAATTCCAGAACATTCCAGGTGACAACACCGCCCGGCCATGAGTTGTGCGTAGCATCCAAATATACACTGTTGGACACTGTAGAGAACTACTCTCAGGACAGATCGGTGACATATGTACCAATTGGGCAACTGGATCATGTGGGCACCTGGGCCTCTCCTCAGGTCTCTGGACATCACTTCCTGTCAGAGCGCTGCAGAATGGAAGTGGATTGAGTCAAACAAAGAGTCAAGCATAGGGTAGCTTAAGAGCCGCTGGTTGGGAGATAAATTCTACCAGAAAGAAACAGTAAATAGAGCAGGCACCCAGTTCATAAAAGGCTAGTTGAGATTGATGGCTGGACCAATTGTCTTTATTTAATGAGAAAAAAATGACATTGCTTAGTTATTCAGCAACACCCAAAAACATCTCATGGGCAGAGCGACAACGAACAATCTAATGATTGATCTTGGATATAAATTTACCAAAGTAATGTAATGTACTGTGGCTTCCGTAGAGTACGTGCTCACCTAGAAGGACTTTGGTACAAAAGTTGTCCGCAGTTACGGCTGTACCAGGGTCTGGGCTCCATGGAGGATGCCCACAGACAAGGCGTTAGTATAGCAAGGAATTAATGTAAGTTTTTCCTATGGTTGGGGTCTATAGGAACATATGTGACACAGGCGTATGCTACAGCTATAGAGGATCCAGGGTGGGAAAGAGGGAACAATTCCTCTTTCTTACGTGTAACAAATAATAACTCTGGCTTTAGCACCCGTATGCTAAATTCAGTGCTGCTCTGCTATGGCCCAGCCCTCTGATCAAAACATTTGTATCAAATAAAAAATTACAAAATTACACATTTAAGGAAGGGACGTGAATCCTTGGACCGATTAATGTATGACCGGGCCTTCAAGAGAGCCACAGTATTTCCAAGACTTTCCACAAGATGTTTCCCTGAATGTGTTAATGTCATAATTTGTCACTAAGATAGAATGTGAGCGCCACACCATTTTTTGATAACTTGGTCCAAATAATAAATTGAGAATTTAAACAACAATTTCGTCTCCTGGAGGCCACGGGATAACTCTTTAACTTTATGCCCGCCCTCTGGAACAACAAGTCACCACAAGACCACCAAAAAGTGTTACTACTGGTGCTGCTTAAGGGCTGCGGGTGTCAGATGCATCCAGAGCTACTTAGGAGAACCGCAAAACACGTGGGAAACCACTTAAACTCTGCAAATGAAATGTCATAAATCAACTCTGCAAGGAAACCTCTCTGGTTGTGGGCCCAGTGCCTAGAAGTAATCTAACGCAGATGCTTTTATTAGTTAACTGTTAAAAGTAATGCAGACATAACGATTCATTTTTGCTGGCATGTCTGCCCTTGGCGGATTATTAACTGAGCATTTATGATTCCCAAAGACACAATTAATTTTAAAGAAGGAAACACACGCGTGAATCTTTGATTTTGATCCATTTTTGATTTTGGCTGCAGGGGAAAGCAACTTCTCTGTTACAATAATAACTTGTTCTTTTGTATAGCGCCTCATTCCGTACTTCATTGTTTCTAAGTGCTGTAAATCACTGGTAATAGTATTTCCCAATGCAATTGGACCCATTTTTTCACCCATAGAAGAATAGAAAATTGACTTCACCTTCAAAGAATTCAAACTCGTGACTTGCAAATCACTGCAGATATCAGAGGTGAGCATTTAACTCACTAAGTAATCTTGCCAACTATGCCAGGTCATGGTGCGTATAGGAACCAGCTGAGATCCCCGGATGGCTAAAACAACCACCGTGTTCCCTGAGGAAGAGCTTTGAATCTGTGAAGACATATTTCAGCTTCCACGCAGTGACATCTACGTCTATGAACATGTTGAACATGTTTTCTTTACCTCACAGTTGACTTTGAGCTGGAGTACAAACGTAATGGAGTTTTAGGGGATTAAACTGCAGATCTCTGCAATGTGGATACAAATTTGAGGCATAGAGCGGTTCTCCGCCATTTTGCATCTGAGATCAATCATTTAGGAATCTTTTCCTCACTTTCAAGCTTATATTGCACACTGTGTCCCATTTAGATGTGGTAGATTAGATTAGATTAGATTAGAAGTTTGTAAAGCACCTGCTTACTCCAAATGGAGTGTCCCCGCGCTAGGATTTCTTCCTAACCATCAATCAGAGTACAGCAGACCAACGCCAAGGCAATTAAATGGTCATGGATTGCCTGAAAAGCCAGGTTTTCAAATTCCTACGGAACAGCACTTCTGAGGGCTGCATCCTAAGATCTAGTGGCAGAAGATTCCACATTTTTTCGAACTTTCGGGATTGTCAACCTCGCAGTTCCCGATAATCTAAGACTCCGATTGGGCCGATAAGGTTTAATTACGGGGAACAAATATCTAGGACCTTTCCCATTTATGATTCTATGGCAGAAACATAGGGCTTTGAAGGCCACTCTGGCCTGCGTAGGGAGCCAGTAGAACTTTACAAAATCCGCACCCAGAGGGGAGCGTCTAGGAATATTGAGGAGCATACAGGCAGCTATATTTTGTACCCTCTGCAACATTCTCATTCTGCCTTTAGTAACTCCAAGATAGAGAACATTGAAGAAATCCAGGCGGGATACAATCACCGCTTGGATGATAGTTTTTTCAGCTGACTCTGGTAGCAAATCTAAGATTTTATGAAGCATCTTCAAGATGCCGAAGCAAGTGCAAGTCTAGTGTTAGCTTGATTGCGGCAGGCTAACCTTAACCACCCTTTTCAGAGGATGGACTTGTCAGTTTAACATTTAAGATTCTAATTACTGCTCAAAGAACGCTTCTTCTTGTTACTTTTACTTAGAATTTACAATTCATTATGGCTGCCATTTCTACTTCCGGATTATGACATCACTTCCTCATTTCAAGGCTATATAAAGCATCCGGAATTTCCTGCTTTGTACTGCGATGCAGTCCAAGTCTTCGGCAGTTCTTTACTTGTTCTCCAGTGGTGCTGGTAGCACAGCCCGGTTCCACGGTCTGTCGGACATGTTACTTCTTGAGTTTTTCTTCTGCTACGTAACCTGTCTCCTGCATCAAGCTAGCTTGCCTCCAGGAGGTTTTTACTACCTCTAGTTTTTTTCCTCCTGCATTCAGTGGCCCATCTCTGCAGACACTTGTTCTTACATGTGGAGACTGTTTGGGATCATTGTGGCTACCAGAGGGCATCACCTAGTCATCGGACAAGTTGGATGGAAACCACCGGCGATTGCCTTGCATCCAGCCGTTGACACCTAGGTAATGGTGGTCACTTCACTCGGTCAGCATGGCTACTGTTTCCAGTTTTGGATATTCATATGACATCACCTGCTTTTTGGTGTTGTATTCTTGGCTTGCTTTCATTGAATTAATCAGACTAATACATGTGTGACCAGTGATTTGCAAGTTAAAAAGTTGGGGCTGAAACAGTGAAGTGAAATTGCCTCTCTATGTGAGCATGACCGTGGGATTGGTGAAAAGAAAAGCCTGCCTGAATTTTGAGTGTATGCTTTCGCATGGATTTTTTTCGAATGGCGTTCCAGTAAGGAGTGAGGTTGGCCTCCTTTCGGTGACCATTTGGTTGCTGGAATGGCCCTACAGAGAAATAATGGGAGAGTCAAGGGGTAGTTTTGGAGGCTGCGATTTTGGAAATAGGATAAAAACTCAATTTCTTGAGCATGACATCAGTGCTTAGTTTTATATGAAAACTAAACCCCAATCCCCAAAAATGTCTGCCAATGCTCAACATCTGCAAACACCAGCACAAATGAAGTGCTGCCATCCATATATATATATATATATATCTTTGGTCATAAGAACAGATTTAGATGGTGGTTCTAAAGTTGGCATCTGTCCATTCCAGTTGCAAATGTGGCAAAGAAAAACCCTCTGCTCCGGGAAGAGATGTGGCCCTGTGGCTAAGATGCTGATTTTGGAACCTCCTGAACCTGGGTTCCAATCATGGCTCAGGAACTTGACTGTAAATGGTGTGATTCAGGGAAAATCACTTACTCCTCAACACCTAAAATTATAAACATGTTTGAAATTGAATTCAGTTGTAAAAATATGAAATATGAGCACTGAATGTAGGGCACAGTGCTCGTGGGTATGTTAAGGAAGGCACAGGCTCAGAGAGTAAAGAAAAGAAATGGTAAAGATCGCTTGTAAGTTGGAATTTGCTTAAATAAACTGCAGCCTCAATCCTTCCATAAAGATTAATCAGTGTGGTCTGAGTTTGTGGGATCCGGGAGGGCGACCAAGTGGGGGGGTGCCTCTGCTATGCCCGATGATGATCAGTATTATTAGGTCCTTGCTGGTTGCTGGGACTCTGACAGGGGCATAACTTCTGTGGTGGTTGCTGGGCAGTTCAATCCCATACTATAAATTAATTCTCTGGTTGGTTGTTGGTCTAGGGGACCTCCTTTGGGTATGTTTTTTGTAATCAGCCTTCATGGCCCCATATATCATTGGATGTTGGTTCAGCCTCAATCAAAGCGCTAACAAATACTAAATACACACATATGCACATTTGTGCAACAGTTGCATTAACCCACCAAGCCAACTTAGTGATGGAATTTCAAACACAACTTTCTGAGCTAGTATTGGTACTGATGCCTGTACCAACGGGTGATTAACATTTGCATTTTGATGTGGAGAGAGGTGTAGTCTCCTCCTACGCCTAAACACATCCACCACCAGCAGTAACTGCCCTTGGTTTCATGAGAGGCCTTGGACGGGCAGTGGTTGGACAGTGAAAGGCTTTTTAATGGAGGTGCAGGCACCACAGGATGTACCCTGTAGTGGCTCTGCAGAGCTCCAGCGACTACCAGAGACCCAAAAGTATCTAATTGCATAAAAGTTTTGTTTAGGAGAATTCAATTAGTCAATGGAAAGAGAAATACTGAACTATCTATGGACTATACAAGATTGGCTCCGAAAGTGACCTGTGAGTACAGCGATCCATCTCTACTCAAGTTCACAAAACTTTATCAATCAACTACTCGGGGCTGTTGATATCCCAAAAATTTGCACAATCGACTGTACCCTACAGCAGCAGCAAAGATGCAGAGGCAGGCTTTAAAACTGAAGGATAGTCCGCATCCATCCTGTAGTTCAATAAAAGAAAGTGCAATTGTACAACATGAGTTGAGTAAATCTTCCAAAGTAGAAGGTGGCATTTCAATAAGCATGTTGTGAGGTTGAGCGTGTTGTAAAACGTCTATTAGTCTGTGTTAGACCTGGCGTCCTTGGCGTGGGTCTCCCTTCCATTTTTTCGTAATGCCTCCACGGTTGCCGATATGTTTTTGCTGGACTAGATGCTCATGGGCACTTTGCCGCTGCTAATCAGTGCCAAAGTGCAAGTGCTCCCTATCGTTAATTGATATATGTATTAGTGACTCCATGATTGGATGATTGGTTTACTTGTCAGTCCCTAGTACAGTGCACTCAGGGTGCCCAGGGCTTGTAAATCCAATGCCGCTGGTGGGCTTGCAGCACTGGTTGTGCCACCCACAGAAGCGGCTTGTAAAATGTGTCTCAGGCCTGCCATCGCAGAGCCTGTGTGCAGCCTAGGGCTGCCATGTCGACTTGGTAAGTGCACCCACTTACCGGTCCCTAAACCTTCCCTTTACTGCATGTTGGTCACCCCTAAAGTAGGCCCTAGGGCAGGGTGCATTGTAAGTATAAGGTAGGACATGCCCTGGTGTGTGTGGCATGTCCTAATAGTGAATTACAGCCATTTTCGTTTTTCACTATTGCAAGGCTACCTGCTCCCATAGGCCAGAATGGGCAGACTGACTATTACACCTTATAGTCAGAACTGTCCCAGGGAGCATGGTAGAAAAAACGAATTTGGTATGCCTGAACTCAGGATGATAAAATACATCTTTTAGTGAAGTTGGTTTTAACATTCTGTGTTTGAAAATACCACTTTTAGAAAGTGGGTATTTTCTTGCCTAACTATCCAAGCCTGCCTCTGCTAGGTTGTGTATTCCTTGTCTGGAGATTGAGTGACAGGGGCTGGGGGTGGCTACAGGAGACAGGGTGAGTCCGCACAGGGCTGAATAGAAAGATCTGCATCCAGAGTGGAGGGAGGAGTTGCCCCTGGGTCTGAATAGGGCTGTGCCTGCCTTCCACAATGCTGGCTCCACCTCCTGCCGGGCGGCTGAGCACTCTGCCCCACATTCTGAAAGGAAAGAAGGAGTCAGAAAAACAAAGTGCTCCAGGACTGACCAGAACTGGTTTTGGACTAGGCAGAGGCCTCTCTGCCTCCAGAGAACAAAGAGAATCAGGGTATAAGAGGGGCACCCAGACCCCAGGAAAATTAGATCACTTTTGGGAACAAGAAGAAACCTTTGCTGAGGAGCGGAACCAAGAAGAAACTGAGGAGAGACTATCCCTAAGCTGAAGTGCTGCTTGGGGGATTGGCCTGCAGTGGTTTGCCTGACTGCCAAAGAAAGGAGAAAGGAACTTTTGCTTTGCTGTGACTTTCATCAACTTGTGAAGGATCTCCAAGGGCTTGGAAGAGAGCTTGCCCCCTGACCGAAGTCCCAGGACCATTGGACTTCACCCCTTTGTGAACTGCTGCTGGAAACTCTGTTTCAGTGGCTGCAGAGGTAGGGAGCTGTGACCGACTCTCACGACCGACTCGGTGTCCTGTAAGCACCGCATCGAAGCACCGTCTCGCCCTGCAACGCACGGCCCTGGTCTCACCGACTCCGTCAACGAGCCGCTGCCTGCACCGCATCGAGGGACAACGCGTCCTGCAACGCTTCGCTACGCCGAATCGAACTGGTCCGACCGACACGGTCACTGCTGCTGAGTTCGAGTCCTGTGACCGCACCGGAGTTGGGCACCGCTCGCACGCTTTGCGACGCACCGCCCGACTCGCACCGCTGTCCGGACTGATCGACGCCAGCTCCTGAATCCGGCTCCGTCGCCGCACAGCAACCTGCCAGCACCGCATCGAAGCACCGTCTCGCCCTGCAACGCACGGCCCTGGTCTCACCGACTCCGTCTCGACGACGTCAACGAGCCGCTGCCTGCACCGCATCGAGGGACAACGCGTCCTGCAACGCTTCCATTTTTGCATCGCGACCGCGACGAACAGCCATCCGGCTCGCACGCCCGTGCCTGCCGCTTCAAGTAAAGGTACTGTGACCGAGTCTGTCTACGCTGTGGTGGCCCGTCTCGACGCGGTCAGCTGGATTTGTTAGACTCTGTTTGTTCTCGACATCGCCGTAGCCGGAGGAGGCTACCGACTCGCACAGAACCTTGAATTAAGCCTTTTTGATCAGAACTAAGTATTCTTAACAGTATTGTGGATTATTTTTGTCGTTTATGGTCTTGTGATAAATCTATATAAAGTATACCTATTTTTATAAATATATAACCTGTGTGGTGTCCATTTGTAGTGTTGTCACTTGATTACTGTATGTGTTCACAAATGCTTTACACACTGCCTCTGAACTAAGCCTGTCTGCTCGTGCCAAGCTACCAAGAGGGTGAGCAGGGGTTATTTCGGGAGTGTACCTACTTTCCCTGACTAGACGCAAGGGTCCCTATTTGGACAAAGGTACCTACCTCTGCCAACTAGAGACCCCCAAATCTAACATTGGTGGTCAGCGGTGAGGATTCTGGACTTGCATTTGTGACTCATGTACAGTGATTGGTGAACACTACTTAGTGAGTGCAGACCAAAAACGCAACCACATACTTTTATAGCATTTTTTCTGGGATTTCCTATTTTTGCAAATGCCAAGTTCAGTCACTATGGAGAAACCAGCATCAGTAGCCTCTGTTGAGTGTGATTGGGAAGAAGAGAGGCTAGAATGCTACACCCTTAAGCAGCTCAGGCAATTCTGCAAAAAGTTTAAAGTTTCCATGACCGGACTCTCCAGGAAGGAGGACCTCCAAAAGGCGCTGAGGGCCTGGGGTCGAATCAAGGAGTGCCCCTGTGGAGGGGGCTGAGAATGCAGAAGGGCAGCTGGAGGGGCTATTGGGTCTAGGGGATAAAAGACCACCTTCCCCAGTAGGTAGCAGTGTTTCTGCCAGAGGACTGTCTCCAGAGGAGTTGGAGGACAGGAAAGAGAGTAGGATGCACGAAATGGAGCTGACCAAGCTCAAGCTGAATGGGCAGTTAGAATTCCAAATGCAAACTAGGAAATTGGCCGTAGAGGAAAAGAAAATGCAGTTTGAACATGAGAAAGTTTTGAGGGAGTTGGAATTGAAGGCCAAGAGCTTAGAGATTACTCCCTCTGGTGGCAGTGTACCGCCTGTGCCTGTTGAAGCTATGGTGTATATTCCCAAAGATGTGGTGAAGGAGTTTTTTAAAAATGATGACATAGGGCAGTGGTTCAAAGCCTATGAGGTAGCCATGTCTTCCCACCGGGTCCCTGAGAAGGATTGGGGAGCGGGGTTGTGGGGACGGTTCCTCAGTGAAGGGCGGGATACCTTGTTGGATTTGCCCTCTGAAGTCTATAATTCGTACAGCCACATGAAGGATGCCTTAATGACTAGGTATGGTTTGACCCCTGAGCTTTATAGGCAAAGGTTCAGGAACTGTAGTAAGATTGAAAGCAGTACCTGGGTTGAATATGTGACCTTCTTTTGCAGAGCCTTGGATGGTTGGGTAAAGGGTAGCAAAGCGACTGATTTTCAGGCGCTCTTTGATTTAATTGCCTGGGAGCACTTGTCCGGTAATTGTTTTCCTGAGCTACGCCAGCACCTGATTGATGGTAAGCTGACTAACCCTAGGCAGCTTGCTGAGGAGGCGGACCGCTGGGTGAGTACCCGGGTCCACAAGGGTCACGTGGGAGACTCCGCCAAGGGTGGGCAGGGTCCCCAGCAGAAGAGTGGGGGGGACAAGGGTAAACAGAAGGAGTTCCATAAAGGGCCCCAAAGTAGACCCCAAGGGAACCAAGGGAAAGGTTCCCAGCCTCCCCTGAGAAGAAGCCAGTGGCCCTGACAGGCCCCCTGTTCACCAGGGACCACTGGTATGTTACAAGTGTGGCGCCCCTGGCCACAAGGCAAACGATCCTCGTTGCCCTTTGCATGGAAAACCAGCACCCACCAGTGCAGTCCCCCGGCAGTTGGCTAGTGTAGCCCTGGGGGAGGAGTTGGGTGCCCAAGGTGGGGGGATCCCACAGTGTTTTCCCTTGTCTCATTAGGAGACTCTGAGATGGTCCCTAGGACCCCGCTGCCTGAGAACACTAAGAAATACAGGCAGTGGGTGACCATCAATGGCCATAGGGTGGAGGCTCTGAGAGACACAGGAGCCAGTGTGACAGCTGTCAAGTGTCACCTGGTGTCTAAAGAGCAGGTTATCCCTGATGCATTCTATCCGGTTGTTGCCGCTGACAACACAGAGAGTCACTGCAAGGTGGCTCAGGTTCCCTTTGAGTGGGGGGTCTCGGGTACTCTTCAAGTAGCTGTGAGGCCAGCCATGCCTGTTGACTGTTTGTTAGGGAACGATTTGGAGAGCTCACCTTGGGCTAAGGTGGAGCGGAGTGCGCATTTAGAAATGTTGGGCTTGCCTGATTGGGCATGTGTGACCACCCGGTCAATGGCAGCTAAAGGTGTTCAAGAGGACCTGGAGCCTGAGAGGGAGGCCCAGGTGCCTGCCGGAGAGAGGAGGCAGGGGGCGCGGGAAACCGGCCCCCGAAGTTCCCACGGTCCAGGAGGAGGCAGACCCTGAGGGGGATGCCCTGGAGCCTACAGGGGAACAGGTAGCTGAACTGGGGGACCTACCTGAGCTGACCCATTGGCAGCAAGAAGGAGGACCCTCCAGGGAAGAGTTCTGCAAGGAGCAGAACACATGCCCTTCTCTCGTGGGTCTGAGGCAACAGGCCACAGACCAGGCAGCAGGTGATCAGTCTGGATCACATTGGGTTTACTGGGAGAATGGTCTCCTGTATTCAGAGCCTAAGGTTGCTGAGCCTGGGTCAGCCCGTGTGCTGGTGGTACCCCAGCGCTTCAGAGCCTTCCTACTGGGGTTGGCTCATGATGTACCGTTAGCGGGACATCTGGGGCAGGTCAAGACCTTTGACAGGCTTGTTACCCATTTCTATTGGCCCCAGATGCGCAGGAGTGCCGCCACTCACTGCAGGACATGCCAGACTTGCCAGGCAAGTGGAAAGAGTGGGAGGAAGCACAAGGCTCCTCTCCAGCCATTCCCTGTGGTCAGCACCCCTTTGAACGGGTGGGTATTGACATTGTGGGGCCACTGGACCCCAAGACAGCCATGGGCAACAGGTTTATCCTGGTCTTGGTGGACCATGCCACCCGGTACCCTGAAGCCATCCCTCTGAGGACAGTGACGGCCCCCGTGGTGGGACGGGCACTGATGGGAATTTTCTCACGTGTGGGATTCCCTCAAGAGGTGGTGTCTGACAGAGGTACCAACTTCGTGTCCAAGTACATGAAGTCCCTGTGGCAGGAGTGCGGTGTAACTTACAAGTTCACCACTCCTTACCACCCTCAAGGAAATGGGCTGGTTGAGAGATTCAACCGGACCCTCAAGGGCATGATTATGGGTCTGGAAGAACCCATGAGGCGTAAATGGGACGTCCTCTTACCATGCCTGTTGTTTGCATACCGGGAGGTGCCACAGAAGTCTCTAGGGTTCAGTCCCTTTGAGCTCCTCTATGGACACCCGGTGCGAGGACCTCTGAGTTTGGTCAAGGAAGGCTGGGAGCAATCTCCCAGGAAACCTCCCCAGGATGTATACAGTTACATGCTGGCCTTCCGGAACCAGACTAGGCGTTTCAGAGAACTTGCTGAGGCAAATCTGGAAGCCAGCCAGGAGGAGATGAAGCGGTGGTACGACCAGAATGCCACTCTGGTAGAGCTTCAGCCTGGTCAGAAAGTGTGGGTCATGGCCCCTGTGGAGCCTTGTGCGCTCCAGGACAGGTGGACCGGCCCCTTTACGGTGGTGGAGCGCAAGAGTCCAGTTACCTATTTGGTGGACTTGCAGTCTCCCAGGAACCCCTTGCGGGTCCTGCATGTGAACCGCCTGAAGCCCCACTTGGAGAGGTCCCAAGTGGGCATGCTCTTAGCTACAGATGATGGAATGGAGGAGGAGACCGAGCCTCTTCCTGACCTCCTGTCAGCCCGAGAGCAAGATGGATCAGTGGAGGGAGTAAACCTCTCTACCTCCCTGACACCTGAGCAGCAGGGTGACTGTCGCCAACTGTTGGGACAGTTCCCTGACCTGTTCTCCCTGGTTCCCAGTGTCACTCATTGGTGCGTCCATGATGTGGACACTGGGGACAGTCTTCCTGTGAAGCACAAGGCTTACAGGGTGACTGACAGGGTCAGAGCCTGCATCAAGGAGGAGGTCTCCAAGATGTTTGCGCTAGGGGTCATTGAGTCCTCTAACAGCCCTTGGGCCAGCCCAGTGGTCTTGGTTCCAAAGGCTGCAGCGCCTGGTGCCACACCAGAACTCCGGTTCTGTGTGGACTACAGGGGACTCAATTCCGTCACCAGGACTGACGCCCACCCCATCCCCAGAGCTGATGAGCTCATAGATCGGTTAGGGGCTGCGCGGTACCTCAGCACGTTTGACTTAACGTCTGGGTACTGGCAGATCGCCTTGACTGATGGGGCAAAAGAGAGGTCAGCATTCTCCACACCAGATGGGCACTACCAGTTCCGGGTGATGCCCTTTGGGATGAAGAATGCCCCTGCCACCTTTCAGAGGTTGGTCAACCAGGTGTTGGTTGGACTGGAGGATTTCAGTGCCGCCTACCTGGATGACATCGCAGTGTTCAGTGCCAGTTGGGAAGAACATCTGCGCCACCTCTGGGAAGTGTTGATGGCACTGCGGAGGGCAGGCCTCACAATCAAGGCGAGTAAGTGCCAGATTGGGCAGGGTTCTGTGGTGTACTTGGGACACCAGGATGGGAGCGGCCAGGTGGCGCCCTCCAACCGAAAATTGATACCATTCTGGCTTGGGAGCCCCCAAGACCCAGACAGAGGTGAGAGCCTTCCTAGGACTCACCGGGTATTACCGGAGATTCGTCAAGGGGTATGGCAGCATTGTTGCCCCCTTGACAGAGCTGACTTCCAAGAAGCAGCCCAGGAAAGTGATTTGGACTGACGCCTGTCAAGAAGCTTTTGACACCTTGAAGACTGCCATGTGCACGGCGCCTGTGCTCCAGGCACCCAACTTCTCCAATGAGTTCATTGTTCAGACCGACGCTTCAGAGCATGGTGTAGGGGCTGTTCTATCACAGATCAATGAGGAGGGCCTAAACCAACCTGTAGCCTTCATCAGTAGGAGGTTACTTCCCCGGGAACAGAGATGGAGTGCTATCGAGCGTGAGGCATTTGCTGTGGTCTGGGCACTGAAGAAGCTGAGACCATACCTGTTTGGGACTCACTTCCGGGTTCAGACAGACCACAGGCCCCTCAGATGGTTGATGCAGATGAGGGGTGAGAATCCAAAGCTATTGAGGTGGTCCATTTCCCTACAGGGGATGGACTTTACGGTGGAACACCGCCCTGGTACAGAACACGCCAATGCTGATGGTCTGTCCAGATTTTTCCGCCTTAGTGATGAGAACTCCCTAGGGGTAGGGTAGTTCTCCCCACATTTCAGCTGGAGGGGACACGTGTTAGACCTGGCGTCCTTGGCGTGGGTCTCCCTTCCATTTTTTCGTAATGCCTCCACGGTTGCCGATATGTTTTTGCTGGACTAGATGCTCATGGGCACTTTGCCGCTGCTAATCAGTGCCAAAGTGCAAGTGCTCCCTATCGTTAATTGATATATGTATTAGTGACTCCATGATTGGATGATTGGTTTACTTGTCAGTCCCTAGTACAGTGCACTCAGGGTGCCCAGGGCTTGTAAATCCAATGCCGCTGGTGGGCTTGCAGCACTGGTTGTGCCACCCACAGAAGCGGCTTGTAAAATGTGTCTCAGGCCTGCCATCGCAGAGCCTGTGTGCAGCCTAGGGCTGCCATGTCGACTTGGTGAGTGCACCCACTTACCGGTCCCTAAACCTTCCCTTTACTGCATGTTGGTCACCCCTAAAGTAGGCCCTAGGGCAGGGTGCATTGTAAGTATAAGGTAGGACATGCCCTGGTGTGTGTGGCATGTCCTAATAGTGAATTACAGCCATTTTCGTTTTTCACTATTGCAAGGCTACCTGCTCCCATAGGCCAGAATGGGCAGACTGACTATTACACCTTATAGTCAGAACTGTCCCAGGGAGCATGGTAGAAAAAACGAATTTAGTATGCCTGAACTCAGGATGATAAAATACATCTTTTAGTGAAGTTGGTTTTAACATTCTGTGTTTGAAAATACCACTTTTAGAAAGTGGGTATTTTCTTGCCTAACTATCCAAGCCTGCCTCTGCTAGGTTGTGTATTCCTTGTCTGGAGATTGAGTGACAGGGGCTGAGGGTGGCTACAGGAGACAGGGTGAGTCAGCACAGGGCTGAATAGAAAGATCTGCATCCAGAGTGGAGGGAGGAGTTGCCCTTGGGTCTGAATAGGGCTGTGCCTGCCTTCCACAATGCTGGCTCCACCTCCTGCCGGGCGGCTGAGCACTCTGCCCCACATTCTGAAAGGAAATGCGGCTGTCCGAGGCCCCCGCAGGCGGCCACTAGCGAGGGCAGCCCTCTAGTGCCAGCTGGGCACCCCACACCCCCGCAGGGACTCAGGGAGGAGTCCCCCAAGCCTTGGCGCAGCGCGCTAGGCGAGCATCACTTCCGGGGCGCGAGGACAGGGGGAGGGGTATATATTCCTCCCCCCACCATCTTGTCGTCCTCTTTCGCGCGCCCGGACACGCCGTCTGGTCTTGTGGTGGTCGGCGTGGTTGCGGTCTCCTTGCCCCCGCTGGACACGCTGTGTCTGCAGCGCGCCTCGGGTGTTGTGTACCCGGGACCAAGTGGTGGTCGTCACGCGCGGTGAGTTTGGGGGGCAGGGAGTACCTTTTGGGCCTTCTTTCGCCGCTGAGCATTTTGGCCAGGGGCGAGTCAGGCTTGGATTGGGCTTGGATGGGCTGAGAAGGGGGTTTGAGGTGATGCGAAGGGCCGGTTGCTCGGCCCTCGGTCTGGCGGCGCGTGGAGTGGGCATCGAGGTTCGGCGCCATCTGGTCAGGCCTTCTAGTACCGCTCACGCGTCGGGTCAGTGGTTGCCTTCGGCGCGTTTGGCGGCGAGTTCCCCCCTCCCCTTTGTGGGTGCCATTGTCCGCAGGACACGCTGGCATGCCCCCGGTCTGGCGGGTATCTCCAGGGTTGTGGCTTTAGGCTGCACCATGTATTGACCGCTGGTGGCGTGGCGCGAGAGACCCCGGTGGTGAGCCCAAAGCGGTGGTCTGCGAGTGGGCTGCGCGGTAGCGTGGGGGTCGGGACACGCACTCCCTTTGTTTTGGGGCGGGCCAGATGGTCGATGCCGAGGCATCTGCTGAACACGCTTTCAAGCATCCAAAGCGAGGTTGAGGAGCCGAGCCAGCGTCAGGCCTCTTGTTCGTGGCCAACTAGGTAGTGCCTGCACAGCATTTGTTATTTCAGCTTGCTAGGGGACCCTGCATGAAAGGGCTCTGCTCGCTCCCCTGGCTGTGAGTTTCCTAGCCGGGCTGCGGGCGTTAAGGGACCTTGGGTTGGGGCAGCGCCAGGAAGTTGGGAGCTTCGGGCACGAAGCAGATCGGACCGGGCGCTCCTGCCCTCTAGTGCCGGGTGCTGTGGTGCTGCTGCGGGGGCTCTAGTTTAAATAATATCCCCGAGCGCACTCCCTGCATCCAGGTCGATGGTAATCACCAAGGCATTACTGCCCAGCCCTGATGGGGATCCAGGCGCCCGCCCACATTGAGCAATGTCTATATATGTATTTGGGATATGGCAGGTGAGCCTGGCTAGTCCCATTGGCCAGTGAAATCATATTTGCTTACCGCCTGGGTCAAGGGCTCTACCGGTACGGGCAGTTGTATTAGAGGACCACGGGAGATTTGACTCACTGGTGATGCAATCGTTTTCATTAAATTGGGCATTGTGCAGGCTCTGCCCGGACTGAGCGCATTGGCTCCAAGCATATTGGTCATTGCGGCATTCAATAATTTGGGCGCCGGTGTGCAGCACGTTGTCCGCCAGGTGCCGTAGCTCTGGGGGAAGGTTTGTTTAATCAAGCGAGTTTGCGCCCCGTTATGCCCACTTTTTCGAGGGTGATTGCATGCGTGGTCGCTCAGGTTCGCTCGTTTTCTACCATATGTATATATGGTGATTTGCCCCGAGTATTTGGCGTAGCTTGGTCTGGGGAGAGCGGGAAACAGGCTCTCTGATGTCTCCGCTTCGGGCGCTGTGCGGGAATCATGGAAACAGGGGTGGCTATTTCTTGCTGACGGTTGGAGGATGCTGCCCGGGCAACAGCTGCAGGAGTAGCGAGGTAGGAGAGTCCTCACTCCCCCGCAGCCAGCCATCAAGTGTTCCGCTAGTGTGGTGTTGACGGTGTTGGTGGGGGCGGGCACCGAGGTCGTAAACACGGTGCTGGGGGGTGTTTCTCCAGTTTCAGCACGGGAGGCCCGACGCGCTGGGCCTGATTTGGTTTCGTTTTGGTGGTGCCTGGAGGTGTCGGTAATGTTTTTACACTGGGTGGTGCGGGAGACACGTGGCAGAGGGGTCGCACTTTTGTGACGCCCGGGTGGTCAGTGCCCCAGGGCTCGTACGTCTGTTGGCTGTCTGCATTGCAGCTGGTTTGTGGCCTAGGCTTGGCACCGGCACACCGGGGAGTGCTCTGCCTCTTGTAGTAGTGCTGGTGCGTGCAAATACACGCCATGGATTCTAGTTAGTCGCAGAGAGCGAGGTCTATTTGGGTGTGCCTTTCGTCAATGGCTGCAGCCATGAACGGAGGTGTACTTTCTCTACGCGTTAAGGGCTGGCGTGATCCTGTGGGGAGGCCCTATAGTCATGGGTTATGCTGACCTATTGTGTTTGCTTACGGTATCATAAAAACTTACGGTAGCATAAATATTTTACGGTGTTTAGCTGAAAGGGCACAAGAGCAAGTCGTCCCCTGTTGTAAGGTAACGAGCGCTCATATAAGCGAGCCAAACATTTTGTCACGGCGATGCAAGAGGGGGAGGGGCGCCCAGGATGTTTTGGGAGCCCTTGGGCTGTGGTGCCCTCCGCCGTTTGCGCAGTGCGCCAACTGAACTGAAAGAATTCGTTGTGCCTGTTACTTGCACTAAATATCATGTGTCATGGGGGATGAGGTATTTGCAGGGTGGCCACAAACTTATCTAACTGATGTTAAATTTTCCAGGCCGCGTCTCGAACTAGTGGCAGTATATACAACAAGTGGGTCTCCAGCACAGAGCCCATGCTATGGTTTGTTGAGTCGCCTTTGTGTAGTTCGATCATTGGAGGCAGTTGCGACTGCACTATGGAGCTGTGCCTCGTGGCCCATGATCCCAGCTGGCTGGTTCGTGTATGGCATCTGCATTCCCTCTTTTGTGTGCATGGCGTCCGCTTTCGGGCAGTCTAGCGGGGGCCGGTGGTGAGTACTGACCCCGCAGGTTCATTGGTCAAATTCGTGTGGTCTCAACCCGGGGAACAATTGAGCAGCGTGGTGAGTGCATGCAGCTAATTGTTGTACTGTAAGTATGGCTCTGTCTAGTAGAGCAGTGCTTAGCCTCAACCTGTTTAGTAAGTCAAGGAAATACGATCGCAATTTGATCATAATTTCTATTTTGATTCGCATTTTGCAAATTGTTTGCTTTTACACGATTGTTGATGGAGGGGCCAACATACATGGAAATCCACCTGTATAATACGAGCACGTAGGATTGTTAGCAATCGCTAACTTCGCTGGGCGCTTTTGCTGTCAGTGTTGACAGAGGACCTCTGGTGTATTCTTGTTTATGGCCATTCCGCGCCTTTGAGTGGGCAGGGGATCTTGGCTCAATTTGGCCCATGGGCAGGGTTGCCGCGTGCTCTCCATGGCACAGGGGCGGTACTGTTAGGAGAACGGCGGGATGTGGGTCCCTCCTTGTTTTGCATTGCTGGGGCAACAGGGGTTTTTGGTGCTCCGCATTGCGGTGGGCATTACATGGAAGTAAGTGTTCGGGGTAACGTGGCGTTCTTTCTCGTTTCACCAGTTTCAGGTTTTCATCGTGATTTGTACTGACATTTTGGGCTAACCTGTGTTGGCATGTTGGTGGACTTAGGGTCACGCAACAACTGCAACAGGGAGGGGTCTTCCGATACATTATACATGGTTTAGGATCCAGGCCACGGAGTGGCTGCGTGACACTCTGGTGTTGGAAGGGTTAGCCGGTTGGCAGGCAGTCTAGATCGGGGTTCCTAGTTCGGGCCTGTCCAAGCATGGGTTCAAGTGCCAGATGTCGGCCCTGGGATATTTAGCACAGGCCTGCAGAACAGATCGTGGCGAATCTGGTGAATACAGTGGGCTCACTCCGCAGGGTAGTAAGCAAGAGCCCAGCACTTTTCCATGGGGCTGTAGGGTGGCGCAGGCAACTATGTTGTCACAGCCAAACAACAAAGTTTTCATTAACGCCGCAAGTGCAGGGGCATGGGGGCCTCATGAGAGTAACCAGCCCACTGCACCCTTACAATGTACTGTGTAACCCAACTTGAGGGGAGGGGTACTTTACTTTTGCACTTTCAACCATAAGCCAAGTTTACTTCACGGGGCTCTGCTCACACTGATGTGGGCCAAGATCACACACAGTATAGGATGAGAGTGAGGGGTCAGTCATATATGGCGATTTATGAGTATTTGCCAGAGGTAGCGAATGTGACCTCACAGACTTGATCAGTGATAATCTCATGGTTCATCTTTTGTCCCTATTGCGGACAGGCTCTGTTTTGCAAAGAATAGTACTTTGTCTCATTCGAGTGCCGCACTTGCCTCTTTCGCAGTATAACGAGGTCAAGTTTGTCTCCTATGCGGGATTGTGCGCCGCCAGTCCGTTTGCAATAGGGCTGCTGCTTTGTTGCGGGAGTGCGGAGGGACTCCGGTGGTCTCTACAGTTCCCTGATAAACTGCTTCTAGTGGTTTCGTCTGGCTACAGCTGGGTTTTTACACACATGTCGTCATGTTTATTGGCTGGCGCAGCACCTGGTCATCAGTCCGTACCCTCGTACTGGGGATCACCCAGGGAAAAGGGCACATTAGTGCTTAGTCACCCATGAATGATATGTACAAACTGGCACGCCGTGCGTTGGGGTTCGTGCCACCCAGAGCTGGGGGCGTATGTGGGCACACGCATTGCCCGTGCATTATGCTCTGGCCGGTTTGTTTAATCTTTTCATAGGGAAGAGATATGCAGGGTACCTAATCGCTCACAGCATGGCACACCAAGGGACGCAAACCGGGTTGTTACCCATAAATGTTTTATAATATATGCTTTGGGGCACCTGTAGCAGTGAGGGATGCTTCCTGAGTGCCTAGGACTTGAGGTTTGGTAGCACTCCCCTCCCCCTGGGCTTTCAGCAGAATGGCAACAGTCTAGTGCAGGTCAAAGGGGGATTCCTGCGCGGTGCTGGTAGACTGTAACGTACCGGTAAGGGCATGTTACTACTAAAGCCGTCCCAAAGTTTTGGGGTCAAAATGGGTGGAGCAGTAAGACTACAGGCATTGGGAAGCTTTTAGCATTCCCCCATTCAAGGGCAGCTATCTGTACAGAATTACCAGCGAGTGGGGTAACATTCACCGGTTATTCAGCGCCATCATGTCTCCGCCCCTTGACACAGCTCAATTCCTGCATGCCCCTGTGAGGGAGGTTACTGCCAGTGCCTTAATTGGCACCAATGCTTCAGACCTCCATTCCATCCCACGAGTCCTAGTAGTGCTCCCACCAAGTCGGACGCTATAGAGAAGTTGGAAACATGGCGACTAGCATTGGCACGATCGCCGAACCTCACATGGGCCTTACAAATCCAGTTTCAGCATAGGTACTAGTGGTGAAACCCCGGCATATGGGATTTGGTTGACCACAAAGGAGAGAACTGGTTAATATGTTGGTTATGTCATTGAATTGGACGATATGTACACAGCAACAGGTGGATAGGGCATGGGTGCATGCGGCACATTTGTTAATGGTGCTGGATAATTATTGTTTTCTCTAGGTAACTGGGATCTCGTGCCCAGGTGCTGTCTTTTTTTGGCCGTCAGTTACCAGCCAAAATGGTGGGAGATTCAATTTTACATTTACTCTGCTGTGTTACGCTAAGTGCAGTTCCTACCGGCAGCCAACGGGGTTGTGCTAACTGAGCTGTAGGACAGTGGCCCGATTGACCCAGTGAGTTATGCAATCCCTGTGAGGTCATGATGAGGTTTGGTAGCACAGGGTAATAGTGGCAGATGAAACTAAGTTTCTCCCGTATGGTCGACACAAAGGGTAATAAAAACAACCTGGTATGGAGTCCCTTCTGTAATGTGCCACTATGGGAGTGCAGTTGGCACATTAAATTCACACTGCCTCTGGGATAAGCCAAAGTCCCTGCCTGGCCACCAAGGGGTGGGCAGGTGTCCGCTTAAGTATGTACTCCCTTCTCCTGACTAGAGAGGTGGGCTCGGACATGCTTAGGTGCATACCCTAGCCAACCAGAAACTCTATTTACTACATGGTAGAGAATGCATAGGAGTTGTTTGCAGTCCATTCGCATCCGCCCCACAGGGCGAATGCTTTAGGGCACAAGGTTTGTGGAGGGCTCCTGTTTGGGAGGGTGATTAAAGGGACACAGGTGGTGTGACGGCAAAGCGAGACTGTCAGCGATGCTGGGTAGGAGGTTCCGTATCACCTACCAGAAGGGTGCCAGGCGGCAAAACCAGTAAATAATGTTTAAGCATGATATAGATGCGGGTCAGGAAAGGTTTGTCAAAGGTATTACACTTATGCCTGGCATTCACAACCCATCCACACCAAGCCTATTGCCCAAGTCCTGGGCCGCATACACACAGCCCGGTACTAGGCACCTGCGGTTGTCAGGCCATGAGTTACTAAATTACAACTGTACAGTGGGCATACTTGCTGACCGGGCAGATGGCTACGGCCTCCAAGGGCTGAATAGTCAGACACCAGTCGCCTCAATCACAGGAACACGACCAGCATAACTTGAATCTTTGCCTTGAGAAAGCCCTCGGCCGATGGGCCACCCGGGCGAAACACGTGTCGACTGTTTTGTCTTATGCCTGTTTTTGTCTTATGCATGTGAATAAGAATAAACACCAGGCATTTGAAACCTACCAAAGAAATATTGGAAATTATTCCGTCTACTAAACACAAGTTAAGAAGGCACAACCCTCCACCCCCCTACCTAAACCAGTAGCAGTGAGTGTGGTTTGCCCACAGTGCAGTTGTTAGAAGAATTTAAATTACATGTACAGGTTATGCTGAACTTGCTACCAGCGGGTCTAGTGTGTGAGCGGGTCAACTGAGCAGGTAATTTTCCACCGCTGGGGTTGCCCTGGGGTGGGCAGTGCGAACACCCCTGCCCCCCTATCCGGGGGCTCTCGCAGGGAGTGTTCTAGCCTGTCGACTTTTCCTGCAGTTAAGGTCAAATGCCCTGCCCGGTTAGCTATATTAGCCTCACTGGGCGGGGGTGCTGTCAGCTAACACATTGTGCTGCGTCCCCAAGAAAGGGGGGAACAAGGTGCCAAGCACAAAAGGCAAGGCGAGCAGCGTGAACCCCCCCCCTCCTATTCGGGAACATTCTGGGATGAAGGGCAAAGTAGGACTCAGCCAATCCTTAAAGTTAGGCACCATATGGCAGCCAGTGCGCACTGCATTAATCACACGGATTCTCTAGCTGGTATCCCTAGGGGGTTCACCACGAAGGGAGCTGAGCTGGCGAAATTCCCATAAGAAATAAGGGATGCACGGCAAGGGCAGGAGGGCACCCTGGCTCATCGTCACACACGTCTAGTTATGGACATTCCTGTGCGTCACGAGTTAGAAAGCAAATGGACGGTGCAAAGGTTAAAGTATAATCCTTCTCGCCCGAATAGCCAGAAGTAGGCAGGTGGATGTGGGAGCGGTCTCCCAACAAGCGGGCAGCTGTCCCTTAAGTGGGGACACAGGTGCGCTAGACACACCGTCCTAGTAGGACGGCAGCTAGGTGAGCTCAGCAAATTCATGGGGCAATGTGAGCCAGGGAATCTGATCTGCCCCGCCCAGAGCTGGCACGGGGCTGAGTTATGTATGTGAAGTAGTGGAACTTTCCCACAGGAGGGTGGATAGTTTTGGCACAAATTCACAGGGCAGAAGGGCCTTTGTGTTGCATTAGACACTAGCTGATCCAGGCTATCGGCAAGGGCTATTGTGATACAGATGGGGTTCATCTAGCACCAGTGGGAGGGATCTCTTCCCTAGCTTTGCAGGAGGCCTGGAAATGAGAGGTTTCAGGTAAGAAAGGAGATTTTGGTGGGGGGCTCTGGCGGCGACGGTGGCCACCTCCAGAGCTGTGGCGGAGTTACAGGGCGATCTGGAAGCAGAGGGGTACAGAAGGGTACCTCTGCGCGGCACCATGGTGGGTGCCAGAGCCAAATCCTAGGAGCCTCATGGAAGGTTCCTAGAAAACCGTGTTGGCGCCCCGTTAGTCCTTCGGGCGGTTGTGGGCCTGAACAACCGGGGGGTTTGCTATGCTACGCTCCGCCCTGAAAGGGGCGTGAGTAATAAGGAACCATGTGTCACGTGATCCGGGAAGAGGATCACCAGAAGTGGCAGCACAGATGGGGTTCGCCCCAGTGCTGCTTGGCTCATCAGGCGGGCAGGCGGCCCAGACGGTTGCCTGCCCTTGGATCGCCCGTAAGATAACCCACCATATTACATAACGGTGTATGTAATAAACCTGCAGCAATTTTACCCAAACAAGAAATGTGTTGTGTGTTTATTTATGAGCATGCATGTTACGTTGGAGGGGTGGGGCAGGTTGCCAATGCTGGTACTATGCGGCTGTCCGAGGCCCCCGCAGGCGGCCACTAACGAGGGCAGCCCTCTAGTGCCAGCTGGGCACCCCACACCCCCGCAGGGACTCAGGGAGGAGTCCCCCAAGCCTTGGCGCAGCGCGCTAGGCGAGCATCACTTCCGGGGCGCGAGGACAGGGGAGGGGTATATATTCCTCCCCCACCATCTTGTCGTCCTCTTTCGCGCGCCCGGACACGCCGTCTCCCACCCTACCGCTTACCCGGCGTGGTTCGTGGCAGGCAGGAGGCAGAGAATGTTGTAATGTTGTCTTTTTTCGTTGCAGGCGGAGTTACAGGGCGATCTGGAAGCAGAGGGTACAGAAGGGTACCTCTGCGCGGCACCATGGTGGGTGCCAGAGCCAAATCCTAGGAGCCTCATGGAAGGTTCCTAGAAAACCGTGTTGGCGCCCCGTTAGTCCTTCGGGCGGTTGTGGGCCTGAACAACCGGGGGTTTGCTATGCTACGCTCCGCCCTGAAAGGGGCGTGAGTAATAAGGAACCATGTGTCACGTGATCCGGGAAGAGGATCACCAGAAGTGGCAGCACAGATGGGGTTCGCCCCAGTGCTGCTTGGCTCATCAGGCGGGCAGGCGGCCCAGACGGTTGCCTGCCCTTGGATCGCCCGTAAGATAACCCACCATATTACATAACGGTGTATGTAATAAACCTGCAGCAATTTTACCCAAACAAGAAATGTGTTGTGTGTTTATTTATGAGCATGCATGTTACGTTGGAGGGGTGGGGCAGGTTGCCAATGCTGGTACTAGAAGGAGTCAGAAAAACAAAGTGCTCCAGGACTGACCAGAACTGGTTTTGGACTAGGCAGAGGCCTCTCTGCCTCCAGAGAACAAAGAGAATCAGGGTATAAGAGGGGCACCCAGACCCCAGGAAAATTAGATCACTTTTGGGAACAAGAAGAAACCTTTGCTGAGGAGCGGAACCAAGAAGAAACTGAGGAGAGACTATCCCTAAGCTGAAGTGCTGCTTGGGGGATTGGCCTGCAGTGGTTTGCCTGACTGCCAAAGAAAGGAGAAAGGAACTTTTGCTTTGCTGTGACTTTCATCAACTTGTGAAGGATCTCCAAGGGCTTGGAAGAGAGCTTGCCCCCTGACCGAAGTCCCAGGACCATTGGACTTCACCCCCTTTGTGAACTGCTGCTGGAAACTCTGTTTCAGTGGCTGCAGAGGTAGGAGCTGTGACCGACTCTCACGACCGACTCGGTGTCCTGTAAGCACCGCATCGAAGCACCGTCTCGCCCTGCAACGCACGGCCCTGGTCTCACCGACTCCGTCAACGAGCCGCTGCCTGCACCGCATCGAGGGACAACGCGTCCTGCAACGCTTCGCTACGCCGAATCGAACTGGTCCGACCGACACGGTCACTGCTGCTGAGTTCGAGTCCTGTGACCGCACCGGAGTTGGGCACCGCTCGCACGCTTTGCGACGCACCGCCCGACTCGCACCGCTGTCCGGACTGATCGACGCCAGCTCCTGAATCCGGCTCCGTCGCCGCACAGCAACCTGCCAGCACCGCATCGAAGCACCGTCTCGCCCTGCAACGCACGGCCCTGGTCTCACCGACTCCGTCTCGACGACGTCAACGAGCCGCTGCCTGCACCGCATCGAGGGACAACGCGTCCTGCAACGCTTCCATTTTTGCATCGCGACCGCGACGAACAGCCATCCGGCTCGCACGCCCGTGCCTGCCGCTTCAAGTAAAAGGTACTGTGACCGAGTCTGTCTACGCTGTGTTGGCCCGTCTCGACGCGGTCAGCTGGATTTGTTAGACTCTGTTTGTTCTCGACATCGCCGTAGCCGGAGGAGGCTACCGACTCGCACAGAACCTTGAATTAAGCCTTTTTGATCAGAACTAAGTATTCTTAACAGTATTGTGGATTATTTTTGTCGTTTATGGTCTTGTGATAAATCTATATAAAGTATACCTATTTTTATAAATATATAACCTGTGTGGTGTCCATTTGTAGTGTTGTCACTTGATTACTGTATGTGTTCACAAATGCTTTACACACTGCCTCTGAACTAAGCCTGTCTGCTCGTGCCAAGCTACCAAGAGGGTGAGCAGGGGTTATTTCGGGAGTGTACCTACTTTCCCTGACTAGACGCAAGGGTCCCTATTTGGACAAAGGTACCTACCTCTGCCAACTAGAGACCCCCAAATCTAACAGTCTGCTTGTAATCTCGCCTCTCCTTTTCACTCTTCCCTGGGGCTTGGGATTAACCTATACTTGAGGATTCACTCAACTCCTTCTAAGTATCGGTGGTTTCTTCTGGGTCCTAGTAACAGACATTTTCCCAGTGTAAAAATCTTTCGGGTTTTGCACCCTCACTTTTTTTAAACAAGGACACAAGTCTCCTTCCTGTAGCACAATTCCGCTAACACGTTAACTTGGCTGAGGCATTCTCTGTGTTCGGCAAAGGCGAGCTCTTACCCCGCCTGCGGGTACATTTGTTATTACAGAAAAATTTCCACCAGCCTGTGGAGGCCTATACTCCTAAAACTTTTCAGGGTCTTCAAAAAATTGTTGCCCTTTCTTTCCTTGGGGCCAGGTGGCCCTCCATATGCTTCTCCCGGGCCCCACGCTAGGAACATGTCTAAGGACAGCACAATTTCATAATACTGTTCGTGCACCAGTAGTGCGCTACCTGGCTCGAGCATATATTTGGAATCCAGATTATACTTTTTCTTTTTTTTGAGTAGCTAAAGAAAAATTCACACAGAGGAGCCATGCAAATAGATGAAATTATGTGAACCCTGAATAGAGGTAATCCTCATGGATCCTACTGTACCAAGGTGACTCAGAACAACCACACCTCCACCTAGATTGTAGTAAGAAATATTGAATCCTAAATATTGAACAAACAGAATTTCCTTACCACAACATCGAGTGACAAAATATCGGAAGGTAAATGCACAGACGGAGGTGAGGATTTACTATTCTTAGCACCACAACCCACGAACCTCAAAGATATATTTCACCAAGATATGTATATGTAGAGTTTGGTACAGAAAATGTATGGAAACCTACCTTTCGATATTTTATCCCTTGATATTGTGGCAAACATATTCGATCTCATCGATACTTGGGTTTCGATATTCCCAGCCCTCATCCGCAACTATGTACTCTTAGATCACATCTTCCTTCACCCCATCACCTCACCCCTCACTACTTTATCTCTCTATCCAAAAATCAGGCAGTCGTCAATGAGTCTGATCCAACTCAACCCCAGCTGCTTTTGCTTTCAGTTTGCATTTCTTCAATCCCCCTCTTGGTCCTCACACACCCCATAAGTCTTTGCTCTCTTTTTATCCAGCCCTATGAAATTCATACAACTCCCTCCTAATATTTCTGAGCTTTGGAATGACACCGGTAGTTGCACTTTGACAATCCTGTTTTTTTTTAGGCAGAGAGGTCCAGCGGAGACGATATACATCATCATCTCCAACTCCAGTGTCGTTTGGCATTTGTTAATCGAGTTTGTATACGACAAAATGATGAAAATACTCATGCCCCGCAGCATGTTTCTTGCGGTTTGAATTTTAAGACGTAAAAGAAAAATATAGGGCCACATTACGATGGGCGACGGATTGCCACCAACAGGCTGTCGGTGGTGGTCCCTCCGCCATTGCAATGCGGATTTCCCCCCGCCATATTTTGATGGCGGGGGGAAGCATGGCGGTCGGAAAGACTGACCGCCACGGTCCAGATGGGCGGATCAAATCCGACCACCCGTCGGACCAAGTGCAACTCCCTGCATTGCGGTGGTCCCTGCCAGGCACCGCCGTAGGGATTATGATATCCCTTTCCCCCAGTTGTTCTGCAGCGGTCAACCTGCTGCAAAACGGCTTGTGGAAACGAATTTGGGGGCCCGTAGTGGGCCCCGCTTAATCCCTGGGGCAGGGACATGTAACCTGGGGGATACCTATGGTGCCCCCCTACATATCCGTGCACCATTTGGCAGGCATCGCATGGTACCTGCCACGTAGTGCAGGGATATGTCTGCACCCTATTTTTTGTATTGCGGCGGGGGCTGCTGACCGCATCCCCGCCACAATGCAAAATATAGGTAATGCGACCGCCGTGGTGGCGGTCGCATCATTATTCGGATTGTTGGTGTGCCGCCTCATAGGCGGCCGGTCCCAAATCCGATACGATGGCGGACGGACTCAAGACCGTCCGCCATCGTAATGGGGCCCAAAGTTCCACAAAAGCATTGTGTACAGGCATGGCCAATCGTGATTAACTTGTAGCGTTACCATGCAGTACTGTTAAAAATAAAAAACAGCCTCTCTCACAGTGGCCGAAATTCTGATCCAATAAGTGTCGGTGTTCTCTGGTGGAAGTGCTTAGCTTTTAAATTCACATGAGTGTGAAGATGCATCTGCATGGCGCTATACAATAAACTCACTCACTAGGGCTGGCATTAGCCCAGCCCTCTCGATTTTACTAAAATTATTTTTTATAATATACTTACATGAATGGGCTTTTAGCCATTCATCTTCATCCATTGGTCTGCAGTGTCATTCACATATTAATTCCGTCCACTATAGGATACAGCATGGGGTAATAGTCAGTACACCTCATCCACAGGCTAACTTCACTGTGGGTGGTGGCATTCTGCACTTTAATAAGGAGCATATCCATTCAAAAAGTAGTGTAATGCAGCACAATGAATTAATATGACAATGTGCTTTTTTGAGACCAAAAATATATATTTTGCTTTCAGACAACTTTATTTTATATTGGTGCAGGTCTGCAGGTCACCTCTAATAACATTTTACAAAAACCATGACAAAACAAAAGAAGCACTGATAAAGTGAAAAGACAGGCAGGCAATGCCACACCTACTGGCTTTCCTTGTGCTTGTTTATTTCATGTATCCAGTTACGAAACACTGAAGTGTTTCCTCTGTGCAGTTAATGATCCACTACAATGAACTAGAATGCCTGGAAAGCTTGAGGCACAGCAGCAGGCAGTGTGTGGAACCTGGTACTCTGAGTGAGCTGCTTGGCCACGCAATAAAATTCTGACAATCAAGTAGTTCAGTTCACAGTATGCGTTATACAAAAGAGTTCATTAACGGCCACCTATTTGCTCCATTATTTTGCTTAAAGTTGGTGATTACTACTAATTGCCTTGTAACACTATAATATATGTACACTGGAAGGCTGCCATGTAATCTCCTGGCATAAAGTGTCACTTGCCAACCATGGTTCCAAGATCCGCCTGCCTCCAGGCTATAACTAAAGTACCTACCACTGCTTGTGCCTTGGTTGATAGGGAATGAAGCTGATAGGCAGTGTAGGAAAGTACCTCTTTTTGAAATGGTCACCCCCACTTTTTGCCTGGTATTTGATGCAGTTTTGACAGAAGCGCACTGCGTTCCTGCTTACCACGTCCCAAGTGCCAGATCTCTTTCCCTAAAACTGTACAATTTTTTTCCCCAGTTGGCAATACCTTTGGAATTCCCTGTAAGTCCCTAGTAAATGGCACTCCTGGTACCTAGGGCAAGGAGGCTAAAGAGGGTCCGTAACGGCTGCAGCATGTATTGTGCCACCCTAAGGGACCCCTCACCAAACTCCTGCAGAGTGCCACTGCAGACTGTGTGTCTTGGTGCAGACAAAAGTGAAAATACGACATGTCACACATCCCTGTGTGCAATTCCTACAGACACTGCATGCAGTATAGGTAAGTCACCCCTACAGCAGGCCTTAGAGCCCTAAGGCAGGGTGCACTATAATATATGTGTGGACATATCTGCATGAGCAGATATGCCCCTGTGCTGGCCAGTACAATTACTGCTGGTATAAGTGACAGGGAAGCCATTTTAAGTACATGTGCTGTGTACCGGTCAAAAAAGAAGTTCCACAGCTACATAATGGCTTCACTGAAACTAAAGATGTTTTTGGTATCAAACATCTTGTATTAATAAACCCACACTGATTCCAGTAATGGATTTAATACTACATGCACCTTAGAGGTGCCCCCTGAAAACCTACCAACTACTAGTGTGCTGACTGACTGGTGTAGACCAGCCTGCCACACAAACAGGTTTCTGACCCCAAGGGTGAGAGCCTACGCTCTAGGCAAGTCAGGAACAAAGCCTGCTCTGAAAAGGGTGTTTTCCACCCCCTCTAACAGGATGACAAGTATATTAGCATTCCAAGGTAGGAAGCTTCAAAGAGCCCACTGCCTTTGGTATGCAAACCTGGCTTGCCTCAGAGGTGAGGGGATGCCAACTTCCCTGACCAGGGCCCATTTGGCACCTGGACAGACAGGAAGATTAGTAGTCAGAGAGGCACGTCCACCTTCAGGCTAGTTCCACTACTAATTGTATTTGTAATTGCATTTATATAACGCTTACTACCACTGACAAGGCGTCAAAGTGCTTTGCGGCAAGTAGCACGCTACTCCGGAACCCAAAAAAGATTAGTGGTGAATTAGTATAGGCAAATATTAAACTAATTTGAGCGGTGAACATGTGAGTCTGTTACTCAGATTGCAAAGGATAGGGGAGGTATAGTCGAGGGAAGGGTCTAGAAAGTGTTTATTTGGAGATCATAGCAGTAGGAACAGGTTTGGGATGAGTAAAGGCGAGATGGAGGAGGGAAGAGTCTCCAGAACTGGATTAGGGAGAGAGATGAGGTAGCGGATGATTCTAGGAGGGATACATGAGGGAAGAGTTTAGAAAGGCTTGCTTGGGAGACCTGAATAGTAAAAGAAGTTTGGGATGATGCAAGGAGGGGTAGAGGAGGGAAGAGTCTAGAAAGGGTTATTTTGGAGATCATAGTAGTAGAATGGGATTTGGGGGTGATCAGAGAGTGGAGGTAGAGGATATATTGAGAGAGGTATAGGTTTAGAAATAGGGTAGTGCATTGGAGAGAGTAGTGGAATGAAGTTTGGGATGAGTCAGAGAGTGGAGGAAGAGGATATATTGAGAGAGGTATAGGGTGAGATATAGGGTAGTGCATTTGAGATGCTGAATTAGGAGTAAAGTAATAAATATAAAGATACATAAGTACATGTAAACTCAGACTTTCATGTATTGCTGTACTTTAAGCTAATTTATTTGTTTTCAATTTCTTTTCTTCTTTTAATAATTCAATAGTGAAGCAATTTAGATAAATGGTTATGATAAAAATTACTTATTTATGCAGTGACCTATATACATGTTAAACATAGAATAATGTACCATAAGTAATATGTACCTATGTTAAGCAGACCCAATGAAAGTCTATATATTTATATATATTATTATTATACACATTTATACAAAGGAATAGACATATCTAGATACATACATATAATCCAAATAAATGCTTAGATACACAGAGATTTGCTGTACATTTATGTTTGAGTATGGTGGTTATGTGGGGAACAGCCAACTCTTTGAGACGTCTTCCGAAGATAACAAAAGGCAGCCATGTTTGAACTACAGGGGCCTCTCACTTTCTAGAGCCCTGGAGTCACTGAATTTGCTGAACTAATGATAGCTACACCCTTTCGTTCTATCCCAAAGCGCTTTATAAGAACATTTAAATATGCAATTGTTATTACACATTGAAAATTGTCACTCATTTTAAAGTGGCGGCTGGCAACATTAGTTAATGGTAAGGCACTCACCATGAATGCTGCCAGCCGCCAGGCACTCCAGACTGGTGCTCCTCGACCTGTGCTGATCCTGGGGGTGACGAGGAGCGGAAAGGCAAGGACTTTCCTTCTTGCGCACCGCGAATCCAACCAATCCGAGCAGCTCCAGGATTGGTTGGAGCAAGCTAACCCAGCGCTCATTTTCAGGCTGGGATCCTGTGCCTGCAATCCCTCTGCTGTTTTACAGCGCTGGGATTGCTGGCTTTGAAGTGCGCATGACAGATTGGCCGGCTGTAGGCAGCCAGCCAATCTGACATGAATACTTTTGCACCTACGACAATATCCTGCAGTCTGTAGGAATCTGTCCCTACCCCAACATTAACTCGCTGCGGCCAGTGGCACACAGAATTATAAAATGGTAATGAAATTTTTTTTATTCTGTGTTTACCACTGCTCTTGCAGCAAGTGAGGCGATGTTCTTCCGTCCTCGAAGAGAAACCGCCCCTGTCATTTTACAGACTGAGAAAACGATGGCGTGCACCTGGACAGCCCATATCAGCACCATACAATATGCTGAGCTATCAGCAACAGTGGAAAAATAATAGCACTTTTAACAAATACCTGTTTGGTTCAATAACCACTTCCTGGCTCACACTCCTTGCCAGACATCTTATCCTCCTTTCACTGCTAAATTCCTTGAGCTTTTGTTTTGGAGGGAGTTTCCCTTGGCTCACATCCAACAGCTTTCCTTTTTCAAAAAGCTGGAGGTTGAGTTTATCAAATGATTCAGACGGATTTGTATTGTTTCCAGATTTTTATTTCTGCCAAAACATGCAGGTCTACACACGTGACCAGCTGCCCTTGCCTCGTGTCTCTGACAGCGATAGGAAGTCAGCCCAGCACAGACCCGGGGACAGGTCAGCGAAGACTGGAACGACGAGCAATCGAACAACTTCAACCGCTATGAGCGCTCAGCCGTTAGCGGGAGCATTTGAAAAGTTAAACATAAACATGCTTGTATGTGGGACGTGTCCGTTGACAACGTGCACCTGTGAAGGCGGAATACCATACTTGCCAACATTTGGGAAGAGGAAAGAGGGAGCTTCTGAAGACAAAATTGGGAGACATTGTTTTCCCCATTGCCTTCCATTGAAGTGAATGCAATTTCTGGCAGGAGCAGTGGCGTAGCTAGAGGGGAAAGGGGGCGCCGGGAGTGGTGTCCGTCGACTACCACCAACCCCCTGGTCCCAAGAACAAGTCGTCCTTCGGCCGCCACAACCCCCCCACACCTCCCCGAACAAACCGGCTGTCGGACACCACCACCCCTCGTTCTTAACTGCACCCGGGCAGCAAGCTTGGGGTCCAACCCGGGTGGCAGTAACTCTAGCTACGCCACTGGGCAGGAGGCAACCAAAATAACAACATTTTTGGCTTTAAAAGTCCAGAGTCTGCACCCTGAATCTCAGTAGGACAAGACATAGGGTGGCCAGGTGGCCCAGATTTTCTGGGACTGTCCTGGTTTTTCAGCACATTTTCTAACAAATTTCACTCAATTTAGTAGATGTGGTTTTCAGAGAGGGTTGACTGAAAACAGAGGAATTAAGGTTTTTATGTGTCGCGTGCAGAATTAGTTAGAAGCCCATTGCAGAAAGCAATTTAGTTAACATGGATGACACTTTGTTATGTTGTCATGTCCTGCCCTGCGGATCTGAGGTGCGAGCTTCACCAGGGAAGGTTTCCTGGCACTGAGCAGGTTAAGGTGTTGGCAGCCTAGTGCTTAACGGGATTACTCGAAGATCCAGGTCTTCAGCTTCTTGTGGAATTCAAAAAGTGAGGAGGAGGAGGCTCTGATGTGCAAGGGAAGGTTCCTCCAAGAATTAGGAGCGATAAAGGTGTAGAATCGACGGCCGGATCTGAGTTTCCGTATGCGAGGGATGTGTGCGAGTAAGAGCCCGACTGAGCGGAGGTGTCTGGAAGCACTGTGTGCAAAAGTTGCATTTAATTCCCCTTAGTAAAAGACTGTGTTACTGAGCGCTGTCAGTTAAGCCATTCTGTACCCCCTAGTCACCCCATATTGCAGTCCTGTCCTACATCTATGTTTGTAGGTAGTCACGGGCCGGGGATCTATAGTTTCATACTGAATTGCAAAACGAGGGAGGGAATATTGCTTGACTTCATCGTAATGGCATTTGTAATGCACTTTCTAGCGCTGGAAGTATAGTAGCATTTGTACTGTGCCTCATATCCATGACGAAGCTTCCAAGCACTTTCGTATGGTCGAGTAAGAAGCTATTCTGTTCGCTGTGTCTCGCTGGTAGAATGTGTGTTTAGAATGCAGGTTTTAGGAAAGCTTTGGATCACAGGTGAGGATCAGAGGGGTGCCACAATGTCTGGTGGTGAACTTGTAGCGGCACGTAAGCACGAACTGTAATCAAGATGGTGACACAATCAAGTCTGCATTGTACACACTAGCGATTAATAATGGCTATTTTTTTTCTCCATTTTTTATAATATTGCTATTTGCTTGCTACAAAACAACAACATACCTTGACATCAGTGCGTCCGGTCTACATCAGACCACAAGAATTTTTTTTTAGGTCGAGCTTGGGCAGCGAAAGCGCTGCTGCGAGGCATGGCGTATTGGAGTGTGGCTTTGAAGCCCCGCCCACTCTCCGCCCATATTTTTAATTGGCCTGTGTCATTGTCTTACGTAAACGCTGGCTTCTGAGTGGTTATTAGGCTTGTTAGTCCCTCCTTGGTACCGCCTTGACTGCAATTGTTACCTCCCATAACGACTGGACCTTTTACTTGTGTTGTTACATGGTCTGCCTTAAAGGTCGGTGGGCACTATTTTATTTAATGTCCTTCCCCTATTCCACCCACTACCTCGCAGCAGCCGCACGCTTTTATTTAAATTTTTACTAACGGCGGTCCGCTTTAACTATAGCTGCCACGTTTTTTTAGTTATTTATTTATTTTAGCAGCGTGGTCCGCATTTAGCGGCCGCACTTATTTATTTATTTTGTTAACTAGCGCCCATGCGGTGCTTTCACATTTATGGAGGCTGCGCCCCTTTCTTTACACAAACCACGTCTAAAGAAAGGTACACGGCTGACATTAAAGTGAAAGAGCGGCATGGGCGCTCTTATCCAAAAAAAACATCTGTTTGTCAACGTGACAGAACAGATGCTTTTTTTGGTCAAAGCCCCCATGCCGCGGTTTCACTTTAATGTAGGACACGCCCCTTTCTTTAGACACAGCTTGTCTAAAGAAAGGGGCGCGGCCTACATAAATGTGAAAGCTCCGCATGGGCGCTAGTAAAACAAATATTTGCAATGCAATAGGTCTCGCATTTGCGAGAGTTTAAGGTATTGCATTGCCAATTGCTTAAACTCTCGTTAATGCAAGACCTATTGCATTACAAATGCTTGTTTTAAATACCTGACTGCCTGCTAGACTTGAATCATCCATGTGGGACTTCAGTTTCAGATGCATCGTTAGAGAGATTATACTCAGGGGCACTGGAATTATGTGGCAGTGGAGGTCCAAATTATGCAGAACTGTTGATTAAGGGCAAGACAAGACAAATTATGTGGTGTAATGCTGTATATTGTGTGTTAGGATTACGTCAATATTTTGGAATTTTTACTCAGATGTTTTTTTTCCAGAGACATTAGCATTCTTAGCGTCCCTTGGAAATGCTCCACGCTTGTCCTGTGCTGTTCGTCAGCAAAGCTATGGTGCTGACAGGGCAACAGCACAAGTAAACTCACAACCTGCCTCTTCTGTACAGGTTATGAGGTGAGTGCAAGCGGTGCCAGCATGATCACAGTACTGGGCGCAGGGCATATACCTGTACTCGTGTGGAATGATGTTTTTTATGCCATTCACTGCTAAAGTCTATCTGCCACCACTCTGGGGTCCATTAACTAGCCTCATGTGTCACCTATATGTGTCATCGGTGCATGTGGTGTATGGTGTTTCTCTGTGACTGAATGGGTGGTGAATGGCGGTCTCCAAACAGGCTGTACCTTGTTCATGGGGGGTGTGGCAACCTGCACATCTCAGTGCTCAGCACTCCCTTCCCGGAACCAGTTTGCCCACCGCTTCACCAACTTCAGCGAAGCAGAACACTACTTTCTTCCAGTGCTTCTGCCTGTCGCCTAGCAACAATGGCCCTGATGATGGGCTCCAGGTATGTATCTCCGACCATCATCCACACCTTGACCAGTCCAAAGTGGACCAAACCCAGGCTGCCTTTTCCAGAAGCTGTAACAGTACACAGAGCATGAGAATGCATCACTACCCAAAAGCGGAGATTTCAAAATCTGGAAATTGCTGAACATGTGTTGGATCAGGCTTCACGCTCTGGCCACCAAAGATGGGTAAATACTGGTCCAGTCAAGCCAGTAACTTGTACATCATCTGGGCTTCAAGGGTACGCCATGCATCAACCCAGTTTTTTTTTTTTTAACAAGAGCGATACATATGTCCCTGTGAAGTCGGTATAGCTAGTAAGCCCACAAACAATATTCACAAGGAACTCATTCGAACAACAAATGTGAAAATAAGGCAAGGTGTGTTACTTCCTTGCATACAAATTTGAGTTTTGAAGTTAGATCGGGGAATTATGTCCTTCTGACTCTGTTATTATTTTGGTTCAATATGGAATCAATCAAAGTTTTGAAATTGAAGCCCACATACAACAGAATTTTCTATCCAGCCAACTTCAGCCAAACATGGGTGTAACTTTTATTTTGCAAAGAACAATCATATGAAAAAAGAGTAAAACAATTGCTGTGTATTCACACTATATACAAGATAAAAAGTGCTCCAAGTGAATTTTGTGCCCCAGGGTAGTGACCATAACCAACAGTGACATATTATACAGTGACAAATAAAATTAAGCAGTTGGTTATTGGATTAATCGGGGAGGTCCCTTATGGACCAGGTTTAAATCCACTTAGTAGGAATTTTTTCTAGTTTCCTGGGACTCTCCCTTTTTAGTTGACGACGTTTCGACCCTCTCGAGTTATGGGGTCTCTTTAGGGGTTCTGGGGACCCAGGAATTTACATTTGGCCGAAGGTTGGGAATAATTCGTCTTGATGTTGCTGGTCAATGAATAGTGACCCTATTGTGGGTCGGGCAGACTCCGGCAAGGAATCCGTCATGTATAGCTTGCAAATTGTTGCCACTCTAGCAGCTCCGCAGCGAGAGAGACCTAATACCAGTATTGAGACTCTTTACATGCTGATTGCAGCACGAGGGAAACGTATTACTTTTCCCGGGTGACCAGTGCCCCTTCCTCTTGACTGATCCTAGCACGAGGTTGTAAATTAATATGACAGGGTGACCAGTGCCCTTAACTAATTTACCTGTTTTTCTTGACTCCTGGTACCCCTTGAGACCAGACAACAATTTGCAAGCTATACATGACGGATTCCTTGCCGTGGATAGACAATTCTGTTGTATGTGGGCTTCAATTTCAAAACTTTGATTGATTCCATATTGAACCAATATAATAACAGAGTCAGAAGGACATAATTCCCCGATCTAACTACAAAACTCAGAATTTGTATGCAAGGAAGAACACACCTTACCTTATTTTCACATTTGTTATTCAAATGAGTTCCTTGTGAATATTGTGTGCATCAACCCAGAGCCGGTGTACTGCCAGGGAGAGAACCGTGGTTGGGTTAATGTCTTCCCATCAAGCTGGGCTGAAGCCAGGTTTTATGAAGACTTTCTGCTACGACCTGTGAACATGGAGACGTTGGACTTACCTATGAGGTCCAGCTGATTGAAGACATACTTCGATGAAACCTCAAGGGAAAGACAACAATCCTGAACGCATTTCGAATCAGGCTTTCGTCCTATTCGGGTTTGAATACCTTCATTTAAGAGTTGGACCAACAGGCCTACCATCACCACAAGGGCAGGACTCCCTCAGTCCATGACGGAAGCAAAATCCGGGGCTCACTTATATTCAATGCAGCCCTTCTTACTTTCCCCTAGAAGGGTCCCATTTTTTAGCCAGCACATTGGCCAAATCTACTGGCCAATCAAAATGAAGTTAATCTACCTGGAGTGAAGATAGTGCTTGTTGAATACTAAGAGAACGAGCTATGTGCCCCAGGCAACCCAACTACATCACTCTCATAAGCAGCTTATAAATGTATTGTGATTTTTTTCCAAACATTCACTCCCAATGAATTTTCAGCTGTCGGTTTCACGGATTCTGATAACATTACACCCACATGAACCCCCCTAAGACCTTCCTCTCCTTGTCTCCCTTATGATGTCCTGCACAGCGTATCTGAGTTCTGTACTGTATTCCAACATTTATATAGCGCTTATGTGGGGCACTGAAGCGCTTTGGTGTGATAGGGAACACTGTAGTTCTCTAAAGCCCTCATGGTTTGGACGATGACATGTGATTGACACGGTCCTGCCCCAATGGACTTTTTTCCCTGGAAGCATCAGCGTGCCTGGAATGGGGTGACTGATATTGCCATTTTTTTCCATGATTGCGTAATAATCGTAATTTTTGTGACAATTACGCATATTATGCAAAATAGGCTTGCCCGCCTTGGCAGGTGGCCTGTATGAAAACTGTACACAAAGGCGTACCTCACTCACAAATCTCACACGCTGAGTAAAGGGATAGATTGTTTTGAGCACAAAGTTCTCAGGGCCATAGCACAATCCGTTTCATAGTCCCGAACAGCATTTTCAGCTCCAACCAGTCTCCTGTGGGAGAAAATAAGGTGGAAAAAGCATATCCGTGAGGGGAAAAAATTACACAAAATGGATGGACCTCTATGGGAGAGAATTACTCAAAATGACGCGAGTAACAAACATTTTGCACAGGCCTAGTCTGGAAGTCGTTCAATGTTCCAGCCCTCCTCTGAGTATATGAAAACTGCAGCCCGTCTGACTGCACGCGTGTGCATTGCTCCACGCCACCTGTTCCACAGCAGTGAGTATAATGGCATACACATAGACCTGAATGGGAGCATTATGCACAAAAATCACATCCCCGCCACGTGCTGCCGGGCACTTTCCAGGAGGATCCAAGCCACACCTGTTCTCAGAACTCAGTACTAATTTACAGCCCAAATGCTACCATGTCCCTAGGCAGTGAGATCAACACCCAGCTGTTTCCAACCACTGAAGGATATAATAGGGGCTTTACAGGGGACCTTCTGCACTATAAGACCACCTTATCTGCCCTTCTAAGGGCCCTGTTATGGGTCAGGTGGAGAAAGTATCCGTGGGTGGGATACCGCTCCGTCCTATCACAAGAGGTCTGGTGTTCCTGGACCCAGATCTATCTGGCATGGAGACACCGGGGATGATTTCACTGGCCGGAAAGGCTGCCAGGAGAATGTTGTGCAGGTCCCAGAGGGACTACGAGAACCGCCGCAGCCTGGCCACGCCTGGCACCCACCGAAGGGGAGCATGCAATGGCACATGGGCATGGTGCCAGAATATTGTGGCTTAAATATTGTCTGATAAAAATATTGTGTCCTAATATTGTTTACAAAAATATTGCCCCATAGTGTTGATAATAGGAAGTCTATGCTCAATTGGAGAGTTTTTTGCAAATTATATTTAGGCCAAATTATTTACATCTGATGACATATTTAATATCAATATTCTGGCCTACAAGCCACCCGCTCACCAGACACCTTGCCCCTGAGATCCCCCGCCCCTCTCCCATATCCCCCTTCTGCGGTGCAGGGGAGTAGTACCGGCTGGAATTGGCGATCCTGGACCCGGTGATTCAGGCACCCAAGCAAAGTGCATCTTGCAATTGGACTTTTATCAAAGTTGTTGAGGCCCACGGTAATCGAAAATGTTGCATCGAATACGGAGGACCCGTGCCCATCTCTATGAAATCTAACGTGTACGTCAGAGATTTCGCCTAGTAGCACCATGTACTACTACACGCTGGGAGGTGGAGTGAGGTAAGCACTATAATCTCCTTTTAAACTTAAAATAACACAGACAGTGAGCACCAGCTAAGCTGCCACTGAAGACTGGAGCAGTTGATAGGGAGTACATTTCTAGGGTTCACTATTTGGGGGGGCCACCATTGTATAGGAACATAAGGAAGTGTTCCCTTTGACCCGCTAATACACATGGCCGATTCACAATTAATTGTGCGATCAATCTTGGATGTGGTTTGTGGATTATATGCGTGCATAAACCACTACCACTTTAGCCTAGTACCAAGTACATGGGCCTGCTGCTGTCCTTTCATGGCCACGGCTAGATGGCCACAAGGCACCACTGAGACCACTTGATGTTGCGCAATGAAACGGAACTTGTTATCCATGAAACAGAACCCTGATAAGACTGCAAAAACCACAAACCTGTTAAGCCGTATCTTCACACCCTCACCTTTGGAACCGACGGGCCATAAACGTCAGCCCGCGAAGGGCTTACTGTAAAACCCGCTAAAGTGTTGACGCCTTTGCTGCAGTTACGAGAACTACCTGGACCACCGCCATGATGTCCTTGACTTGAAGGTGTAGATAAGAGTTCATCTTATCTAAAGGAAAGGTTTGGAAGAGACTCCCAGAGCATGCTACACACAAGCAAAAGAAACATTAATATTTCTGAATTTACTAGACTGAACAAGTCGCATATCACTGGCAAATATGTTCCGTGTGCAAAAGTCCTTTTTGGGCAATTTCACAAATTTTGTGTTTCAATTGACTGTTTTGGTCAACGCTACTCAAAGCATCTGTCAGTCTCATAGTCAGTCAATGGCCTGCTAGATGAGGAACTGGCCAAAGTCAGTTCTCCTAGTCTATAAAGGAGATGCACAGGCAGGGTTCATAAAGCAAGCATGTTTCACCGATGGCGGCGTGACTGAACTCAAGGGCTCGGCTCTGAAAAGGAGTCCTGGTGGGATAAAAGTCTGTTACCCACTTTCAAAACAGATTCAATGGAATAAATAAAAACTTTGAGCACAAGAAAATGTTCAAAAAAATCTCAGGCCCTCATTATGAACGCTGAGTAATTTCTGATTCAGACCATAATGGAAACAATGATTCCTTCGAAGTTACTTATTACATTTTAGGTAATATTTAGGAGGAGCAATCAATGTAGTCTCAAGCGACATGTAGAGCTGAAAGACTCGCAAAGAGTACAGTGTCCAAAGTAACATAATTGCACTGGAAGGCAGTTCAATCATTAGCAAAAGTCAACTTTTCGACACCTGATATGCTTTAACTTATTGTGGGTCTTCATCAGGATAACATATAGGGGACACCCTCTATCCTAGATGGATTGGTTGGTCTACTTGGCCGAAAACAATGGAGTAAGCAGTCTGGAAAACACTTTTTCCAACAGTATGACTTTTTAAAGATGGGGTCAAAAGTTCCCACGAGGCTTGTGCACTCAAGCGCCTGAAGGTGTAAGATAAAAAGGTCGTCGACTGTTGATAATTAATGGACTGTGTTCCAAATCAATTATGTTACAGAAAAAGCTGATAGCATTTGAAATGTCAAGTTAGACCATTCACTTTCGCTCCAGTCGGCATGACATTCAGATTTGAGTTGTTCTTTATCATCACCACTCGCTACCCCACAACTCACGGGCACTGCGCCGTTTCGCTTTTTTCTTCGGAGCACCTCGATTTACTTGGATATTGATTATTTGTGAAATCTTGTCATAAAACCTTTAATTGGATACAGTACAGCACAGATAAAGATATTGCTACAAATCTCCCTATGTTTTATTTAAGACATTCCTATCCCAAAAGACATATTATTTATTCCATCCACAAAGATACCTTGAATCGGAGCCTAGGAGGCAACCTATGGATTTGGACAAGTGGTACACAGCTGCAAAGATGGGCTTCTGAGTGGTCAATTGAGAAGACCAGGCCCTGTTCGCTTACTATGCCTACGCTGACAGGACGAGTGGGACAGGACTTGCTAGTGCCTTCCGGAATCCTCATTTCACTACATATGGGGTGTACTATGGTCCTCATGCATGACAACAACACACTGCCCATGTAGGCCACACTATAAACCTATACTGTAGCAACCAAGCTCAACTTAAGGTGAAGTGTGCCATCCTATGTTATTTTCGTGCCCCATCAGAAGCATAACGCGCTATCCAAATGTAATTACAGTACAAGACAATTCTGTGTCTCAGAGTAGGGTTCAACCTGCTGGTTATGCGCGGTTTGGGCAGTTCCACCAGTCTGAGAAGACTGCAGATACTGACAATAGCCCAACGAAAAAATGCACCTAACTCACTCTGAACCTAAACTCACTCCTCACATCCAGGACAGCGTAAGTTCAGATAATCCACTTTAAAAACACAACCACTTACCACATCCTCAATGTATGGCAGACTGGCAGAGATCTGACTATACTATATGTGTAAATATCACCAGATAGGAAGGACACGTGGTGGTAAAACAGGTGGTCGCTGAGCCTCAAGGCTGCTAGGCTCAAGTGTCCCACCTTCAAAAAGCAAAACTCTTTCTCCACAGGGAGATCAAACCAGCACATTGGAGCCAGGAACCCAAAAATCACTTCTTCTTATGTCTCATTGTACGCTTTAAAAAGGTGCCGGGGGTCTGGATTTCATTTCCAACAGCCAAAGCGGGCAGGTAATGGTCTCCCAGTTTGCCTGTTACCAGAATTTCTTGACTTTAGGCCAAAAAACAGAAAAACAATGAAAGCAATCCCAGCCTGCTTCTCAGCTCTGAAAATCAAATTTCTGCAAGGCAAGCTTTCCCTCTGGAATGTGCAAGTTAATGACTAAAACATTCATTTCAGGAAGAGGGGGTTTAGGATGTTAAAAATTGAATCTAACATGTGTTGCACACATGTGCAGTGCATGAAACAACGACATTTTAGTTTAATGCAACAACTAGACCTAAAATTCTGGGGAACTAGCACTTCAGAAGCTTTCTGGCAGGGGTGGGGCGAGTGTGGCAGATATGTGGCCACCAGAGAGATGTTTACAGAAACTTTCTCATATTGTTTATGTCAAAACTATAAGTGTTTTAAATTGGTTGAACCACTGTAGATTTAACTCACCATTCTGTTATAGGTTCCCACTCAAAATATATTTAAACATTATTTTTCGAATTTGTATTGGTAACTGGTAGCACAGTTATCTTCTGTTACATCAGTATCGGTAGACTTGACCAAAGACATTGGGGGCCTAGAAGCCAACACTGGAATAAATTCAAACATGTAATCCAGTATTTTTAGTGGTGAAAGGCCCTAGAAGGAGGCGTGATTTTTTTTGGGAGGGTGTGGGGGGCATCTTAAAGCCACACATACCCTCCCATTATGACCAGTAAATGAAAGTCGTGACGCAATGTAATTTATTGCCAATTCCATTAACACATCACCAACATACAGTGCTGTCAAGTTTCCCAGGTCGATACGTGACAAGGTATTCCAGTCCTGGGTTTCTCTTTAAATTCTGGGACTTGTAGTCCTGGTTTTATACCGGGTTAACTTGGACTACAAGTCACACAAATCATACAAAGCCGCAGGGAGTGTCGGGTAGTGAATTGAAGAGGCCGACCTTTAATTTCATTGACCGGTAACTTCTGGGTAGGATCTTCGGGCACCGGCTCCGTTTCATTTACAAATTAAGCACTGCCTTCACCAGAAGCACGACTTTTCTCCTGCATGAGAAAAGCTGTTTTTCCACATTGCAGTGCTCCCCTCCCGCCGCCTTTCCGCGCCACCCCTCCCCCACCCCAGACTCAGTGCAGCAGCCCCGCCCTGCCTGCTGGCTCGGGCCACTGCATGTTTACATTGGGCTTTTCGCTGGCTCTGCTGTTTTTCGTAACATACCTTGAGTCACTGGCGTGACGAGCTTCGGGTTACAACCCCTGCACCCTCTCCGGATATGTTCCTGTCCTTGGGGCGCGGCAAGAAAGCGCCCACCTTGGGTGCCTTTCGTCTTTCCTGGTAGTATCCTGTAACAAAAATTTTCTTTTTTCAAAAAGCGTTGTTGCACCCAGTGCTATAGAAATATGAATGTGCTCCATACAATGGATTTAAGTCAGCATGTTTTGAAAACGCCAATTCAGATGTTTTTGCCTGCTGCCATAGTAAGGGAATATCTCTTGCCTAATTGAAACAAGCATTTGCAATGCAATAGGTCTCGCATTTGCGAGAGTTTAAGCCATTGGGATTGTAAATGACAATACATTATATTTTTCTGTTTTGATAATTAACACATAAATAAAAGGCATTGTCATTTACAATGCCAATAGCTGAAACTCTTTAAACTGCGAGACCTATTTAATTTCAAAGAAGCGGGCGCTATTGTCCCGGGCTGCTTTGAAAGTGAGCGCGCATGGCGCGCTGAATGTTGCAGGAAAGCATGTCATGCCTAAATGCCTGCAGTAGGAGAAACTCATTAAAGAAAATCGTGCTTGCAGACTAAATAAGACGTACTGTGTAACAACAGAAGTAAAATGGCCAGTGCTCATGGGAGGTTACAAATAAAGACAAGGTGGTACTAAGGAGGTACCAACATGCCTATTCCCACAAATCAGAAGCCAGTACAAAGGACAATGACACAAGCCAATGAAAAATATGAGGGCGAGTGGGCGGAGCTTCAAGTCCATACTCGAATACAGCATGCCTCACAGAGCAGCGCATGCGCTACCCAGGCTCGACCTAAAAAGGTAAGAGAGCAAGGGACACATGCACTTCCCTGGGGGTGTTGAATGGAAAGCAATAAGAGTACCCTCAAGTATGCGGTGGAAGACTGCAGCTCATCCCGTGAGAACCCTGTGAGACTGAAATGTTCCTGGAAGAGACAGACAAGACAATAGGGAAGAAAGCAATCCAATCAAGAGAGAACAGCAGAGTTAGACAACTGAGCCGTCCAGTAGTGAGCAAGGGGCTAAGTCAAAGCCCACGCTATACGTACGTAACGTCATGTTGCGAGTGACTTACTCCAATGAGGGGAGGCTTCCTTCTTCTCTTTACGTCTTGTTCTGTGTGCTCTGATCTGCGGCTGCGTTTGTGTCCAGTGATGTACAGAGTGAGAGCGAAGCATCACCGCTGGTTAGGCATAGGAAATAATTGGTCACGTGCATTGTAATGAGTGACGGCTGTGGATATGCAGCAGTGACACTGTCATTGTTTTTGCTGCATCATATCATTGTGTACTGTAAACAGACCTCACATTAGCACTGGTAGGATCATGAACAGTGTAGACAAATAGCCCAAGCCTTTTGCCTTCTTGATCACAAGGCCTTTGAATGCCATTTATTGCATAGCACTTTGCTCACTAGTGTTGCCCATTAGAAAAACATGGACAGAGGTACTGCTTCTGAAACGCTATTTTCTTTCCAAGAGGCACATTGAAGTTTGCATTCCAATTATGAGAGACGATTCACTCCCATATCATGGCAGGAGAAGCACCTGGGCATTTATGAAGAGGTATACACTTTTTTGCCTAGTCTCGTGAAAGTGAAATAACCTTTAAATGTAACTTATTTTACTGACTTCTTCCGTTTCTAGGTGCCATAAATGACAAAGGTTATTGTTGTCTACTTTAGAGGTACTTAATTGGTATTTTAGCAACTGTTCGAGAGTAGTGCAGTCGAACTCTCTACCCTCTTGTACCACAGCAATAATTCCAGCTGGGTACAAGTGTAGCTGCCCATGTGCGCTACACAGCAGCTTTCCAAGACTACATACAACTTTCTCCTGCAACTGGTAATTTGTGTCTGTTGTCTGCGCCCACCATCATGTGTTTAGGAAATGTGGAAAACACAGTTTGCAATACAGAAATGAAGCAGCCAGAGTTCAATAACGAAACTTCGCTTTTAAAGGCAAATTTTTCAGTACCTCTTCTGTCGACCTCATATGTTAACAAGGTAGGACAGTCCCGAGCCTGGCGGTAGTCGGTGACACAGGGAAACAAGCAGTCCAGGTGCAACAGAACTGTTAAAAGACACCTTCAGCTCCTACCTGAACTCCAACAAGCTGAACAACAGAGGCGACATCGCGGGCGCACTCCCTGCCTCTGGTGCAGATGGCGGCGAAACCGGAAGTCAGGCAGCCTTCGTTGGGACGTGGGCGGAGCCTGCCAAACAAACAGGAAGGAACCGCCGGAGAGGACGTCCGGAACCCTGCAGGCTCCATGCTGAAGTCCCGGCCCCATCAGAGGGACCGGGCGAAGAGCGAGGCAGACTGCATGGCACCAGAGGCAAGACGGGGCTCCCGAGTGGTGAGGAGAGCCCCGCGGCGTGCTGAGGAAAGGGCCAGGGAACCTGCAGACCGAGGAGAGACGCCGGAGTCCTGAACCAGCCGGTGAGTGAGGGCTTGGCTGGGTGCATTGCACGCTGAAGGACACGCCATGAGCGTGCACATCGGCTGTCTGAAAGAGACGCCGTGAGCGTGCACATGGCCTGTCCGGGCGCCGTGAGATGTGCACGCATATGGTGCGAGCAGGAGTTGTGAGAAATGCCGCGAGCCGTACGCGTGCACATCTCCTGTCTTGCCATACGCGTGCACATGTCCTGTCCCCCTTCCGACCCAAGTCGACAACAATAAGTCTCGCAGCGGGCAGCGCTTTGCGCTGCGTCGCTAGGCGAGACCTAAAAAGACCACAGGATAAATTGTCCACATTAGTGCAGCTGAATGATCGTTAAATATAACCTGTGCTTAAGGCGATAATCTCACTGCACATATGTTACTGTTTACATGTTAAATTAGAACCTGCATTTATTAGATATCAACTTAATACATAAGGGTGACCTTTAATTAGTCCCGGATTTTTAGGCACCAACACTAAGAATTCTGGGGCTTGTAGTTTCGCTTTTACGCACCCTCAGTCATCTTGATGCTGTGGCAGCACCGTCAATGTTTCACCTGATGCTACCAATATCTGGATGTCATCTGTAATTCTGGGTGTTGTATTACTTGAATATTATAAGTGATGCATTAAAGGCAGGGCCACTGGAATCATGCAGCAGTAGAGGGCCAAACTATGTGGCAGAGTTGATTAAATTATGCAGCATGAAAACATACATTTTCCTGCAGGTATGAACTATACGGCTTGATCCCGGAAACCAAAGTGGTTTCTGCTCAAATGTACATTATAACCCAAATCATAAAGGGCTCCATGCTGAGAGATGAAATGAAAACGGTTTAATTGTGCAGTAAGTTAAAATCTTGCTGCATAAAACCGAGCTAAGAACCATTCAAATATTTCCACTGTGTGAGAGGAAGAGGAAAGGCATTGGATGGGGCGAGGCTTTCCCAACACTGCCTTACTAGCCATGGAGGTGCCTTGGATTGACCAGGGTTTAGAGACTGGCACATATCTGAGGAGACTTTCCACAAAAATAACACACAGGCTTCAGATGTTCACACCCCATTCCCAGGGAGGTTGTAAAAGCCCTGGTGGGCATCACCTATGCAGATCTGGAAACCCTCTCTGAGTAGGAGTTACCAACTCACTTTCTCCTTTACCACGTCATATCGACTTTTCACCGGTAGATCGTGCGAAAAGAGGCAATATCGTTCGACAGATGGTGGCACCATGGGTGTTGGCAGGTTTGATGAACTTGACTCTAGGTATTTTACAATAAGCTCCCTGCCTCAAGGTTCAACTACATACCAGGGAAGGGACGCAGGCACTTTCTGCACTTTCTTGTGCCCAGGTAGCAGATAACTTTATATCACATGTGGTGACGAGGCTGTTCAGATTTATCAGAACAGTACTGGGTTATGGAGAGCCTACCTGATGTCTCAACACTCCTGTCTACAAAATACTGGTTTTGAAAGGGTCAGCTATGTACGCACCCTGTAGTTAAAAAGGTGTACCTGTTCGCACTTTTACTAACCTCTTCCCTTTCTCTCATAACATTTTTGAGTGGTGTGGTGGTGAGGCAACAATCTGGCCAAATCCCATTCTGCCAGGTTGACCACTCCACTCCTGGTCTTTGTGGACACTGTCTCCTGCCTTTAACTTTTCACCTACAAATCATTGATTTCTGGGATGTTGACCTACTTCAATGGAAGCAAAACAAGACTTCAACACCCAGAATGCATAAGGCTACCACACAAAAGTTGAGGACTGTAAACAGTGTCCGTAAAGAACTGGAGGAAAGTGGTCACCCTCATTTCTGCCCATCAAACGTTGCCTGGACAAGCCCTGGATTATTATATGTCCACACACATACAGGGCTCCCAATGAAACTCACTGTCAGGCTCCGAACGTTGTGAACCCATGGCACCAGAACTTATGCCAACCTTTGCAGACACTGAAAAACACAGATCTACAGCCACTCCAATGGCTCCCTGTGGATGCAAGAATATTGTTCAAGGTTCAGAGCCATTGCGAACACTCGCCCGCCTCGCACTGTGAACTGTGATCGCTAGGCTACAGGACTCAAACTGCACCTCACTGATGAAACCCAACAAAGCACAAAACAGTAGGTGTTCACAGTAAGAAGGGGCATGGCCAGATAGTTCGTTCTGACTGTTCCCATTGGATCAGGACCAAGGCTAATTTGCATACAGTACTAGACATCTAGTGTGGTGCAGTGGGCGTAGAAAAGAAGGACTGGAATGCAGTCCGCGTAATTGCCTGTTCCTGATACTTTTGCAAGTGTTAGGCTCATCACCTGCAGTTTTACTTATATTATTTGGGCAGGAAGCCAACAAACCCTAACTGGGACTAGAGTAGACAAACACATGGAAGACTTAGACACACCCACTTATTTAACGGCAAATTGCAGATCATATTGCCTCTGCAAGGCCTGCTTCCCTACTCTTCAGAGCTCAAATGTGGAAAACGAAGGGAAGTAGGAGCAGCCACCCTATGGAATACGCCAAAGGCAAAACCCAAGATACAGTGCACGCTCAATCGGTGAGATGGAGCACGATTACCCTTTTAGACCACATCCGTAGCGAAACCTCCAATCCTTCAGACCACACCACCAATGCTTACGTGGGTTAGAGGAGGGCCGGAAATTCCTCCGTCATAGGCCTCAGGAAAACTCACCAATAGCAGCCCTCAGTTTGCTCTCTAGAGAAGAAAGATCCAATCAGAACAAGACGAATGCGCATTAATCTTAGTATGGGCTACAAGTGGCAACATAGTCAGTGTTGTTGACGTAAATTGCAAACTGACAGGAAGTATGCCTCATGGCATGGGATTATTTTTCCACGCTACCATCTTTTTTGTATTACATTATAAAGGGGTACTTCCATGAAGACTGTTTCCAAAATAGCTGTCACGTGTGACCCATGTAGCAATCCTGGCATTTTCTCCAACTGCAGTGGACATAAATCGATCCATACGCCTCTACTTGTCGTAGAAAAAGTGAAACTACAAGTACCCTGTAGGAAAGTGCCACTTTTTGCATGGTTACCACATAACTTTTTGGCAGATACATGATGCCAACTTGACTGAGTGTGCCCTGCATCCCTGCCAATCAGGCTCCCGGGGCATGTGTTCTTTCCCAAAACGGTACCTTTGTCTCCACAATTGGCACACCTCTGGGCCACATGTAAGTCCCTTGTAAAAGGTACCAAGGACCTTTTGACCAGAGAGGGTCTCTGAAGGCTGCAGCATGTATTATGCCACCTTCAGGTACCCCTCAACTTAACACCCCCACACTGCCATTGCAGGCTGCGTGTTTTGGTACAGACCAAACTGAAGAGTCATGATACCCAAGGGTGAATGTTTCGCGCTCTTACAAATTTCCTTTTCATTTAATTTAATTTCATTTCATTTCAAGAGTCGACATGGCACACATCCCTGTGTGCCATGCCCACCAACACTGCCTGTGGCATGGGTAAGTCACCCCTCTATCAGGCTGTACAGCCCTAAAGGCAGGGTGCACCATACCACAGGTGAGGGCAAAGATGCTTGAGCAATATGCCCCTACAGTGGCTGTGCCAATCACAGACATTGTTAGTGCAGTGAAGCCATTTTGAGTACATGGGCTGGGAGTTTGTCAGCACAAACTCCACAGCTCCATGATGGCTTTACTGAAGACTGAGAGGTTTGGTACCGAACTTCTCAGCACATTAAACCTACACTGATTCCAGTGTTGGATTTAATGTAAAATGAACTCAGAGGGCGTATAAAAGATGCCCTCTGAAAAACTACCAGCCCTGGTATGGTTCCTGAATGGCTACCCGCCATCTGCCACTACCAGACAGGTTTCTGGACCCCTGGGTAGAGAACCCTCGACTCTCTGGGTCCTGAAACAAAGCACATTCTGGGCAGAGGTGTCAGCTTCCTCCCCCAGGATGGGCAGAGTCCAAGAAGGGAAAGCTTCAAAGGTTTGCCACTTTTGTTAGCCACCCCCAGCCTCTGCTGCTATCAGCAGCTAGCTCCCACCGGTTCTGACCCCCACTTTGGGTGGGAGAATTGGCGGGAAAACCTAGAAAGAAAGGGTGGTGTGCCCACCTTTGCCAACCCCACCCCTCAGGTGGAGGAGGCGAAGTGAAGCACACATCTCAGTCCATTCTATCTTGAAGATGAGGGGACTCCCCCAATCAGGACGAGGCATATGCCCCCTCCCACTGGAGTGTGGCATAAGAGGGGGTGTAGACACCCCAGGGAAGGGACCCATTGGACCCAACCCGCACACTCCTGTAACACCCCGAAATCTAACTATTTAGGGGCACCCTTGAACCTTGCTCCTTAGATTCAACCACCTACAAAGAAGGACCGAAGAGCTGTGCAGCAGCGAAGAAGGACAACGACAACTGCCTTGGCCCCAACCCTACCGGCCTGTCTCCTGCTTCAAGACCCTTCGTTTAGCAACCGGAGTGTCCTGCAGCCAGCCAACTCCAGGAACCCCTGGAGACCTGACCTGCCTTCATCAAAGACTCTTGTCTCCTGAGGACACAGATTGCCCAACAAAGAAACTCCAACTTCAAGGACTCCGGATCCACGTACCCTGCACACTCTGCTCCGGACGCCCACTGCCCGAGTTTGAGTGACTCACCTATCCCGTGAAGTCTCCCCGGCGATCCTTACCTTGTCTGCATCAGTGGCTGACCTCTCCAGGACCCCCCCCCGACGCCTGCAAACTCTGTTTTAAAGGGTCCCCCAGACTGGGACCGGAACCAGCTGAGAAAACCCAATACCAAAGGGCACCCCTGCATCCTCCGCCCAACTTTGGGGAACCCAACTTAGGTGCCCAGGTGTCCCCCAGCTATCCAACTTACCTGCCCAGCCGTTGGTCGCCTTCGTCCAACCTCCTGGTCCAAGCCTCTTTCCGAAACGGATGACCTCCATTGGAAAGCATTGGGCACCCGACGCTGATTTGCACCCGGCCGCCCCTGTGCCGCTGGTGGTGTAGCTTTGGTGCTGCCTTGTGGTCCCCCCTCTGCTCACCTCAACCCCCGGGGCATTTTCCCAAAGACCTCGGGTACCTACCAGCAAACTGTGCATCTTCAAGGTACTCCCGAGCTCCATTGGATAACATTGGGCCCAGTGACTTCTGCACCCGGCTGCCCTGATGCCTCTGGTGGTGCGGTGCCCACTTGGTCTTGAACCTTGCCCTGTGTTATCCTAAACCCCCAAAGCCTAGGGAAGTATGTTGAGTACTTACTTGCAAACTGTTTAACGCTGTTTTCCTCCATAGGATTGCATTGTACTTCTATCGATTACATTGAACTGTCTAACCATATCACTGCAAAAGCATAGAACTGTACTTTATTGACATCTACAGAAAACATTCTTAACACTGTAAAGTATATAACTGCATTTACAAAACATTACTGCAGTCTTGAAAAGTATTGCTACTTTTACAAACTGTACAACTTACCTGCACTAAGTGATTCTTGGTTCTAGTAATAAAACAACAAAGTAACTTTTTGTACAACCTATTGGTCTGGATTCAGTCTTTGAGTGCGTGACATCATTTGTTGCCTGAGTGTGTACAACAAATGCTTAACACTGTCCTCTGATAAGCCTAACTGCTCAGACCAGCTACCACCAAATTGAGAGTAAGGTATTATCTACTTTAACCTCTGCCATACCTTTGGGGACTCACTGGACTCTGTGCACACTATTCCTCTTTTTGGTATAGTATGTACAGAGCCTGCTTCCTACATACCCCAATGCAAAGACCTCTCACTTGGAGTGACTGATGAGGCAACATTTGTCATTCAAGTGCCATCTCAAAACTGTCCATTCATTTGGAGTCAGACCCCATTTTTTCAGCTACGAGCAGCGAAAGACTCTTTTAGCGCATTCTCCTCCGATCGGACCGGCGGAGGATGCAGTAAAAGAATCTTTCGCTGCTCCGATAAAAGTGAGACCAATAAATGTTTTATACTTTTCATGAGGCTATAAGACTTTTTGTTGTCGCCATTTTCACTGCAAAAATCTTGCTAATGGGAAGAACTGTCCAGGTGTGGAGTCACCATACACCAAAAACAGAAATCAGCTATCCCTTCAATCATACGTTGACTGTGCTCTTTCTGGACCTTCTACACAGCCTGCTACCTATCAGCTAGGTTTGTGCTATTCAAATAAATGCATACATATAATCATACATAAATGCATACGCTTTCCGATATTGGGAGAACGAATATCATCCCATCTCATTTGTGTTCCTGATCCGAGTGGAAATGGCGTAGACGTTCGGGCTGGGCAGACCCGTTGTCACATAGCTAATATTAATGTGCTATCATGTCTGATCTATGTATGTAAGACTACAATGAGGAAATAAATGATGACATGGAATACTACTACCCGGAGCAAAGCCAGAGCCCGAAGTATTTCATCCACTTTAGCTTTTTTTTGCTCCTGTGCTGTTACTGTAGGAGGATTACGATTGTCCAGAAATTGTGTACAGTTGGTGTAATTTGCTCCAGACAATTTGTTCCTTATTGAGACCAAAATACATCTATGGCCATGGGCATCCCAGTTCAAATGGGAAGGTAAAATGGAGGCCTGGGGTTGGCACTGACTGCACCTGACCCCTTTGAGAACAATATTTTCATCTCCAAACTACTTGCAGACATTGAGAAGAATTTGAATGTTTCTGGCTCACAACTGATATTAAAAACCAAATCCTGTAGGAAAGAACCTTGAAGCATTAAATACTAAGGGTGAAAGCTTGAGCAAATATTAGTAAGGGCAGCTGAAAAAAACGACCATGTGTGCTCAGATCACTAAAACATTTACACCTCTTCTTACTTAAGCGTGCAAATGACTTCATTTCCGAGTAGCAATGCACAAACTGTAAGTTTACAGCAGGAAATTGATATCCATATATGCAGAATTATCCAGTATTGTGGAATAACTACACGGCCGGGAGCATGGAATGGGCCTTCAAGAAGGACTGTGTGTGCTCAAACGTTGGTGAACAGACTAATGTTTGCACAACATTTTCCAACCCATTCCGACCCTGGGGAAATGGTTGGAGGTTTCTTTCTGTGAAGGGCGGAAGTAAATGTGTTTCCTGGAAGGCCGGACTTCCGGGAGTAATCTTAAACAGCAGTGAGGGGGAAATGACTCTTTTGAGGATATTCAGGCGGGTGTGTTCTTACTTGTGCAGGGGCCACACCCCACCCCCGAAGAGACAGGATATCTTAACATGTTCTGTACATTTATTTTCAAATGCTTACTTTGTTGCTGTGCTGGAGTAGTAAATATAACATGCTACAATCAGTGCTACTGGATTTATGCAATTCTGTGGCTGTGACCTTTTCCCGTATAATTTAAATTCTTCCCACATAATTTAGTCGAGCCTGCTGCACAACGTGGTCCTCTGTTGTTGCATAATTCCAGGGTCCCCAGTTGCAATTTTGGCCTCTATTTCCTTAACAGAATCTACATCAGCCCCATTACTTCGCCGGTGGCCTTCTGCAGCACTATATTTCCCAGCTGAAGAAATCACAATCACTTACGGCAGCGCTTCGCAGCCTTCTCGGTGGAATGAAGCGCTATAAAATACTGCATAACAAAACATACCTTCTTGCGGTTCGGCAAACTCTCAGAATCCTGAAGGCCAAACACGGACGTGCGAGTATCGAAATAATCTTTTTAACAACATTTATATGGCATGCCTGCCCTTTTTAACCTCCCGTGGTCCCGATCTGCTGGTTGGTGAGGGCCCTGCAGATCCTATTAACAAGAATGTTTCTCCTGAATTTAACTGTCACTTCAGTATACAATGATAACTTCTTACTTTATCTCGCCTCAACTCACGAGTAGTGTTTTTGTTCCTTAAATAAGCATTCGTTTTTTATTGCACCTCTACCCTTGCACCCCAGGTGCTCCCGCAGTCCTGGAAGAACCAACAGCTGCGGGGCAGAGGAGGGGTGGTGGGGGGCTGGTGCTTGCTCGAGTAACACGGCCGTGTGTGTGCACCTGCCAATAACTGTCAGTGCACACACGACACACGCCCTGGCCTCCCTGGTGGGAGGAGCTTGTAGAGGCCCAGGCTGGAGGGGGTAAGGAAGCTCACTGAAGGGGGATCATGAGTCTAATGAGAAGAGGGATTAGAGAAATCTTGCAGAATGCGGCTTGAGGTGCAGGAGGCTTTCAACAGCATATGGGCAGACCCCCAGACAGGGTGGGGGGCAGAGCCAGACAGCCCTGCAGTGCTCAAGTGCATTCATCCGGACACTTCAATGTGGGCCAGCGCCTCCAAAAGGCACTGGGGCTGGGAAGAGAGAGTCGCGTGACACGATTTGCACACTTTATTTTGCCTTTTTTATTATTATGTTTGCAGTTCTATATATCATGAACTCGACCCGAAGGTATTGGAGCGCTTTACATGAGCACCAGTTACATTACAGAAGGACACATTCATTTTTTTAGGCACGGGGAGATTTAGTGATTTGCCCAGAATCACAGGATGCGGAGACCACGCGGAGAGACAAACCTGGTTCCACAGTTCCAAAGTCGTCAGCTCTGGCCGGAAGGCCACATCCGCTCCATAATTTTTTGTTTATGCTTTAGATTCAAATTGGTAAAATGCATTTCAAGGAGATTCAAAGCAGGTAAATCCTTTTGCCGAAAAACTGAATTGCATCGCCCATTCCATAAATTAGAACATTGTACTGCTGAGCTATCCCTTAAAGACAGTAGAGTGGGTGGGGGCCAATAATGGCCGGTAAAGACCTGCTGCTCCAACATTCCAGTGTGTGTTTTTCCTGTTTCTCCTTGATTTATTTTGTACTTCTGCCCTCGGTGTTTGGAATTTTTAATAGCATTAACGCCCTTCTTCCTCCGCTATGCCAGTTATTAAAGCCCCTCTTCTTCATTATAGACTCTTGCCTGCAGCTCAGGTCTTTACCACAGGAGAGTGACTTAAATAACTGGTAGAGCAGCAGGCTATATTACTACAGTGCGAAAGTGTTTTAGCCATGTTGTACACCAGCGTGGCTGCTGTTCAGCATGGCTACAAGTTAGTGGCATAGAGGGGAGTGGCGTGGAGTATTGCAGAGTGGAATGGCTAAGAGTGTTGTAGAGTGGAGTGACACAGAGTGGTGTATTGGAGTGGAATAGAGTGGAGTCACGTACAGTAGAGTGGACTGGTGTAGAGTGCATTGGCATAGAGTGTTGCAAAGTATAGCGGCATACAATGCAGTGTCGTAGAATGCAGTGGCATAGATTAGAGTGGTGCATAGTAGAGTGCAGTGGCTTAGAGTGGAGTGGAGTGGTGCAGAGTGGAGTAGCATAGAGTGCAGTGCAGAATGGCACAGAGTGGCATAAAGTGCAGTAGAGTAGAGTGGCGTAGAGTGCAGAGGCATAGAGTGGGGCAGAGTAGAGTACAGTGGTGCAGAGTGGAGTGGCGGAGAGTGCAGTGGCGTAGAATGGAGAGCTGCAGAGTGCAGTGCTGTAGAGTGCAGAGTAGAGTGGCGTAGAGTTCAACGGCAGAGAGTGCAGTGTTGCAGAGTAGAATGTCGTAGAGTGCAGTGGTGTAGAGTGGCATAGAGTGCAGTGACATAGGGCAGAGTGGCGTAGAGAGCAGTAGGTAGACTACTGTGGTGCAGAGTGCAGTGGTGTAGAGTGCAATGACTTAGAGTGCAGTGGTTTCGAGTAGAGTGGCGTAGAAGCACAGAGTGGAGTGGCAGAGAGTGGAGTAGAGAGCAGTGACATAGACTTGATTGTTTCAGAGTAGAGTAAAATTGCGTAGAGTGGGGCAGGGTACAGTGAAGTGGTGGAGAGTGGAGTGGTATAGAGTAATGGTGTAAAGTGGTGTAGAGTAGATTAGAGCGGAGCACAGTGGATTGGCGTAGAGTGGAATGGTACACACTACAGTGCATTGCCGTAGATTGTATTGGCATAGAGTGCAATGTTACAGAGAGGCATAGATTGTACTGGCATAGAGTGCAGTGACGGAGAGTGCCATGTTGCAGAGTGGAGTTGTGCAGAGTATAGTGGAGTGGCCTACACTGGAATGATGTAGGATGCAGTGGTGTAGAGTAGAGTGCATTGGAATAGAGTAGAGTAGAGCAGAGTAGAGTAGAGAGGCATAGAGTGAAGTGGAGTGGTGTAGAGTGGAATAGAGTACAGTGGCGCATAGTGCAGTGGTGTGGTGTAAAATGGAGTGGTGCAGAGTACAGTGGTGTAGAGTGGAGTATGCATGGTGTGGTTTTGCACTGCCATTACAGACAACGTATTTTCAATTGAAATTACCATTACATTTGCACAGACATACAGTTTTACTAATAAAACTATACAGCATACAAACGATAATGTGTGGAGATGGCATCACCTAGCGTATTGATTTGTTTTGGTCATATACCACTAGAGAGAGCAATATTGGCTCCAAAATATCTGCACAGGTGATTGTATTGAGAGTATGTGAATACAGCTCTTAACCCTCAAATGACCTTACTGCTCAGAGACCATATATCCAACAAAGAAAATGGGAGTGCTTAGGAGGTCCAGAGATTATATTTTCAACGTTCAGAATTCAATTGATGCCAAGTATCTGCAAATTCTTATCTCATGAAATATGATCCAATAAAGCAGGAGCCATGGTATAATGTTTCAATTTTTTTTTTTTAATTCTTTTTGTTACATCCAACCGCTGCCCGGCCAATGCATTTCGTCCCCAACATGGGGCTTCATCAGGGCTGAAAGCAAATACAATATACATTTATATACAAAAGTGCATAAATATATTTACACCAAAATACATACAACTCACCATCGTGCTAATGCATATTTACACAAATTTCATCTGTAAAACATACTATGGCTCCCTACTCCAATAACAAACAGAGCAAACAATTAAATTCTCACTGTACATGCATTACCTAACACATAAGATCTAATATTTGTAGTAACTCTATATTAGCAGATCTGTATTCAGTCCATCATCACTCCTATTGGACTGCACTCCCTTTGTGTGTACATTTTGTGTTGATCATATTAAAGTATTTATTTCCAATGCACTTCAGAATTAACAAAAAATGTGCTTCATTTCTGCTTTGCTAATTCTGCTATATTCTGATATACTTGCCCGGTTCCTTTAAATGTTGTTGTTTTCTAGACAAAAACCCTTTCCTACCCCCACCCTCAAATCTAGCAAGATTGTCAAATAAATCCTCTCACTTTGAAGTCAGAGAAAGAAAAGTAAACACCAAGCTCCCTTGGAAGATACAGCCTGACATTTGACCTCTTTCTTTCAATACACAGCGAAAGTGACAAGATAAGAACAAGATTTACAGGCCTGATTACAGAAAGGGAGCACTCATGGAAAAATACAAGGAGAGGTAGTTTGAAATGGCTTTGCTCCTTGGGAGGGACGAACTGAACTTGGACAGCCTAAAACAAAGAAAGCCAGTAGATATGAGTTACAAACCACAAAGCCAATGGTAAACAACGGGCAGAGTGCATTCCCACAGACGTTTTCTAAATGTCTCCAAGATGTCTTTAGCAAACAAGACAGCTGTGTTGTCTGGTAGGCTTCAACCTAAACAAGCATTGGCATAGCCAATAGGTCTCGCCTTTGGGGCCTTATAAGTGTTTAGCCAGAGCTATTGACTTTGCCAATGTCTTCAAGCTGTGCTGTAGAGAAGTGTGGCTGCTGTGCGGCATGCTGAAAAGTTATAATAAAAAAGTGTCAGAAGCATTTTTGTTACTTTATATATGACCAAGAAGGCATTATGTAAAACTGAACGACCATATTAAAAAAGTATTTACAATAAAAATTTCCTCAGTTTTCTTTTGTTCTTGCAATGCTGGCAACTTGTTTCTGCCTATTGCAATGGTTGTTTGTTAAAGCTTTTTTTTTGAGGGGCATAAACAATCGGAGGGTGAAGGTTGGGAACTAGTACCTGTATTATAACACTAGCAGCGGCCAGGCGCTAGGGGAGAATCAACAGATGCCAGATTCCGAGAGCAGGCTGAGGTGGTGCTGAGTGATGCTGAGGTGGTGGTGGTGACTGTTGCGGAGACGATGCTGAGGTGATGCTGAATGATACTCAGGTGTTGCTGAGTGATACTGCTGTGGTGCTGAGTGATGCTGTGGTGGTGCTGAGTGATATTGTCTTGGCGCTGAGTGATGCTGTGGTGGTGCTGAGTGATATTGTCTTGGCGCTGAGTGATGCTGTGGCGGCGCTGAGTGATGCTGTGGCGGCGCTGAGTGATGCTGTGGCGGCGCTGAGTGATGCTGTGGCGGCGCTGAGTGATGCTGTGGTGGCGCTGAGTGATGCTGTGGTGGTGGTGAGCGATGCTGTGGCGGTGCTGAGTGATGCGGTGCTGAGCGATGCAGTGGCGGCGCTGAGCGATGCTGTGGTGGTGCTGAGTGATGCAGTGGCGGTGCTGAGCGATGCTGTGTTGGCGCTGAGCGATGCTGTGTTGGCGCTGAGCGATGCTGTGTTGGCGCTGAGCGATGCTGTGGTGGCACTGAGCGATGCTGTGGTGGCGCAGAGCGATGCTGTGGTGGCGCTGAGCGATGCTGTGGGTGCGCTGAGCGATGCTGTGGGTGCGCTGAGCGATGCTGTGGTGGCGCTGAGCGATGCTGTGGTGGCGCTGAGCGATGCTGTGGTGGCACTGAGCGATGCTGTGGTGGTGCTGAGTCATCCTGTGGTGGTGCTGAGTCATCCTGTGGTGGTGCTGAGTGATGCAGTGTTGGCCCTGAGTGATGATGTGGTGTCGCTGAGTAAAGCTATGGTGGTGCTGAGTGATGCTGTGGTGGCGCGAAGTGATGTTGTGGTGGCGCGGAGTGATGTTGTGGTGGCGCTGAGTGATGCTGTTGTGGCGCTAAGTGATGCTGTGGTTGTGCTGAGTAATGCTGTGGTTGTGCTGAGTGATGCAGTGTTGGCCCTGAGTGATGATGTGGTGTCGCTGAGTAAAGCTATGGTGGTGCTGAGTGATGCTGTGGTGGCGCGGAGTGATGTTGTGGTGGCGCTGAGTGATGCTGTTGTGGCGCTAAGTGATGCTGTGGTTGTGCTGAGTAATGCTGTGGTTGTGCTGAGTGATGCAGTGTTGGCCCTGAGTGATGATGTGGTGTCGCTGAGTAAAGCTATGGTGGTGCTGAGTGATGCTGTGGTGGCGCGGAGTGATGTTGTGGTGGCGCTGAGTGATGCTGTTGTGGCGCTAAGTGATGCTGTGGTTGTGGCGCTAAGTGATGCTGTGGTTGTAGCGCTAAGTGATGCTGTGGTTGTGCTGAGTAATGCTGTGGTTGTGCTTAGTGATGCTGTGGTTGCACTGAGTGATGCTGTGGTTGCACTGATTGATGCTGTGGTTGCGCTGAGTGATGCTGTGGTGTTGCCGAGTGAGAGATAGAGTGAAGATATAATGCCCAATTAGAGAGGGTGGTGAGAGAGAAAGAGAGAGAAAGGGTGTACATAGAATAAAGAGTGGAGCGGGATTGAGAAAGAGAAAGAAGGGGAGAGAGAGTGAATGAAGGAGTTTGAAAGAGAAACAGATAAAGGGGTGAGAGAGAATGAAAGGCTAAAAAAGATAGAGAGGGGAGAGTTAATTAAGTAGAGAGAGAATTAGAGAGGGGAGAGAGAGAAGGAGAGAGACAATAAGAGTGGGGGGTGTGGAGTTTAAATAGAGTGAAGAAGTGACGCGGAAAAAGTAACCTTAAATATAGCTTTGTGCGAATAAATATTTTTAAAAAAAACAGTGAGAGACAAAAATACTGGTAATTAGGCTGTGACTCCCAATATAAAACAAATAGCGATATAAGGTGAAATCAACCCACCGAAGCAATATTTCTAACTAGACAAAAAAAAGCTTGCATTTCAATACTAATCACTGTTGTTTTTCATGTGACTGTAGTCCAGGGCCCTCAGTTGGTAATGTGAGCTGCTGCTGCGATTGAAACATCAGAGTCCAGAGAGTTAATGAGCCATGACGAGGAAATGAGGAAGAGATAGGAAACCCAGATGCCAGCTGCGCGCGTGCACGCCCATCGTGAACGCAAGCTGGTCGCCAGCCGAAAGCCAGTGTTTGCACTTCCAAAACCCACTTACTAAAACTCTCGGCCAGACCAGCGCAAGCGCTGGTGCAGGCCGAGACCTAAAAAGCGGTATTACGAAGCCAGCACTGGGAACAAGGACAACGGCAGGAGGGTGGATGGGAGGGGGGAGACAAGGGCATGAGAAGGTAACAACATGATCAATGGCTGGAGGGGGCATCAGGAACAACAGAGGATTGCGTTTGGGGGCAGCACGACAAACAGCGTAGGGTCTGTGTGCAGGAGGGTAGAAGTACACAAGGGAGACTGCCGAAAAAGTTGCACTCTAGTAGAGTGCTTAAACACACAGCAAAAACTAGAGCCTGAAAAAATGAGCAGTGGAAGGACATAAGTAATGCACCCATACTTCAGTGGAAGGACAAACACACGAAGACAAAGGACGACACCAAAGAGACCAAAAAGCCATGTCCACAGTGGTGAAAGAACTGTCCTCCATCATCTGGTGAGTTATATTCGAAGGAGCATGTGGCAGCGGTGGGTCTGGACCAAAAGGCACAGGGACGGAACCAACAAAGAACTCTGGAAGAAGGAATCATTAGGAAATGGTGGTATTGTGCTGTGAAATTCAATGTCAATTGTCAAAGATGATAATTTTGCACCATAAAACAAATCTTGGGTCCGTGGTCACATTCCGAGCCCACCTTGGAGCCAGGCAGCGGGACGATTCCTCCAGCGATTCTTAGCACTATATATTTCAATAAAATAAAGTGTTGTATTGAGTTCAATTTTTTTTGGGGGGGGAGGTTAGTTTCCTATTTTATTTTTTCAGGCATGCATTTATGGTAGTTTATGGCCTCCGGTGTACGGATCTCTGTGTTACTGGTGCCAATTCCAGAATAGCACCATGACCTGCAGGTCAGTACTTCAGTGCATTGGTGGGGGTCGGCAGTATACAGTTGGCTGGCTTAGGTACTGGAGCAGCTGAGGGTAACGCAGACTAGCTTTGAGGTGCACGGGTAATAGAAGTAGCGGTGGTGAAGGAGGGCGGTGTTCCCGCACTGGACTGGCAGGTATGAAGGTCCCAGCACTGGAACAGCTGATGGGTCAGGGATACTACGTCAGGACTGGGGAAGTTTAGTAGAGCTGTGTGTACGATACCAGGAGTGAATATTGAAAGGGTGCGAGGTACTGTAGAACAGTGTTGCAGTGCACTAGCAGATAAGTGGAGAAGTCACAGTACTGGTATTAGGGGTGCCCTAGGACCAGTGCTGAAAATATAGAAATACATGTAGAGATTCAGGTACTCACTACCCAAAAAACCTGTCTGCTACCAAGAAGTGCCCGAACTCCCCCATTACAAGTAATGCACCAGTGCTGGTACTCTCCCATTACAAGTAATGCCCCAGTGCTGGTACTCTCCCATTACAAGTAATGCACCAGTGCTGGTACTCTCCCATTACAAGTAATGCCCCAGTGCTGGTACTCCCCCATTACAAGTAATGCACCAGTGCTGGTACTCTCCCATTACAAGTAATGCCCCAGTGCTGGTACTCTCCCATTACAAGTAATGCACCAGTGCTGGTATTCTCCCTTTCACATTAATTAAGTGTATGCACTCAGTACCTACCCACTTAAAGCACTGTCTAGGACTTGGCCAAGCCACAATTAAAGTGCTGCCCCATACCAATTGGTGTTCCTGCTTTGTAATGGGACTGCATCACCCAGAGTGCATTGATGGAAGTGTGTGTATTGTGTCAACCTTGAAACTTGTTTTGGAAAGTGAACACATCTTATCTGGGGATTGGAGCACCCCTTATAAAAGAAAACCCTGATCCAATAACGGATATTTCTAAACCTGACATCTCCATCCGTGTCAGCCACCATTAATGCACGTGAACCAAGACTACAACTCCCAGAATGCCTTAATGTCAAAGAAAAAAACCTTGACGAGAGGGTATGGGCTTTTGAAATAGAGAGAGGTGACAACCCTAACACATTTCTCCTTTCCTTTATTCTCGCCCCTTTATAAATGCACCTTCCGAGGAGTTAAAGGCCCATAGTGACAAGGCGAGCCTACTACGACTAGAGAGAACTCCACTTCCGGGGCTCCCACCTGCCCACTTTCAGGTACCCAGAAGTCTCCGGGAGATAAAGACACAACTGACGCCATCACCCGAATACCACGGGGCCAATTATAGTCCCCGCTCTCACTCAGGAGCCAATCAATGACACCTGGATTGTCCACCTGGCTCCATCCCATCGAGCTCCCACCTGCCTCCTTCTCGCTCCCGCTAAGATCTCAGTGAAGCCTTGGATTGGTCATGAGATTGTCACGTGACCGCTGTAGGCGTGGCTTGTAATTATCAGAGAGCCTCCGATTTGCCCAAAGGTGGCCACGTGACCATATGCCTCGTGTGTAAAAAAAATGGGCAGAGGAGGCCTCTCTTGCTCTATTTTCCTTCTGGTAATTTGGTTTGTGTATAGGGGGGCGGGCATTATGTTCTTTTTGGCTTTAGAAGTTGGGTTTTTCTTCTGTAAGTATTGGTTATGTGCTTGTGCAGGATAAGTTTTTAGCAATATTATTCAGCTCTATTTCTTGCCGAACGTTCCCGGGTGATTTTCTTGCTTTGTTGTTTAGGACTTTGATGTTCGTCTCCTATCGAAGGAAAATGAGGATGAAGGCTGAAGATGGGACGGTTTTTCGCAGGTGGGTGAACGGTCTCTGGTGGTGTATTTGATTTATATACTTTTAAATCTTCACTTATTTTGCAGTTCTTTGTGTAATTTTCAATAATCGGCCTTGAAGATGTATTTTTTCGACCAGGTAAATTTTGCCTTTGAGATGCTGTCATTCATTTTGAAGTTCTAGAATTTGTTGCTCCGTTTTTGTCTCCATATTGTTTTATTAGAATGTCAAGTAAAAAAACGTTCATTTGTTCGGAGCAAAACGTTTAAAGTGATTAGTTTTTACGCATTTCAGCACTGCCCGTCATGAAGTTAAATGTTTATATTTTTACATTTTTGTATTGTGGTGTTTACTATATAAAAAAATGTTTTCTCCATTGCTAAATGCTTCCATGCACCACTTCTCTCTCACCACCCCCCCAAAAAAAAAAAATAATCGACACTTATTTATTTGGTGTTGCTATGGTTAAATGACATGTCGAGGGACCTTATTTTTTTTATTGGTACTAGTTTGTATTCTGGGAGTTTTAGTTCAATTTAAGAAACTAGAATAACTCCCATGGAAAAATGCTACCTGGAAGGGAAGTGCTGGTCTTGGAAAACTGGAGTCCTCTAAACACTATATTAGGTAAGCTCTTTAGTAGGTTAAATTACTCTAACCTACTGTTACAGTGCAGCTGTGAGCCTCGAAAGGAGAAGAGTGCTCCTCGGGGGTTATCTGAAGTGCAGACGATGGAAACAGAAGTTTTGTGTATTTAAAAAAAAAAAAAATTTTTTTTAATAGAACTTGAGTTTTGCGATTTTGCGGGTTGTTGGCCGTTTAAAATTAAGTCCGTTTAGTGATTATATTGTACATTAATACTGTTTGGTGTCTTTCACCTCTTCTCCAACACTCCCCGGTGATTCTTGAAGCCCACGAGCCTGGCTCCAAGGTAAGGCCCCAATATTAGTTTCTTGGGATGCAGCTCAAACGAGGAGGATGGCTTCTGCAGGGTTATTTATCAAAGGGTACGGACTGCTTGGAGCACTGGGAGTTCAGTTAGAGGACGCGTTACTTCTGGTTGTGGGAGAGGCCCCTAAAGGGTGAGGTACTCTTATGAGTAATCTGGGAAGAAGATGCTACAGAGCTTAGTTTTCGGCTGAAAAATCAGTGCAATGCCTTAGTTCAGCCCCTAAAAGGTAACTGTTAGTAAGAAATATTCCTCGTTTCGGGGTTCTGTTCCTGCTTTGGACCAGTACAAGGGTGCCTTGCAATGTCTATTTTTGTTTTCATTCAGGGTTGTAGCTGGTTCTTTGTCTCCTGCAACTTTGCAGAACGTCTCATCCCATCAGGGAGTACAGTTTACCTTTGCAAGAGGTGGGGATGTAGCGGGTGGTATTTTGCTTGTTAGCCTATGGGATCCCCTGGAAGATTGTCTTCAGTGTGGTGGGCGCAGCTGTGACTGACTGTCTGATGGAACAGTTGCATGTTTTCAAACTTAACCTGAAGTGAAGTTGCTGCCTCGGTTTTGCTTGTGCACTTTTTTTCCCTAAAATTGAGTGTTCTGCTTTGAAGGGCTGCTGTTTTGGCTTGTATTTTTAACTTTTTGTTCTCTTTTAGGTTGTTGCTGAGATGCAGTGTAACAAGTTGGTAAACCGTGGTATAGTTTGCCTTGGCAATTCCAAGCCTCTCAGTTTCTTTGGCTACCAGTCTTTTGATGGAAGTCCTGGTCATGGAGTACTTTGGCTGGTTCTCTAGTGGGTCTTGCCTGCGAACAGGACTCTACGAGTGACCTCTCAGCAGCTGGTGATGAATGGGCTAGCTTCTTCCTCTTTGCAATTAAATTCTGCTGGTTTCTCTGTGGTGTGTGTGGACTATACACAATTGGTGTGCTCATGATTTTAATTTCTCCAAACAAAATGAATCCGAAAAAACTGGTGATTGCCAATGAGATGCGATTTCTCCAGTCCTGGTATCTGAATTCTCCGGTTTCAAGCCGCGTTGTTGAATTGCTCTACTTGGAGTTGTCTTTGCAGAGCATTTTCAGGAAAGAATGAGGGAACCGCATTAAAACGTAGTGTAGTCCCGATTTAATCTGGCACTGATAAATGTGGTCAAAACCTACTGTGACACTCAAGGCTTCCACTGTTGTAGACTACAATGTGGTTCTTTGTAACCAGACTCCATAAATGCAGATAGGGAGGACACACAGTGAATCTACTACAGCAACTGTGCACACCCAGGGAGGCAAGAGGACTTGGAGGCCTTAAAACTGCAGAAAATCCTAACAGCAGAAACTCTTATTAGTGCACTTTATCACAGTAGTGTGAGGTACGTTAAACTACAACTTTCCAAAAAAGGCATTTCTGCTGTTATCTCATCTGTACTTGAGTGCCCTCAGTCGAGTAACCTGGGCTCCGCTGGCTCTTCTACTGTATTCCCCCCCCGCTGCCTTTGATGAACCTGGCCATCTCCAAACTTACTTAGTGCACTATGTGTGCTTAAGAGCCAAATCTTTCCCTGCCATCATACAATTCTGTGAATCCTAAAAACTACAAAGCTGTTTAGGACAAAAAAGACCACTTTCAGCTCTACATTTCTCAAGGCTAGAAATTCAGACTCTTGAATGAAACGGATCGGGGAATGGGAATTCATTCTACCTCTTGGCTTGAGGATGGACTTGCCCACATGCAAGAAGGGAACCCTTCAATCTACCTTTTATTGTGCTCCTGCCTTCACCAGAGAATCTGAGGTCAACCAAACAACCACCCAGCTCCCACCTCAAACACTTCTCACTGCCACGATATGTCGCAGTTCATGGTATGGATTCTACCATCTGCTAATTCTAAGCTGCTGTGCGGCCACAATCTACACTTTATAGCTTGAATTAATGTATTTAATCATGGTGATAGGCAGTGCCACGTGGTGAGCGGGTGGCATCAATTGACTTGGATCTGTGAGGATTTTTTTGAGAATTAATGCTACTGCCCATATTACACTATGTAGGCCATACTTTTTTGGTTCATGGCTAGGTCCTGTTGTAACAGCTGCCTCCTGCCTTCAGTGCTCTCCTACACTTTTTGGGAAATTACTATAATCTCGTATCTGACTTTCAGATGGTTTTGAGGCTGAAGTTGATCCTGTGCTTCTCTTTGTGAAAGCAACAGCCAGATGTAGAATTGAATGTTCCAGATGAGTAGCCTTCCTGCAGGTTTTGTAATGGAAAAAAACAATGGAAAGGCTTCTTTTAGAGCACAGTAGCTGTGTGCTTTATTTCTGCACCTTTTCACCTTCTTCGCCTGATCGAAGCATGTGGTGTCAGGGTGAAACACTTGTAAAATTGGGTGGTAGGGAATTTCTGGGAAGGTGCAGGAATTACGTTCCAGCTCTTTCATTATTGGGCCCGTAAGTGGAATATCTGTGCCACTGAGTTGTACCTTTCCAATAAGCTTTTATATGCTAGATGGTGGTAGCCTGCAATCTTTCAAGGAGTGATAACTGGGTAGACTTGAACATGAACCACATTTAAGGCTTGTATAAGGAAGATGGAGGCGCTGAAAGGCTGAGTTGGATGTTTGAGGAAAATGTTAAATAGTTTTTCCTAAAACAATTAAGCCAGGCCCGGTGTTGTGAAGTAGCTGCTCAGGAAAAACTATTGCACATTGGAGCCTTTTTACTACAACCGTTCCTATGAAATACCTCCCTGCCTTTCAGAAGCCAGCTGGCAAGTCAGGGATTGCAACATTTGAAGGGAGCCATCTTATTTGTGTTCCCACTTCTCCTGGAGAGGATGAGGCTAGAGTTGTAGATGGGGACGCTAACAGCCTTGGATGTTTCTGGATATTAACTCTGATCATGTGGTGGTGTTGTCTACAATAGTTGGGAATGGCAGTTGCCTGGGCTACCTGCTGTAAGACGCTGGCTCTCTATGGTGCACTAAAACGAAGTACACTGTGTAGAGTCCAATGGGTCCCAGATTGGTATACAGAGGCAAACGTAGATAATACTAACGCTCTGTGGTAGTGTGGGCGAGCAGTTAGGCTAAGCATTTGTTGTACTCGCAGAGGCAATAAATGAGACTCCAATCCAAGACCAATTTATAAAAATGACACTTTAATGTAAATTTTCAGATCAGGAAATTCGTTCTACAGTAAGTTCTTTTTAAGATGGCAATTTTCAATGTTCGCAAAATGAACTAGTTTTGTGTGCAATTACGCACCATTGAAGTCAATGGGAGAAAATGGAGAAATGCATATAAAATCACAGTTGGCTTTCAAGATCGCATTTGGTATTTAGGTAGCAAGGCCAGGCCTGATCCACCAGCAGATTCTCGGGAGTGTCCCGGATTAATCCAGGAGCTGGGTGCTGAGATAGTTGGTAGCTGGTGTGCTACGAAGGAGGCCACTTTAAAACACACTGCACAAAGGGAGAAGATAGGTCAGCCGGGTGGTGGACATCAAGATGTCCTCACATTCAGTAGCAGGCAGTTTGGAGAGGCGATTCTCAGACAGCTTGGCCACTCACAAAGTGGGTCTTGGGGGTCTTTTATGTCACTCGATGGGTGCTTGCTTCCTGGGTAGGTGGAGCCAGGATTGGACTCTTCATCTCGCGGTTGGGGGCCCCAGTACCTAGGGTATTGGTGCAGCACAGCTCCCGTAGATCCTGGTGTTTCCCAACTTGGCAATGAAGCAGATCTGATCCGCTGGAGCTGATGTACCACTTTTGGTTTGGGTGCTACATTGCAGCAGCAAGTCGACAAACCAGACTAAGTGGTTTCGGTAATTGCAGACTGCAGGAGAGAGGTACCTCTACTCCAAGGGAGTTCTTTGGCGATTTGTAGAAGGCTAGAGGAGCTCCAGGTTTCTTGGCGGTCTCAGTTGCAAGACAACATGGCACACCATGAATGTCTAGTCCTTAAGGCAGGGTTTGGTGCACATTTTCTGCAGCGGGGCTTCAGTCTTTGGGTCAGCAGCTTTTTTTTTATCCAAGTTCAGGGATGCCACCTAAATAACAAATTTGGGGGCTTTAAGGGGGTGAAACGTAGTAGCAAATGACCTACCTACCTTTAGGATGTCTACACCTTCTATGTGACTACCGCCTGTGGGAAGGGGCACTAACCTGACCCTAATTGGATAATTCCCTTACAAACCAAGATGGAGGGAAATAAAGTGGGCTTCACATTACCTGCCCCACCTTGGGGGTGCTGCTGGCTGAATGGGGACCCACCAAATTTTCCCACCTGTCGTCCTGCCAAATGTGGGGCACAAAAGGGGGGTGGTTGGCATCCTCATTAGCTGGAGCTGCCTGGGTCTCATTTCAAATGGGGCATCGCCTTTGAAGCTTCCCTCCTTGGAAGGCCATTGTTAGAAATGGGGGTCTCTAGTTGGCAGGTTGTTACCCTGTCCAAGTAGGGACCCTTCTTCCTAGTCAGGATAAGGAGGATACACTTCTAAAATAACCCCTGCTCATCTCCGTGGTAGCTTGGCACGAGCAGTCAGGCTTATCTTAGAGGCAGTGTGTGAAGCATTTGCACATAACCAACAGTGAAAACACTACAAAAGGACACCCCACCAGTTTTAGAAAAATATCCAATATTTTATCTGTGCAAACAAGACCAAAAACAATAAAAATCCACCATACAGTTCTCAGAAATATCAATCAAAAATAGACAAAATACAGTTCCTTGAAGTCGATGGCTCTGTCCGGGGCTATCACGGCGTCGTGAACAACCAATCCAAACTGCTCTGGCTGACCATGGCGTCGCAGGCCAGCTATGGTGTTGGGAAGACCAGCAAAACAATAGTTTAGAAATGCAGGGCATCGGTGGCCTCGGGATGAGCTACGAGGAGCCAGCGTCTGTTCCGGAGGTCGGTGCAGGAATCGTCTGGCCCCTGAAGTCACACGTGTTGCAGATCGAACTCCTTGTGGTTGAAGTCTGGAGCGCCAGCAGGTGTCGGAGCTGCGGTGCCCTCAGGTCGCACTGCAGGCAGCAGCTCGGTGACGGTCATCCAGCGGCATCGGGGAGACCAGGGCTGTGATGTGATGCAGTGCTCGTCGTGGTGCTGGCAGGTTGCGGTGCAAGCAGTGGCATCGTTGGCTAACTGGAGTCTAAGTCGGTAGGCCAAGGCTGCGGGATGAGGGCGGTGCGTCATGTAACTTACGAGTGGTGCCCTCGAACCACGTGCAAGCAGCGGCGTCGCTTGTCAGCGTGGAGCGTCTATACCAGGGCGGCAGTGTGAAGCGAGGCAGTGCGAAAAGCAAGCAGTGGCTCAGTGGCGTTGGTGAGACCAGGGTTGCAGTGTGAAGTGCAGCAGTGCCCTCTGCAGTGCCTTCAGGACACTGAGCTGGCAGCGGTGTGTGTGACTGCGTCTGTTGCTTTTTCTTCAGTTGCAGCACAAAACACACAGTTCCCAGTGCTACTTGCAGATTAACTTGAAGTCTCTGCTGTTCCTGAGACTTCTTGAACAGAGGGCAAGCTCTACCTCAAGCCCTTGGAGAAACACAAAGACATTGCAGAAAATTCAGTCCAGTCCTGTGTCTGCCCGAGACAGAAGCAGCCACTGCAGGTCAACACAGCAAAGTGGTAGTTCCTCTTCACAACTTCTCCAGCTCTTCTTGGCAGGTTCCTTGATCCAAAAGAGTTCTAAAGTTCTGGGCCCCAATATTTACACTGCAGGGCCCTTTGTTCTCTTGTGGCAGAGAGTCTCTGTGCTTAGTCCAAACCAGTTCTGTCTTCTCTGGCCCAGCTTCCTGGCAGGAGGTGGAGACCGCATTGTGTAAGGCAGACTAGGCCAATTCGGGTGCAAGGGAAATCTCCTCCCACTACTCTAAATGCAGCCCAGCTCTATTCAGCCCAGCCCTGACTCATCCAGAAAAGGCAGGACCCACCTCAAACCCCCCCCGTGGCTGTCTACAGTGAATGCACATCCCCAGCTCCTGTCACTCCAAAGCCAGACAGTCAATCCACAACCCATCAGAGGCACCCAGGATAGTTAAGCAAGAAAATGCCTTTATAAAAGTGGCATTTTCAAACCCATACTTTAAAAACCATCTTTACTAAAAGATGTGGTGTTTAATTCTGAGTTCAGAGAGCCCAAACTCCATTTCTATATCCTGTCCCAGTGGGAAATTATACTTGTAAGATTTTACAAAGTATCTACCATTCTATCCTATGGGACGGATAGCCTTTCAATAGTGAAAAACGAAATACATTATTTCACTATCAGGACATGTCACACACACCAGTACATGTCCTACCTTTCTCACACACACACTGCACCCTGCCCATGGGGGTACATTGGGCCTACCTGAGGGGTGCCTTATATGTAAGAAAAAGGAAGGTTTGGGGCCTGGCAAGTGGGTGCACTTGCCAGGTCGACATGGAAGTCACAACTGCTCAGACAATGCAGTGGCAGGTCTGAGAACCCTCTGAAGGGCTGCTTGTGTGGGTGGCACAACCAGTGCTGCAGGCCCACTAGCAGCATTTGATTTACAGGCCCTGGGCGCACACAGTGCACTGTACTATTTACTTGGAGGTAAATCAAATAAGCCAACTATGGAAACCCCAATCCATAAACATAATTTACAGTAGGAGCACTTGCACTTTAACACTTATCAGCACTGAGAGTGCGCAGACACACTAAATTAAAACGTCAAAACCAGGAGGTCAGAAAGCAAAATGACAGGGGAAACACGCCAAAAGATGCTAGGTTTAACAACCTGAATCTGAGAGAGCGGTACTACAGATGGGATTAGGCTTTGTCCCTACACCCAAAGTAGATAAATTCAGAGACCACTGCGAGATGCACAACTTGTTCCGCACAATACGACTTAAAGCCTTTTTCAAGGACAAAACTCCCATGGAACAGGATGACTCCGGATTGAGGAATCCCTCGTCTTTCACACCACACAATAATATGGTTCCGATAGAAGTACTAACCTTTGAACAGGCTGTTCTTAAGGAGTTGGACCTACCGCACAGACAGGCACCTTTCCGCAATCTCTCCAACATGGAGGAGACTACAGTAAGGAACCTTACAGAAGATGTGACCATTACGATAAAACAAGCGGACAAAGGTGGGGCTACTGTAGTGCAATCCACCGTTGACTATGATGCAGAATGCAACCGTCAACTCTCCAATGAGAGATACTACACCCCCATTACGACCGACCCCACCGCATGCCTGACAACCAAAATCTCCACATTGGTTTATGAGGCTGAGTCCAATGGTTGGATTAGCCGCAAGGAAGCTGACTTTTTGATTACCAAGGAACCGAGGATACCATATTTTTACACCCTGCCAAAAATACATAAAGGCATTACCCCGGTTCCTGGTCGACTGATCGTTTCTGGGATTGGCTCTATCCTTGAGCCACTCTCCATTTTCTGTGATTACTTCCTACAACCGATAGTGAGAGATACACCCTCTTTCGTGAGACACCACGGACATTCTTAAGATCGTCGAAGAAACATCCAATACAGGAGAGATTGATCTCCTCGTCACCCTTGATGTGGAGGCTCTCTACACGAATATTCCCCAGAGAGCCACCTTATCAGTTGTTGAAACCACTTTGAACGCTTTGGAGTGGTCATCACCCATCCCTTTTGTAATGGAGTGTGCTACCCTGGCTTTGACTGAGAACTTCTTTGAATTTAAACAGCTCTTTCATCAAAGTCGGGGTACATCTATGGGGAGCACTTTTGCTCTAAGTCTAGCGTGCCTCTATATGGTGGCGTTCGAAAAGGACATTGTCCAGAATACCACCAATCCATACCACAACAATCTGAAACTATGGAAACGTTTCATTGACGATATCCTGATTTTCTGGCATGGGACACGGTCTACCTGTGAGGAATTTGTGAGGTGGATCAATGATCAAAATGACTACCTTAACTTCTCCCATACCATCTCGGACACTACTGTACCATTCCTTGATCTAAATATCACACATTGCAGGTACTCTTAATACCACTCTGTACAAAAAACCCACTGATCGCAACAGCTTACTCCTATACACAAGCCACCACCCCAAAGCGCTAAGAGACAACTTGCCTTTTGGCCAATTTTTACGAATCAGACGTAACTGTAAATTGGTCTCTGACTACAGAACAGAAGCCAACACCCTGGCATCCAACCTCAAGGCGAGAGGCTACCCAGAGAAACAAGTGAGGGATTCTTTGAAAAGAGCAAGGAATAACCCTAGAGAGACACTCCTCTGAAGTACATCAGAAACCGATCACTGACACCCTCACTTGCGTTACATCCTTTACCCCAGATTCTGCCAGAATTAAGAAAATCATTCTGAAACACTGGAATATATTGAGTACAGGTAATCTACACCTACCCAAACCTAGGTTTGCATACAAGAGAACACGCAACCTGAAGGATGTCTTGTTACACACGAGACCTAGGAAGCACAACACCTATACACAGAGGACTCTGTGGGGTCTCCCGGCAGTAACTGGACACCACCCTTGTGGGTCCTGCATAGTGTGCTCACTCACCATCACATCTAAAGAAATATCTCTGCTGCCTAACTTCAGATGGACTTTAAAAAAACACACCAATTGCAACACCAAGCAATGCATTTACATGATCACCTGCCCTTGTGACCTGAAGTATATAGGGATGACCATGCGACCAGTTAAGACAAGGATAACCGAACATAAGAGTAACATTCGGTGCCAAAGGGTCACCACGAAACTATATACACACTTTAAGGAAGCACAACACTCCCCTGAAACACTACGCTGGATAGTGTTAGAAGCCCACCCACAGATCACTAAGACTGCATTGTTCAAAGTCGAACAAAGATGGGTACATAGACTTTCTACACATACTGCTGGACTCAATGACGACATACCGTGGGGCTTACTCACTTAAAACATAATGACTTGGGAGTAACCCTACCAGTTTCACTATGTGCACTCGTCAGAGCCCTATTGACCACTATGCCATAGATGGTGTAGATGAGGTTGACTGGAGTACATATGCCTCCCTGGATGCATATCCTTACTTCTATTCAACCACACTGTTCATGCATTTGACTCCTTCCACTTATGGGCAGTGGTAGTACAGTCATACGGAGGAGTCCTTACTGAGCCTGTTCGGTCATCATTTGACCGATTTGAGTTATGTGGTTCATGCGCACTGTCTCGCCATGCATCACCATACTTATTTTTATATTGTTAGATAAGTGTTCACCAGTAATATACGCACCTACCTGTGACCCATGTCCGTTCTTCTATTATGATACACGGGATCGTATATGTAGCTGATCCCTCTACCGCTTTAAGAGCATAGTTGCCGCTAAGCAGCAATACCCCATAGCCACCAGCACATCGCAACACTCCAATATGGCCGCTGTGCTCACCACCCTGTCCCCAGTACGTCATACACAGCGCCGGTAATCGCGCGATTCACTGATTACCCACGTGACTCCTCCCACGTCACCGGGGTCAACACTACATCTACGCTGCTTGCCGGCAACCAGTTACCATCCCGGTACCGGCGGCAGGGTAGGTCGTACGCGAGAAGCGTTTTTATGCCGGTGAGTGACTATCCATCATTCCTAGTCCCCGACTTGGAGGTTTACTTGATCACTATTGGAGGTGAGTGCGTTTAGTATGGAACGGATCCATAACCCTGATCTACCCACTGTGGCGACTGACCACTGTGTTTTACTTTGGGCGTTACGGTCGTTCGCCCTGGTCGCTTGACGCACTTAGGGTGCATTGGTATCACCGATGTCCCCTTTGATGCTCATGCGGCATGGGTTTGCGTCCTCACGCCCCACAGTGCACATGAAGTGAGGTTTATCCACGAGGGTCGGGTCACCGTCTAACGACCGGGACTCCTGACCCATCACTCCTTTAGTGGTCTAGCAGCCTTCCGGGCAACCGGCCTAGACCTGCTCTTTGAGTGTCCTGCTATTTCCCAAACATGTTCAACTTTTATTTTTCTCACAGGACCCAATCGGTGTCATTTTCAACCGCCGGCTACTGTTGCAAGTTGTTACTTGACGACAGTATAGGTGAGTTCCACCACTGTCCTGACTCCATGTGATTTTTCCGCCATTGAGTTTTAAAGTATTCTGAGTACAATTGAGCATACGATAGTGGTAACCATCACCAGTTCACTGTCCTGCACCGTATGATACAGTGATAACCTAGTGTGTTTATGAATTGTCCGCCAGCACTTTTGCTTTTATAAAATAGAAAATGAATTGATGAGATACTGTATGATTGCACAAATCATGTATTTTCAACATGTTTCCTCCCCCCTTTTTTCTACCTTTATAGGTTATCAACCAGAGAACGTGGTATGTAGAATTCACTTACCCTTTTAGTGTAGATAGCGTTCCTTTGTTCCTGAGGAAGTGCCCTGATCTAATCAACTCTTATGGCACGAAACATGTCGATCACTCGAGCAGGGCACGTACAACTAGATACATTGTCACTAGTCCTTTGCCCCTCTCACTCTTTTAAATTAGGCAGTTTACCTTCTTAATAAATTGTTTGCTAGGACTAACTGACCTATTTTAGATTCACAACCCCCCCCCCACATCTACACACACTAGGCCCCTCACCCCCACCGCACCCACCGGCAGGAACAAAAGATCCCAGATAAAGAGCCCCGGTCTGGGTGCCCGTCAGGTATTGCAGCGCCGACCTGACGAGGGGCAGGCTCATATGATGACGCATGACACCTAGCTTGCTGGGTGTGTGAGAGCCCTAGTTCCGACAAGGGGAATTCCCCCCTTCTTTGCATACACAACAGTGGTCTCAAGTGACTCGCTCTACTCTACAGTATCTCTCCATCTTTATTCTGAATCAAAGAGGAACTTCGTACTCTTGTTGTACACAGGTATAACAACCACCCTGTCCTGGGGAAGATGTGAAGCCCCAGCCCCCCCCCCACCCCCCGAACATGCTTTGTTCCTGGCCTCAGAGTGCAGGCCCTCACCCGATGAGGTCAGAAACGTGTCTGTTGGTGGTAGGCTGGTTAAGACTAGTCCAAGACGACACCAGTGCTTGGTAGGTTTTCAGGGGACCCTCAAAGGTCTCCAGTGCATTTATTAATCCAACACTGGCATCAGTGAGTATTCATTAAGAGTAGGTGTTTGGTACCAAACATCTTGGGGTACAGAGAAGCCTATTATGGCACTGGGAAATTCGTAATGACAAGTATGCAGCACATGTACTCTCTTCGGCTTCCCTGTGCACTTATAATATCTAGAATGGACATGATATTGTAGGGTCATATCTGCTGAAGCAGATATGTTCACACATGGGGATATAGTGCACCTTGCCTTATGGCAATAAGGCCTTCAGTAGGGGTGACTTAACTATACCTCATGCAGTGTATGGGGGCATGGCACACAGGGTTGTGTACCATGGAAATTCTCCGGTTTTTCTCTGCACCAAGACACGCAGCCTGTAATGGCAGTGTGCCCGGTCTTGGTGAGGGTTCTCTGGGGTGGCCCAATTGGTGCTGCTGCCCCAGTGGACCCTTTTCAGTACCAATGCCCTAGGTTCCATGGGCACCATTTAATAGGGACTTAAAGGGGTCACTGAATTTGTGCCACTCATGGCACAGTTTTGGGAAAGATCTGTTACTGGGAACCTTGTTGGCAAGGACCCAGCACGCTTTCAGTTCGAAATCACATCATACACCAGGCAAAAAGTGGGGTGCTAACCCTGTCAGTAGGCACTTTCCTGCACTTGCCAATGACCATATATAAAGTTTAGCAATGTCCATATGAACTGCTTATACTGGCAGTGGTTATAAATGCTTGCAGCCGTGTTGCAACATGGTGACTGCAATACTTGCATGTGCCAATTAAGGGTGCATGGTCCAGCATTCGAGCCGCTAGTTTCCAATGAGGGATGGCGAGTGGAGTTCTATTTTGCGTCAGTCTTTAGATGCAAAATATTTGGTTGAGTACCACTAAATGGGTAGCTGTGATACCCACTGAGTACTAACGGAATTTTCACTTTTTGTTTTACAGCAATTGTCCTGCCTCTTGTCTTTACTATCCTTTGTATCCCCACTTTCTCTACTTTTATTTCTTCTTACTTTTATTTCTATTATGGGATGACTAAATTAAAAAAAAAAAAGTGGCTTATTTAAGCCCTGACCTCAGCACTGCAGCCGGGGCCCCATGTGGGCACCCGTTTTTGTTTTGGGTGTCCCACTGGGTGAACCGGCTGCAGTGCTGACGTCAACTGAGAGCTGGCAGAGATCGGGCCCGGTCTGTCACCTCTCTCGAGATAGCCTGAATTCTGGCACCCAAGGGCCGCACAGAACGCCTCTATTCAGGCATCTCGCAGTGAAATATACTCAAATCACTGGAGGAGAAACCCTTATGGTGGAGAAAGAGCTGCTGCCTTTGACACTGGAAGGCCGTATTGCTGGTACAGTATGCACAAATATTTGTCACTTTCTCACCTGAAGATATTGGATTCTCCACTTGAGCTTTGTACCAATTTGTCCTTGCTATCTATTACAGATTTCCCACAGCTTTAAAAGCAGCCTTCTGTGTCTTGCTGCCGCACCAATTCCTGAAGCACAGATGGTGGTTAAGTTGCCAACTTCTCTGGGACCTAACAAATTCAAGCTGCAATATTCAGGGTAAGTCATGGGTTTATACAATGTATGTCAGTTAATGGAAATGAGGTAACTAAATCATGGAAATCCAATTTTAAGGAAATGTAATTCAAATGACCATAAAAGTGATTTCACTAAGCAATATTTTGTTGAAAGTGCATTATATCTGTAATAGAATATACATAAACAATGGGGTAACTGTTCCCATATTAAATCCCAGTTGAGGAAATGTACTATTGACAGAAAATGCATTTTCCATCAAACTCTTGTCTATAGAACCTGACTGCATTTTTATATATGTTCCCAAAAAGGGTGTTTGAGATGTAGGGGGAAAACTATGAACCTTGCAGAAATCCAACAAAAGTTTTTCCAGGATATAAAATAGAATATACGCCTCAAATATGCGTTTGGTAAAAAGGTATTTGTTTCTATAAAATAGTAAATGCCATTCCCTCTGCAAAATTTCATTCAACAGTAATATTTCATGATATCCTTCTACAGACGCAACTTTAGGGTGGTGGTGGTGGTGGTGGTGTCTGGTGGTGGTGGTGGTGTCTGGTGGTGGTGGTGTCTGGTGGTGGTGGGTCTGTGCTGAGTCATTATCACTCACCGATAAATACTTCAATTATGTAATAATTTGTTTACATAGTAACTGACAAGCCTTTGTCCTGCTTCTTACTTGTCTTCTCTTGTAATTTGTTCCACCTTTTTAGATTCTGCTTTCTTACCGTCCTTTATATTTTAATGACTGAAACAATTGTTATAGCCTGACTTCGGCACGACAGCTGAGGCCCCACCTCTTGCACCAAATGGCCACCTGTTTTTATTAGGGTTGCCCCAAGGGGTGAACTGACTGTAGTACTCTGATCAACTGAGAAGTGGAAGAGATTGGTCTGATCTCTCACCTCTCTAGTTCTGGAATCCGAGAAGGTGGAGCCTTAAAGACTGAAGAGTCTGGCTCTTGCTGTTGGCACATTATTTTGATAAATTTATCACTCTCTCGACTTAGTGGATTTTCTGCCCCAGTTTTGTACCAATTATCATTGCTATCAGAACAGAGTACATAGTGGTTTCAGATTCTAATGTTTTGCAGTTTTCCACTGCCTTGGAGCAGCCTTCTGCAGCTGACCTGGTGTTGCTCACTTGTCCACTCTGCTGTGTGAAGCCTGTTTTTTGTATCCAACTTTGCCTGCACTATGAAAGGTAAGTTATGGGTTCATAAATTGTGTATGTAACATGCACTATACAAAAGTGTTACGCGTGTGATTATGTTAGTTATAGAAATTTGGATCACTACCGTCTCTGATGTGGTGGCGGAATGGCACGAGTAAGGGTGATATTGCTGTGAGAGGTGGAGGGGACTTGGAGAATAGAAAGTGTATCAAGAGGTAAGAGTAGTTTACTGTGCCACGAGTACATTTGAGACAAATGTGTAGCACCATATTTGTGAATGGCTCATCCTACTATTTTTCAATAGGATGTGGTTTGGAAGGTAAATCTAGAAGGGTTTAATGGTCCAGAGTATGAACCTGTCAAAGACTGAAGGCTCGCCTTGTGAGAACTTTCCCAGGAGGGATGGGGAAATTGAGCTGCTTGCACAAGTTTTGTCATTTGCTTTGCATCACTTGGCTAAAGCTTTAACTGAGGCTGCAGGAAAATGAGGAAACTGGTAAGATGTAAATATCAAAGGTGCATTGAAAGCATCCTACACCACCTTTTATAGAGAAGGAAAGGGGAACTTTAATATAGTCCCATGCCAAAAAATGGGTTCCATAGCAGAAGACTCCCATGGATCTTAAATGGTGTGCATGTATGTCTGCATGTAGGATTGTAGGCGTCATAAGAATGATGAAGCTACCAAATGCTGTAATCTCTGCAAAGGGTGCTCCAGCAACTCCAATTTCAAGGAGTGAAGGTTACCAAGGGGGTGTATGTATACATGTGTTCTTGAAACCTCCATTTTAAAACCAGCTCACAAGGCAGTGATCTGTGCATACTCCATTTTTCTACTCCCCTTTAACATATTTGCATGCTTGGGAGGACCTTCTCTCCACTATAGTTTTGAGGAGGAATCTTAACTGTTTGGTGTACAGCAGAGCTGGTGGAGGAACGTGTCAATCTGTTAGTCTTAGTTGTTCATTTTGGGTACTTCATCTCTGGTGGCTGTAGCTGTCCTCACTCACATTCTTGTGTTCTTGTAGGTGACTCTCCTCCCACAGGAAGCCTCTTGGAGGAAATCTTTGGTGGCCAGACCGTGTCATTTCACAGCTTTGCATTATTGTAAAATAAAGCGTTGAACTGAATTATTGTGTCTGTGCTAATTTTGAGAATGGGAAAGAGTGGTCAAGGCTTCCTCAGAGGGGCTCTCCTGTGAGGTGAATGTTTGCAAATAGTATTCAGGTCCATTTTCAGAAGATGGAATATAGCACTTTGTTGTGATGGGTAGTGACCTTGTTATACAAAATTGCTTCTCCCTTAAGTTTCTTCCAATGCAAGTTGACTATTCGAATGGGGGTTTTAGTGGGGGGAAGGGGGGGGTGTTTGGCGGGGTTGAGGGAGTTGGTGCTCTTGATCTGGATGTTTTCTGGTTGCAATTACATGCACAGTACCATGGTGTTCCCCTCCGAATCGTTCCTTAGTTGCACCTGTCATAGCAAGGCTACCTTGGCTGCATTATCAACAGCACTTGGGAACCTTACTCTAATCCTGCAAGGAAGTGGTTTTTATTTAGGGTTTGTATACCACACCTCCTGGGTGTCCATTTGTGGAAAGAAGGTTGTGGGGCTTAGTCTCCTACTGCATTGAACCCAGCTTTCTGAACGGTTCTGGCCAGGCAGTATTTTACAAGGCACATTAGAAGTATGACCCTGTTCAAACAGACCAATCACTCCAGGTGAATGGTGATGCTTCTACCACAACACCCCACAAGATCATGTCCAACAGTGCCACTGGTAGGGGCCCATAGAGCTCTATCTTTACCAACCATGACTTCACACCTGTCACTCAGTAGCTGCAGATGCTTGGTAGGAGAGACTGTTGTGTGGTTCCTACTACTTCAGTAAGACTGAGTTTGGGCAACATAAGTGTCAACTGTGAACTGTGTCCGTGCATACTATCAACACATGTTGACCTAATTCCTGGCTAGCTCGCAGTGTGCCATCTGGACCTCTAAACCTTACAAGGTACCGGATGATGTCTGCAACCTCAGGACATGACAACCCAGATTCCTCAAGGAAATTGTAAAAACAGATCTTACCCTTTTATTAAGTCAGGCATGCCCAAAAGGAAGTACACAAATTGGCATTTCAAATATTTTTGGAAGCAATTGGACTCTTGTGTAAAATATGTGCGCTGCAATGATTAATAGAAGGAGAAAAAAAGAGTAACCAGCATTACAAGAATGGTGAAGATGAACAACTCAGCCATTGTGCTGTTGCCTTGATTATATGAATACATATTATACTCCTACTTAGCGCTGCCTATCCTACAAAGCATAGGGTGTGCAGGTCTGCCAGAATACCTTAGAGTGGTCTAACTCCCCTGTTAGCTGCGGGTGTGTCATCTGGTAGCCAGTCTTTATGTAGAACAGGCTGCCGTCCTTCTTAGGATAGTGACTGGATTCAGCTGGGCTAGTCCTCCGGCATGGGGCTTCCTCGACAATCCCATCGAAGTGCTACTCTGCCTAAACATAGGCTGGTGCAGTCTAATAAATGACTCTGTTCCATAACTGAGCTCTAGTCTAGATGTCTTAGATTCTATCCACCCAGAGCTATTGCCGAACGGACAACAAGCATTTTGCCCAGTGTACCTAGAACAGAATGTTCTAAAGGACAATGTGCTTACTAAGACGTGTAACTGAAAGCAAACCATTTCACGATCTAATGTGGGCGAGCAAGCAAATGTGTTGTCACTGATTGAAAAGATGTCCATTTTAAACAGTATGTAAAATGGAGGTATTTGTACCTGGGGCCTATAACTTCATGGCACCCACTCCTTGTCTGTAAGCTTACTAAAAAGCTTCATAGCAAGCTAAAAAATATAAATTGCTCATGAAAACCTTTTTTTTTAAAAATTAAAAAAACCACGCACTTCTTTACTAAAGCAAAATAAAAGCCAAAATGCATTATACTAATTTCAAATATGGAATTACCATCTGCATAAAAAGGTAATGTGTGCCAAATTATAAAAAAGTTTCTCAAAACTACGATTGTTTAAATGTTTCTTGAGTGAGACTAAATTTTGTTTCCAGCTTCTGCACACAGTTTCCATTGGCACCCCAGCCACGAGTTCCAAGGAACAAACATGGTTGTATCCATCCAAATTGGCAGCTGCTGAAGGTGTGACAGCCAGTAGTGCATCTGCAGAGGGCAAGCCAGATTCAAAATATCCAGGAGCAGAGGCATCCAAGGAAGCCTCATAATATGCATTTTGCAGCAGTGGCAGTCTCACAGGACAACTTTGCAGGTGGATTGTCAATGGACCAATAAGCAGTTCCATATCTGTAGATTGGACCAATTGCATTCCAAGGTGCATATTCAGGGCACCCTCTAAAGGGCACTGCAGACAGCGGAACACAGGCTGTATGCAATGTAACCGTAAAGGCCAAAAGGACCAGTTGTCATTTAGTTCCTCAAGTAAGGGTGTGCCAAAATACTGCATTCATGACACAGTAGCACACGTCCAAGTACTATTCCCATTTAGCTGTGTGGTGGAACATCATTGAAGCAGCAAAAATAGAACCAAGATCCTGACGCAACTCGATGAGCAGTATGTGTCCATGAATGCTGGAATCCAAGTTGTATATTAAAGATGGAATCACTCTGAAGACAGTCTGAAAAGTGCTAACAAACCCAGACCCCAATTGCTTTAAAAAAAGCTTACTACTCCTACAGTATTTGAGGTGTTAGAAATGCGGTGCACAAGTTCTACAAAATATTGTGAGGTTGGTGCATAATAGCGACTGGATTTCAGAAAAAGATCTTGAAACTTGAAGATCAAACATCTCCCTTGCAGATGTTAAGGATACTTCCTTCTGAAACAATGAGGCTTTCAGTCTGCTTAGACCATCAAAGTTCATGTCAAAGACTGAAATTGAAGGCCATATTGTCACTTCTCTAACTGTACGGGCAGTTGGGAAAAGCATGTATGTACAAGTCATGACCCTGGAAACTGTTACCACTTAGGGTACTACTCATCTCACAGCAACCGTGATCATTCAACATCCATTAACTCAGTTTGAAAGTAATCTTAATGCCGGATGAATTACAACAGCTGGGGAACCTTTCAGATAACCAGTTAAGTTTGCTTTGAATGGATTACATGCTCCGTGAAGTGTAACTGCCCTGCAAACTAGAGAATGGCCGCAAGTGTTCTGTATCGCTAAGAAAGGCCTTGGTGCCCCCATTTCTACACCTGCATCTAAAAGATAGGACCCATTTCTCATGTACAAATCTCTTCCATAATGCTTCATACCTGCCTACTTGATAGTGTTGTAAGCAATTTGTAAAGTGGAATGTTGAAATTGGCAGAGATATAAACCCATGAATTATACAATCGGCTGACTGTGTTTCTGCCACAGTGAATGGAAATTTCTCTAGATATTCTATGTTTAACATTGTATGTCGCGTCCTTTGCCATAATTTTCTGTTCTCGTGTTAAATTGTACGGCAGCAGTAAATCGGTGCTCAAATGATTCCAAGGCATGTGGCCATTGCGCAGTCTAAGTCCAGCTTAATAACATGATGGATCTAATCTCACTGTCCATGTCAGAGGGACATGTCACTCAATGTCAATTGCTGAGGACACAATGCTGCTCATAATACGTTCTAGTGGATAAAGTAGTCATACCATGATCAACTACTGCTGGAGCCTTTTCTAAATTTACTTTGCATAATTTGTGAACTGTTGCCAATTCTCAAAACGTGGGAATGTGTGGTGTGTTCATATCCTTTATCTTGGCCACGCTGAGGCAGGACGATTGTTGCACAGTTTTGTTCAGGAAAATCATTTGTCTTGGTATAATACATGCTCTAAACCAAGCCAAATTGTCTTGAACTTGCCAGTCTTTAGCTTCCCAAATGGATTTAAGATCAACATTTTCCTTCCATAAGTCATACCCTTGTGTTGACAACTGGGAAATAAAGGGGGACGAATACATTAATTTTGTCGGTTAGCATATTTCTGTGCCGGGGAAGGGAGAAGTTTGTCTATGGGGTTATTTGCAAAACTATTGACATGAATAGGGACTTGTCTCCCTTGCCCTAGTTTGTATGTTCCGATCTACCTGCCTACAGAAAGATGGGCCATTCCAAATTATTTGATGAGGTAGGCTCACATACATAATGTGACATGCTTCATCATTTGCCACTTCGTTCCCCTCCTCCTCCTCCCCCCCCGGTGAGATGATGCTACCAGGGGGGACTAACCTGAGGGAGTTCTTAGAACATTTTTTCTCTGGATAAAATGAGATCAACTTTGCCTAAAAAATAAAAAACTTCGGATATACCACAAAGTATTCTTTATTCTGGTGGTATCCTAAGCATAGATTAAAAAATGCCTCTCAGAGGACGTATGTGGTTGCTATGACCCTTATGTACTGCTGAGTTGTAATACCAACATGTTTCTGCACTTCCATTAGCGCCTAAGAGAGATATGGGCATTCATCAGGGCTAGAGATATGTATCCCTACACTTATTTAATTATAGGGAAGGGTACAATAAAAAAAGGTGAGGACCTACCTCAATCGGGGAATTTTAGCTACTTAACCGTAAGGGTCTCAAGGCACTGAGAAGGGCTGCTGATCCGTCTGGGTGCAGGGGTTTAGTTGAACAGCCAGGTCTTGAGATCCTTCCTGAATTGGGTCAGTGATGGGGATTGCCTGAGGTGGAGAGGCAAGGTGTTCCAGGTATTGGCGGCGAGGTGGGAGAAGGATCTTCCTCCGGTTCTGGTCTTGTGGATACCTGGGACTGTGGCCAGGGCCAGTTGGGCAGAGCGAAGGTGTCTGGCGGGTCGTGGAATGAGTTGGTGGTTCAGATATGCTGGTCCTGTGTCATGGAGAGCTTTGTAGGCATGTGTGAGGAGCTTGAAGGTTTATTCTTTTGTTGACTGGAAGCCAGTGGAGTTCTCAAAGGTGTTCGGTGATGTGGCTGTGGATTTTGAGGACCAGTCTGGCTGCGGTGTTTTGAACGTTCTGTAGTTTCCTGAAGAGTTACCTCTCTTCAATCACCAGGGGCTAATACTAGTTCCAGGGGGCCATTTGCCTCATCGTCTGTTCTAGGTGGGTGCCTCCTGTAGTCACACCTACATCATGGTAGAGCGCCCGGATCGATCCTACTGTGCCCAAGAGGAAAGCCATCTGGTAACATCCAATATGGGGTTATTGCCAGAAAAATATGCAAACTTCTCCAAATATTTTGGAGCTACCCACAGGTGGTGTAGGACAATGTTTCCATTGTGTGTAATTCAGTACTGCACGTGGAGTACTGACTGTGTAACTAGTGGCAAACAAAATATTTCATAATTAGATGTTGCACTATATTCATGTTTATATACAGTATATTGTTCCCAATCAGAGATGCTGCCAGGAGTAATATCATTCAGGGATATTTTAAATGCATACGGTATCTAAAGTTTAATTCTGACCCGGAAATATATGGCACCGTATCCAAACAATTCCATCAATTACTGGAACCGCCAAATGTTCACAAGGGACAGGTCTCTTTGCACTTTGTGTGATGAAGAATGAGGCTTCAATACCTTGGTTACCAGTTCAATAGCGGAGCGTTCCGGGAGATGGTGTCCATTCAGAAGTAAAGAATATGGTCACAGAACCAATCCAAAGGAAGAGCAACTAAATGTAAATCCAAGGTGGAACAAAATGTCTTTTTGAGCTAAATTATAAAGGCACAAGTTCCATGCGGTGGTGGGTATGACGCATCCGAAGAAAAGTCATCAATATTAACAAAGCCAGAGAGTCTGCAAAGGCAGGGACCTCACAGGGTTGTGCAGAACTGGTAGTTTATGCCAATGGTGGATCATAATAAACAACTTCATTGTTGGCATATGGTGTTGAAACCAGTGAATTTGCATACGGTGTTCGTATGGAGTTTGTAGATGTAACTGGAAGTAGCAAAACTTCAGTGTCTGGGATTCCCAGCTGGGGAGTAGCAGAAACAGCAGTGTTTAAAGCTTGTAGTGAGATTTCCTGTAAGGTGAGAGGAGGCGGTAACTGCCCAGGAGCCCTCATGACCTACTGTGTAGTACTGGCTACATGGTGTGGTTTGATGAGATCAATAGATAGAAATCTTTTGTTTACAACAAGCAAGGGACAGAGTACAGTTCTGGTACCTTCAACAGCTAGGACAAACACAAGCTATGAAGGAAGTGACCCGATTAGGGCCACCCGGGTCACTCGCGACCTCCACTCAGCCTTCCAAGAAATGAAGAGTCGGTGACGCAGTAGAGCATACAAACCAAAGTTCTTTATTTCAAATTGCGCTGCAGCGGAGTCCAGTCTGACTAGCCTCCTAAGATGCTACAGAGGGGACTGACAAACATTTGGTAACGTATGATAAACCTTCCAACATCTCTCAAGAACCCCGCCCCTCATGGAAAAGTACTGCTTGGGCACAGAGGCTAACAAAGGAGTCACAGAGATGAGAACACCTGCAGCATGGGTACATGTTATCAGACTTCCAAGGCAGTCTTACTCGATCTCAGCCCTCTCTAGTGTGCGAGCATAGCTATGTCCGATGATAGGAATGCAAGGCTGAATAAACTATTCTCTTCGTACATTTGGGTTCCGACCTTGGATGAGATATGAGAACCTTTTGGAGCAGCAGCTTCTGCCGAGACAGAGAGAGTGGGGCACAGAGATGAGGGGATTGTTCACAGCGCAACAGGGCCAGTGTGACTGAGAGAAAATGGCGTCTCAGATGCTAACTTAGGCCTACACTACTCGGGCACATGCACAATGGAAATCACGAATATGACATAGCTACATGAATGCTAACCCAGCACAGCATATATCATGGGGGGGGGAGAGACTGTTCGATTCTAACAGACCCTCCTTTTAGCATTCATTGCTAAGTCTTTATTGGTGCTATTAGGTCAGGGTCTTTACAATTCTAATGGAAGAGAAAGCAGAATGGCACACAACAGTGAGCTGTTGGGGCAATCATTTGGAATATAGAACAGATGCGTATATCAATATTCGAAAATGCCCTCGTCTATCATCATTAAATCTTGAACAGCTTGTACCATCATGACAGAATTTTTTCCCTTTTGTTCTCGAACTCCAGGCTTGGGTGCTAGCTTCTGCACACAATAGGAGCAACAGTCAGGAAGACAATGGATGCACAAGCAACAGGTGAATATTACACTGGCAATGGCCACTAAAAATAGGTGTTATTGTCCAGCCCCATGTTGCTAACCGACCCCAAAACCACCCAGATGAGGACCAGGTACCATTCTCCTGATGGATGTCAGATGCTATTCTATGTAACTTTTGTATAGCTGCATATACAGTCTGGGCGTGATCTGGGACACATACACAGCAGCTACTACCAATGACGCGACAGGGGTGGGGGGGCCCTATCAGCAAGGATGACGTCTAACAACATCCTATTTTGAAGGGCAATGAGTCTCGTGGCCTGAAGCTCAGCTGTGATATTTGTCAGTATTCCTGCAGTAGTGTTAATGACTCCCTCTACTCTTGTGAGTCGGCTATGCTTCGACTGTTGTGCATGGGGCCCCAAAAGGACAGGATACCCTTCATGGCATCTGTAAATTGCTGCAACGTAGTGTTTGTCTGATCCTGTCTGTCAAGAACTATCTTTACTCGAGCCAAGTACACACTCCTGCGCTGCAATCTATGGGTTCTATGGTAATTGGAAGGTGCAATATACACAGGGGGCAGGAGGAAGGACACATAGCACACCCCAGACCACCCCCTAGGAAGACATATGTAAGCCTGGGATCTGCAGACGAAGTACACATTGTGAGGCGGAAGCAATGGTGGACTACTGGTGGTGTTCAAATCATAAGTGTCATTGCAGATACTCTCTCCCACCGGGACCTTCCCAAACCCTCTGACACAAAAACTGGTGGTGGTGGTGTTAATCACAGGCACCGGCATAGCCTTATCTTTAGTAATATTGCGTAACTGGTAGGATCGAAAATATTCAGTGACATTAAAATCTTGAAAATCGGCCATCTCTTCTAGAAGTCATGTTACATTTTTCTTCCTCTTATACACATTCATGCATGCTGCGGGATGAAGTGTCAGCTGCCACATTCTTCCCCGGAGTATATCCTTGGTGCGTTGCTATATAACCCAGTACAGTCTCATAATCATGATACGTCATATTCATTGCATCTGAATGATAATGGATATATACCATAGTGAACCACTGGAACCAAGCTTCGCAGCTGGCTAGATAGGAGAGGGGCAAAGACAAAAGTCATTCTTGTGCACCACTGAGGGGAGTAAACCACAAACCCAACAATCGGTGACATTGGTGGTATGGTGTAACATCTGGAGGAAAACATTATCTACATATGTCTGTCTTTCCTTATGTGGGGCTAAAGTGACAAACTTGCTCAGGGGGAGCTGTAGTTGTTGCAATCAGGGTGTGTACAGGATGTCTTTCTTCTAAAAACCATAGGATACCTAACACTGCCACCAAAGCTATGAAAACTATTACTAGGCACCCTATCTTAGTCTTAGGGGGCCAGCTCGACCAGGTGGGGCCATGTTGGTCAGGGCGACGCCCCTCTAACAGCTGTTCCTCCTCCCTAACTATACGACCAAAGGGGTACATTTTCACCTATGAAACTACCAGAGGAGAGTCCGTGCTATGGAGCCGGGTATACAGGGAAAAAAGATAAATAGTCTCTTAATGTCTATCGGTGGTGCTAATGAGCACTTCAGGGGAAAAAAAGTAAAATAGTCTCTGAGTCTTCTTTCGGTGGTGCTAACGAGCACGTCACGGTGGGGCTGCACGATCACAACCCTTGCTGTCTCTCCGCTCAGGACAGAGCGACTTCCCTCCTTGGAAAGCACCCCCCACTTATCCTGTCCAATATCTCAGACAACGCACCAATCTCTCTGTCCCTAAACTATTGCTGGTATTATAGGCAGAGTACACAAGCCCTATTCTTCATCCAGAAGTCCATCCCTACTAACCTGACTGTCCCTCGGGTGCACTGTCCCTCCGCCGGGGATGCAAATTGTATCGAGCCACTCCTGGCACTGACTCGTCTCGGAAAAGGACTTTAAACTCAGGGGAGTCAGTAGAATGCGACTCCTGTTCCTGTGGACCAGATGGAGGAGAGACCTGGGCAGCCTTTATTTCCGGAGGCACCGCCTCGTTCAAAGCAGCATCATTCTCCTCTTCCGTCTGTGCCCAGGTCAGCCGGGCATCAGAAAAGGGGATAAAGCGAGGGACCTTCTCCATCTTGTGGTCCCCAATCCCCTCGAGTGCCCACTTGTCGTAGGGAAGAGGAAGTGGGACCCGCTTACAGTGAGGTATGAATCCAGTTCTTCCGTCCCTCCACCTTCACTGCGGTCCTTGTTGCGAGGAGGACCATCAGGGGTCTCCTCCACCGTGGCTCCAAGCACCCTCGCCTCTGGAAGTTTCGGATCAGCACATACGTTCCAGGCTGGATCCCGTGGCCCGGCCCCTCAGGTATTGGTGGCCGTGCTTCGTGGATCTGTTGATGAATAGAACGCAAATTTTTTGTTAGCTCATAAAGGTAATCCACAAGCAATGGGTAGTCAATATCAGAGAAATGACGCGGGCGGGGTACACCCCACGCATTTGCGGGGCGGCCAAAGACCACCTCATGTGGGGATAACCCTGTTCTGTAATGCGCTGTCACTCTAGTGGATAATAGGGCAAGAGGTAGTGCATCCGACCATTGCAACCCTGTGCTCTCCCTGATCTTAGCCATCTTCAACTTGAGAGTATCGTTATACTTTTCAACTAAGCCAGCCAACTGGGGGTGGTTTGCTGCATGAAACTTTTGCTTAATATGCAGGCCGTCGCATACCAGCTGAATCACTTTGGCATTAAAGTGACTTCCGTTGTCACTCCAAATCAAACGGGGGAAGCCAAAGCGCGGGAAGAACTCCTTCAATAGGACTTTCGTCGTTGCCATGGCTGTGTTCTCTTTAGTGGGGTAAGCCTCAATCCATTTACTGAATGCACAAACCACCACCAGCACGTACTTAAAGTTGTTAACCCGTTCCATTTCGATGTAATCCATCTGGAGAACCTCGAAAGGGAAAGAGGGGGATGCAAAATTACCAGGAGGTGTAGAGGTGCCTTTCCATGGATTATGTATCGGGCAAACCATGCAATTCTTCACTAGTTGGGCCGCTACCTTACGGATGTTATCATTTTGCCATACGGGGTCCAATAGCTTACATATCCCCCTTGCACTGATGTGCGCTGAACCATGAGCCATCGTAACTACAGGTAATACGTATGCATCTGGTAACATCCATCTTTGCTTTTCCGACTTGTCGGTCCAGCACCCTTTGTCAGGACCAATGTCTTTCCTCTATTGAACCGCACAGGAGCAGAACGACGTTAGTTCCAATGCCCTTCTCAGAACCTTCCCTGCTAGGCCTTCTAGCATTCCATCGCAGGTAAGTTCTAAGGGGGAAAGGGGTTGGGGACAGAGAAGAGACAGCTTCCTGCGCTCTGCCTGTTCTGCAAGGTCTTCTTTTCTTCTTACTTCTTGCAGACCTGTACACAATTCAACTTTAGCATTTACTCAGCACTTACTTGTGACCAACTTCTCTTTTATATTAGATAACTTATCTTACCAGGGAAACTTGGGAAGCTTGCTACTCTTCTTACTTCTCGTGTTGTTTGTCTGGTTGAGATGAGAAGTTTTTACTTAGCTTGTTTATTTTCTTTTTCTATTTCAGGAACGTCCTGCCGCAGATTCTGGCTTGTGGCTATGATGCAAGAAAGATTGTGGTAAATGTTTGCTTTTTATTCTTTTCTTTTGAATTGGTTATATTTATTATGCCCTTCATCTACTGTACTCACTGTGTATTACGCTCCTTTATCTTATCAGTTTTATTCTTATTAGGCTGCTTTAATTCTTCTTTTCTTCTGAATTAATAAAAGAGCTCTTCACAAGTTTTTAGTATAGCAGAAATGATAGGGTTCTCTTGAGCTCCCTTTCAGTAGTTAATTAAATGAATTGTAGGCAACTGTGCTAATTTAATTTGTCTGTGCAAGCTTGTGCTTCCATCTTATTTGATTTATTTAGGAGCTGGAGATTTCTTTAACAGAAACGAATTTCAACTACAGAGTTAGTTGACCCTTTTAACCTTGCTGACAAGTGGATGACTAATCTCTTTCACATGCATTTAACAAATGCGGTAAAAAGGAAAATGACTAAGTTACTTTAATTCATCACGGTCTTTAACCTTCTCAACCAAGCGTGACAAGAGTCTTTTTAAATATAAGCACTGGGAATTCTTTGAAGAGTGCTATTATTTGAACGTTCAGCTTAAGCAGAAAAATGCATTTGGTTCTTTTAAATATACACTGACCTTATTTCATAGTGCAAGAGAATTCCGACGAAACTAAAACCCGATATTTAAACGCAACTACCCTAACTAACTTTCGCGACGCCTCAGGAACAGGTGCTCTCTCAGGAATTTCTTCAGTGAAGTGCACTGTGGAATGTTGAAGCGCACTTCACCTGACCTTCATTATTTAAGAAGACTAGACTGCTAAACAGCACTATGCTGTAGCAGTGCTGGAATTTTGGCAGCCATATTACAATTTCTGCGATGCCAGCTAGCACTCCAGCTAAGGGGATAACCTGCCTTCAGTTTAGTCTGTAAGGGAGAGATAGTCATCAGTGTAGAGATGGAAGGAGGAAACCTACCGTGAACCCTGACAGTACCCCCTCCCAACGGGGTTTCCTCCAGTCGAGGTTTGGCTGGGAATTTGGCATGAAAGGCTTTAATTAATCGGGGGCATGAACATCAGTACTTTTTTCCCAAGAACGCTCATCAGGTCCATAACCCTTCCAATCAATGAGGTAGAAAAGTTCATTACGAATGATGCGTGAATCTAAGATGCGTTTAACCTCATACTCCACCTCACCATTAAGAATTAAAGGATCCGGAGGAGAACTTTTACGCAAATCTGGTTGAATGGGTTTGAGGAGAGAAATATGAAACACTGGGTGAATTTTAGTAGTGCCTGGGAGAGATAATTGATAAGTGACAGGATTGATAACCTTCTCAATAGGATAGGGACCCATAAAACGGGGCTGGAATTTACGGGAACCCTTGAGTCTAAGATTTTTAGTGCTCAACCAAACCAAGTCTCCTGCCTGAAGATCAGGTTCTTTTTTACGTTTGCGATCAGCGAAGTGTTTATAACGATCCTTCGCAATCGACAAGTTCTGGATTACAGAGTGGTGGATTTTAGTCATTTGTTGAGCAATGTCTTGAACAGCTGGAACATCTATCTTATCAAAATTAGCATGAGAATTAGGATGTCTGCCTGCGTTTACAAAGAAAGGGGAATGACCAGTAGATACATTTTGAGCATTATTGTAGGAGTATTCAGCTGTCCATAAATGGTCAGGCCAATCACCCTCTTCATCTAACAAATAAAGCCGTAAGTATTGTTCTAGTTCTTGATTAATGCGTTCAGTCTGCCCATCAGTTTCTGGGTGAAAACTGGTAGAATAACGATGGTCTATATTAAGACCTTTGATGTAGGCCTTCCAAAATTTTGATAGAAACTGGGAGCCTCTGTCTGAAATGAGTACCTTTGGAATGCCATGAAGGCGAATGATATGTTGATTAAAAAGTTGGGAAAGTTGTTTAGCAGTAGGTGTTCCCATGAAAGGTACAAAGTGTGCCATCTTGCTAAAGGTGTCCACTACCACAAGAATGGTATCATAACCATGGGAAGAGGGCAGATCTACAATTAAATCTAGGGAGACTGTGTGCCAAGGATGTGGGGGGTTGGCATGGGTTGTAGAAGACCTTTTGGAGCCTGCCTGTCCGATTTCCCCGTGCACAAATCTCACAGCCCAGAACGTATTGACGAATGTCTCTGCACATGTATGGCCACCAGAAACTACGTCTAAGTAACTCTTCAGTTTTGGAGACGCCCTTATGGCCCGCCAAAGGGTTATCGTGACATTCTTGCATTGCCTTCAACTGGAGTTCCTTAGTAGGTAAATACAGATTGGTGCCATGATATGGAAGACCGTTGTGGACGAGACGTTGAGGATCTTCTGTGGCCCAATTCTCCATTTCCAGGTCAGACATGGTATTCCGAACGTGATTTTCGAAGGGCTCGAGAGAGATAACTCCAATGATTTTATCTTCAGGTATGATTTGTTGGTTAGTAATGACAGGAGTTTGATTTTCGGTGTCCAATCGAGAAAGAACATCAGCCTTTCCATTCTTAGATCCTGGACGAAAGGTAATTACAAAATCGAAATCTGCGAAATACAGAGACCAACGTAGTTGTCGTGGTGTGAGAGTACGAGCAGATCGCAGGAATTTCAGATTGCGGTGATCCGTAAACACCGTCACGGTGTGCTTAGCTCCCATTAAGTAGTGCCTCCAATCTTTAAAGGCATCTTTGATTGCCAAAAGTTCTTTCTCGGTAATTGTATAATTACATTCCGCAGGGTTGAGCTTACGGGAGCGGTAAGCCACCGGGTGTAATTGTCCCGTATCCTTATGCCTTTGTGAAAGTATTCCTCCGATGGCCAGGTCCGAAGCATCTGTCTCCAAATAGAAAGGCTCAGAGGGATCTGCATGAAGTAAAACAGGTGCCGTGGTAAAGCTGTCTTTCATCAATCTAAAGGCCTCTTCAGCTTCTTCAGACCATTTAAATGGAACTCCTTTCTTTAGAAGACGAGTTAAGGGGAGAATTTTCTGGGAGAATCCGTGAATGAATCGGCGGTAAAAGTTGGAAAATCCAATAAAGCTTTGAACCTCTTTGACACTGGTAGGGGCTTTCCACTCCGTTATAGCTTTCACCTTCTGCTCGTCCATTCTCACTCCTGCAGGTGATAATACAAAGCCCAGGAATTCCACTGTATCAGTATTGAATAGGCATTTTTCCAGTTTTACGTATAGTGAATTTTCTCGTAATCGTTGTAAAACAGCTCGGACCTGGTTTGGGTGGTCTTCAACTGAGTCTGAATAAATCAATATGTCGTCTATATAAACTATGACGCATCGATCAATAAATTCACTTAGGACATCATTGATGAAGTACTGGAAGGCCGCTGGAGCGTTGCAAAGACCATACGGCATGACCAGATACTCGTAAAGGCCATATTTAGTCCTGAACGCAGTCTTCCACTCATCGCCTTCCCGGAGCCTGATCAAATGGTATGCTCCTCGTAGATCTAGACGAGTGTAAATCTTTGCTTCCTTCACCTGATCAATCAATACGGAAATTAGGGGTAGCGGGTAACGGTTTTTAATTGTTATCCTGTTAATTGCCCTAAAGTCAATACAAGTCCTGAGATCCCCCTCTTTCTTTGGTACGAAAAAAAGAGGGGAGGAGACCGGAGACTGGGATGGTCTGATAAATCCATTCTCTAAATTTTTGGCAAGGTATTCCTTCAAATGAATGTTTTCTTTCTCCGTCAAAGCGTAGATCCGGCTGCATGGCAAGTTAGCCCCAGGTTCAAGGTCGATTTTACAATCGTAGGGTCTGTGGGGCGGTAGCTTCTCAGCCTTCACTTCATCAAAAACATCCACAAAGTCTTGATACTCTTCGGGTACAACAGTAGTTTGTATGACACACACCGAACCTCCATTTTCACACAACTGGGCGACTGCACTGGGCTGAGAAGGATTTGTTGGACAATTGAAACAATTTCTTGTACAATATTCCGAATTTAGTTGAATAGTTCGTGCTGCCCAATTGATCTGTGGGTTGTGCTCTGTCAACCACGGCAAACCTAGAATCAATTGGAATTGAGGGCGTCTATTAGATTGAACTGCAATTTTTCTTGATGGCCTTCGACTGTAATCATGTGCACCAATTCTGTGTGACTGGTTATGGGCCCTGAAGTTAGATCCGTACCATCCACCGCTCTAACCTTCTCATTTTTCTCTTTTTAATTGCTTGTAGTCCAATTTGGCTAGCGAATTTGTGATCGCAGAAATTTCCAGTTGCTCCAGAATCTACCATAACCGTAATTCCCGCCAAAGCTTCATTCCTGAATCTTAACGTCACTGTCATAACCAAATGGGGTGAGGAGACTTGTAGAGTGTTTGCCAACTGATGATTATGTGGAGTTGTTCCTTCATTCGCATCCACCAGTCCAACTCCGCTGACCGGTGGTGCCGCTAGTTTTCCTTCTCCTTTGCGGGCAATTTAGGTCTTTTTATACAATTTTTGACAAAATGTCCACCTCCACCGCAGTACAGGCACAACTTATTCAGTCTTCTCCTGTCTTTCTCCTCCTTCGTCAGTGGACCTCTGACCACACCGATCTGCATGGGTTCTACTCCAGAAGAACTCTCTACAGCCCGCGTAGACTCGACCTTTACCCGATCAAAACGGGGAACACTGGACCTGAACTCCCTCCTTCGTTCTCCTTTCCGTTCGCTTTGTCGATAATCGATTTCTAGAGTTAAGTCTACTAATTCTGAGATGTCAGAAGGGCGATTGGGAATTTGGGACAACACGTCTTTGAGTTCCTCTCGCAGTCCTCTGTAGAATACAGCTGCTCTTTTATCTTCGGGCCAGTTGGTCTCGACCACTAGTTTGTTAAATTGGGCCAAATACGACACTAGCTCTCGATTTCCCTGTTTCAACTCTAACAGCTCGTTGTCTGAAGCCTGTGATGCAGTTCTTCTATCAAAAATTCGGAGAAATTCTTTTTTGAAGTTGTCTAGATTGTACAAAATTGGGTCATCTTTGGTAACAAGAGGCATCGACCAAGAAGCGGCATCTCCACTAAGATAGGAGAGGATAAAGGCTACCCGGGATTGAGCATCGGGGAAAATCGTTGGGCGGCACATGAAATGCAGAGAGCACTGTGTCAAAAAAATTTGTGCTTTGTGCGGGTCTCCATTAAACCTCTCCGGAGGAGCAAGAGGGATTACTGGGGACAATGAGTGGATAACTTGTGTGGGGGCTATGGATATAGGACTTGTGTTTGGTCCTTGGGTTTCTAAGAATGTGGTTCCTTGACTGGTCCCTGAAACTGTATCTCCCATTTTAAAGGTAATTATTTCTTGTCTAAGGATTTTATTTTCCTCCCTAACTGCCTCCAAATCTCTTTGAATGTTACTTAAAATCTCACCTAGATTTTTAAAATCAAACCCCTCCGCCATTCTGCTCGGGTGCTTGTACCAACGTGGGCACTTCACTCTGTCAGGACCAATGTCTTTCCTCTATTGAACCGCACAGGAGCAGAACGACGTTAGTTCCAATGCCCTTCTCAGAACCTTCCCTGCTAGGCCTTCTAGCATTCCATCGCAGGTAAGTTCTAAGGGGAAAGGGGTTGGGGACAGAGAAGAGACAGCTTCCTGCGCTCTGCCTGTTCTGCAAGGTCTTCTTTTCTTCTTACTTCTTGCAGACCTGTACACAATTCAACTTTAGCATTTACTCAGCACTTACTTGTGACCAACTTCTCTTTTTATATTAGATAACTTATCTTACCAGGGAAACTTGGGAAGCTTGCTACTCTTCTTACTTCTCGTGTTGTTTGTCTGGTTGAGATGAGAAGTTTTTACTTAGCTTGTTTATTTTCTTTTTCTATTTCAGGAACGTCCTGCCGCAGATTCTGGCTTGTGGCTATGATGCAAGAAAGATTGTGGTAAATGTTTGCTTTTTATTCTTTTCTTTTTGAATTGGTTATATTTATTATGCCCTTCATCTACTGTACTCACTGTGTATTACGCTCCTTTATCTTATCAGTTTTATTCTTATTAGGCTGCTTTAATTCTTCTTTTCTTCTGAATTAATAAAAGAGCTCTTCACAAGTTTTTAGTATAGCAGAAATGATAGGGTTCTCTTGAGCTCCCTTTCAGTAGTTAATTAAATGAATTGTAGGCAACTGTGCTAATTTAATTTGTCTGTGCAAGCTTGTGCTTCCATCTTATTTGATTTATTTAGGAGCTGGAGATTTCTTTAACAGAAACGAATTTCAACTACAGAGTTAGTTGACCCTTTTAACCTTGCTGACAAGTGGATGACTAATCTCTTTCACATGCATTTAACAAATGCGGTAAAAAGGAAAATGACTAAGTTACTTTAATTCATCACGGTCTTTAACCTTCTCAACCAAGCGTGACAAGAGTCTTTTTAAATATAAGCACTGGGAATTCTTTGAAGAGTGCTATTATTTGAACGTTCAGCTTAAGCAGAAAAATGCATTTGGTTCTTTTAAATATACACTGACCTTATTTCATAGTGCAAGAGAATTCCGACGAAACTAAAACCCGATATTTAAACGCAACTACCCTAACTAACTTTCGCGACGCCTCAGGAACAGGTGCTCTCTCAGGAATTTCTTCAGTGAAGTGCACTGTGGAATGTTGAAGCGCACTTCACCTGACCTTCATTATTTAAGAAGACTAGACTGCTAAACAGCACTATGCTGTAGCAGTGCTGGAATTTTGGCAGCCATATTACAATTTCTGCGATGCCAGCTAGCACTCCAGCTAAGGGGATAACCTGCCTTCAGTTTAGTCTGTAAGGGAGAGATAGTCATCAGTGTAGAGATGGAAGGAGGAAACCTACCGTGAACCCTGACACCCTTCCTCATCTAGGCACCCCGTACCCTCCTGCCACATTGCCAGCTCCTCAACTGTTGCCTCACTTTGAAACTCCTTCACATTTTCTACTATGTCCTCAAACATCCCACCCTATGGTACACACCGAGCTGGCCCTGCCACAAACATCCTCTTCATCTTGGACCTAGCTGTCTCTTTAGCTTTTTGGTCTGCAAACGCATTTCCCCTCCCCACATCATCAGTGATCGCTTTATGGGCACTACACTTCACTATCGCCAGTCTCTTGGGAAGCGCTAGGGCTGACAGGAGCCTATGTATCAGAGGGCCATGCTGTATCCTTGCGCTGTGTGAGGTCAGGAATCCCCTCTCCGCCCAGAGCCGCCCAAAATTATGGGCGACTCCAAACGAGTACTGACTGTCAGTATAAATATTGACAGTCAATCCCTCACTTAGCTCACACGCCTGCAAGAGGGCAACAAGCTCCGCAGCTTGTGCCGAGTGGTAAGGAACACGTGATGTCTCAACTACAGTGCGCAGCGTAGTAATAGCATATGCTGCAGTGGTGGTGCCATCTGACACTTTGAAACAAGAGCCATCGACATATAGGTCCCCTTGTGGGTCAGATAAGGGAACATCAGTCAGGTCTACCCCTCCCTTCGTCTCTTCTTCTGTGCGATATAAACAATCATGGACATCTGGGTCCCCATTGTCCGAAGGGAGAGGTAGTAACGTGGCTGTGTTCAGAGTGGCACATCGTTTGATTGTAATGTGTGGTGCGAACAATGTTAATTCATAACCAGTCAGACGAGCACTGGTGAGGTGCTGCGTCTTTGTCTTGTTCAAAAGCGTGTCCACATCATGAGGGTACCATTACTGTGAGGTCAGTATTGAGGACGAGCCCTGCAGATTGTCGAATAGAGACCGCCACGGCCGAGCCAGTTCTTAAACAGCTCGGGAGGGCTCTGGCGACAGCGTCAAGAAGAGCAGAGAAATGAGCACACAGCCTCTGCTTACCTCCAAAGGCCTGTGTTAACACCAAAAGCGCACACCCAGCCATCTCGTGCACGTACAACACGAAAGGTTTCTGTTAGTCAGGCGTACCAAGCTCAGGCGCAGAACAAAGCGCAACCTTTAATTGCTCAAAAGCTTGCTGGCATTCATGCGTCCAAGGTAAAGGCTCTTGCACACCTTTAGTTGTTAGGTGCAGAAGGGGTTTCGTTAGTAAAGAGTAACTGGGAATCCAGTGGCGACAATACAAGGTGATGTCTATGAAAGCACGCACATCCCTCTGAGTCTTAGGGACGGGCATCCTAAAAATGGCATCAACTCGTTTAGGTGTTAGCCTCCTACCCTCCTTCGACAGTAGGTGACCGAGATAGGTGACCTCCTGTCGAGAATATTGAAATTTGGAAAGGGACACTTTATGTCCATGCTGTGCCAAATGTAAGAGCAATTTGACTGTGGCTTCTTTGCAACCCTCTTCAGTATAGGAGGCTATCAACAGGTCGTCCACATACTGCAATAATAAGTTGCCTGTAGGAAGAGAGAGGGAATCCAACTGACCTTTCAGGGATTGGCTATATATGCTAGGACTTTCAGTATACCCCTGAGGAGCACGACAGAATTGAAAACTTCGGCCCGCTATGTTAAATCCAAAAAGGTACCGGCTATTAGGGTGAATTGGAATGCTAAAGAAAGCATTTTTCAAATCAATCACAGAGAAGAATTTGGCTTTGGAAGGAATCATTGTTAAAAGAGCAGTGATATCGGGGACCACCGGGAACTGAGGGACCACTATTTTGTTAACCTCCCGCAAATCAATTACAAAGCGATAGACATCAGGATGCGCATCAACCGAGTCAGAGGGTGTCTTTTTGAGGATGGGAAGAATAGGGCTGTTACACACATTTGCAGCTGTCTCTTCAACCACCCCTGATCTGATCAAATCCTGTATAATCTGCAACAAAGCCTGTTCCCCTGCCTGCGGTATTTTGTACTGGGGAATACGAGGTAGCACGGCATTGTCTTTTACTGTGATAGATATCGGCGGTATCTGAAACAACCCTACATCCGTATCTCCTGTTGCCCACAACGTGGGCGGTACATCTTTGAATTCAGCGGGAAGCGGTGCGTCTTTCGAAAAACACTGTTTGGTACTGACCACATCAGGTCCTATTGTCATATAAACACCATCCGGAGAACATGAAATCTTAGCATGCAACTTCTTCAACAAATCTAGTCGCATGAGATTTTCGCAAAAATTCGCAGTCAACAGAAAAGGCGAGTCCACAGTGAAAGGGCCAATAGTTAAAGCAAGAGGTTCAGAGATGGGGCTCACAACCGGTATGCCTGCAAACCTACCGAAACATTGTTATGGCCAGACAGAGCTGCCCCGGGGACCAATGAACGAGAAACAGAGGTATTCATTGCACCTGTGTCCACCAAAAACTTCTTAGCCGAACCATGCAGATCTGCTGTGACAGAAGGACCACGCTGATCTACAGGTATTGAAACTGGTCCCTCACCCTGTCCCTGGCTGTCCTAGTTATAGGACATCCCTGACACCTTGTCCAAATCATAATCATCGTGGTAGTACTGCCTTCCCCGGGGATCATCGAAATAATTCTGGTCAGAGCGACCCCCGAGGATACCCCACCCTGTGTCTCATCACGACCGCCTTCACCACGTCCCCGTCCACCGGCACCCTGACCCCTGGGGGCGGCGACCTTCTGCAACAAGTCCGGACACTCACTCCGCCAGTGCCCATCCCTCTTACAATACGCGCACTGATTCGGCCCCACTGGACTACTTCCTCTGCCTGTACCATGTGATCGCTGAGCTGGACCATTACCTCGTCCTCTACCGGACCCTCTGGATGCCTGCTGCTTTAGTACTTTGGTCTTCAACTCCTTATTCTTCTTCTCTACCTTTTCCTTCTCCTCATTCTCCCTATGCTCGTAGTACTGGGCCATGCTCCATATCACTGAAGGGGAGGAGGTAGTCCAAGTACTTTCAGAGGCCTGCAACCAAGCAGCTATCTCGGGAAGCAAATTTGTTAACAAACAACTTGACGCTGCCCTCCACTGACAAATCCTGTCCACTAAAATCCCAAAACACCCCTTCATACCGAGTGAAAAAATCTGAGACACTTTCATCCTTCTTCTGTCAACATGCCGCTAACTTGTCCCAATGTACCTGTCTCGGTGGGATGAGGGAATGCATGTAAGTGATGATACGACCCGGCAAAGCCAATATCTCAGCTCTAGGTTTTTCGCCGGGCTTCCGCTCATTATCCCACGCCCTAATCGCATTCCAAGTGCCACCTAACTCCGCAACATGATCCTGCGTGTGCACCTGCCGCCATATATCCACCCGTACCAACAACCCGAAAAACATCTCAACGTCGGCCAGTGTCATCACCGTCGATGAAGCGGCCTCTGTTAATTCTTTATAATATGCTTTGGGATACTGGGTCCGGTAGCTGACTTTTAAGGGCAAGTACCTCACTCCTTTTCCATGGAGTGTAAACCCATTGCTCCTGAAAGCGAGCCTCTACCCGCGGCTGAATGACAATTTCCTGCGCATTATGCCGTTCTGGAATCTCGGGATGAAAAATAGGATGGACCTCTCTCATGGGGAATTGGGATACCATCGTAGGTGTTTTCTGGTGCAACCTGCCCCTGTACCCGATCATCGTTGCCACATTGCTGAAGACATCATTAGGGGCCATATCAGCAGCATATACACTACCTCGAATGTCATAAATTATCTGGGGTGCTACACCACCAAAACACTGCTCCCACAACCCTATCAATGTAGCCGACATGTGCTTGAGGGCATGCTGCTGCACAAACTGCTCGAAATCCTTCAACACACCCCACACATCCTCTACACTGTAGATCGGATTCCGCGCCCACTGCGCAGCCTGATTAGCGACCATCTGCTTTTCCTCACTCCCCACATCAGATCGAATCAGCACTCGCCCCATCCGTTCCCGTGCCGCAACCCAATTCCCCTCATCCACCCCACGCACCGGGGTCCCAGCTCCTAACGATGCTGGAGATGAGATGTCAGGGAAAGACACAATAGATGAAGAAGCAGGCACCAATGTGAGTAAAGACTCCGTTGAAGGTGTGAGAAGGGGGAGAAACCGGAGCGGGAGCAGCAGATACAGCAGGAGGGCCCACAGTTACTGCACTTGCAGCTTGCAAGACTAAAGGGGAAACGGGCGGGGCTGTAGCGGTAGCAGCTGGATCAGAGGCAGCAGAGCCAGATGGAGAGACAAGAGGAGCAGCAGGCTGAGGTGCTGGAACAGGGTATATCCTTTGCGGAGCATAGGGAGGCGGGGGCCTAGCATCCAATAGCTCATTCACAAATGCATTCCCCTCCTCTCGGGCAACATAGGACTTATCACATTGTAGTCGGAACTTCCTATCAGCACTCTCAATACCTTTTACTATTTTATCCCTATCATAGGCCACTGCTTTCTGAGTTATTGTCTGCATTTTCACTCTCCGGGCCTCTTTCTCCGCCCGCATACGTCACTGCCTAGCTTCCTTCTGCTATACCTGAAGAGAATCAAACATCGACTGTCTACTTCTCCTGGCAAATAATTTATCTTGCAGATAATTCAATTTCTGTTCATCAAAAGTACCTGTCAGTGGCCACTGAAGCTCGGCATTGTCCCTCGTATATTTGTGCCATAATGTACTAAACATAATAGGGCCAAGGCCGTGCTTCACATACATATCAAAATTCGGGGTGCCTTCTGGAGGCGCCAGTTGCCTCTCCTCCAACCGAGCCTCCGCCGAGCAACAGCGGCACACCACAATTTTCTTAAACAAGGCATCTCAACAACAGACACATACACCACTCACACAAACTGAACGACACACCAAACAAAGGGAATCCAAAACAAGACAGTCCGAAGACTGTACCAAAACAAGACAGTCCGAAGACTGTACCAAAACAAGAAGGCAGGCTCAAGCCCCAGGCCTTTTCAAGACTAAACCAAATTCAGCAGGTGGCCCGGCAGAGCGTTCGCAACACTCTGTACCTCAAGGGTCCACAGACCCACCAAGTTCAAACAAGTCAAGAATGGTCCTCAGACCATATTCAAAATACCAAAAGACAAGACAAACTCACCTGGTGCACACAGGTCGAGCAAAGTTATTCTCCACTGCCGACTCTTCAGACCAAACGGTCAGACCCAAGGGTTTTGCCGTTTCAGGACCCCAGCCGAGATGACCACTAGACGAGGAGCCGCCCGATCAGACAGGCGGGGCAGCCGCGAGACCAAAGCTCGGTTGTATGGGGATCCCCGATCCGCCCATCCGACCGGACGCAATCCCGACCTCCACAACCCGACTACGGGCGGGATGGGTCACCTGGTGGAGTCCCTGTTTGGGCACCAACTGAAGGAAGTGACCTGATTAGGGCCACCCGGGTCACTCACGACCTCCACTCAGCCTTCCAAGAAATGAAGAGTCGGTGACGCAGTAGAGAATACAAACCAAAGTTCTTTATTGCAAATTGCGCTGCAGCGGAGTCCAGTCTGACTAGCCTCCTAAGATGCTACAGAGGACACTGACTGACAAACATTTGGTAACGTATGATAAACCTTCCAACATCTCTCAAGAACCCCGCCCCTCATGGAAAAGTACTGCTTGGGCACAGAGGCTAACAAAGGAGGCACTGAGAGATGAGAACACCTGCAGCATGGGTACATGTTATCAGACTTCCAAGGCAGTCTTACTCGATCTCAGCCCGCTCTAGTGTGCGAGCATAGCTATGTCCGATGATAGGAATGCAAGGCTGAATAAACTATTCTCTTCGTACATTTGGGTTCCGACCTTGGATGAGATATGAGAACCTTTCGGAGCAGCAGCTTCTGCAGAGACAGAGAGAGCGGGACACAGAGATGAGGGGATTGTTCATAGCGCAACAGGGCCAGGGCCAGTGTGACTGAGAGAAAATGGCATCTCAGATGCTAACTTAGGCCTACACTACTCTACAGTAGCCGGGCACATGCACAATGGAAATCACGAATATATGACATAACTACATGAATGCTAACCTAGCACAGCATATATCATGGAAGACGGGGGAAAAACAGTTCGATTCTAACAGCTATCTGTAAGATGGTCCAAACTCCTTGTCCACAATCTTTTCTCAAAACAGATCCCCGATCTTTGGAATCCAGCCCGGAGTTGCTGGTTGTCCCTTCACCTTGTTAGTGGCATAATCTTTCTGTAGCTTGTTGCTCTGCTAGTCCTGTAAGTCTTTTATTTCCTGTAAGACAGCCAAACATTCACTTATATCAAAAGGCGATTCAGCTGCCTCTGTACTAGGATTTTCAAGGTCTGGAACCCACATCTTGACCCCAAACAGGACCTCACAGGGAGTCCGACCACGCAAGGATCTTCTTGGTAGATCGTTTAAGGCTCTCTGTACCTCATATAGGTTGTGGACCAAACTGCGAACTAAACCTAATACTCTAGCTGTTAAAGACTGCTTTAAGTCAGTTTTTTCTTTCCACTATTGCATTTCCCTCTGGATAAAGGAGGAGTAGTAGTGCACAGTCACACCCAAAGTTCCCATGGCATTACGGTAAACCTTAGAGGTAAACTCTGGGCCATGGTTTGAATGGAATGTGGCTACTGCATGTGTGCCAATGAAAACTTGCAAATCTTTTATAACATTACGAGCGTCAGCCAATCGCTGTGGCCACACCCATAGAAACTGAGAACAGGAATCCACTGCTAACAGAATGTATTTAAAAAAAATAAAGCCTTAACTGTGGAGTGGCCCAAATAAATGCAGGCCTAAGGCTTGTTTGAAATTAGGAGAGGTGTCTGTGGTGGTAACTTTTATTTGTTGACAAATGTCACATTTAAGGACATACAGGCACATGCATCAAAAGTTTTTGCAAGCGCAGCGATTCGCAAAAATCGGCCGTTTGCGCTCGCAAGTGTTTGGCAAGCGCAATTTAAGAATTTGCAATTGTTTGTGAGTTCCTAAATTGCGATTGCATTTAAGGAATCGCAATTTGCGATTCCTTAAATGCAATCCAAGAAGTACTTTAAAATAGCGATTTCGCTATTTGTGACCGCAGATTACAGTGAAATCAAACTGGTCTGTAATTTGCTAAAACTTTGAAAAATGCAATAAAATGCATTTTCAAAGTTTCAGGTTACACACATGCCCTTGGGGCATGTGTGTCGTGCTAACATGGGAGCACATCACAATTTCAGGGGTGCAACAGGGTGTCCTTTTGACACCTTTGCACCCTTGAAGTTGCATGCTGCAATTTGCGAGTACATATTGGTACTCGCAAATTGCGCATGTACTTCCCATTCATTCCTATGGGCCTGTAGGCCCATAGGAATGAATGGGAAGCCATTCCTTAATTGCGACTCGCAATTAAGGAATGTTTAGAAATCACTATTTTAATAGCGATTTCAATGTGCATAGTCTTTTGAGAGTCCCAAATTGCGATTCCTTAATAATCGCAATTAAGGACTCGCAAGAGCCTTTCTTGATGCATGTACCCCTATGTCTTTAGTCTGTTTATATAGACCTGGCCACCAGTAGTGTTGCTGCAGTAGTGCAATTGTAGCCGCCACCCCTGCGTGAGCAGATGCTGGACCCTCATGTGCTGCCATGATTCATTCTGGCCTGTGGTCCAAATTTGGTATTCCTCTATCCTCCACTCCAGGAAGACGAGCACACAGAATGTTTTGCACACTTAATAGGTAGGAGTATTTTGCTAGATGTGTTTTTGGTAAGGGGCTGCCACAGCAAATCTGTGACAGCCATCATGCCTTTGCGGCTTCATCAGTCAATGAATTCCCTGCAACGTGTATTTCTACACATTGATGGCTCAGTGTATGGATATCATGAGACCGTGACCTAAAGCAACATGTGCGTAATAGAATACCCTTTTGAGTCTCTCAATCCATTCTGCCTCCAGTAGTGTAAGTACTCATTGTAAGACTGGACACAAATATGGATCACACACTGTAAGTTTAGGGAATTCTGGATCCGTATTCTCAAGTGCCAGAGTTAGAGCTTTCAATTCAGCCAGCCGTGCAATCACATAGTGACTGCATGAATGTTTTTGGAGGTTGGAATTCTCCATCCCTCATTTTATCCCTTACCGCTGCACAAGCGGCGGAGTATTTGTTTTGTTCCGACTGCAGGCTGGGCAGAACCATCAGTGTAAACTATAAAGTCATACTGATCTAGAGGCATTATTTCATTGGGCATAGGGTATTCTTGTTCATAAATAAAGGTATGCCTGTAATGTCGAGTCAAAGACAGTCTACGTCTGTGGCAGTTAGTGAGTTGGCGCACTGTATTCATCTAGGATGTAAGGCTTTCTCATTCGGGATTTTGGCCTTTGTGACCGCTACTAAGGCTGGAATGTGAGTCACGATAATTATGTGTTTCCCCTGAGCCATTGATCTCTCACTACAGCGGTCAGTATTGCTGTCAGAATTTCTTCTGTTGGTGCAAAATGCATTTCCGCATTGGAATACAAATGCGATTTATATGCAATTGGTACAGTGTCACCTTCATTGAATGTGACACATGCATATCCAGTGGTCCCCGCATTTACCTGGATTACCTAATTTGTTGTGTTTACACGTGTACATTTTTTGCAGCTAGCATGTCAGTTTGTCATCCCAGCCCACAGGATTACTGCTTTATAGCGCCGGGGCTTGTGCAAGGGCCTGCTCCTTAGCATATGTATGTTTGATTGTGGAAAGCGGTCGGAGTAAGATGATGATATCACATTTTCCCCTTGTGGGACTTGACGAACAAACTCAAGTGGCCAATCTCTTTCAGCCAAGAGAATGTCATAACCAAATGTTAGTTGATCCCAGAAGAGAACATTAATAGTAAGAGGTATTATGCCCTCCACTGGAAGTTTTAATTCATACAACCCAGTTGGAGCACTAAGTCTGTGGTTCGGTGTTTGCACCTGGACAAACTCACTATTTGCTGTCGCCGCCACTCTTGAAGATTCTGGCGAACTTTTGTGACTTCTGCCGCGCTATCTAGCAGAGTCAGAGCCCACTCCCTGTTCAGAAGCAGAGTCCTCAATATGTGTGGCAAATTTAAATGAGATCCCAGCCACTTTCTTCTTTTTAAATTGAGGCTTTCGTTGTGGAAGCATCAGGCTGTATAATTGCTTCACGGTTGCACAGATTATAGCATTTTTCAGAGGACATCTGTGGAGGAGATCCACCCCGTATTTTAGTCTTTATTTTTCTTATTATCCCGGCCTTTTTTTTTTCTCTAGTGCCTGTTTTGAGTTATCTTTCTCAGGATTATTCTTTAGTTGTGGTATAATGGGTCTGGATCCCAAATTATCTCAACCTATAGCGGTATAGGTTTCAGCAATAATTTTCAGTAGCTCCTGATTCGCGAACAGTATTTGAGCGAGACTTTGGCGTACTGCTTCCCCCTTAATATTACTTAAAATAATTGAGGAGACTGTGGCATAATTGCCAATAATTTTCATCCCCAAGTCCAGGGCCAAGGCTGCCAAGTATTCATTTTGGATCTCTTTTAGCACCTCTGGCAAAACAGCAATGGATGGTCTACCATATGTTAAGGTATAGCCCACAGCAAATACGGTGCCCCAAGCGGCACAATCGTCCACCGGGGGAACCATTCCTAATGGTAAGCACATTGTGAATATCCTATGTTTATCTTGAGGTCCCCTATGGGGAAATACTGCTTCAAGCTGATACGTTTTTGTGCAATGTAGAACGGAATTCCCTCCTATTTAGTTGGAACTTTTACCATTATTGAATTAATAGCCACTGGACTAATTGCCAGCATTGCTAAATGTGTTTGTGCAGCTTGAGCATTCCTTGCTGGGTTTGCAATTGTTCGCATAATGTGTTGCCATACATCGGTATAACCTAACTAGACCTGTATATAGTGTACATTGCTCTGGTGCTGTAAGGTTTGCTATTTCCAGGTAAGGTGTGTAACCGGCTGAAAGTGTCCATGTTGCCCCTTCATTGCTGAGGGGACCCAGTCTAACGTCAGCTCTTCCATGTGGTAGGGTGCCTTGGAACCAATTTGTGTGTTCCTGGAATGTTAATGATATTTCTAGCTCTTTATAAGCTGAGTAGTTGTGGTGTAATTGTGAAAATGTCTTGATTGTGCATTAGCTGCGGGAAATGTTACCCATGTATAGAATACCTCTGTTCTGTATGCTTCGTGTGCCTCTACCCTGAAGGCAACATCCCCACACGTAAGGGCGAACCCATTGATGCAACATTTGTGAAACTACATGTCTGCATTTTAGAGGTATGTTCACTGGTGGTGCATTGGCCATTTTAAATTATTGAATTCAGAGAAGGTAACTATTGTGGGGTGATCCTTCAAAAGGTTCAAGCGTGAACAACCTACAGACAAAAATAGGGGCTCCCTATTTAGCTGAGGAGGATTTATCTGTAACACCACAGACGTCGTCCTTCTCACGATAGTAATGGGATTCAGCTGGGCTAGAATTCCAGCATGGGGTGACCGCGACATTCCTAACGAAATGCTCCTCTGTCTAAACAAAGGCTGGTGCAGTTATATATATAAACTGGACTCATTCGTTCCATGCCTGAGCTCTAATCCAGCCGTATTTGTTGATTCTACCCACCCAGAGCTATCGCTGAACGGACAACAACAAATTACATTTTGTGCAGTGTACCTAGACCTTGTACGGAATGTTCTAAGGGACGATAATGTTCCTACAAAGAAGTGCAACTGTAAGCAAACTATTTTTGAGTGCACTATCTCATGCGGGCGTATAAGCAAATGTGTGTTAAGTCCTCGTTTTAAAAGATGTCAACTTTAAACAGCAGTACGTAAAATGGAAGTGTTTGTACCCGGGGTCTGTGTAACCTCACAACACTGTTAACCATGCCTTTAGTTGTTGTTCCTCTGAGTGTAGAATTCCAGTTCATGTATTTAACACCTGATCTGTAGACCAAGCTAGGACTCATGTCCTTCCTATATACTTAGGTAATACAATAGGTCTACCTCGCCTTAGGAATATACACCTAATGTTTTCTGGGAATGCTGGAATCAAAAAAGCTTAGTCTGGCATTTGGCAGCCTGGACACATGAATTGAAAACTGAGCTTTTGTTTTTAGGGTAAATTGGGTCACCGTCTAACATGGGTCCTGAAATGACACTGATTCAGGAGCAAACTCCTATTTGGAGTTAACTGGCAGGCAGACCCAATGGGAGGCGGAGTTGGCAACCCTGCTGTATTGGCAAAATGATAGCTGTATTCTCCCCCTTCAGGGAAGGGAGGAAGCACAATATGCAGCGTAGATGCTTCATTTTGCCTAAGAAGAGTTGGTGGGTAAAGCAGAGCAATTTATAGTGTATCTTGATGTCCTGAAGAATAAATAACTTTACAAATATGTGCTTGAGGAGGGGGGGAGAACGACACCTCACAGGGATGTGGTTGAGCGTTACTGCTGTAGTTCTAGTAAGGACTTTATCAGATTATTCTTTTTCTTCTTAGGGCTTCGAAGACTCTTATGGCTTCAGTGTTAATACTCCTGGGGGATATTTATTCATTTTTTTTCCTGTCTGTTTTACATCATTGTCCAGTGATGTTGCATAGTTGACGATGTTTCTGGTTGGCACGGTGTGCTCTCAAGTTGGCTTCATCAGGATCATCTAGTAGACTAAGCTTGTGGTGTAGAGGATCAAATACGATACTTTTAAATGTTTATGGACCTTGTCAGGCTAACATGGTCATGCAAAGGTCTGTTATGTGGCATGCATTATGGCAGTGAGTGATCTTCTGTAGGATTTCCAGTGACTTGGAGTGCAAGGCACAGTAGCAGACGGCAAAAAGGAGATGTGTGCAGACTATGAAGGGTATGCTTAGTGAAAGAGGACTTTGTAAGAACCTTAAAAATGGTTAAGGGGAAAGTGAGATTGGATGGGTAGTGTAAGCTTGCATTTAGTTTGGTATGGGAAAGACTGGACGAGGCAGTGTTTAGAAGATGGTGGATGGCGGCCGGAATTGTTAGCAGGCGAGGTAATAATGGGATCAGATAATTTGTTGTCCATGTGGGTCTCATGGCTCATGGTACTTTGTGACTGGCCTTCCGTTGACCTTTTCTGGCCTGCTTGGAGCAGGCTTCAGACACACAGAAGCCTATGGTGGTTATGGGCAGTACCACTGGAATTATGAGGTTTTTTTTTGTTTTAGCCATGGCTTTTTTCTCATGGGGTTATTAAATCCTGCAGCATATTGCTGCACAGTGGAAAGCTCATCTTTCTGTTACGTATTGCTTGATTTGTTATGCCATTTATAGAGCGCATGGCTGTCCCAGCGCTAAAAAATCAGGGAGAGAGGTGAAGGAGATGTTATAGCTACTGAAACAACCATGTCACTACTGTCTTTCTGAACGTCAGGAGATTGGGAATGTTCCTAATAGCAAGAGGCAGCGAATTCCATAAAATAGGAGCTAACACCTTGAATGAGCGGCCACCGACTCTGGCTCTACGGAAGCCTGGCACCCGCATCAGGTGTAGATCCGCAGAGCACAGGAGGGAACATTTGGGTGTCAGACTCCTACTAATGAGGTGAAACCTTTGCCTGGCTAGTGTTTACATGTGTAACAAGCATTGGCAAAGCAAATAGTCTCACCTATGCAAGAGCTATTGGCTTGCCAATATGTTTAAGCAATTTTGTACACGAGTTCAGCAAGGCTAAAAGCTAGTGTGGTAAAGGAGAGTGGAGTGTTGTACAGTAGAGTTGAGTGCTGTACAGTAGGGCTGAGTCATGGAGTATCGTGCAGTGTCGTGGAGGGAGTAGAGTGGAAAGGCGTAGAGTAGTGTGGCGTAGAGTGGTACAGTGTCAGGGTTGAGTGTTGTGGAGTGGCATTGAGGGTGTGGGGTAGCGTGGAGTAGATTATCAGAGTGGAGTGGCATAGAGCATTGTAGAGTTGAGTGGCAGTGTCAGAGCGGAGTGGCATAGAGTGGAGTAAAGTGGCATAGAGGGAGTTGCATATAGCAGAGTAGTGTAGTAGAATGGCATGGAGTAGCATAGGGTGGAGGAGAGTGTCAGAGGAGCAGAGTTTAATGGAGTAGAGCATCATAGAATGGCGTGGCCTAGAGTGGAGTGGCGTAAAGTACAGTGGTGCAGAGTAGATTGGCATAGAGTGCATTGATTCTGAATAGAGTGCAGTGGCATGAAGTGTCGTAGAGTACGGTGGCGTGGAGTAGAGTACAGTAGATTGTTTTAAAGTGCAGTGGTGTAGAGTTTGAGTGGAGTGGTGCAGGGTAGAGTGGTATAGAGTAGTGGCATAGAGTTCAGTGTTGCAGAGTGGTGGGGTGCAGAGTGCACTGGCTTAGAGTGGAGTGGCATAGAGTGCAGTGGTGCACAGTAGATTAGAGTGGTGCAGAGTGCAGTATAATGCAGTGGCGTACAGTGCAGAGTATACTGTTGTACAGTGACAGAGTACAATGGCGTAGAGTAGATTGACATACAGTGCGTTGGTTTTGAGTACAGTGGTGTAGCATGGAGTGGCACTGAGTTCAGTGGTGCATTGCTGAGTGCAGTTACGCTGAGTAGATTAGAGTGGCATAGAAGGGATTGGCGTACATTGGAGTGGTACAGAGTAGAGTGAAGTGGCAGAGTGTAGAGTGGTGTGGCGCATAGAGTAGTGCGGTGTTGAGTGCATTGGCATAGAGTGGAGAGTTGGGCAGAGTATAGATGCATACAGTGGAGTGGTGAAGAGTATAGTGTGGTAACGTGGAGTATGCATGGTATGGTAGCATACTGCCATTACATCTTCGGTTGAAATGACAATTAGATTTGCACTCACAGGCAGTTTTACTGATAAAAGTATACAGCGCACAAACGATAATGTGCGAAAATGTCATCACCCAATGTATTGATGTGGTCGTCGGCACAATTCATTTACAGACATTTAAACTATGTGGTGTGCTAGAAAAAAAATAACATCCGTCTTCCTCAAGCAGACCCCCAATAGCCAGCATGATTGACACACAAATCCTCTCACTCAGAAGTCAGAGAAAGAAAAATAAACACCAAGCTCCCCTGGAAGAGTCAGCCTTATATTTGACCTCCGTCTTTGAATGCACAGCAAATGTGACAAGATAAGAACAAGATTTAAAAGCCTGTTTACAGAAAGCGAGTTTGTGGAAGAATACAGTAAACAAGGTTTGGGCAACGGAAGGGACGAACTCGAGCTGGACAGCCTAAAGCAAATAAAGCCAGCAAATAGAAATTGAGAAAATCTGAGTTACAAACCCATTGGTAAGCAACGTGCAGAATTCATTCCTAGGTCAGATTTTTTAATGTCCCCGAGATGTCGTTAGCAAACCAGGCAGCTGTGCTGTCTGGTAGGCATTGACATATAAAAGCAGTATTACGAAGCCAGCACTGGGAACAAGGACAACGGCAGGAGTGTGGATGGGAGGGGGAGACAAGGGCATGAGGGAGTTGACAACATGATCAATGGCAGGAGGGGGCACCAGGATAGCCTATGTGATCCGCTGGAAGATTGTCTTCAGTGTGGTGGGTGCAGCTGTGGCTTTGACTGTCTGATGGGACAGTTGCATGTTTTCAGACTTCTGTCTTGATTTTGCCACTCCACAAACTACAAAGCTGTTTAGGACAAAAAAAGACCACTTTCAGCTCTATTTCTCGAGGCTACAAAATCAGATTCTTGAATGAACAGATCAGGGAATGGGAATTTATTCTACCTCGTGGCTTGAGGATGAACTTGTCCACATACAAAGAAGGAAACACTTCAATCTATCTTTTTATTGTGCTGCTGCCTCCACCAGAGAATCTAATGCCAACCAAACTACCACCTGTGTGAGCAAGCAAGCCCCCACCTCAAACACTTCTCACTGCCACTATATGTCGCAGTTCATAGTATGGATTCCACCATCTCCTAATTCTTAAGCTGCTGTGCAGCCTAATTCCACCCTTTGTAGCTTGAGTTAATGTTTTTAGTCTAGGTGATAGGCAGTGTCAAGAGGTGAGCGGGTGGCAGCTCTGAGGTATTTTTAAGGGAAGGAATGCTACTGCCCATATTGCACTTTGTAGGCCATACTTTTTCGGTTCATGGCTAGGTCCTGTTACAGCTGCCTCCTGCCTTCAGTGCTCTTCTACACTTTTTGGGAAACTACTATTATCTCGTATCTGACTTTCAGCTGGTTTTAAGGCTGAAGTTGATCCTGTGCTTCTCTTTGTGAAAGCAACCAGTTGTAGAATTGAACTTTCCAGATAGCTAGCCTTCTAGCTGCTTTTGTAATGGTAAGAAAACAATGGAAAGGCTTCTTTTAGAGCTAAGTAGCTGTGTGCCTTATCTCTCTGCCTTTTCACCTACTTCGCCTGATCTAAGCATGTGGTGTCAGAGTGAAACACTTGAAAAATTAAGTGGTAGGGAATTTCTGGGAAGGTGCAGGAATTATGTTCCAGCTCTTTCATAATGAGACCCGTAAGTGGAATATCTGCTACTGAGTTGGGCCTTTCCAATAAGCTTTTATATGCAGGGTGGTAGTAACCAGCAATCTTTCAAGGAGTGGTAATGAAGTGGACTTGAACATGAACCACATTTAAGGCTTGTATAAGGGAGATGGAAGTGCTGAGTTGGATGTTTGAGGACAATGTTGAAAAATAGTTTTCCCTAGTATATTTAAGCCAGGCCCAGTGTTGTGAAGCAGCTGCTCGTGGAAAAACTGTTTCACTTTAGAGCCCTTTTACTAAAACCGTTCTATGAAATACTGCCCTGCCTTTCAGAAGCCAGCTGGCAAGCCAGGGATTGCAATATTTGAAGGGAAGCCATCTTATTTAGGTTGTCACTTCACCTTGGAGAGGATGAGGCTAGAGTTGTAGATGAGGACACTAACGGCCTTGGATGTTTCTGGATATAAACTCTGATCATGGGGTGACCATGTCCACATTAGTTGGAAATGGTAGTTACCTGGGCTACCTGCTGTAAGACGCTGGCTTTCTATAGTACACTAAAATGAAGTACACTGTGCAGAGAGTCCAATGGGTACCAGATTGGTATACAGAGGCAAATGTAGATAATACTAATGCTGTTTGTGGTAGTGTGGGCGAGCAGTTAGGCTTATCAGAGGGTAGTGCTAAGTATTTGTTGTAGTCACAGAGGCAATAAATGAGACACAAGAATAAATCCAAGACTAATTTATAAAAATAACACAATGTAATTTTTTTTAGACCAAGAAATTAGTTCTACAGTAAGTACTTTTTAATATGGCAATGTTCACAAAATGAATAAATTGTGTACAATTACGCATCATTGAAGTCAATGAGAGAAAATAGCGAAAAATGCATATAAAATCACAGTTGGAATCACCTTTGGTATTTAGGTAGGTAGCAAGGCAAGGCCCAATGTTCCACCAGCGGATTCTCAGTAGTGTCCCAGATTCATCTGGGAGCTTGGTGCTGAGGTAGTTGGTAGCTAGTGTGCTATGAAGGACACCACTTGAAAACACACTGCACAAAGGGAGCAGATAGGTCAGCCGGGCGGTGAGCATCAAGATGTCCTCGCATTCAGGAGCAGGCAGCTTGGAGAGGCGATTCTGGGATAGCGGGGCCACTCACAAAGTGGGAGGGGGGAGACAGTCTCGACATCCCTTGAAGGTGCTTGCTTCGTGGGTAGGTGGAGTCAGGATTGGACTCTTTGTCTCGCGGTAGGGCGCCCGGTACGTCCAGCGGCGTCGGGGAGACCAGGGTTGTTGTGCGAAGTGATGCAGTGCTCGTTGGGTGCTGGCTGGTCACGGTGCAAGCAGGGGCATCGTCGTTGCTGAAGCGCTGTCGTCGGCTGACTAACTGGAGTCAATGGCATTGGTAGGCCAAGGCTGTGGTGCGGGATGAGAGCGGTGCGTCGTGTTACTTACGAGCAGTGCTCTTGAACCACGGTGCAAGCAGCGGCGTCGATACCAGGGTGGCGGTGTTGAGCGAGGCGGTGCGAAGTGCGGTGCCCACAGGCTGCCGTGCAAGTAGCGGCTCTGACGTCTGAGACCAGGGTTGCAGTGCGAAGTGCAGTCGTGCCTTCAGGACACTGAGCCGGTGACGGCGTTGGATTGATTTTTCTTGTTAAAGCACAAAACACAGTTCCCGGTGCTGGGTGCAGATGAACTTTAAGTCTTTGCTGTTCCTCAGACTTCTTGAACAGGGGGCAAGCTCTATTTCAAGCGTTTGGAGAAACTCTAACAAAGAACTTGCAGAAGGTTCAGTCCAGTCCTTTCTCTGCCCAAGACAGAAGCAGCCACTGCAAGAAAGCACACAGTAAAGTGGTAGTTCCTCCTCACAGCTTCTCCAGCTTCTTGGCAGGTTCCTTGATCCAAAAGAGTTCTAAAGTTTTGGGGCCCAATATTTATACCACATGTCCCTTTGTTCTCTTGTGGCAGAGGGTCTCTCTGCGTAGGCTGAACCAGTTCTGTCCTCTCTGGCCCAGCTTCCTGGCAGGGGGCGGAGACAGCATTGTCTACAGCAGACCAGGCCTATTCAGGTGCAAGGAAATCTCCCACTACTCTAAATGCAGCCCAGGTCTATTCAGCCCAGCCCTGACTCATCCAGGAAAGGCAGAACCCACCTCACTGTGTGGCCGTTCACAGTGAATGCACATCCCCAGCCACTCCAAAGCCAGTCAGTCAATCCACAACCCAGCAGAGGCACACAGGATGGTTAAGCAAGAAAATGCCTTCTTTCTATAAGTGCAAAAAGAACAATCGATGGACAGAATGCAGAACAATGTCATACATTCACCCCAGTACAGCGATCTGGGCCTAAAGCCATCGTTTTTTTGCTCCCCATGCCATTCCAGTTTGAACCCAGCCTTATGCAAATCAGTCTTGACCTTGCTCCCTATGGGAACAGTCCAGCCGTAACTGCCAGGTCAGGTCCTCCCTGGACTGGAAACAAGCATCCTAGGACCAGTTTCGGGGTTTCACCCCTCATCAGCCAGGCTAGCTGACTCCAGTGGCAGTTCGGGCTGGACTGTTCCCATGAGGCACAGGGTCAAGACTGATTTGCATATAGCTGGGTGACAACTGGGGTGGCGAGGTGAGCTAAAGAACGATGATGGATTCAGCCCAGATCTGTGACTGGGGGTGAGTGTCTGAAAAGTTTCAGCGCTCTCTCCATCTCCTTGTGTTTGAAAATGCCACTTTTATAAAGAAAACACAATTTAAAAACCATCTTTACTAAAAGATGTGTTGTTAAATTCTGAGTTCAGAGAGCCCAAACTCTGTTTCTCTATCTTGTCCCAATGGGAGGTTATACTTGTAAGAGGTTACAAAGTATCTCCCATTCTATCCTATGGGACAGCCTTTCAATAGTGAAAAACGAAATACACTGTATTTCACTATCAGGGCATGTCACACACCAGTACATGTCCTACCCTTCATATACACTGCACCCTGCCCATGGAGGTACCTTGGGCCTACCTGAGGGGTGCCTTACATGTAAGATTTGGGGCCTGGCAAGAAGGTGCACTTGTCAGGTCGACATAAGTCACAACTGCACGCAGACACTGCAGTGGCAGGTCTGAGAACCCTTTGAAGGGCTGCGTGTGTGGGTGGCACAACCAGTGCTGCAGGCTTAGCAGCATTTGATTTACAGGCCCTGGGCACACACTGTGCACTGCACTAGGGACTTAAAGGTAAATCAAACAACCCAACTATGGAAACACGAATCCATAAACACCATTTACAGTAGGAGCACTTGCACTTTAACACTGATCAGCAGTGAGAGTGTGCAAAGGCACTAACCCAGCAAAAACAGTCAAAACCAGGAGGTCAGAAAGCAAAAAGACAGTGGAAACACGCCAAAAGATGCCAGGTCTAACAGCCATCCTGTCCTGGGGGAGATGTGAAGCACCCATACCCGAACAGGCTTTGTTACTGGCCTCAGAGTGCAGGCCCTCACCCCATGAGGTCAGAAACATGTCTGGTGGTGGCAGGCTGGCTAAGACTAGTCAGACCACACCAGTGCTTGGTAGGTTTTCAGGGGACCCTCTAAAGGGTCTCCTGTACATTTATTACTCCAACACTGGCATCAGTGAGGATTTATTAAGACTAGGTGTTTGGTTCCAAGCATCGTAGGGTACAGGGAATCAATCATGGCGCTGGGAAACTCGTAATGACAAGTATGCAGCTCATGTACTCTCTCTGGCTTCCCTGTGCACTTACAATATCTAGAATGGACTTGATATTGTAGGGTCATACCTGCTCAGGCAGATATGTCCAAACCTGGGGATATAGTGCACCCTGCCTTAGGGCAATAAGGCCTGAAGTAGGGGTGACTTAACTATACCTCATGCAGTGTATGGGGGCATGGCACACAGGGTTGTGTACCATGGCAACTCTTCGGTTTTTCTCTGCACCAAGACACTCAGCATGCAATGGTAGTGTGCCTGGTCTTGGTAAGGGGTCTCTGGGGTGGCCCAATTTGTGCTGCTGCCCCAGTGGCCCTCTTCAGTACCAATGTCCTAGGTACCAGGGGCACTATTTAATAGGGACTTAAAGGGGTCACTGAAGTTGTGCCAACCGTGGTACAGTTTTGGGAAAGATCTGGTACTGGGAACCTTGTTGGTAGGGACCCAGTGCACTTTCAAATCAAAATCACATCATACACCAGGCAAAAAGTGGGGGCTAACCATGTCAAGAAGCAGTTTCCTGCCAATGACAATATATAAAGTTTAGAAATGTCATATGAACTGCTTATATTTGCAGTTGTTATAAATGATTGCAGTCTTGTTGCAACATGTGCCAATTATGGGTGAATGGTCCAGCATTTGAGCTGCTAGTCTCCCATGAGGGATGGTGAGTGGGGATATATTCTGCGTCAGTCTTTAGATGCAAAATATTTGGTTGAGTAGCACTAAATGGGTTGCTGTGATACCCACTGAGTACTAACAGACTTTTCACTTTTTGTTTTACAGCAATTCTACAGCCTCTTGTCTTTCCTATCCTTTGTATCCCCACTTTCTCTACTTTTTTTCTTACTTTTATTTCTATTATGGTACGACTAAATTAAAAAGGTGGCTTATTTAAGCCCTGACCTCAGCACTGCAGCCGGGGCCCCATGTGGGCACCCGTTTTTGTTTAGGGTGTCCCACTGGGTGAACCGGCTGCAGTGCTGACGTCAACTGAGAGCTGGCAGAGATCTGGCCCGGTTTGTCACCTCTCTCGAGAAAGCCTGAATTCTGGCACCCAAGGGCAGCACAGGACGCCTCTATTCAGGCATCTCGCAGTGAAATATACTCCAATCGTGGAGGAGAAACCCTTATGGTGGAGAAAGAGCTGCTGCATTTGACACTGGAAGGCCTTATTGCTGGTACAGTATGCACAAATATTTGTCATGAAGATATTGGATTCTCCACTTGAGCTTTGTACCAATTTGTCCTTGCTATCTATCACATATTTCCCACAGCTTTAGAAGCAGCCTTCTGTGTCTTGCTGCCGCACCCATTCCTGAAGCACAGATGGTGGTTAAGTTGCCAACTTCTCTGGGACCTAACAAATTCAAGCTGCAATATTCAGGGTAATTCATGGGTTTACACAATGTATGTCAGTTAATGGAAATGAGGTAACTAAATCATGGAAATCCAATTTTAACGAAATGTAATTCAAATTACAATAAAATAAACTGAATTCACTAAGCAAAATTTTGTTGAAAGTGCGTTCTATCTGTAATAGAATATACATTAACAATGGGGGAACTGTTCCCATATTAACTCCCAGTCGAGGAAATGTACTATTGACAGAAAATGCATTTTTCATCAAACACTTGTCTATAGAACCTGACTGCATTTTTATATATGTTCCTAAAAAGGGTGTTTGAGATGTAGGGAGAAAACTATGAACCTTGCAGAAAAGCAATAGAATGTCTTTTCAGGATATTATATTTAATATACATCTCAAATATGCGTTTGGTAAAAAGGTATTTACCTGTTTTTGTAAAATAGTAAATGCCAATCACGCTGCAAAATTTCATTCAATAGTAATATTTCATGATCTCTTTCTACAGACACAACTGTAGGGGGGGTGGGGGGTGTGTGTGTGTGTGTGTGTGTGTGTGTGTGTGTGTATATATACGTGTGTGTATATGTATATATATATATATATATATATATATATATATATATATATATATATATATATGTGTGTGTGTATATATATATTCACACAAAAAGAGTAAAATTGTGCTTGTCTTTCCATAGGCCTGAGGTTAAAGTTGAGCAGTGGAGTTGGGCATGATGTGGGGGAGGTGAAGATTGGAGGCTGCAGTAAGGACTGGAGGGAGCTCACAAATGTGCCCTGGTGAGCGCCTCTTCAGATCAGTAGTGCATTTTAATCTTTGTAGTCTCACCTTAATATGGTGGGCCTAGCACATGTACATTGCTACTAATGGTGCCTGGTGCTTCCTCCCAGTTAGTGCACATGAGGGGACAGCTGCTGAGGTCAGTTTGCATCACATTTTAGATAAAAACCTCTGTGCTGAGAGCCATTAACACTCTCCGATAAATGCTTAAATTCTGTAATAATTTGTTTACATAGTAACTGACAAGCCTTTGTCATGCCTCTCACATGTCTTCTCTTGTAATTTATGTTCTGCCTCTTAGATACTGCTTTCTTACCGTCCTTTATATTTTAATGACGGAAGCAATTGTTTTAGCCTGACTTTTGCACTACAGCTGAGGCCCCACCACATGGCCACCTGTTTTTAGAGATGCCCCAAGGGGTGAACTGACTGTCGCACTCGGGTCCACAGAAGTGGAAGAGATTGGTCCGATCTCTCACCTCAAGTTCTGGCATCCGAGAGAACTCCAGAGTGCCTTTCTTGAGACTGCAGAGTGACATTTACTCCCTATAACCAGAAGTGACACCCTTGGAGTGGGGCAAAAGGCGGAGCCTTCAAGGCTGAGTCTTTGGCTGTTGGTACATTTTGATAAATTTATCACCCTCTTGACTTAGGCAGAAAATCCACTACGTTTTGTACCAATTGCTGACCTGGTCTTTTTAAAGGAGGAAAGGGGAACTTTAATATGGTCCCATGCTGAGAAATGTGTTCCATAGCAGGAGGATTCCATGACTCTCAAATGTCATGCATGTATGTCTGCATGTAGGATTGTAGGCTTCATAATGATGATGCAGCTCCCAAATGCTGTAATCTCTGCAACTCACGTTTCAAGGAGTGATGGTTACCAGGAGGAGGGGAAGAGGGGGGGGTGTATGTATACATGTGTTCTTGAAACCTCAATTTTAAGACTAGCTCACAAGGCAGTGATCTGTGCATACTCTATTTTTCTACTCCCCTTTAATATACTTGCATGCTTGGGAGGACCTTCTCTCCACTGTAGGTTCAAGGGGGAATCCTACCTGTTTGGTGTACAGCAGAGAGGGTGGCGTAAACTTGTAAAGAATCTGTTCATCTTGGTTCATTTTGGGTACTTCATCTCTGGTGGCTGTAGCTGTCCTCACTCACATTCTTGTTTTCTTGTAGGCGACTCTCCTCCCACAGGAAGCCTCTTGGAGGAAATCTTTGGTGGCCAGACCTTGTCTCATTTCACAGCCTTGGGTTATTGAAAAATAAAGTGCTGAACTGAATTATTGCATCTGTGCTAATTTTGAGAATGGGAAAGAGTGATAAAGGCTTCCTCAGAGGGGCTCTCCTGTGAGGTGAATGTTTGCAGATAGTATTCAGGTCCATTTTAAGAAGATGGAATATAGCACTTCTCCCATAAGTTTCTTCCAATAAAAGTGGACTATTAGAATGGGGTTTTAGTGGGGAGAGGTGTGTTGGGGGGGAGTTAGGTTGAGGGAGTTGGTGCTCTTGACCTCTGGATGTTTTCTGTTTGCAATTACATTACATGTACAGTGCCATGGTGTTCCCCCTCTGACTCGTTCCTTGTTCCCTAGTTCCACCTGCCATAGCAATGCTACCTTGGCTGCATCTTCAGCAGCACTTGGGAACCTTACTCTAATGCTGCTAGGAAATGGTTTGTATTTAGGGTTACACCTCCTAGGTGACCAGGAAGGAAGGCTGTGGGGCTTAGTCTCCTACTGCATTGAACCCAGCTTTCTGAACTGTTCTGCCCTCAGTTCTCCATCACCTGGCCAGGCAGTAATTCACAAGGCAAGTTCGATGTCTGACCCTGTTCAAACAGACCAGACACTCCAGGTGATGGGTGGTGCTGCTACCACAATGCCCCACAAGATCATGTCCAGCAGTTCCACTGGTAGGGGCTCCTAGAGCTGTATCTTTGCAATTCATGACTTCATTTCCGTCACTCAATACTTGCAGATGCTTAGTAGGAGAGACTGTTGTATGGTTCCTACTACTTCAGTAAGACTGACTTTGGGCAACATAAGTGTCAACTATGTGGGGCTGTCTGTGCAAACTATCAACGCATGTTAACCTAATTCCTGGCTAGTTCTCAGTGTGCCATCTGGACCTCTAAACCATACGAGGTACCGGATGGTGTCTGCAATTTCAGGACATGACAACCCTGATTCCTCAAGGAAATCGTGGAAACAGATCTTACCCTTTTGTTAGTAACTCAGGCATGCCCAAAGGGAGACACAAGTACACAAATTGGCATTTCAAGTAGTTATAGAAGCAATTGGACACTTGTGTAAAATACATGCAGTGCACCGATTAAAAGTGAACAATAGAACCATCATTACAAGAATTGGGAAGATGAACAATTCAATCGTTGTGCTGTTGCCTTGATTATATGAATACATATAATTGTACTCCTGTCTATCCTACCAAGCATAGGGTGTATGGGTCTGCCAGAACACAGTGGTCTAACTCCCCAGTTACCTGCAGGTGTCTCTTCTGGTAGCCAGTCTTGATGTAGAATAGGCTGTTGTCCTTCTCAGGATAGTAACAGGATTCAGCTGGGCTAGAATTCCAGCATGGGGCATCCTCGACAATCTAAATACTACTGTCTAAACAAAGGCTGGTGCAGTCTATATAATTTACTCCGTTCTGTGCCTGAGCTCTAGTCTGGACGTCTTTGATTCTACCCACCCAGAGTTGTCACCAAATGGACAAACATTTTGTGCAGTGTACCTAGACCTAGTACAGAATTTTCTAAGGGACAATGTGCCTACTAAGAAGTGTAACTAGAAGCAAACCACTTCTGAGTACACTATCGCATTCGGGCGCGGAAGGAAATGTGTTAAGTCACTTGTTTAAAAAGATGTCAACTTTAAATGGGAGTATGTAAAAATGGAGGTGTTTGTACCCGCGGCCTATAACTTCACGACACCCACTCCTTGTCTGTAAGGTGAATAAAAAGGTTCATGGTAAACCAAAAATCTAAATCACTCATGAAATGTAAAGTCTCTAAAAAAAACTTTGCACTACTTTTCTAAAGCAAAATGCATTAAGTCAATTCTAAAATATGGAATCACCATCTGCATAAAAAAGTAACTTTAAGTGTGCCGCATTAAAAAAAAAAAAAAAACTACACGATTGTTTAAATGTTCTGAGTGCAAGACGAAACAATATTATTTACAGCTTCCGCAGACTGTTTCCGTTTGCGCTCCAGTCACAAGTTCCAAGGAACAAACGTGGTTGTATCCAACCCAATTGGCAGCTGAAGGTGTGACAGCCAGTAGTGCGCCTGTAGAGGGCAAGCCGCATTCCAAAAAATCCAGGAGCAGAGGCATCCAAGGAATCCTCATAATATGCATTTTGCAGCAATGGGAGTTGCGCAGGACAACCTTGCAGGTGGATTGTCAACGGACCAATAAAAAGTTCCATATCTGTAGATTTGACCAATTGCATTCCAATTCATATATTCAGGGCACACTCTAAAGGGCACTGCAGACAGCGGAACACAGGCTGTACACAATGTAACCATATAGGCCAAAAGGATCAGTTGTCATTTAGTTACTGAAGTAAGGGTGTGCCAAAATACTGCATCATGCATTCACGACACAGTAGCACATGCGGAAGTGCTATTCCCATTTGGCTGCGTGGTGGAACATCCATTGAAAAGCAGGAAAAATTGAACCAAGATCTCGACGAGCGGTATGCCTCCAAGAATGCTGGAAACCAAGTTGTATATTAAAGATGGAATCACTCTGAAGACCGTCTGGAAAGTGCTAACTTACCTAGACCTTAATTGCTTTAAAAAAAAGCGTACTACTCCTACAGTATTTGAGGTGTTAAAAATGCAGTGCACAAGTTCTACAAAATATTGTGAGGTTGGTGCGTAATAGCGACTGGATTTCAGAAGAAGACCTTGAAAATCAAACATCTCCCTTGCAGATGTTAAGGATACTTCCTTCTGAAACAAGGCTTTCAGTCTGATTAGACCATCAACGTTCACGTCAGACAGAAATTGAAGGTGATATTGTAACTTCAGTAACTGTACGGGCAGTTGGGAAAAGCACTTCTGAACAACAAGTCATGACCCTGAAACTGTTACCACATAGGGTACGCCTGCTCCCATCTCACAGCAATTGTGGTTATTCAACATCAAATAACTCAGTTTGAAAGTAATCTTAATGTTGGATAAATTAAACAGCTGGGGAACCCTTCAGATAACCAGTTGTTTGCCTTGGATGCATTACATACTCCGTGAACTGTAACTGCCCTGCAAACTAGAGACTGACCGAAAGTGTTCTTTCAGTCTGTACTGCTAAGAAAGGCCTTGGTGGAGCCCCCCAGTACATTGGATCCTGCATCCAACACTGGGGTAGGATTCCAACATGTTTGGTATCAAACATGACCAGTTTCGGTGCAGCCAATATATAGTTAGACATCTCGTAATTGATTTGATGTCCACTATATATCTTAAATGCTGATCGCACTTACAAAGCCTGGAAAATCGACTCTGGGGTTTGTAGGGGGTGTTTTGCTCATGCAGGGCACCCTTCACACTTCTAACCTACCACCCCGCCTTCAGGATTGAAAGGCCTGCCTTAGGGGTGACTTATAGGTTTTAAGTGCAATGACCTCAGATAAAAGGGAACGTATATCTGTTGTGAGTGGTGCTAGCATCAGCTCACACAGGCTGCAATGGCAGGCCTGTAGTCCATTTGAGTGGTCTCCCATGGGTCGCATAATACATGCTGCAGCCCATGGGAGACCACCTGGTGTACCTATGCCCTGGGTACCTTAGTACGATAGACTAGGGACTTAGAAGGGTTCCACAGTAGCCAATTGGGAAGGTACCAAAGTACTCACCATAGTCAAATTTAGGGAGAGAGCACAGTGACTGGGGTCCTGATTAGCAGGATCCCAGTCGGAAAACAGAAAAACATCAGCAAAAGTGGGGGTAACCATGAAAGCAGATCCTACAGCGTACAAACGATAAGGTGTGAAAATGTCATCACCCAATGTATTGATTGTCAGCAGAGTTCATTTAAATTGTGTTGTGTGCTAGAAAACCAAAATTAACACACAGCCTTCATCAAGCAGATCCCCAATAGCTAGCATGATTGTAACATAAATTCTCTCACTTTAAAGTCTGAGAAAGAAAAATAAACACTAAGCTCCCTGGAAGACACAGCCTGACATTTGACCTCTGTCTTTGAATGCACAGCAAATGTGACAAGATGAGAACAAGATTTAAAGGCCTGTTTACTGTATTCTTCCACAACCTCACTTTCTGTAAACCAGGTTTGGGCAACGGGAGGGAATGATTTTTGAGCTTGACAGCCTAAAGCAAATAAAACCAGCAAATGGAAAGCGAGAAAATGTGAGTTACAAACCACAAAACCAATCGTAAGCAACGGGTGGAATGCATTCCTAAGTCAAATTTCTGAATGTCCCAAAGATGTCTTTAGCAAACCAGACAGCTGCCTTGTCTGGTAGGCTGCAACCTAAAAACAAACTGACTGTAATATTTGCTGGAGAGTGATAACGTTTAGAGAAGCTGTGTAATATAAGATTACATGACATCGTCAAGTGTTAGAGTGTGGAGGTGTAATATGATGTAGCACAGCATCTTCTTCACCACTTACTGCCTCCAAACACCTATACTATGTGATATCTTCCATTGTAGCTGTTATCTTAATCGGAGACCAGCACAGATAACACAATCACACGTTCTACATGATATGAGCCCTGTGCTTTGAATTGCATAAGTCTAAATACTTCCATGCATAAAAATTTGGGTGCAAAAGATGTGCATGAGAAAAAAAGCACAAACAGTAAAGTGAGGATTCACTTCCGAAAGCTTGCCTGTTTTAATCATCTCAGAGTGAAATGGGAGGAAAAAAACTTCAGTGGGATTGTAAGAGTTCCAGCCCCAGCAGTAGGAATGGAAGGCAGTGCTCACGGAGTATTAGGAAAAGTAATAATATAACTAACAAGCATTTGCTAAGCCAATAGGTCTGTTGCTATCTGCCAGTTTTTGGGGTTTGTCAATGCTCAAGTTGTCAAAGTTTTTGCAAAACTTTATTGTTGGGGGCGCTGCCTAGCCCTCAACCTTCTAAAATATTAGCAAAATTGTTTGGTCTCAAAAAGCACGCTTGTCATAGAAGTCCCAGGCGCTTAACGGAACTACCTTGTGTGCTCATGTGCTCCCTATGAAAGAGGAGAACGTCATCGCTCAGAGTGAAGTTAGCCAAGGGAGGAAGTGGGCTGGTTCATACCCCCATACTGAAGAATGCTGTCGCGGGTGGAAGAAAAATGTGATTGACATAATAGACGAATGGATAAGGAGATGTAATTTGTCAAATTGAACAGTCTTGGCTAACGCCAGATGGAAAAATGGCCATCTGTTAGAAGTACTTCTGGGGCTCCAAAACAGGAATACTTTGATTTCCTGCCTCATATTTTTTTGTTGCTTTTTAAGGGCTTCTAAGCACTACCACTAGGTCGTATCTCTCAACAAATCGTTGTTTGGACGCTATCGCACCCCTTGGATGCATCTTCACCCACGCAAAATACCCACACTGGTCTTCCAATGAACCACTCTCCCTGGAAACCTTCCTCACCCACCCAAAAAAAAAAAAAAAAAAAATTGTATCTCTATTGATTTTACTGCCTCGCCTTCTAAACCCTCTCACTCTCTTTGGAGCATTTAAACTTTTAGAGGTATGCCCTATAGAACTTTACGCCACTAAAATTGGAAGGGCATGTGCTTGTCCGCCTGGCACTGAAGGGGTTAACTCACTGACCTATTTTATAGACACCCAAAATCTGACCTCCAGCCAGTTGTAAGTATCAGAGAGATCTTTATAATGGACTTTAAAGTGGTCAATGGCAACTACAAAGCGCTTTCCATACCAAACGTAAAGTACAGCCTTTTGCGTTTTGTATGACGAGACCTCCGGGTACAGTTTGCAAGCACATTGTGGCAAAATGTTATACACCACTGTCTGCCTGACAAGTGACTGACACTGCCCCAGCCCCACCGACTTTTCAAAGTCAGCCAAATGACCCATTCGAACTTATCCAGATGTTGGGTACTCAAACGCAGAGCGTACACAGTCATCTGGGCTCTAGGCGCAGCGCCAGCTGCAACAGTTGGTTTCCTGCGTCCCGAGGAGGCGCCAAATTAAAAATTAAAAAAAAGCTGCAGCATTTTACATTCAAAAGCGTCCTCCGCGGTCAGTGCATGCCAGGAGGGGCATGCCGGGAGCCGGCGCCACCGAGGGCGTCTGTTACTATTCGCTGTGACCAATCACAGCGCTCCCCCTCTGGCTCCATATTTTCCATAATACACAATCCTGCACGAATTGTTTTCGTACTGAGGTCAGAAGTGGAGCAACGGGCGTTGCCTGCTCTCTGGGGTTGAGGCGGGAAGGTTACCATCATGTTTTAAATTATCAATTCTGGCAAGAGCCGTTGGCGCGTTTAAACGCGCCCAGAGTTGAAATCTCGGCGTTCCCTCTAGACTAGACTGTGTGATTCTGGACAAGTCACTTCCTACCCATGCACCCTTATCTTTCAAACACAGAAACGCTTAACAGACCCGATTCAGACCTGGAACTCTCGATTTTTTAACCAAAGAGGGGCTTTAGTTTAGCTGTCTCCCGCCTAAAATTGACTGCTTTAATAGCCCTGTTCTAGAATGTTGACACTTATGGCTCAATACAAGCTAACTGCCAATACGAAGAGGCACTCACAATTGGTCTGCTGGTTTATAGACTGGGCGAGAGCTCCCGAGTCATGTCTTTGGCTGTCAGATTCCTTCTGACAGTGGTGTGTGATTTGGATACCGAAGGCGAGAGAGTGACTTTTTCTGGCAGTTCACTCCTTCACATCTGCTTTACTATAGTGTATATCCTTCCTATTTTAGTTCATTTTATTATTTTGTAAACAATAAAGTATCTTAGTAAAAATGTACTTACCCATTATGAGTTACTCCTGCCAAGTATCCTAAAGTGTGACACCTGCAGCGAATAGTCAATTTTTAGCCAACACCCAGTTGCATTTTGGGACATGTTGTTTTTTATTATAACTATGGACAAAAATCCCAGTAGTGGTATTGGATAAGGTTCCTGCCATCTGGCCATGATTTTATTATGGCTGGTATTTTTATCAGGGCCAGAGAAGTGGTAAAAATATATATGATTTTTGCCTTTTGAAATGTACATTCAAAATAGTAAATACGGGAGGAAATTATTTCACAATTATGTTGAATTTTGTAAACTATTTCTAAATGATTATTAAAGCAATAGGACAGTAAGAATGTCTAAAAATAATATTGATGAGGTTAACACAAAATCTTATATAAGTACCTCCCCGGAGTCCTCCCAGAATAAAAAAACATACATTCTTTTGTTTTTATTTATAGAAAAGGTGTCATGTGGGCATCACAGCTAACACTAAAACACCTGGCAGCTAAGTGCTGTCAGAGGAAAGAGATTTGGTTTCTCTGTTATTCCGAGAGGGTACTTTCTCCATTATATCCCATATCATATTCTATATTAAGAATGTCGTTTACTGCATCAACCTAACCTTATACATTCCAAGGTAAGAACTGATTACACGGGGGTACATGCCACGGGTTACCCAGCCTAGTACTTCTATTTAGCCTGATCTGTGGCATCTCTTGGACATCTCTCTAGCCAGGCCTGTGCAGAGATGTCAGTCTTCCGTCTGCACAGCCTATTGACCCTGGCCTGCAAGGAATGAAGACGCAGCATCTCATTTTCATAACAAGAGAAGACAATGGTGTCCTGAGGAGCGGCACTGTACAGGGCCACATTGCTTATCATTAGATGTATGCAATTCAAGTAATTTGCTATTGCATAATGTGAATTTACAGCAAAATTATGCACAATTATATAAAATGTAATCTGTCTTTTTGCATTCTATTTTGGTGCAAAATGCGTCCTTGGGCCATTTGTGACACAGTGACGTATTTTGCACTAAAAAGAAATAGTGCAAAAAACACGAAAGCACCACTAACAAAAGCCTCTCGTGTTAAGTTATTCCTATGCGTTCGGGGTACATTTTTACTGGGAATGGGACCAAACTATGCATAGTGTCGTAATGGCATAATTTTGGAAAGTTTTGTGTAACAAGTGCAATGCAAAATTTCTGAAATTACGTAAATTATGCTAGCATAACTTAAATTTTGCCCAGGTCTACTTATTATCCCTATCCAACCGTGTTATTAATAGCATTCAAAACCGAGCCTTTTACTTACCAAAAGTATGCTTAGCGGGTGTGACTTTTCATGCATAATTGTGGGCACCCCAGGTATATGGCAGTCATCCCTGGCTTTTCACGGGCAAATGTGTATCTTGACTTCAGGTGGAAACCTCTAGTTTACTGTTGGCACATGCAACCTGCACAGGTTTGGTTGAATCCGTAGTATGAACACTTGATAAACGACAAGGTAATGTTTGTGGAGCAAACTTGTTTATTAAAATTTTTTTAAGCTGGTCTTTGGAGAGTGAAGAAATTTAAGCAGCACGTTTTTGTTAGTAGGAATTTGTATATTTAATCATTGATGTTCCTATGGTAGCTGCCCAGAAGGGTCCAATCCTCCTTTTTGCAGGCAATGCAGTTCTGTTGGCCCAAACGGACAATTCATTGCATAGGTTGGTAAAAAGTTTTACTGATTATTGTGATAAGAAGGCTCTTACCTTCAACAGTAGTGAGACTAAAGTCATGGTGCCTTGATACCCTCACAAGTGATTAGCCGCGCTATACAAATCCAGATTCATTGATTGTATTAGGCTCATCCCCAGTACTAAAGAGGAAGTTATTAATAAAGAATAATTGCATTGAATTTGTAAAGTTCTACGTAACTTAAGATATGGTGTCTCTCCAGGGCAAAGAGGCTGACGAGGGTATAGATGTCAAGCCTTTATTTAGTTAACTATTTGCTGTAGCAATTTGTGTCCAGATATGTCTCTCTGGCTTTATACATAGCGGCGTTCACCTCCCCTTTCCTTCTCCAGTTTCCTTCCATTACGCCATCATTCTCCCTCCCCATGACTTCACTAATGGCCATAGGGCTGCGGGCTTTGGAAAAACCATAGAAGAGGGTAAGTATTGGTCCATTAACCTCCATGTTACACCACTAGTGCCTGTTCCCATGCTCGTAATGGTGCTCTTGTGCCCCTTCCACACCAGGTTTTCATCAAACAGGTAGCTGTACCCCGGACCACCTCCTCTGTAGTGATAACAAGCACACCAGTGGTACTTGCCTGAGGCCACGGCTCTCCAGGGTGGTGGCGTCGGGAACCACAGCATCCTCCTACCCTCTCTGGCTGCTGAGTTCGCTCACCTCTAGCAGTGCGCATCCTCCCTGGTAGGCATTCTCCTCCGCAGTTGGCCCGGCTTCCTTGCCTCAGGCAGTCGGCTCGGCATCCTTTCCTCACGATGGGTGGGCCGGTGCTCCTTCAGCTCCGGTTGTCGTCTCCGGCCTCGCTGCTTCAACCGGTGTGTGGTATCCCTCCAGTGTCATCCCTTCGACAGCTGTGCAGTCCGACATAGACGCAGCTCCTTTGTCGCTTACCCATGCTTCCAGCACTTCCTGGTTTTGAGCACCATCGTTGCAGGTGAAGCTCTGATGCTATGGGGAACAACTAGAACGCTGCTCTTTCAAACTTCCAGGTTAGCGGTGTCCTGGACTGGCGGTGTCGTCCATAATGGATGCCCCGGCCAGGGCTGCCTCCCGACTACATAAGGTTCACGGAAAAATTTAGCTCGATGGCCCAAATGTTGAAGGCCAGAACAACCTTATTACAGTACTCTGGGGCGGTATTAAAATTTAGGCAAAAAGCTGTGCTTGCAGCATCAGTACCATACTCCAGGTATATAAGCACAAAGCAGTAACAGCTGCGATGTATGGGGGTGAGCTCTGGGCTTCTGGTAATTTAAAGTTGTTGCAAGTGGTAGAAAATAACTTTTTGAGGGCTCTGTCAAAGTTATGACCGGGTACCCCCTTGGTAGCACTTTATATGGAGCTTGGGCTAACTCCCATTTCTGATCTGTCAGCAATAAAACCGGTGCTGTACTGGATCAGGTTAGTAAGGAACCATAAGGGCGCCATATATCTGCGGTCCTTGGAGGATGTTTATAGATGTGGTGGTCCGAGTCCAGGAAACTGGTTGGCACATGTGAGGAATTTGCTAATAGAAATGCAACTGGCGGCACTATGGGCAGATCTGAGTTGGATTGGATGTGATACCACTGATCTCGTTAAAGATCGCTATCACAAACTTAGATGTGCATCAAAGTTAGCTACGTTAAAACCAGGCAGTATACTGAGCGACTATTTTGCAAGTAGAGTAGATCCTGTTTGGAAGTCCTAGCTGGATCAAACCTATCCAGGACTGAAATGCAAGCTGTATATTAAATTCAGACTGGGGATTTTTCCTACCAGGGATTACCTTGTTAGATATGCAAGACTACAGAGAGGAAGCAAATGTTGTGATTGTATGCATGGTGGAAAGGATAATACTTTGCACCTTTTGCTTTTCTGCACAAAATTTGCTATTCCTCGTAAAAGATGGTTGCTGCCCCTGTTTAGGTACTGGGATGTTGGCTCTGTGAGTACTGCCCTATCTTTCTGTCTTAGGACGGATGATGAAATCATTTTTTAATTCTGTAGCTTCATATCTTTGGGCATCCTGGGCATGTGTAAGAGAGGTTTTTAACAAGCCTCACAGTAATGCAAATCATTTTTTGGGAGCAGTGAGATGAATGGCTTATAGAATTTATATCTGATGGGTAGTGATTTATACCGCATTAGGAACTGTACTTTGATATCTTCATGTACCTAGGATTCATGTACTGCAATTAATGATTGTAAGACTGTTAAAATTCTAGATTGTCAACATTACTTTGATCCGACCTGCACTATAGTTGGCATATGCACGTTATGGTATTAGTATCTGCACTCTGATGTCTTATTGTACATAGGATTTGTGTACAGTAGTTAATGATTGCAAAGCTGTTAAAAATTTTAGATTACTATTAACACTATTTGAATCTGATCTGTTTGAGATTCGGCACATGCACTTTACGGAATTTCTATTTTAATAACTTGTATGTACTGTAACAAGGGTAAAATGGTACATGCTGCTAGAGGGAATGTGCACTCTTCAGTTGGATGATGACATTTTAGTCGTAGAGTGGGATAATGCCATAAGATGTATATAGAGGTTGATTATTTGTAAACTCTTTTAGCTGGAAGGATAAATGTCTGTCTAGAATTTCGTTTTTTAACTGAAATTTATACAGAACGGTGGTATTGATTAATTTCATTTTAATGCGTGAAAGTTTGTGTGTTATTGTATGGCTTAATGATGAAACAAAAAAATATTGGTTGAAAATAATTAAAATGAAAAAACAATAAGTTTTATTAGAAGAAATAACGTTTTTTTTAAGGCAATACAGGTGTATTTTAGATAAATGGCACATTTGAAGGTCAAATTTCTTGCATTTTTATAACCTTTTTAAAATTGTTTTTGTGTGATTTGTGCAAATTTATTGGTACTGAAAGTTACTTGCTGTCGAAGGCCATCTGTTACCATGCATGTAACCTTTTGTATAATTTAAGGAATAAATCTCCCATCAAACATGTAAAAGCACATGTAACCTCGCTCTAGTATCTGAGTCTATAAGATCTGTGTAAACTAAAGGATCGGTTGTCTGCAGTATAAGAGTGTAAAATCTCTACAACTTTTCGTTTTTCCAATCCTTCCTTACAAATAGATTCTTAGTTATATATAACAGAGAATCTATGATGGAAGGAGCAGGATCGAAAATAGAGGGAGAGTGAAGAGAGATGGTACATACAACTTTAAAATTATGGGAGTCAATGCCAAATTTCAGACTAATATTTGAAAACCCTATAAAAACCTATGGCTTTGTAGATAGTTGCTGAAAAATGCATAATTTTGCAACCAGATCTTCATAGGTTTTTCAGAGTTCACCTCCCAAAACACAAACATCAGATTTGGATTTCTTGACCACAGTGAAATCACTAGAATATTTCATAAAGGCCCCGAAAGAGCCGTCTGAAACACCAGTGGTTTTTAGGCAATTTTGGCTGCATAATGTATCAGTAGACACAATGTTTTCAAAATTGAGTTGGTGGAAAAACTCTTTCCCAGCTGAACCTCCGCAGTGGAAGTCCAGCTCACTTGCTTCTGGCATCTGTTTACACACCACCACTTTCAAAGTTCACCAGCTGCCAGTTCACATAAATATCAAATGTGCTATCAACTACTGGTAACAACTTACTCTGGAACAATGCTTTCACAAGCCAAGACAATACAAGGGCCTGTTGCAAAGGTGGCCTTTGAATGTGGATTTTGTACTTTTGGTCTGGATCTCTTTAAGTGAAAACAACAGTAACTTTTACATCAACATCCGTGGTCATTACGTAGCTCAATACTGTAATTTGGTTGGTCACGATTACTGTTATAGGTCAGTGCCCAAATTGTGGCGGTGGTTGCACGTATTGGGCACCAGTCCTCATTTTTGAGGACCTGGATTTATTTTTCATCCTCAAACCTTGACCCAGAGTAAAAAAGAGAGAAGCAGAAAATAGAGAATTAAAGCAAAAAAAGAAATATAGGCAACAGTACAATAGCGGGGAAAATGGATATATAGGAATTTGCAAGTCTCAAAGATACAGGAATTGTAGTGGTTGAAAGAAAGACTCATGAGGTGGACTCAAGAACAGGCCATCTTGGTATTGGGCAACCTCAGCCTTCAGCTCTTAAGAAAAACCTTGAGCCTTGCACCTAAAAAATTTAATAAATTAGGGAAAGAGAGTGATTCACAAATGGTATATGAGACATTAATGAACATTTAGAATTCATGCAACAGAGTAACTATTTACTTTCAATTTTGACTTCGAAGTAACTCACTTTTGATATTCAACCAGGTGTGTGTTCTGCCCCTTATAAGCAATCGACTGGCTGCAGATCATACTACCGGGCATCAAGGGAAAAATCCCTAGCGTGACACAGCATCAGAGCAAGCCTTGATCCAAGCACAGGATTAGCCATGCTAATCCCTTGATCAGCTGGTGTCCCTGTCATTTGCCCTTTGTCGGTGATGGGAATTAGCAGCGCATTCAGGGGTTTGACAGCTGTCATTCGTGGTCTGGAGTTGAATTACCTGGGGTTCTAAACACACAAAAAAAAACAATAAAAAAACATCAATTTGTATGGAGATGGTCTTGATATTTCCAGAGATCAGGCCCACACTTTAGCTTCCTTTGGTGTCTGCTAAACTGCATGTCCACCTGAGCATGGACGTTGTTTCAGCAAAATGCCAGGTTTGCAGGGTGTGACACCATCATCATGCACCCCTTGATCCCCAGTGACATCACAGGGTTGAGCCCTTGTCCTTCAAGCCACTTGCCAACCTCCTATTTGCTGCCGGGGGAGTAGACTGAGGGCAAGGACTGGTCCTAGAGCTATTTATTTTATTTTCTTGCTCCTGGGACCACGGACAGCAAACAGGAGTCAAGCACAGCAGGGGTTTCCCCGGGGCACCACTTACTGAAGCCATAAGTTTAAGAGTTTTTTTTAATTTATGTATTTTGTTTAGCACTACATGTCACCTTGAGGCCACTTCCAAGCACTTGGATATCAGGGAAATGTTGTAAAGGTGGAAGTCTAGTCCTGTGTTCGATTAGCCTTGGTGTTTTTAGGATTACTCGCAGTCATATCTTTCAGAGTCCAAAGAACCAGTGAATAGTCTTCTGACTAGAGGAGTTCAGGCCCTCTTGTGGAATTGTATCATTCTTCGGTTTGCGAGCTATATAGAGACTGGAATTTCTTTTAAAGGTGGGAGGCCTCAACGTTAAGTGTCCAAGTGAATTAAAAGGAATGAATGCCTTGTACAAAGATGACATTTATCCTATCACCTAGTCCTCCAGACTCACTAGTTGTCCCTGATAGCAGAGCGTGCATCTGGAACACGTTGACTTCTTTGGAGGGAAATACTTCTGCATTGCAGGTAACCTCTTGCACACTTACTGGCTCCCACAAATACACATTTTCTTGCACTTGGAGAAAATGGCTTCCTCTTTTGAATTCTTAAGGCCTCCTGAGAAAGGGTGCTGGCCTCCATTGTCTGCCTTAGCCTAGACTCATGATTGGACTCCGACAGTGCCATTCGTATCAATTTTCCTTCAAAGCAGGCCTGTACGTTTTGTGCCTACGATTCATAGGTGCTAAACACCTCTTCCCCTACTGAACAGTGTGTGCATCGCTCACCAGGTGCTCATGAATGGTCTCCATTAAGGGCTTCCATTTTTGTTCTGATTTTGCCTGGAAAAATCCAGAGTACATAATGCAGAAAGAGCCATTTCTGATAAGTGCCCTGTCATTTTCATAGATCCGCCATTACCAGTGAATTTGTTTTGCCCGATAGTGTCTCCCAGCCATAGGCGATAGTCCATCAGCCACAAATGGGTACAGACAGCAACATCAGGAGAAGCTTGATTTCATCATCCACCCGCCCCAGGATGTGGTCCAATATGGCCCGACAGCCTAAAGTCACTGATTCCTGCCTCAAGGTGCCTTCACAGTTTAAGACTTGTGGTCCCTACATGAACTGTGCCCAGCTCAACTACATTGACTTGTTCCAGGGTTTCTGTATAGTCTAGTGCCCACACAAGTATACAATAACAGAAAGGAATCAATGTTCCAATACAGGCAAAAATAGTATAGAGTCCACCTGAGGCGCATACCAGTTCACACACTGATAGTTCTTCTGTCGGACGGTACTTCATACTCCAGTCTATTGTGGAAACCTCAGAATCATTTGAAAACACACAGTTCAGACTCCGTAACATAATGTAACTGTGGTTACCAAAACAACACTGCTGGTCAACTGATCAATGAGTCGTTTCTTGCATACAAAGCCTTAAATGTAGGGGCACATCTATTAGGATATCTGTTTAAAAACCTGACAAAACCAGAATGGCATAACTGCACAGGAATCACAGCGATCTCATTGTACATTAATCATCATGGTGTAAGCGAGATCGATGAACTTGAACACAGCCGGGTTGGAGAAACCTAAGTGCGCATGTATGTTTGGCCGGCCTGCCAATCTGACCTGATTAGTGTGGGTTTTTTTTTTTCCTTCTCCTCATACCTACCAGCAAGTGGACAATTGGGACCAATTTGCTGTAACCCCATCCTATACATTATTTCGGCTTTGTTGCATGTCCTCCTGCATTCTAAAGAGATGGTGACATAAGCCCGTATTATGGAGAGCAGGTCATAGTTATAGAAAAAAATTGCACCAACTAGAGAATACATTGTCAGCTCACTTAAATAATAAAATATATATATATAAAAAAATTCACAAAAAAAGCAAAGTTTACAGGGAGGTTATAGTTAGGCTCAGATTTTACATGCACAAAACCATATAAATTCAGCAGTTATAGCTATACTTATCTTAAAAAACTATAACTCGTGCCCTAAGGTAACTATAACTCACGTACCCGCCATGGACAGTTTTCTCATCAATAATTTTATTGCAAACGTTGAAGTCATGTTATCAATGATGTCATAGAAGATGTCATGACTAATATGATATGAGGAGTAATTAGCTAGTGCATAGTGAGGGCGCAATTTATAGTTACCTTGGGGCACAAGTTCTAGTTTCTTGAAATAACTATAACTGCTCAATTTCTATCCGGCGCGAATTCACACAGGCGGAGCCGCTCTGAGTGCTGCGGTGGATCAGCGGCTCCTCTCGCTCCCACCCCAAAAAAATATTTTGGGGCAATTTCTTGCTCAGAAGGGGTCCCTCACGGACCCCTCCATCAGTCCCATGGGGTCAGGGTACCGCTACCCTCACATCAGTTTTAAGTTTTATTTTTACTTTGCGGGAACCGAGTCCCGATACATAAAATGCCTCAACTTTCCTCTCAGGTTGCGGCCAGCCAATCAGGGCATTGCTGAAGGCGTGCGGATCTACTGCGGTGGATCTGTGTCACTAGACATAAATCTTTTTTCTTTAATAACTCTAAAACTACTAAGCCGCTTTACACCAAATCACAAAAAGCAGTCTTTCTGGACCAAGATCTAGCTTTCTGCCAAATTTGGTGCAATTCCGTTTAGCGGTTTGGGCTGTAGTCATGTATAAAATCCCTATGAGCATTATAAGGAGAAACTGCATTTAGGGACCCCCCCCTTTTCCTGGCCCCCGCTCGACAAATCACCCTGGAAAGTTCCAAACAGCAGCTGAAGTGATTCGCAAACTAGTATAAAATTTCATGAAGATTTGTCAAATGGCGCCAAAGTTACTAGCGGAACAAAAAATGCTTTTACTAAAGAAACTAGGTCCTAACGAATATATATATATATATCTATATACACACATATAGATATTCACTGAAAAAAACAAAGGTTACAGGGAAGATTTTACATGCACAAAAACATGGAATTTCAGCAGTTATAGTTAGACTTATCTGAAGAAACTATAACTCATGCCCCCGCCATGCACAGTTTTCTGATCAGTAATTTCATTGCAAATGTCGCAGTGATATCAATGATGTCAGGACTGATGTTCTATGTGGAGTCATTAGCAGGGCATGGCGAGGACATGAGTTATAGTTACCTTAGGGGGACGAGTTATAGTTTTGAAAATTTCGTGAACATTCATCAAATGGTGCCGAGGTTGTTAGCAAAACAAAAGTGTGCGTGTGAGTGTGTGTGTGTGTGTGTGTGTGTGTGTGTGTGTGTGTGATTTTGTTTGTTTGTTTGTTTGTTTCACACACAAGTTCTACCACTGCGGTGCACTCCTTTTCTGGTGGCTGTGCACATGCGATCAGGTCACATCCTGTCAATCCCAGTGCAAAGGAGCCTATGGATGAAGTGTGGTAACCATATACTGTATTTTGTCGTAGGCAGAACAAAATGTAAAAGACACTAAATAGACCAATGGATGAAGAGGGCCCCTGTGTATATATTTTTTATAATGAGGATGCTAAAGCTGTCTGTGGTTCATCCCCAATTTGGAAAACACGAGGATGGCGAAATAGCTGAAGATGTCTTTAAGCCAGACCTAAAAAAGAGAAATATAAAAAAAAAATTAAAACGGATTACTGGACATTTTTCTCCTTTTTTCAAGATTCGCCAGCATAGTAATGAGGAGATTATATGACGTGTTCCTGAATTTTTAAGAGTAATCTACTTACGGGATAAAATGTGAATCGGGTCCGAAATTAAAAAGTTGGTTATCAGCAGTGAGAAGATACCTTTTATCCGGAGCAGTTCTAAAAATGTATCCTTTTCACGGAAAGCTCTTTCAGTTCCATGGTGAAAGTGTCAAGCCATGTGTGCCAAAAGGTACAGAGGGCACTATCTGTTTACTTGGAGTTAATCTTTACCATGCTAGTTCACAGCTGATGAAGTGCATTAAAATAAAGTTTGGGAACTGTGATCCTGAGCGCATTGGGGATGGGGTCAAAGACATGTCCAACACAAAAATAATGATAATCTATAAATGTGTTGTTGGTCTTTCACCGTGAGTTAACTCCTTATAAAATTACGCACACACCTTGTAGGCTGCTGGCTCTGTATATGGTATGCCACTAGGTGGTTATCCGTGCACAGAGTTCAGAGATTCCCCAGAAGTGCTCTATTGGTGGTAGTCTGGGTGAGCAGCTTTAGGCCTAACACAGAGGAGTATAAGACATTTATTGCACAACATTGAACAATAAGGGACACACAACTCAAAAAGGAGACCCAGAACAATTTTAGAAAAATAAGCTTTGTTCAAGTTTTATCTTAAGACCAAGATCTTCGCAAAAAGGAAAAATACTTCCGTCTTTTAAAAGTCAACACTTAGTACAGTTTTCAAACAGTTCAATGTTATCCTGTGGAGGAAAACAACAATGTGGTTTTACAGGTAAGTACCCAACTTACATTTCCAGTCTTCAGGGCTTAAGATCAGCAGAAGGACAAGGTTCAGGTAAGCACAAAGTCTGCACCACCAGCGGCACAGGGGCAGCCGGGTGCAGAGGTCAAATTTGGAGCTGGGCCCAATGCGTTTCAATAGAGACTGGGGGTGCTCAAAGACACACTGCTTGCAGGTAAGTAGATCGGTTGCAGAGGCAAGCTTTAGGTGTTTGAGCAAGCATAGGAGGGGCCACAAGGCAGCACCAGTCCTACACCACCAGCGGCACAGGGGCGGCAGGGTGTAAATTCAGCATCGGGCACCCAATGCTCTTCAATGGGAAATCTCAGTATGTCAAACAGGCTGCAGGTGTCGAACCGGATGCTGCACAGAGGAAACCAGTGACAGCAGGGGTACGTCGAGGTGTTGTGGGTCGCAGGGGCACCGTTGATTCAGCTCACCAAGGCTCAGGAGATTCGGGTACAGGGGGTGTCCTTTGGCGTTGGATTCTTCTCACCGGAGCCTGCCACGGTTGGGGGGAGCCTCTGGATTAAGTTTGCAGGCATCGTTGTGGAGTTCAGGAGGGGCCAACCAACACTGGACTTGAGGCCAGGATCCCTGGGGAACCTGTTCTGGATCGATGTGCCGGATTCGTTGGGTGCAGAGTGGACAGGACTCCCAGTCCCGGAGGTCACCAGAGTCCTTTGTATAATTTTCTAGGGGACAGATCCGCTGTCCTCTGGAGTTCTGGTCTTTATCAAACAGCAGGTCAGTCTTCCCCGGGTTCTGGAAGTCGCTGCCTGAAGGACAGGCGTCTTCTTCTTTTGCAGGGTCTTGGAAGCTGGAGACAGGCCGGTAAGGCTGGGGCCAAGTCAGTAGGCATCTTCAGGCTTCGCTGCACGGTGTCTTCTTCGTCCTTCGTAGGTCAGCAAGAACAGGTTTCAGGGTCTGGGAGAGCCACCTAAATACTAAATTTAGAGGCGTTTAAAAGGCAGTGTCAGGTAGGGCCAATGGGCACCTTACCTGGGGTGACTACAGCCTCAATTACGCCACCCTCCTTTGGGAGGGGGCGTAGTGCTAACCCTGATTGGAGGGGTGTCCCCATCTTCAAGACTGAAAGATGTGCTTCACCTTGCTTCCCCCACCTTAGGGGTGGTTTTGGCAGAGGTGGGCACCCCTCCTATCTTAAGTTTTCCCGCCCAAAGTGGGGGGTTTAAACCGGGGGCTGCCATCTGCTGCTAGCAGCAGAGGCTGGGGGGTGCATTACAAAGGTAGCAGGCCTTTGAAGCTTCCCTCTCGAGAACTGTGCCCATCCTGGGGGAGGTGTCACACCTCCGCTCAGGATGTGCATTGTTTCTGGTCCCAGAGAGCAGGGGCTCTCAGCCCAGGGTCTAGACAGATGTCTGGTGGTGGCAGGCTGCCTACAGGCAGTCTGTGACCACACCAGGGTTGGTAGGTTTTCAGGGGGCACCTCTGAGGTGCCCTCTGAGTACATGGTTCAATAAATCCCACTAGCATCAGTGTGAGTTTGAAAGGAGTAGTTTGGTACCAAACACTCCTGGTTTCAGAGAAGCCATCCTAGTGCAGGGGACCTAGAGTTGTCGAGTTCCCAGCCCATGTACTCTCTATGGCTTCCCTGGCACTTACAATAGTCAAGAACGGACTTAAATATTGTAGGGGCATGTCTGCTCATGCAGATTTGCCCACACCTGTGGTATAGTGCACCATGCTTTAGGGCTATAAGGCCTGCTAGAGGGGTGACCTATACTTTAGGCAGTGCACTGTGCCATGCATGCTCTAGTGGCAGGTGAAGGGTCCCTTGGGGATCCTCTTCAGTCCCAATGCCCTAGGTACCCAGGTACCATTTACTAGGGCTTACAGGTGGCCTGAAGGGCCAATTGTGGAATAGTTTTAGGGAAGCAGCACTGGCACAGGGGACCTGGTTGGTAGGTACCCTGTGCACTACAATCTAAACCACATTAATTTCCAGGCACAAAATGGGGGCTAACCATGTCAAAACAAGCACTTTCTCACATACCTCAAATAAAAAATAAATGCAAGTTCAACTAATCAGTGGTTAATGCACTCCAACACCTTATGAAATCTCAACTGGTCAATGCTATCACTGCAAATGTATTTGTGTGTAGATAATCACAGAATTGAATCCTGGCTGATGCAGTGGTGAATAGTGATGAGCATTTATACTGCTACGAGTTCCTAGCATCCGACAGAAAGCACTGTGAAGATGTAAATCATTATTAAGTTTGTTTTACACACAGTATAGGACAGGCTGCCGCAAAATGTGCAAAAAAGTTTTGTGTTCAAGATAAAACAAGTACAAAATATATATATTTTAGTAGTATGCAGACTATAACTAGTGCATTGTTTTTATAAATGTCCATTAAAGGGATGGATTCCAGAACTCCGCTATCAACACCCTTACGTTACCTCTCAAAAACAGTATATCTTTGTCACCAAGTAGTTTCATGTGACTCCGTCAATTAAAGCCTATACTGACTCCCAAGCAACCTTTACCAATGATGTGACCAGTGTGTCATGAGCCATAGTAGGAGGAAGGAAAAGGGCCCACGTGCCACTTTTTTGAACTGTGAAATACAGCAATAATCAGGGTTCAGTGGCCCCATCAGGCCTCTGTGTCAAATGCCACTGCACCTGGTGCACCGATGTAAGCTACACCCGTGGCCTTCACGACTATTGAAACTGTCCACACAACTTAAACGATTAATCAGTTGCATACATTTACATATCTTTCCAGTAGCAGGTACCCTGGCAAGAATGCTTGGTTCTTTGTTAGTGCTCAGTACCTCTCTTTCACAGCACAGGCGACCACCCTCCTTCCGCTTTTAGCCAGAGACCATTAAAACTTAATATTAACCGTTCAGGGACTGTTGTCTTTTTAACAAAAAGTATGGGAAAATGTTTTGTAAAATTAAAAAAGCATGGGCATGTTGTTCCCAATATATATCCACCCACCCCAATCTGACCCCATTCCTACATCCTTAACCAACCTGGAGGCCAGGGTAAATGCCACTGGTCTGCGGATGAGCACGTGATGGTGTGCACTCACATGAACCAACACTTATGAGCCATAACAGGTATTTCCTGAATGTGCTGCCCACCTGCCCTATTCATGTCTAACCAGTGCTTTATATATGTCAAAGCATTCCAAGTATACCGAGGTTTCCAGTTCCAAAATACATTTAAACTTTTGTTTCCAACAGTGGTTGAATAAAAAAAAAACGGTAGCCAGTTGCTTAGGAAAATGGAATGCAAACACACAACTGGCAAAATATCAAGGGGAGTAAATTTGAAGTGTGGTTTAAGGGAAAATAATTGTTTTCATATGTTTGTTAACAATGAAAGCCACCGCCTTTGTAAAGTGGGAGGGCGGGTGGGTAATAAAATTAAAATATAAAAAACGTACCTGCCACTCCGCTTCCGGCCGCCTCGTTGCTCCTCGGAAGTGGATGTGTCTCAAAGCACAGGCTCCCTACCCAATCCAGATGCTGCTCTCATGCTATAAGAGCAGCGCCGGGGTTGGTCTGAGCAGCCTCGTTTACCGCTCAGACAGTGCCTGGGAGTCTGTGCTGTTTCTCCAACCCAGCCGTGTAACACAGCTGGGTTGGAGACACATAAGTGCACATGTCTGTTTGGCCAGCCTAAGACGGCCAACCAAACAGACATTCGCACTTATAAGAACACACTACTCCTCCTCCCTGCTATGCCCTGCCCCGCCCTATACATATTGCGTGGCTCGGAACCGCAATAAATAATGATAATAACATTGTTATTATCATTTTATTTATCATCTACTGGCTCTGGGCAGTGGGGCGACGCTCCCCCGCAATTACAGGGGAGCCGCCCCTGTTTGTTAAAGTCTTGTGCATCTTTTACCAATTGCAGATCATTCCCAGTGCACAATTTGTGAAAATATAAATCCAGGAGTACAAAGTTGTTCTTCGGAATGCACCTCCTGCGCTGACGAAGTTGGCGTTATCGAGTCCCAAGAATGCCTCATTTCCACCACATGCCGTTTTCTTCCACCACCCTACGCTTCCTGCCTCTTTATCTCACTCTTGCAGGTTCTAATTTATCCTGGCGTTTTCCTTTTGTCACTCTTTTCCTACATGTCTCTCCTTCCTTCTTCATTTTCTGCCACTAACAGAACACAAGTCCTACCAATAAGCATTACTGGATAAAAATCCTCCCTGGTTTGTAACAGGGGTATATTGGCCAAGCTGCAGGCATGAAGCCAGACCTTGGCATGCCAATTAAGCTTCCCGAGCCCTCGAGTTAACTGCCAGCTATGGGCATTGCCAATTGCTTGATACCACACCACTTCAGGTAAAGTATTAGGATGCTCCACTTTGTTTCCCAATAATAATTCATCACTTAAAGGCATGAGGTTCTTTATTGTGGCATCTCTACAACTTTATAAAGGGTGATTTTGGACCAGATTAACATTCAGAATTTGGCATTAAATCTTTTCTATTGCAAAAAGTTACAAACAAGATTCTACTTTCTCTTTAAAACGATTGTCCCACCCATCATTGTGCTTTGTTCAATTGTGGATCCCCCACATTCACCATTATATTACACCCTTTCCTCGAACAGAGGTTCCCATCCTCGGGCAAGTGTTACATACACCCATGTGTAGTTTGTGCGAGAAAGTGCCTCTTTTTGCATGGTTAGCCCCCACCTTTTGCCTGGTTTCGATTGTAGTGCACAAGGTCCCTGTCAACGAGGTCCCCTGTGCCAGCGCTTCTTACCTAAAACATATCCCCAATTGGTACTTATGCCCCCCTGTAAGTCCCTAGTAAATTGTACCCTGAGTACCTAGGGCATGGGAGCTGAAGAGGGTCCCCTGGGATTCCCCTCAATAGGACCATGCCACTGCCCTTGCGAGAGGAAAAACGACAGAGTCGACATGGCACCCTGTCTGGGTGCCAAGCCAGCCAGCACTGCCTGGCGGGATAGGTAAGTCACCCCTCTAGCAGGCCTCGCAGCCCTAAGGCAGGGTGCACTATACCACGGGTGAGGGCATATCTGCCGGAGTAGATATGCCCCTACAGTGCTTAAATCTATTCTTAATTATTGTAAGTGCCAGGGAAACCATAAGGAGTACATGGGCTGGAACCAACCCCTCGAGTTCCCCAGCACCATGATGGCTTCACTGAAACCAGGAGTGTTTGGTACCAAACAACTCCTTGTAATAAATCCACACTAATGCCAGGGTGAGATTTATTACACCATGTACTTAGAGAACCTACCGACCCTGGTGTGGGCACTGACTGCTTTAGGCAGCCTGCCACACACACACGTTTCTGGGACCCTGGGTGGAGAGCCTCTGCTCTCTTGGACCAGAAAAATGCACATCCTGGGCTGAGGTGTCACATCTCCTCCCCCAGGATGGGCCAGTGCTCGAAGGGGAAGCTTTGAAGGCCTGCCGCCTTTGAAATGCGAATCCCAGCTGCTAGCATCAGATGGCAGCCCCCGGTTTACACCCCCACTTTGGGCGGGAAAACCTAGAAGAATAGGAGGTGTGCCCAACTCTACCCCTAAGGTGGGGGTGGCAAGGTGAAGCACATCTTTCAGTCCCCCCCCATCTTAAAGATGGGGGACTCCTCCAATCAGGGCTAGGTCTATGCCCCCTCCCACAGGAAGGTGGCATAATAGAGGGTGTAGTCCCCCAGGTAAGGTGCCCTTTGTCCCTACCTGCTACTCTCCTAAAATGCCCCTTAAATTTAGTATTTAGGTGACTCCCCCAGACCTGGAAACTAGATCTGCGATGACCTAAGAAGACATCCCTGCAGAGAAGACTGAAGATGACGACTGCCTTGGCCCCAGCCCTACCGGCCTGTCTCCAGCTTCTGTGAACCTGCGACCTGTCTTGCAGCCAGCGACCTCTGAAAACCCTGAGAGGATTGCTACCAACGAAAAAGACTGCTATCTCCCGTGGACAGGGGATTCGTCCAAGAAGAAAACTTCAAGGGCTCCGGATCCAGCTGTAACCGCGATCCCTCCCCACCCAACACCCGAGTCCGAGTGGCCCACCTGCCCAGTGAATCCCCATCGATCCTGACCTCGAGTCCAGGGTTGGCTGACTGCTCCTGACATCTACGACGACACTTGCAGACTGAATCCAGAGGCTCCCCTGACTGCACCGGCAAGAAGACTCAGTCAAAAGGCACCCGAAGCCCCTGGGTACTGGTGAGCTGAACCGGTGGTGCCCATGCGACCCCCTACACTTCTACTTAACTCTGCTATTGTTGGTCTCCCCCTTGCAACCTCTGGTGTGATGCCTGCAGCCTGTTTGGCAAAAAAATAAACTCTGTTGTAAAGCATTGGGCACCTGATGCTGATTTTGCACTCTGCACCCCAATGCCCCTGTGCCGCTGGTGGTGTAGGTTTACTGCTGCTTTGTGGCCCCCCTGTGCTTGTGCTAACCCCCAAAGCTTGGTCCCTGCAACCGATCTACTTAGCTGCAAGCAGTGTGGCTCCAGGCACCCACAGTCTCCATTGAAAAGCACTGGGACGAACTCTGACTTTGACCTCTGCACCCGGCTGCCCCTGTGCAGCTGGTGGTGCAGTTTTGGTACCCACCTGACCTTTGCTCCTTGCGGACCTTTAGGCCTGAAGACTGGATTTGTAAGTGTGGTACTTACCTGTTAGCACAGGTACTCTGCTGAATTTGATTTGCCAGAATATGTCAGGATTAGGTCACACAGCCTGATAATCAAGCCACCATCACTACATTGCTCAGCCCTATGAGGGACTGTAGCACAGGTACCCTGCTGAAACTGATTTGTTGGACTGTGTTCAGTTTGACGTCCAAGTTAGACAATGAGGATTGGTTTACCTATGTTAAAATCTTTTATCTTGACATACTTCAAGAAACCGGGTGCCTGGAATATTTCACTTGGGACGGCTACCAGAGGTTTTGCTTTCCAGCCTGCAAATCCAAGAGAGGAAGAGCAAATGGAGATTTAATGGTTTTCGTCCGTATAATTTATGATCTTGTGCCTATAAATCATGCGGGCTTACAAATACCCTGGGTGGTTCATGCTAAGAAATCTAATTTTTATGTTATTAATTTTTACAGTACTGTTGGTTCTTTCGATAATACTTGTAATATAGATGATTTGTTTTCTACTGTGCAATGTTTACGTAGAAGATCCTTTTACATTTTTATTCATTGATCTATTTACAGTCCCAAATATTATGAAAGAATGAACCAATTTCACAACATTCCCTAGCACAATAGTTGGACAAACCCTGTCTCAGTCTATACAGTAGCGTCCTGAAGGCATAAGACCTGTGAAGTACGCGCAGTTGCACCAAACGGAACCTGGCTCTAACGGCAACTTCCCAGGGACTCTGTACCGCTTCTTCCCAGTCATCATCCTCTAGCATTCCTAAATCTCCTTCCCAAGCCATCCGCAGGGGGTCTATCGGGATCCTTTAACATTTTTAATCATTTTAATTGGGGGGGGGGGATTTTAATGCCAAACTAGGTTCAAATCACACAGTGCTTGAGCCATGTTCAAGCATATAACAAAGATTATATTACCGTCAATACTGACTGAAGGGGTGAAAAGCTATAGATGTACCTACTAGAATCTGGATTGTATAAAGCAATGGAATTACAAGGAGACATTGACACAAACTCCTACCTTTACTGGTAGGGGTGCGATCATAGATTATATCTTTAGCCCTCCCCTTATGGGCACGTAGGCACGATCAGTAACTGTTTTATCAAGGACGTTTATTGATCATAACCCCATTAAGTTTTCTTTCAATCTCCTGGCAAGAGTTCACTCTCCTGCACTAACGGGTATTACCTCACATGATGGTGAGTTAAGGGTCAGGTGGCAAGACGCTGACTTTTCCACGCTTCTTTGTGCACTGATCAAAAGTAATTTACCTTTATTCATGGAACATCTTTTGTCGTTAAACCAGTCTAGGGATTTGATTGTTCAAGCTTTCATCTCCCTGAACGTTAACATTAAGACTAGTTTACTGTGCCCTCTGCCTGTTACTAACAAACCCTATCCAGGTTGGTTTAATGAGGAATGCAGGGCGGCTAACAAATGGCTATGGGAAGCCATCAAATCTGTTCCTAAGGAAAGGATTCAATTGGCTGCTTGTCGAGTTGAGTATAAAAAAGCTATTTGCGCCAGAATGTTGGCAATCACACAAGTAATGTGGGACAAGCTTGTTCAAGCAACTGCAGCAAAGAACACCAAGGATTTCTGGAAAATTATTAATCGACCCAAAGTCACTGAAGCTCCGACCAATGGATTGGGGACAAATATTAGTGCTGAGCTCTGGTTCGAGCATTTTAAATCCATTTATTCTTACCTGGACTCTACAAATTGTAGGCATGCAGAATTTCCATTGCAAATTTGATTTAACCGAGGTGACTAGGCGCTAAGCGCCAGTCCATTGAGGAAGGTCCCCCAGGCCTGACAGGGTTCAGATGGATTTCTACAAAAAGAATATCGAGTTTTGGGCACCCATTATTACCAATGTGGTTACCAGTGCTAACATTTGTGGCCTCTTGGCATACTGCTGTGATCATTCCCATATATAAGAAAGGCTGTAGATAAGATCCCTGTTATAGGCCAATCTCTCTGTTAGTCTCAACGGTCAAAATTGTTGGGCACATTATCCTAAGTAGGATTGAGAGCTGGGCTGGCTGAAACCAAGTGATTTCTCCAGTGCAATATGGGTTCAGAGAGGGGCTTGGTACCGTAGAACAATGCCTTAACCTCTATTTGATTATTAACAAATATACAACAGTCAAAGGGGGGGGGGGTTGTTCCTTTCTTTTATGGATTGAAGCAGTGCCTTTGACAGAGTTAACTGAAGTAAATTAGGGAAAATCCTGTTAGACCTGGGACTTGATGCGGATTTGGTTGTTTTCTTATGGGCTTACACTGTGGGGTAAGTGCCACAGTAAGGTATGGATTTGGAGGTGAATGCACTGATCCTTTTGATCTGCAACGAGTTGTGCACCAAAGCTGTGTCCTGGTTCCTCTTTTGTTTCTTCTTTACATAAATGGCTTGAATGACTGCCTGCAATCTTCAGGGAAGGATTTCCCCAAGAGTAAGTCCACTTCACTACCAGCCCTGCTTTAAGCAGACTATGCTGTCTCTCACCCCTAATGGCTTGAGAATTTTAATTGATAGTTTCTTCACCTCCATGGACAATTTATAACCTAATATTTCTAAAACTAAATACATGATATGTGGTTCTAGATTAGCTCAATGTGCCCCTTCTGTATCAAGGAAATGTGTACAGAGCAGGTTTCTAAATTTCCATACCTAGAAATTACATTTGATTCTAACTGCTCATGGACGCCCTGTATATCTAACCGATGTATACTCTGTAATCATTCTGTTGGGGCTCTGTTTGACTTGGCTAAGACAATAGGCAACAAACTGATCCAGCCTCTCCTGGAAGTCTATATGCGAAAATATTTACCTGGTTTAATGTATGGTGCTGGAGTTTGGGTCTACAGTGACTTTACCATGTTGCAGGTCGAGAACTGATTTTGCCGGCGCTTGCTTGGCCTCCCCACCTTCCCCCCCCATCGACTCCTCACTCTTTCTTCCATGAGAACTGGGTATCGCTTATGTATCTGATCTAATTAAGGCTGCAGCATTATTGCTCTGGGTTTTTGTTTGGGAAAACAAGCATACCACTCTTAATCAGGAGATTATTGCAGACTGTATGAGTTGAGAGAAGGGTAATGCTATACCTTCACTAAGTCATGTTCAATCTACCTCTAAAGCCATAGAACTGTTTAAATCTCCCCACTCCCTAACTAAAGCGGATCTCTCCTGAGCTAAAAAGCTTTTTTATGAGTTGTCGTGAGACATCCAAGGAGCAGGAAGAAATGAGGAAACCCTTATTGCAGGACTATGCTATTGTCCAAACGTCATTAAACCTTGACCTTTATCTGACCTGGGTAAAGACCCCTGGGAAAGATCACTCTTAACTAAATTTCGGCTGGGTATAAGATCCAGCTTTGCTTTCCTATAGGCCAATATGATGAAGCATCTGTTTTAATCTGGCCCTGCGATGAGACCTCTGTACAAACTTTGGAAATGTTTTTTACTGTAAATATTATGAATTTGAAACCAAGAAGTTTTTAAAACCTGTAAGTTTTATGGTTTCCTGCCAAAGAAAGCCAGCCAGCTAGCTTTGTATTTACTTCCCAATTAAAAAGTTTGTTTTTAAAGTCAGTATTATGTAACCGAAACACATTGATGGATTTTTTTATTTCCCTTTTTATCATCTAATATATTAAGTGTATTATATTTATTTATACCTGATATCTATGTATGTAATGCTTTTTTGATTGTATTTAAATAATCGAATAAAGCCTTTCATGTGCACTTTGTACTACATGGATTTTACCTGTATTGCATGTATTTCTGAATGTATGCCACTTTTTTATTTCTAACTAATAAAAACTACTTGGAAAAAAAAAAAAAGCCTTTTGATGATGAAGTCCTAAATCTAATATCAGTTCCTGTTGAACTGACCCTCAACCTCTGTTTGTACATTTGAGGCTGAGCCAATTGTCTGGCTCTAAAAAGTGATAGTATTATCAGATACTTGTTTTCAGTCCTGTTTAAACGTTCTATGTCTCCTCTTGCAAAAATCATTGACTACTGTGAGCTTGGCATACTATACAATTGGTGACTATAACTTCTGGTGGAAGAGTCTGACTCTTAATGTTCAGAGCAGTATAATTTCCTGTTTTCATGGATGACTAGTACAAACTGTCCCTAAATAAGGGTAATATGAACAATGGTTGACACTAAAATCCATATTTTTAGAAGCATTTTCAGGGTCCCGAGTAGGGCTTGTTTGTTATGTACAGCGATTAAACATTATGGCTGTGCATTAATGCAGCTCTTGGACTTGATGGAGCTGTTATCAACTGGCCGTAAACTGAGCATTCTCTATTAACGGTCTAAATGTGCAGTCTGTTTGGCTCTAAACTAACCTTCCCTCCTGTCACCAAGTAAATGATAGTGTAAAGCTCTTATTTCATCATCTAATTCTTTCGATTTTCCTTTGCCAGAACCATGTTATTCCTATACTCAATGCCTTCCCGCTTGGTTTTCTACAATGATATTTAATTAGGAGTTCCAGCCAAAACGCAGGATAAACTGTAGAGTGCCCCAACCCACACATTCTGCCTTAGTTTTGGCATGAAATGATCTAACCACATAAAACCAGCATTGGAGCATAGGCAGTCACTCCTTTTTCAACAGCTATATATGTTTGAAATAATATACGCTTATCGCATTTTTTTTTTTTTTTTTAACTTCAAGATGCCTCTGGTCAGACACTGATAACACACTGGTTCTTCTCTAGTTAAAGTGACAGCACTCCTTCCTAACTGTGGAGGTAGAACTCTGTATCTGTGTGCTCATAATCAGTAATTTTAGACTTGTGATTAGAACAACATTTTTGAAATATTCAAAAAGTTCATTATACTTATAATCCATGAAATGGTTGAGCGGCTGAAATGTAGCATTTTTTTACATGTGTAATATGCTTACTTTTTGCAAAAATTACTTGTACTTTGAGATTTAAACTTGGATGGGCATCTGAAAATTGTAGTTGAAGTATGCTCTCACAAAATTAATTTGAGAGATTGTATCAGTGCATTTAGTATACAGGATATAAAAATGTGGATAGTCCGGTGCATACAGCTTGACCACACATCCAGTTTCACAGTTCCTGCAAGATATTTCATGCTCAACCCAATCTGCAGCAAATAAAAATTACGCTAAAAGGAAAAACATAAGAAACAATACACTAAACCCAATAAACAAGCATCTTTCCCGACGACTGGAAACGCGCAGAAGTCAGACCCCATACTCAAGCCCTCAGCAGATCCCACGGACCTCAAGAACTACCGACCCATCTCCCTCCTCCCCTTCGCGGCAAAAGTCACAGAGAAGACCGTCAACATCCAACTAACGAAATTCAACAAAGAAAACTCCATCCTCTACCCATCCCAATCTGGATTCCGCAGCAACCACAGCACTGAGACCGCTCTACTCGCCGCCACAGGCGACATCCGCACCCTCCTTGACCAAGGACACACCGCAGCCCTGATCCTACTTGACCTCGCTGCAGCCTTCAACACCGTCTCCCACCGCACACTCACCGCCAGACTCCGCGAAGCCGGCATACAGGGAACCGCCCTCGACTGGCTCCGCTCCTTCCTCACCGGCAGAACCCAAAGAATCAGACATCCACCCTTCCTCTCCGAACCCACGGAAATCAACTGCGGAGTACCCCAAGGATCGTCGCTCAGCCCCACGCTCTTAAATATCTACATGGCCCCCCTCGACGGCATCGTCAGACAGCATGGACTCAGCATAGTATCCTACGCCGAAAACACCCAGCTCATCCTCTCCCTCACCAAGGACCCAATCGCCACCAAACTCAACTTCCAGGAAGGAATGAAGGACGTCGCATCCTGGATGAGCAGCAGCTGCCTGAAGCTCAACTCAGAGAAGACAGAGGTCCTCGGACCCTCCCCCTCTGCATGGGACAACACCTGGTGGCCCACCACGTTGGGCAGCCCCCCCGCCCCACGGACCATGCCCGAAACCTCAGCATTGTACTTGACTCCTCCTCTCCATGACCCGACAGGTCAACGCCATCGCCTCCACCTGCTTCAACACCCTCCGCATCCTCTGAAAGACCTTCAAATGGATCCCCCGCGAATCAAGGAAGACCGTCACCCACGCACTCATAACCAGCAGACTGGACTACGGAAACGCCCTCTACGCCGGGATCAACAAGTCTCGGCTCCGCAAACTCCAGACCATACAGAACACCGCAGCCAGACTCGTCCTTGGCATCCCTCAACACTAACACATCACCTGCTTAACATCCACTGGCTCCCTGTCGAGAAAAGAGTAACTTTCAAGATACTCACCCACGCCTACAAATGCCTCCACAACACCGGACCCCAATGTCTCAACGACAGAATCTCCTTCCACGTACCCAAGAGGAACGTCCGATCCGCTGACCTCGCCGAACCCCCGCGCATCCGTAGAGCAAGAACGGGGGGGAACATTCTCCTACATCGCGGCCAAGACTTGGAACGAGCTACCGATCAACATCAGACGCGCCCCCACCCTGCACATCTTCAGGAAGACCCTCAAGACCTGGCTCTTCGACTGACCGGAGCTGCTCCTCCCCCCGGCGCCTTGAAACCCTCACGGGTGAGTAGCGTGCTTTAAACTTCCTTGATTGAATGAATAACTAGGATCCATGCAAACTTACATTTGCATTAAACAGTTTGCTTGGGTCTAGAATGACACAAACAATATTGGTAAAGTAGGTGCTTCTTTTAATATATGACAATTGAAGCCTTCAATTTAGAAGCTAGTTTTAAGTTTAAATGTCCAGACTGGGAAAGACCACTTGCCATTGTTTATAAAACTAAATTAAGAACACTGCTTGCTGTAGTGAAAGATTTTTACTAGACTGTGATTTACTAGCCTAAGGACACGGCCTACTCAGTGGGTATCATAGATGAATACCGCTTTATGGTGTATGTTATGGTATAGAGATGTGTATACCGTTTATTCTGCCATTAGCTACAGCGCAGCATTTTGGTGTAGATGGATGCCGAGGTAAAATCCTGTTATGTTAAAAGTACTTATTGAGCGCACGTACACCAAGCGGTTTCATGGCGCTTCTGCTCACAGAGACCCTAATTTGATAAATCTGGCTGTTTTGGAAGAAGAAATATGAGAGTGTAATCCTACAGCAACAAAAGAAAGATGTGAAAAGCTCTAGAGCAATATTATAGAATAGAAAATCTTAGTATAATCAGTGTTTTGTGGAAAACCTTTCTCATCCTCTTTTCCAAGTATGTAGGTCGTAAACAATAATTTAAAAAGTGCAGATCCCAAATGTTTTAATAAGGAGCCTGCCCCTGGTACTGCCAAATGCCAGAGTTTTTGAATTCCTAGGCTACCTGACTTTGATTCCACATCATGTCTCTTACTTCCACCACCCTCCACTTCCTGTATTTTTATATTTTTTCTGGTTTTTTTTCATTTGTGCTTACACTCTGTACCACTGTTTCCTATGTTTTTTCTTCCTTACATCTCCCATTTCTGCCTTTTTCAGTCTTGTAATGGTTAAAAGTCTGATGATGAAAAAGTCCTGGTCCCCAAAAATGAGTGATTGTGCCCCGCCTGAAACCATCAGCACAAATTAAGCATTGATTTACTGCAGCTAAGAGTAAAGATGAAATCGCAGCTTGATAAATACGAGTACAGGTTTTGAGTCACTTCGTAGTCAGCACCCGCACCAGATGCCGAGAATGGGTGTCTTTAAAGATTTGTAATGATGGTCGGGTCAGACCAAAAGTTTTTTCAAATCATTAGCACCTGGTAGATCAAGCAATAATTTTGTTTTTGGGTTATAAACCGCCATTCTAATTAATTGAAGCAAAGTTAACTCTATGACCACTGCAGGTGGTCTTGTGCCTTATTTTGAAGAGTAGACATGTTTCACCTGTGAAACAAGCCCGGTCCACTGCATCCTACAGGGAATATTTTAACATTGAAAGCAATGACAAATCTGGCATGGCATGCACGGTCAACATTGTTCTCCCTCTCAAAACATCTGTCTCTAATCCCTAGGTCATCCTCAAACCAACAGTTGAATGAGGCTAAATTCTAATGTGATAATCCTTTTGAGCAATCCAATACAGAGCTATTTTTTGAAGAGGCAGCACAGAATTCCTTGTCAGGTATAAAGTAATTACCACCCCACTGCCCATGACGATGAAAACATATGGTACCCTGATTTTTAAATATATATATATATATATAAAAAAAACAACACAATAGTGGTCACCACTGTGTAATTCTAGTTAGGACCTAGTTACCATGGGAAGAGCGTTTTTGGTTTGCTAATAACTAAGGTTCAGAGTCTACAGATATATGGACTGTTGCTGAAATTCAAAAATGCGAGTGTTCTGAGTGGCTGAGGAGGCCATTTCAGAGCAAGAGCTTTGATAGGCTGGCCGTAAAATGAAAAGAAATGTTGCTGTGGCGTTTGCAGAACTGGGGACCCTGTCCTGAAAATATTTTTTAAAAGTCAGAAGGGTGCTGGGTAAGGATACCCTGCCAACTAGGCCTTTGGAAGGGGGCGGTCCCATGGTAAAAAGTTTAAAGCCCTTTTTCATAAAACCAGCTGCGTGAGCCAGGACCTGGATGATTGACTATGTATATATATTTTTTTTATTGGGAGGGAGGCGTGTGCCCCACTCCCTGAGCCTTGTAATGGCCCTGGGATTCGATGTGAGACGTCCCAGGGACTCCATACCCCGGGACACAAAGATGATTCCTTCCCGCACACATGCGGGCTGGGGAGACTGGATTGCTCCAGCCAGGCGGAAGCAGAAATAAAAGCTGCTACCTCCGGGCGGGAGGACATTGAAGTATGGCTGGTTCCCACCGGCACTCAGGGTGAGTGCTAGCGGGGGGCCTTGGGCATCCCACCCATTGCCCCTAACAGGGAGCTGAGTTGTGGGTGCCTCTGGTGGGACTGCGGCACTGACAAAAAATACAAAAACTGGGGCAAAAAGTGTGGCGTCTCCCGCCCGCAACCGAGGATGGGTGTAGGCTGGCGGTACAGCAAGCCTTTGGGACTCCCCCACGGTCTCCAACAGAATGAAAAGCTGTGGGTGTCCCAGGTGTGACAGAGACGCACCCTGGAAAAAAAAGTGAAAGAAATAAATGAGCGACCGGAGCCGTTTATTATTCACTGCTCCTGGCAAAGAGTGCCCTATAATGTCCTTTGTGGGCTAATTTGTATGCATTTTCCTGCTTTGTGGTGCCTCAATCTAGGCAGTGACACCTCAATGTTACAAAAATGTGGTTTGTGTTGGGTGGGGGGGGGGGGGCGCTGCAGCAGCCTCCCATAAATCATTTCTTAAAAGTGAACACTATTTTTCATGGAGTGTACAGTGTGTCCACAGGAAAAGTTTTTGTTGTTTGACAACATTCCTATTGCTTGAGCTAAGAATAGCAGGGCTCCCTTGCAGTTGGTGTGATGGCTGTATTATATGATAAACACAACTTGATGGACGGAGTGCTGAAACTTTTCAACCACTCACCCCCAGTCAAGAGATCTGGGTTTAATCCATTGTTCTTTTGCTCACTGTGCCACCTCAGTTTGGACCCAGCCATATGCAACAAGCATTTGCAATGCAATAGGTCTCGCATTTACGCGAGTTTAAGCTATTGGCATTGTAAATGACAATGTGTTTTATTTATGTTTCAAAAAACCAAAACACAAATAAAAGGCATTGTCATTTACAATGCCAATAGCTCAAAGTCTCGTAAATGCGAGACCTATTGCATTGCAAATGCTTGTTTAGAGATTATGACCAAGCTCCCTACAAACTAGTCGCACATTATCTTGTGTTTTGTTAATTCGTTCTTGAATGTTTATTAATTATATTACACAAAATGGCAGCAAAGTTGATGTATAGATCTGTGTCATTGAGAACTTTCACTCGACTTCGGCCCACCAGCTGAATACTCTGGATGGGGCAACCTGTCCTCTGCGACCTTAATCTTTTCATACTGTTGGAATATATCTTGATGTAAACTTAAGCTTTCAAACACAGTTGGAATTTATTTCATAGTCATTTTTGTTTCAACTTACAATTTTGTGGATAGTTTACCTCCTTTTCCTGATTTTATTCCAAAATCAATAACATGTCATTAATTTGAACTGTTGCACTTACAGGCGAGAGAGATGGTTAGTAGTTGTTTTGGCAGCAATGACAGGGGTGATGGATGGTGCAAGCTGCAGTGGCTTCCTGGTCAGGGCCCTGGCACGTATTAATTTACAAATTAAGCACTGGAGGAAGGCCAAGAATTCTAGCGTTTGATACGAAATGCTTCTCTAACTCCCTTTTCTCTGCCCCCTGCCCTGACGTTGGCATATGCTGCAATCCAGTTAATGTTTACTGCCACTCTTTGTGTGCCCTGGGTACAATCACTTCGGAGTCTGTTTACTAGCCTGCCGTACATTTTCCTTTGATACACTCTTGAGTGAAGGGCATTGATTTCCTGTCCATCTACAGATGGACCTCCCTGACCAGTCTGTCTTCCCATCTTGCACAGGTTCCCTCTTACCCACTGATGTGAGAATGTCATGGATTTTGAGCAGCGTGAATTCTACATCTGGTGTGGAGGTCAAATGGATGGTGTGTGAAGAGTACAAGCCACAAAGTACCCGAGTTTAGGCCACCTTACCCTGCCCATGAGTAAACTGATCTGTAGGCTGTCATTGATCAGCTGTAATATCAATATATGTCCTGAGAAATGGCCACACATTAGTAAGAGGACGAGTAGTGAGAGTGTAGTACACCTCGATAGGTAACTCTAGACATTGACCTGTTGGGGTCTCCAGACCGTGAAGCATAAAAGAAAGACTCTCCATCACGGTTGTATACATCTTATAACTTATAGCGTTTACTACCACACTCTACTGTTTCTAAGCACTTTGGATGACAAGTGTTGTTGCTGCTCAATCTGATGTTGCTCGGTTTTCCCATCTTGGGGGAATATAGGCATGGGTTAGCCTTGCTGAGTTTTAAGCTCGTAACGTGAATAAAAAATTAGCTAGCATTCGTGCCAAGAATTTTCAATTCTATTAAGGACACGGAGGCGAGGATTATGCTTCTCTTTCTATTTATTGCCACTCACAGCAGCCAATGAAAACTTGTATTTATGTAAATAAACTACATTTCCCATGATGCTCATGGTACACCTCACATCCTGTAGAGCCCCATAAGAGCCACAGTCACCGGAACTCGTCCTCTTTCTTTGCTTCGAACTATAACAAGTCCAACATAATAACTTAAGTCCAACACAATACTCCAACGTGGAAGAACCAGTTCAGCTGGGAAGAACGTCTTCTTAACCAGGATTAGACTTAATCCATCTTCTTCTCAGATCCTGAAAGAATGAGAGACAAAACAACCCGTAACTTCTGCATAACCAGAATATATACACAACGGGTGGGTAACAATTACAATACTGTAATGTAATCGGGTGGGATAATCCTCGCCTCCGTGTCCTTAATAGAATTGAAAATTCTTGGCGCGAATGCTAGCTAATTTTTTATTCTATTACAGGACCGGAGGCTTCGTATTATGCTAGTTTAACGCTGATTGAAAACCACAGAGGATATATCACCCACCGGTTTATAATAAAACTGTTTAAATGTTGACTCAGAGGACCAATCTGCAGAATGCATGATATCTTGAACAGTAGAACCCAGCATGAACGTTTTAGAGGCCATGGCGCCCCGGACAGAATGTGCCCCAAACACTTGAGTATCAATACCTGCTTCTTGCATAACAGATTTTAACCATCTGGCTATCGTAGCTGCAGTGACAGGTTTGTAAGGCTTCTGCAAAGCAATTATTAATTGCACCACACCATCAGGCCGAAGAGACCTGGTACATTCCTCGTATGCCTTAAGGCAGTGAATAACACAGAGCTTGTGATTGCTGGGAAAAGCATGATATTCTACATTACGTAACATTGTTTTTGTCCTAGAAGTGATGTTAAAAGAAACTCCTTCAGGAGTAAATACTCTACCTGTAAGATCTAGCGCTTTGATATCTGATGATCGTCTACACGCGGCCAGACATAACAGCATGGCCAGTTTGGACGAGAGTTGTTTCCTGGTCAACATATCGTTGCTGGGCCATTGATTGAACAGGGAAAGAACTAGCGAGACATCCCACAAGGAAGAGTACTTCGGCGGATTAGCTACTCTAATACCTTTCAAGAGTTTGCAAATTAATGGATGCATTCCTACTGGTTTACCCTCCAGTTGAGAATGGCCTGCCGATATGGCGGAACGGAAATTGTTGATGGAACGATATGCCAAACCCTCTGAAGCCTTTTTGGACAAAAAATTTACAACATAGGATAAATCTGCCCCCACGGGATCCACGTGTTGTTCCACGCACCAACGAACCCAGCATTTCCAGGCTGAAGAGTACCTTTTCCTGATGGAAGGTGCCCAAGCTTGGTTGATAAAGTCTGAAGCTTGGTCCGAAAGGCCTGGCAAGTGCCAACGTTGCCGGAAAGTCTCCAGGCCATCAGGGACAACTGCCCCGCTAGTACCATCGGGTGCATCTCTCCGTGAGGGCCCTGGAGTATCGCTGAGGACCAGGGAATCCTCCTGGGAAAGTCGCAACTCGCTTCCAATAATATTGGGAACCAAGGCTGCGACTTCCACAGGGGAGTGACCAGAATCACCTCCGCCTGCTGGCGCATTACCTGTGTGCACACTCGGGGAATCAGGATGAAGGGAGGAAAGGCATAATTCAGATTCGGTGTCCAATCCTGTGAAAAAGCATCCGTCGCCAGAGCCAACGGATCCGGCCTCCAGCTGAAAAACTTGGTCATTTGACGATTCAGTCTGGAGGCAAACAGGTCTATCTCGCAATGTCCCCAGATTGCCTGTAACCATTGCACTATCTGGGGTTGGAGTTGCCAATCGCTGTAGTCCCTGAGGTGTCGGGAGTTCCAGTCTGCCACTACATTGGATTTGCCCGGAATGTACTCGGCTATGACCGAGATCTGATGACTCGGGCAGTAATGCCAAAAATCCTTTGCTATTTCCACTAACAGGGAAGAACTCGTGCCTCCCAATTTGTTGATGTATTGAACCGCCGAGATGTTGTCCATCCGCAAGAGGATGCAACACGAGACCTGTTTGGGTGACAGTGTCCGAATTGCGAACGATCCTGCCAGGAGTTCTAGGCAATTGATGTGGAGGTCCAGCTCGCCTAAGGACCAACGCCCTCCTGTGGAAATATTTCCACAGCGTGCTCCCCAGCCCCACGGGCTGGCGTCGGACTCTATGATGACCTCTGGCAGAGAGCCGAAAATGGCCCTGCCGTTCCATGCCTCTACGTGGGCAAGCCACCACTGGATCTCCTCCCGTACTTCCTGGGAAAGGGGAACTAGGTCTGTATAAGAGAGACCTTTCTGTAGGTGTTGAATCTTGAGTCTCTGAAGGGCCCGATAGTGTAAGGGCCCCGGAAAGATCGCTTGAATAGAGGACGCTAGAAGGCCCACTATCCTGGCGATCACTCTGAGAGAGACCATCTGTTTGGATAACAGGGAGCATAGCTCCTTTTTGATATCCCGAAGTTTGGAGCGAGGAAGACTCAACTGAGCCCTTTGAGAGTTTATAACGAAACCCAGAAAATCTATTGTTTGGGTAGGACACAGAACTGACTTGGGTTCGTTGATCACGAAACCCAGGTTTTGTAAGGTAGCAATGGTCATGCGTAATTGCTGCACTGCTAGAATTGGAGATTGCGCCATGATAAGAATGTTGTCTAGATAAACTATCATGCGAACTCCCTGATCCCTGAGATAAGCTATCACAGGCTTCAGCACATGGGTGAAGCACCAAGGAGCCGAGGAAAGTCCGAAAGGTAGAACCAAATATTCGTACCATCGATCCCGCCATTGAAATTGCAGGAATCGGCGATGGGGAGGAAAGATGGGAATAGACAGATAAGCGTCCTTCAGGTCAAGACGGACCAACCAGTCTCCTTGTTTGAGGAGATCCGCTAAAAGATGGATGCCCTCCATCTTGAAGTGTTTGTAGGTGAGATAATGATTGAAGTCCTTTAAATTGAGTACCAACCTGTAACCTCCGCCTTTCTTCCGTACCAGAAAAATATTGCTGCAGAAACCGCGAGGGCCCTCGTTGCAATATGCTATCGCGTGCTTCTGCAGCAATTCTTCGAGCTCGGAATCGATAAAATCGCACTCTAGTCGGGAAAAAGAAAGCTGTCTGGGCTGCCTGACCTGAAAGGGAGTCTGAAAGAAATCGAGGTGAAAACCCTGAATTGTTTGCAATATCCAAGCATCCTGCGACATTTGAACCCAATTGTGATAAAAATACTGAGTACGTCCCCCCAGAGGTAATATGAAAGTGTCCGGAGCACTTACCTGAGGATTCAGTGTTTTGGAAGCCCCCACGGTATGATCCTCTGTTAAAACGCCTTCTATTGAAGCGCTGCCTTGTGGGGTAAAAGGTTCCGCCACGGGTGGAGTCCCACTCTCCCCTGCCTCGACCGAAGTCTCCTCTCTGAGGACCTTGGGAGAACTGTCGGCCAAACAAGCGTCCTCGGCCAGCCCTGTTGAAAACACCAGCCTGAAAAACTCTTTTTATGCCTGACTGTGCTTTATCTAGAGTTGTGAAGGGGCCCACATATTTGGCGACGTCCTTGACTAAACGGTCCCCGAACAGGTTCCCGTCCGCCAGAGGACCCGGTTCAGCCGCGGCTAGCTCCGTGAGATTGGAGTCCATGCGCATGAGGATAGATTTGCGCCTCTCCGTGGAGATGGCGCAGTTAGCATTACCCAAAAGGCATATAGCTCGTTGTGTCCAGCCTGCCAGGACATGGGGGTCTGCTGCAGTCCCAGATTCTTGCGCCTCTAAAGCCATCTCCAGGATTTTTGCCAGAGGGCCAACAACATCTAAGAGCTTGTCTTGACACCCGCGCCAGGCGCGGTCGATACCCTTTTTGGGATCCTTTGCGAACTTCTTTAGGAAGGTCAAAAGACTGGAGTCTATATCCGGGGTTTCAGCTACCTTGTCTGAGATATCTGGGCGAGGACATTCTGACAGGAGCCTGTTGCGTACCTCCTTGTCAAAGCTTTTGCGGAGGTTTTCTTGCAAGTATGCCGCAACCTGAGGAGCGGGCAGCCAATCCGACGACCTGGGGTGTATGATATCCGTTGGGTTAAATGTAAAGGGGGTGGAAATAGCCGGAGGTTTGTCCACATTTTTTGATTTCTTCGATCTTTTCTTAGGGGGAGACTCGTCTGGGGTGTCAGTACCAGTGGTATCTGTATCCGTGTCGGTGTCCGGAGCCCTGGTTTTCCCGGTATCAGGTTGAGGGAGCGAAGAATACGAGGCCGAGTGAGGCCAGGATTTAGGTTGAGGATCCTCAATGGGGGCGTTTACCGGTGCAGTGAAACCATGACGTTTCGCAAACTTTTCCAGCTGTTTGGTGATTGGTTTTAGGGCAGAAGCTAGCGCTTGCTGCACAGTTCCCGGAACTGCTTTTTCCAGGGCCTTGTTGACCGACTCTTGGACCGAGGCATCCAGAGCATCAACAATGTTGTCCTCTAAGGAAGGATTGTGCACTTCCTCTTGATATAGGGTATCATCCTCTTCATAGTGGACCCACTCCTCCATTGTGGGATCAAAGTTGTAAATGTAATTGCTCATACAGCAATATATATTAGAGGAGTAAGGGGGGAGCCAACCCCCAGCACACAAGTGAATGGAAAAAAGGGGTACCTGGCTCCTCAGCAAAGCTGTAGCAAAAATTGTTGCAGCCCCCAGGGCGTAATTGGAGCCAACAGAGCAATATAGGTATGCAGGTGGTGTGCTCCCTCCAGGCCCAGATAGTTATTTCAGCCTTGCAGGCGTAGAATGTTGCTCAATGGACAATTGCCGGTGAATGCGGCGAAAAAACGAAAGAAAACGAGAGAAAAACGGGCAGTAGCGACGTGCGTAGCCCAATCCTACCAAAATAGCCCAATTGGGCTACGCACGTCGAAACCAACGAAAGTGAAAGGCTCCTGGCGCACTCGGCCGATGAGGGAGGCCTCCGCGCCCAGATACTAAAATATGCACTCACCGCCGAAGACGGTGCGGTACCAAATACCAGGGGGAAGGTGAGCAGCGCTCGCAATGCGTAGTGTCCCGCGAGGCGGGAAATTCAAAGATGCTCTATAGCTAACAGGGACCGCCGGCAGGAGCGCGCACCTCCCGATGACAGCGGGGGTGCCGCGGCCGCCGGGGAACCGAGCGCGAGCTCGCATGCCGATGATAGCAAATGCACCAACAATAGTAGGGATACAAAGCCCAAACCCAGCGCTACACATACGCGCAATGTACATTAAGCGGCATTAGCCTAATAACAAAATTGTTGGGTAATACAATTAACAGTATACAAGCATAGATATCCAACTTAACTGTCTGCGTGAGCAGCAAAGAAAGAGGACGAGTTCCGGTGACTGTGGCTCTTATGGGGCTCTACAGGATGTGAGGTGTACCATGAGCATCATGGGAAATGTAGTTTATTTACATAAATACAAGTTTTCATTGGCTGCTGTGAGTGGCAATAAATAGAAAGAGAAGCATAATACGAAGCCTCCGGTCCTGTAATAGAATTTGATGTCACGGCATATGTGAACAGCGAGCTCTCAGTTCACTCGGCCATATGTTCCTGGCAGTATGCATGTGCTATACTCTGACGTATTTGCGACCACGTCGGAACTTCCTAAATCCTCAAAAGCACATTTAAAAAAATGAATTCTTTCACGCTATCTGCGCATTCCACCGTTACAATATTTTGACATGCCATTTTAGAACTGCCTGTACATTGCAACATGCAGCAGACGAACGCTCACTTACCTCTGCTCTGTTTCTGCAGCTTGGTATGTACAACACAACGCAGTGTGCACCGGCTCCATGCGTCCCTTATATATAGGGCCCTCGAAGCAGACAAAAGGCCTCCATTTCATCCGACGGGGTGAATGGACAGTTATTTCTATCTACAATGCGGTCAGCAGCAGCAGTCTTTGTTTCCAGGGCACGGTGGATGTTTCTCTTTGGGACGCAGGTTGACTGTGTATTGTTAGCGCGCAGAAGATTCAGGTGACGCGGTGTCACACTGTCTTTCAAATATGAAATGGAACATGGCTGTAATAGTCGCAGAGAAAATGCGAGCACTGTGCCTTAGTATACATTTCATACAGTGAGTGTCCTGTTACTGACATAAGCCGCGCCAGAGAAATAAAAGGCGCGGCAGCATAAGCTCCAAGACTGCTGACGCTGTGCAGGGTCCCCGGGAGCTTCCGAGATGATCTGGAGCCGACGGGGGAGGGAGGGAGGGAAAGTGAAAGCGCGCCATGCGCGCGCTGTGCTGAAACGCTGCGAGCCCTACGCATGCACATCGCCTGTCCGGGCGTGTGCACATCTCCTGTCCCCCTTCGCAAGAAAAATCGACGACAATAGATCTCGCCAAGCGAGCAGCGCATGCGCTGCGTCGCTAGGCGAGACCTAAAAATCAGTCTCGACCCTGCTCCTCTTGGGAACAGCCTGAACTGGCAGGCCAGGTCCTCCCTGGACCGGAAACAAGCATCCTGGGACCTGTTTCGGGGTACCATCCCTCATCAGCCAGGCTAAAATCCATTGGCACCAGGAGCAAGGGACCCACGTCTGGGCATACCCATGGCCACTTCGCAAACACAAGGTGATGGACGGAGTGCTGAAACTTTTCAACCACTCACCCCCCAGTCAAGAGATCTGGGTTTAATCCATCGTTCTTTTGCTCACTATGCCACCCCAGTTTGGACTGCCAAATGCAAAAATCAGTCTTGACCCTGCTACTCATGGGAACATTCCAGCTCAAACTGCCGGCGTGCCAGGTCCTCCCTGGACCGGAAACAATCGTTCTGACGTGGCGAGCAAAATAACGATGGATAAAACCCAGATCAGCGTTTGAAAAGTATCAACACTCCATCCATCATTTTATTTAATGATGTTAATTTGACTGTATTATATGGCCTGAGGTCTGTAAAAACAACTAAGATGTGTTTAATATTGCAGACAAGGGCAAAAGGTTTGTCTTCACATATTGTTGGGTTGACTTATTGACAAAGCCAATAGGCTTGCTTTGCATATTAATGTGGTCACCGCTAGGATCCTGGATCTCGACGGGCCGATTACAACCTACCTTACCACCGACCTTTTCAGGGTGGGCACCCTACCATGAAAAGGTTGGCGGAAAGGGGCCCCAAGGTGTTGTAGCCCATTTGGGGTGTGCATGGGGGGCACATGTTGTGCCCCCATCTTCTTGCACTGTCATGGGAGCACTGTGTGCCATGCACGACATGGTATACAGTGCACCGACGCGCAAGAGGCAGTGCTGTGGCGGCGGCAAGTGCTGCAGGTTCTATATGAGCCGAAGCACTCTGCCGCCGTGGCCACGCCGATGCAACACCACTACCCCGACGATTAACCTGTAATGCGGCAGTCGGGATGCCGCTGGCTTGGCGGCGTACTCCTGACTGCATCAATGCGGTCCGACAGTCGGATCGCCAAAGTCATAATGGGGCCCTCAGATTAAAGTGACATTATAGCTAGGTAGAGTATTAAGATCTTACTTTGTCGAAAAAAAACTCTGACATTTACTGAAAAAATGACTAAAGTGATGTTATAATTAGTTGAAAATGTCATTTAAAACATACTATTTTAAACTTTAAAAAAAATGAAATTCAATATTTATAACTTACTGAGCTAACTAAATTTCTGCCCGGTCATGCACTGCTGATGACTGCACATAGTACATCATGATTGACATGTTCAATGGCATAATTGATGACATCATCCACCTTACCGTTCAATATACTCTGCAAACCAGTACAGCCTTTGAACTATGTAAAAAAAAAAGTACTAAATGGTGCAGAACTGTGAAAAGCATGAATTAAATAAACATATGAGCTGATTTAAAATAATTAAACTGTAGCCTACTCCCTCTAGAAACACTAGCCCCATTAGGTGGTCAACCCCCTACTATGCATACATTTTCTCTAGATATAGCTCTCTAATTACTTTCAGTGTCAAACGTGTATTACAAACTGTCATACTTATGGATGATTTCATGAGTAATATCATCAATGGGAGGTACAAAAACATCCAAAATTATACTGTCATGGTGTTTGCTGATTGAATGCACAAAGACAAAGTTGCTCCAACATTATATAGACTATCAGTCTTGTCTTGAAGAGACTGTAGTTTTCAGACCTGCCAGTGATAGGCAAAATTTCAACAACTTGCTTTGCAAAAACAAGTCATAGAATTAAAAATTACATGTCAGAAAGGAATTTGAGATCTTTTCTGGTAGTCTGATATATTTTGAATTGCACAATTAGTGGTAACATTCTTCAGGACACTGGGCCAAAGTCCAAGAAAAAAACTTCCTAAAGATGTCAAAATGGTCACCGAGTTAAATTGCTTTAAAAGGAGATTAAAGACTACTTTTTACAGATGGCTGCTCGGATTATTGTGGGTTAGGCACCTGGATACCATTTAGTACTTTTCATGTCTCTCTAGTTATGTCAACGATAGAGATTGAATATTTCTCAAATACAAGAGCTGTTTATGTATTGTTCTGCTAACACAGGGATACAGAGAACTATAGTTCATTCCAAGTTAGTTCAGGTATGCCCTGTAGACAGCAAGATAGCACATGAGGAACACCATGAACATATAGGTGTGTAGGTTGGGATTAGACTCAAATATGGCACAAAGCCCACTGGAGGTGGGGTTATTTTACATCAGAATGTGGTTCTTGAACAGGAAACTCCATGTGAAGACATGCATATACACTGTTAAGAAATTCTGATCTGTTGAGGACAGGAGTATCACCTGGATACTCCTGTCCTTAACAGATGAGTTAACATACATTCACAGTTTCCTCCTAATAGATCCTGGCAGGTCAATCCAGACAAGATTTATTTGGGAGGCAAAGCATTCTGAATCTGGTATGCCAAAAACTGATCTTTTATGGTATGCCCCATTCCCAGATTGAAATTCGGAACAGGAGACAATTACCATACCTGGTAACTACCTCACCCCTTGGTAATATAATAGGTGTGGTAAATACTCCACCCTACTCTGCACCTCACTCATGAAGGGGGGGGAGGTGCCTTACATCACAAAAAAACCCTGCAAGAATATATTTTTGCCTCTCGATAACATTTACTAAAATTATAAATCTCTTTTAGATACAAGTTAGCACATTGTGGAGAAAATAGGAACTGCCAAGTTGTCCGATTCTTATTTTGTTTGATCTTGCAAAATGCATTTCCTTTATCTACAGCCCGCATTTCCCAGCTTTGTGCACCAGACAAAGGCTGAGTAGGATGTGTTAGACTGCCTTTGTTACCTAGGATCCAATCACAACTGCCCAAGTGAATTTACACGAGTTTATTTTATGACGAGAATTATCTTGCTTTTGCATTTTTCAGAAGTTTAATATAACGACAGTCACGGAAATAGTTCAACCGAATAAACCTGTTTATGCAGTTAAAAACATCATTCGATTCTAAATTAGCTTTTTCGTAAACATATTTTAGGTACAAGCGTCTCTTACTTGTGTGTTCAGACTAAAGACATACGTTTTCTGTAGCCTTTCTGGACAGTGTTATTCGCGCATACAGTTCAAGATAAAAGATTAACCTCCACCATCCCCTAAGCATTTTATTTTGGGCAGCAGGGGTGGTAGCCACAGTCTCGCTGAAAGCGGTGTTATCACAAGACTGTCCTACAGTGATTTCACGGTGAGCATCATCGGGGGATCGACAGAAGCGTTTAATAGAGGTCAAACTTCGTTAGCATTTTATTGTTTTTAAAGACAGCAAGAGCTAGAAACAGTTAACACAAAATGGACTTTGTTGGCACCCCTTCCACAAAATGGACGCTTCGCTGTGCTCCACTCTAGACTAAGAAGGCTCCCGGCATGCACCGGCGTGGAACAGCCAAGCGAGAGGGAATGTAAGAGGTACATTTAAGGAACTAACATTGATGAAGGACAAACACTTAAACGAGCGCTCAGCTGGTTCTGCGAGTCAAAATGACGGCCATTTTAAGAGATTATATTTTTAAAAGAAAAACAGAAAAAATAGATACTGAAGCCATTTTGTTTCGTGGTGATACTCTGTAGCATTCATGTTATTTTTGCAAAGCTTTGTTGTTTGCAAATTAAATATTTGAACATACTGTCCAGTGGCTCGAACAACTATGATGGTTTCATCCATGGTATCGAAATCTCACTGAGTTTTAGTTTAGGTATAACAGTTGTATTTCAAGGCTTTTGAGGGCGAGAATATTAAGGGGCACTTTCCGGTCCGAAATGACCTCGGCAAACGTGCTTTCCCTTTCAACTGAATATGTGCCATCTTCCTGTTAACAATGTTGCAAATTAAAAAACCAATTTCGCCGAGAGCGGCCATTTTAGAACGGAGCAGTCCAATGGTCGTTCCCATGGGGCGTGGTCTCGGTTCGACCCACTCTTGTCTCTGCCTATTGTAGGCGCGCCTGCGCTGGGAGGGTGGCGGCCATTTTGTTTTGCTTTTGCCCGCGCTTCTGATTCCATTCGCTCCAGCGGGCGGGAGATTGAATGAGCGGTGGAGTTACTATAGCCGGGTAGAGGAGCCGTCAGCACCGCCGCAGCGCGCCCATCGGAGCACCGGACGTTCCCCCCCACTCCCTACCCTTCCAGGCAGTATGGCGAGCCGCAGCAGCACCCCGAGCCGCGGCGCCGGGCCCGGCACCCCGCTCTCACCCACCCGCATTACCCGCCTGCAGGAGAAAGAGGAGTTGCGGCACCTCAACGACCGCCTGGCTGTGTATATAGACCGCGTGCGCTCCCTGGAGCTGGAGAACGACCGGCTCATGGTCAAGATCTCCGAGAAGGAAGAGGTCACCACGCGCGAGGTGAGCAGGGCGTAACCGGGTGTAGGGTAGATTGTAACGATCAGTAGGTGCCGATCCCTATGGAGGCGGCATCATCAATAGGTGCCTTTCACTGGAAGGGTGAGGCTCCAAAGCTCGCTGGATCTGATTTTTGCAATGCATTATTTTTATATATTTTATATATATAGGTTCTATGCCAATGGATGCTATAGTGTAAAGCATGAATCCTTTAGGGGCGTAGTTTAGGCATCCTCGGGGAAATGTATTTTAGCAACGTTAAAACAAACGGAGTACATTCAGTGTGTCCTTTGACGGGATCAGTTGTATTTGTTTTGGGGGAAGGAGTAGCAGATGAACCATGTATCTTTATTTGAGGTGTCCCGGTTGACATTTAACCGGGGTCCTCTTTATGTTTAAAATTGTGCAGAAGTGGGAGTGGCATGTGGGGTTAGTTATTTTGGGTTACTCTTTATGGCACACCTCAGTTCACCGCCTTCAACAGTGCAGACAGTAACAGATTTAAGAGAGATTATTAAATCTGAAGGCGCCAGTTATTATAGTAACGACCATCCCAGAACTGAACCGTTCATGTGTGTCTAACTGTTGGTCTCGTGTCTTAGAGTTTAAAGTTTTGTCAAATATTTGATTCAACGTTGCAGTCCTGGAGTGACAAGTTGTATGGCATAACATAAGATTGATCGCTTTGAACCACACGTGTTGGTTTAACAGGTGCTTGTTACACTGTCTTCAAAGCACGCTGCACTGTGTATACATACGAATGAAGGTTGTAAGAATTTGAGATACTGTTGGAAGTGGAGGCTATTTGCTTTTGTCATTGTTTTTCTAAGCCTCCCTAATTTCACCAGAGTTCATTTGTTACAGTAGCGTCCCCTAGATTCATTCATGTATCAAGCCTTTGATTTGGCTGCATTCGCTTTGGTCACGTGGGGGCACACCTACAACCCTTTTGTAAAATGCAATTGAAAGTCTACGCACGAACGATTAGCTCGGATTTGATTGGCTAGCCTCGAATCCTGTCCCTCTTTCAACATTTAGGTTTGTATTGCCAAGTTGTGCATTGCAATCGTAGCTTTATGGCTTTCCTTATATTTTCCACATGTATCTGTCATGTCTGACGTCAACTCCAAGATCAGTTGCTTCTATAAGAAAGTATCATTTTGTTCATTATTTATAAAGTTTTATATAGCGCGAACATGACCCACGCGGGTATCAGAACGCTTTACAATATACAGTTATTAAACATTAGATGGTTGAGGTAGTATACATACATTCGGTATTCGCCATTCAGTACAAAAAAGGTAGATGGTAGAATATGGGTAGCATAGGTGACTATTAGTCAACATTTGAAAGGATTTATATAGCGCTGGCTAGACCCGGAGGTATCAGAGCGCTTTACATGAGAATCAGAACATAGTTGCAGGTTACATCGTTACAAAGGTTACACAGTTATTAGAGCATAGCTACATAATTACATGTTAGGTCGAGACAAACAATAAGGACATATACTCATATATACTCATGTACTTGTTACGTTAAAAGGGGCAGTAACCACTTGCTACTTTATTCTTCAGCATGACCTGCCATTGAACAATGCAACATAATATACTAATACACCAACATTGCACACTTATCGCGCGAGAGGTTTGAGGCACGTTACGTCAACAGCCCGCCTCCAGTCTTGCCCTTCGAGGAAGGCTGATGTGCTGAAGGAATTGCTGCGAGCCACGATTTTAATAATCGGGCGCCCTGCCAACACCCAGAGTTCAAAATTTGAAAGTGATATGAGTGGGCGTGCTCGCATCTCTGCAGTTTGTCTTGGCTGCACGATCGCATGTAGAGAACTTTGATTGCTAGTAACATTTCAACAGTTAGCCGGGTTTCAGGCGAGGAATGATGAAGTGCTGTACACTACAACCGCGCCAGTCCTCAGAGTTGGACAGCACTACTCACAGAAGACACGGGAGATTGTCACTCGCTTTTATAAGCCTGGTTTGACAGAATAAATATTGTCACCAATCCTGGTGTTTTGGCTCCATCCAGAGAAGAATTAGCCTCTCGTTTTACGCTATTGGCTATGTGGTGTTTAATTCCTCCTTGCGGGAAGAGCTCAGATTGGAACGCGCGAAAGACCATCACAAAGGAGAAGTACAGTCATCAGGCCATTTTCAATTTACCTTCTGTCTCCTACTTGCCTCCAAAATGGGTTTCCAAAGCAATCCCTTTTTGTTCTTTCTCTGCATTGGCAACGTCAATAGGGTAGACATAAATGTGATAAACAACATTTACTCCTGCTGTTTCAGTAATTATCAGTTGTAATGCCTGTTAAGTTGCGCTGCCACAGTAAATTCAGGGCTGTTGGCTTTGTCATTACACTGTTAGTAGACCACGAAGCATTGTTTAGTACTTGAACTTCCTAACGTACTACTTACTCCCACTGTTGCACTTCATCCTCTACTTCCACCCATGACATAACTTGGGTTGCTCCTCCAGTGTCTTTTTTGACAAACTAAATTCACAACTTACATACTCGTCAGGTTTGCCTCAATTTTCTAATTGAAGGCCTTACGAGTATGTTATTGACTTATGCAGCCGCACTTCGTACGCCTTTCCAAGCAAGTTAAGTTATTTCAACAGCCAGGCTTACAACACACAGATGGCAATTCTGCGTTTTTTGGGCCATTGGTGTCTTTCACCGAGCATTAAAAATGAGATGTAACCAAAAGCAAAATGACCCCAGCTGCTACGACTTAAAATGCGGCAAGGTACATGCGAGGAAAGAAGCTGAAAACCTTTGGATAAAGTGAGTTTGTCAGCAGTATAATTTCTAGGTCTTTTGATATGCGGGTGACCTAGTACTTACAGCTACTTCGCCACCCACTGTTCATGGTGAACTTCAAATAGCTTCTATCGGTTAATCCCCTTACTCAATGCCAGTCTTTGAGCTTTTGAGCTGAAGACCTCTTCATTACTCGCTGTGGGACCCTTGCTGTCCCTCCAAGTTGTCCATGTGCATCTTTTCATGTGCTGATTGCCTCTACGGACCAACCACTGTCATAGTAGTTTCTGGCTGCATGGGCACTTATCCTCTTGTCATCCATTGAGACAGCCCCAAATTGAAATTGTGAACTGGGCACCCTGCTGCAACAATCTCAGCTTGTCAAAATGTCACCTCAGACCGCCCACGCTGCTTATCTCAGCTGTTGGATAAACCCCTCTTCTTGCATGATAAAATGTTAGGCAGTTACGAAAGATCAGTGCCTACTAGCAATACCACCATTTTTTGTGTATGTCTACGGCGTTGGATTAATCAACTTGAAGATTTTCGATTAATAAAGTGAAAATCCAATCGTTTTCACTCTCATATGGGGGATGTTTTATAATACTTTTTTCACACAGAATGGACAGTGATCAGTAATAGTACACTACAAGTGACGCCTACAAGCACATTATGAAATGACGTGCAGTTAAAGTGCACGCTTCCTCGTCCTGTGGCAGCTTTGTCAATATTGGGTGGTACGAACGTGGGCAAACTGATATGGCCATGGAAAATGAAGTTAATATTTGTGTAGACGGGGATGGGTGATTAAAAAAAAAGCCCACATCAAAATGTTACACCTGGATAGTGTTGCAGATCAATATACAGCCCTCTTCTGTCGTAAGGGTTTAACTGGGGTTTGTTGGTCAAGTGCTTCAAGACCTAACTGGTGTGTTGCCCCCACTCCCCTTTATTAAGATCTTATCAAAAACATTTCTCAAGTTTGGAGGACGTGTGGAGTCTTGTGTCCTGTACTGGAGAACTGTACTTGAGTGTTGCCGTTTTCTTGGGCCACTTGCTTGTCCCCAGTTTTGCTAGTTATAGCCTGAACTGAAATCGCTCATGTTTCAGCTCAACACACTTTAAGATGCTTGTGAAGTCGCTGAAGCTTTGTTTCTTCATTCTTCTGACCCGGAGGTCACACCCTGGAACCCTAGCATCAGTACCGTGAAGTGCACTATGTTCTTTCATTTCCCAGAGGCTTCGTATGCACCTTGCAGCTGCTCCTAGCTCACCTCTGCTCACGGTTTACTGTTTCAGCACCGCAAATGACCCCCAAAAACAACTTCCATAGGCAGTGGCAGACTCGTTACCCGGCGCCCCACTCAGTGTCCTTAACTGATGACACAGCAGGTCATCTGGGCCCTGAATGGTGCTCTTTCATACGTTACATATCGTCACCAATCGGAATGGGAGCTATTTTTGCCTCTGGTTTAACAGCTGTGCTTATTCCAAAAAGTCAACTTTTACAAGTGTAACTCAGTTGAAACTCTACCAGGAGTCGCTTTGACATCATCTTACCCCCCACGTCATCTGAGATCTAACGCCCCTTCGCCCCACTAGGTGACTCCATGCCTGGCAGAACATGACATTGTCTTCACTTATCTGGCTGACGCCCTGGAAACAAATACATTAGCCTTAGTTTTGAATATGTAGTATTAATCACAGCCCTTAAAGATGCCCGGTCGGTACAATGCAACAGAATTTGCATCTGTTAACATTGTGCCATTGTGTTTTTTTCCTTACTATCCTGAGAAGTATCTCTGAACTGACTTGGGCATAAACTTGCCGTCCAAAAATATCCTACATAACAATATTGTAAACCCTAAGGCGCTGTCTTGAGAGGTTTGTTTTGCCTTATGTTTTTGCGATAGTGCTTTGAGGCGGCGGTATGGGTCGCATTGGTACAATGCTGTCGGTATTGTGATATAAAGAAAATACTTAGCAGGTAAAACTCGTCATGCATCGGACACTGACGTGATTTGGGACACGTAGGATGAAGTGCAACAGTGGGAGTAAGTAGTACGTTAGGAAGTTCAAGTACTAAACAATGCTTCGTGGTCTACTAACAGTGTAATGACAAAGCCAACAGCCCTGAATTTACTGTGGCAGCGCAACTTAACAGGCATTACAACTGATAATTACTGAAACAGCAGGAGTAAATGTTGTTTATCACATTTATGTCTACCCTATTGACGTTGCCAATGCAGAGAAAGAACAAAAGGGGATTGCTTTGGAAACCACTTTTGGGGGCAAGGAGACGGAGAAAGTAAATTGAAAATGACATGATGACTATTTCGCTTTTGTGATGGTCTATGCCCGCTCCCACTGCAAAGAAATTGACACGGGGAGTGCCCAAAATATGTAAACTATTTGACCTTCGGAATAACTTTTTGTGAAGCATAGCAACGCCGAGATAATTTTAGGAATGCAGATTGCGGTCTTCAAAACGCTTTGTAGAAAGAAGGTACAATGTCCAAAGAATTGCAGTTTTTACCTGCAGGGGTACGCTTTGTAGTGCTGAGACACCACCTGGAGTCCCGTTAGGTCATTTGTAAGGACACTGCACAGACGGCCTTTGTTTCCAGGTGACTGGAGGCGACAGCTGCGCTTTTACCTGCCCTCAATCCACGGCCTATGGAATAGACCCAGGCAAAAATGGAAGCGCATGTCAGCTGCTGACGTCACGCAATCAGGACATAGGCAAAGCTGTCGTGTAGTCTGGTGGTAGCAAAAACAGACAAAGGACTCACTAAGCCTCACGCCTAACTTGCCACTCGTCAGTAGTCCTTCGCATTTGTTAGTTCTTTCTATAACATCCTTGACTTGTCCAGCAGCGTGAGAACTTTAGTTTTATACCACTCTTCATACAATCAATGCCTAGTTTACGACATCGTCTACGAGAATGTCACTTCCCCTGTGCGAGGACAGCAGCTGCAGTTCTTAATGCAAGATGGGATTTAATTTTCAATGCGAGCCAATAGCCAAACCCCACATCGTCTGCCATCACTGTAATTGCACGAGTGTGAGATGCAGTATTAAAACATCATTTATGTCCTTTATTAGCATCACCTAATACTTGTTAATGTGATCAGTGAACTGCTGTATTGGAAGATGTTTATTTGTATATCGCTGGCTGGTCTTGTTTGTTTCCATTTTAGTGATTTGCTCGGTTTGGTTTTGTGTTTTGTGATTGCAATACCTTCATGACCTCAGACATGTCCTGTTAAGTCGTCAATATTTGTTTTTATCCTCCCATTGTAGGTAACTGGCGTCAAAGCGTTGTACGAGGGCGAGCTGGCCGATGCCCGACGAGTGCTGGATGAGACTGCTAGAGAGCGGGCCAAGCTTCAGATTGAACTTGGGAAATTCAAGTCTGACCTGGACGAGATAACCAAAAAGTAAGACATTTACCTTGGTGTGGTGTACAATGCTCGATGTATGTTGCTGAAGTTTAGTAATTAAATTATTTTTTGGAACCTGATTAAGAACAGCCTCGCACATCTCAACTCTTCAAAGTTGTACTGCAAAAGTAGGCTGCAGATAAACGGGCGAAATACGGAAAAATAGCACGTGAATCATGGGTTCACATTTTTACTACGCCTGGTAGTCTAGACAGGACACTTTCAGTATCGACCAGAGGTCCTATGTTCTGGATAAAAGATATTAGGACAAAGTCCTGGCCATACGTGAGGGTGAAAGACACCTATGTTAGCAATATAACTTCCAGAGTAGCTGCAGTGAGGGTGACAGAAAAGAAAAGGGTGAGTCTTAGCAGGTTAAAGTAAATATTTTGCCAGCTATTACATATTGAGCCTTTACCTTGTTTGCTGGAGCCTCGGCAGTTGCCATTAGATGTGTTCTGCAGAGCCAGTTATCCTCATCACCCCCGTTTTCCAGACCATCTGCTGCATATTTGCACATTTCTATTTTGGTAAGTCATGTACCATGAAATGAAATGAAATTCGTACTTGTAAAGCGCACTTATACCCCCAAAGAGGTGTCCTGGCGCTGTACGCATACCGCTGTGGAACCCTTCCTGGCTTTTCCCTGTGAAATGTCCACTCCTGGGCACCCCCAGGGTGAAGCCAGGCATCCCAGCGCTGTTGGGGCCGTTGTGGAGATTAAGCAAGCTATTGCCCAGAGTTGCAGAGTGGGACCCATGATTAGAATAGGCACCGAGGCGAGAATTATCAGGTCCGAGGAAATTGAGCCCAAGACCCGCCGAGGCGGGAATTGAACCCTGGTCCCGGGCCAGATCTCTGCATCAGGGTCTGCCGCTCTAACCATTGAGCCACACTTCTCCATAGATTGAGATAGTGTCCAGCTGGGTACTTTAATTCAGCCTGCAGTAGGGAGTGCAATCCGGATTCTTCTCTTCTATTTTCAATCCTCATGCAAGTTTATTTATTAGTAAAGAGGCCTGTGGGTTACCAAAATTACACCGACTTTGTCTCTGCATGCTCAAGCGCACACACTTACCATTTGAAGCTTTTATTCCACATGAACCTGCTTGTTACTTTCGGGGGGAAGTAAACACTGAAAAATCTCTTCTTGGTGTGCTTCAAATCTCTAGAAGAGGTTGGTTATATGCATTTTGCTCATGTTGCCTATAGCCCATTTGAGCTGTTTGTAGGTTGCCCTCCTAAAAGTTAATTTTTAGTTGTTTATTCAACTTATTTTGCTCTAGACACTGGGTGGCAGCTGAAAAGTTTACTTAGCTGAAGCCTTTGAATCTCCTGCCACTGGGTTGCTGCTTACGTTTCTACTGTCCCTACTCCCTTTGCACAGGTGGCGCGTTTGTTCAGCTGTGTATGCTGGGTGGTGTGTGCAGCTGTTGCAAGCCATCAAATAGTGCTCCAAAAGATCAGGTGCCATTTAAACGCTGCAGAGAGTTTGCGCAATTCTCAAAGCATCAATGCTGAAAAGAGACAGCTGAAAACAGATATTTAGCAGTTGCAAATGAAGCACTTTCAATTAGAGTATGGAACAAAGGTGAAAAAACGTAGTATTCAGAAATTACAGGACATTGCTTCTAAAGCTGCTGCTTACTTTGTTCTTTTCATTCCGAATTTTTGTTTCACTGAATGTAGAAAGCATGTGGATTGAACTGCTTGCCAGATTAAGAGCCAGAAGTCAGCGATATCCTAGTTAATGCCATCTCTCGTTTTCACACACCAAATTTCTCTGTTCCTTGCTTCTACACACTAGCGAAGATTCAAACGTGTTGATTACCATGTCACGCTTATATAATAATGCAAGGCTTTTAAAACTTTCTGAAGGAACTTTAGTGGCAAGCCGGACTATACCTTTATTTTTGATTCTGTAGCGCACAGTAGCTATTACTGCTGACTAACAGAATCCTGTTCTAGATTAGAGAACTTGTACCTTGTCAACCCTTCAAGTGTCAGAGACTAAAGGTAAGATATCTGCTCTAAGTGTTGGCATATATATATATATATATATATATATATATATATATATATATATATATAATCTCAATCGACCCGGTGCTCTGTATATACCCTCATGGATCTGGGCACTTTATTACTGGTATCTCAAGATGCCAGGCGTTATCAGTCTGTACAGGCGATAGTAGTGGTGCTTCACTGCTGTCCTTAAATGGTGTTTTAATAGATTCTCTATCATCAGCCTTTTCAGTCCTTGCAATGTAAAATCCCTCCAAAAGACCTCTAATTTACTGCATTAAAAGACACAGTACATTAATCGTAGGTGTCCCTATAGCCTGTTTTACACCCAAAGAACAAACCCCCCCCCTTTAAGCTGAATATTGAGATGGTACAAGTCTACACTGCCAACAGATGCCAGCATTGTTTTCCTCGTTCCTTGAGGAGTCCATATTTGATTCTGTTCATTCACATTGAGCGTCATGTTTTTCAAGGCAGTGTAGTTCTTTGTCTGATTTCTGGATACCATTGCACAAACAGCCCATCACGGACGGTTCTAGCTATTACTGCAAATGTCCTACCTTAAAGACTCAAGATATCTAGTTGTGATGTACCAGCAATGTTTGTTGGCTGATTATCTGATTAAAAAGGCCAAAAGTATGTTCAGATAAGATGGCCTTCAGTTGGATTCATAGGCCGAGTTAGTGAGCTTCCTAGTTGAGCTAAGATGAAGGTCCTGAACATAAATAAAATGACTACATTCTACCTTTTTGTTATCATTTTTTTCCAATGTTTAGTTATTGATATAGCTGACAATTGTAAACTCTGCACCCATTCGCTTTCAGGTGGAGTGAATCTTGACCAGTGTTGTATTTCAGTAGGAAAATACATGTTTAAGAGCATGGATTATAGAAACATTGCTTTTAATTGCAGCTTTCTATATTAGCAGAGTTATTTTGGGATAATGAAATAGACGCCTTCCTTCACAAATATTGGAATATCCTATGATGAAAAGACTAAGGCAGTAAAGCTGTGACAAATAATGGTCCGACATGTTAACTTTGCATGCCATTCTATCAGAACTGCTCACCTTCACTCCTTCCGTAAAAAGGCTCTTGACCTGCTCTTCCAGGTGAAAAATTGAAAGCTGCAGGATAGTCATTAAGCCCCAAGTACCTCAGGGTGGTGCCGTATGCACATACAGACTTATGACCTGCAATAAACTGTCAGTTCCATCAAGTCACAGCATTCTTGCTTCACCGAGGTTTCATGTGATGTTTGTGACTGTTCAGTGTTTATGATTCCACCTTTGGCTTTTCAGAATCCTGCATACTTGCTCCTGCGATGCTTTAAATAAAGTAGTGCATCTGAGTAGTGTTTCTCCATTATATCAGTAAATGATAGCACCCATGAGCAGTAACCCATATCAGCCTATTAAGTACCAACTTATCTGGACGTATGTAGAAGCGGTTTTGTACAATCTATGTAGCTTGCCTGCCAATGCGGGTCATGCAGTGGAGCTCTGATTCAAAGGAACATTTTTGTAGAGGTCAAGCGTAGGTGCAAAACCGTGTAATGCTTTCTAAGAATGGGGACAGAAGAGATAGTTAAAAGCAGGGGCAGGGCATGTCACATGCAGGGTGTTGGTCTTTTGTATGGAATTGGATTTTTAACCGCATATTACATGGTTTAGATTTGTCTTGTTGCCTTTCTGTAAACAGAAACAGAGGCTAGGAATTGGCTGTGAATACATAGTTTAAATAGGTCTTATGACGTTTAATTTACTTTTAGACTTTGAAAATAACTAAAATGAGTTTCCCTAAATGATTTTCATGTTTTCATTCATTGGGCTGCTGAGTAGTATGCCTAATCTCGTTAAAAATGCACACCCACACAGTCACATTCTAGGATAACTCTGGAATTGCTGTGGAGAAGCACATGCCTGACGTGAGGCCAAGTCACCTGATTCTCCGATTTGTGCTGGAGATTAGCAAGGAAAAATAATCCTAGTCATGCCTGTGTGCTTCTCGGATAACGAGGTTCATATTATAAGAAGCTCTCCTCTTTTCTTAAATTTTATTGATGTAAGACTTTTATAGGTAAATCACAATGTACAGAAAAGGTCTAGTTCGGCCTTTATTTTCCAGGTTCTAGTGTTGTTTCAGTGAAACCCATCGCTTAATGTGCTGGTCTGTTTATGTCCCAAATAAACTTATCTTCAACAGAAAATATAGACTATTGTCGATCTTCCTTTTAATGTACCAAGATAAATTTAGCTGAGGAGATGCAATAGAAAGTAGTATTTTGTCTGAAGAGTGATACTGCTTTGCTAATCCCATTTCTTTTTTTGCCTTTAGCTACAAGAAGAAAGAATCTGATCTGGCCGGAGCTCTCGCCCGCATTAAAGACCTTGAAGCGCTCTTCCACCGGAGTGAAGCTGAGCTCCATACTGCCCTAAACGAGAAACGGACCTTGGAAGGCGATGTTGCTGACCTACAGGCCCAGCTTGCCAAGGTATGTTTAAGGTTGCATTACTTGTTCTGTGCTTGTAAGAATCTGCCAACCTACTGCATGTTGCATTATTTCTACTACATGCTACACAGCTGTGTGTTAATATATGTATGTTGTCTCAAGACACTACTCTTTCAGTCTTAGAGTATTGCATAATTTATGCAAAAAAGAAAGCAGAAAACTCTGGGTATTTCCCAAGTTTTACATGGAGAGCGACTCCTTTATACGTTGCACACTCCAACACCACTGATGCTCTAAATCTGCACACCTCAAATGACTGGTTTTCTAGCAGAGATCCTGTGGCATAGGTTGCCATTTACCTTAGTAGGACTTCACTGTCTTCTGTAGTACTCAAGGTAGGAACAGTTTGATTTTAATTGAAGTGACTAGTGATGTTTTTTGATCCCTTCGCATTGCCTGTTTGGATTTAAGGAGGTGCCAATGTCCAAATGTTTATCTGCAAGCAATTGGATAATCTTTCAAATGCAGAATGGAGCATGTAAGATTAAATAATCTGAAGGATTTGTGAATCTATCTGCCAACACTAAACAAAGTTTACATTTGAGTGTCTAGTACGTGGATGGGTTCGGTTAAGGATTGGGCAGTGCAATGAAATGGATGCACTAGTATGATAGGTTTGTCAAAGCTGCAACATTTTTGTGTCTAGTTTCAGATGATTTAGGGACCCGTGAGGTACTTCAAATTACTGTGGTTTAAAGTGGTGCATGCACCATGGGCAAATCAAAAAATGCACCTTAAACAGCGTACCTGTGGTTAGTTAGAAACTACCAGCTGGGGATCCATATTCCTATTTTATGTCAGTAACCAGAGTGCTTTTGCTTGGCCACTGGTAGTTGTGTGGGGAATGTATATTGGCTATAAAGCATAATTTAAAAATTGTATGTGTTATTTGCCCTGTGATGACTTGTAAATTCTTGAACTCAAATAACAATAACTTCAATATTGGACAAACATCAGATTGCAATATATTGTCTTTGTACATGCTAAATTGACAGCCATTTTATATTGCTAAATCAACAGCTAGCTTCAATTATTTTGCGCCAGGTTTTTCTTTCAACTTTCTCTTTAATGCTTTTTTCAAATATAGAGAAAGCTTTGACCCAATAGATGTTGTGATATTCTTGGCTTAAATGTGTTGAACTATTACTCTGAAGTCGTTGATTTGCGTCCAGTTAAATTGCAATGCTTGGTGGATGTAGTCAATGTTTTATCTTTTAATTTTATGCAGGCTGAAGATGCACTTGCTGTGGCCAAGAAGCAGTTGGAGAAGGAAACTCTTTTGCGGGTGGACTTTGAAAATCGCTGCCAGAGTTTGCAGGAAGAACTGGACTTCCAAAAGAGTGTCTATGCTGAGGTACTGAAACAGTTTGTGCCCCAGCATCTCCCATGGTCGATGGCTTTGCTTGAATTGGTTATTTCCTATCGACTGGGTTTCTCGGCTACGTACAAGTTTATACTGCACTATAGGATGTAGGAACGTCCTCGACAGTTGAACCTCTTTTAAGCTATCCAAGTAGAACTGTAATCCAACTGTCCATGAGCACTTCCAGCGGTCAACTACACAGCTTGTATGTACCAGTGGAATCTTGATACGCACCAGTCGCCAAGTTAAAAAGGGATCCTGGCTTTCCAATGAGTCCGGAATTTCCTGTTCTTCCACTTCCTTCAACATAACAGCGCCTGGTTACTATTTTCTTTTCTCTTTAGGAATCCCGCGAGACCAGAAAGCGACAAGAAAGACGCATGGTTGAGGTAGACACTGGCCGCAGCTTTGATTATGAATCTAAGCTTTCACTGGCTCTTGAGGAACTGAGAAACCAGCATGACGAGCAAGTACGGATGTACAAGGCCGAACTGGAGCAGACTTTCCAGGCTAAAGTAAGACTGATTACACTACTACTATCAATTGAGTTGTCATATATCCTTTTACGTGTATGAAAACTATTCAATACACCTTCCATTCTGAGTATTAGTCAAATCCACATTTATCAGGTGCTGTTGGAGGTATGGGACACTGGTTTTGCATTCTGTGCATAATCGGGCATCTAGTTGGTGCTTCCTGCCAATTGCACAGGTTCTAAACCACCTTAAGGTCTGATGCAAGGGTCAGTCTTCAGTCAGACTGCCTAATTTTATTTCCAAATGGTGAACAAATAGTAGTACACAGTTCCCTTCAAAATAAGTTTAGAATGCAAATTACATTTTTAAGCTCCTTGACTACTAAGGCTTTCTAGCATTGTCTAAACAAACTGCCCGAACTTGAAGCTTTGTAGTAACATTATCAAAAGTTGTTTATTTGTAGTAGATTTTACAATATGAATAGAATTATATATATTTAACGTTTTTCGTAACACATATTTATGAATTAACACAACCACTTGATCTAGAATTAGACAGTCAAACCAATCTCCAAGTGCTGTTTACCGCTATATGATTTATATGAAACACCAACTGACATTACCACCACAGCATGGCATCTAACCGCATATTAACAAATAGAACCCAGTTAAAAATAGGAGGGCCTAACCTCTTGACGTGCTAAAGTGGTCAACTATGGAGCATTTTATACTTCCAAGCTTTATATTATTTACTATAAAGTATTTGATTTTTTTACGCATCCTATTCTTCTGCAGGAATTTAAGGCATCTGTCCTATGGATTTAGATCAATGAAGTGGAAAACTAAGAAAGCTTTCACCTTCTGTCAGCCTTAGAGCATAAAACAAGGCATTAATAGTACAAACTACTAGACAAAGAAAGCTTTAAGACCATTGAAGCCAGTTTTAAGTATGTCGGCTAGTTATGAGAGAACATTCTGATCTGCATAGTTCAGTGACTGAAATTTTTGAGTTTGTCACCCCTTAAAGTGTTGATGTTAAATAGTAAAAAAAAATGCTGAGCTGATGAAATAATGAAACAGCCCCTCAATTTCCCCTGTGTGAATGGCCACATGTGGTGTCTGTAGCATAAACAAGCAATACTTCAGCTCTGTCTCTCTTGCATAAGGCCAGTTGGGGTTTTAGGCTGCATTTTCAGGCCCTATGTTCTCTTGGGACAGCCGTTTTTCAAGATTTATATTTATAAAGGCTCAGTAATTCTCTTTGAAATGTGTTCTAAATACAGAATTGCCACAGGTTGTGAGCTGCTGTTGTGTCCCGAACGTTGGAAACTATCACACATACAATAGGTCGTTTATATGTAATAATACACCCGAAGGGGTGAATACCCTTGTCCCCAAACCTTTATATTCTGGGTGTAAGCATTAGTTTGAAAACCGCTACCATTTCTACCAAAGTTGAGGACGAAGCTTGGATATTCTTGATCAATTAAAAATGTCAGAACATGGTATTCCTTGGCAGACTAAACAAATTGCCCCTTAATACATCTCATAAAATATAGTTTGTCTTGCATTTTAAAAGCCTGGTAAGTGCAATACGCATATGCGTTTATATCTGTGAAACAAATGCGTATTACTCCTTGATGAGCACGACTGGTTTGCTTTTTGCAATTTGAAATGACAATAAATATTGTAAGAAAAATATCTGTGAAAGCAATTGAATGAAAGCGGCTCGGTGTATTGCTATCACTATATAAGCAAGTTTGGAAAGGTTGATTTGTGTTTAGAGCGTCTGAAAGATTACTTGTTCTTTGAGTGGTCTATATTGTTGCACTTATAAAGCATATATCACTTCGGACCATCTCATGTGGGCAATCTTATTTTTATTTAATATTTATAGAGAACGTGTCCCCCAAGGGCTATGCAGCTCTAGAGAAAGTGAGCCTGCTAGCAACCAGGGACAAGGATATTAACAAAATAAGTGAGTTTTGAGTAAATTCTGCAAGCAAAGAGGATGTATTTCATACGTAGCACGAGGCAGATCATTTCTTATTCTAGGGCGAAGATGTTGGGAGTGAAATGCCTTGGATACAAGCAACTGCAGTTCAGAAGCAGAGCAGGACAGGGGAAGTTCATTATTCAAAAACCTTTCCTCGATTCCAGACTTGTCAGTGTAACAGACTTTGCATAATGCACAGACCTTTGAATACAGTCTCCTAGGAAGCAAAAGCAGCTGTTTTTCCTAGCCTCATAAATTAAGGTCATATTTTCCAATCCTTGCAGTGTTCTGACAGTCAGGTGTGGGATCCGTGGAGTGTATTGGATGCTTCCTCAGCCTCCCTAAATAAGTCAGGCTAGTTAAGGAAACGGCTGATGCTGATTTAGCACTCGATTTATGAAGGAAAAGAAAACTTTCCTCTGTAGTCAGTGTTCGAAAACCATGTGAGGGACACTGTACTGATCTTTTAATTTGACGAGTGTTTTTTCATCACTTCAAAAAACCCAAGAATTTACCCATTGGAGTTGGGGGTGGGAAGTGACCCGAAAGAAGGAAGGCAAATATGTTGCCATCGTTGATTATGGTTACCACAAACTGACTTACTGCCATTGAACTTTAACAAATTCTAATCGGTCCCGTGGTTTGGATGGCTAATAAGCTTCCATTTAAGTTCGAAAGTGATTGCGGAGCGTCTTTGTCCACTTGGACAAAGATTAGTATCGCCTTACTCTAAATGGGTAGTGCTTTGATGTTCAAAATAAGACCAGGCTCTTAAGTTATATTCTGGGTGTTTGGTCCTTTTTGTACTATTCATTTTGCATGTTTTAATTGCTTTTTTCATAGATCATGATCCACACACCAGCAAGCTTGTGCAAGAAAAAAAATGATACTGTAAAAGATTGGCATGTCTGATGGTGGTCATTTTCTTTTTTAGCTGGCAAATGCCAAGCTTAGTTCTGACCATAATGACCAGATGGCTGGTGCTGCCCGTGAAGAACTGAAGGAAGCCCGGATGAGAATAGAAAGTCTCAGCTACCAGCTTTCTGGCCTGCAGAAACAGGTATTGTAAAGACTGATTTTTAAAAGTTGCACTGTAGCGTTCAAATGAAAGTCTTAACTCAAAGAATCGGAGGATATTTTCATGGTCACTGGCATGAAGATACATGTTAGATCTTGTAAGTATGTGAACTGATTAAAAAAAAAATTAGCCCTAAACATATATAAGGCATAGAGTTTGCTTCAAATGCTGGCGAAATATGCAAGACCTGGGTCAAAATTGGGCACTTATTTCAATGTGGGTGAGCAGCTAAATGGTGCATGGCAATGTGGGTAAAATAACACAGAAAATGAATTGTGCAGACGTGACCCAATCACTTTTTTTCCTGTTCTTCCATGTAGGCTAGTGCTGCTGAAGATCGCATCCGAGAATTGGAAGAAATGTTGATCAGTGAACGAGATAAGTACAGGAAGATACTAGATGGAAAAGAACGGGAAATGACTGATATGAGAGAACAGATGCAGCAGCAGCTAAACGAATACCAGGACTTGCTTGATGTCAAGTTGGCCTTGGACATGGAGATCAGTGCTTACCGGAAGCTGCTGGAAGGAGAGGAGGAACGGTTGGTGCACTCATTGAACATTAACACTCACATGGTTGCTTGTTCTGGCCTACTGTTTGTTCATTGATTTTGCCTTTCCACTGTATTTTTTTGGTGGTCTGATATATATCCATGTGTATGTTATCATTTATTTTTGTGGGGCTCTTCCTGAAGATTTTGTTTTCTGTTTGAATTGTCATTTAAGTTTGGTAAAATTAGATGATACAGTTTAATCTTTCTAACCTTAATGAACAACCTAATCTGATGACCAACCTTTTGTGACCATATTAGTGGTGCACGGCATACTGGAGAATAACGCCTCTGGACTATAATTTGTGGGGAAATCATGTTTACCGCCATAGATTGGAACCATTGCGGTCATCAGATTTTCAATGCAACATTCACAACCCTACCCAACAGGTTCATTCAATCCATATTTTGATGACCAATATATTTATGGACTTTACATTTTTGTCCAAGCGCCATTTTTGCTAACCGGCTCGTCTGTATTTGAAGTAGGTGATCAAAGATGGGTGGGAGAGAGTTGGATCTGTAGGGGGATAGTTCTGGGGTGTGTAAAACATGCTAAGTAATGAGCTGCCTACTAATTGGTATTTTGACTAATCTTTGATTACATAATTGAATTGATTTGATGTTGCAACTTATAAATAGCCCACAATTGTGTTCATATGGTGTTAAAATCCATTCCAAATTTTGTTTTAGGTTGAAATTGTCTCCAAGCCCATCTTCTCGTGTGACGGTCTCTCGGGCTACCTCCAGCAGCTCAACTGCTGTCCGTTCTTCCCGTACCAAAAGGAAACGCGTAGAGATGGAAGAACTTTCAGGGAGTGGTCTGCATTCGGGCAGCGGAATTGGGGGTGGCGAAGCCGCATTTACCGCAACAAGCATCAGCGGTACAGGTGCAAGTGGGAGCAGCAGCAGCAGTAGTTTCCATATGTCGCAGCAAGCAAAAGCCATTGGGAGCATTAGCATTGAAGAAATAGATCTGGAGGGGAAATACGTGGAGCTGAAAAATAACTCTGAGAAAGTAAGTTGCAATTGGTGTGCATTGGGTACATACTTTCACTTACCATTTCTTTAAGTAGGCTTTTGTAACTGGATGTGAATATGTTCTAGTTCATTCATTTTCTATTATGAGCAGAAGTGCTTGCATGTCCAGTAAAGTGCCTGTTTCGTTGATAACAGGGACGACTTTCATTTTGCAGCATCAATCGAATAGAATTGGTGCTGAGCAAACACTCCTGACGTGTATGGGATGGGATAGAAAAGTACATTTTTCACCTTAGACTTAAGCGGCTGTTTAAGGTGGCTGAACACGAATGGGTGTAGAGAGGATTCTTACTACGTCGAAGACCCAAAGTATCATCAAGACTTAATTTTGGCAAATGACCTGCTGCTGGCATGCAGGTAAGGACTGCTAGTCTAAACCAGAATGGTAGCAATTTGAGCTTGAACAGTAGCACCCGACAGCTGGAATGTCCCATGATTGGCTTTGCAGATGAAGCAAAAATCTTGGCAGTAAAGGGTGGTGCCTCTTTAGTACGGTTTGAGTGTAGCCAATCTTATGCTAGCGGGGTGGTTCTTCATATTTTAGGGCATGTGAGCTTCATTTGTCCTTTAGTTTCCTCATGGGTGTCTGACGAGCTTTGATACACTCTCACCATAGTGAACTCTGAGCTCCAACTCAGTTTAGTTTAGCTGCTTATGTGAATTTGTGTGCCTTTTTGACAGCTGATGGATTGTATTGTGCAAACTTGACTAGCACTACTGATTCCTGCAACATTGGGGATTTAGCCGCAATTCTCGACCAATTGCGATAGCTTGATTTATTTTGTCTATTACCAGTGATGGCACACAAACCAATAGTATGTGATGGATCAAATTTTTTGCCCCAGTACTTAAACGCTGGTCTTTCCTGTGGGAAGCATTCCATTCTGATGTGTCTAGGCGTGGGTACTAAAAGGTATGTGGTGAACTCCAAACCCTTGCATAATTTTGGAACTTGAGCAGCCACAAATGCATAGCTGCTAACAAGGGGTGCGAGCAGAATTTCACCCATGGGTCTTAGCAAGGGTCAATCTTCCTTTGGGTTTCTTCCACTTCAATGCAGCGGTTATTTGTCTTAAGAATTCTGGTTGGAATTCTTTTGGAGTACCTCAGACTTCCCTGTATTTATAACACTTCAGAAGTGCCACACGAACCTAAAGATAGTAGCATATTAGGCTACCCACTGGAATTTTCAAAATATTTTAGCCTATATTAGTTTAAACATTTTATGATCTTGTCCGTATTAGTCATCCCTGAGCACTTTGCTCGGAGTCCTTCTTTTTTTCTTCTGGCCCTTGAGTGCTTTGATTTTACTAGTATGTTGCATTAAGTATACATATATTTTTATTTTAGGATCATTCTCTAGGTAACTGGAGGCTTAAGCGACAGATTGGAGATGAAGAAGAAATATCTTACAAATTTACACCAAAGTATACTCTAAAGGCTGGGCAGACTGTGAAGGTATGTTGCTAAGTTGTAAAAGTATTTATTTTTTTAAAGTTCAGTTATTTCAGCATGCTTTTAATTTGAAAGTTTACAGCAATCCAATACGTCTCTTCCTGTGCTTTAAATTGGATGCTGTATTGCAGTTCATATCTTAGTCACTTCATCCGAGTATGTTCCAAGTTTTTTTTTATAAAGCCTGTTCCATCTCCAGAGACTAAATGCTTACAATTGTCACTGACTTTGTTGTATGGGTTCCTTGTGTAGCCTTATGGCATGTTAACCTTCTATTGTTTTGAGGCTGCACATTAAAAAAGAAATGACGTCTGACTCGTAACATGGAACAGAGGCTACCTGATCCAACAACATTGTTGTGCAGTCGTAACAAACTTCATTTTGAAACATTGTCAACTATTTACATTCTCTGTTTACACTTCACTGTTTCTAAATTTACTGGAGCATTGAAGTCGGGAGTGTGTGTGAACATAGGCTTATAAATGTAATGTAAGATGGATTTGTAGAGTGCTAATTGTCACCCGTGAGGATATCCGCGCGCTGCGTAGGTGAGTGTAGGCGTGTGGTGAGGCTGAACCTGAATACAGGCAGTTTCAATGGTCCTGCAAGATGACTAATTGAAAGAGCAACTGCTGCTCCAAAGAGTATCCCAGCACTAAAGACTAATGAGTGGTAAGAATTAAGCCTGAACAAAGAGCCTAGTCTTGAGCTGTTATCTAAACAATGATTCGGAGGGTACAGACCGAAGCTCATAAGGGACTTTATTCCAGGCTAAAGCTGGCAATAAAAAAACAGTTGTCGCCCCTTCTGATTTTGCTATGTTCGCCCTAAGTTGGCAGGGTATGCCCAGACGTGGGTCCCTTGCTCACTTTGCCACTGGATTTAAGATAGCCTGGCTGATGACGGCTGTAAGCCAGAAACCGGTCCCAGGATGCTTGTTTCCGGTCCAGGGAAGACATGGCTTGGCAGTTCGGGCTGGACTGTTCCCATGAGGCACAGGGTCAGACTGATTTGCATATGGCCATGTCTGAACTGGGGTGGCGGAGTGAGCTAAAGAATGATGATGGATTAAACCCAGATCAGTTGACTGGGGGTGAGTGCTTGCAATGTTCAACACTCCGTCCATCATCCCCTTTGGTTTTGCTATGTTCGCCCTAAGTTGGCAGGGTATGCCCAGACGTGGGTCCCTTGCTCACTTTGCCACTGGATTTAAGATAGCCTGGCTGATGACGGCTGTAAGCCAGAAACCGGTCCCAGGATGCTTGTTTCCGGTCCAGGGAAGACATGGCTTGGCAGTTCGGGCTGGACTGTTCCCATGAGGCACAGGGTCAGACTGATTTGCATATGGCCATGTCTGAACTGGGGTGGCGGAGTGAGCTAAAGAATGATGATGGATTAAACCCAGATCAGTTGACTGGGGGTGAGTGCTTGCAATGTTCAACACTCCGTCCATCATCCCCTTTGGTTTTGCTATGTTCGCCCTAAGTTGGCAGGGTATGCCCAGACGTGGGTCCCTTGCTCACTTTGCCACTGGATTTAAGATAGCCTGGCTGATGACGGCTGTAAGCCAGAAACCGGTCCCAGGATGCTTGTTTCCGGTCCAGGGAAGACATGGCTTGGCAGTTCGGGCTGGACTGTTCCCATGAGGCACAGGGTCAGACTGATTTGCATATGGCCATGTCTGAACTGGGGTGGCGGAGTGAGCTAAAGAATGATGATGGATTAAACCCAGATCAGTTGACTGGGGGTGAGTGCTTGCAATGTTCAACACTCCGTCCATCATCCCCTTTGGTTTTGCTATGTTCGCCCTAAGTTGGCAGGGTATGCCCAGACGTGGGTCCCTTGCTCACTTTGCCACTGGATTTAAGATAGCCTGGCTGATGACGGCTGTAAGCCAGAAACCGGTCCCAGGATGCTTGTTTCCGGTCCAGGGAAGACATGGCTTGGCAGTTCGGGCTGGACTGTTCCCATGAGGCACAGGGTCAGACTGATTTGCATATGGCCATGTCTGAACTGGGGTGGCGGAGTGAGCTAAAGAATGATGATGGATTAAACCCAGATCAGTTGACTGGGGGTGAGTGCTTGCAATGTTCAACACTCCGTCCATCATCCCCTTTGGTTTTGCTATGTTCGCCCCTTCTGATTAGCCTTACTCTTGGAACCTCAGCCAAAGCCTAATGAGACGCCTGCAGCTTCCTCACTGGCGGCTAAAGATAAATTGCGACTTCCAGAAACTGAGGTCCGGAGCAGAAAAAGACTCCAGAGCTTTATAGTAAATCAGCTTAACTGGGAGTCAGTGAAAAGAGTTCAAGTAGGGAGATACTGCTGCTCTAAAAGGAAGTTTAAGAATAAGCTGCCCCATTCTGCACAGAAGTCTGTTCATCAAATAGTCCCTGATTCTCAAAGTACGTTGGAAAGTCCAGCCTAGAGATAATTAAGGCAATAACAAGCATCTTCCTAGCCGATAAGGGACTAAAGTCTAGGAATTTCTTTAATGGCCGAAGCAGACTGAACCTTGAAATCAAGGAGAGGGGGCTCTTGAATCCAAAGGGATAGAGCACCCAGTAACTGTCAAGTTAAAAGAAATGTTCCCTTTGGATGGGATCTAAATTCAACAAATCACACTCCAACCACACTTATACTCCACACGTCTCGTATTAATCAACGATTAAGGCACTTATAAGTTGACTGCTTATTTTAGTCAAATAATTAATATATTTTATTTACCAAAAAAGATTTTTTGTACAAATTCATATGACACACAAAATTAAAAAAGAAAACACAAATATTCATAAGCATTAAAAACACAGTAATCTAAAAATACCGCTAAAAATGAGAATATATAGACACTACACTGTCTTTTACGTGTTAATTCGACTAGACACATAGACAGCATAGAGCATGGATCTAAATTCCCTGTCTGCAGTGTAATGCTGACTCTTGCCAAATTTAACACAACTTCTATTGTGGGCGTCGACGCGTTTCAGTGGCACATTCGCTATAGGACCACCTTCTTCAGGACATTAACTTTTTTTCTCCTCTTATATTAAAAATAATCAACTCTGTCTCAAACCGGTGCAACTGCACTCAGTATTAAGGTTTTCAGGTCCCTTCAACTAATGGTTGAGGTTGAGTAACGTTTTTCATAAAATCTCAGGGAAATTCACTCTAATCCTTAGTCATAAATCAATAGATCTATGAAAACAACCGCCGCCGTAGTACGATTGAGGTATAACCCTAGGGAACGTGGGTTCGTCGGAATAAAGAGCCACGAACGAGGTACCCTATTGTTAGGAGTTACGTGAAAACTTTGATACCCGCAACTGAGGGCGGCGGTTGTTTTCATAGATCTATTGATTTATGACTAAGGATTAGAGTGAATTTCCCTGAGATTTTATGAAAAACGTTATTCAACCTTAACCACTAGTCGAAGGGACCTGAAAATCCTAATACTGAGTGCAGTTGCACCGATGTTATGAAAAATGTTACTCAACCTCAACCATTAGTTGAAGGGACCTGAAAACCTTAATACTGAGTGCGTGAGGAGTGAGGAGAAAAAAAGTTAATGTCCTGAAGAAGGTGGTCCTATTGCGAATGTGCCACTGAAACGCGTCGACGCCCACAATAGAAGTTGTGTTTAAATTTGGCAAGAGTCAGCATTACACTGCAGACAGGGAATTTAGATCCATGCTCTATGCTGTCTGTCTAGTCGAATTAACACGTAAAAGACCTAGTGTAGTGTCTATATATACTCCTTTTTAGCTGTATTTTTAAATTACTGTATTTTTAATGCTTATGAATATTTGTGTTTTTTAATTTTGTCATGAATTTGTACCCAAAAACTTTTTGGGTAAATAAAATATATTAATTATTTGACTAAAATAAGCAGTCGACTTATAAGTGCCTTAATCGTTGATTAATACGAGACGTGTGGAGTATAAGTGTGGTTGGAGTGTGATTTGTTGAATTTAGATCCCATCCAAAGGGAACATTTCTTTTAACTCAACGAAGCAGACTGAAGCAAGGTTTTACCACAGCAGACACTTGTGGCCGAAAAGAAAGCTGGTTGTCAAATTTAAACGCAAGATTTGTAACCACTACCAACTGAGAAGGCACAGAAGGGGCTCTATCGAGTCAACAGTCAGACCACTTGTCAGGAGGTACGGCTTGACTTGAAGTATCTGTCTTGTCCATGTTACACATCAGGTGATTACGACGCATCCATTCAAAAACAGCCGAAAGACAGACTTAATACAACAAGAATAGACATCTTTGCTCTTGTTAAAGGAGAATAGAAGCTGCGTGTCGTCTGCAAAAGAAATTACCTTTACTCCAAAGGACTCCACCAGCTTTGCCAGAGCCACCTCTGGGCAGCCTGAAGTGAGCACGAAAGTGGGAATTACACCATGTGTGTGGTGGAATTAGGAACTCTGGTACAGGGTGATGACCATTCCCCCACAGGAGGTGGTCATCTAGGGGGTGTAGTGACAACAGGGGTAAGTAGCCCATTGGCTGCTACCCTTCATGCCCCTAAATTGAGTATTTAGGTGGCCCCAACACCAGGAAATGTGATTCAGCTACTCTGAACCGAGGTAGAAGGAAGGACCGAAGGGAGCGAGAACTGCAGACCTGCGTCAAACCCTGCCAGGCTGCTTGCACTTCAGCAATTCGCTAGGGCTGAATTTGCTAAGAGCTGGACATCCTCCCCAAAACCCTTTGAGGACTGCTCAGCACCTCAACAACCGAGAAAGATCTCCCTTGGAGTAGAGGAGCTGCTCCCTTGCATCTGCAGGAATCGTAAAGCATCTGCTGGTCCGGTCCACCGTGTTGCTACCCCTCGGGCTCACCAAAGGAGCAATGCGACAGGAGAATGACCGTGAGGTCAGTCCGTCTCTCCACCCCCCACCCCCCCCCTTTTTTTGTAACTTTTTAAATTCAGAATTGCACAAAGTTACATCACTGTCTCACAAGGAGCAGTGAAGAAAAAAAAAAAGCAAGTAGCATCATACAATCCGGACCGGGTGCACTGCTGGCACTCTCAGCCCAGGAGCAACACTATTAAACACCCATCTTCATATTAGCGTACAGTACAGTCCCTTTGGAAATGAACCATCCAAGGAAAAACACAAACAACAAGTGCGTCAGCGACAAAGCGGAAAGGGGTGCCATCGCCTACAGGAGCCCCGCACAGGAAACAGGAGTAGGATACACAGAAGCTGGGCCCCTGGATTTCTAGGTCTGACGACTGTCCCGCCTCAATAGGGGGTCGTCTGGAGGTTAGGTACAGAGTATCAGGCAATGTACGGCCCTAACCGTTGATACAGGATTATGGTCTATCTAGAACTTAGTAACATTCAGCGGCCACAAGGAGCGCCCGTCTCACGAAGTCCATGGGACACTTACAGGGATCACATCCATTCTCACCTTCAGCGTTCACTGATATCCCCCCCACCTACCCCACACCTGCAGACTCCGTGCAGCACCAGTCAAACCACTGCGCCGCATACTGTATTAACCCTGCAAAATAAGAGGCTGGGGCCTGGAAGGCCCAGGCCACCCAATTCCATATCCACCATAGCACCTCTAACTTTACCCTGCTGTGTTTACCGGCCCATATCAAGTGAATCGGGAGACTATTCATGGTGGCAAAAGTAGCCAGTGGGATGCTGAAGGAGTTCTGCAGAGTATAGAGGCAACAGGGAAGCAAAACCATCTTGCTCAGGGCCACCATTCCCATAACGGAGTGAGGAAGAAGATCCCAGAACTGAAAAGAGGCCTTTAAGCCGGCATGGACCACTCCCATGTTCAGTGCATAATTGGCCTCAACGGCGTGAGGAGCCAGTATGCCCAAATACCTAAAGTGGTCGCATTCCCACCGGAAGTCCGTAACGGGAAGAGCTGCAGCATCCACCCTCACCAGTGGGGGAAAAAACCGTATTTCTGGTGATGAATGTGTAACCCCGAATCCACTTTGAACGAGGACAGCATGTCCAAAAGCGCAGGTCCGCCCTCCCTGGGTGGTGAACATAAAGCAACGCATTGTCAGCATATAAGGAAACTACGTGAGTGTGAACCGTGTTCATTAGGCCAGCCCCAGAGTGGTCCTGCAGCCCCGTTTCCCCTCTTAACCAGTTCTAGAAAAAACCAACAGAGAGCCTCTGACCAACCGCAAACCAACACCTCCAACACGCAAACCAAACCAACCACCTGTACCCGTGTCCCACAGCCCGAGTCCGAGGGAGGCAACGGTGTTAACGCGGTCCTGAGACCTTCGAGCTGAGCCCACCCTTGGGTTTGGCTAGACTGGGCCCCAGTTGCCGCCTACAGCAACTTTCTTCAGGAACTGAGAACCGCAAGAGTCTACAGCGATGCGGCCCTGCCGGGCAAAGCCTCACTGCACACGAGCCCCCAGTCTGAGTTTGAGTGGACCGACTATGTCCCTGCGTGCCCAAGACACACTTGAGCGCCCCTGCGGGGTGTTCCTGACTGGCCTCTCAGTCTCTGCTTCCAGCCTCTCTTGACAGATACCGTTCTCCATTGACTTAAACGGGGCACCCGGCGCCGAAAAGCTCCTCTGCACCTGTACGCCCCAGAGCTGACCGAGGTGACCTGTTGGTGCTGCCTTGGACTTTGCCCCATACTTAAGTCCTGAAAAATAGCCCTGTAAGTCGTCTCTAAGTGACTGAATGCAGTATATGTTTTTGCCCCATAGGGTGATATGGCCGCTTTAAAGATACAATACAATTCATTTTCTAAGTACGTACCCGATTGTGATGATCTTGGTGTCTAAATTCATATAAAAGTCTGTTATTTTTCATAAATTGGTGTCTGATTTCTTTGAGTGCGTGTTTCACTTACTGACCCTGTGTGTGCAATAAATGCTTAACACCACCCTCTCCTAAGCCTAAACTGCTCGCCCACACCACGAAAGAGCATTTGGGATTATTATTATAACTCCTGTAAACCAGTAAGGTTGCCTGGACTCTCAGCAGTGTACCTCATTTTGATGCACTGTATAGAGAGCCTTACATGTATCACCTATTCTGTTAAAACGATGTGCTAACAAAATGTGGGAGAAAAAAACTAATTGTTGGAGCAATTAAAGCTACGTTTAAGTGGTTTCACCCAGGCAGCAAATTAAGATGGAAGCTATGAGGATTGGCTGTAACGAAAGCGAAAGACTGATCTGAAAAACCTGATGCCTATTCTCTCTACATGATTTCAGTGTTTCTTACCATTAGAGTGGTAAAACCTTGTCCTGGTCTCTAGAACTTGAGCATTTTCACAGCAGCCCTTTCGCTTCACGCGAGCTGACACATTGTTTAAACCATAGGCCCTTTATTTCAAATTGCTTTGACTATTCACCCAGTCCACTTAAACCGTGTCAGTGCAAATAGAAATAGCATTGTTTGAAATTGCAGCCCAATGTTAACTTACAAATTTAGCATGACTAAATCCAGTTCATGTACATTAAAAGCACCTAGAGAAACCTGTTGTGCCAAGGATCTCCCGTGTCGAATTTGCCGATTTTTCGCAGTTTTAAAAAACTGTGAACATTTTTATGCTAAATGCTATATCTGCTAAATCAACGCAGAAAATGCATAACATTATCATTCGTACTGTGAAACAAAAATAGCTTTACAGTCAAAATGAAGTGACTTTTAGAGTAACTGGTTGGTGTCGCTGGAAAATTGTTTAAGGATGCAAAATAGTTTGAAGCGTTTGTCGGGTGTGTTGCGCTCTCACAGCTTAAAAGAACCCCTAGGGAAAACTGTCCATTACCCTGCTGTGTAATTGGGTACATTTTAGCATCTTGGTTCTCTTTTGTATTGTTTTTAATATACAGAAGGGCTTCATCACATCTAATTTAAGAGATTTCGGACATGGATATGGAAGAATAGTTGCTTGTGAAGCATCTGAGTTGGCGTTCTATAATTTGACCACTTTGCAACTATACCTTTACTGTCCTTTGTAAATATGCCCATAGCAACCTACATTTAAGCTTAATTCCCTCTAACAAATAGTTTGTAATTGGATTATTTTTTTTTTCCTCGTTTTTGCTAGAATCTGCATTTAAGCTACTATAATCTTGTTTGCATCTTAGTTGATGGTGGTAATCCTGTGCGATTTGCAGAAAGATGAAAGTGGTTAAATATGCTTTCCTGTACAGTGTCCTTTGGTGTGTGGATATAGAGCATAAGTTCTTATACAGTGATATAGTTGGGAACCAGATAAACTAGTGCCACCATTGCCCAGGAGACGATGGCGCAATTAAAGATTTTCTGATTCTGGACCACAAACTGAATTGTTGCAGGGGTAAAATGGTGGAGAGTAAGAGACTTGTGATGTATTGACATGGTTATGATCCAAACTGAAGGTGTCGCTGACTTGAGACTTTTGTTTTCAGATTTATGGTGCGGATGCAGGCGTTACACATAGTCCACCTTCTGTTCTTGTATGGAAAGGTCAAAGTAACTGGGGTGCAGGATCCAGTGTCAGGACGTTTCTTGTTAATGCTGACGGAGAGGTAAGTGATTATTCAGAATCTTCATTTATATGATCAGAATTCAGAACTATTTTTCGTGTGGGGTCATGATAGGTCATTGGAACTAACCTCTGTGTTCTACTGTGAACCGTAGTGATATCAAATTGGATACATTGGTCCTAGTGCTGTAGCCCTCTAAAGAATGCATACCGTTTGAATGCCATTTTATGCACTAATCGTTTAAGCTGTTATTCTCCAGCAAGACTTTTATGGGACAGTGGAACGTATAACCTTTTCCCCCATTCTCTGAGAGAACAGCACCACCCTCTTGAAATCTGTTTTAAGTTGAAACTGGTTTGTCTTGCTTTCAAAGCAGTACGAGCAGTTGCCTCGACACCAAAGGGTGTGTTGCCCTCTCACAGCTTAAAAGAACCCCTTTATTCCTCAAATCTTGTGATGGGGAAACTGTCAATTACCCTGCTGTGTAATTGGGTACATTTTAGCATCTTGGTTCTCTTTTGTATTGTTTTTAATATACAGAAGGGCTTCATCACATCTAATTTAAGAGATTTCGGACATGGATATGGAAGAATAGTTGCTTGTGAAGCATCTGAGTTGGCGTTCTATAATTTGACCACTTTGCAACTATACCTTTACTGTCCTTTGTAAATATGCCCATAGCAACCTACATTTAAGCTTAATTCCCTCTAACAAATAGTTTGTAATTGGATTTTTTTTTCTTTCTTTCCTCGTTTTTGCTAGAATCTGCATTTAAGCTACTATAATCTTGTTTGCAGCTTAGTTGATGGTGGTAATCCTGTGCTATTTGCAGAAAGATGAAAGTGGTTAAATATGCTTTCCTGTACAGTGTCCTTTGGTGTGTGGATATAGAGCATAGGTTCTTATACAGTGATATACAGAGCAGTTGCCTCGACACCAAAGGACATCTTAAGTAAACTGTTGCCATTAAATCCTAACTAATTTTGCTGTCAGAAAAAGAAAAGACAACCAATCTCAGGGATAAAATAAGCAGCAATTTGTATGAATTCATAAGCTGACATTTTACTAGTCTTTGAATGCACAGCAAATGTTACAATATAAAAACAAGATTTAAATGCATCTTTATTGCTCCTTCACTTTCTGAATTAACAGACCATGTGTCCTTTTCCCACAGAAAGGACCAGTAGGGCCAAAAAATAGCATGCCCTTATAAAATGTGACTCGCCGGAGCAAGTCTGCGAATAGATTTTTCAAGGCCTATATTTTGATATGAAACTTAACTCATCTCATTATACCATGATGCCTCGCAGTTCTGAGCTCATGTATTGTATCTCTTCCCCACTTCTCCCTAAAATTTACCCACTTCTACACTGTATCTTCACCGCCCCTGTGCTCCAGCTTGTTCTCCTTTGGCCCGTTTCCATTCTAATTTTGCCACTGATCTGCTAATTTTCCAGCTCCTTTTGCAATGTCTTTGAACTTACTAACTGGACGAACACATTTTATATTCAATTTAATGTTGATTATGATTAAAAGATTTACGTTCCCTGTGAGGGATACTTAGGTCTCTGGTGGTTCTTCTGTACACCCTATTGATATTATGTTGAGTGCAATCTAGGAACATTACAAAAATATAAGTAAATAGTTCAAAACCGTGAGAGCCAAAGTTGTTATAACGAGCAATGGCTCCATTACCCAAAACGCACAGTTGACTACCAATTTATCGAGACTTGGTCATTGTAAGGTCAATTAAAGTATCATTTATTATGAATAACTTCAAGTAAAGGCCCCCATTCACAATGCTCATACAAAAAAAATCTGTTAGTCTGCTACATACTTACTCTGGATTAAAATGAGGCTTCTTCCCATTTTCTACAGACTGCACCATGTGCATGTAGAGCTGGACGTATTCTTCCTCTACTAAGGGGGAAAAAGTAAGACCTGAAGCTTACAGTCCATTTGGCTACAGAGATTCTCCTAGAGATGATAGAAAAAAACAGTCATCCAACTGCAAGATGATTTCAGAAAAGTTTCTTACTTGGAAAAGTCAATTGTGCCAGTAATTCAGTCACATGTAGGATGAATGGGAATCTTCTTGAGGAATGCTTGGCATTGATCCTAGTCAAGAACCTTCAGCTAGCCATGGTACATAATTCTGGTGTTCAACAGGTATACGAAAGCAGATCATCTGTAGATCGCCACAGGTATCCATCAGTGACTAACACTACCTGGTGCTGCACCCAAAATCCAATTTCTTTTCCCATAGGTCCTTTCAGTTTACAGAATCCAAAACTTAGTTTCTGTGCCCTGCATGGGGTTTGCCAACTGTATTTTACAAAAAGGGGTTTCAGCTCCTATACAGTACATAAAGATTTATTGTATACCGTGCTTCTATTCACTCTCAGAAGGCAAAAACAGACCGCTGCCTGCTATTCCGAAGGCAAGGCCTACTGGCGGCTATTACTTGGGCTTACTTCACTAAAATTAAGCAAGCGCTGCCTTGTTGTCCGTTATGTCCTCATTCATACAAAGAACACAACCACACGTTTGTGTGTTCAAACTTTTGCCAGATATCTTTACATTGATATCTTTTCTCATATCCGCCATGCTGCTTGACTTAAATCTTATTGTGATCTTTAATTTTCTTGTCTCTGGATTTTAAGGTTTACTAGCTTATGTTTTACGTGCACACACATGATCATTACTCTGAACTAAAGTTTACATTATGTAGAAAAACAACTTGGTAGTGTGCGGGAGTCTAGACTTTTGCCAGTATGGTTCCGTAGTTTAATAGAGTTGGACATTTTTGGCTTGTCTCGCAGTACAAATTCCTTCCTTCCGAAAGTGCCTCACCTACCAATACTTGGCTGATGCTTTGTAGGAAAGTGGGCTTCTGTTGCAATAAGATGCCACCCCCCCCCCCCCACACACACACACACACACACACGTTTTGCCAGATTTCTGAAGCACTTTGATTGAGGGTGCACTGGGTCCCTGCCAATCTGTTTCCCAGTGCCTGTGGTCTTTCCCTAAACTGTACCATTGCTCCCACAATTGGTACACCTCTGGCCCACATATAAAACTCTTGTAACTGGTACCAGTGGTACCAAGGGCTTTGTAACCAGAGAGGGTTCCTTGGCGCTGCAGCATGTATTATGCCACCCTAACACACACATACTGCCATTGCAGGCTGTGTTGTGGTGTAGCTAAACTAAGAGTCGACATGTAACACACTACTGGGCATAGGTAAGTCACCCCTCTGGCAGGGTGCACTAAACCACAGATGAGGGCAGAGCTGCATGAGCAATATGCCCCTTCAGTGTCTGAGTCCATTCTTGGACACTGTTAGTGCAGTGTAGCCATTTTGAGTACATGGGCTGGGAGTTTGTCAACACAAACTCCACAGCTCCATGATGGCTTGACTGAAGTTTGATACCAAACTTCTCACCATAATAAACCCACACTGATGCCCGTGGTGGATTCATTATAAAAAGCTTCATGAAAAACGACCAGCTTCTGGTGTATTGGCTGACCGGCAGGACAAACGTGAAAATTAGTAAGCTGAATAGTGTCCACCTTGGCTAGGATCATCCCTAGGTGGCCAGGAGCTGAGGTGAACCCCTCTCCTTAAAATTCTCCATCTTGCTTTGGAGAATTAGGCCAGTAGGAACAGGGATGTGCCCCTCTCCTCAAAGGAAGGGGCACCCAAAGGGTGTAGTCATTGGCTACTGACCTCCAAACTTAGTAACACCCTTAAATTTAGTATTTAAGGGCTCCCCTGAACCTCGTTCCTCAGATTCAACAGCCTACGAAGAAGTACTGAAGAGCCATGCAGCAGTGAAGACTACAACTGACTTGGGCCCAATCCTACCAGCCTGTCCCCTCCTTCAGCGACCCTGCTCCAAGAACTGGCGTGTCCTGCAGCCAGCATCCTCCCAAGAATCACGGAGATCTGAGCTGCCTTCAACAAAGACTCTTTTCTCCTGTGGACACCGGATTTGTCCAGAAAGAAACAAACCCAAGGACCCCGGGACCAGACACCACTCTGCACCCGTCGACCACGGGCCGAGTCCAGGTGGCCCAGCGATCCAGTGATGTCTCCTTGGCAATCCTGGCCTGGGATCCACCTTTGGTAGACCTCCACTGACGCTCCCAGACGCCTGCAGCCTCCTCTTGAAGGCGCCCCCCCCGACTGGATCTGGTGAGGAAAAACCAGACGCCTATTGCTTTCTCCAGGGCACCAAATCCCTTCTTGCACCTGGCTGCTGGTGGGGCAGCTTTGGTGCCACTTGGTGGCCCCTGTAGTGACGACCTCAACCCCCAGGGCCTGTGTCCCTGAACCGTGGGGACTTACCAGCTATCATAGGCTAACATTGGGCCCAGTGACCTTGGCACCCGGCTGCCCCAGTGCTGCTGGTTGTGCAGTACCCACCTTGGTTCGACCCTTGCCCAGTGTTGGTCAAACCCCCTGAAGACTGAACTTGTAAGTAGAGTGCTTACCTGAAAATTACTTACCTGTCTTTCCTCCCACGGGATTGCATTGGTTTCTCTCTTTATTGCTGATTCTGATAATAGTTCAAAGTATCTCTTTGACATTGAAACGTATTTCATGTACTTGTAAAGTATTTTTAATGCTTATGCAAACATTTGCCAACTGTATACTGAAAGTATTGCATTTCTGAAACGCCTGCTTACCGGTAACTGAGTTCCACTTGGTTCCTAAAATAAAAGTAACTAAAGCAATATTTTTATACACATTGGCCTGGAATTAGTCATTGAATGTGTGTTCCTGCCTTGTATGAGTTTGTACTGCAAATGCTTTCACACTACCCTCTGATCAGCCTAACTGCTCAGCCCAGCTATGGCTAAATTGATAGTAATGTATTATCTACTTTATCCTCTGCTATACCTTTGGGGACTTACTAGACTTTGCGCACACTATATCTCTTTTTGATATAATATATACAGAGCCAGCTTCCTACATGCGTAGACCAGCAAAAGTTTGAATGGTCCTTGAGGCTGTGCGTATCTGTCCTGTAGCATTGTGCGTATCTTTACCATAGATATAAACTCTTCTCAAACTAACCATTAAAGCATTAGACCAACTTGCAATCTAATAACTGGTGAAATAAAGTTTCATTCTGATTATTTAGGAAGTTGCAGTAAGAACTGTGTCGAAAGCCACTGAAAATGGAGACGAGGAGGAAGATGATGATGAAGCAGATTTCGGCGATGAGGACCTCTTTCACCAGCAGGTAACCTAATGACCTACAGCAACACTTATTGAATTAGCCCTAGGGACATGCTTCATATCACAGCTGTGAAACTGATTTGATTTTGGTTGCTCCCTTTAGACAGATGAACATGAGCTGGACTCTTGTAACCGTTCTATCCAATGAATGATGCATTAGCCACTGAAAGTGTGGCCATATCATGGCGAAGTTAGTTTGGGAGTTTTTCTTTGTTCCTTAGAGAATATGTATTGCCTAACATCCACTGAGGTAATGATTGTCTGATCATTAACTAGGTAAATATTTCCTATGAAGGTAGGTGTTTGACCAAATTGTTATAGTTCCTGGACCTGTGAATCACTGTTTCTGCTTAGGTTCTTGAACACTGCATTGGTTATATGGTGTCTCTACTTAGTACAGTCACACTTGCCAAATTCTCTCCAACAGTCTGATGTCTTCTGATTGGAGAAAATGTGATGCATCTGTCGATGTCTGATCAATCCTCCTTAAATTTCCAGTATTCGGACATGACTGGAGGAGATTTGAGATGAATGCCATTCAGTAGATCGTCTCGTTTTTTATACTTTATTTGTTTGAGTTTGAAAGGATTTCGTCAGTCTACTGGTTGTCAAGAATTCTAAAGGCTCGTGTGTTTGCTGTTTGGGGGCCTTACGGAACACAAGCATGAGGTTATGGCAGGAGAATTGTAATTTGTTTTTCTCTTGCCTGGGTCGTCCAGCTGTGTATTGATGAAGCTTCAACATACAACCAGTTTCTGTCTTTGACCACTTGAGTCTGGCTTGAGCTTTTTTCTCCTCCTGGTTTTAGTGATTCGGTCACTCTCTTTCGGGGGTTACACTTTTTAGGTAAGGTTCAGGATAACATTTTCTCTAGCTCATGGAGCTTTAGCATTGCTGTGAAGATTCAGTGCCCTTGTAGGGTTCTGTGTGGAGGATTGCACACAATATACCCATGGACATTATACAAGACTTCTTGGAAACTCTTTGATAAGATCTCGAGTCCTCTATCCAGATATCAGTGCTGCAGGGAACGTGTCAGGCCTTGAGCTTCTTGGATATTGATGGGGACTGACCATGAGAGAAGATATTTGCTGACATTGACAGGCGTCAGACATGGTTGAACTACTGAAATTTGTAGAACAATTTAGCAAAACCCAAAGCGCTTCCCTCAGGGTCCCGTCGCAGCAGTTAAATAGTCTGCCTACACCTAGTATTGACATTTATTCAAACTCTTATTTATGACAGTACTGTAGGGGAATTATTTGAATCTGCCCATGAACGTAAAGTAGATGAACGGTTGAATTAACGTAAAGTAGATGAGAGGTTGGAAATTGTATACAATTGCTTTGATGTCCTAGGTGACCTTTCCCAAATAGCTGCCCCCCTATAATATCCAACACCTTACTGAAACGACCGACAAGGTTTTTATTTCTTAAACCCATTTGGTGATGGCTATTTGTTATGCAAGAGGGCTTGAATCAGAAATGTAGATCCAGTCTGGGACTTGGGGCATTTAACGTGATGAAAAGTAGACATTCAGGTTGCTTACCCATATCAGATTTTCTGTTTACTCCAATCAATTTTCACTGGATGTGCACAGTGGGCATCCTTGACACGTTGTCCTACTCTAGTTTTTTTTCGAAATAGAGGATTTCTTCTGTGACCTGTTTAAGATGTGACCTACTGCCAAATACAATATCCTACCTCCAGTCTGCCAAACCTGCCTTTGGAGGCAAGAAAATAGTCAATATTATAATTGTAGGAAACGAAAAAGCTTGGAATACACAGCAGGAACCTTTCTACCAAAAGGTTTCGGCTTTCAGTCTTCCTCAGAAATCACTAACGATCCAGTATAGAAAAGTTTGTCAGAAGTGGATTCTGGTCAAATGAAGTTTTCTTTGATGGAGAGACTTCTATTCCGAATATACCTTTTTTTCCTAAATGGAAATGTTTGTTTATCAGATATCTGCTGTGCTTGGCTCATTGTTCAAAAAGCTGCGTTGAACATGCTCTGGGAACTTTAGCTCCAGCAGTCATGCAGGGCTCGCCTTTAATTCTGATTAAGATTATGCTGAGAGTGCATTCATATCAGGTTACCCTTGCACATAATGGTGAATCCTTCACTAGAGGGATGTGGAGCCTGTATGGGATAGCTTTTGATCTAAAAAAATAAATAAAAAATCATTTAACATCACATGGACGCCGTTGTTACCCGACCCTGAAGGCCTGCTAGTACTCATTCATTTCTAGTTTTTGCTACAAGAAAACACAATATTTAACATTATTGTTGTACAAAACTGTTTTAAAGACTGGGGCTTGTTTACAAACTGACCAATGTGGAGGAAAGGAGGAACTGGTTACTTTAAGTACAGAGCTGACAAATCTGTGCGCACTTTTTTCCTAATATGATCGTATATCTTGTACTTTGATGGCAAAGGCATTCTTTTTTAACTGCCTCAAAGACTGGTTTGTGTGCGAGTTCTAATCAGACCCCTGGTTAAAATGTTCCTTGAAAATATACACACATCTGACTGTTTTGTAATCCAACTCCAAATGTCAATGTTTGAAGCCGTGAAAAAGGTACGTAGGTGGGTAATGTGGTTAAATTTATCCAGTTAGCTTGTCTGGATTGCTGACCCATAGCTATACTTCTCTACTGATCTGGCTTGCTTAATGTAGTTATAGATTATCTAATTTTTGTTTTGCAATTAACCTTTTTTTTCTTTCTTTTAGGGAGATCCTAGAACAACATCGAGAGGCTGTTCTGTGATGTAAAAAAGTGTCATATATGATTTTTATTTTTTATTTTTGCGGACTTTGATTTGTTTGCATTTTCCCCTCGGAGCCACTGAAAACTATTTTTGTATGTCTTTTTTTCCTTTATAATTTTACATTTTTGTAGAACACATTTTTAATTCAAGAAAACTGCCAGAACTTTTAAATAGCTTCCATCTTTCCTCCTGAAAACACTATTGGAAGGTAAATCACATTTTTTTTATAGACATTGTTCCAGGAATACTTTCTCTTAAGGAAAGGAATGAGTAAGATCTCATGGAGTGCAGAGTAAATGTTGACCGCCTCAATCGTCCTGCTTTCGATGCGGGGATAGATTTGATCAGTTGTGCTTAGTAATGAAAATAGTGGATGCAAAGGTGCACATCTGTACAAACCTTTATTTTGGAACCTCAAGATGTTTCTCGTGATTGTGTAAGTTCTCTGGCTCTGCTTATTGCCTTGTTCTCAAGCTGTCCCATGGCTTTCTTTGTATGACAGCGTTATGTTACAATTTGAATGCAATTGGAGTTTAAATCTGAGCACTGAAATCAATTTAGTTTGAGTCCACATCGAACTAAAAAAGTAGCAGGGTTCTTTTGACATGTCTGCTGCAGTCTGCTATTTAAGTTCTTTCTTTGTGGTAAGAGCTCTTCAGCAGAATCTGATTACTAGTTGGAAAACATGGCATCCCCTTTTATCCAGAAACCCAAGTTTTAATGGTCATAATCCATTCAAGTAACTTATTTTAGACCACTTGCTACAAAGCATGACCAAAACCATAGAACTGGAGTTTTCTGGGCTAGTCTCAGCAGCCACTTTCATATAGGTGTTGGGCGAAGCCGCATGGATTCTTGCAGAGGGATATTAATAGTCATTTTCGTTAAAACTCACTGGTTCAGAGAGAGCTGTAGATATAAGCTTTGCTGGTCCTAGTATTTTGGCTGTAAAGAGCCATAGGTCTACCACCGCTCCTGATGGTGCTCTGTTGTACATTTTGGATATTGCATGTGTTTAATTTTTTATTTTATTTTTTGGTGGCATTCGGAAGCTCGCTTCTATGAAAGATATTAGACTGACAGATATTATCTAGATATTCCATTTTTATAGCTTAAATGATGGCTGTTGAAATGCTGGTAGGGTGGAAATGTAATGGTGCAAAAATGGGTGTCAAGTAACCAGAAATGTCAAATGAGTTAGTTGATGGTGCTCAATAGGCAGAATTTTTATATCACTAAAGAATGAAAAGCAATAGCAAACTCAAAGTAATTTCTTTTAAGAGCAAAACAAAATATTAATTGTGCAGATTATAAAGGCACTCTGCCGCTTTTTTGCACTACACTTCCCACCCTGCTTGAGTAAATTGTTCAAATTGTTGTATAATCATGCAACTGTATGTATGTAAAATATATCAAACTGAAATTATGTTTCTCAGAGATTCAATTGATTAACTTGATATGCAGCTTCTGTAATTGAGATGCTATTTTTATAATACGCCTTCCAACTGCTGTACACAAGTTGTCCTTGCTAACGTACCATGTTAAAGCATCATATGTGAATATATTTATAACCTATATTTTTTTAACATTTTTAAAAAATCTGTGCCAGTAAACTGGTTCAATGGTCTGCTTTTCGGAGGAATGTATTGTTCGAATTCAGAAATTAAGGAAACATTTTTGATTGCTTTATCATTCTGCAACATGCTTGGGCCATCTTAAAGTTAGTTTTAAAAAGGTCTAGAGTTGAGAAATATGCTTTTCCACAAGAAGCATTGAGTTGCTCAAATATTTGTTCTAATTCTCAAACCTTCAGAATACGTGCAGCCATCTAATATTTGCAGGCACTATACTATATAAATCATGGGGCATCCAAAAAGCTTTGATAAACTGCATTGTTTGAAAGAATCTGCCCTATTTACACATTTGTAAATCTTGGGGCAAGACAGTCATTTGTTTGCCTTTAGTATTGCGTGAACAGGGCATTGTGGTCACGTTTCAGAACTGGACGGTCTTTGAGTAGCGGAATTGGACAGACTAAGACTTTGGATGGGTAAGGCAGGTCACTTCGTTTTGTATTTCGTTTACACTGGTTTTCAAACATTTCCAGCGCAAGCTAAAACATTTGCTTTTGAATAGTTACATGTTTTCACACACATTTAGTGAATTTCTACACTGGGTTAATTCAGTACAAATCCATTTGTTGATGTACTTTATTTTGGGCACTTTGTCCTGAAACACTGCCTTTTCTATACCTTTGCAGTGTATTCACTTTCTCTCATGATTGGGATGTGATTTGCCTTTTGGCAATCTGCTTTTTGCAGTTGAAAGAGATTCCGCTGTCTAATAATTCTGTTACTCAAGTTAGAGAATTAAATTACTCTGTCTTTGGGGCATTCATCCAACCACCCATATGTAATTCCACTTTTCATGGTGCATAAAAGCTGTGCTGTGCAAGTACATGGGTGCCTCCAGTGGAAGTTTCCCACTTCAGGTATAGTATGATTTGTACAGCTCATTTACCTGATAGGCAGTGTCCTCTCACTGACCAGAACAATTTTCATCCTGGCGACTAGTTGAACCTTTCAAGTTCTTGTTACTTCTTACAAGTTGCAACAACTCGATTTGTGCAACAGATTTTCTCTAAAAGCCTCTGCCTGGTGAGGGGCGCAAAGGATGACATGAAAAATTGTGGACTGGTTTTCAAAACCGTATATTATCTTCTATGATGTCATTAAAAAGAACTGGCAGTAATAGCAGCTTGGAAGAAGTAAAGGGAAATTATTTGACATTGAGTCAAACGCATGGTATGGTTTGTGTACTTTAAAAAATCACCCAATTTCCTTCTGGACCTCATGTTAATAAAAGTTGGGATTTGTCTAATAGGCACATAACCAGGAAACTAACACATTTTCGTGCATGTTCTCTGCAGATTTTCAGCCGTTCAACAATGCGAACTGAAGACTAAAATTGGCGTTTTGCCCACTGACCATCACAGAGCATATTTCCTAATGGCTAGTATATGCACTCTTAAATACAATTTGGGTCAGACGTTCTCTAGACTGGTGACATTTTTCGTTTACTTGAATCTGTGAAATAATCAAAGTATTGAAAACAGTCCTCATTTAATAACTTTAAAAATCGTAATGAAATTGTCACTTGTAACTGCCAATAGTTTCTAGTTCATTCAGCTTCCTTCAGCTTAATGTACATTAAAAAAGATTTGGCATTAAGAATTTAGATCGTGCTTGTTTGGGCTGCGGAAATCATTTGATTGGTACAAAACTGTATTGCATCTTGTTTATGATGGTAATTTATTACTAGCAATTTTTAAAGGGAGCCTTTTAGGTTTTCATTATAGTACCAGTTACAGGTGCCCCGGTCATTATTGAATAAGACATCCAAAACTTATTTCACGTTAAAGTATTTGGACACCTAGTGAAGCAACACTGCATTGAGTAATTTTGTGGCACCCAACACTTGTTTGATAGCAATCTTAAATACACAATATGCATTTCACTATGTAGGTTTTGTCTGAAAAATGAATAACGACAGTATAAAACTGCCCCCCCCCACAGCCACATATTTTGCACCTTTTTCGCGGTTATTACTGAAATAGTTGTATTCATATAACACAGTGCAATTTGCTATAAACTTTCTCCTATTTAAAAAAAATATATCCTACAATACTTATCAGTGGAAAGCAGTAAGATATTAAATTATGTTAAAATGCCGAAGGTTTGGATCTTCAAATTAACTTATTTAGCCTGCTATCAATCTTCTAATGAAAACGGCTGTTCTTTTGCACCCATACTTATACCAATCTATCGTGCAGTTTGGCTGTAGTGAACAGACCCTGCTGCTTTCTAATCTGTGCAGAAGGGAGTGAACATCAGATTTGCATTATGTACACTACTGTAGTGAGTCTAAGCCTTTTCTTCTGTTGTGAGTGGCCTAGGTAGCAGGCGACAGCACTTAATCTTTTGACTCCGGAACACAAGGCAGGAATCAAATTGTTTTTCACCATTGTGAAGTGTCCTGTATTTCTTCTTGACAGTGCTGAATTATGAGTTCTGAAACTTGCTTGTAGTGTTTATTAATTTCAAACGCTGCTTCCATATTCTTGGGGAATCGCAGTTTATACTAGGTTGGTGTTTCTGATTTTAAAACTAAATTCGGAACTTGTATCAGGCTAGTCAAATACGTTGAATTGTAAGCATACTATGGTGCTAATTTAAAAGCAAGTAAAGTTTCAGGGTCCTTGTATCTTAAAATTGCCATACCATTGATGCAAAGGACATTTTCTTGCATTGGCATTGTTTACATATTTTCAGTTTATTAGACTTCAAACTATAATTTTTGCTTTTCAGCCCCTTATTCAACCAGTGTGGTCATACATCTCTATAAGCTGACCTTAGATGATCCCATGTAGGGCTAAGTACTAGGTTCCACATTTCCAGAGACTCAACAGTTTCTCTGAAAATTGAAAGCCATGAGAGACATCAGATTTCAGAGACTGTAGAAAAGGGTGTTACAATGCAATGAAGGGGAATAACCCCTTAGAAAGAGTGGGAATAGTCCTTTGTTTGAGCAGCCCAAAAAGAAGTGTCAAGGCTAAACATTACACTGGTCGGAGCTTAAAAATAGTCTATATGATTGTCAACTTTAGTTCTAAAACAGAGGGAATAAATTGTTAAAAACTCAAGTTGTTTTGCGGACTTTCTTGAGCATTTACCGTACATTTTACTTTAGTTGAGCTGTGAACTTCACTGGTGTTTTGTCATCTTCGAAGTAAGGTAAGCCTACCTTTTTGATTGCATCGTTTAAGAATTACCAGAACAATGCTTTCTGAAGAGGATCTTTCATGTAGCAATTAAACACTGGGTAATTTAAAACAAACTGTGAATGGCATTTTTGAGCACTTCAAAAATTGTTTCTGATGTAGGGCTGGATTTGTTTAAAGAAACGCCAAATAAAATGCCTCTTTTATAGGAAGATCTTAATATTTACTTCAATAAAAATTGAACATTTGTCTCTTGCAATGAGTGATCATCCCCCACTCATTAGCTCCATGGTTTATTACTTTTAGTAAGCACCAACTAGTTTAATTTAGCAATCTTTAGGTTAGAGCTGCCACATAAATGGTTTTATCATGCAAAACGTTCTGTTCCACAAACAATCTGTCTTGAATCTCACTGGTTCTAGTCAGTGGTGGGCTTATTTCTGTTGAATCCAACAGATAGCGAAGACTTTACTTCCTCAGACAGCCTAGCATTTTGGTGCACACAGATTGTGACAGAATAACAAACCGTTAGCCTAATAAATAGTCTTAACAGGTTGTCTGCAGTTCTGACTGATCTGGCATTTGCAGTACATTCACTTTAGCTATAAAGTGATCTCCATCGCTATTATAGTGGCCAGGACTAGTGTGACTTTAGAGCTCTGTGCTTGCTTCCAGACCAGACACTATTTCACTGTGAATCTACAAAACTGTGAAGTGATCCTCTATACTATATATTTTTTTATTGGCAGTCCCATTGAGTTACTATATAGCTAGATTTACGTTAGTCCATCTCCGTTTGGTTTGTACGGCAAAACAAGGTTGTTTAAAATAGCGAATGGAAGGTTGATTGTGTCATAGAATGAAAACCATAATGGGATGAAAGGATCCCCGGATAACCAAAAACCTCTTTAAAGGGTTTAAAATGCCTGGGAAACAGAATTTTTGTTTTGCTCTCCTATATGCTTCTTTAGACTACTCAATTTAAGGGATTTTTATATGATTGTATTAGCATATATTGAATATTTTGTAAACATAATGCCTTTATTGAAATGTTAACGTCTAGACCGAATGAAAATGTATCCGCCTGAAAAAGTAAAAACCAAGGGAAGCACAAATTATGTTAACTTGTCTGACAAAGGGTTTAGGCAATAGCACTTAAATTGACTCTCTACACATTTCCATTTACTTTAAGAGGAAGAAGTTCAGGAAAGCTAGCTAATGTGGGTCTTCCTGAGGCACTGATTACCAGTATTCTTTTTGCTTTTAACAAATATAAAAACTGCTTCTGTTCATTTATTACCAATATCCCATGTTGACTAAAGGTAGCACAAAAAATGTAACTTGCCCATGAAACACATGCTTTTCAAGTCATACCATTGGTTTCTAATACTTGATGGTCTATATACCTGCACAGAGCTGTCCATGCGAATTGCTTGCACTGCTGTCGCTGACAAATGTGTAAACCTTATAGCTGGGTTAAGGAGCTTCTATTGGCTGCCAAAGCAGTCACAATAAACCAGCAATAAGCTTTTCTAGGTGGAGCTTAACCATGCGGCTTAAGAAATATTCATTATTTGAAATCTATTTTGATAATTGATACATTCTGATTTGAACTGTAATTTTTTATCTTATCAACCTATTGAGTAACTGATATTCTATTTATACAGTGGTTACCCCAATTGTAAACTTATCAGGGTTTTTCAATTTTACTGTACAAGAGCTTTTGTATGGCTTATAAAGTTTTTAACATTTGTAGGCTTGTACAATAAAACCTACAAAAAGCAGATGAAATCTAAACTGCTAGCGATATTCGCACACAGATTTTTAAATCTACAAGAAAATCTAGACTTTATCATTTCAATGTTTTTGTTTGAATACCAGTATGCATGCCAAATGTCTTTATCAATGATTTGTAAAATACATATTGACTGGAACCTTTTTGTACAACACTCCCAATAAATGTTTTGACTTTTATCTAACTCAAGCATTTGTCTTTATATTGATTATTTTATTTTACTGTATTTTTTAAAGTTTTCAGAGAGAGTATAGCAGAGTTCTGCAGCATTCAAAAGTGATGACTTAATGGATTAAATATCATGTCTATAGACCAAATTTAATCACAAATGCCTGCTGCACTTTATTGCCAATCTAAAATTGTGCATGGATGGTCCCACTTTAGGTTAAGAGGTTTGTGTTTGCTATCCAGGGTTAGAGAATACGCTTTCATGTCACACCACAAATAGAACTACCATCGTAATGAACAAATTGAAGTAGAATGCAACTATCAAGGTACATGTTTGTAAGTTCCTAGTCTTCCTCATGTCTGCGCACAGTCGTGAACCACAACACCTAGATGAAGAGCTTAAAAAGCTTACAGAAACTCACATGGCAAGCACCTAATCCCCAAAGCACTTGCTTACTTTCATATGTTCTCAGAATTAAGATCAACACTCCACATACACATCTTTGGACACCAAAGAGAAAACTAAAACCATTATAATTTACATCACTCAAACATTCACCAAATATGCCTATAAAACACAATCAAAGAATATGAACAAAAAATGGCATGTGCGTAAAAAGCAGACACCAATTCTAAATTATGAAATTATCCATCATATCACAGAATATAAGGTAGATTTCCCATGTTATACCTCACATAAACACATTAGGAATGAACAGATCTGAAAGAGACACGTTAGTAACAGATTCCTTACCTTAGAATATCCCCAGGCGTCAGGCTGGATCCGGAAAGTTTTTGCGTAGCAGTACCCTTGCGCGTCGGTAGGCGGCGTCGTGCGGCTCCGCGTCCGTCGTCTGCGTCGTGATCGCCGGGATGACGTAGCGGGCAGTACTTAGACGCCGCCCCTGCGCGCTGACGTCAGTTCTTCTTTTCCGCGCCAGTAAGCGCAGATCCGGGAAGAGCAGTGCCCTAGTCAATTTTTGACTAACTTTTTTGTGAATTTTTTCACTGTTTCTTTTTGAGTCTTTATCGACTCCTAGGTGTCGTAGGGATGCCCGGCTTCAAGCCATGCGATGCCTGTGGTCGAATGATGTCGATCACAGACCCGCATCTAGAGTGTCTCTTCTGTCTCGGCCGAGACCACGACACGAAGTCGTGCCCTGACTACCGGAAACTTCACCCAAAGGCTTTGCGAGAGCAGTCTCGAAAGCTACTCGAGGTCCGGCAGTCGGCTCCGCGCCACACCAAGCCCCGGGCCCGGGAGAGGTCGAGGGGCCGGTCGCGGAGTCCAAGTCTTCGCGCTCCTCGGGTAAGTCGAAGCACAAAAAGTCTAAGAAGCGTCATCGCTCTAAGACTTCGCCTCGCCGGTCTCGCGACTTGGCTGAGGCCCCAGTCGGCACCGTCCCCGCAGCCCCGGACATGCCTATAGAGCCGCCCCCGCATTACCCGTCCTTTCCGGGTTCGGGGGCGACTCCGGCCGAAATACAGAAATTCCTGTAGGCCATGGCCCGCCTCTTCGGGCCTCAAGGTCCCTCCGGTGCGCCTTCGGGCCCTGATGGGGTTGCCCCGGCGTCGCCGCCGACTCCGGTCCCAGCGCCGCCTGTCCCACCAGCCTTCATCCCGGCCTCGGCTCCGGCCTCGATCCCGGCTCCGGTGGTACCGCAACCCCCATCGACGCTGGTTGACCTAACCATGCCGACGCCGATGTCCCCGGTGCCGTTCCTGATGCCGTCCGGGGCTCCGGACGGCGTCGGTCCCCGGCTCTCTCCGGCTCCGGACATGGAGCCGGACCGACGTCGCTCGACGCCGGCTCCGGCGCCGGTGAGACCTTGGATCCCAAATGTCCCTCCTCCTCCATATTTTGAACCTGAGGAGGACCAAGAGAGCTGGGAGGGGTCTGAGGACCCTCTCACACAACAGTGTGAGTATGATCCGGACTGGGCTGAGGAACTTGGGGATGCCAGTGGTCTAGACACCTCCCCTGACACTGGCATGCTGTCTCCTCCCGTGGCTACGGAGGAGGGAGCTAATTTTGCAACGGTGTTGCGTAGAGCAGCTGGAGCCTTACATCTCCAATTGCCTACTGTGGCTGTCAGGACTAATCTCCTGACAAAAGTGCTTCAGCCGGCAGCTTCCTCTTCGGAGACTGTGCTGCCGTTTAATGATGCACTCACTGACGTTCTTTTGGGTGCCTGGTCCAAGCCCACCACAGGGGCTCCTGTGGATAGGAACGTGGCCCGACGCCATCGCCCTGCTCCGGGCGACCCCTTGTTTCTCTCCCAACATCCCACCCCCGAGAGCTTGGTTGTCCAAGCCTCTGCCTCCCAAACCGCCTTCCCTACTGCCCCTCCGGATAGGGAATCCAAACACCTGGACCAATTTGGGAAGAAGGCGTTTCTTCCTCCAGTGCTGGCTTGCGGTACGTCAACACCGCTGGCCTTTTGGGCTGATATATCCACTCCCTGTGGGATTCGGTGGCGGCTGTTTTGCCGCAGTGTTCTGAGGAGGTCCAGACACTGCTTACCCGCGCCATTGCTGAAGGGCGAGATGCGGCTAAATACACCATACGATGTGGCCTTGATACCGCCGACTCGCTGGGCAGATCGCTTGCAACGACGGTGGCGCTACGTCGCATCGCCTGGCTGAGAACAACTGGTTTCTCGGGTGATGTCCAGAATACACTCATGGACATGCCCTTTGATGGAGTCGGTCTTTTTGGTTCAAAGGCAGACCATGCGCTGGAGCGTTTTAAGGACTCAAGGGCTACTGCCAAGTCCCTGGGCCTTTCTGTTGTACGCCCTCCGCTAACCTCTGCTTTTCACCCCTTTCGTGGCCACGGAAGGGGCGCCCAGTCACGTCAGCTGCCCAGCCACCGGCCCGCGCAGCAAGCGTCTTCGCGTGGCTGAGGACGTGGATACCGCCGTGGCGGTTCGGGCAACCAGCGTGCGGGTCAGGCCACTACCTCCAACCCGTCCACGGCCTCCAAGCCCTCCTAGTCCTTCCTTTCAGGTGCACAGCACGCCAGTAGGGGGCAGGGTCCGCCATCACCTTCACCACTGGCGTCCCATCACCTCGGACAGGTGGGTCTTGGACATTCTCCGAAGGGGCTACTCCCTCCTCTTCGAGACCAACCCCCCCCCCCCCAGCCATGCCACCTCAATTCCACCGCATGTCAGGGGATCACTTGGTGCTTCTGCAGAAGGAAATTACGACCCTCTTGGCCAAGAGGGCCATCGAGCATGTTCCGACCCCCAGAAGTAGGACGTGGTTGCTACTCCCACTACTTTCTGGTGCCCAAAAAGGACAAGGAGGACATGCATCCTATCTTGGACCTCCGGAACGTCAATCGCTTCCTCCGGAAGGAGAAGTTCAAGATGCTCACCCTAGCTCAGGTCTTGACTGCCCTCGACCCTGGAGACTGGTTGGTAGCGTTGGACTTGCAGGACACTTATTTTCACATCCCCGTCCTGCCGGCCCACCGGCGTTACCTGCGGTTCACGGTAGGCCTCGAGCATTTTCAGTTCACCGTGCTCCCCTTTGGCCTTACAAGTGCCCCTCGGGTGTTCGCGAAAGTGATGGCGGTGGTCGCAGCTCATTTGCGCCGGGCAGGGGTTCCAGTCTTCCCCTACCTCGACGACTGGCTGCTGAAGGCGGGCTCGTCCCAGGCAGTCGTCTCCCACCTCCAGACTACGGCCGAACTCCTGCACTCGCTGGGGTTCTCCATCAATGTGCCGAAGTCTCATCTGATTCCTTCTCCACAGCTCCTTTTCATCGAAGCAGTTCTGGACACGACGCAGTTTCGGGCCTCTCCTCCCGAACGGCGAGTCCGGGATATTCAGGCTATGATTCCGATCTTTCAGCCTTTATCCTGGGTTTCGGTACGGTTGACCCTGAGGCTGCTGGGCCTCATGGCCTCCTGCATCCTGCTGGTCAATCATGCCAGATGGCATATGCGGGCTCTGCAGTGGGACCTGAAGTTCCAGTGGGCCCAGCACCAGGGCAACCTGTCCGATCACGTCCAGATCTCGGAGAGGACTGCAAAACAATTGCAGTGGTGGCTCTCGAACCGGCAATGGGTCATGGGCAGATCCTTCTCCCTTCCCCAGCCAGAGCACACAGTTGTGACGGACGCGTCCCTTCTGGGATGGGGCGGTCACATGGGAGAGGCGGAGATCAGAGGCCTCTGGTCTCCGGCGGAGTCCCGGCTCCATATCAACCTTCTGGAGCTCCGGGCGATCCGACTTGCACTCAAGGCATTCCTTCCCTCTGTCAAAGGGAAGGTAGTGCAGGTGTTCAGACAACACCACCGCCATGTGGTACTGCAACAAACAAGGCGGGGTGGGGTGGTGGACCCTCTGTCAGGAGGCTTTGTGCCTCTGGACATGGCTGGAACATCAGGGCATGTTCCTGATGGTTCAACACCTGGCAGGTTCCCTGAACGCCAGGGCGGACGAACTCAGCCGCAGGTGCATGATGATTCGCCACCGAAGAGAACGCGCAATGTCATCAGTTCTGCGCGTTGGAATTTCCAAGGCAGCACTCGCTCGGCGACGCTTTTCGTCGCGAGTGGAGTTGCGGTCTGTTGTACGCCTTTCCGCCTATACCACTTCTACCCAGAGTGTTGAAGATTCGGCACGACCGGGCCCAAGTCATCCTTGTGGCTCCGGCCTGGGCTCGAAGAGTTTGGTATCCCGAGCTACTCGGTATGAGCGTAGATCCCCCGATCCGTCTGCCTCTTCGGGAGGTTCTTCTGTCGCAGCAGCAGGGGACGGTCCTCCACCCGAACCTGTCCAGCCTCCACCTGCTTGCGTGGAGATTGAGCGGCGGCAGTTGTTTCCTTTCGACTTGCCTCCCGAAGTTTGTGATGTGATTCTGGCAGCCAGGCGTCCCTCCACTAGGTGGTATACGCCTGCAGGTGGAACAAGTTTGTGGCATGGTGCACAGCAAAGGCTGTGAATCCCCTTTCTGCCCCTCTTTCTGAGGTTCTTCTGTTCCTTCTTTCCCTGGCCCAACAGGGTTCTACCCTGGGTACCATCAAGGGCTATCTTTGTGCCATCTCTGCCTTCCTCAGGCTTCCTGATCAGCCCTCCCTTTTCAAGTCCCCTGTTGTTAACAGGTTTCTAAAAGGCATTACACACCTCTTCCCTCCTGTTCCGTTTGTGATGCCTCAGTGGGACTTGAACTTGGTTCTTACCTTTCTTATGTGCGCTCCCTTTGAGCCTCTACATAACTGTCCTCTTCGTCTTCTGACTCTGAGGACAGCCTTTCTGGTGGCCATCACCTCCGCTCGGCGGGTGAGTGAGCTCCAGGCTCTATCATGTAAACCTCCCTTTCTGTCTGTCCATCCAGACAAGGTTGTTCTTAGGACGCGTCCGTCCTTCTTGCCAAAGGTGGTTACTGCCTTCCACATTGGGCAGACCATCACTTTGCCCACCTTCTTTCCGCATCCTTCCAGAGAGGAAGAGAGGCTCCACCGTCTGGACCCAAAACGTGCGCTTTCCTTTTATATCGACCGCACACAACACTTCCGGGTGGATGACCAGCTCTTTGTTGGCTACGTGGGCGCCAAAAAAGGTCAGGCGGTGCACAAGCGAACCATCTCCCGCTGGGTAACCTTGTGTATCAAAGCCTGCTATTCTTTGGCTAAGAAGGAGCCTCCTGTTGGGCTGCGTGCCCATTCCACCAGGGCAACGGCTGCTACCACGGCTTTAGGCCGCGGTGTTCCGCTGCAGGATATCTGTCAGGCAGCTACGTGGGCCTCGCTGCACACATTTACAAAGCATTACTGCCTTGACAGTCAGGTCCGGAGGGACGGCTTCTTTGGCCGTTCTGTCCTCCGGGACTTCCTTGTCTGATCTTTGTTCGCAGACCCACCACCGGGGTTGGTATTGCTGGGGTATCTATTCTAAGGTAAGGAATCTGTCACTAACGTGTCTCTTTCAGATGCACAAGTTACTAACTTGTGTAACGATATATCTGTAAGAGACAGTAGTTAGTGACAGATTCCTTACCGCCCCACCCATCCTCCCCGTTCTGCGAACTGATTTCTAGGGTTAAGGACATCCCTTTCAGGGCCCTAGTATTTTTCAGACACCTATGTCAGCTTCTTGCATGGCTCTGCGTTCCTGGCGCGGAAAGTCGTGTACAGAACTGACGTCAGCGCGCAGGGGCGGCATCTAAGTACTGCCCGCGACGTCATCCCGGCGATGCCGACGACGGATGCGGAGCCGCACGACGACGCCTACCGACGCGCAAGGGTACTGCTACGCAAAAACTTTCCGGATCCAGCCTGACGCCTGGGGATATTCTAAGGTAAGGAATCTGTCACTAACTACTGTCTCTTACAGATATATCGTTACACAAGTTAGTAACTTGTGCTTTAATACCCCCATGAATACTCTGCTTGGATATACTCCACCTTGTTGAATCTAGCATAAATGCAAACTTCTTAGAACATTTTCTAGCTACAATTTTTTTACATAGCATTTTTCCAAAACACACCAATTATGCTGAAAATAACTTTGCAATAAGACTTTACAGAGCAAAATAAACTTGTTTCAGGAGGCAACCAGCTCGATCTGTTTCTTTTCCAACTTGATCTCTTTCCCTTTAATTTTGGTAAGATCTTGTTGCACTCCTTTTTCTCCTCATTGCCCCTTTTGCATTAGAAAACCACTTCACACGTTCAGGTAGAACAGAGTGACTTCGTGTAGTTACAGGTTGCATACAAGATTGTAATAGTTGGGAAATATTAAACCACACCAAGAACTATTGATGTTTCCTGCTCTGCTTCTAGGTCCAATCTGACCCATCCAATAGACATGCAGTGCACCAGAACATGAAGGTTGTGCAGAGGCCACCTAGGATACTGTGACTGTATACCATTTCACTTCTGCTCCTATCTTTCTTCTCTTGATTGTTACACGCTTTCAACCCATCCACCTTACCTCCTTCCCAATCATGTAATTACACACCTCAACCTATTTCACTCAGTGATTTTACTGGAGTTCACTTCAAACTCCTCAGTCATAACTAGCAAAAGAAAACCTTAAGTGCTGAAATTACCAAAGCTTAGATCAAGTACTACATTAAAGTCTACAATCTTCTGTTAGGCTCTGTAAATTGCATGCTTTTAGTCACTGAGCATACACCAAGCAATGATGCCAGCTCTATATAAGTCCATATCTGCTTGCTGCAAAACATTTTTGACAAATCTCACGAAAAGGAAGACTGGAAGAGTGGCTGTTGTCCACAAAAGAATGCTCCCTAAAAAAATCAATTGTAAATTGTAGGCTTCACAAAATTCCCACATAACCTTAACTCTTAATAGACCCTCTTGGGTCATATAAAAAAACATCCCTGTTTCTGCATAACGGGAATACCTGGTTTGTCTTACAACATCTCCAAGTTTGGCAAATCCTAATTCCTAGTCACTATCATATAGGGTTACGCACTCCAAGGTATTCAGAAAGTATAAATGGTAGTTCGATTTAGAGCGTGCAGGAGGGTACACTCTGATCCTTGAGTGTAGAAAACTTAAACTGAAATGTGTTCCCCCGCTGGGGTTCGTCCCCTTCCGCACTGCCAGGTGCCCCTCTACACGGAGAGTTCTTTAATCATAAATAAATCCCAATCACGTTCGTGTGCTCTTTAGCGGTTACTGAAAAAGTTTTTCCCCTGATGAAGGGCTTCTTATAGCCCGAAATGCATTGGGACGGGACGAAATAACATGAGATCGAAAGTTATTTGTGATGAACAAAGAATGAATCAAAGATTCTGAACAAAAGTGGTATCTTGCACTAAAGACTACTGATTCAATGAATTAAAAGCAAATTTCACAATGATTAAATTTTGGGATTTATTTATGATTAAAGAACCCTCAGTGTAGAGGGGCACCTGGCAGTGCGCAAGGGGGCGACCCCCTGCGGGGGAACGCATATTTCAGTTTAAATCCTAATTCCTCCCTTGTGCTCTGGAGTGCTCTATTGTAGTGTCTCACCCAGACATTCCTCTGCTTTTGACAACAACTAGGCTAAGCATGTAGGCAGTGGGCCCCATGCTTTGAGCACTGCACCCTGGGCAAGACTATTCTACCTCCACGCACCTGAAGACCCTCATGGAGTGGGAGGGAAAGTTATTTTTGGGTAAGGCCCATATGTAGACTCCTAAGTGGATTCACTCCTGAAGGTAAGTGCCCTTCAAGGGAACATTCTGTTAACTGTTCCACAAAAAATATATAGTGCATAAAAAGAAGTCTTGCTGAAGGAGGCAGTTCCACACCTGTGTCCATAGTGTAAATGTAAAAATGTAAATCCGTATTTGTAAAGTGCGAACTACTCACCCTTACGGGTCTCAAGGACCTGGGGGCCGTTGTGGAAATTAAGTGAGCTATTGCGGTGCTGAGCTGCCGCCGGGGATCGAACCGTGAGCCCTGTGCTCCGAAGTCAGCTTCCCTGGCCGCTCCACCACACTTCTCCACTATAGTGTTGATGCATTTTCCCAATGCAGGCTCTTCCTCAACATTGGGTGATATTTGGTGCCTAAAAATAGGGGCTAGAGTTGAAGTCTAATTGAGTAGTGTTGTGTTGACTGATCCCTCAGGCACATTTTTTGTGCTGATTTCGATGTGAACCACAGAGCCAACTCTGGTGCTAACCAATGAGTTGAAGGTGAAATGTTTCATCTGTGGCAAAGGAGCAGATCTAGGGTAGGTAATTTTTACCAATGAAACCTATTGTGAACACATCCACAGGGCCCAAAGGTTTGCCTACGTGGAGATTTTCTGTTCAGTCGGGTGCCTTGACTATGTTGCATGAGGATTATAGGCCACAGATGATAGATAACTCTGAAGCTGATCAGATTGTGCCATCTTTTAGTATGGATACTGGCATGTACTTGGACTTACAAAATGCCAGTGGCCTTGATTTTTCACCTAAACCGAGTGTTATACGGACTGACCCTGCTTCAGAGTAAGTTTGGTTTATAACCATCCTTTTATGCATCCAACCTAAGAGAAGGAATGGCTGCATAGACTGAACTCAAGACGGAGAGTGTCCAAATACATCGGCCACTCATGCCAGGACAGATTTGAGGACAAGCATTTTATGGTCTTCGCTGAAACTAAAGTTGCCAGACCATGACAAAACAAACCATAGTCGTTGGTGTCACAGATGCTTTAAGCTATGGGCTAATTGGCAATTGCCCCGGGCCCCCACCTTTCAAGGGCCCCTGTGAAAGCGAAATTTTTCTGTAGCTTCCTTTTAATTCTCTTATCTCAACAGCTTAATGTATAAGTACATATTGTTTAGTATCATAGGGTTTGAATAAGTATAAAATGGGTAATACAACTCAAAGTTGATCTGATCAGGGCCCCAAAAATATTCCTTACCTGGGGTTCTCAAACTCCTTAAGATGAGATTGGTTTGTATAACCCTAAGAAATATCCTCTGGAGGGCATTCATGCTCATTCCACCAGGGCATAGTAGGCTCTACCTGCTCTTTCTAGATGCACACTGGTTCCTGACATCTACCAGGCAGCTGCATGACCAAACTTGAAACCTTTTGCCAGGCTCTACTCCCGCATGTACAGACTAGAGCTTTGCACTAGCTTTCCTTCTTGAATTCTTTGGTTAACTAGCAGAACACAGACAATTCACAGGCAGATGTTGTTTTGGGGCTTGTTCATAAAGTGCAAAATCTGGTGGATACATAATCTTCCTACAAATTCCTCAATACATTCACGCTTGCCTCTTGAGCTAGTGCCCCCAACGTATGCAAGCATGCTATGTGATGTATTTGTTACAGCTCTTGGTTGCTTTCTCCATACCATGATGAGGCATGGAAAAAATAGCAGAAACTGATACCAGCATGCCTCCTCTCCTGCCTGATGCCGCCATGCCTCCACTCCTGTGACGTCACATCTGGAGGGGGAAGTGGTGCCTTGTGCTGTGTTGCCACACATATGGCACGAGAGCCATTCTGAAGCCTGGAAGGGAGTATTAATGAGGTGATGAATCTACAGGAGTATTCTGTCTCCCAAAAATATTGTCGGATGTAATGTTTTCTATACTTGACTATCTGAAGAATTTTGTCACAACCACTGAGAAGAATTTAAGCATGGAGTACCTATTACTTTCCAAAGTTAAACCCCTAAAAATATGATTCTTGCAAACATGCCAATCCCATTTTGGCCAGATTTGTTTACTCTAGATTGCAGCTCGACTTTCTTGTTTGTGCCAGATCTTTAGGGTTTGGTGTTGACCATAAACTGCAACTTCACACCCACGTAAGCAACATGTTAAAGCACTGACATTGTCCACTGAGTCCCAAAGTATAGAATACCCCATCTTCTTTCACTGACCACTTAATTTTTCAGCCTCAACAGCAAAAGTACCACTGAACCAGATGACAAAAATAACCTTAATTTGGTACCTAGTGTGTGGAATTGTATGTTTCAGATCAAAGTCCTCTTGAGTGGCACCTTCGCCTCCTGAACTTCGCTCAGAAACCTGACATAAAGAATTTCAAATCTTTTGATGTATGAGGCATAGTATGTGAATCTGGAACAGATCCATGCTGCCAAAAGATAATCAAGGCTATTGGAACTACCATGGCTTCTAACATGTTAATAGCCAGGCTCTCTTTCTGCAGCAAAGTTAATTGGACAGTGAAGTGGTTCATGTGAGCTTCCCATCCAGAGGTGTTTCAGGTGGGAGCAGGTAGTCTGTCACTGACAGTCTGCCAGACTCTAAATTGGGTAGGCAGACCTTCAGTATGGCAGAAAGCGTGCTCCGTCGATTTTTTGATAAAAAAATCATAGACCCAAAACACGTATGACGCTTAATCACATCCCTCTTCAAATGGAAGAGGTAAAGGTACTGCTTGGTGCCATTGTCATGAGACCTTATTGGGCCCACTGTGGTTCTCCATTTTAACCTTTTATTTTATACACTAGCAATATTGTGTTGCTTGCACTATATTTTGAGAAGATGCTGCACATCTTGCTTGTTTTTAAAAAGCTTTTCTCGCTATATATTATCAGTACACTCCGGTCAAAGCTAGTAACACAGAATAGGATATCCTGGTGCTTGCGTTGCCTGTTTGAGACCGGTTCTAACATCTCGACATACCATTGCATCAGAGCGGTAGCTCTAACAGTGTGATTTTTATTATATAAACTGTGCAGTTCCCTTTTATGGGTCACAGAAGCACTCCGGTCACGACTGTCCTGGAACGAATCCTGTGTTCGAAATGCAGCTCTGCTGACGCTGATCCTTCATCCTGCAGAGAAGGATCCTCCATGCCAATGCAGGCTGGTTCCCTGGCCAAGTTATCCAGGAATTGGGGCTCAGGCCAACCTTGGAGATCGGCAAGAGGGCACACCCACTAATCTCTTAGATAGGTAGAGATATATAGAAATCAGACTGTCATGGTTGAACTGTTTATTTTCACAATGTTCATAATGCTGGTACATTGCTTTGGTTCATCTGCCTAATCGCAGCTAATTCTTTCTATGCAGGACTATGATCCTTTCAATAAATGTATTGAAAACTTTATTTCTATCTCTCTTGTGTTTACTATGGGTATGTATAAGTAAGCAACAAGGGGTAAGATCTGTTTCCACAATTCCCTTGGGGATCAGTGTCCTGTTCAAGGTTGCCAAAATCACATGCCACCCCAGGAAGGTTAAGGGTTTGTGTGAGGCACTGTGAGCTAGCTAGGAATTGGCCTGACAGTCTCTGATGGTGTCTCTGGACTCAGTCCATACATTCTGAAGTTCTGTCCTAATATGTAGCCCTACCTTTTTAGTGGGAATTGTTTATAGGTCAGTTTAACAGGTGATCTGAGTACTCCTTGTGTGTGCCCAAGGTCCATTATTCACCTTTAAACTGAGACGTCCATGGTGTTAGGTGTTTCCTATAATGCTGCTGAGGATTCATCCCTATTTTTGTCTGAGGAATGTTCCAGCTTGAACATTCAAAGGGATACCCCACCATAGTAACGCCCTCTCTGAATTCCATTTACTACCATGGCGAATGTAATTAATATCCCTGCGAATTGTAGACCTGCTGTCCCAATGGGGCAGAGATGTTACCTTCGTGGTGAGGTTCACAAAGCTTATCAGACTGAAGTACTTTACTCATGGGTCACTTTTCCAGCAGTAGATGCTAATACACAAACATTTCACACGTACACCCTACCACATGTATTACAAAACATCTGACTGGGTCCCTTCAACTATGACTGGGCTACATGACCAGTACTAGCCCGGCTACACACTGTATCCTAATATACAACAATTAAATGTGGGCGATTTACACCAACTATAGAATGATCTAGTTAGACTATATAGATGTTTAACACAGTTTGTTATGCGCACAATAACAACTGCCCCAGCGAGGACTGTTCCTGCTTGCCAGCCACAGTTAGCTGTGCTTGCAATTAGTCCTGTAACTATGAATGCTATGATGGGCAAGATTCCCACCAGACGGTAGGAAATTCCATTCTGGATTGCACAAAAAATAAATCGGCCTGAAGCTGTGTGTTCCCCATACGTGGACCCCAGGATAAACATAGTGAGAATTATATGTGCTTGCCACTTGGGATGGTTTCCCCCAATTGACTGTGCCTCTTGGGGTAGTCTTCGCTACAATCTATACCATAACTCATGCTACACCATCATTTGCTGTTTTGCCTGAAGTGCTAAAACAGATTCAAAACGAATTTGCACTGGATTTGGAGATGAAATTAATTGGCAATTTTGCTACAGTATCCTCAATCATATTAAGCCATATTAAAGGGGAAGCAGCAGCACTTACGAAATGCCAACGCCTTGCACAAGTTGCTGTAGGAGCCCAGGAGCGCGAGTTAACAAATTATTGTGGACACCTATACATCTATAGGTTGAGATAATTTTGGGGCCAGATTCAATACGCTTCTAACATCACAGCTTAAAGGTAGTTCTGAAAAGGACCAGTGATGCAATAAAACAGCCTGATGGGTATTAGTACACTGATAAATGCCCTTCTCACTCCTTTCAGGACTCATCGGACAAACTATAAGAAGGGGTGGGGTGGTGGTGATCAGAGCGCAGACAAAAGTGTGAAACTGAAAAAGGACTCAATGCTCGTCTGACATCATCATATAGAAGGGAAGAGAAACTTCCACAGCAAAAACCCAATTTAAAAATAAGGTGGTTGCCGGTATTTTGGCTACATATGCCACACATTGAGAACTCTCCTTCAGAAAAAGACTTGGGGATTGACTGCTAGACAGCGTGCCAGAGGTCACAATTTCACCAGAATCTTCAAGAGTTTCTGGATGCGAAAGCATCTAACGTCTTCAGGCACCAAAATTATGGAATATTTTACCTGTGCATATTGGTGCCCTGGAGTCTTTCTACCTGTTCTGCAAGCCACTTAAAACCTGGCTCTTTTCTCTTCTGTGAGTGTAGTTCCTTGGTCTCCTTTCGGTTGTTTCCTTACATGCACCAACACGGACACCATCGGGTTTAGTGCACTTTACAAATCTCATTCCATTGAAGTCAAAACCCCCAGATCAGTACGCCAGCCCTCCAGATAGATTTTATAAATTAAACATACAGATTGAGGGTGACATAATGTGGACCATTAGGGTACTATTCTGGGAAAATGTAACAGTTATGACATTCTCTTAGCGGAGGTCGATTGGCCACTGGATTTTGTAAGAACAGCACCACAAGGAGAGGAGGTAATTTTACAGTCTTTCTCGGTTCTTGTCCCCAAAGACGTTAAACAATCATATGCCACAGAATGGGCTCTTGCACAAACCCCAGCATTATACCGCAAAGGTGTTGGCCGGGATAAGAACTCTCCATGTCACATTATACCCATAAGGTGCAGCCCACAAGTGCAACCACAGTACCCAATTAAACATGAAGAGAAGGCTCCTTCTAGAGTACCAGGGAATAGTTGAATCCTGTGTATCCCCTATGAATAATACCTTATTTCTGGTAGTTACACCAGATCATTCATATGGCATAGTCTTAGACTACAGACACGATCATACACGCACATTTGCAATAAAAAATTCGCACAGTTCCGCATTAATGAACACATGGTCCGTAAGAAATACAAAACAACCATGGCTATTTCCAATTTCTTTTTCTGACAGAAAGTAGTGCTGGAAAGCAGAGATCTAACAGCGTTTTCTGTGCTGGGTTCACAATGACGCTTCGGCTCCCTCAGGATATAAGAACAGTCCCGGATTGTTTGCTGCCCAAGCAACGTCAATTCTGTGTCGGGACCAGAGGCTCAGATTATGCTTAACTCTTCCTTTAGTTTCTGCTCAGCAGCCTTATCAACATAAAATACAAAAGACTACAAATCTCATGAGTCTTTGTACTAGAAGCAACAGCAACAATCATAGAGGCAGTCCCATATAAACAATAGCAAGCAACAGCACTTCCTCTTTCTTCGCTGCTCAGAAGCCAGTTAAGTGCCTTTCCTTGAGATTGTTTACTACTTCTGTCTGTATGCGTATATACTTTGCCTACTGTGTTGGGGGTTATTATTGGGGTCAGATTAGCACATTCGTGCTCTCCGCGGTCTTGCAGGATTCCGCTAGACTGAGTAGCCGGTGGTTATCAAGCAGGCCGGCCCAGTCTCTACAGGAGAACTTTCACAGCAATAAACTTTTGCCCGGGACTGCCGTCAAGGCCTGGAGTGAAGCAGCGGTTGTTTTTGCTCAGACACGCCCTGCAGAACAGGTCGCAGGCTGTCTCCCTTTCTCCTCACGGAGCTGCATGAGTTCTGCACGCGTGGTGGGGCACTCGCACGTGACCTCGAGGGAGGAATACCCCTCTCGCATTCCTCACATTGTGCGCATTCCTTGGCGGCAAGTAGGGCGGCTTGAGTCTGACGCGCATTCTTTGGTGACCGCGCATCGGAGGCAGCATTGTTTCTTATTGCTCTCACTAGTACTACGGACTTTATTAGTCCCTACCTGCTCCAGAATGCGGTTAGTCCGCAGAGTTTTTTTCTCTAGACACACGAGGCTCTCGCAAGAACCGAGTTCACATAAACCTCACCAACAAATGAGCCTTGGCTAATTCAAGGGATTTTGGTGTTTTTCCCCCTGTTTGGTGCTCAATACCTCCCAACCTTTACACAATCTGATCATGGCAGGTGAATTTACCAATTGGGAGCCCGCGGATGAGGAGCATTCCCTGCTCCCTATTCACGTGGGACTTGTGGATGCGATTGATGCATCCCTAGAGAGGGCGGTCTCCTCGGCTATTAAACCCTTGAGCCGACGAACTTTTGAGCTTACGGTCAGGAGAACCGAGGTACCCTCATCAGAGGAAGGCCAGAGGGAGCCCACTTCTGGTGCAAGAGGCCCCTCCAAGGGTAAAGGCAGGAACAAAGTGTGTGCCAACTCCCCTAAGACTGCTACTTCTAGATGCTTTTGAGAGTCTGCGCCAGGCCGTTTTAAAAAGGCACCTAGATGACGACGCTCAAGAGGATTCCAGGCCGGGCGATACCCCAGACGAAGATGCTTGCCCCCACAATGAGGCAGAGGACAATGCCGGGGACGATACCGACCCAGATGGGGACTCTGATAATGAGCCAGGTCCGAGTAGACCCTGGTGCCCGGAAGGGGGGTGCCAAGAAACCCCGGCTGGATGCACCTCAAACCAACGACTTCCCAGATACATCAGGGATGCTGTATCCCGAAGAAATCTATTGCCACAGCTCCGCGGATTAGATACCGGCACCCGCAGTGGCGTCTTACGTGGCCAGGCTCATTAGGAAGCCAATGGACCAAGAGGTTCGCGGCTGCCTAAAGGCAGAATGTCCTCGGCCCGCCCTAGCGGATAAGGTGGCACACACCCCAGAGATTGATGCCAGAATGGCAATATTTATTACAAAGTTTATCAAAGACCCTAAGATGGGTGTTTGCGGTACTGCCAGGATAAGGTGTTGGACGTCCTGGGGCTGCTCACTAAGATCCTGGACATGGCGGAAGACGCCAGAGAGACTGGCCACCTGATTGATCCCGTGATTCTATCAGGTTGGGCCCAAAGAGCCCTCTGCTTCCTTAGGAGTGCAAATTGTGCATTATCAACGGAGCTTAGACGTTCCCTGTTGATAAAAATTGAGCCCAGATTCTGGGAGTTAGCCACTACGGAAGCTGGCCCGGTGGCGAATGGGGCCCCTCATCGGAGAGCCGTTCATAAAAGAACTGTCCTGGTTCGTTAACACTTTCTCTCTAGATAAGGCACAGCAATCTATCAAGAAGGTTTTCAGCCAACACATTTTTGGAGGAGCCGGAAGAGGTAGGGGGCAATCCTCCGGCTGTGCATTCAATTCCAACACCCACAGACTCCAGACATAACATTCCATGCAGTGGCAGGACCAGAAGAAGTTTGGGGGCTTCTACCCCTCGAGAGATTGCGGCAAGGGACGTGGAGGAAATGGCGTCTTCCGCAGAGCCAACAGCACACTGTGGTGCCACTGGTAAGGAATACCTCTTCTTTCCTACCAGAGGTGGGGGGAAGGCTGCAGTAGTTCAGACACAAGTGGGCAACTGTTACACAGGATCCTTGGTTACTGCAGACGGTCACCGGGTTTCACATAGAATTCCACTGACCACGCAACAACTGTCCCAACCACGGCCTCTAGTCTTCTCTCTGGAGGGAGCTCAGGTGGTAGACAGGGAGGTAGCAGACCTCCAAATAGGGGCCATCGTACCTACAATCCTTCACCCCAGAGGTTTAATCAGCAACCTCTTTCTGGTCGAAAAGAAGGACAAAGTGATCAACCTTCTGGATTTCAATCGATGGGTGGTTTACCGCCACTTCAAAATGGAGGGTGCACACCTCAGATGTCTTGCTACTGGGCGACTGGATGGTACGGCTAGACCTAAAAGACGCCTACCTGATAGTACCGGTCTTTTCCCCCCACAGATGCTTCCTTCAATTTTAGTGGAACGGTCTCATTTACGAGTTCACCTGTCTACCGTTTGGTCTCAACAGCTTGGTAAAGCACCAGGGTGCTGAGGACAGACCGGTCATGGAATGGCTCCGAGCATGGGGTTTACGCCTCATAGTCTACCTGGATAACATCCTTCTGATGCACCAGGAAAAGGAGGTGTTACTTACTCAACTTCAGATGACTCAAACCCTATTGCAAGACCTAGGGTTTATCTTGAATGACCTGAAATCGGTGTATGCAACAGCGCAAAGTATGACGTTCCTGGGGTTCACGGTGGACACCGTGCAGCAATGCCTTCGATTACCCCAACAGAAAATACGCTTGATTTGTAGGGAACTGCTCAGTACGTTGGCGTAGGAGACTTTTTCCCTGCGAAAGTTGGCTCAGATTGTCGACCTCTTATCGTCCTTGATCCAGGTGATTTTCCCCAGTCCTTTACATTACCGGGCTCTACAACGCAACATTTACATCGGGGTCTGACGTATACCCAACAGATTGCCCTCTCTCCGGAGGCTCGCTCAGAACTGCTTTGGTGGCTAGAACACATGCAAGCCTGGAACAGAAGATCCATCTTCGGCTCAGCACCAGAACTAATGATGGAGTCGGATGCCAGTGGTCTCGGCTGGGGTGCCTGTTGCTGGGACATTACCACGGGCGGACACTAGTCGGAGCACGAGGAGTCTCTTTATATCAATTGTTTGGAGCTCCTGGCTGGATCCTTCACGATTCAGAGTCTGGCGGCCAACAAAGTGTCCAGAATCATCTTGCTAAAGATCGACAATATGTCTGCAGTGAGATATACCTATCGCTTGGGGGGCACGAGATCCGGGATTCTGGCGGAGTTGGCCAAAGATTTTTTGAACTATTGCCTGAGTCACAATCTGTCTGTCACAGTGGAATATCTTCTGGGGAGTCTCAGACGGTGGACTGGCACTCCAGACATCTGCAGGACTTCAGTGCCTGGAAGTTGGATCCCTTGATCTTTCAGAGTCTCATGGCGCGTTGGGAGCCCTGTCAGGTGGACCTTTTTGCCTCGCGTCTCAATTACCTCGATTCTTAGCTGGAGACAGGATCCGCTCCCGGAAGCGACGGATGCATTCCTGCAGGACTGGCCCCCGTTCTCCATGATACCCAGGCTCACGGCAGAAAGCGGAAGTCATCTTGGTGACGCCGCTCTAGAAATCTCCAGTCTGGTTTCAGTTCTGCTGGAACTTTCTACGGATTTTCCAATCCGACTACCCCAGACTCCTCATCTGTTGACTAACTCGAGCGGCAACTTGCACCCTCTGGTTCAAGAAGGGACACACACATGGCTTGGAGAATTAAAGGTGTCATTGGGAAATCCCGGGCCTTCCGGCGGGGGCTTCGTCTCTTTTCAGGAAAGCATGGGCAGACTCTACAGTCAAACGTTACAAATCTGTGTGGCGAAAGTTGTCACTGTGTTTGCGACAGGGTTTAGATTCTGTGGGGTCAGATATAGTTCACATAGTGAATTACTTATCAGAATTGGTTGACAAGGGCCTGGCCTACCGGTCAATTAATGCTAGTCCATCTCCAATCTCGGCAGGGCATGTTCGCGTTCATGAAGTCCCAGTGGGGGAACATCCACTGGTTTGTAAATTGATGAGGGGTATTCGGTTGTTTTTTCCCCCTCGTTCAAAGTATTCTTCTTTATGGGACGTTAAAATTGTTCTCAGACTTCAATCCTGGCAGGATAATCGCTATCTTTCACGAAAGGCGCTAACGGGAAAACTATGCTTTTGTGCCTGATCTCTTGTAAACGAGTGTCAGAGGTACGAGCGCTGGAAATCTCTTCTCACATCTTTACCCGGGAAGGGGTGTCCTTTACGATTACCTAGCGGACAAAGTCTAATACCAGAGTGGTTCATTATCCGGCGTTTCCAGATCACCCAAACTTATGTGCGGCACGTTGTCTCAGGGCGTATGAGTCCATGAATGAAGAATATCGCCCTCCTGGTACCGCGCAACTTTTTCTGTCATTAAAGAAACCTTTCAAACTGGTCTCGTCCACTACGATTGCCCGATGGGTGAGATGGATACTGCAGGAAGCAGGGGTAGATACGTCGACCTTTGGAGCACACTCCACCAGGGGTGCCATGGCTTCGAAAGCTTTCTCATTAGGGAGTCGTCTAGAGGACATCCTTAGAGCAGCGGATTGGTCCTCGGACTCCACTTTTAAGGCCTATTTCAAGCCAATCTCGAGCATGGCCTTGCTAGTGGTCGATCAGCTTTGAACTAGCATAATCTGAGCCTCTGGTCCTGACAGATTTTACAAAATTTCCTAAATGTCGTGAAGGAAAGTTTAAATTCTGTTAAGGAGGCGGAGGCGAGGATTATCCCCCCACAAGTGGTCAAACATGTTTACTGGTACCCTTCCAGGATGTACACGACTTCGGCTGTTGGATAAGTATAATTGCCTTACGAAAGTTAATCATGCCTTTTTTCTGACACTTACCGGTGTACATTGATGCATCTATGAGTTGTTTGATATGTTTCTTAGCAGTGTTTCACTAAAGTGTATTCTTGTCTTGTATGAATTGTGGATTGACATCTTAATTGATGTCCATTTTACCTGATGCTGGTTACCCTTTGTTCTTCGCAGGGCCGGATCAGAAAACATCTGTTTCGCCCCAAGAAAGAGGAAGTGGTGATCCTTCCTTGCTATTGTTTATATGGGACTGCCCCTATTGCTGTTGCTTCTAGTACAAAGACTCATGGGATTTGTAGTTGTTTGTATCTTTTATGTTGATAAGGCTGCTGTGCGAAAATAAAGGAAGTGTTGAGCATAATCCTCGCCTCCGTATCCTTAATAGAATTAAAACTTTCCTTCACGATAACCAGGAAATGTTATATTCTGCATGATATTGTCCCTGAGCATTGCTTGTGTTGATGATATATATCTAATGGATGATGGCTTAAACCTACACTTAGCCAGAGTAGATTGCATTGTTTTGGGATTTGCTGAACACGGCGACAAATTCAATTTCAAGAAAACAAACATTGCCCATCTCAGTGTCCTATTTTTAGGATACGAGTTATCAAATGAGGGAAAGAGCCTGGTACCACATTTCCTAGAGAAATGTGCACTTTGCAACTTTTTAATGATGTTTGTAGGTTGACAATCATTGGATTAGGATTCTTCAAAAAATACATACCAGATTATGCACAACGCATAAAACCTTTATATTTAATTTGCCCTGATTTTTCTAGTACACATTGGAAGCAGAACATACACAGATCACTACAGACGGACATGGTTTCATCAAGACACACATGTAAACAAGCATGGTAATCCATATAATTGCAGGTGCCTTAGGCTTCACATATATATGATAGACTTCTAGCTGCAGATTCCTTACCTTTGAATTTCCCAGGCGTCAGACTGGATCTGGAAACTTTTGCGTCAGCAGTACCCTTGCGTGCAGTAGGGTGGCTCTGTTCAGCTCTATGCGATGTCGCGGTCACCTATGTAGGCGCCACACAGGTGCGCGCCATGAATTCTTTTCTTTCTGCGCCAGTTATCGCTGATCCAGAGAAGAGCTACCCCGTCTCTTTTTGACAGGCTTTTTTGACATTTTTTAGAGTGTAGAGGGATGATCTCTAAATGGGTAGGTTTCAAGCCGTGTGGCGCCTGTCACTGCGCCATGTCGGTAACCAACCCCCATCTTGTATGCTTGTGATGTCTTGAGCACGACCACGACTCAGTCTTGCTCGGACTGCTGGGCCATGGCACCGAAGTCCTTGCTGGAGCGGTCCATGAAGCTCCTTGCGGCCGGCAGTTGACCCTGTCGAGCGCGACTCTTCGGAGATCCTGGTCCCGATTGAGTGAGAGGAGGTCACGGGACTGCTCCAAGAGCCCTAAGTCCTCTTCGTCGCATTCGAGGTCGCCGGGACACTCGGGCAAGAGGCATAAGAAAAAGAAGCCCAAACTGACTTAGACTTCACCTCGCCTGTCGTCCGTCAATGAGACTGGTGGGGAGCATTGACGTTCCAGGCACGGTTCCGCTGAATCATTGCTGGGTCCGACTCAACGCCTCCCCCCATTTCCGGGAGCCAGAGTGACTCCTGCTCAGATTAAGGAGTTTTACAAGGCCGTGTGCTGTGTATTTGAGCAGGCAGACTCCTCTGTTGCGCCTTCAGCCCCACCAGGCCGACAGTTCCGGCCTTTGCACCGGTGGGGTCTCATGCATCCGATTCCGGGTCGGCGCTGGTTGTGCCAATGCGACCTTCCCCGTCGCGGGCTCCAAAGTCGATGCTTTCGGTGTCAGCCCCATTCTGATACCCGACGACTCTGAGTCGGATCGACGTCAGTCGACTCCAGCGCCAACGGAGCTCAGAGGTTCTTTGCCGCTGCCTCTTCATTTTGTAGAGGTTTTTGTGAGGAATTGGCCTAGCATGAGGAGCTTGGAGAGGTGTGTGGACTGGACACTTCTCCAGATACTGGTATGCTCTCTCCGCCTAATGTTGCTACAGAGGAGGGGGCATCTTATGCCATGGTGGTGAGGAGGGCAGCGCAGGGCCTTAAATCTGGAGTTGCCCTCGGTGCAGGTCAAGACTAATCTCTTGACCGAAGTGCTTCAACCTGGGGCTTCCTCATCCGAACCTAGTTTGTCCTTTAATGAAGCACTGACAGATGTCCTAGGCAAGTGGTCCAAGTCTAGCACAGGGGCTCCTGGGAACAGGACGATAGCACACCGTCATCGCCCGGCTCCAGGTGATCCAAGTTTCCTCAGCCAACACCCCACTCCTGAGAGCGTGGTAGTTCAGGCTTCCACATCACATGGCGCTTTATCTTTCGCTCCCCCCTTACAGGGCATCCAAGAGACTGGATGCACTTTGGTAGAGGTTTTTTTCCACCAGCCTTGCGGTCTGTGAACACTGCTTGCTTATTGGGCCTTTTCTCGCACACCCTTTGGGAAACGGTTGCGCAAGTGCTGCCACAGGTCCCAGGGGAGGCCTGGGCCGTGCTCTCCCAGGCAGTGAAAGATGGGAGAGATGCAGCGAAGTTCACCATTAGGTGGGGGTTCCACATGACTGACTTGCTGGGTAGAGCGGTTTCGTTGACTGAGGCCTTACAGTGCCACACCTGGCTGAGAACATCTGGCTTCTCTGGTGATGTCCAGGCCAACATCATGGATATGCCCTTTGATGAGACTCGTCTCTTCGGAGAGAAGGTAAACTGCATTGCACAGCCAGATTCTTGGACCTCTCTGTAACACCTTGCACCCAGTCTGCCTTTTGCACCTTATGTGGCAATGAGAGGGGTTTTCAACCGCATCAGCCATACCCCAGCCACCGTCCTGCACAGACGCCCCAAGTTGTACGAGGAAGTGGATGTGGTACATTCTGACCTCGTGAGAATGGTTGCCAGAAGTCGTCTGCCGCCCAGCCCCCAGCAGCCTCAGCCTCCAAGCATTCCTAGTTTGGTTCTGCAAGACCATGCCAGTCCAGTTGGAGGGAGAATTCAACATCTCCTCTTCTGGTGGTCCATGGCATCGGACAAATGGGTCTTGCAGATCATTCGGGGTGGCTATTCCCTTCCTTTTTTTTGTCTTTTTCTCCCCCTTTACAGTCAACTCAAAAAAGGCTGGTGGAGGATTATCTATTATTACTCCGAGATGAAGTTGCAGCTTTCCTGGCCAAGAGAGCTATAGAGAAGGTTTTGTTTTCAGAAGTAGGCAGTGGTTGTTACTCCCGCTACTTTCTGATACCAAAAAAGAACAAAGGTGTATGTCCTGTTCTGGACCTCTGGACTGTCAATTTCTTCCTCAAGAAGGAGAAATTCAAGATACTTATGTTGGCTCAGGTCTTGTCTGCCCTAGACCAAGGAGACTGGCTAGTAGTGTTGGACTTGCAGGATGTATATTTTCACATCCCCATCCTACCAGCCCACAGGTGTTACCTGCGGTTCAAGGTAGGCCAAAAGTACTTTCAGTTCACTGTGCTACCATTTGGCCGTACCAGCGCCCCTTGGGTGTTCACCAAGGTGATGGCGGGGTTGCAGCTCATCTGCACAGGTTAGGGATTTCATCTCCTACCTCGACGACTGGCTGTTGAAGGCGTCCACGCCCCAGGCTGTCAACTCTCACCTCCAGACTACAGCAGACCTCCTGCATTCGCTGAGGTTTACTATAAACGTGCCGAAGTCACACCTGACTCCTTCTCAGAAGCTCCCTTTCATCAGAACTGTTCTGAACACAGTGTAGTTTTGGGATTATCCTCCCGAGCAGCGAGTCCAGGATATTCAGGTTATGATACCGATGTTTCAGCCTCTATCCTGGATTTCGGTGACAATCACTCTGAGGCTGCTGGACCTCATGGCCTCCTGCATCCTGTTGGTGAATCATGCCAGATGGTGTATGCAGGATCTGCAGTGGGACCTGAAGTTCTAGTGGGCGCAGCATCAGGGGAATCTCTCTGACATGGTCCAGATCTCAGAGGGAAATGCAAAAGACCTGCAGTGGTGGTTAATGAACCGCAAGTGGGTCCAAGGCAGACCCCTCTCCTTTCCGAACCAGATCTCACAGTAGTGACAGATGAGTCATTCCTGAGATGGGGCGGCCATCTGGGAGAGGGGGAGATCAGGGGACCCTGGTCTCCGGCGGAGTCGGGGCTCCACATCAACTTGTTGGAGCTTCGGGCGATTTGGCTAGCGTTGAAAGCATTTCTTCCCTCTGTCAAGGGGAAGTTGGTGCAAGTGTTCACTGACAACACAGCTGGCATGTGGTACTGCAACAAGCAGGGCAGGGTGGGGTCCTGTACCTTTTGTCAAGAGGCGCTACGCCTCTGGACATGGCTGGAACATCAGGGCATTACCCTGGTGGTTCAACACCTGGCAGGTTTTCTGAACGCCAGGGCGGACGAACTCAGCTGTGGATACCTAGCAGATCTCACATGACGTCTCCAGTTGGAGGTGGCGCAAGGTCTCTTTCAACAGTGGGGAGAGCCTTGGTTAGATCTGTTTGCATCCGAAGAGAACGCACAATGTCAGCAGTATTGCGTGCTGGAGTTTCCAAGGCGGCTATCGTTTGGCAACGCTTTTTGTCGCGAGTCGAGCTCAGGTCTCCTGTACGCCTTTCCGCCCATACCACTTGTGTCCAGAGTTCTCAAGAATGACCGGGTCCAAGTCATCCTTATGATTCCGGACTGGGCAAGAAGGGTCTGGTATCCAGAGCTTCTTCGAATGAGCATCGATCCTCCGATAAGGCTGCCCCTTGGGGAGGATCTTCTATCGCAGCAGCAAGGGAGGGTCCTCCACCGGAACCTGTAAACTCTCTGCCTCCTTGCGTGGAGATTGAGCGGTTTTAGTTGATAGATTCCCACCTTCCTTATATCCGAAGTATATAATGTTATCTTTGTGGCCAGGCAGCCCTCCACTAAAATGGTATATGCCTGCCGTTGGCAAAAAGTTCGGCCATATCCAAAAATTTTGTCATATGGCCTATGGCGTCTAGTTGTTCTGGCATGAGTGTCATGACCTATCTATGCCCTTTCTGGGGTATTTGGTGAGGAATGTGGCCATTTTGGCGTCTATGTCCGGGGTTAGGGCCAACTTCCCATCCAGTGAGGGGCAAGGACACTCTGCCTGAAGGCGATTGCGAGCCTGCTTTTCCAAGGGTTTGTGCAGCCACTGAGCTATATAGCTGGCTACCTCCTCGGCTGGGACCCACTCTGCGGATCTGGGATAGACAATGTCGTTAGGGTCCAGCATATCGGAGACATCGTGGGGAGGGGGAGCGGAATCCAAAGTCGGGCACCAGGGTCTGTAGGAGCCCGCTTCTTCGTCCGTATCAGGGGAGTCACCATCCTGCAGGTCAGGGGTGCTAGGACGCGGGCTCAGGAAAAGGCTCGTCTATCCAGAGGGGGTCAACCTGAGGCGACTAATGGGACAGGAATGCATGCTTCAAGTACCTGAATGCATCTTTATCCATCCCCCTCTCCACACTTCCTCTGGGGGAGGGGTGCTTCCTGCATGGGCTGAGCTGGTGCCGCTGCCTTACTCTGGGCAAGTTATGTGCACTCCCTAGCGATTTGCTCATTGAGGCACGGCTCCATGGTGGTCATAATGTCATTGACTGCCCTATATGTTGAGGTATCTATGGCCTCGTAGAATTCCTCGACCCACTGGAGAAACCAGGAGGAGCCATCCTCCTCATTTGTGGCCTGTGGGGACTGCATGGCGGTACTTTCTACTGAGCAGGACGCTGCACCCACGTAAAATGGGGTAATGCTCCTCTATATCTGAGGCTGCTGACCTAGATGTATGAGGGCTGAGGCAGCCCCTAGTGCAGCACACACAAGCATGTTTAGATATAAATGGTGGGAGAGAGCCCAGGATATGTGGGTGGCCAAATGCGCACAATTTAAGGGACGGTAGCCCAGGGGACACAAACACCCTTGTATACAGAAGGTTAAATCACGCTGCCTGGGACAGTGTCCCCACGGAAGGCCTTGAAAGGCTCACAGAAAATATGGACCCCGTAGTGCGTCAACAAGTATAATAACTAACGCCAGAGGGGCGTTCAGAAGTGTAAAGGGGCAAATACAGACTCGGCTCTGGGCCGGGTGTCCTGCTGGGCAACAGAATAAGGCTTGATTGCTACCAGCCTCTGGCGGCACGCGCTGCACTCCCGATATGAGGAAGACCTGTGCTGCGGAGCCAGAGCACCGCACTGATCACAGCTCCCTCTAGGGATCTCTGGACCTCACGGGGGTCTACATGGGGAAACAAGTCGCGTAAGGCGTGCAGAGGCGTTCCTGTGACTGATGTAGGGAATCTGAGAGGCAAGCGAGTGTTAACGCAGCAAATTGCTACTTGGCAATAAGTAAACTCTTTAAAAAAAAAAAAAGGCATAAACAATGCATAATGAAAGAGAAAAACGACTTCACTGCAAATTAGCATTCCAAGACAGGGAGCTTCAAAGAAGCCCACAGCCAATCTGGCTTCCCTCACACTTCTGTCAAGACTCAGGAACTTCTGTGGAGCAGCAGAGCTGCTCACCTGCAGGTACCAAAGAGAGAACTGTGAGGATTCTGGAGGGTGCAAACCCGATACCGGCCAGCACCACTGCACCGGTCCCTCCAAGCCTGAGTTGAAGTGGGCCAACGGTGCCAGTGTGATTCCCCCAGCCCTTCAGAGACTAAGCCCACCTTGGGTTTGCCGGGAGGGGACCACTTGACACTGCTTGCATACTCTTTGCGCAGCCCCTTCCCCCCGCGACGGTGAGGGACTCTGCCATGAAAAACCCAACGCCTCAAGACACCTCTGCACCTGTTGCCCCTGGCCCCAGTGGAAGTGGACCGAAGGTGTCCCCACGTCCCCCACCATCATGAGGCCTGAGCCCCCCTGTTTGTACAGACTGACTGCCTTCCCAGTTCAAACCTGCAGCCTCTTTCCGACGGGATCAATCCCCATTGACTAACGCTGTACTGCACCCGGCTGCCCCAGTGCCACCTGAGGTGACCTGTTGGTGCTGCCTTTGACCTTGCCCCCCTACTCGGTTTAAGTCTAGGAGATTGGTCTTGTAAGTCGCTGTTAACTTGTACGCAGTATTTGTTTTTCCTCCATGGGATAACATTGCCGGCTCTGACAATTGCACTGTTGACTATTGAAAACTGAAATTATTTCTAGCTCAAAACGTACTTACCTGATCATAATGATTTTGGTGCCAAATATTATATAAAGATATGTGTTATTTTTATAAATTGGTGTAAATCTCCTTATTGAGTCGTGTGCATCATTTATTGACACTGAGTTTTGCAGCTGTCTAACACTCCTGTCTGATAAGCCTAAGGCGACTCGACCAGACTACCCCCTAAAAGAGCACCTTCGGATTGCTATAGCAAGCCCCTGTCCACTCATGAGGGAATACCTGAACTCTTTGTACAGTATACTATACTAAAGAGCCAACTTCCTACAAGGAGAATAAGCCTCAGCTGCAGTTGTGAAAATCCCCAAAATAGCCAGGAAATGACTTTCCCACGAAGGAGAGATTTGCTACTTTATAGTGTAACACAGCGCAGCAATCTGCTGCTTTACACTTGGAGAAGGAGAGAGCAGGACAGCGCCTTATGTACTAAGATATGGTGCTGCTGCTCTTTTCCTCTGCGCTGGAGGTCTTTCAGACAGTCTTGCAGCATGTACACACCTTTGCACCAAAGTGAAAAGGTGTGTGTGTGATGTCTAGCATAGGTTTTGTACTGGAGGGGTTTCTTTACAGCACAAAATATTATGCTTAGACATACTTTAAAACTTTTCCTTTGTTGTATGTGTGTTTGATAAGATTTAGCACCGTCAATGTGTGAAACGTTAAGAGTGATAACATAATTTCTCCTTGTTAGCACCTTCCTTGAGGAGGAATACAAAGCACTATGTACCATTACTAATAGATAAGGATTTGAGTCCAAAACCTTCTGTGGTAGCATGTGAATGCTCCTGTACTACCCCATGGGATGCCCCTTGAAGCAAAGTAATACAAAGTAGGACTCATTGCAGTAACTAGGAAAACTTCGCACCACAAAGGAATTAAAACCGTTTTCTAACGCTCATGTATTTGAATAAATGTTTTTCCAGTTTCCCTTGCAAATTAATACAATTGGGACATCACAGTAATTTAAAACATGTAATAGCACATACAAGGCAACAACAATGTGGCATCTCGTAAAGTGTTCCAAGAGGGTATGTGTTAATAATATTGGTTCCCTGAGCATCATTATGTATTGTTACATAAAGGGCAAATTACAATATCGGGTGTATATATCATGAACCCTAAATTGAATGCAGTCCTGCCAAGTATCACGCGTTAGACTAACGCATTTCAGTGTGGTGCTCCGCATCACCGCACTGAAATGCATTGTCACGCATATGATGCATTCCACATCATGTGCCTCTGCTGAAGTGCTGCCTAAAAACTGAGTAGTGTGGCAGCTATTAGCGCGTCGACCGTGACCTGCACGGGCTGATCTTGCAGGCTTGGTGCGCACGCAGTTAAGCTACAGGCCGCTGGCAGGCAGCTCACTGCTCTGCTACAATGTATCTTGATCCCCGGCGCAGCGCAACTCACTGCCAGACAGTCTGGTAAATCTGGGTGCCCGTGGCGCTGCGGGGTGATGTCACGCCCTGCTGCCAACGAGGAGTTTGTGAGCTGCTGGGTTTGCAGGCGCACCAGCCCGGACCACAATCATGGCTCTGGTTAAGCAGCGCTGCTGCTGCTTCACGTGCAGTATGAGGGTATTTGTTGGCACCAGCAGTAACTAGAAGGCACGCAATCGAAAATGCAACTCATTTCATACTACCGGTCGGAGACCCGGCCCTCTTAAGCCCTGCGAATGCGTATTGCCTGCAAGCAACACAATCTGGCAGTCTGTTGTCCGTGTCAATTGATCCGTATCATAAGACTGCAACTAAAGGTCAAATCAGTGCACGTAGTAGCAGCGCCGCCTACAGTACATTCCGTGCTCAGTCAGTGTAAATAAAACAACCCTGGGTACCAGGGTGACAGATTATGTGCTTACTGGTGAACTGCACAGCAGCAGCAGCAGCAGCAGCATTAACTTGTTCTGATCCATGCTCAATTTACCTGTTTATTTTTCAAAGGGGACTAACTTTCTCATTGACATTGTAAAGAAAACGCTTGCCTGGTCGCGCCAGCAGCACGATTCACACTCCTGTGACCTAAATGTGCTGAACAACCCCCCTCCCCCTACAATCCCTGGAAGTAGGCTCCGTTTGCACAGATGGTGACACGTCTGGATTTTACTATCTGTGCTTACAGATGCTGCACGAGAACGGCCCTCCTCTTCCTCACTTGCCTTTCCCATTATTCCCTAAAGATCAGTGACTTTATCACCCTCCCGTGGCACTCAGGTGTGCTTTTTTTACATGGATCTGTGGGTCCGATTCTCGGGCTGTTTTGGGTTTGGTAGCTCAGTGGGCTGATGCACCCACTCGAGAGGTCATGTTTGACCCCTAAAGTTGCAGGTTTAAATCCTGGCAGATCACTCAGGCTTTTATCCTTCTCGGGTCGATAAAGTAAGTACCATTGGGTTGGGTGACAGCTTGCAACGGCCCAACCGCCCGCAAGGCGTACTGTGGCTCAGGCATATCGCCGTCGCCCGCATCGAATCCAATTGAAATTGCCGAACCTGGGGTCCGAGTCCACTAGTGCAGTCAGTGACTGCCCGTCACCCAGCTAAGCAGCGGCCCGGGGCTGCCAGGACAGACTCCTGTCACACTGAACAGCCGCCAACCGATTCAGGAGAGCTGACCATCCTGGAGTGGACTAAGGAGGTGGGCGGCAGACCGAAATGATTGTCGCCCGCGGGGGGTCAGTGGCTCGCTGCCTGAGGAGCCTGGCTGCTGCCTTGAATGCACTCTGATAGCTGAAAAGGAAACTAAACGGACATGGTAAGTAACAAGTGCACACCTTATTAGTAAAATGTTTGCAGGCTACAAGAAAAAAAGCTGATTTTGGGAACAGAACTGGGGGTGATTTTGTGTACTGGAGTATTTGGTAGTTGAAGGCAAGGTCAAAGGCAAACTCTTCCAGGACATGTTGCAGGTGCTCAACTTCTCGGACCAAAAGGAAAAAAAATACTGAGCCTTTTCCAATTGAAGAGACACAAATGACTATAAATATTTGAAATACCATTGCCCAGATAGGTTGTGAGAAGTCTATAAAACGTTTATGACCTAAATAGCACCAAAATTGTCACAGATGTTTCAAAACATGCCAATAAGGGGACAGCGACTCAAACCATGTATGATCCAGATATTACAGGCCTGCATAATCCAGGTAGAGATCTCTTATGAAAAGATTATCATACAGACAAATAACAATATTGTACCTTGACATCAAAATATATGTGAAAATCCTGGTTGATAGACTTGCATTGCTCCTTATGTAAATAATACACTCTGACCAATCTAGCTATATCGGGGCCAAACATCTGGTAATATTAGGAGGGCATTTTGAGTTGCCGACACAGTCGCGCTGCCTGCTGCAAAGTGTTGAACAAGTAAGTAGCAGCCACCCTGAGTGTGTGTCAGACGCATTGATGGCAGCGCGGCGCGATCAGGCAGCTGCCTTTCAGAGTGAGTGCTCACTAAGGAGACCGGCGTTTATGATGTAACTCACTGTTCATGGATGATGTTGTTATGTGGTGGCCTCTTGGGTTACAAGGGCACTAGGTTACTGCCTCCATTTCTCATGCTTTGTAGCAGTTTTAACCCCTTAACTGCTGGGCCTTTTCCCCCCCAGTGCTGAGCCCTTTTTTGGCTATTTGTAGTAGTTCGCGATTAGGCCTCTGTAACTTTTGGACCACATAAGGTATCCACGCCAAATTTGCGTCCTTTTCTTCCAACATCATGGGGATTCTAAAGGTACCCAGGGTTTGTGGATTCCCCTGGAGGGGTCCCAGATTTTAGCCAAAATACAGCTATATTTTGGTTTTTTGGGGAAAAATGGGAAAAAAGTCCCGCATATAAAAGCGTCTGGGTTTTTCCCTGCAAATGGTATCAAAAAAGGTTTGTGGGGCTGAAATCTCCATTTTCCCAGATTTTAGGGAATGACAGACTTTTGTCAGAAAACCAAAAAATTTTACACAGTTTTGGCATTTTTCTGGGACATAGCCTATTTTTGCTATTTTTTGTGCTTTCAACCTCCTTCCAGTTAATGGTAGAAATGGGTATGAAACCAATAATGGATCCTGGAAAGCCATACATTTATGAAAAGTAGACAAAATTCTGAATTCAGCAAGGGGTCATTTGTGTAGATCCTTAAAGTTTTCCTTATAGAAACTAACAGTTAAATAAAGGAAAAATTGAAAATTAGTTGAAAAAAACAGCCATTTGTGTCAACGTTTTCACCTGTAACTTCTTCTAATTATGACAGCTATTTGAAGGCAATATACCGTTATATCCGCTGGACCTTTCTGGTTGTGGGGATATATAGGACTTGTAGGTTCACCAAGAACCCGACGAACCCAGAGCCAATAATTGAGCAACATCTTGCAATGATTTTTTTTTAAGTACCGGGTATATAGCAATTATTTTGGGAAAATGTATACATGGAAAAATTGTTATGAAAGACACCTATGTATTTCTGAAATGGGAACAAAATGTAGATTTTAGAAACAGTAGATATTTGCACATTTCCGAAATTGGGAGTACCCATACTAGCATGAGAATTATAGGTCATTTTTCAAAATGACTTATTTTTTACACATTGTCTTTCATTTGGAAGGCAGAAATGCATCGAAAGTCAATAGGTAATAACAGTTGCTCTACAATTCTGTGTTACCCTAAGTCTCCCGATAAAAATGGTACCTCACTTGTGTGGGTAGCCCTTGTGCCCACAACAGGAAATGGCTCAAAATGCAACGTGGACGTACCACATTTTCACAATGAAAAATTACCCTTTTTTTGCAAAGTGCCTAGGTGTAGTTTTTGAACCCTAGCTCTGCCGGCACCTAGGGAAACCTAGCAAACCTATACATTTTTGAAAACTAGACACCCAGGGGAATCCAGGATGGGGTGACTTGACTGCCTCCCACCAGGTTCTGTTACCCAGAATCCCTTGCAAACATAAAAAATTGTCAAAAAAACCACATTTTCCCCACATTTCTGTGGTGGAAAGTTCTGGAATCTGCGTGGATCCACAAATTTCCACCCACCCCGCGTTCCCCAAAGTCTTACGAGAAAAATGGTACCTCACTTGTGTGGGTCGGCCTAGTGCCTGCGACAGGAAACGGCGCAAAACGCAACGCGGTCCCACCTCAATTTCGCAGTGAAAAATGACCCTTTTTTGGCAAAGTGCCTAGCTGTAGTTTTTGAACCCTACCTCTGCCGGCACCTAGGGAAACCTAGCAAACCTATACATTTTTGAAAACTAGACACCCAGGGGAATCCAGGATGGGGTGACTTGACTGCCTCCCACCAGGTTCTGTTACCCAGAATCCCTTGCAAACATAAAAAATTGTCAAAAAAACCACATTTTCCCCACATTTCTGTGGTGGAAAGTTCTGGAATCTGCGTGGATCCACAAATTTCCACCCACCCGCGTTCCCCAAAGTCTTACGAGAAAAATGGTACCTCACTTGTGTGGGTCGGCCTAGTGCCTGCGACAGGAAACGGCGCAAAACGCAACGCGGTCCCACCTCAATTTCGCAGTGAAAAATGACCCTTTTTTGGCAAAGTGCCTAGCTGTAGTTTTTGAACCCTACCTCTGCCGGCACCTAGGGAAACCTAGCAAACCTATACATTTTTGAAAACTAGACACCCAGGGAATCCAGGATGGGGTGACTTGACTGCCTCCCACCAGGTTCTGTTACCCAGAATCCCTTGCAAACATAAAAAATTGTCAAAAAAAACACATTTTCCCCACATTTCTGTGGTGGAAAGTTCTGGAATCTGCGTGGATCCACAAATTTCCACCCACCCCGCGTTCCCCAAAGCCTTACGAGAAAAATGGTACCTCACTTGTGTGGGTCGGCCTAGTGCCTGCGACAGGAAACGGCGCAAAACGCAACGCGGTCCCACCTCAATTTCGCAGTGAAAAATGACCCTTTTTTGGCAAAGTGCCTAGCTGTAGTTTTTGAACCCTACCTCTGCCGGCACCTAGGGAAACCTAGCAAACCTATACATTTTTGAAAACTAGACACCCAGGGGAATCCAGGATGGGGTGACTTGACTGCCTCCCACCAGGTTCTGTTACCCAGAATCCCTTGCAAACATAAAAAATTGTCAAAAAAACACATTTTCCCCACATTTCTGTGGTGGAAAGTTCTGGAATCTGTGTGGATCCACAAATTTCCACCCACCCCGCGTTCCCCAAAGTCTTACGAGAAAAATGGTACCTCACTTGTGTGGGTCGGCCTAGTGCCTGCGACAGGAAACGGCGCAAAACGCAACGCGGTCCCACCTCAATTTCGCAGTGAAAAATGACCCTTTTTTGGCAAAGTGCCTAGCTGTAGTTTTTGAACCGTACCTCTGCCGGCACCTAGGGAAACCTAGCAAACCTATACATTTTTGAAAACTAGACACCCAGGGGAATCCAGGATGGGGTGACTTGACTGCCTCCCACCAGGTTCTGTTACCCAGAATCCCTTGCAAACATAAAAAATTGTCCAAAAAAACACATTTTCCCCACATTTCTGTGGTGGAAAGTTCTGGAATCTGCGTGGATCCACAAATTTCCACCCACCCCGCGTTCCCCAAAGTCTTACGAGAAAAATGGTACCTCACTTGTGTGGGTCGGCCTAGTGCCTGCGACAGGAAACGGCGCAAAACGCAACGCGGTCCCACCTAAATTTCGCAGTGAAAAATGACCCTTTTTTGGCAAAGTGCCTAGCTGTAGTTTTTGAACCCTACCTCTGCCGGCACCTAGGGAAACCTAGCAAACCTATACATTTTTGAAAACTAGACACCCAGGGGAATCCAGGATGGGGTGACTTGACTGCCTCCCACCAGGTTCTGTTACCCAGAATCCCTTGCAAACATAAAAAATTGTCCAAAAACACATTTTCCCCACATTTCTGAAGTGGAAAGTTCTGGAATCTGCGTGGATCCACAAATTTCCACCCACCCCGCGTTCCCCAAAGTCTTACGAGAAAAATGGTACCTCACTTGTGTGGGTCGGCCTAGTGCCTGCGACAGGAAACGGCGCAAAACGCAACGTGGTCACACCTCAATTTCGCAGTGAAAAATGACCCTTTTTTGGCAAAATGCCTAGCTGTAGTTTGTGAACCCTAGCTCTGCCGGCACCTAGGGAAACCTACCAAACACACACATTTCTGAAAAGTAGACACCCGGGGGCTTCCAAGGAGGTATGGCTTGCGTGGATCCCCCAACGTTTCCTTACCCAGAATCCCTTGCAAACCTCAATTTTAGCTGAAAAAATCACTTTTTTCACACATTTGTGTGTGGGAAAGTGTGGCATCACTGGCCTCACACAAATTTCCTACCACCCAGCGTTCCCCCAGGTCTCCCGATAAAAATGGTGCCTCACTTGTGTGGGAGGCCCAAGTACCCGCGACAGGCAAGGGCCCACAACGTAGTGAGGCAACCTCAAAATTGCCTATCTCAAAACCACCTGGTTTTGCAAGGGAGTCACCTGGGTTTTTGGCCCCGTGCTCGGCGGCCATCTAGGAAACCTACCAAACCCACACATTTCTGAAAAGTAGACACCCGGGGGCTTCCAGGGAGGTATGGCTTGCGTGGATCCCCCAACGTTTCCTTACCCAGAATCCCTTGCAAACCTCAATTTTAGCTGAAAAAATCACTTTTTCACACATTTGTGTGTGGGAAAGTGTGGCATCACTGGCCTCACACAAATTTCCTACCACCCAGCGTTCCCCCAGGTCTCCCGATAAAAATGGTGCCTCACTTGTGTGGGAGGCCCAAGTACCCGCGACAGGCAAGGGCCCACAACGTAGTGAGGCGACCTCAAAATTGCCTATCTCAAAACCACCTGGTTTTGCAAGGGGAGTCACCTGGGTTTTTGGCCCCGTGCTCGGCGGCCATCTAGGGAAACCTACCAAACCCACACATTTCTGAAAAGTAGACACCCGGGGGCTTCCAGGGAGGTATGGCTTGCGTGGATCCCCCAACGTTTCCTTACCCAGAATCCCTTGCAAACCTCAATTTTAGCTGAAAAAATCACTTTTTTCACACATTTGTGTGTGGGAAAGTGTGGCATCACTGGCCTCACACAAATTTCCTACCACCCAGCGTTCCCCCAGGTCTCCCGATAAAAATGGTGCCTCACTTGTGTGGGAGGCCCAAGTACCCGCGACAGGCAAGGGCCCACAACGTAGTGAGGCGACCTCAAAATTGCCTATCTCAAAACCACCTGGTTTTGCAAGGGAGTCACCTGGGTTTTTGGCCCCGTGCTCGGCGGCCATCTAGGAAACCTACCAAACCCACACATTTCTGAAAAGTAGACACCCGGGGGCTTCCAGGGAGGTATGGCTTGCGTGGATCCCCCAACGTTTCCTTACCCAGAATCCCTTGCAAACCTCAATTTTAGCTGAAAAAATCACTTTTTCACACATTTGTGTGTGGGAAAGTGTGGCATCACTGGCCTCACACAAATTTCCTACCACCCAGCGTTCCCCCAGGTCTCCCGATAAAAATGGTGCCTCACTTGTGTGGGAGGCCCAAGTACCCGCGACAGGCAAGGGCCCACAACGTAGTGAGGCGACCTCAAAATTGCCCATCTCAAAACCACCTGGTTTTGCAAGGGGAGTCACCTGGGTTTTGGCCCCGTGCTCGGCGGCCATCTAGGGAAACCTACCAAACACACACATTTCTGAAAAGTAGACACCCGGGGGCTTCCAGGGAGGTATGGCTTGCGTGGATCCCCCAACGTTTCCTTACCCAGAATCCCTTGCAAACCTCAATTTTAGCTGAAAAAATCACTTTTTTCACACATTTGTGTGTGGGAAAGTGTGGCATCACTGGCCTCACACAAATTTCCTACCACCCAGCGTTCCCCAGGTCTCCCGATAAAAATGGTGCCTCACTTGTGTGGGAGGCCCAAGTACTCGCGACAGGCAAGGGCCCACAACGTAGTGAGGCGACCTCAAAATTGCCTATCTCAAAACCACCTGGTTTTGCAAGGGGAGTCACCTGGGTTTTTGGCCCCGTGCTCGGCGGCCATCTAGGAAACCTACCAAACACACACATTTCTGAAAAGTAGACACCCGGGGCTTCCAGGGAGGTATGGCTTGCGTGGATCCCCCAACGTTTCCTTACCCAGAATCCCTTGCAAACCTCAATTTTAGCTGAAAAAATCACTTTTTTCACACATTTGTGTGTGGGAAAGTGTGGCATCACTGGCCTCACACAAATTTCCTACCACCCAGCGTTCCCCCAGGTCTCCCGATAAAAATGGTGCCTCACTTGTGTGGGAGGCCCAAGTACCCGCGACAGGCAAGGGCCCACAACGTAGTGAGGCGACCTCAAAATTGCCTATCTCAAAACCACCTGGTTTTGCAAGGGAGTCACCTGGGTTTTGGCCCCGTGCTCGGCGGCCATCTAGGGAAACCTACCAAACACACACATTTCTGAAAAGTAGACACCCGGGTGGTTCCAGGGAGGTATGGCTTGCGTGGATCCCCTAACGTTTTCTTACCCAGAATCCCCTGCAAACCTCAAATTTAGCTGAAAAAATCACTTTTTCCACACATTTTTGTGTGGGAAAGTTGTGGCATCGCCGGGCAGACACGCATTTCCTACCACCCAGTGTTCCCCAAGGTCTCCCGATAAAAATGGTGCCTCACTCGTGTGGGAGGCCCAAGTACCTGCGACAGGCTAGGGCCCAAAACATTTTGTGATAGGCAATTTTGATGTCGCCTCAATACGTTTTTGGCCCTTGCCTGTCGCGGGTACTTGGGCCTCCCACACGAGTGAGGTACCATTTTTATCGGGAGACCTTGGGGAACACTGGGTGGTAGGAAATGCATGTCTGCCCGGCGATGCCACAACTTTCCCACACAAAAATGTGTGGAAAAAGTGATTTTTCCACCTAAATTCGAGGTTTGCAGGGGATTCTGGGTAAGAAAACGTTGGGGATCCACGCAAGCCATACCTCCCTGGAACCCCCGGGTGTCTAGTTTTCAGAAATGTGTGGGTTTGATTGGTTTCCCTAGCTGCCCACCGAGCACGGGGCCAAAAGCCGAGGTGACCCCCTTGCAAAACCAGGTAGTTTTGTGATAGGCAATTTTAATGTCGCCTCAATACCTTTTGGGCCCTAGCCTGTCGTGGGTACTTGGGCCTCCCACACGAGTGAGGTACCATTTTATCGGGAGACCTTGGGGAACACTGGGTGGTAGGAAATGCATGTCTGCCCGGCGATGCCACAACTTTCCCACACAAAAATGTGTGGAAAAAGTGATTTTTCCACCTAAATTCGAGGTTTGCAGGGGATTCTGGGTAAGAAAACGTTGGGGGATCCACGCAAGCCATACCTCCCTGGAACCCCCGGGTGTCTAGTTTTCAGAAATGTGTGGGTTTGATAGGTTTCCCTAGCTGCCCACCGAGCACGGGGCCAAAAACCGAGGTGACCCCTTGCAAAACCAGGTTGTTTTGTGATGGGCAATTTTAATGTCGCCTCAATACCTTTTGGGCCCTAGCCTGTCGTGGGTACTTGGGCCTCCCACACGAGTGAGGTACCATTTTTATCGGGAGACCTTGGGGAACACTGGGTGGTAGGAAATGCATGTCTGCCCGGCGATGCCACAACTTTCCCACACAAAAATGTGTGGAAAAAGTGATTTTTCCACCTAAATTCGAGGTTTGCAGGGGATTCTGGGTAAGAAAACGTTGGGGGATCCACGCAAGCCATACCTCCCTGGAACCCCCGGGTGTCTAGTTTTCAGAAATGTGTGGGTTTGATAGGTTTCCCTAGCTGCCCACCGAGCACGGGGCCAAAAACCGAGGTGACCCCCTTGCAAAACCAGGTTGTTTTGTGATGGGCAATTTTAATGTCGCCTCAATACCTTTTGGGCCCTAGCCTGTCGTAGGTACTTGGGCCTCCCACACGAGTGAGGTACCATTTTTATCGGGAGACCTTGGGGAACACTGGGTGGTAGGAAATGCATGTCTGCCCAGCGATGCCACAACTTTCCCACACAAAAATGTGTGGAAAAAGTGATTTTTCCACCTAAATTCGAGGTTTGCAGGGGATTCTGGGTAAGAAAACGTTGGGGGATCCACGCAAGCCATACCTCCCTGGAACCCCCGGGTGTCTAGTTTTCAGAAATGTGTGGGTTTGATAGGTTTCCCTAGCTGCCCACCGAGCACGGGGCCAAAAACCGAGGTGACCCCCTTGCAAAACCAGGTAGTTTTGTGATAGGCAATTTTAATGTCGCCTCAATACCTTTTGGGCCCTAGCCTGTCGTGGGTACTTGGGCCTCCCACACGAGTGAGGTACCATTTTTATCGGGAGACCTTGGGGAACACTGGGTGGTAGGAAATGCATGTCTGCCCGGCGATGCCACAACTTTCCCACACAAAAATGTGTGGAAAAAGTGATTTTTCCACCTAAATTCGAGGTTTGCAGGGATTCTGGGTAAGAAAACGTTGGGGGATCCACGCAAGCCATACCTCCCTGGAACCCCCGGGTGTCTAGTTTTCAGAAATGTGTGGGTTTGATAGGTTTCCCTAGCTGCCCACCGAGCACGGGGCCAAAACCGAGGTGACCCCCTTGCAAAACCAGGTTGTTTTGTGATAGGCAATTTTAATGTCGCCTCACTACGTTTTGGGCCCTTGCCTGTCGTGGGTACTTGGGCCTCCCACACGAGTGAGGTACCATTTTTATCGGGAGACCTTGGGGAACACTGGGTGGTAGGAAATGCATGTCTGCCCGGCGATGCCACAACTTTCCCACACAAAAATGTGTGGAAAAAGTGATTTTTCCACCTAAATTCGAGGTTTGCAGGGGATTCTGGGTAAGAAAACGTTGGGGGATCCACGCAAGCCATACCTCCCTGGAACCCCCGGGTGTCTAGTTTTCAGAAATGTGTGGGTTTGATAGGTTTCCCTAGCTGCCCACCGAGCACGGGGCCAAAAACCGAGGTGACCCCCTTGCAAAACCAGGTTGTTTTGTGATAGGCAATTTTAATGTCGCCTCAATACCTTTTGGGCCCTAGCCTGTCGTGGATACTTGGGCCTCCCACACGAGTGAGGTACCATTTTTATCGGGAGACCTTGGGGAACACTGGGTGGTAGGAAATGCATGTCTGCCCGGCGATGCCACAACTTTCCCACACAAAAATGTGTGGAAATAGTGATTTTTCCAACAAAATTTGAGGCTAGCAGGGCATGTTGGGTAAAAAAACAGTGAGAACCACGCAAGTAATTCACCCTTGTACTTCCCCCTTTGTCTACTACTCAAAAATGTAATGGTTTGCCTAGGTGACGACTGAGCTAGGGCAGAAAGTCCCCTGCTACCCATTGTGGAAAAAAAATATCTTACAAAAGGCCATTAAACAGACACAAATATAAATCTAACACTCATTTGATAAAGCTAATCCACCACTTACACAGGTTGGTTTTAGCACCTCCAGAAACGCTGGCTTCAAAGCACAAATACTTATCAAAGTATATAAATATTGAAGCCAAGCCTTCTGAAGGGGAGCCATAAAGCCACATCACGGCACCAACCACTTTATGGTCCATTCACACGCCATTCACACACCACACACAAGACTTCCGTACCGCCAGCCACGGGCCCAAACAACCATATCACTTGCACTCACACAAACATACTGCCGCCATGCAAGGGCCCATCACATTCATATGCCACAAGACATAATGACTTTGACTATATTCTACCACCTGTCAAGTCTCCACCTCCTTCTTCCAGAACGTTACCGAACTCATGCCCAGTGAACCTATACTAATGACTTCCATGACAGCCACATGAGGCTCAGGAAGACATGTCTTTCATGCACCTTTAGTGCACTCACTATGCTAAATCCAACTCCTTCCAGTTTGTGGATGCAAGTTGGGGGTGCTCGAGTATGCCGTGAAGCCCATTCCTCAAGCTGAGCAAGCATATCTACCTTTGAAACTAAGGCAAAATGCTGGAAATTTTCAAAAGGTAACATCATAAACTATGAACGGATGAATGTGAAACAAGGGTAGTCCGTGACAACGTAGCATATGTCCAATCCACCGTTATGTGCAGTGACTGTAATGCACTTATCATACAGCAAACTGACCATCTACTAAGTTCTAACGGAGGATGAACATGGCAAGCAGCATTGACCCATAAGTACCACAGTAAATTCAGTGTGAGTGTGGCAGCAATGGATTTGAATCCATGGGTGAAGAAGAAGTCAGGACGTGTATCTATACTACCTTTACTATCTGCCTTCTACCTTTGCAATACTCCTCGGAAAGCGTACCTACCGTAAGCTGTTCTAACCCGTTCGTGTGTCTGTCCTCAGAGTCCTGACTAACCCTGTCCAATTGTTAAGAGACCCTATACTAATGCCTTTCATCTCTAGCTACTTGAAGCTTGAGTGAACATTTCTGTCACGAGCTATCAATGCTCTCACAATGCTCTATCCAACTCCTTCCAGTTTGTGGATGCAAGTTGGGGGGTGCCCGAGTATGCCGCTTAAACATTTCTCGAGCTGAGCAAGCATATCTACCTTTGAAACTAAGGCAAACATGCTGGAAATTTTCAAAAACTTCCTAAAGAGAACATCATAAACTACGAAGAACGGTTGAATGTGAAACACGGGTACTCCATGACAACGTGGCATATGTTCTGCCCACCAGTATGTGCAGCGTGGGGACTATAATGCACTTGTCAATTGGCGAACAGAACAACTACCACGTTCTGAAAGCAGATAAAGGTGTTGAGAAGTCCATGATTTCATGAAGTAGAGGAAGAAATATCCTGCAGCTGCTTGCGTAGTGAAGGAGTGGCCCACAGACAGTAGGTATCCATTCACACCAATTGAAAGGTTATCCTATTGGCAGCTCCACCTCAGTCAATTTCCCAGTATTTTGCTTTAGTGTGATACAACATAAAGCAAGTAGGAAAACAGAAGGCAGGCTTACTTGGGCACTGGGGACAGTAAACACGAGTCTCCTGCCTCTTTCCCTGCATCGAGCACACTTTACAACGACGACATGGTCGCTCCTTTTTGGGTGTTGCAGGAATTTTATCTGCAAAGTGTCGCTCCTGTAGCCTTGCCACGTCCTCCAGAACACATGAAGTGGAGGCTTCTGCTTCTGTAGCAGTAAGACTTTCAATTACAGACAACTGAAAGTCAAGGAAAGACATGAGTCTTCCTGTGGTGGTCTCACGATAAACAACATACGCATTGTATGTTGCCATCTGGATCAGGTGCGTAAACAGTTTCTTATACCAAGTGCGAGTTTTACGACTCGCATTGTATGGCTGAAGAACCTGGTCGTTCTTGTCCACTCCGCCCATGTACTTGTTGTAATCAAGTATACAGGTGGGCTTGTGGACTTCGGCCATCTGACCCCAAACCGTGACAGGGGAAGTGCTCTCAGCATGAATTGTAGTGAGCATGTACACATCACGCCTATCTGAGAACTTAACTGCGAGCAGTTCGTTGGAACGCAACGCAGTGCTCTGGGATTTCTGGAGCTTCTTGCAAACAAGCTCCTGCGGGAATCCTTTGCGGCGACAACGAATTGTACCACAAGCCACGGTGCCAGCTTTGTAGAGCTCACTGAGTAGCTCTACTCCTGTATAGAAATTGTCCACATAAAGGTTATAACCTTTGTGAAGAAGTGGCTGGACAAGCTCCCATACAATCTTTCCTGTGACCCCTAGCATGGGAGGGCAACCTACAGGGTTAAGAGTTGTGTCCTTCCCTGTATACACTCTCAAGCTGTACACATAGCCAGTCGAGCTCTCACACAGCATGTACAGCTTGATGCCATAGCGAGCGCGTTTGCTCGGAATGTACTGCCTAAACAGTAGCCGCCCTTTATACAAGATCAAGGACTCATCAATGGCTATATTCTTTCCGGGAGTATAAACCTCTGGAAACCTGGCAGACAAATGTTCCACGACAGGCCGAATTTTGAACAACCTGTCATAGTCTGGATGGTCCCGGGGCAATGCAGCAGAATTGTCATTGAAATGCAGCATGCGCTGCAATAGCAAAAAACGATCTCTGCTCATGTATGGTGCAAAGATGGGGGTTAACCAAACCGTGCGAGTAGACCAGTAGGATAGCAAGGTTGGTTTATGCACTACCCCCATTTTAAGTGTGAGGCCCAAAAATATCTTCAACTCCCCTAGTGAAGTGGGAGTCCACTTGCGCGCCCTAGAATGAGGCCCAAGAGTGCCTCCTTGCTCCCTCAGAAATTGTTCGGCACGCAAATTTGTTTGCTGCACAATTTCGTCTAGGAAGTCAACACCAAAAAAGAGATGGAAGTAGTCAATTGGCAAAAAATTTGCCGTATCTACTTTACATCCAGCGTCACCAGTGAAAGGCGGAATTTGGGGCTGAACTAAATTGGGAGGCTGCCAAGACAGCACTCCGTCTGTGCTTGCGGCCGCACGTGCCTGCACTCTGGGTTGCTCTAACCTGTTACGGGTGTCCTGCTGCACAGACTGTGCTGGCAAAGGGACAGCACGACTGACATCGTCTCCTTCAGAATCGCTGGACGATGAGTCATCGGATGGAACTGCGCCGACTGAAAAGTCACTCCCAGATTCGGCTCCATTGTCCTCTCCCTCAGATGCTGTCTCAGTATCTGCTGTCTCAGTCTCTGATCCTGCCTCAGAGCTGGACTCCAGAACCAGATTTAGGGCCTGGGCAGCATCCATCCAACGATATGCCATCTCTGCTAGTGCCTAAACTATCCTTTTAAAACACAATCCTACGTAGAAGGCAGATAGGTTGTTGGTTTTAAAGTGTAGGTGGGTGTGTGCGCGTGAGTGAAGTGTTAAAGTCAATAATGACGAAGTCACCTTACCTTTGCGAGCTCTGTACGCTCTCCAAAAAGACTAAGAAAGAGAGAAAAAAGACACAGTATTACTTTACCTTGCCACATACCCATCATCGCAGCCTTTTAGCGCTGGTGGGAGCCATTGCAACCATCATTTTGGCGCCAAGATGCCTACGGGTGAACGTGTGCTTTACAATTGCACACTAAGACCTCCTTTGATGCGCCCACTACCATCCTTGCAAACGTGCCCCTCATCTCTCCATAGCCCCTCTCTCACATACATTTAGTCTGTTACAAAGTGTTTCTACTTTGTGGCTTTACTAATCCACTTAGCTGTCTACATAATACCGATCTGTTCGTTTCAGCATACCCTTTATGGCGTCAAAACTGCCACTACACAAAAGTCAGATATCTCTATCTAGCAGAATTTTTTTTTGTACTCTGCAGCAGTACCACACTTTACTGCCTTTCAGGTAACTTCAAAGAGACTCATTATAGTTCTTTCACAGTCTCATAACTTCAGCACTGAGAAATATCTCTGTAAATAAATATTTATATATATATATATAACAATTAATTCCCAATGTCAGCGCGCTCAATACCTGGTGCAGGCAGCAACGGGTAGAATCCTTACACGATATTTAAATTCAGAAACACAAAGGATGCCGCACTCCAGAGACAGGTTTCAGAGTTGCTTTATTTTCACCACCACTACCACCAGTCGTGGTGAAAATAAAGCAACTCTGAAACCAATCTCTGGAGTGCGGCATCCTTTGTGTTTCTGAATATATATATATATATCCATATGAATCATGACGAGAAAAGGCGCCCTTCCAGGTGGGCCAGGGCTTCGTAGCGACATTGCCGCTTTACTATTCCAAATGAAAATCATGACGTATTATAGCACAAGGGAAGCCCTCCAGTCGAGAAAGGAGGTAACAGCAGTCAAAGAGTACATGTATCATATATATCATTCACTCCAGGGCCGGCATTAGCGCTGGTGGCGCCCTGTGCGACAATGTCTGCTGGTGCCCCACCAATGACCACCTCTGCCATGGATTCCCTCACTAGCACCATTTAACAGTGCCCCTCAAGTCTCAAAAACCACTGTCTCTCAGATTCATTTAGTTTTATAGCAACACTCGCACCAGTGTACGGTGTCAGAGCACTTTACACCACACACACACACATTGCACAGAGACAACAGTACATAGGATATGCTACATCAGACAGGACAAGGTGTAGTGTAGCAGTAACATGCCATCTATACTGGCAGGCAATATAGTTTGAGCCCTTATTCTGGGAAAGCACAAATCCAGAATTTAAAACGTACCATCGTTGGGGGTTCTCTTTCATAATAAGAATTATTTTCTACCCAAATGAACCCTTTTCACAAGATTAGATGATGAAAGACTGGGCAAAAAAAACATAAAGCTGGCACAGAAGCAGTAACCCACTAACCTCTTTACATTATATGCACTTTGTTACGTGCATGCCTATGGCTCCCCTGGGAGCAGATTGTGGCCCCCATAATTATGTACATAATTGCCCCACAGGCAGACTTGCCAACCCTCCCGATTCAGGCGGGAGACTTCCGATTTCAAGGCTAGTCTCCCGCCTCCCGATTCCTTCAAGCAAAAACCCGATTACTCGGGGGTTTCAGCTGACAGGGCTTGGTATTGTGTAACGTGTGTATGCACTGCCAGCAACCTGCAGGCCAGTGCACAACACTTGCATCACCCTCTTTCTGCCTGCCATTGCACTCCATTTATTCATTTATTTATGCGTTTTTATATAGCGCGGACTTTACCCGAAGGTGTCAGAGCGCTTCACAATAGGAACAGTAACATTACATGAGGAGTCGGTTACACGTGAGCATAATACAAAAGCAAGCGTTACATTACATGAGGAAAGGTGACAATTGTGCAACTAACAAAAACAAACCAGATACAAAGAGGCATACGTTCCAAGAGGAAAAAGTGACATGATACATGAGATACAAATAGAGGTATAATACTGCAAAACGTGTATTTGAGTTTCAAATGTCCGATCCTGCAGCAGCACACTTGCTAAGCCCATACATGACAGTAACCCGATTCAAGGCCCCATTCTCCCTATTTATATAATGCATCGTCCCCATAAACAAGAAACAAATGAACATTGTATAATCAAAAATCTGATGTACACAAAGATAACATTTTGAATCACAACCTCCCTAAAATAAAACTGATTACAAAAGTATTATAAGATATATCCATGAAACATTTCCTTTGAAATATTTTCCAACATTTAAGTGTTTGACACAAAACAAATTCGCTAAGGTATCTAGGTTTGTTTTTATTTCTTGCACTTGTATATCTCAACAAAACTGGTTCATTGCATTCCTCAATTCTACAGTTTCCATCAGCCCGACAGACAAGTGACACTTCGCCATCCACACAAGAATCATCCCCTCCGGTCACTTCATAACCTGAACTGCTAGACTTAGCGCTTTGTTCTTCCGACTCTCCTGAACACACTAAATCGTCACACTTCTGGCCACCCAGCACTCTAGAGCCACTGGATTCATACACTAAACCATTATTTGTTCCACCACCAGGGTTAATCTTGGCAACATTCCTCTTGCTCCATCAATGCCCATTTTCCACTGTGGGTGCATGCTTTCTAATGTAAGTAACCGTTGACTTGGTATAAAACTGACTGGTCGCTTTTCACAGACCCTGGCCAGATCTCCCACTTAAAAATCCACTACCTTTACTTTCTTTGACTCATCATATCATTTCTTGCTTCTCTGTTCAGAATCTACTACACTGTGCCTTACTTCTTGGACATCGGGCAACACCCGAACAGGAGACAACTCGATTAACGAAAGTCTGCCTTGCAACAAAACAACAGGGGCAACTTCTGTGGTCGTGTGTGGTGTGCTGTGATAACTCCACAATCTCTTCTCAACCGCAGACTGAACATCTGACCCTGATGACAATGCAATTTGAATGGTCTCTTTTATAAGCCTGTTCACTCTCTCCATCATACTAGTGCCTTGAGGACTATACAGTGAAACTGTTAACTCCTACTTTGCTGTTCTAAAATGTTGGCATTTATGCCCACAGGGAGTCGGCCACTGAGCAGAAGGACCGACCCCCTGCCAATATCGCCGCCATTTAAAAAAAAAAAAAAAAAGCCTTTTTTTTTTTTTTTAGAGGGCGATCGCGCCCCAGGGAAAAACCAGGTACATTAATTTTAAAATATGCCCCCGGGGGGGGCGACCCATCACCACGAGGGCCGACCCCCCAAAGACATCCCTGGTGTCTAGTGGGGTTTCCTGGCCGTGGATCGCAGCAGCGCTGCGATCCACGGCCAGGAAACTCTTTCAGGAAGGCCTCGTTTGAAAGGGGAGACTCTCCCCTTTCAAACGAGGCCTCCCTGAAAGCTGGGGAGGCCGTTTCCAGCCAGATTTCCCCATCGGAGTCGAGCGCGGCCTTACCTGCTGCTGTCCTCGGCTCCGGTGGGGAAATCAGTGACGTCAGAGCGCCTCGCGCTGACGTCACAGATGGGCGGGAGGGGGGGCGGGGGGAGATGCAGAAAGCCTTCCACGTCTCCCCCAGGGGGAATAAAAAAAAAAACAATCTCCGGTGCGATGCACCGGAGGTTTAAAGGGGGCCCTCCCTGGTGACGGCCAATGGACGTGCGCCGCACCAGGGAGGTAGTGCTTGCGTCGGCCATTGGCCGACGCAAGCACCAAAGGGGTTAAGATCTTCTTGGAGTTTCTTGTTGCTCAAATGGGTGTCATTTCTGATATTTATATGTTTCCCTCGTCTTCATTGCTTGATTTTGCTTGCGAGAAAGTGTCGCTCATTGTCGTTGAAATGTTACTCATAATTACACTGAAATGTAGATTTTCCTAGTACATTATGACGGAAAGTCTTAATTTTATTAAAGACACGGAGGCGAGTATTATGCTTATTTTCTTGCTTTATAACTAGGGCTCCCGGTTTTATGGTATTTTTTTAACATTTCCGTCTGTATTTATCCATATTTATTTTTTGGTCATTTTATCTGTATTTATCCACATTTATTTTTGTAGCAAGAAAAAAAAGACACTAAAGCTAGTATTTTTCCACATTTATTTAAATTGACATGCACACATGCATTAGATCGTTTTGCTGTTTTTTTAAATTGGAGCCTATGCTAAGTGCACTTTACATATTGGGAGCGAACCTGCCTTCCTTTGAGAGTGCAGGCTAATTCCTTCCTACCCTGAGGAGGCATGCCACCCTCACACCCCAGATCGTTCCACCCCTATGCCCCCACTGATAGAAAGCATGTTCTCCTGCCTGGTGGCTGATTGGCGAGGGGAAGCCCTCCCCATCATTACCCAGAGAAGTGAAGCCTCTCTAGTGCCTAGGGCCTATGGAGACAAGAGCAACCTGTAGTATAAGGTCGAACAAGATCCGGAGATCATATGCAACAACCTACTATTACCACAAAGAAGCACGCAAAAATTTTCCCTGCTGTGTATTACAAGTATGGAACACGGTTCCGGGTACTTTAGGATGTGTTACTGAACTCATTGGTTTTAGGAAGCCTGTATAGGATATGTCATTTTAGGAGTTCTTTCCCTGAACTCTGTTGACATTGTTTTTGTCTTAAACATTATGTAAGGTCACGAATGGGGGCAGTAATGCCGCTATCTCTTCTCCAGCCGCAGTGACTTCTTGCACAGTTGCACTCCGTGAGAGAGGGCTTCGTGATGTGGAGGCTAGGGCACTGCTCCGGTCCTCGTGGGGTAATATCAGCACACAGCCAGAGTGCAAGTCAGTCAGGGCTGTGTGCACATCTCGGAGCTGCAACCATGCCACTCACACACCACCACCCCCATTACCCCACAACGTAAGCACCAATCTCTCCATACTCGTGCCTCCGCCTGAAAACGCCATCCCAACTACATTTTAAAAAAACAACAAAAAAACAAGAGTACTGTTAATTTTAAATATATTTCTGACTGACTGACTGAGATATTTATAAAGCGCTCTAATGCCGAGGCGTCTTGGCGCTGAGGAAATAGCCAACCACCAGAATTAACAGGCCTAGGGCTTAGTGAAGAGCCATGTTTTGATCATCTTTCTAAAGAGATCCCTGCTTGGCTGCAGTCTCATGTGGATTGGGAGGGAATTCCACAGCTTGGCCGCTGCACCCGATGTGGGCCTAGCTCTTGGCACACAAAGTTAGGCCTCTGTTCTCAACACCGCAATTCAAGTGCGTCTCTCCACCCTACTACGGTAGGAAGATCACATTACTCCCTGACACTTAATGTGCTCCTTTTTGATCCGGTCAGTGCCAGCTAATAGTTGTTGGAGGCACGTCTGCCCCCCCCTGCCCTGCCACATCAACCTCCTTCCCCCTCCCATACAAAAAACAAAACAAAAGGTTGCTGGGCCTGCAGCCGATGTCCTGGGGTGTTTTCACACCTCTTAATGGACATCGGCTGCTTGCACTGCTCGAACAATTTACCTTGCCTGACAACCGCTGTGAGTGGGTGCTGGAGGGTCTCTGCAGACACGGCGCTCTCAGCTGCAATTGTTCCGCAGTTTCCGATTTCTTTTGGCAGCCCCTGTGCACCTCTGACTCGGTTTTTATAGAGGAGCACAGAGTTGGCAGGAGCATTTGTTTTGCAAGTATTTTTCCGTTTCTATATATAAATACAGACAAAAACCAAAAAGGTTTCTGTCTGTATTTATATGTAAAAATCCGTTTAAACGGAAAACCGGGAGCCTTATTTATAACCAATAGCAGCCAAGATAAGCAAACTACATTTCCCAGAGGGCCAAGCGAACAGTGGCCAATGGGAATGGAGAAAAAAAACGTAACACATATCCAATGAGCAGGCAGTAACTACATTACATCACCATCTGACTGCGAACAGTCCTCTTTTCGCTGACGAGCAGCTCAGATAGAGTCCAAAAACAGAGGAACAATGGAAAGAACAATAGAAACAGCTAAGGTTCAAGTAAAAAAGTCTCGACCCAAGTCCAACCAGGATACACGAAGATCAGGAAACCTTGAGACAGCATCCGAAACAGCCGAGGAATCATCATCCTCAAGACGATGCGGGAGGCAATGCTGGAGTTGCTGCAGGGAGGGAGAACATACAGATTAGAAATGTTGCGGCGGGATAATACTCGCCTCTGTGTCTTTAATAAAATTAAGACTTTCCGTCATAATGTACTAGGAAAATCTACATTTTATGGCAAGACCGGAGCCTCCTATTATGCTTGTTCAAAGCATATCAACAACTAAAGACACAGCAGTAACAATAGGCTTGCAATAAAACATTCGAAAAACATTATCATTTGACCAATCCGCAGACCTCAGAATGTCCTCTAAACGGGAACCTGCCCAAAAGGCTTTGGATGCCATGGCTCCCCTGGTGGAGTGGGCTCCGAAAACGGAGACATCAATGCCCGCAAGGGACATAACCCAACGCACCCAACGGGCCAAAGTAGCAGAGGTAACGGGGAGGAAAGGTTTACGGAAGGAAATGAGCAGTTGAGAATGAGAGGGCTTTCTGAGATCCGAGGTTCTTTGTTCATAAACTTTAAGGCATTGTCCTACACATAGCTTGGGATGGGAAGGAAAATAAGGGTAAAAAACAGTGTTCAAATTAGTTTTAGTACGTTTGTTCACTTGAAACAGAACCCCAGTTGGGGAAAATTGACGAGAGGAAATGTCTAAAGCTCTAACATCAGACACACGTTTAATAGAAATGAGACACAATAACATGGTAAGCTTAGCAGAGAGCATTTTGAGAGAAAGAGCAGGATTATCTGGCCAATCAGAAAACAGTTTAAGCACCAAATTAACGTCCCATAAATTGGAATACTTAGCCAACGGAGGTTTGGAAAATCTTACTCCACGAAGAAGTCGGCAGACGAGGGGATGTGCGCCAACAGGTTTGCCATCAATAGGGCAATGATTGAGGGAAATGGCAGATCTATATAAGTTTACAGTTCTGTAGGACTTACCTGCACTGGCTTCGGAAGCCAGAAAATTAACCACAAAGTTTAGAGGGGCTGAAAAGGGATCGATGTGTTTCTCCAGACACCAGCTTGACCATAAAGACCAGGCGGACTTATATGCCTTGGAGGTACCTGGGGCCCAGGCCTTGCTGATAAAGAGAGAAGCCTCTTGTGAAAAGAGGAGGTCAGAAGAGATAGACTGGAGACCTTCCATGCAGACAGAACCAGGGAGTTGTCTAGGATGAGGGAGACCCAACGGACTGAGCAGGAGGTTGTTGCAGTAGGGGAGAAGAACTGGGAAGTCCACCGCCATCTCCAGAAGAGATGGGAACCAAACCTGTGATTGCCAGAAGGGGACTACTATGATCAGAGAAGTTGCCTGACGTTGCACCTGAGAAAGAACTCTGTTGATTAAAAGAAAAGGGGGGAAGGCATAGTTGAGGTGCCGAGACCAGTCTTGCAGAAAAGCATCCGTTGCCAAAGCCTGGGGATCCGGGCGCCAACTGAAAAAACGAGGCAACTGGGCGTTGAGGCGAGAAGCAAAAAGATCTATGAAGAAAGGGCCCCATTTTTGAGAGAGAGGGAGGAAAACGGATGGAAGAAGCTTCCAGTCGCTGGAGTCGCGAAGATAACGGGAGTGCCAATCTGCCACCGAGTTGAGATCTCCCGGGAGATACTCCGCTGTCAGCGAAAGTTTGTTTTAAAGACAGTACTCCCAAAGACTTTTTGCCAATTCCGCAAGAGGTTTGGACTTTGTGCCACCGAGATGGTTGATGTAGCGGATCGCAGAAACATTGTCCATGCGGAGAAGAATGGAACGACGGACCTTGTGCTTTGTAAGGCTTTGGATCGCAAAGGAGCCTGCCAGCGTCTCTAAACAGTTGATGTGCAATTTCAACTCCTCTCGAGACCATGTACCGCCAGTCGATATTGGACCACAACGGGCGCCCCAACCCGACAGGCTTGCATCGGATTCTAACACAAGATCTGGGGCCGAAGCGAAGATAGCTCGCCCGTTCCAGGCCTCTAAATGGTCTATCCACCACTGAAGTTCGACTCGAGATTCTTGATCGAGATCGATATAATCTGAATAGGCCAGCCCTTGACGGAGATGCCGAATCTTTAGGCGCTGAAGGGCGCGATAATGAAGAGGCCCTGGAAAGATGGCTTGAATGGAAGCAGAGAGGAGGCCGACAATCCGAGCTAGAGATCTGAGAGCTATAAGAGAAGAGTGAAGGACTTGGGAGATTTCTGATTTTATGGTGGCGATCTTTGCTTGTGGGAGCAGAAGAGAAGCGGTGGACGAGTCCACCAGAAAGCCGAGGAACTCGATGCGCTGAGAAGGAATGAGCGTGGATTTGTCTAGATTGAGAAGGAAACCGAGATCCAGAAGTAGCAAGCGAGTGGTGTTTAGTTCCGAGAGGAGGCAAAGCTTGTCCGAATTCATGAGAAGAATGTCGTCCAAGTAGATGATGAGGCGGATCCCTAGGGATCGAAGAAAAGACACCACCGGTTTCATGATCTTTGTGAAGCACCAAGGTGCTGATGAAAGGCCGAAAGGAAGGGAGCAAAAGCGATAAGTTATGCCTAACCACTGGAACTGAAGAAACTTGGAGTGAGAATCGTGAATGGGGATGGTGAGATAGGCGTCTTGCAAATCTATGCGCACCATCCAATCGTTCGGACGCAGAGTATCCCGGAGGTGAATGATCGTCTCCATTTTGAAGTGGCGATAAACGACGAACTGGTTGAACTGTTTCAAGTTGATGACTGGACGCATCTTTTTCGTACCAGGAAAATGGTACTGAGGAACCCGGAGGGATCTAGAGGAGCTATGCGAATGGCTTGTTTTGCGAGAAGATTTTGAATCTCTATGGACATTAGTTGAGACATGTCTGCTGAAAACACGAGAGGAGAAGGAAACCTTGTTTGAGAAGGTGGTGCGTAAAACTCTATAAGATAACCTTGGACTGAGTTGAGAACCCATGGGTCTGCTGTGAGAGTGCACCATTTTTTAAAGAAAAACTTTAGACGACCCCCTAGAGGGGAAGGTAAAGCTGGACCTACCTTGTTGGTTGTTGTGGTTGCGGAAATTCTTCTGCCCTTGGCCTCTGAACCCTCGACCTCTTTGGGGGTAGAACTGAGGTCTGTACTCCTGGTAACCTGCAGAGAAGGATCCTCTGGAGCCTTGATTTGAGTATGAACGGCCGGAAGAGTGGCCCCTGCCGGCCCGTCCAAAAACCAGAGGGGAAAAGACCTTTTTATGGATTGCTGGGCTTTATCCAGGGAGGCAAAAGTAGTGACGAACCTACTTAGGTCCTTAACTAGAGAGTCACCAAATAAAAGACCATCCGCTTTGATGCCTGGATCTAGAGGAGCTAAGTTGGCCAATTTGGGGTCAAGTTTAATGAGCAGCCCTTTACGGCGCTCGTGAGTAATTGCCGCATTGGCATTGCCTAGAAGGCAGAAGGCTCGCTGAACCCACAAGGAAACCTCCTCCGCATCTAGATCTTGTCCCTCCAAGCGAGCGGACTCCGCAAGGTCGAAAATGCGGGCCAACGGACCCACAACATCCAACAGCTTGTCTTGACAGGTGGACCAAGCCTTATCCACACCTTTGCGGGGTCTTTGCCGAACTTGGAGTAGAAGGTAAGGAGAGGTTGGTCTATAGTAGGGACCACAGTGATGTTGGACGCTAAAGAAGGCTTAGGGCACTCAGATTTTAGTTTTGCCCTGGCAGATTTGTCAAGGGGAAGACGGAGACGGGCTGAAATATAATCCCCAACATGAAGTGCAGGGAACCACTCCGTGGAATTGGAGTGGCGAATGGTAGCAGGATCAAACATGGGGACGCCCTCAGAATCCAGGACGGGTGAAAAGGAGAAAGAGTCAGATTTACTCTTTTTAGGGGGAGGAGAAGGGGGGTCTGTGACATCAAACACGTCAAACAAAGAATCATCCGCGTCACCCATATCATCGTCTGTGTCCAAGATATTGGAAATCACCAGTTTTTTAGGTAGCTCTACATGCTTGGATTTGGATTTTTGTTTACCATCAGCATTAGTTAACCCCTGCTTGGTATGAGGCCTGGGAGGAACAGAGTCCTCATTCTGGAGCGAGGAAGACTCGCCAATCAAGCGTGACGCATTTTTTGAAACAGAAGTAGAGGGTACCAATTTCCGTTTTCTGCTATCCCCCGCAGAATGGGCCATCGCCTTGGACAACAGACTGCGCATGGTATTCTCCATGCCCTTTGAAAAGCGTTTCATGGAAGCCTCCTCAGCATTTTCCACTGAATTATTAATAAATATATTTAGGTCAGCTTTGAAGGCCTCGCCTTCCTCATTATTCATGTCAGACCCTTGAGAACTATTAAGTTCCATGTAAAAACGAGTTACACAGGCCAACAGGGAAGGAAAGGGTTAAAACAAAGCGTGAGAGGCAGCCGGAGGCTGGGGCGGGCAAACCAAGTCAACCACTCCCACCGGGGCGGGCACTAGAAACGAGCGGTAGGCGACGCTGAGCAGAGCTCAGAAGCGAAGAGCTGTGCGCGCTGAGAAGAGCTGAGGAAGCGGGAAGAGAAACCGCCGCAGCGCGCGCGGAGGTGAGAACCGTCCACACGAGTCTGCGGGGGGGGGGGGAAAGCCACACGTATAAGAGAGCGGGCGAGCGCAGCACAGAGCGGTGAATGAAAGCAAATGGGTAACCAATTGACAGAGACAACCATAAGGTGCAATATCATACACAGTAACAAGTTTTAAATATTGAGTAACTGAGCACGAAGAAAAGGCACTTATCTGACTGCGAGCAGCAAGAAAAGAGGACTGTTCGCAGTCAGATGGTGATGTAATGTAGTTACTGCCTGCTCATTGGATATGTGTTACGTTTTTTTCTCCATTCCCATTGGCCACTGTTCGCTTGGCCCTCTGGGAAATGTAGTTTGCTTATCTTGGCTGCTATTGGTTATAAAGCAAGAAAATAAGCATAATAGGAGCCTCCGGTCTTGCCATAAAATTATGAAAATGTCACACATAGCGATCCAAAACCTTGGCAGCTATGTGAATGGACTCGTGATACTGACTCTGTCCTCCCCTCTCTCGTTATGCAAACTAACTACCTACCCTTAACCTGCTGCCTTTCTAGATGCAGATTGGCACTTGAGTGCTTTCTGTGGGTTGTTTATGTTGTTGGGGGCGACAGAGTTTCAAGCTGCATGAAATTTAGGTGTCCTGCCCAATCTGAACACAGGCCTTAAAAGAAGGGTTGCTTTCTTATCCAGTTCTGCACTGTAGCGCAAACATTTGAAAAAAATCCGGAGTTTTGGCTTCTCGGTTCTAACATCATCATACATGCTAACAGACACGATTCAGGCGGAATACTCCTGATTTTTTTAAAGCAAAAAATGGCTTTATATTAGCTGTCTCTGGTCTAAAATTTCCTCTGCCCCCATAAAGGTTAGTGATAAACACATTTACCTGATTTAAAAAAAAAATCTTCCACTTTACAGGTTTAAAATGTTGGTAGCTGCTATCTGAACATTTATAAGGCACACTGTACCCCAGGACCGAGTCTGTCGCAATTTTCTGCCCCTTTGACATGTTTAGTTGAGAAAACACATCCAATGCATTGTATTGTATTGTAATTGCATTTATATAGCGCTTACTACCCCTGACGAGGCGTCGAAGCACTTTTTCGGCGAGTAGCACGCTACTCCGGGACCCATAGAGGATTAGTGTTGAATTAGTAAAGTGAAACATGCAAGTAAATTTTAAGTAGTGGATATGTTAGTCAGTTATTTGGATTCGGAAGGATAGCAGGTTTGTATTTATATAGCGCTTCTAACCCCTGATGGGGTGTTGAATTGCTTTTTTTAGCGAGTAGCACGCTACTCCGGAAACCCATAAAGGATTAGTGGTGAATTAGTATGGTGAAATATGAAAGTAATTTGAGTGGTGGATATTAGTCAGTTATTTGGAGTGAGAAGGATAGTGGAGGGATAGAAGGGAAAGAAAGGTTTGCATTCATATAGCGCCTGTTACCCCTGATGGGTGTTGAAGCGCTTTGTTGGCGAGTAGCACGCTACTCTGGAACCCATAAAGGATTAGTGGTGAATTAGTATAGTGGAATATGGAATTAGAGAAGTGAACATGCTAGTCTGTTATTTTGATTGAAAAGGATAGTGGAGGGATAGAAGAGTGAAGGATTTCTTTTTTTAGGTCATAGCAGTAGGAGGAGGCTTTTGGATGAGTAAAAGGGTTTTTGGAGGGGAAGAGTCAAAGGGAAGAGTTTAGAAAGGTTTGTTTTGGGGATCGGTACAGTAAAGGAGGTGTCAGAAGATGCAAGGAGGGGTAGAGTAGGAGAGAGTCAAGAAACGGTTATTTTGGGGAACATAGTAGTGGTATGGCGTTTGGGATAAATGAGAGAGTGGGTGTAGAGGATATAGTGATAGATGTATAGGGTGAGACAGGGTAGTGAATTGGAAAGAGTAGTAGAAAGAAGTTTGAGATGAGTCAGAAAGTTGGCCTAGGAGATATATTGAGGGAAGTATAGGCTGAGAAATAGGGTAGTGCATTGGAAATGCTAAATTAGAAGAAAGTGATAAATATATAGATCCATAAGTACATTGAAAGTATATAGATGCATAAAGGAGGTAAGTATATGCAGATTAAAGATATTGATAGAGGTACAGGATGAGAAATAGGGTAGTGCATTGGATATGCTTTTTCAGGAGAAAAATAACAGACACATTAATTAATGGGAGGATGGGCAGCATTTCTGGCCCTGGCCAGTCTCGAACAGGCTCAAACAGGCAACTGCCCTTGTCCTCTCCGCCCTTAGCTGAGACGCCCTAACCCTGGTCTTTTATAGCCCTAGTAATCAGGTGACCCCGTCAGCCATTGGGAACCCTAGCCCTAATACTATCCAATCACAACACTAGCCCTAAAAGCTAGAACCAATAGGAGATCAGGACCTTACAGCCAATCTTAGCCTATTCCAAGCACCCAATCAGTTAAAAAAAACCCTGATCTCTACGTCCAATTGAGGCCCTAGCCCTACCAGTAGTCCCAACCCAAGTCCAAGCAACCAATGGTACAGGAAGCCCTAGTCCCTACTTCCAATAGAAAGCCTAACCCTACTCTTAGTCCCACACCTATTCCAGCAACCAATCACACCAGAAGCCCTAATCGCTACTTCCAATTAAAGGCTAAACCCTAGCCCTAGTTCCACCCTAGTCCCAACAACAAATAACACAGGAAGCCCTAGTCCCTACTTCCAATAGAAATCATAACCCTAGCCCTAGCCCCAACCCTACATTGATTGAATCACAGACCCAGAAACCAATCAAAACCCTCAAATACCCAACGAATGAGGACACTAACCCAATCCAGTAGAAACATCAGATACAACCACCAATCACTGTATACATGTACCAACCACTAGCAGACTATATAAGGTCCCAGCAACCTCAGACAAGGTTTGCTGGCCAGGGAGTTGGAAGCTGCTTCTCCGGTTCAGAATCTCCTAGGAGACAGACAGGCTCAATCCACACTTTGGACTACTGCAGGTAAAGGCCTCACAAACTTGAAATCTAACACTACTGTTTGAATACAACTTTACTCCCTCTCCTGGCCAAAAAACGAAGTGCACAGTCCCTATTAAACACAGTTTAAGCAGCTCACAGAAGCACCCTCTGATGTAGAATATCCCTGTTGCTGGGGGGGGAGTCAGGGGGGGCTGGTTTCACTGGCTTGTTAACACAAAATGGTGGCTGGGGGTGCACTGTTTAACATACCGGTCTTAGCACAGAGCAGAGGAGAAGTTTGGAGGGAAAACTGAATAGTCACCAGGAATGAGAGGGAAAAAACTACAGGTTTTGGACTGCAAATCCCACAGTTCAACACGTTAAATGGAAGCAATCATGGGCAGGAAAACCACAAGTTTAAAACACAAAACAGGTGATAAAATATGCAATCACAGGCAGGTTAAAACTACAATTTTAAACTAACAACCACAGGCAAAGACAGTAATCACAGAAAGGGAAAATCGTTTTTAAACACTTTGGGGGGGGGAAGAGACAGCACTAGTCTGCCTCCTTACCACTTCCTGGACTCTGCTCACTGCAATCTGGGGCACAGGTAGGCTGCAACTCACAAGATGGAGGAGAATGATTTGGGGTGCACCCAGCAAAGCCTTAAGGGGCCTGGGCAGGTGTGAGGGGAGGGCTCAGAGTTGCCTGGTAGCTGAATAGCCAATCCCCAGTCCTAGGCCTGCTGGCCTGGGGAGCTGCTTCTCTGGTTCAGAATCTCCTAGGACAGTAGTTCCCAAACTGTGCGCCGCGGCTCCCCGGTGCGCCACCAAAAGCAGTCTGGGGTGCCGGGGTAGCAATTGCTGACCCGAGTCCCTTATGAATTTTTCCGGCCTTTTGAGTGCAGGCCGTGTGCGCTGAGTCTGGCGTCCACTAGGTGGTGCATTTGCTGCATCGTCACAATATTTCATACATAATCATGAACATGCTTTACTTGTCCTGCGGGCTCTCAGAAAACAGTTATGCCCATCCAGAACAAAATATAACACCCACCTGTATTTATAACACCATAAAAAAAAGTTTGTTTTTTGTGTTTGAAGTCACTCAAAGGTGTTTTCAACATAAAATATCTGTGCGAGTTCGGCAGAGCGTCATATAATTTTATTATATAATATAGTGCTTGCTATAAAAACAAGACAACATTGTGAAACATGGCGTAATCCACTTGTCATGTAAGTCTCAGCTGACGGATTGCTTGGTTGTAGGGGCAGGGAAGACTGTACTGCAGTATGAACTGTTTGACATTGATAAAGAGCCTTCTGTTAACGTGCAGCAGCACTTTGTATTCCAGTTGGGTCAAGTTACAACTTGTTTGAAATAGGATTATCATTGTGAGACCTTCAGCGCAATGAAGGAAGTTTTACTTGTGACTGCACTCTACAATCAATGCTTACTTGTTTAAGCAAAACTGCAACTTTATTATGACTAAAATACTTTTTAAATGAAAAATAAGCTGATTGCAGCAGTTCTTTTCATTGAGGCCAAAGGAAACAATTATCACAGAAATAAATTAATATTGATGTGTATGCCTAACTACAGAACATACAGCAGTAAACCTTTACATGCGAAACCTTTTCATGCACGTCTATTAAGTCATGTCCTAATGTTCACAAGATATGTCAATTATGTACTTCAATCTAATGTTTTGAAATATAAACTAACTCGCACAGGGTTCTGCTTTATATGACTTGGCACAGGAGTTTTTGAGTACTTCACAGTCTCTTATAAATGGGGAGATATGTTTGTTGACTCCTCGTGTACTTAGTCCAAAACCATCCAAAATTGATCCATCAAGTTTATATAAGGTTTCCCTGGTCCCGGTAATGCAGGCGTAACTTCTTTTTTCCATTCCACTAAAGAGCAAAAACTGGGGACACAGAGGACAGAGCTAAGAAAAAAATGATACCGGAAGCAAACGAGCATTGGAAAAGTTAATAGGCCTCGCTTTAATGTGCTAACAAAGGCAAACAACATTTATACCATAATTTGTTTGCATGCTGCATTTGCATTAATTAGCACAGTGTTTCTTAAGCTTTTGACATGTGTGGACTCCCAGTGAATCATTATTGGAAGCCAAGGATCCCCCACTGAGTCGTTATTGGAAGCCAGGGTCAGCCGGCCTAAGCAATTTTTGTGATTTGAACCTCAAAACATAAAAATACAAAAACATGTATACTCCTAAAAATACAAAAACACCAAACAGATGCACAAATATTCAAATATCTTATTTAATTCAAAAGCAAATATAGAAAAAGTTTTCAAATTTACAATTTTGCATTTTTATTTGTATATACGTTGTTAATTTTAATATTATTTAATTTTGTAAAGCATTTGCGGACACCTTGAGTAGGCCTCACGGACCCCTAGGTGTGCTCAGACCACAGATTAAGAACCACTCCATTAGTAAATTAAAGTCAAACCTGTTAGCTTTGCCAATGCCTGCCATCCAATGCAATCCATTACTAATGGCCCCTCTTGAGTCAGGCCTAGGTTCTTGAAGATTCTTTCAAAAAGATACAGTATAGCAAGCCGTTAACAGAAGTTACCAAAAAAAGTAATGTAATGGGGAGCCGCGGCCACTGGCCAATTGGTCAAGGGAGCCGCTGGTCAAAAAAGTTTGGGAACCACTGTCCTAGGAGACAGACAGGCTCAATCCACACTTTGGACTACTGCAGGTAAAGGCCTCACAAACTTGAAATCTAACACTACTGTTTGAATACAACTTTACTCCCTCTCCTGGCCAAAAAACGAAGTGCACAGTCCCTATTAAACACAGTTTAAGCAGCTCACAGAAGCACCCTCTGATGTAGAATATCCCTGTTGCTGGGGGAGGCAGGGGGGCTGGTTTCACTGGCTTGTTAACACAAAATGGTGGCTGGGGGTGCACTGTTTAACATACCGGTCTTAGCACAGAGCAGAGGAGAAATTTGGAGGGAAAACTGAATAGTCACCAGGAATGAGAGGGAAAAACTACAGGTTTTGGACTGCAAATCCCACAATTCAACACGTTAAATGGAAGCAATCATGGGCAGGAAAACCACAAGTTTAAAACACAAAACAGGTGATAAAATATGCAATCACAGGCAGGTTAAAACTACAATTTTAAACTGTAACAACCACAGGCAAAGACAGTAATCACAGAAAGGGAAAATCGTTTTTTTTAAACACTTTTGGGGGGCGGGGGGAAGAGACCGCACTAGTCTGCCTCCTTACCACTTCCTGGACTCTGCTCACTGCAATCTGGGGCACAGGTAAGCTGCAACTCACAAGATGGAGGAGAATGATTTGGGGTGCACCCAGCAAAGCCTTAGGGGGCCTGGGCAGGTGTGAGGGGAGGGCTCAGAGTTGCCTGGGAGCTGAATAGCCAATCCCCCGTCCCAGGTCTGCTGGCCTGGGGGTGGGGACTGGGACTGGGGAGCTGCTCTATTCACAGATCTCCTAGGAGACAGACAGGCTCAATCCACACTTTGGACTTCCTTCAGGTAAAGGCCTCACAAACTTGAAATCTAACAATACTGTTTGAATAAAACTTTACTCCCTCTCCTGGCCAAAAAACGAAGTGCACAGTCCCTATTAAACACAGTTTAAACAGCTCACAGAAGCACCCTCTGATGTAGAATATCCCTGTTGCTGGGGGGGAGGCAGGGGGGCTGGTTTCACTGGCTTGATAACACAAAATGGTGGCTGGGGGTGCACTGTTTAACATACAGGTCTTAGCCAGGGCCGGACTGGGCAACGAAACCGGCCCTGGCAAACTGCTCTGCCGACCCCCCTGGGGGAGAGGGGGGTGCGGACGAGCTATTTGCTAGGGCCGTTATCGGCCGATTTTGTTACCGGGGGCCGATATTGCCGGCCCCCGGTAACAAAAACGACCCCCAGAGGGCCAAAACCGGCCCCCACCCTGGCGGCCCACCGGGTAAACGCCCGCTGCCCGCTACGGCCAGTCCGGCCCTGGTCTTAGCACAGAGCAAAGGAGAAATTTGGAGGGAAAACTGAATAGTCACCAGGAATGAGAGGGAAAGACTACAGAGTTTGGACTGCAAATCCCACAATTCAACACGTTAAATGGAAGCAATCATGGGCAGGAAAACCACAAATTTAAAACACAAAACAGGTGATAAAATATGCAATCACAGGCAGGTTAAATCTACAATTTTAAACTGTAACAACCACAGGCAAAGACAGTAATCACAGAAAGGGAAAATCGTTTTTTTTTTTAAACTTGGGGGGGAAAGAGGGAGAGACAGCACTAGTCTGACTCCTTACCACTTCCTGTGACCCTTGGAGCCGAATATTCATGATCCCTCTGGTAGGAATTCAACAGTTGGGTCATGGTGTCCGAGTGAGCCCACTTCTTGTGTAATCTTGAAAAAGAGAGAAGGGTGACAGATTGCACACCGATTTCTTCCACTTTTCTTATTAGCATTTATTCCAAATTAAATCCGTTCGCGTGCAAGCCCGGAAGCGTGGTCTGCCCTAAACCACGTACTTGTATGAACCCATTCAGAAATTGGGGCGAAGTCGCACCCCAATACCGGACGCACAGCATATTTCTGCTTGCATAACACAGATGCCACAAGTTAGTCCAATTTCACCAATTTTTATTCCAGTTTTATCCAAAGCTTTTCATTTTTCATTGCTTTTCCTTTTGTCACATGAGGGACGGCTTACATTTTCACTATATCCTAAATGCAATGGAAATGCCAATGCAGGCCTTATTCTGAAGCACGGAGTGTACATAAGTATTCCTCATTAGTAGATATTTATGACCCAATGCATTTCGGGCCTTTCCTGGCCCTTCGTCAGGGGTACTCGAATCTGTTATGGTAATCGCCTTCCCTCCATGCTCATAACCGTCCGAGCATGGATGGAAGGCGATTACTATAACAGATTCAAGTACCCCTGACGAAGGGCCAGGAAAGGCCCGAAATGCATTGGGTTATAAAGATCTACTAATGAGGAATACTTATGTACACTCCGTGCTTCAGAATAAGGCCTGGATTGGCACTTCCGTTGCATTTAGGATATAGTGAAAACGTAAGCCGTCCCTCATGTGACAAAAGGAAAAGCAATGAAAAATGAAAAGCTTGGATGAAACTGGAATAAAAATTGGTGAAATTGGACTAACTTGTGGCATCTGTGTTATGCAAGCAGAAATATGCTGTGCGTCCGGTATTGGGGTGCGACTTCACCCCAATTTCTGAATCACTTCTTGTGTAAGCCAGAGGTACCTGCCATTTCCACATCATTGGTAACTCTATCAGACTTTACTGGGGTCCCTGGCGAGTCCTTTTTATTCCTCAGCACAAGGCTTTCAAGATGACTGCAAAAGGACACAGCGCCTTGGCTAATGCTTTGTCCACCAACTGCTGGGCAGAGTTGTCCAAGGTCTCAACCAGCGCATCCTTGAAGTAAGTTAGGGAATCACCCTCATAGCAATTCTCACATTCCTCACTTTCGAAGGGTTAAAAATGGGCCATATTAGCAATCATTGTTTCCTAAAGGGACAATAGGGAGAGCTAATCAATGTGAGGCCAAACAAGCAAGTCCTGCTCAAGGCGCCTTGACGGAATTATTGCAACCCTTCCCTGGGGTAAGGGTGTCACAGGGCTAAGGCAATATATGTTTCTCTTGTTTTCCTCACTTCCTTTTAGATGGCAGAATTGTGATTGCACACCAGACGAGTGCTAGAGACTCGCCATATGCTTCTTCGCGGTCAAATTATTGTAGCCCTGACCATGGGCGAGGTGGGTGACGGAAGCATTTACTCGAATTGGGTGAAGCCCCTGACAAACTCGGCCTAAGCAGGGTGCGACTCCGATCTCTGAGAACAAGATGCTTGAATTGATCGGAGCACGGATTATCAAGCATACATTAAACACCAACAATTGTTGAATACAGTAGATAACCTCAACGATAATAATAATAATTATACTGAAATATTAAAAGACAACAGCACTTATCTTGACTGATGAGCAGCAAAGAATGAGGCAGTGTAGCAGGTGCTGGCCATATTTGAGGAGCATAGATGGTAATGATTGGTTGATGGTGGCTTATGATAGATTGGGAAATTCAGTTTTTTGTGTTTACTGTTTATGATTGCCTGCTGCGAGAAGCATAATCTGAGCCTCTGGTACTGCCATAAAATCTAAGTACGCTGGCTGTGTCACACTCTCCTAATAGGCTGTGCTCACCTTTAAGCTTTTCCAGAGTGCCCAAAGAGGCTCTGAACCTATCAGACTCACTCTAGTTCTAATGAGCTCTCTGCGATCTTCTCAGCTATTCCCATGCTCTACTATGGTCTCAGGAGCTCCAAGTCACCCAAGGCTCTGTCAGAGGCACAGTCTCTCACTGGCTCTGTCAGATTCCAAAGATCTGTTATATCGTGCAGGCTCTCTGAAATTCTTTGGATCTCGCCAGCCCTGTCAGCTCCCAGTCAGACTTCCCAGGCTATGTTATCATCATAATAAGGGCCACTGAATTATGTGCAGGGCACAAGTCCTATAAAAAGAAGTGGGGGGACTGACCAAGTTGCAGGTAGTATTCAAGTGACCTCATGACGTGTGCAACACAACACATGACGTCACGACGCATGACATCGCACGTCATCACAGGAAGTGACCTCACTGGAAGACTCTGCATTAGGATCAGTAGCGCTATAAAAGAAATAAATTAGCGCTATTTATACTGTTATTTGCGGGGAAACGTTGTTTACATCGCAGTTTTTACACCGCATACCTTTACAACGCAGGTATTACAACGCAAGTCGTTACGACGACTTGCGTTGGGGGGCGCTCTAACATAAGGAATAGTATGGTTTACTATTCCAACACCTTCCCTACTGTATGTAGACTGGTGTTGGAATAGTAAATCATACTACTCCTAAGTCCAGCGCCCCCAACGCAAGTCGTTGTAACGACTTGCGTTGTAATACCTGCGTTGTAATGGTATCGCGGTGTAAAAACCGCGATGTAAACGTACATATTCGTTATTTGCGTAAATACTGGGACAGACCATCTCATCTGAACAGTGCGTGCACTTAAATACAGGGACTGAAAAAAGTAAAAAGCATAGATCTCTTACGTATCTGTGAAGAGATAACAAGCTGTTTGCTTTTGTTTCCTCTCCTGTGCATTTGCATTTAAGTGAGAGGTTCCAGGCCGCCTCCCGTCCGACAATCGATCAAAAGGAGGCCTGATGTCCCCTTAACTTCTGCCTTTATCTTTGGCAGGGCTGGAGGCGGAAAAAAAGCCCCCTAGCTGCCTACACGTTGCTGCTGAGAATGAAAAGCAGACAACCTGCAGGAGCTGCTGAACGTGTCCCGGTGTCTGAATATGACACTGGGACAAGTTCATCATATTTCCGTGGGGCCCAACTTCTTGGCAGGGGGACGGCGTCCACCCTGTGAAAAGAGTGGGTGGACGCCGTGTACCCGCGTGTACCCCCGACTCGTGCCCTGATTATGTGGCAGGAGAGGACCAAATTATGTGGTGTAATCACAATCGCAGAGTTCCAGCGGCCTTGATAATATTCAAGAGTGGACACAATACAGCCTAATTTCGATTTTCTGAAACGATTCGCGTTTCATTGTCCTTTTTCTAGTTCCACCTTTTCGCGGGCTCTCTGTTTGCCGCAATCCCGCCTGCTCGTGACTACACTTCCCAGCATGCTAGCGGCCGGAAAAGCCCTCCCTGCTCTTCCGGTTTCGTATAGTGATCCGTTGCACGCTGTGACTTTGATCCTGGTGTCTGCAGAAATGGACGGTTTCTCGTCTGACTTTTCCCCGGCGGGGGCAGGGGGTTCTGGGAAGGTGGACCCGGGCCTCATCATGGAGCAAGTCAAGGTGCAGATAGCTGTGGCCAACGCTCAAGAGCTGCTGCAGGTAACGCCTACCTTGTACGGCATCAGCCATCCCGTCATGCTTAGGCCCATGGCTTGTCCCCTGACCTCAGGCAATGACCTCTAGGCGCCATATGAACCCCCCCCCCCCCCCCCCTTCCTCAGGTCATGCTCTAATGTCCTTCTCGGCTACAAAGGACTCCAGCAGGGATTATGTCGGAGGTGCTGTATGCCAATTTTGCCTCCTGCTTACCACATCGTAGATCTAGAATATATGTTCTGCTTTCATTCTGTGATTCAATTTCTTCCCCGTTGCTATTAATGTGGTACAAGAACATGTGGCTCCTGTTCCTTTTCACACCCTTCTTGTAATTGCCTGTTTCCCATTCCTGCTGCAGGTAGTGGCTGCAGCCAAACAATGACACACGACGGTGAATGTTAGTAATGATCCTCCCATTCCGATGATCTAAGCACAGTGATTCTTGAATTAGTGTGTAAAAACAATTGAGAGATAGTGCGCTTAAATAAAGTTTAAATAAGTTAGTTTCTACCATAGTTTACTAACCTGTGCCATACAAGTGTTAAAATGTAATGCATGTAACAAAAAAGAAAGAAAAAAAAGCATGTTTCAAACTCCACCACAGAGAAGGTAGTTTGTCAGACGTCTGTGAACATCTCTCCTTTAACTGATCATTCATAGCGTATGATTTGTGACATCATGACCAACCTACCAATGCTGGTATAGAGCGGGTCATGCCTTCTCCACTACACTCTTCCCCAGCTGTCTTGTCTGCCCCATCATCTCCACTTTTGTGTTACCTGGCCTGCTTAGGGTGACCAACTGGCATGGGTGCAAATTCAGGACGGTGAGTGTAAAAATTCAGGACAAAGGGTCAAAATTCAGGACAAAAATTCAGGACAGGAGTTCAAAATTCAGGACAAAACTTATGGACAAAAGGTAAGTTTTACAGACTCATCAGAGGAGGTCGCGCAATAGTATATAAGTAAGTAAATAGACAACCTCTTAAGTACAAGTCAAAATAAGTTTATATTAGGTTGAGACAATTGTGAACTTCACAGTTTTTCAGTATGCGTGCAGCTTTGAGCAACTGTGCAGGTCTTTTGTGGTATTTCATATGATAATAATCTATGTATATGGTTACTGCACTTGGTTGTCCAGTCTAATATTTTGTTTACAATTCATGGTCCTGAGCAGGCATGTTTGGTGAGAGAAATGGTTGGGAAGATCTGCTCGGATAGACATTGTGTGATATAAAGTGGCACGCATAGGATGCAGCTAATTTGGACCTGCAGTGCTGGACTAGAGTTCAGTCCTCCGAGTGACCAGATTTATTTGTCAGATCGCTTCAAGCATTCCATTTCTGTTCAGCTGGTGATGACTGGTACAGGGGCTGGTATAGTATTGAGTGATGGATAAGACCCATAGCGGAGAAGTCTTGTATAAGGGTAAGAGCATTAAGCAGGAAAAGGGAGTTATTAACCAGACTGCATGAGCTATAATTGGCTGCACACTGCTGAGTGTAATGGTATTATTGTGGGTCAGAGCGGTTAGATAGGTGTTGACATAGTGTCATGCCCTGGCTAGCCATATATCAGCCCTCCTCATTTTAGCTGTATATTGGGAATAGTATACAGATTGGGTCATTTCATTTCTGTGAGCTTTAAACTGCAGATTCTCATTGATGCACAGAAGTGTGCTACAGACTAGAAACTGTATGCGGTGTTGTGGCATTATTGTAGGGCAGAAGGAGGCACTATCTTTTACATACAGAATATTTTCTATTGAAATGGAAGCAAAATGCCATCATTCAATTTTACTGATAAATCTATATAGCGCACAAATACTAATGTGTGGAAATGTGGTTTCAGCAAATATGTATCATTTGAACATCACCAAGTAAAGTGTCTTCATTGTTTTGATCCTATTAAAACTCTGTTTCCAGCACACTTCTGAATTACAAACAAGTGGTATATTTGTAGTTTCCTAACTGCTGATATGTTTTGAAACATTTGCACAGTTTATTTACAGATATTTAAAAGTTGTGTGTTACAAACAAACTGACAGCTCACAGCCTTTGTTTTCGCACCCCCAAGAAAATATGGGAAAACATGGTTCATTCTACAACACATTTGTCATTATATATCAATTGTATTAGCTTCTAAATCATAGTAAATGATGACCTTACTGTGCACCAGGATATGACAATCTTTGATGGGGCTCTTCAATGATTCCCTCACTATCACCAACAGTGCCTCTCATCTTTCCAAAGCCCCTCTCTCGCATGTATTTCATTTGTTGTATAGCCCTTCTCGTACAAGTATAAGATGTCGGCGCACTTTACATCACACACATACAGAGACAATGAATCATACATGTGTAAATCAGTGTATAGAACATGTTACATAAGGCAAAGGGCACTACAAGGTGTAGGATGCACATGTCACCTATACTGGTAGGCATTTTTGAAGTGCGCTTGGTCTGAAAAAGCACAAACTCAGGATTCTGAACTTAACACCGTGATTAGAGTTAACTTTAATGATAAGAATTTATTCCTACCCTAACAAACCTTTTTTTAGCAACATCAGGATAATGAAAGCCTGGGAAGAAAACATAACTTTGTAACCTGTACCATGCAGATTGCATGCAGCTCTTTGATGGAAGTTCATAGCTCACTGCTAGATTAAGTAGGTAAATTATGAACTGCACAGTAACGAAAGAATCTCAGTGACAAAAGTAGTAACCCACTGAGATCTGCACATAAAATACTATTCTTTGATATGCATAGTACACATTCTTTGCAGCAGGCATATTAACCCTCTGTGCTACCTTAGATGATTCAAAACTCCCATCTCGCTCCTGCAGGTACATTAGTCACCAGACACTGTTGAACCACACCTGAATATAAGTGAAGCCGCTTTTATTGTTGCCTGAAAACTGCTGGATATACAAGGAACTTTGCAGTGCCAGCCCCCAGTAACAAAACTGCCCTCCCCCACCTTTCCAGCCTCCCAGGGAAACGCCTAATGCCCGGTCCAGCCAGTCCGGCCTTGCTACCACCCTCCAATGGTGCCCCTCATCTTCACATAGACCATCTCTCATGTGTATTTAATTTCTTTTATAGTGGTACTCATCCCAATTATGTAGGGCAGGGCGTCGGAGTGTGTTACATCACACACATATTATATACAGACAATGTCTCATATAAATGTGAAAGTCAATGTACAGAAAATGTTGCTTAAGATAATGGGGGTTCAAGGTGTAATCATACTTTCATCCATCATTCAGTCTTTCACCATTCATTCTGTCCTTCCATCTGTGTGCCCATCCATGTCCATATTCAACCATTTACAAACCTATCCATCATGTATCGTTCCATCCATAATTTCACTCATCCATACCTCCATCCACCTTATTACTCATCCATCCATTATCCATCCATCCACCCTTTCACCCTATCCATCCGTACACTCATCCATCCACTCTTCCACCCATCCAACCATTCATTCATCCAGCCATTTACCCATCCAGCCATCCTTTCACTTACTCATTCGCCAACCCAGTCACTCATCCTTCCACCCATTCACCCGTTCAGTTATCCATCCACCCATCCTCCCTTTCTCTCTCCATCCCCCTTTCACTTAGCCATCCATCCTTCAATCCACCCACCCATCTACTCATCCCTTAATTGACCCTTTCTCTCATCCATCCACCCTTTCTCTCATCCATCCACCCTTTCTCTCATCCATCCACCCTTTCACTCCTTCACTCATCTATCCATCCTTTTATCCATCTACCTGCCCTCTCACTCACTCATCCAGCCTTAAATCCACCATTTCACTCATCCATCCATCCACCCTTTCACTTATCAATTCATCAATCATTTCACTCATCCATCCACCCATTCACTCGCCCATCTTCCACCCTTTCACTCATCCCTCCATCTTTTCACTCATCCATCCATCCTTTTACCCATCCATCTACCCTTCCACCCATACATCCATCTATTTACCTTTTCTCTCATCCATCCTTCCACTAACTCATCCATCCATCCTTTCATCCATTCACCCTTTCACTAATCCATCCAGCCATCCATCCCTTCACTTACTTACTCACTCACCTTTTCACATTAATTATGAGCTGAGCCTTTGTCTGCAGAGTTGCAGACAGAAGAGGCCCATCAAGAGCTCCACCCTCACTGTAGTTCCTAAAGCAAGGGGTGGGGTGGGAGAGGGTTCACTATGCCCCTGCACATAGGCAATCTGAAAAAGTGGAAGGCATGAGTCATGCATGATGCACAGTGCCAGGATGTGAGGCGACTGTGACATGGTGTTGTTTCCAGAGCTTTAAGTGGGATGAAAAAACTAGGGGGGGGGGGAGGGCTCTCCAAAGGGGGTGTTGGATGTAATTAAGGGCGTGGCTTAAAACACCTAAGCTAAAAATCTGTGCTTAGTATAATGTGCCGCCCGACTGGTATTTGTGTTGCTTCTGTCTTTGCATCCAGATATATATTACAACAAGTAACGTTACACCTAGCACAAGTAACGTTACACCTACAACAAGCCAGAACTATTGGCTTTGTCAACGGTTGTTAGTTGCATATAATAAAAAAGCAGCAACCATGGCTTCCTTGAATATAATATTGAAAATGCGTCAGTTCTAAAATGATGAGACTCTGAAAGAGCTATAATCCTTTCCTTTTAACTTCTTTCACAGCCTTCCTTTGATGAACTGGATTTTCACTTAGCAGCAGCATGGGCGTTTTTGCACCTCCATTTGACAGAATGCCCTGCCCTAGACCGAGGCTGGAGGAGGCCACCACATGCTGTACCAGACTGCCAGACTGACCCATTGTCATTCTGTATGTGGTAATTAGCCGGCATACAGAATGATAATGGGCCGGTGGGGCTGCTCTTGAGCACAGAGGAGTGCGAGGCGGCCCCATCAGGTAGCTGAGGCCTCTCGCAGGGGAACAGCTCTGCTCCCTGAAAGACCCAAAATTACGGACAAAAGGCGTCCGTAAAAAGGATCCTCACGGACAACGGACGTGAGGTCCAAATTACGGACGGTCCGTGAAATTTACGGACGGTTGGTCACCCTAGGCCTGCTGTGTGTCAAGCATCTGCTTACACCCCCCCCCCCCCCTAACTGGCTTTAACTGTCATGCTTGCACCCTCTCACTCCTGTAATCACCGCTCCCACGGCGGCACCCTACCCGTTTGAAATTGTTTTACTTTTAACTTCCAGAGTTGTACTTTTGATGACATTGTTACCAGCTATCCATTCCTCTCCCTTCAGTAACTATTCACGCCTATGTTGTTCTCATGGACACCACATGTAATACTTGCATCGTCAATGCTTATTTGACCTCCCAGTCCTCTCATTTCCCTTTGACACCACCCAGCTCAGGAGTAACCTGCTCCTACGCCCCTGTAGGTAAGAACCTATGCTCGCCTTGCAATTCAGCACTCAGTGTTAACTCATTCGATAAGGTCTGAGATCGCACCCTGCTTCCCACTACCAGCAAATCTCCAGAAGATGCAACGTGACCCCATAATGCCCTACTGCCTACACCTGTAAGAGACATGTGCTCTCACCCTGCCTCTCTTTGGCCAGCACACTTACTCGTCCTGTGAATAAAAGGACCACAACTTTGTTCTTGTAATCAAAGGCTTACAGCTAGACCCCAACGCAAAAGATTTGACCTCGCCCTGCTTCTAAATGTCCATCATAAGCACTCATCCTGCAGGTGATACACCTGTAAAGCCCCCCCCCCACTTCGCCCTGCCCCTACAGTAGTAATCATTTTATGTTTAGTAAACTATAAAGTCCAAATGAAATTAGTTTGGATATAAAAAAAAAAAAGTGGCGCGTCGTATACTGGAGTCGATTGAGAGGTTCTACATAATTTTCCCAGTCGGTGACTCCTTTCCATCTGCTTGAACAAAGATGCTTCAACACCATTGTTTTGTGTGGCATCAACGAACATGCAACTCTGTTGGTTTTTAATTTTGGTTGCATCAACAAGCAGCGTTGTGTGTTCTTAATTTACTTTGCCAAAAAGCACCCTACTGTGTTTTTAAAACGGGACCAGTCTGATAGGTGACTGCACACATGGTGATCTTGAGATTTGCAAAGCACATGCCTGTTCTTATTGAAGCCATCTTGATTTAAAGGGGAATATTTTACAAATAATTATGTCAGAGTGGAATGCATGAACACAATTGTTGTTTTTTTTTTTTTACAGGAGGAGACACCAGTTGGTGGCAAACTTTTATCAGTTAACATACTGTGATGTAGTGATATTTTAGTTTGTGCTCATGTCCACCAGCTTCGATCCAAGCTAGACATATTTATATTTCGCCTGTCTGCACAGAGTTCAAGCTATTGGGTAGACATGTTTTTATTATCCATCTTTTCTGCTTCACCACAATGAATGGGCTTGATGGTCATACTTTATTTATCTTTCCAAACGCACCCTCTAATTTGAGCATGTAACAGACTTCAATAAATCTTCATAATCTACATCCTACCTGCGTGGACCTCATTACTACATTATTTTGGTGACGAGCTGGCGACGAACCTACGTGTTACAACTGGAATTCAGGGACCTGGCAAACAAAAGAGGACCTGAAGATGAAGTTTCCTACAGAGTCTAGAGATGCTGACAACGTAACGTATACTACAAAGAGGAGGTATCCACAGAAAGCCAAAGCGAGAAACCAAGATGTTCTTCACAGTACAACAAAGACGACAGGAAGAAAGCAAGATGCTCCTTTCAGAATAAAGAAGATGTCAACAAGAACTAAGTTCAAATGAAGCGCAAAGCCCTGCAGCCCCACCAGTGCCTTTCTATCAGACAGTCCCAATCCAAGCATCCTGCGCTCATTGACATTTTCATGGACTTACCACTGCAGTCTGTAGTACGCTCTCTACAACTTTCTGACAGCTGTTTATCTCACCATGATTTTCAAACAGTGGTAAGATGTTGTCGTGAAAGGTCTGCCTGCGTATTACTTTAAGCTCATTATGAAAGTTTTCTGGGTCTGAAAGGGAACTTTGCGGCTGACGCTGTGGATTGCGCTCGCTACATTGTGTGATCCTGAGCACATTCTACTTAATTTTCCTGAGGAATGGTACCGGAAGTGGCTGCAGTGTTTGGTCACGTCATGTTTCTGAGGTGGGGACGGTCTTCGCTGGTCAGGAGTTCAACTTTCCCCACACACATCGTGTTGGCTGACTTTCCGTTTGTGTGTGTATCTCTGTCTTGGTGCCGGGGGACGGAGAGGACTGTTTGCTGTGTTTTGCACAAGCAGGGGTGAGTTTCTCAGTGTTTCTCTTCTTCTACTACAACGAACTCCCAGTATAGTGGCCGTTGCAACCGTTGTTTCGGTTGCTAGACAATGCGCATGCTGCTTACCTCACTCTGAGAAGCGCGCGGATTATCGCGACGATGAGAGCCCTCCATGACGACAGGACCGCCAACGGCGATAGAACTCACTGGGTGACAAAGTTTGGTGCGCGCCGGGAGCCACCAGGCGCTGCGTACAGTACGTGCCGCCATGTTTGATAATTTTTTTATCTAGTGTAAAAGTTAAGGTCCATAATGATCGTCGCCCACGAAAGGCACAGTCACGTCTTTGCCGTATGCCAATGATCGTCGCCGACGAAAGGAACATTCACATCTTTGCAGCATGCCATGTTGTGAAAAGGTATGCAGGAGAACTCTTTGTCCCGGACTCGTGCGTTTTGCTGCATGCCATGCTGTGAAAAGGTATGCAGGAGAACTCTTTGTCCCTGACTCGTGTGTATTTGTTTTGGTTAGTGTGCCACGCACAACTCAACCCAGGATGAAAGACACATCATGTTCAATGGCGTTTGACACTTCTTTGAGATGGAAGTGCATATGGGCACACAGCTTCATGGGTCTTGATTGTAACCCCATTTTCCGGCATACGATAGTTGCAAAGCAAAAGACTTCCTGTTTCAGTTATAGTAATGACGTTAATGTGTTTTACAGGTTTATTTAGGCATGATTTCTTTAGCTTTGTCACGTTATTGGAAAGATGTACTATGATCTATTACAACCTGTGTTCTTGTAAAGTTGCATTTTATTCCTTGTATTTGCAACATGCTTGCTAAGGTCAGTACGCTTCCGGGAATTAATCTGTATCTTGGCTCAGCGAACCTGCAGTGTAGTTTGTACAACAGTACTCGTCTGAGGGGTCTTTCAACGTTACCTATTCCTCTCTGCAGCATCTAGTCTTAGCGTCTACTTGGTTTTTACGCCTCCTACACGCAGTACACTTTATTTAATTTTTATCCATTCACATGGGTTTCATGTTTCACAACCCTTACACAGGGTACCTGCTTATGTGTGTAATTCCCATCTACTGTTCCTTCCCTTCCTCAGTTCACGGGGTAGGTCTTGGGTGCCAGGCCCATTTACTTTAGTTTCCCACCCTCACGTCTGGGGGTAGGACAGGGTTCCTTCCCATTTACAGTTGCCACCTCCCTTTTGTCACGTTCTTCTGGTACATCATTGCCCTTCCACAGGGTGCGTCTTATTGGGTTCAGTCCCATTCACATTAGCTTACGCCCTCTTGCCAGGGGTAGGACATGGGTTCTTTCCCATTTACAGTTACCACCTCCCTTTTGTCAGGGGTAGGTCATGGGTGTCATTCCCATTTACACGTTCTTGTGGTACATCATTGCCCTTCCACAGGGTGTGTCTTATTGGGTTCAGTCCCATTCACATTAGCTTTCGCCCTCTTGCCAGGGGTAGGACATGGGTGTCAGTCCCATTTACATTAGCTTTCGCCCTTATGTTGGGGGTAGGTTATGGGTTTTAGTCCCATCTTCACGTACCTTTCATATACTGTTACCCTCACACAGGGTGTGTCTTATTTAGTTCATTCCCATTGTCTACATTATCTATCCCCATTTGGGGTACATATTATGTTCAGTCTATTCTAAGACTTTGCTGTTAGTTATTCCTTATGTTATGCTTATATTATTATATTGTCAATTTGAAAATGGGGGAGTATGAGTTATACTCATTGTATTTTCTTCTCTTCTCTGTTTTCTCTCCTGTCCAGTTCTCCTCGTGATGTTACATATTCTTTTCATCCTTGGTATCTGGACTATATTGGTTGTCAGTCTTCTTTGTCCCCAGCCTTTCCCTTATTGTAGTTTCATTCTATTTCTTCCTTGTTTAGGTGGCGATCCGTCCTTCACTTCTCGGTGTGTCTGGGTGTAGGCTGGTGTTCAGTTCGTGTCGTGCTATGTCTTTCTTCCTTGCATGCCGGTCTGGCCAGTGGGTGTGTTTGGGGGGTAGTCATTTATGCGTCTATGCCTTTCTGCTACTTGTTGTTTCCTCCGCCTTATCACTGTTTTCTTCTCTTTTGTTTTCCTTGTTGGATAGGATGGGTCGTATCTATTTGTGTTTATTTACCCATCGCTTCCTTTTTGTTTTCTTCCACCTATCTCTTCGCTCTTCCTTATTTGTTTATTTCTATTACATTTATTCTGTCGCGTTAGTGTTCCTCTCATTTATCCCTTTCCTGGGTTCTTATTGTTATATCTTATTTAAGGTATAGGACTTATGCTCCTTTGCTATAAGAAAGGGGGATATGTAGTATCCTGTTCATGTTATGCCATTTTCACCACCTGCTCAGCCAGTGTGTTGTGCTGTGTGCTGCATGGAATGTTGGAGTGATGATGCGTATTGGAATGTTGGGTGCCTGTGAGGTGAAGGGTGACAGTTGAGAATGGGCTGAGCAGCAGGCAGGCTGCTCCTGGTGGGGCTGCTTCACAAGATGTAACCGACTTCAATAAATCTTCATAATCTACATCCTACCTGCGTGGACCTCATTACTACATTATCCTTTTCAGAAAGCTCGCTGAGGTGCCTACAGGGTGGTTATAGGCTCTTTACAATTCCGCTCAAATGAATATCTAAAACCAGACTAGTTTTTGCAGATGTTTAGTATTTCTTGACTAGCAGGATCATTTCTACAAGAAACTACAGTGAGAAATAATTTCTCCGCCAAGAGAGATACTTAAATGCATGAAATATCACTGATGTTGGATAGCAGATTATTATAGTTCAATCTCCTTTACCTTTCTGCACCTGCATTTTATTTAACAGTTTTCTATAGCGCTACTGCTCTAAGCAGCACTTGTGCACTTTCCCTAGAAATGATTAGTGCTCGCAAGGACCCCAATCTGTTAACACAGAAAATACAATAGTGTAAAAGCTAAAATGGGCATAGTGACCGGAAGGAGGAGATCAGTAGGGTCAGAAGCAGAGAATGAGTAAAGGTCAAAGGGTTGTCAAATGTGTACAGCTATTCGTGGCATAGTAAAGACCTTCACAGGTGAGAGCAAGACTGAAAATTATATATGAAATGAATTAGCTAGTCCATTGGAACCTGTCCACATGTCGACCTGACATGAAAAACATTTACCCTAACATACACACTGTTTTACTACGCTATTTGTATTGCAATGGTTTTAATGTGTGTTCATGTTTAATGGTTTTAATTAACTATGCACTTTATTCATAATTCTGAGTAAAGTAGAATTTTACGGTAGCTACTTAAGGGTTGCAGATTGGTCGGGAGAGAAGGTACAGTGCAGAAGATTTTAAATGTTATGCTCGACTCATTGAAGGCCAGCGCAGTTGTTTTATAATTGGGGAAATATGGCAACATACGTCAGTGGGGGTGACAAGTTTTGCTGTGAAGGGCATGTGGCTTTAAGGGAAGTGGGCCCATGGCACCTGTTATAAAATGTCATTGCCTGAAGCCTAGATGCAGTACACTGTTGCAGTTGAGAACACAGGTTTTTGTCTTGAAGTGTCCCTCAGTTGAAATACATAATAGCAGTGCACTGCTCCTCTCGCTGTAGAAACGAGTAGCCAAATCCAAGAGGAGCTTTATGCAAGTAGTTGGCGCAAGCTTATAGATCGCAGAGTTCTCCTCTTTTTTTTTTTTTTTTTTTAAATCTATATTGACTTTTTGTAATTTTTATTTATTTAGTGAAGCACCAGCTAAGAGCTGAGAATGGATTTGTCATCCTTGGGGCTTTCAGAGCAGTGCTTTAGCTATGCTTCTGCTACAGCCATATGGGAGAGAGAAACTCCATTCCTTAAGAGTAAAACTGCTCTGTTTTCTGGATTTGTTTTTCCCCTTTAGAGCAGTTTTGCTTTCAAGTTAGCCTGCTCCTCGGTATACTCCCCCCTTCTATTTTGCACATTTTTCTGATATCTAAATCCGAGATATGCATTAACACCCCACTTAGGTGAGACAGTTAACCATGCAGTAATCCATGAAGAGTGTTGTGGATTGACCACTTTGCTATCAAGTTAAGGAAATGTTTCTCTCTTTTTACCCCAGAGAATGACTGACAAATGCTTCAAGAAGTGCATTGGAAAGCCTGGAACGTCCCTGGACAACTCTGAACAGGTATGTTCCTATGGTTGTCAAACTAGCTAGCCACTTTCATCTCTAAACTCCCTCACCCATGCTCGTCCCAGTCTCACTCCTTTACTGCACACCACTGGCCATCCTCCTCTATGCTTCATGTGGCAGAGACCAAGAACCTTTCTTCACTAGATGTTGATTTTCTCGCCTGTTGGAAAAGACAGTTGGTAATCAACATTAGGTTTGTCTTCAGTCCATTTGTTTCTCGATTCCTTCCGTTTGAAGAAATTGAATGGCTTCCCTCCTCTGCAGCCTGATCCTGTCCTTGAAAGAACTTTTTCTTTGCAGGTGGGCAAAAATGATGATAGGCCGTCCGTTTGTCATGGAAAACGGACCCATTTGCATTAATTGTCTTGTTATCGTGGTGGATCCGTTATCCTCAGTCAGAGATGCATTTTGTTCCTCTTTCATAGCATCACATTTTTGGAAAGCATTATATGGTAAATATTATGCAGGATAACTTACTTCTGCCAACTGTCGGCAGCAAAAGAAAGTAGACCACAAAGATGACTTTAACACCTAGATGTCATTGGTCTCTTCTCCCTCTTCTTTCTTTGTCTGCTGTAAGTCAGATAAGTAGTGTTTAGTTTCTCTTTTCACACGTGGGTACCAATAACTTGTTTAGATCCAACTGATGGCAGTTGACCAATTCTGTGGAGTACTGTTTCTAAGGGAAGCACATCGTTTACTACCAAAAATGTGCCTTTTTTTTGTGCTCTTTTATGCTTGGTTTCATATTGCTAATATAGAATGCTTCCCCACTCGTGCCCTTCACCTATGCTCCGCACCTACCTCATGCTATTTGTTTGGCATGGTCCAAAGGTGGGAAACTTGCACTGTTTCCATGTTAGGATGTTGGCTCATTTTTCTTCTCTGCACGTCCCACCCCAGAAACCATAGAGCATGAATGTTAGCCTTCGGCATATTTAAGACCTTTTATACTACACAGAGGGGATGAGTGACTTAAGGTTCATGCTGGGCACTATTGACAGCATCAGCATCTGCTCAGGAACCTGACTTAGGTTGTTAGCTTTTTCTCGGCTGTGCAATATTCACCCTGTGGCTGGAAAGCACTTGCCTGCATCATGTTAAAGAGTACCATGGTTTCATTTCCAGACATGCGAGTAATGCTAGGGGATTCAAGGATGAAAGTCACAACATTCATGAAAGAATTATGCCATCCTGTGGTTTTACAATCCTGTGGTCTACTGTCTTCCTTTACCCAGTGACCTTGAAATCCCTCAGATCACATGACTTGTTCCACTAAACTCATTGCCCCATCATCCCCGCAAACAGGAGTCCAAGGCAACGGTTAATAGAGGATATACTGAAAATTTTCACGTCCTTATAGGAAGATGGCTGCTACTGCCATTTTGACATGCTTTAGGGAGGGCTATGGATTGTGGCAGTACTTTGATGTAACAGCGTCACAGGGCTTTTTATATGAAACACACTTGAGTGTGGCCTGTCTTTGTGAGATCTGCTAAGTTATTGTTAGCCATAGCTATTCTCGTCTACCTACTTTCTTACCATTTTTCAGGCCTCTGTGTGGCACTGTACCTCCTATACTAGTATTGGTGCTCAAATGCGGTACCTACATCTCAACTCTAGCCCTGAATATGGGCTATTTACCTCATTTCAACTTTTTACCATTTAATCTATATATATATATATATATATATATATCCATCCTACAGGCGGTCGCCAGTAGGTAGTTATAGTTAGGACCACGTTTCCATAGGAAAAGCATTTTTTGATGTGCTTATAACTTTGGCGTCGTTTGACGAATCTTTACGAAATTTTCCAAAAAGTTCCTCTTTTCAGGTCAGCTGCTATCCTAAAAGTTTGGGGGGGATTCGTCAAGGGAGGGCTAAGAAGAAAGGGGGGTCCCAAAACGTGTTTTCTCCATGCAATTTCCATAGGAAACTTTAGACAAGGCTACAGGTCAAACTGCTGAACGGAATTATGCCAAATTTGGCACAGAGAAAGGTCTTGGTCCAGAAAGCACGCTTTTGTTTAAATTGGGTAAATCCGTTCAGTAGTTTTAGAGAAATATCAAATTTTCCAGATATCGATATTTAAGAATTCTGACATCTGATTGGCTGAAGAGTTACGAGCACGAGCTTGCGGCTGATTGGCTGCGAACTGTTGAAACTAGGAAGTGTTGGCAGCCATTTTGTGATTCAGTCCATCAGCTCACAACTCTCCCTCTACAAGGCATCAGGTCCATAGTTCTACCTCTGCGAGGCAACACTAAAAATATACCGCAGCTCTGTCTGCGAGATACCCCTTTCACGGTCCCTCTCCCCACATCACCAGCTCGCGGCTATGCCTTTAGAAGCGAGTCCGTCGGCTCGCAGCTCTAAGACTGCGAGCTGTGAGCCATTTTGTGACTCAGTCCGTCAGCTCGCATCTCTCCCTCTAAAAGGCATCGGATCCGTAATTCTACCTCTGCGAGGCAATACTGAAAATATCCCGCAGGTCTGTCTGTGCGAGATACTCCTTTTACGCTCCCTCTCCCCACATCATCAGCTCGCGACTATGCCTTTAGAAGCCAGTACGTTGGCTCGCAGCTCTGTGTCTGCGAGCCGTGGGGCCCGCAGCTCTACCTCTGTGAGCCACCTCGTTAGCTCGTAGCTGTGTCTGTGCTAGCAGGCCCGTTACTCTCCCTCTGCGAGTTAGCCCGTCGGGTTGCAGCGCGGAGGGCTCGCAGCTGTATCTCTGCGAGCCAGCCCGTTAACTGATAGCTGTGTGTCTGCTAGCAGGCCTGTTGGCCCGTTGGTCTCCCTCTGCGAGTCTGGCCACAGCTCTCCCTCTACGAGCCGGTACGGTGCTGTGCTTTTGCGAGCCAACGGCTCGTAGGTCTCCCTCTGCGAGCTGAGCCCACGGGCCGCAGCTCTTCCTCTGCGAGCCTACCCGATGGCCCGCAGGTGTCCCTCTGCTAGCTGAATCGCAGCTGACACTCTGTGAGCCGAAATTGGGAATATAAGGCGGCTCTAAAAAAAGCTCTTCTGTTTATTAGTTGGAGCTACATGTAAGTGCGAATGCACAGCTTCAGGTTAATCAGGAAAATTCGGTTTCCCTCATCTGTGAAGTGTACTCCATCACTTCTGTAGATATCAGCGATATCAAAACGTATGTGGTTGTAAATCGACCCCATTCTATGGTCTCTGAGGTATGCAGACACAGCTTTGTTGACATTCTTCCTAGATTTTTCAATCTTATGACAAAATTGGTTTGACCATTTCCACTTCTCTTTGGCATATATTGGAATATACAAAGACAGTTTGAGGCAAAAGTAACATCAATTGTCCAAAGGTGTCCTTCATAAGCATTTCCAAACCTACCCAGTCAATGTGCCTAGGTCGTTACCACCACAGTGCACAATCATGAGATCAGGGTGTTGGAGATGCAAACAGGTTTTAACCAAAGGGAGCAATTGGTGCCACTTCAATCCTCTCTGTGCAAACCATTTAATGTACACATTTTGTAAACCTAGGTCTAAGTCAATACGTCTCTGTTCTGCATACCTCTTGCACCAGAAAACATAGCTATGTCCTACAATCCACACTAGCATTTTGAAGGTATGTCTAGAAGATATGGATAAATGTCTGTAGCTCATGCAGTCCGTTCGTAGAATAAGAGAGATGTTTAAACATGGGGAACTACTTTTTTTTTTTTACATACAAAACGTTAACGGATTGGGAGATGAAATGTATTGTGTCCTAAAAAGTAGGGTGTATATTAGTTTTGATGAAAAAGCATCTTTGTGATTGGTTAATAAAAAAGCAGTTTATACGTGGAGTACATATTATAGGATGAAATTTGCTCAGCTCAACCACACCTGCTAATTGTATTTGGAAGGTGCAGTTCAAACTTGAAAGAATGGTGAACTTTTGACCTCCACGTGCTGTTAAATGTTGGAGAAAATGTTGCAAAAAAAATATCGGTAGGTTTAAAAAAATGATGAACTTTTAACCTGCACGTGTCGTAGAATGTTCTAGAAAGTGTTGATACAATACCTTGAACTTTTCACCTGTATGTGTCCTTAACAAAACAGTTTATATGGAAAGTTCAAAAATAAACAATAAAGAGAGGTTTTGCAATCTAAAAAAAATAAGAAACTATTCTGATTTGTTCTTTACATGGATTTGTGTGGAGCAACGGGGAAATAGTGCCATTACTGGTTCCATTCTTGATGAAAGCGATGCATTACATGTACTGTGTGACAAGAAAAGCATTGCATGCGTTTGTGACATTTGAAATCTGCATACCAACTAGGAAGGTAAATTAGAAATTAAGGTGTGATGTGCGGGGGTTTATCCCTTTGGCAAGCTCCGCCTCTGTGAGCCAGACATTGTTTTTGCATAGGTGCTGGACGACATCTGATGCAGCCCCATCACCTACGCAGTCTGATGTGTCAGGGGCACACAGCCATGCAGCCATCACCCCGCCACACACACTGGACACAGAACCCGTATGAGGGGAGATTTGTACCACATTGCCTTCATTGCTGATGTTCTGTGATTGATGTGTGTGGGCTGCATTGTGGGGGAATTGCCTGTGCACGGATGGCGATGCGCACACACATGTTGGTATGTGGAGCCAGGTGCCCGTGCGGCCTTGCGCTGCTTGTGCTATCTCAGTCCGTCTCTCTCCCTCGCTCTCTCCCGCCCTGTCATAGCAAACTTGTGAAAGCGATGGGTGCGCGGCTCTCAGCGCGGCACTCAAGTACTTCTTAAGTCTTTCAAACACCGAGGGGTATATTCTCAAGGACATATCGCCGAGTTAACAGCACTTTATCGCAACCAAAATGGTGATAAATTTAGCGCACCATTCACAAGCTGGAGCAAATAGCCCATATCACCAGTTTACCAGCGATAGCAGCCTCAAAAAGCATCGTCACGGATGAGTCCGGCAAATATTGCTAATGAGATGTAGAGTTGGCGTTCTCGTGCAAAAAGCAGCGCAAACATCACTTCGCAAGTGTCTCAACCACCAGCAAGATCGTCGAAGAGAGTACAAAACAGGCGATAAGGTGCGTTAGTAGCAGAAAGTTTACACCTGCTCTGAGCTGGTGTAAAGTCGGACTACAACCTGCAATATGAAAGGGAGCCCACGCAGAGCCATACGTGAATGATAACAGATGCAATGGAGCCAACGATCGCGTGTCATCCCTCGAAAATTTGTGAATCACAGCCTGCAAGACAAAAAGAAAGATAAGATTGTGCGTCATGCGTCCATGAAAGGAGAGAGAGAGAGAGGAAGAAACAGTGTGAGAGAGAGGTAGAGAGAGAGAGAGAGAGACAGAGAGGAAGAGAGAGAAAGAGAGAATGAGAGAGAGGAAGAGAGCTAGAAAGAGAGAGAGTGTGAGAGAGAGAAAGGAAGAGATGGAGAGGGAGAGTGAGTGTTGACACTGTGGAGAAAATCCTTACAGCTCACCTTTCTGCCACCGGTGTGTCTCCAACCACGTGCCAGGACATAGTGGAGTCTTCAAGTTTAGTCCTCTGAAACATAGTATAGAATCAGTAATGGCAGAGTACATACAACTGCACACGCCTAATTCTCTGTTTCGCCCCTGCGCACCCAGGCTGCTGCACCCCATCGACTCCCGCCGCCCAGGTGTCTGCCCGCCTCTGCGCACCTAGGCTGCTGTATCCCATCCACTGCCACTGCCCAGAGGTGTCTGCCCGCTCCTGTGCACCCAGGGTGCTGCACACTATCCACTCGCACCGCCCAGAGGTGACTGCTCGCTGCTGCGGAAACAAGGCTCTCTGCTCACCTTCCGCCACCGTTGTGTGTCTAAGAGGGTCCACCACGTGCTGAAGCAACCTCCTCAGGCGCAAGTTGCGTACACGCGTCAAGCCGAGTTCACAATTCAGAGCGTATCTTGATTGCAGGATGGCCACGCATCATCGCAGGCTGCACACGCGCTCAGCTCTGGTGGCACTAACTCAGTAGAACTGAAGTCATCGCCTTGTGGCGGGAGTTCCGTGTCGGGGGGGGGGGGGGGTCGTCAATCTGTGAATCACAGCATGCTAGACAAAAAGCAAGATAAGATTTGTGCGTCATGCGTCCATCAAAGGAGAGAGAGAAAGAGTGAGAGGTAGAGAGAGTGAGAGAGGAAGAGAGAGAAACAGTGAGAGAGAGAGGAAGAGAGAAAGAAAAAAACTGTGTGAGAGAGAGAGAGAGGAAGGGAGAGAGAAAGAGTGTGAGGGAGAGAAAGGAAGAGATGGAGAGGGGACAGTGAGTGCCGACACTGGACAAAACCCTCACAGCTCACCTTTCCGTCACAGGTGTGTCTCCAACCACGTGCCGGGACATAGTGGAGCCCTCAAGCTTACTCATCTGAAACGTAGTATGCAATCAGTAATGGCAGAGTACATACAACTGCACACGCCTAATTCTCTGTCCCGCCTTTGTGCATCCAGGCTGCTGCACCCCATCCACTTCCACTGCCCAGAGGTGACTGTCCGCCGCTGCACACCCAGGCTGCTGCACCCCATCCACCCCCACTGCCCGGAGGTGCCTGCCCGCCGCTGCGCTAACAAGCCTCTCTGCTCACCTTTCGCAACCTGCGTATAGAAAAGATGGCCTACCACGTGCCACTGCAAGCCCTGGGCCCGCGGACACCGCACCCTGCATGTCATGCAGCCGCGCTCCGCAGGCCACCAGGTCTCACATCTGGTGCTGGGTCTTGATTTCGCCATGGCAGAGGGCATACCAGTGCACCGGGCTTTTCATCGCAGGCTGCACACCCGCTCAGCCCTTGCGGTGCCACTAACTCTGTGACCAGCGAGGCGACGCCACGTGGCGGTAGGCCTGCGCTGTCTGATGGCTCAGGCCTACACTGTGGTCCAGCAGGGCACACAAAACCTGAGCTGTCCACACCGCCGGGACGGGCCATCACCGCAGGCTGCACACCCGCTCAGCAGTTACGGTACCTGTACCTCAGTGTACCAAAAGTCACCGTCCCGTGCCGGTGTGCCTGTACCGGCCGCAGTGTATCCGGTGCGAGCAACTCTGAAAAGGCGTCGAGCACGTGCGCCTGGTCTTTTTTATTGGCAGGGTCACGTGTCTTGTGACGCGTGTGCTGGATGGGTGTGGTGTGGGTGTATACTAGCCGTGAGGGAGTGACTGTGGCGTACTGACAGCTAGGGTGTGACCAGCAGATCACTGCAATGAAAATCTGGGCCATGTAGCGTTGTTGTCCTTCCCTGTAAGCGTAGTGGGCTGACCTGGCGTATGCCAGTCCTGCGTGAGGCTGTGAAGAATGACTCCGGAGCTATGGGCGTGGCTCCATCCTGGGCTGTATGAGGAATCCACTGATGCGGGTGTCCCTGTTGTAGTGCTGACGTCACCCGGGTCACAAGCGCCAATGTGTCACTCTGTGAGCCAAGTCCCAGAACATGGCCAACATGGAAGGTACGGGGAATCACTGACCCTACATTCATCCATAGTTCCACACATGAAAGATGGTGGACATTACACATCTGTGTGGATATGAATGTTTATTGCACATTCAGTGGAGTGTTGCAGCTGTAGACATACAGGGCCATGGAAAGTTTAAGTTTCAGTTTTTGGCACATGGAGGGCAGCCAATTAGAGCCAAGCTTGTGTTCGGGGTTAGGCTGCGCCAACATATGTACTTATAGAATTACTCCGCCAATCCCCAAGCACTTATAAATTCACTATACACTCTCCTTGCAGTACTCTAATGATCCAGTCTCTACGTACGTACTTGTACAATGACCGAGAGAAAGTTACATAACCGAAGTTTTCCCCACTGCCAGAGGTAACATGGTTGCATACGCTGTCCACAGCACAATGTAATGTGGTAGGGCCCAGGGGCGGCATCTTGCATACATAATGAACACACGGACACAGATAGATAGTGGAACTGGGTACGGGCACGTGCGCTCGACTCATTTTTATTACCAGGGTCACATGTCCAGTGACGTCTGTGCTGGATGCGTGTGGGGTGAGTGTAAGCCAGCCCTCCGGGAATGGTTGGTGCTGGCAACAAGTACAACAGTAATCATTGGATCAGACACATGGATTCAATCATAAAGGGTCAATGATTTGTGCTGCACTAAGGTAGGGGCAACAGATGTGAAATAATACACACAAGATTGTATCGTAAAGGGTCCATGACTTGCGGTACACTGAGGTAGGGGCAGCAGATGTGAAATTATACACAAAACATTGTATCATAAAGGGTCCATGAGTTGTGCTGCACTGAGATAGGGGCATCAGAAACATTCAGCGTGTGCGCAGCCAGCGATGATGCGTGGTGCGGGCGAGCCACACTGGGAGCAATGTCTGTTGCCTACTGGACTGAGTCATCTGCAATCGCGACTCGATGTGAATTGTGAGCCCTGCTATCCGCAGTGTAGATCGAAGGCAGTAGTCAGCACAGACATCAAAGAATGCTTTTAGTCACTTCCTGTTCACAAAATTCGAGGACATAGAGTATAATTCTGTCTGCAATAAATAAATCAAGACTGAATTCAAATTGTGAGCTCTGCTAACCGCAGTGTAGGTGTATGGAACAAAAGATGAAACATTTATGGAATACACTGTCGAAATATGTAGGTTTCAGGGACGTTATAGTTGGTTGCCTACTGGACTCTGAAATTAATGAATGAAACTGAATTTGATTTGTGAGCCCTGCTGAGCACAGTGTAGGCCGGAGGCAGCGGTCAGGAAGGGCCTACAGCCACGTGGCGTTCACTTGAGCTGCATAGAGTTAGTGGTAGGTGTGGCGCTCAGCGTGTGCGCAGCCAGCGATGATGCAATGTCTCTTGCCTACTGGACTGCGTCATCTGCAATCGCGACTCGAACTGAATTGTGAGCCCTGCTGACCGCAGTGTAGATCGAAGGCAGTAGTCCGCACAGACATCAAGGAATGCTTTTTGTCACTTCCTCTTGACAAAATTTGAGGACATAGAGTACAATTCTGTCTGCAATTAATAAATCGAGACTCAATTTGAATTGTGAGCTCTGCTGTCCGCAGTGTAGACTGCCATTCAGTGTTCCTTTGGACTTGCAAGATGAAGTTGGTCATTGTACTAAAGCTATAACTGATATAAAACAAGTTCTTGAAGCAAGGATACTAAAAGGATATGATGTAGGTTTTAGGGACGTAATACTTAGTTGCCTACTGGACTCTGCAATTAATGAATCAAGAGTCAATTTTAAATGTGAGCCCTGATGACCGCAGTGTAGGCCGGAGGCAGCGGTCAGCAAGGGCCCACAGCCACGTGGCGTTGAGTTGAGCTGTACAGTTAGTGTCACCTGAAGCAACCAGCGTGTGTGGAGTCTGCGATGATGCGTGGTCCGGGCGGGCCGCACTGGTAGCAATGTCTTTTGCCTAATGAATTCTGTCTTAATAAGTCCACGTGGCGTTGACTTGTGGTGCACTGAGTTAGTGGCACCTGAAGCACTCAGCGTGTGCGCAGCCTGCAATGATGCGTGGTTCGGCCGGGCCACACTGGTAGCAATGTCTTTTGTCTAATGAATTCTGCCTTAATAAGGCTACGTGGCGATGACTTGTGGTGCACTGAGTTAGTGGCACCTGAAGCACTCAGCGTGTGCGCAGCCTGCGATGATGCGTGGTCCGGGCGGGCCGCACTGGGAGCAATGTCTTTTGCCTACTGGACTGCGTCATCTGCAATCGGGACTCGATCTGAATTGTGAGCCCTGCTGTCCGCAGTGTAGATCGAAGGCAGTAGTCTGTAGAGACATAAGTCTGTGGTGCTCTGCTGCTGGGTTCGCAGGGGGCCTGTGTCGAGGAGGCCGGCGGTCACGGCGGAGGCCTCGTGGCAGGGTGAGGGCTGCCGCCCTGGCAGACGCTTTGGCCTTCCCACAAGTGAACCACGCCCAGAGCCCCAGCCTATTTATTCATACTCCTACGCTGGAGTGGGGTACGTTGGACCAGCCCACTCCGCTTCCGCTTCCAGGGGGGGGACAACACAGCTACATGACCGAGATCTTCCCCACTGCCTGAGGTAACATGGTTGCGTCTATTGTCCACAACACTAGAAGCAACAGCAGTATATGTCCACATGGAGAGGTTTGTGCTCTGCATAGTGAGGTCTGTCCACCACGTCACCGCTACACTTGGTATTGTGTGCATTTTTATTGATGGGTGACTTGCGTCCTTCACACATACTTGGTTGCCACATCTCCCAACATTCAGCTATTGTGTGGCTGAGGGACCATGCCGTTTTTGGAGGGTCCGCTGTCCTGTTCTGCGCTGCCTCGGTGGTAGTAGGGATGATCCGGGGGGGAGGTCCTGAGGGTGATAGCAGTGGGTGTTGTGGCCTTCTTGGGTGTCGGAGCTGCATGGTCAGTAGTTCTATGATATGTGTTGTTCTTTAGATGTGGTTATGGGCTGGGCTCCCTTTCACACTGTAGGTAGTCGTCCTGCTTTACATTAGTAAAAGGCAGATGTTAAATTCTTACTGCTAACGCAGCTTATCCCCTGTTTTTGGATCGCACCCCAGATTTGGCTGCTCGTTGAAAATATCGGGAAGTGGTGTTTTCGTGTTATTTTTGCACGGGAACGCCAACTCTGCATATTATTAGCGTTAGTTGTCGCTCTGATTTGTGGCGAATTTTTTTGCGGAAGCTATTGTTGGAAAACTGGCGATATCGGCTGTTTTCACTAGGTTGAGAATGGAATGATAATTTAAAATCACTGAAAAAACCATAGGTTTAATGAACATTATAATTAGAAATTAGCATTTAAAAAACGTTTGAAATTCACTGAAAAAACCATAGGTTTCAGGCACGTTATAGTTAGAAATTAGCATTTAAAAACCTTAGAAATTCACTGAAAAAACGATAGGTTTCAGGGACGTTATAGTTAGAAATTAGCATTTAAAAAACCTTTGAAATTCACTGAAAAAACCATAGGTTTCAGGGACGTTCTAGTTAGGTGGACATTTCACTCGTACAAAACCATAGAAATTCCACCGTTATAGTTAGTTCAGTTAACTAGAACTCGCGCCCCCGCAATGCACTGCTCATGACGTCACATATTACATCATTCATGGCATGGTCAGTGACATCACTGATGACATCTCAAATGACATCACTGATGACATCATCCACGTGATTATCTGATGCACCTCATCACACCCTAATATAACCTTTAATACACCCACTGTAAAATGCACACTACCATTTTCGAAACCATCCACACACCAATACCAGTTACTACATACTCACTCAATGATTCCTAGGTCTGCACACACATCCACTCATTCACCTATACAATCACTTATACATGCAGTCACTTATCAATACAACACTATCATATGCACTCAGACACCTATTCAGACACTCACACACCGCCACTCATCCATGGAGTTACTCACACACCTAGTCAGTCATGCAAAGAATCAATCACACTTCCATTTACTCACCTAAACAGTTATACACACACCACCTCACTAATTCATACAGACAGTAACGCATAGTTACTCTCTTATGTAATCACTGAAACAAGTACAGACTCGTCCATACATGCCACTCTCACAATCACTCAGTCTCACATATAGTTATTTATATACACCATCACTCACATATACTTCCTTTTTACATATGTAGTTACTCACATATGTACCACTGAGACATCCATTCACTCACCAACACACCCATACACACACTTACCCACCCATACAGCCCTTCACAGATGCACTCTTGAACCCATACACCCAGTGAATCACCTACTCACACATCTATGCACAGTCGCACACCTCCAACCCACACACACACACTCAGTCCCCCATACAAATACTCAAGCAAACAATAAATAACCCATATAGACACTAATGTAGCTACTGACCAACCCATGTAGCAGCTTACACAACAACAGACAGACTGATACAGACATTCACACAGTTTAGTCACTAACCCATGCATTCAGTAAGACACGTTTAATCAGTCACTTATACAATCAGTTACATACCGCCTAAATCCTCCAAACAGACACTTATACACCCACTCATTCTTCAATACACCTTGCCATATATATAAAACATATTTAAACTTTACAGAAACACAGTCACTGGATGATGTCATCAGTGATGTCACCAGTGATGTCACTGACCATGCCATGAATGATGTAATATGTGACGTCATGAGCAGTGCATTGCGGGGGCGCGAGTTGTAGTTAACTGAACTAACTATAACGGTGGAATTTCTATGGTTTTGTATGAGTGAAATGTCCACCTAACTATAACGACCCTCAAACCTATGGTTTTTTTTAAATGCTAATTTCTAACTATAACGTCCCTGAAACCTATCGTTTTTTCAGTGAATTTCTAAGGTTTTTTAAATGCTAATTTCTAACTATAACGTTCCTGAAACCGTGTGTGTGTGTGTGTGTGTGTGTGTGTGTGTGTGTGTGTGTGTGTGTGTGTGTGTGTGTGTGTGTGTGTGTGTGTGTGTGTGTGTGTGTGTGTGTGTGTGTGTGTGTGTGTGTGTGTGTGTGTGTGTGTGTGTGTGTGTGTGTGTGTGTGTGTGTGTGTGTACACACACACATATACACAGCTCCAAGATGTGTCCATCAGTTGAGTTGCACAGTTCCATATGACCATCCCATTGGAGGGAGTGCAGTATTTAAATGGGAACGTCATATGCACGCATCCTTCCCGTGAAAGCCGCTGAGGAGCTTTCGAAACGCGTCAGGCAAACCTACACGGAGGCTGTTAATGGCTGTGAGCGGTATCCGTCCATACCATGGAAAGAGAGTTCTCTTGCTGCTGATGGCCGAGTGCGACTCAACTGATGGACACATCCTGGAGCCGAATATATATATATATATATATATATATATATATATATCCAGGTAACTCTTTTCCCACAGAAAACAACGGACCTCAGATGAAGTGCAGTTTTTATTCAATTGAGCTCACAGACAGCACTAGCAGCATAACGCGTTTCGGCACAACAAGTGCCTTGATCATATATATATATATCCAAAGAAATTACTCCAACCAAGGGAGCCACCATCCCTACAGGGCAGCTTCACAGACACGGGCATGGAGATTCCCGTGATTTGGCACACCAAAGCAAACAAAAAGTAGTGAAGCACAACTTGGTAACTCGTGGCTTTTATTGTGTCACAAGAAAGGCAGAACATCCATCCTTACGCGTTTTGGCCGTTCGTCATGGCCTTGCTCACAGGTGAGGATAATCTCAGTGAATGAACTCACGCTTTTTAAAACACAGTGCTCACGTGACCTGGTGCAGTACTACATTTCCCAATATGCACCTGGAATGTTCTTGTGGACTGCGGCAGATGTAAAGTAATGCTGAATAGGGTTAAAATGCCACAGTCTGATAGTAATCCATGCACAATGCTTGAACTGTGAATAATAACGATTTTGCTGAATAGCGTCCTGAGTCACAGTTTAGATATTCCGAGTGCACTGTAGAATGCAAAAATTAAATGTCACGTTATATATATATATATATATATATATATATATATATATATAATCACAATTTATATAAGAGGTTTACATGCTGGTACCAAAAAGATAACTACAGTTTTTAGGTCTCCCCTAGGCAGTGCATGTGCTGTCTTCTCAAGACATGCTGTATCCGGTGTATGGGCATTCAGCACACCCATCGCTTTCGATTGGATCCTTCCTGTGCTTTTGAAAAACCCTTTCTTTTCATTGGTCAATAACTTACTTTCATCCCTCCTTTTTCCTCTTCTGGTTACGCCCTGGAGATTGCCCCTGTGACATGCATTAGTTCATGATGGCCGTATAGGTTACTGTCACACACTACTTTTTCTTTTGCCTCAGCTTCTTATGTTAATTTCCTGCTCATGTTCCCGCTCCTAGTTTTAATAGTAATTTATTTAGAAGTTTGCGGCTTGTATCGATGGATTCCATCATTTTACGTGGCTCAGGTCTATGTTGCTATGGATGTGTCAAGGATACAAACAATGTATTTGACTTGTATTTAACAAAGCACATTTCTTTCGGGGGGGGGGACGAGTTCCCCCCCCCCCTTTTTGTTGTTGCAGTTTTATAGCACACACGCGGCCCAGAGGTATCCGAGCACTTTACATGAGCGCCAGTTGCATTACGGAGGGACACATTCATTTTTAGGCATGGAGAGATTAAGTGATTTCCAGAAAAATAAGATGTTTGAGCCTCCCACCAGACTCGAACCTGATTCCCAGCTTCAAAGTCGGCTGCTTTAGCCGTTAAAACATATTCTTAACTTTCCAGCTAACCATTTGAGTATAGATGTAAAATCAAGCTCTAGCTCCACTGTAAGAGCTTTTTAAAGCTATCACTCAGCTGGAAGTTGTAACTCTCAGATATGTTTTCTAATATTGATTACGAAACCTCGTTCGATTGCTAAATTATAATTCTTGCTCTTCGCTATGACAAAATGCCAGTATCCCCTTGTCACACGTTGATCTGTGGGAATTGCTTACAAATCGCCTCTCACCAAGATGGTTGATTCGAAGGTGGCTGTGGAATGTTCTTTAATAGACATTTGAAAGGTGGCTGCCATCTTCAAGTACCTGATTTTTCATTTAATTTTTGAAGGGTGATTTATCTTATGATTTAATTTCAATCTACTGTGTTTTGAAAAGTTATGTGGTGACACATAGTAACAAGTGGTGGAAAGATAACCTATTTGCATCAGACTTCCTATTGCAACTTTACTTGGTTCCGTCCCAGTGGTAGACTCGAAGCAGTGTACCCATGGCAGTCTTTCTTCTAAGTCTATATCCCTCCACACTGCAGGTTTCTATTCCTCCTCTGGTTTCCTGGCTCCTCGGAGGCCGGTTGTACCGTGCCACCATTCACCAGCCTCTGCATGTTCTACAGTGTCCTCAGCTCGCTGTCCTGCATTCCTCCCAGTCTTCGCAGTCCTAAGCTCGGTCATGAAGCCTCTGGTGGTGTTCGTCCTGGGTGGGCCCAGTGCCGGTAAAGTCACCCAGTGCGAGAAGATAGCGGAGGTGAGTCTGGGAGGAGACGAGGTACATTTTCCACCCCAACCTAGCACAGCTCCATGCTCTGGCACCAAATACTGCAGCTCAGACGTCCGAAAAAGCACATCTCCGGGCCGAGTTCCGCTTTCCCACCTGCTAACCACTGCAGCTGCTACATCAGATGGGGCATTCATTTAAAGGCATAACTATTGGGAGTAGAACATCCATACCCGGCACCCCTTTTTAAAATAAATGTATTTCCTAAGGGATAAGACCAACAGCTACATCTTTTCAACAAGAAACATATCTTCCATCTCTCTCAGTCACATATTATTTCAGGGACCGACGTACCTTCCAGAGAGAGGCCACGATTACCATCGCCTTTATTCTGGAGTTTATCCCAAACCGTCTAATGCATGTTTTCACAACATACTCCGCCCTCCTTCAGTTTATAGTGTGTTACCTCGTGGTCATCGTCATCCTTTTTTTAATTTGTATTTTTTTTAAAAGTTATTTTTTATTAGATTGTCATCCTTCAAACACTCTGGTGCGCCATGTGCGTTCAGCAAGCTATCTGTCTCAGTGTTTTCTCATTCGCCCTCCAGTTCAAGCCTCCAGGCTACTGGACGCCACAGTCAGGTGGGCCACTTCTGTCTTCAGTGTATACACTGAGTCCTCCAGGTCCGAAATGTGCCACTCTGTGCCAGCCACTCGTTCCGCGACGTTGCAAAGGTCCTGGCATAAGAGGGCAACATCCACTCCAGCCTCCTCAATCCTGGTCTCCAAAACTGACCGGGAAGCTTGGATAGCAAGAATGTCGTCTGTGGCATTCCGCTGGCCTGCCACCTGAGGGGGTGAAGAGTCCGCTATGTCCTGCTTCGAAGCAGGGGCCCGAGGAGCTGTATATTTATTGGATATATATATATATATATATATATATATATATATATATATATATATATATATAGATAGATAGATAGATAGATATATATATGATGATATAGATAGATATATAGAGATAGATATAGATATAGAGATAGATATAGAGATATATAGAGATATATATAGAGATATATAGAGATATATATAGAGATATATATAGAGATATATATAGAGATATATAGAGATATATAGAGATATATAGAGATATATAGAGATATATAGAGATATATAGAGATATATAGAGATATATAGAGATATATAGAGATATATAGAGATATATAGAGATATATAGAGATATATAGAGATATATAGAGATATATAGAGATATATAGAGATATATAGAGATATATAGAGATATATAGAGATATATAGAGATATATAGAGATATATAGAGATATATAGATAGATATATAGAGATATATATAGATAGATATATAGATAGATATATAGATAGATATATAGATAGATATATAGATAGATATATAGATAGATATATAGATAGATATATAGATAGATATATAGATAGATATATAGATAGATATATAGATAGATATATAGATAGATATATAGATAGATATATAGATAGATATATAGATATATAGATAGATATATAGATATATATAGATAGATATATAGATATATAGATATATAGATATAGAGATATATAGATATATTAAATTCTGCAGCCCCTGTTCTTCCTAACCAGTGAGTGGGTGTCTTCACTGTCGCAGTTTTGCTTCTTTATTTCTATTTTTGCTTTTATGAATCTTCTGCACAATGCCCGTTAATAGGGGAGAAAAAAATTATTTTACATAAAGCACAGGATGTTTAATCTTAAAACCCAAACTTAATTCACCAATTCCAAAGTCAGCTTCTTTACCAGCTACGTTACTCCACAGCAAAATATAAGTAAAAAACATTTACAATGCCAATTGCTCTAAGTTTCACAAATGCGAGACTGATATCATTGCAAATGCTAGTTTGAATGTAGTCGTCAGTACATGAAATGAAAATAAATTTTATAAAGCGCTCGATTGCCTGAGGGCGTCTTGGCGCTAGCCTAACACGGAAGGATAAAGATGATCGAACCAGCTAGGGAACTATAAGTTAAAAAGCCAAGTTTTGAGTTTCTTTCTAAAAGCAGACGGGGATGGACTAGTCTTTAAATGAGGAAGTAAAGCCTTCCACTGTTTGGTTGTGCTATAAATAAAACGGCCCCCCCACAGCTGACTCATTTAAAATTGGGCACTATGAACTTGCCCGCTGAAGAGGACCGAAGAGGCCTCAAAGGAGTGTATCTAACTAATTTCTTTTTAAAATAGTCAGGACCATCATCATACAATCTTTAAGGCTTCAATTGTTTGTCTACTCACATACACACCTGTTATTTTCACTGTAATCTTAAAAGAATCCCAGTTCTACCCATATTGCCACTCCCCAGCTAAAATATATTAGCTCCATATTTCTTTCTTTTGGAGTACTTAGTAGTGGACTTTCAAGTACACAGAGGCTGCTTTTCTGTGGTGCTTGTCACTTCCTCCACCATCTGCACGACGGAAACCATCTCATTGAAATATATGTGACTCACGTTTAGTTGTAGATTTGTTTTTGATAAAATATTTTTATTAGATTTTGAAGGCAAAAATAATTAATACAGTAAACATGACAGACAGAACAGCACAATTAGCTATGACCTTCTGGCCACGTATCAACATAAGGGTAATCCGAGAAAGCAAGTTGGTTGGTTGGAAACTGAGCAAGCTGATCCAAGGGATGTGACGGCTCAGAAGCAAGAGCCATCACACACCCAGATGGGTGTCATGCTTCATCATCTGGCAGCTCCTCGTTGAGCCGGTGCTGCAATGCCCAACGGGCCCCTCAAGTGGGCTCTTTGTGGGAGGTCTTTTTAAGTAAGATGCCGATGTGACGTGTAGGTGCTCTATGTGTAGATTGGTGTTAAGTGGTTTTAAAAATAGCTAAGGGGTACCAAGAGAATGTTTAATATGGTGCAGTGATCCAAGACCGCTCATAAGGTAGTGTGCATATAGGTCGATATGTTTCTTGCCATAGTTGTCGCTATTAATCAGGGCAGTTCATCAGGACCAAGAACCTAATATTCAGGTGATTGGGAAGGTGAAATGTGCTAATATTAAAGAAATACCCAATCACACAAAAAAGCTGATACTCTACAAGTAGGGTATACCTGTGGATGTCTAAAAACCTACAGAAATTAGGTAAGCTGTTGGCCTCATAGGTGATGACTGAGTCCATGCCTGCTGTGGAGTGAAAAGGTGTCCGGCGCACTGTACGCAGTGACTTACCCCTCTCTGCCACCTTGCTTATTCTTTTCACCATATTCATAATGCTGGTTACTTTGCTTTATCTGCATAATAATCGCAGCTCATTCTCTCTATGCAAAATTACTATTTTCAATAAATGTATTGAAAACTTTACTCGTATCTTTCTCGTGTTGTACCAAGGGCATGCATGAGTAGGCAACGAAAGGGGTAAGATCGGTTTCCACAATTCCCTTGACGATCAGTGTCATGTTCGAGGTTGCCAAAATCAGCTGCCACTCCAGGAGGGTTAGGGGTTCGGGTGAGGCACTGTGAGCTAGCTAGGAATTGGGCAACAGCCTCTGGTGTAGATGGATTCTGACGTACTGTTCTTTATAAAAAAATAAAAAAAACTTTTGGAGCGTTACAAACCATGTCTGCCCACCGGAAATACTAATTGAGACGGATAGAGTGCTGCAGGTACAAATATGCAGTGGGATCCAATGGGCAGGCACGGTAGCCACCTCAGAATCTGTCTCAGTCACCCAACCCCCGTGAGGCATAAGTTGCGGCCACCAAGTCTGTCGGGAGGAAGGGCCTGTCTGCGTCCGGTGACGGATTGGGGGCATCCGTGGTGGAAGAAATAGGGGACCCACCAGCCCGCATTCGATGTTTGCGGGAGCCCCTTTGTCTTCTGTGGCGGCGGGCTCCACCGACAACAGTCATCTCAAGAAGTCGTCCCCCCCCCCCCCCCCCGGAGGGGGCGGGTTGCTGCGCAGGGGCTGTGTCTCCATTACCCATTCCCCGGCCGCTTCAGGGGTGTCAGAAAAGAAGGACTTGGATGCGTGAATCATGTGGAGGCGGGCTGGAAAGAGGAGCATATATTGCAGGTTCTTTACTCGTAGCTTTTGCTTGCCAGCTTAGAAGAATTTCCGTTGACGTTGCATGAGGCGAATATAATCGGGGAAAACCAGGATCCGAGCAGATTGAAAGTTAGGGGTGGCCAGCTCGCGGGCAAAACAGAGAACCACATCTCTATCCTTGTAGATGAACATTTTTGCAATCCTCTAACTTGGGAGGGGGGGGGGCCGCCGCCAGCGATCTGTGGGCCCGTTCCACCACAAAGCACGAGGACGAGTGCCCCTCGGGGACCCACAACATGATACATTTCTCTAGGAAACTCTCAGGAGTCGACCCATCCGGGAAGCCGACGAAACAAAGGTTGTTCCACCGGGCCGGGGTCTCGCATCCTCTGCCCAAATCTCCAGGCTACTGGACGCCGTAGTCAGGTGGGCCACTTCCGTCTTCAGTGTATACACTGAGTCCTCCACGTCCGAAATGTGCCACTCTGTGCCAGCCACTTGTTTCCGCGATGCTGCAAAGGTCCTGGCATAAGAGGGCAACATCCACTCCAGCCTCCTCAATCCTGGTCTCCAAAGCTGACCGGGAAGCTTGGATAGGAAGAATGATGTCTGTGGCATTCCGCTGGCCTGCCACCTGAGGGGATGAAGAGTCCGCTATGTCCTGCTTCAAAGCAGGGGCCCTAGGAGCTGTATATTTATTGGAAATATATATATATATATATATTTTACATTTTTTGTTTTTATGTTTGTCCCTAAGTGGGTTGCCCCCTCCATGCATGATGAACGCTGAAGGGCAGTCTGGAAGGTCTCAAGGAAGGAGAAGAAAGGCCACTGATCTGCCTTCCGACAGAGACAATGTCCGTGTAAGGGGAGAAGCGTCCCGTGTGCCAGAGCAATCAAATGGGCAGGGGAAAGAAGGGGGCAAGGGCTTGGTTGTCGCTGGCCCAGTTGCACAGGGGTCTGTCCCCCCACCCTGGCAGCACGAGCAGTCGGACACCCCCTCACCAGCCAAGACGCGAGTGGCAGTCTTGTGTAGCGGCAGGGGAACTATAAGTTGCCCGTACCCTAGAGGTGAGGGAGGGTAGAAGCGCCTCACCTCACGGCTCCGAGAGGGCTGTCGGGGTGAGGGGTGTGGGCGACCGGACCAGCGGTCACTTGCCCCACCAACTCTCTCTTGTTGGTGTCAGCAGATACAACAAACCCTGAGGTGCAGCCCCAGGCTAGACCTCTCCTCTGCGGAAGGGTCCATGGTCATGCAATGCCAAGAGCCACGATCCAGGAGATTTGTCAGACCGCACCCATCTTGCGGTCCCCAGGGCAGCTCAGCCACTGGATGGCACCTAAGGGGGTGGCGCACGGCTCTGTGCCCCAATCCGGTGGTCCCTCTGGGGCCCGCACATACCAGAGTGCTGGAGAAGTGGCACAAGTTGAGGCCCTCGCATCTGCGAGTCCTGGCCACAGTTTCCATGCCCTGCACTGCGCCCATGCCCAAAGCCGCTCATTGCTCCCACACCGGCCCCGGTGGAAAGAGGAGGCACAGTCTCGTCCTGGGGCCCCTAGGAAGCATAAGCCGGCCTCACAGGGAATGTTCAATGCTGTCAGCAGCAAGATGGGGACGTAGTCTCATCCGGGGAGCCGAGAACTCACGGAGGGACGTCCGCCATCTTGGCTGACCTGGTCATGCCCCCCTAATTGTAGATTTAAAGTAGGGGGCCATAGTTATTTCAGAACCTGAAAACATAATTTGGCTCTCCACCTACAGGCCCTGACTCATAATCTCCTCTATTTTGAATATATATATATATATTTATTTATTTATATATATTTATTTATTTTCAAGGCCGTGTCAGGCCGAAACGCGTCAGGGAGGTTGTGGTGATCGAGCAACATTAAAGAATTTAAGCACAGAAATTGGGTTCGACTCTGTCTTTTCCCAGGAGAAGGGAAGTTGCAGAGAACGGCAAAAAGCTATATATATATTCTTCTCAGTCCTATGTGATGCGCGTTCTTGCATTACTGGTTGTAAATAAAGTTTCCTATGCTGTTTTTTCACAGTATGCAGCACCTCATCTACTCTAATTTTCAGTTTCAATAAATTGTGCAGCAACAACTGAGAAGTGCTGACACAGTGTCTGCCAAACCCACTATCAAAAGCCAAAACATGTGAAAATAAGCAGCACTTTTAAGTTAAAGTTAGGAAGTGAAGGTGCTTTATAACCTAATACTGGATTTTTACTTGGGTGTTGATTTACAGAGGCAATTTATCTACCATTGGTCTCTGACTGTTACCATTTAGCTTGTCTCCCTACTCTTATTAATATTGAAAACTGTCTAATTAGTAAACAGCAATGACTGCAATGTTTATTACGTTTCTTTAATTCACAGTTAAACTATCATAAGAATTGCCATTGAAAAACTTCTCGTGAAAGAGTGATAAGTAAAAAAAAAAATGTTTTGCGAGCAATGGGAAAGATGTTTACAAAAGCAATTACTCAAAAGAATAACTCCATCTTGAGGTGGGGGCATTAAACTGCTGATGTTGGCTTACTAGGTAATTGAATATAGAAATTGAGGCATATATTTCATCTACTTATTAGGCATCGGCTGATTTGTCTACTGTGAATTTAAGTAATGTGAGCAAAATACCCATCTATGTAATTGAACCTATAATGCATTGCATTTTCCAATAATTGTGCATATTAGTTACATTACAAGCAAAACCTCTGGCAGTGTAAAACATTAAAGTTTGAAATAGATCATTTAATATGCCGCCTAGGCCGCTTCTTTGGACTACTTTGCCAACATCTCTTGTATTATTTTTCCCTCTAGAAATGCGTAGCCATGTGCATGGACAGGTACATGGATGCCTGGAACACAGTCTCCCGAGCGTATAATTCTAGACTTCAGCGGGAGAGGGCAAAAATGTGATGGATGCCACCCAGAGACTTGTTCAGCGTGTCTGGTGCAGACGCCGTTTGCCTGCAGTTGCAAGAGAGACCGATCGAACTTCACTGCATCTGAAGATGACCATGTGAAGAGTCTAAGAAAAGAGATTCTTAGGAATCGTGTTCATTTAACTGCAGTTGGTTCTTGCAGCAGTTTTGGGAGCAACTAAAAACTTTGAATCTACATGTTTGATTGTCCCCATCCAGCCTCTCAATGCTCCCCATCAACCGGCGAACTTGGAGCACTTGTCTGTCTGTACTCTCGGTTCTCTTCTGCTATAAAGGTCCCAACCCAGTGATTTTTGAAGAAAAGGATTGTCAGTTCCTGCTCTGTTTCAACTCCAAGAACGATGTGTACAGATCCACTGGACTTGTTTCAGCTACTTTTTAAGAAAAATCAGTTGCTGGCACACCAATGTCTGGGTCTGTGGGTGTAGTCTAGTGCTCTGTAAAACATTCAATAAAAATCTGAAGAGGTGTCTCTCATAAGTTAAGGTTTGCTGTGTTTTATATGTACCTCAGGGAGGCTGAGCTGCTCTGGCAACTTTATGGACAGTCCTTCTATACTGGAATCATTCTGCTTTCTTCAGCAATTACAGGCCAATTTTCTAAATAAAAATAAAATAAAAAATTAAGCCAATCTAATAGATCGTTTGCAATTCAAAGTGCAATGGAGTAACACGTGTTGGTACTTTTTTATTAATAAGTAAAGAAAATAAACATTTTGGCTCCTGAACATGATTTTCAAATTCATTCATACTATGGCAGTAATGCACGTCGCCGTCTTTGGGTTTAAGATTCGAACATGTTAACTACGCATGCCATTAAGCGATTCAAACACTTAACTCTGTTAGAAGGAAATTTGTTGTTTTGAAACTATAGGATGGGTCCTCTTGGGGGGGGGGTGCATATCCTTCAAACATGCAAACCATAACGTTTAATAATTTTCATCTGGTCAGACACCAGTATGTTGGAATGCTCAACGGAAGAAGATAAGTGGCCCAGTCAGATGGGGAAGTGCACTAGCACATGTTGGAGCATGTCTCAGAGGTTTATCTCCAATAATGCTAAACGTCTAAATGGAGAATCCATGAAACTACAGGCCTCGATGACCTAGGACTATCGGAGTCATCATTGTCAGTGAAAAACCATGTTTGCAGTGACCATACGTGTAAAGGATAGTGTAAGAAATTGGATTATTTTTGTGGGTGTGTGACTATCCACCTTAAGGAATAACCATAACACATGTCATTGTGAATCTTTAAAGTCACTAAATTAGCCGGAGCTCACCCCCGGTAGCTATGGCGTACAGTAGACATTCTAAACTTGAGGCAATTTGTAAAGTATTTATGCTGTACCAAAACAGTAATAATCCATAACTGAATTAAAAAAATAGAGTAAATGTAATAAACAAAATTACATCAACATGATAAAAATCCAATAAGGGTAACCAGAGATATTAATTCTTAATGTTTTTAAGTAGAAATCACGCCAAAAAGCACCAATGATAGTGAATGCTCGTGCTACAGTGGGATCAAGGCACAATTTTAGGCAGACTGTGATGAAGCTCGGGTTGAATACACCAACCAGCTTTGTCCTGGTCAAAGATTTTACCTTTTGACTTGGTCTCTAAAGTCCCAATCCACCACAGGAGTTCCCTTCTAAAGGCCTACCGGACCTCGGGGTACGGACTTAGATACTCATGGGGTGTCAGGCAGAGGCCATCATCAGAGTTCAGTCCAGGTCTGGTTGCCTCTGGTCAGCTGGGCACTTAAAGTAAAAGGCCACTTGTAACTAGTCTCTGAAGCCACATAGGAGGTCTGCCAACTGACCCTTGGAGTCCACTCCTTTGACCTGGGTACAAGTGGGATCCTCATTCCAGTCCTAAAGGGCTCCTCTTCTCAGGTTGGAAACAGCAGGTCCAGTCATCTTCTAATGTTCCATAGGCCCAGAAAGTGTTGTGAAGTGGATGTCTGCATGATACCTGGATATTTCATAACTAATGGCATATGTCTCCAGGGATAGCTCTATCCACTTTTGTCTTACTGCAAACAAGCCCTAATGGGAGGGAGGGATACAATGGTAATCCTAGTGTCCTCCCACATCTAACAGTAAAATCCAGTTTGAGGTAGGCACTTGAACCCACAACAACCTTGGAGACAGAATTCTGGTAGAACAAAAGGAAGGTCCTTCAGCAACCAGACAGACCCACAAGAATTCTTTGGGGATCCTGTTCTCTCCCTTATAAGTGTGCCCCAAGTGTCACATGTGGCTAAACGGGCCTGTCAAGCAGAATTTGACACTACAGTGTCTAAAAGGATGCCCACTGCCCCCACTCTGCATTTTCTGGTGAGCTCAGAGGAGTCGTAACCGTCCATTCAGGTCAGCCTTTTCTTTGCTCCTGGGAGGCATTTCACACCTATTCAAGGGTGAGCACATGCTGCTAGCTGGCTGAGAGGCCTGTACTAATTAGCCTTCTGACCATCCAGGCAGGAGAAATGCATTTCCTAAAAGTTACCTTTCCTTTAAATTGATGAAAATCTGACTTCACCAGTGAATGGGATTTTTAATAAATATTACAAATAGTGGTTTAATTTTTCTAGCTGGTCCCTTTGTAGAGTTGGCAGTATTAGTACTTTAATCTGCCTTCTCATTTTCTACAAAGGACAGCTAGGCCAGCCACTGTAAGGACATGGAAATATTAATTTTCTACATGTCTCGCTTTTAAACACCCAGTACCCTACCTTGTGGGCTACAAGACCTACATAGGTGTGGCTTCCTAATATTTAAAATGGGGGTGATTTTCCTGTCAAATCAGGGTTATTTTAACAGGGTGTAATGCAGATTTAAACTGTAGTGGTTAGGCTACAATGGTAGGCCTGAAGCAATGTTTTACTTGTCACACTAGTGGACAGCACAATAAGTGCTACAGTCCACATTTAACTTCAAGGGCTTGGGGGAAATTTTGACACTATTTACTAGGGATTTACAGGCAAATTAATGACACCAGTTAGGAGTAGACCAATTGAACCATGTTTAAAAAGGGAGCCTCCTAGTCTGAAGTGGCATCACATCTGTTTTGCTGTGTTCTCATCTTTGAGCAGGTAACCCCTGACCCTCCAGCCCTCTCACTGTGGATGAGATCCTCCTAACGGTTACTTTTCGTATGGGCCTCTACCCTTTGCTTGCTGGTGGCCCGGGTGGCCACCACTCGCTGCTCTTTGGTCGCCTGCTGGAGCTCATTGCCTAGGATGCAGTCAGTGGGCTTCTGGGGAATATCAATGACCCACTTCCATTCTACGGATACCATGGCCATAAGGCGGATGTGATCCTGTCCATGAGCCTATGTTATGCTGCAGAAATGTCCTGTCAGATACTGTTCTGGGAAAACTAGCCTTGCTACCACCATGGTTTGGCTGGCAAAGGTATCTTGTAGGGCAGTGACAGGAACACCATTCACAGTGACCTCCTGGAAGTGATGTCTAGCACCCTCTGGGAACACCAGCTTACCTTCTTGGTCTGCCTCCTGCCTAAGGTATACTAGAGCATGCTCTACCCTCTCCTCCTGGGAATAACCTATGCCAAGGGCTGCACAAATCGCACCTGTGTCGTGCCCACGTGTGGGCGTCTTCCTGGGACATACAGAATTCCACTTTATACCCAGTCTGTTGGCAGTCAATAACACAGAGCCTTGTGAGAAGTTATCATGGGCTTTCACCCACCAGAACTCACCTTTGTTCAAAGGTGGTCTGGGAATCCATTCAAAATTCTTTTGGGGAACTTCTCTCTATTATACTACCTTCCAATTGGTTCCCTGCGCAGAGGGGAACCTGAACCGCTGCTGCTTCTGGCTGCTCCCGAGTACCTTTTTGGACACTGGTGCTGAGCCAACGGTCAGCTTCTTTCCCAATCTCTCTGGGCACAGTGAGCTTGGAGTCTATCCAGTGCGGAGTAACTCTGTGCTCCAGAGGTGATGCCACATAATTAAATTATACAGCACATCATAAACCTATACTTTAGGACCCTTCTACCAACTATTCAGTTCCTCACTAAATGAGTCTACAAAATCCACCCAAGACTAGTGTGAGGGCATACCTAACCTGGTCAGCTGCATCTAGAGCCATTTGTGTATCTCTCCCAATAATGGGCATGTGCTTCCACTGGCTAACCTGCCATTCAACTTCTGACACTGTGCACATGCAAGGCCACCTCTTAGGCTGTAAACTACTAATCAATGTGATCCCCACCACATAACTAAGTACTAGGTTTTTGGTATGTGGACTCTGTTTACCTCTCCTAGGTACTTCTGAATCGCTGCCACCATCATCACTGGACTCTTATCCCTTTCTGATCCTGAAGTCTATTTTGGAGCTGACCGGGTCGCCGCCTTTTCTACGGCCAAGGTCAGCTTTTTCTCCTCCAATGCAAGGGTTGCTGCTGCTTTCATCTCGGCAACTAGGGATGCCTTTTTTTCTCCTCATCAGTGAACTTTCTCTCTTCAAGGGCAGGGGTAGCAAGATGCATCTTCAAAGCCCTCTCTGCCCATTTGTCCTCCAGCTCTGATGGGACAAGCTGTGAAATGACACACTACCCCTGCGCTGTACAATGTAGGAGATGCCTCTTCAGGGGCATAACACTCCCTGGCACTGGGCCTTCCTCAATGTCCTCCTCATTTCCCTCTTCATCCTTGTTCTCCTTTGTGGTGCACTGTAGCTGACTGACTTCTTTCCAGGCTCTGAGGGCTATGTGATTATCTTCCTTATTGGACAGCTTGTTCAGCTTCAGTCCCCTTTGCTTACACATGGTCCTCAGCTCTGCCATGCTAAGGCTCTCCACGTTAGCCAGAATCACCTGCATATTCCCAAAAACGTACGGTGCATAAATTGAGTGCGAGTGAATTGGTAAAAATCAAACACTCCCTAATTAATTTCAATTTAAATCACTGTGTGGTAATACACTACGTAAGTCCGCAATCCTACTGCTGAACACCAATGTAAAAAAAATTGGATAATTATTTGGAGTGCACGACTGTACACCTAAGGCGTGATCGTAACTCTTTTCCAGGTGAACCCATGAAGTCACTAAATTTAACTGAGCTTAACCACCTTTTCGCTAGATCAGACCGGGTTAACTTAGTAGTTCAATACTCTTTATTTCGGTAAAATACCATAAAAGAGTCGCACACAAAAAAGAAACGGTAATAATATACAAAACTTGGAAAAATGTGAAAAACATTTAAAATGGGGTTCATTGTCTAAAAAAACTAAAAACAAGATATCGCAAAATATCAACCGTTTTCCTAATATTACAATATAGATTAGGGTCTTAGAATCAAACAAATATCATTTTTTTTAAGGGAGTTTTATATAGCGTGAACTTGACCCGAAGGTATCGGGTATCAGAGCGCTTTACACGAACACCAGTTGCGTTACATGAGGACACATTCATTTTTGTTAGGCACGGGGAGATTAAGTGATTTGCCCCGAATCACAGGATGTTGCTCGTCCTTGAAGAGACTCGAACCCGGTTCCTCGATCTGACCGCCCTAGCCGTTAGGCCAACACCTCTCCCCAATTAATGATAGAAAAGATCTCAGGTTCATTTGGGTTGGGAAACTGCACCAATTTTCCTCCTGACATGCCACATACTCAATAAATATCTTGAAACAGCAAACACTAAGGATGTAGTCAAATCGGTCTGCAAAATTCTGCACGCCGCCTCATGCCTGGTGGTACCCGAGTGTCTACCTATTGGAATTATCCACCTGGCCCATGCCGTACTGTAAGCTGGGCAAAAAAAAAAATATGGGCTACCGATTCCTTTTTCTATCCGCAGGATGGGCAACCCAAAGCAGCTACGTTAGCTGGCTTCAACCATCCTGAAGTATAGGTGCAAAGTTCCATATCTAAAGTGCAGATATAGTTTCCTAGCCTAATTTGGCTCAATATCATCTAAAAATGGTTTGGTACAATAAAAATCCTTGGACATTGTAAAAACATTGGTTAAAATACCCATTGTCTGTGAGGTTAAGAGCGTATTTAATCTATAGGATCTAAATTGAGTTTTAAGCTCCTTTACTGAAATAGAATGACAACTTCCCCCAGGATATTTCCACAGATTAACTAGGCCCAGTTCATGGAATGTATCTCTAATATATCTGATCCAGGGAAAATCTGCTGCATCAGAATACCAGAGGATTTGTTCCTAACCATTACGATAAGATATCAATTCGGGGGTAGCCCAAAGTCTCCTCCAAAAAATTAAGTCTGACTGCCGCTTATTCCAAGATTGGTCTAAGACTGGCATCTAACCTTAACAGGGTCAAAGGGGTACTGGCCAGTAGACACAACACCTGCCTCAAACCAATTCTCCACAAGTTCTAGTTATAAGATTTTTATGTCCCCACCGCTCGGCGCAATATAAGACCACCCCTGGGCCTGAGGGGGGTAGAGTTGGACAACCAGAGAGAACGGTTTGTAATAGAGCCCCCATTAATCTTAATCAAACCTCCTACATTCTGCTCAAATTTTAATCCCCATTTTGAGAGATGCTGGGCTCAGTCCAATTTCCCATCAAGGGTAACATCTAGATATTCAAACAGATGGACCTATTCATGTGTCACCCCATTAAGTGTTGGGTTTGGTCGGGTCGTGTGACATGAGTCGAAGACCATTTACTTGGTTTTAGACACGTTGATTTCCAGCCCCCTGTCATGAGACAACCTGCTAAACTGGTCCAAAATTCTATGGATCCCCATAGGTGATTTGGGTAAGAGGAGGGTATCATCAGCGAACATGAGGGCCGGAGCCCTCAGGTTTGCAAGTTTAGGCGCATCATTTTCACATTAATTTAGACGCTTACTAAACCATTAAGGAACAGGGTAAAAAGGGTCAGGCCAATACACAACCCTGTTGTACACCTCTGCTTACAGGGAATGGTTCAGTCACTTCACCTAGCCTTACGCACCGAACCTGGGCATAATTGGATTCATGCAATCTCTCTATGATTCTGTATAAATATTCGGGGACACCCATCTCTAATAGCTCCTCCCAAATGGTTCCCTCAGTACCAAATCAAAGGCCACTCTAAGATCCACAAAAACACGGCGTAGAGTCTGCCATCACCAATTACGTTCTTCCAGTAGATCATTTGAAGCATAAAGATTTGGTCAATAGTAGAGGTGCTGGAGCAAAAACCTGCTTGGAAGGGACATAAGACGTCATGGTCGTCTAGCCATTGCTAGAGTGTAAAAAGAATAACCCTACTGAAGAGCTTCTGAGTGGTGTCTATTAAGCTGATAGGCCTGTAATTTGTGGGGTCAAGGGCGGGAATCCCTTTTTATACACGGGAAACATTTTGGCTCCCGTCCATGAGGATGGAATCCTTAGACCTTTCAAAATGGCATTAAACACCATTGTAAGGTATGGGCCCCAAATTTTGATCTCTGACTGGAACAGGTCCCCAGTAATTTTGGCAATGCCTGGGGTTTTACGGGGGACAACCTTCCTAATCGCTTGTTCCACTTCTTTGCAGGTTATGGGGGATACACACCAGAACTAATAGGCTTTGCTGTAATAGAAGAAGACGGGTCCCTAAGGTTAAGAGGTCCTTCTCCTGACGGGGATAAATATAAATTTGAGAAGTAGGAAATCCATACTTTAGCTGCTATGTTATTATCTATTTTGGCAACCCCTTCTGCATTGCCCGTTGAAACAGTGTTCAAGAAGGTGGTGTGATTTTTTTTTTTTATCCACCCTAGTTGCTGCCAGCAGTAACTCACTTATCACGGTCCCAGTCCCTTCTTGCTTGCCTTACAATATTTTTGTAATCAGTTCTTCTTTGTTGGATCTCACACTGTCCTTGGTCTTTAGCGAACTTATCAAAGCTGATTTGGCCAACCGGCATTGCTTATTGTACCAAGTGGAGCATCCTTTCTGTTACCCTGATTCAATATAGAAGACTTTAAGAACCTCAAACCGATTGTTATGGATTTTCCCTATCTCTGCTTAGGAAGATGCCTGGTTCAGATCAAGTTTACAATAGGCTCCTATACTCTTTTCAACTAAATTATATATGTGCCTTATGGTCTCTTCTGAGCGGCTCACGGAGCGCCATTGAAATCTGCTCTTATTTATTTATAAAGTTTTATATAGCGCGAACAAGATCCCGAAGGATATCAGAGCGCTTTACAAAAGGGTGGAAGGAAGGTCATAAACCCAATATCGACATCAAGTAAGAATACACAACATGAATAATCGCATGATTCACAAACAAATGACACAAAGGAGAGTAATACAATAAACGGGTATATAGCGGGCTACGAAGGGGGCACACAATGCGGTAAAGAAGAGCAGCATCACATGATGGAACAATGGTTGTAGGATCAATGATTTCGAGCCAGTGAACCTAGCCCAGATTAAGGTAGGAATTTGTCCATTAGGAATCTTTTGGCTTCCAGTTTGAAAGCAGTCGTTGAGGAGATTCTGCGTACTTCTGGTGGAAGAGAGTTCCATATCTTTGGGGCAGCGCCGGAGAAGGCTCGGTGACAAGTTCTCTTTTTGCTAAGGATGAGTGGTTTCAGGAGGAAAGTGTAAGCGCTTCTTGAGGCTCTCCCACCACAGGCTAATACAAGCTTTTGCGCTAGCTACCTGGTAGTTTTGAAATGCAGGGCTTTGTGCGCCAGAACGGCAATCTTTAACTGAATTCGAGCTTCGTAGGGTAACCATTTGAGAGATTTTAGGACTGGGGATATGTGCTCATTTCGTTTGGTACCTGTGACCAGTCTGGCCGCAGCGTTCAGTGATGCCCTTAGTGGAGCCAGGGTGTATTTGGGAAGGCCACAGAGCGTAGCGCTGCCGTAGTCTAGCCTCGGCAAGACCAGTGCTTGAAATCCTTTTGTGGCAAGAATGGTTTGATGTTTCTCAGGGTCCTCATCAAGTGGTTAGCTCCCTTACATACATTGCTGATATGATTTTTCATATTCAGGTGCTTGTCCAGGGTGATTCCGAGAGATTTGGTAGAGTCTATGATTAGGGGGGTGCAGTGGGATGATTCAGCCAAAGATCTTACTATGGGTTAACTAACATCTATTGTCCAGGGGTTGCATGAGTGGGACTATAGCGTTATTCGGGGTAAAACCCAAAGTATGTTCTAATGCATTATGGTCGCAATCTATTCTATTAATCACAACCATATCCAAAACAGAAGGCCGCATTCTGACATCAACCAAAATATAGTCAATTAAACTTGGACAGGACAGGCTGTTGAAGGTATGGTTTCCTTCCCTGTCTGAATTTGTCCTGCCATTGCACGCACAAATGCCCTGATTCAAGGTTAATGCATTCATTTGGATTGCCAAGTCAGACCATTTCTTAATTGGACGAAGAGTAAGGTTAGGGATGGACCAAAACCTGTCGTCTTCTGATAGGGAGTACAACAAGGGATTTCTAAAGGCTCAAACTTGCAATTAGTCACCCCTACTGCTTTCACAACTGCTGGGGGTAATTCCGCCATATGAGATGCAAGTTGACGTCGAGTGCGAGATTCTAGTTTACTAGCTGAGGTTCTCAAATTGATGTTAATAATGCTAACAGTAAGGCCTGTAGGAAGTTTTATGTTAACACACAAAACGTCACTCGATATCACCTCTGAACTTATTATAGCACAACAAGCATGTGTTCCCACCCAAGTCATCAGGCCCCCTGAAGGTCTGGCCCTGCCACCCGATAGGGCTTCAATGTCATAAGTGGCAAATCCTGATGGAGTTATTTGGGAGCAATGCCAAGTTTCTTGGGAAAGACAAATGTCGAAGCGATCAATAAATGAGCCCCAGTCTGGATTACTAAGTTTGGAGCCAATTCCTGCAATGTTCCAAGAAACTACCCTCAATGTGAGTTTTCTCCCATATGTGGCATGAGGAGTTGGTTTATCCTGGCTGGATGCTATGGCACCAGAAGGACTGTAGTGGGGAGTAATTTCTCTCTTTTTTGAGTTGGCCCCCCTTGATTTATAGGATTGGGGATCAGATGGAGTTTGGATGGGGGGGTGGGGGTCTTGTCTTAGGCCTGGAATGCCAGCTAACACGCCCTCATAAGGCTGCAAACACACCCACTGGACATTGCTGTGGCTGGGTTCCGAGACCAGGTCAGATGATGCCTCCCGAGACCTGGCTATGTTATTTCCATTGGTCAAAGGGGCACTAGTAGCAAGTGAGCCACTCCCACTCCTATTGTTTTGCTGAGCTGGAGTTAAACTTAGTTTAGGTGAGGACTTACCCATGTCACTTTGCTGCTCCGGAGATGGCGATGGCTTAGGGAGGGATTTAACTGCTGCTTCAACCTCGGTTAGCCATGCCAACATAGGGGAAAGTTCCTCCTTTATGGCCCCTTTGATTTTATCAGTTCGCTCACCCATAAGTTCGTCCATCCAATTAGGTTACATGGGACCCAGATTGCTGATGGGTTGAATGGCGCGGGGAAGGAGGTGCGAGAGGAAAGTCCTGGGCATGTGCCTTTCTCCTAACCACACGTTTAGCTCTCTTGGCAACTTGTTGAAGTTCATTATGGCCAGCTTCATTGGTTTGACTGTTTAGGCTGATTTGCGGTTCTTACAATTATTGTAATTACATTTATATAGCGCTTACTACCCCTGACGAGGCGTCAAATCGCTTTTTCGGTGAGTAGGTCCCAATGTCTGCGCTGTTATATCTGTCAATACAGGTTGAGGCTGCTTGTCCCACATGGCCCAGTTAACGGGTTAGAGTTGGTAAAATCCACCTTTATAAAGGGCTCCTCTGCCCCCAGTGAGAGTCTCCGCCCTATGAGCTCATTTTCGGTGGCATTAACCCAGATTGCTCTCTGAAGCATTCGGTCAATTGATGTGGGTTTTGGAGGTGGATTTGGTGGTAAAACCTGACCCTGACCACTCACGGTCACCCCCACCCCCGTACACTTCCGCTTCACCATAGGGGACAATGATGGATAATGGCCTAACTTGAGAAGTGTTGAAAGGATCCAGATCACTAGTGATTAGGTAATGTTCCAGGTAGGCCAAAGGTAAGTTAAAATAATGGTAACGCACTCACCCAGAAGTTCACAGTCCTTGGTGGGCAAGCTGAAAGGGGGATGGCCTAGCCTATGCCGGACGTGAACGCGCGCAGACAGGCCCGCCCGTGGCCTGGGCACGTCCCGCGCAGTGGGAGCATTGCGCCCTTAGGTAGGTGCTGGGAGGTATGTGGTGTGTAGTCCTCCCCCAGCGAAGCCCTTAATCTGCGGTTCACCTCCCGGCAGCAAACAGAGTCCTCTCTCTCTCCCCCTTAGTGCAATCTGTAAAGTATTTATGCAGTACCAAAGCAGTAATTTTTTTTAAAAAATGAGTAAAATTCAATTAACAAAATCACAAAAATCCAATAAGGGGAAGAGGAGACATGCAATTGTACAAATAACACAAACAATCAATGTTAGTCCACGTAGATGTGACCTGAGCGCAATTTGAGACTGACTGCAATAGAGCACTGGTCGTATACACCAACTTGGTTTGTCCTTTTCGAAGATTTTACCTTCTGACGTAGGCTTTTAAGTCCTCATTCACCACAGGAGTACATTTCTAATGCACCCCCAGAACCTCAAAGGAAAGACTTGCAGACTCACTGGGCACAGGTCAAAATCATGGTATAGTCTTGGTCCAGTTACCAATGGTCAGCTGGGTGCTTCCAGGTAAAGACCTCTTACAGATTGTTGTCTCCCTTTAGCAACACAGGTCGTCAGTCAACTGATCCTTAGAGTTCACTTCTTTGTCATGGGTACACGAGGGAGTAGGTCCTGTTCTTAAGGGCTTCTCTCGGGCAGCAGGTCCAGCCCTCTTCTGGTCTTTTGCGGGCTCAGGTGTTCTGAAATTTTGCCTGGTGGTGTCACGTTTTTGCCTGCCACCTGCTAGTGGCAGACAAACAGACCCAGAGAACCATTATACAATACTTGGTTATCTCACGGCTGGATTACGGGAACTCCCTCTATCTGGGATCCCCCAAATATGCGGTGAACAGGCTACAGGTGGTTCAAAACGCGGCAGCCAGGATACTCAGAGGCATACCCAGGCAAGAATCAGCGAAAGCATCACTGAAACTACTCCATTGGCTGCCAATCCAAGCCAGGATCAAATTCAAATCTTTATGTATAGCCCACAAAGCCATGAACTGCAAGGGTCCAGTCCTTCTCAGAACACTCATCACCCCATGCGTACCCGAAAAGTCTCTTAGATCATCCTCAGACCTGCTAATGAAGACTATAAGGATACAGAGATCCAGATGGGGAGGAAGATAGTTTTCGCACCTAGTGCCAAGGTTGTGGAACTCTCGGCCTAAAGAAATGAGACTGCTAAGGGATGAACTTAGTTTCAGAAAAAAATTAAAAACATGGCTGTTCCCCTGATAACTCTCTGATCCACATTTCACCGTCTGCTCCTCATGGCTGGGAAGCCATGCGCTCTATAAAAACATAAACATAGTGGGTGGGGGTGACTCCTAGACTCTCCCTAACCATGAGGGTAAAAGTCCCCAGGGGTAACCCTACCCATGTTTGCAGCAGCCCTTGTTTGCCATTCTGCGAACAAGCCCAAAATGCCATGTGTCCGGCATGGTCAAGATGGCGAACGTTTTTGGCCAATCCTAGTGTCCTCCACATCTAACACTAAAATCCAGTTTGTGGCAGGCATTGCACTCACAACAAACGCAGAGCCGACAGTCTGGTAGGGCAAAAGCAGGGTCCTTCAACAATCAGGGCATCCTATTATCTTCCTTTCAAGTGTGCCCCAAGATTTACATGAGGCGCTACAGACCTGTCAAGCAGGATTTGCTACTGTGGTGTCTTAAAGGCGGCCAACTGCTCCACCCTGCATATTCTTCTGAGTTCAGAAAACTCATCAGCTATCATAATCTGATAAGGATTTGGACAAATATATGGCAATATTCCTCAATGAACAATCGGCAATGCTAACACAATGTAAATTGCGAACTTCTCATAGATAATACTGGACCACTGATAGACTTTTATAAACTGGCCTTATAAAATTCAACCAGTGTTGGAATGGTCACAAATTGCTAGGTTTCTTTGCACACATGCTATTTTACAGCAAGTTGGTCAAACCTTTTTGGGTAGAGATAGAACAATATAATTTATTAATAGTTTTCAATAACATTTTGCTTAATTCTCATACCATTACTTTAGGCCCATGGTCCATCTCACCAATTCCAGACCTTAATGTCCAAGACCTATGTCTCCTAGACCTTCTTCTAACTATATGAGTGAAGAAGAAACTATGCAAATGGAAATGTTACATTAACGTATAATACCACACATGGTGGGAATGGGTCTGTTTTACTAAATGCACTGACAACGCCATGTCTGGAAAGAATTCTCATTCCGTTCACCATGTCATCATGTTAACTATGGAAAAAGTTGGCTCTAAATATCCAAAAATTCAAACCTTCATAGATATATACTATTGCTTATTTACATTTAACTGGAGCATCATCCCAACACTCTTTCTACACACATAGACTTTGTACCATTTCCGGAACTAAGCCCCTTCCTCACATCGATCATCACAGGAATACAGTTAACACCAACACTAGTGGTATCCATGTCTTATCTCCTCTCCTTTCCTCCTCTTCTTCACTCCCTTACTTCTACTCTCCCCTTTTGTCTAATAACCAACAATGCTACAGGATGAGCATAAATTCTTCATCCTGTAACTTGTCAAGTCTAATATATTATAACAAAGAAATCGTACCAAGTTGTGCAATTTCTTTATTAAGAGACTGTTTTCCTTTATAAAACTCAATAAACATCTTGGAAAAGAAAAAAAACAAAAGGATGCTCACTGCCTGCACCCTGCACATTCTGGTGAGTTCATAGGAGTCCGCTCCACTCATTCTTGTCAGTCTGTTGTTTGCTACAGGGAGGCATTTCACAACATTTAAACACCTTTTTTTTTTTTTTTTTTTTTTTTAATAGTTCAGGCATGTAAAGGCTAACTTTCTACATTTTACTGTTACTTAATATTTATTAAAGTTGCAAGTTCACAATTGAATTGGATTTTTAATTATTTTTCTAGCTGGACCCTTTCCTAAATTATCAGTATTAGTATTTTAATCTGCGCTCTTGTGTTTTTTAATTTTTTTTTAATTAAAAGGGCAGCTAGGCTTGATAGAGCGAAAATAGCTCATTGGGCTTTATCACTGTAGGGACAAGGTAATATTTTATTTACATGTCCCACTTATATATACAATGCATCCTACCTTGTGGGCAACAGTGCATACATAGGGGTGCGAAAATAGCTCATTGGGCTTTATCACTGTAGGGACAAGGTAATATTTTATTTACATGTCCCACTTATATATACAATGCATCCTACCTTGTGGGCAACAGTGCATACATAGGGGTGATGTATTAATATTTAAAATAGATACTTTTAACCTGCTTAAAGTTATTTTAACAGATCGACTGCAGATTTAAATTGCAGCGGTCAGGCTACAATGGTAGGCCTGAAGCCATGTTTTTCTTGTCACCCTAGTGGATGGCACAATAAGCGCTACAGTCCACCGGTGACATTTAGCTCCCATGCCCTGGGTGTGCTTTTCACACAATATACTGCAAACTTACAGGCAAGTTAAATATACCAATTATGAATAGGCACATTCCACCATTTTTAAAGGGAGCCAAAATTATTTTACTACTGGTTAACAGAAGAAAAATGCACAGACATCTAAAGCGAGCAAACAAAAATAGTGTCCAGAAAAGGTGAAAATTCTGGGCAAATTTGGACACTATATTTTTAATTCTGAGTGCTCTGGGGCCAATAAACAAAGTAAAATCAGTCACACCAGACAAGGTTCAAAGTCAAAACCATAAAGGCTTATTTCAAAATTAGAATCAATACAGAAGGCAAAAATAGTTACATCCGTTCAAATCAAAATGCAAATAATTCCAAAAATGATAATAAATGTGAAGCAGCATAGAATAAGAGACTGAGCAGTAATCTAGTTAAAAGCCAGAACCAAATACAGTCCAGCACAAGCCAAATAATGGGTGCAGGAGCAATTCATAGCGACTTTTGTTTTAAAGGCAAGGAAAATCTCTAAGTATTGTGTCAGTAAACAGACTAACATGAAGTGTGCCTTATGCAAACAAGGGAAAGCTTCTTGAAAATATTCTAAGTACACGGTTAAGGAGTGTTCTGTCATAAGGACATGCTCAGTAAGAGTCCCAGGAAAATCTCGCAAACATCCCAGAAAGTGTGTTATATACTGTATTGTTCATCTATGACTCTTATGAATCCCCTCATGTACCTCTTGTAAACGTTATCACATAACATGTAAAGCGCTCTGATACCTGCGGGTCTAGGTAGCGCTATATGAAACTCAAAATAATATTAATATACATTTACAGGAGTAGAGAAACATGCCCTTTGCATGGTGTGAAGTTGGCTCCATGGGCTGTACTAATGAAGATATGTTGACAAACCAATAAACATTATAGAAATTATATTACGTAAAACAGGCTCCTCTCGAAACCCTCCCAAAATTAATAATAAATGAGAACCTGTAACCTATATATAAGGGGAAATGACACTGCACTACTGAACAATAAGCTACTGAAATAATGAAAGGAACACGGTTTAACCAGCAAGTAACATTTTAACAGTTTAACATTTGTAACAGTACGCGCAGGCTTCCTCCAGGAACATGAAGAATACATTTTAGGACACCGGGAAAAAAAACGTAAAACTACTTGAAATCTGAGTATTTTACAAAAATGCTGAAGTACATGTTGTAACTTGAGCTGTACAGACAGAGAATCAGAAACCATTTAAACTATGCAAATCTACAACTGCAAATGAATCTTAGGCCTAGTTGTGTCAACTTTAAAATCAGTATTGTGTCAAATACAGCCCATTTACGTTATTTGCGACCGGTTAACGTTAAAACATACGTAATTTATTTATTCTAACTTCACTTTCTCAGTCCTTTCCTCTGATGATATAAATCATCAGAAATCACACTATTTAAAACACGCTAATTAATTTTTCTTTCTTTCTTCTTGAATCCTCCAATACTCTTCTCTCATTAAACAGTCTCTCTTTAAAGTTGTCCATGACCATATCATCCTTTTTCTGGTCGTTGTCATCTCTTCTTTGTTGCACTCACAATTTGATGCATTTCTAAAACCTATTACCTCTAAGAACTTAAGTATTAGACCAATTATACAGGATAAAATAATAATGGTAAGCGTTAAAATTGTGTTCAGCGTTCCTGCACACACTTTACCAAACCACTCACCAACCTTTCATTCAAATATTTTTATTTCTAAGAAATAAATTCTTACAGAAATATAGCATAAACTTTCCAATTCATCACATTTAAATATATCATAAAAACACCAATAAATAAACTAAATAACGTTATTACAGGAAGGCACAACAACACAGACCTACAAACAATTAAAAATCCATATATTTTTCTTTCAAATCTTTATTTTCAGTTTTATAAAACAACAAACAAAGAAATCAGCAGTCAGTAATGCGCACGAAGTAAGAGTAAACTCACAATAATCCATATAACAGTTCGATAGTCACTGCCGGGGATCCTAGGTCTCCAGTACTGTACCCTGGGTGGCAAAACATTTGTTTGTTATAACTTTTTATTGCGGTTGATAAACACAGCACAGCAATGGCAGTTGCATTCAGCATATAAAATAGTAAAATACAACGTATTACCAGTCTGGTCTTTTCCAGTTCTTATACATTCCCATTAACCAGACCCCTCCGTCAATATCACAGTGACAGGATTTGTCATGCAGCCACATTCATTCCAGTTCCATCGGATCAATTCTTCTAAAAGGTGCGCACAGCATTCCCCTGCTTTCATTCCATCTCCCCCAGATCGTTGTCCATTTTTGTGGGCACCCCCTACCCTCGTGTACCACCCTTTCCGCCTGCATGCACCAGTCCATGTCCGCCTTCCAGTCTCTCAACGTTGGAGCGGACTCAGCTCTTCATTTCCTGGCAATATTGCGTTTGGCCTCCATGAGGCCGAGTCTATCCCCTGCGGTCAAGTCCGTTGCCTTCCGTAGATTCAGTAGGCACCACTGAGGTGCGGTCGCTATAGAGTCTTTACACAATGCCATCATACAGGATATCACTGTCGTCCAGTACACCTGGATTACCGGGCAGTCCCACAACATGTAGAAAAAGGTGCCCCCCCCCGACCACAGCCCCTGGGGCACTGTGATGACTCAAGCCTGCCCATCTTAACCAGTGTTGTACATGCATAGTAGGTCCTGTATAGAATCTTAAGTTGCACCAATCTAAAACGGGAACTGATAGCTACTTCTCTGGGGGGCGCCATTGCCTCTTGCCACTCATCGTTCTTCAGTTGTCCCAGGTCCTCCATCCACTTTCCGCACAACCTCGCCAGGGTATCAGGGGAGTTATACAGAATTTTGCGATAGGTTAAGGAGATTGCTTTTGTCTGCATTAAGTCATCTAGCAGCCTGTCTTCTAACGGAGAGAACTCAAGGAGGTCCTCCCTCCTAGGTATTGACCCCCCTCAGTGCGTGACTTATCTGGAGGTAGCGAAATGTCTCTGAGAGTGGCAATTTATATTTCCTTTGTAGGTCACCGAATGATTTTTACCTCCCTGTTTGCCCACAGGTCCCCCACACGTGATAGGCCTCCTAAGTCCCATTTATCGAACACCTAGTGTTCAGCTAGGAGGCCGAACTGTGCTGTGTCCCACAACGGTGTAGCCTGGGTGATCTTGCCTCGCCATCCCAGTGCTGCTGTTGTATTATGCCATATTTTGACTGTCGTCGAGGTCGGGGGCAGTGGCAGTGACAGTGTGCTGTTTCCCCCCCATAGATGGCTCTGAGATAGCTCCCTGGATGCATATTTTGCCTGTCCATTCTGTATGCAGGTTCATCCTGCGGGAGATGGACCCAGTGATTCACTACCGTGAGTTGGGCTGCCCAGTAGTAGTATTGAAGAACCAGGAGTGCTATTCCTCCATCGTACCAGCTCCTTGTAAATTTTTGTAAAGATATTCTAGGGGCTCCCCCATTCCAGAGGAGTGTCCGCACAGCAGCATCAAGCGCCCGAAAATATGAGAGTGGGACCAGATACGGTGTATTGTGGAGGATAGATAGAAAACTAGGCAATGCCATCATTTTGTACAGGGATGCTTTCCCTAACCGGGATAGGGGCAAGGCTCTCCAATGCTGCACGTCTTCCCGAAGGCGTCTCAGAGTGGGCTCTAAATTAAGTTTATGGAAGATAGTCAGGTCTCTGGTAACATAAATACCTAAATATTGAAACCCCTCTGTCACCACCCGGGCTGTACAAGACCCAGGGAGTCGCGGATCCCTTCCTTGGGGTATATACCAGTGACTTATCCCAGCTTATGGTGTACCCCGAATATTTACGATAGAGGTCGAATATATGGAGTATTCTATGTAATGTGGGATACAGGCTCGCCACATAAAGAAGGATGTCGTCCGCATAAACGGAGATTCTATCCTCCCAGTCTTTGGACCATCTCCGCCCTCTGATTAACAGGTCTCCCCTTATCCAAACAGCTAATGGTTCCAGCACGAGGGGAAAGATCAGCGGGGAAAGGGGGCAGCCCTGTCTTGTGCCCTGTTGTAACTGGAAGACCGTTGATATACCTACGTTTACCGTCCCCTGTGCCAAGGGGTCTGCAAATAAAAGCCAAACCCACGATAAGAACTTCGGCACAAACCCCTCTTTCTCCAAGACTGCATTCACAAAAGGCCATTCTATCGTGTCGAAGGCCATTCGAGCATCTAATGACACCACCACGGCGTCCTCTCGGATGTAGGTCGCCCGTCCCAATACTCCATGTAGGCACCTCAAATTAAGTGCAGTATTCCTGCTAGGCAGAAAGCTAGACTTGTCAGGGTGGATCGATGTGCCTATTAACTGAGTCAGTCAAGTTGCTAACAGTTGGGCTAAGATCTTGACCTCCGCATTTAGCAGGTAGATCGGCCTATAGGATGTACAGAGTTCTGGTGGTTTCCTGGCTTTGTGTATCACTACAATTTTAGAGAGTCTCAGGTCTGCTGGTAATCTCCCAACATCACGACTCTCCTGAAACATCTTCACTAGGTAGGGGGCAATTTTCGTTGTCTTGAGCTTGTACAGTTCATTGGGGAGGCCGTTCGGGCCCATTGCTTTTCTTGCGTTCAATGACCAAATGGCCTGTGTGACCTCACTGTCAGTGAGATCTTGTTCAAGTTGATCCCTGTCAACCGGTGCATGGTGTGGTATACCGAGGGGGGCTAACAATTCCCGCGCCTTGTCTACCGTGTTCTTCGCAGACTGGGTATATAACTTCGTGTAATAGGCCAAAAAGGCATCTGCTATACCTTGCCTATCTCTTACCTGAGCCCCTCCTTCAGTGAGAACCTCAAACACCCATATCGACGCTGCTTCTATCCTATCTAGCCACGCCAGGAGCTTGCCCTCTCTATCTCCCACTTCGTATAGGCAATGTTGGGTCGCCCGGTGTCTAGCCTGGCCGCCTCCGCTACAATGTCTTTCTAATCTTTGCGTTTGATGGCTAGTCAGTGTTGCACCTCAACGTGGTCAGCTCACGTCATTTCAGCCTTCAAGGCCTGAATCGCTTGTTCCAGAGTCTCTAACCTTGCTTTTATTCCCTTTTATGACCCGCAATTAAAGAGATACCCTGACCTCTTATCACTGCCTTAAAGGCCTCCCTTAATCCTCGGGCCGAATCCACTGTACCTTCGTTTTCTTTGAATTAATGGTTGGTGGCCAAATGGAGGCCAGCCCGAACTTGCAGCACTTTAAAATACCAGGGATTAAGCATCATCACGCGTCTCTCTAGTGGGGCTTGTCGACCATATGTTGCACAAATTGGGGAATGGTTGGAGATTCCTCTCGCCAGGTGTTATATATCGCTAAAAGCTGGTAGTTGATCGGCCAGACCGAATATATAATCTATGCGGGATAAACTCCCATGCACACCTGAGTGGAAGGTTTATTGACGGGCGATAGGGTTGAGGACCCGCCACACATCTACCAGGCCCAGTGCCAACAGGAAGTCAGTCAGGGCTCTACATGAGGATTCTCGCTGACGTGAAGGCCAACGGTCCATCTCTTTGCAAAGAACTACATTACAGTTGCCTCCAATCAACAACTCTCCTGGGAGGTGAACAATGAGAGAGCCTAAGTCTGCAAGAGCCAAAGCATTAAGTTTCAGGGGAACATAGAGTGAAACAATATTAAACAAATGGCCCTCCCAGTGTCCCAAGAGTCATGGATAATATGCTGTATAGTGAATGGAAATGAGTTGCAGCGAAGGATGCCCACTATCCAAGAGCCGCGCAAGTAGCCTGCATGGGCCACCAGTTTGTAACCCCACCTATTTAATGCACAATAAGTTTAACCCTGCAAGTGTGTTTCCTGCAGGAGGACCACATTGGGCGAATGTCGTTTCAAATATTGTAGTACCACTCCTCTTTTAATTTCGTCCCCTAAGCCATTCATATTCCAGGAGACAATTTTAAAATTAAATGGCGATTGTTTAGTGTCTATAACGGATCTTCACTGGGTACATTGTCATCTGGGTCGGGGGCCCGAAGCCCACAGGGAGTCATAGCCCTCTGCCCACATAAGATGGCGGGGGAACTCTCTGTCTTTATATCTAGGTCTAAGCGGGGTCTGGATTGATTCACATTGCCCAACTGTACTTTGCGATTGCCATATCTCGCCATCAACACACACACACTTAAAACAAACATATACAAGAAACCTAAGTTAGAACCCCTCCTCCCCCCCCTTGACTCCCTGCCCAGTGGACTCAATACTTCCCAGCCCCCCAACATTGCAGAGCGCCTGTTTACCTCATTCCTTGTAACCTATTGTAGGGGAACATAAGCCAACCGGGGTCCCTACCCGCCACTCCCTCCCCACATAGTAGAGCTGGTTCTTTACTGCACATTTGCAGTCCATTCTGACAGCCGATTGTCCACTGGTCGCACACAAGACTCATCTCACAGTAGGCAGTCCGGTGAGGGAAGGGAGGGAGAGGGCCGGCCACCCATCCCATCCCACCGGTGGATTTCAGAGCTAATAATAAATCAAGGAAGCTCCTCTTGTTGTCTGTCAGTAACACCTAATCTGTGTTAGGGCCTTCTAAGGCGTTGCAGTTCCGGATGATTCCCTTGTGGCGTCATCTGCAGCCTGGCTCCTCTGCTGTCCCCATTGTCCCCGATCTCTGTCACTCTTTGGTCGTCGGGTGCGAGACCTCTGATCTTTAGTCGTTCGCCAGCCATCCAGCCAATCACAGGCTTCCTTCGGGGTCTCAAAAAACCACGTCTTGCCCTCCACTGCCACTCGGAGTTTGGCTGGGAACAACATCGCATATTTCAGTTCCTGGTCACGTAGCGCTTTCTTGACTTCGAGGAAGGAGCGCCTCAATTTCTGTACTTTAATAGTGAAGTCGGGAAAATGTGATGGCTGCATTCTCTAGTTTACGCGGCGGAGCATTCCGTGCTGTTTGCAGTATGACATCTGTCTCTAAAATTGAAAATGCATGCTACTATGGGGTGGGGGGGCACCCCAGGCAGCGGCGGACAACCTGGGACCTGGTGAGCTCGTTCCACTGAGAAGTAGTTGGAGAGGCCACTAGGCGGTAGGTGTTTTAGGATCAGTTCCTCTACAAAGAGGTCTGTTGTCGGGTCTTCTGCTCGCTCTGGCACCTCTAGAATATGGACGTTGTTTCAGTGCGATCGCCCCTAAAGTCTTCCACTCTGGCCTCTAGGGTGGTGGTTGTAGTTTGCTGTTCTTTGACCTGCGCCTATAGCCTTTTTGCGGTGACTTTTGAGCCTTCAGTGACCTTGACGTGAGAGCCTAGGTTTCGGAGGTCTGCATGCATTAAGTTAACTTCGGAAGTAACCGCGTCTATTTTACTCTCTAGGGCTGCACGAATGCCCTGAATTGCTGCCATAATATCTTGCAGTGTTAGGTCCCCATCCGCCATAGTTGGCAGCTGTTTTTGCCTCTCTTCCACCGTGGCTGGCACATCTGGCTTAGGCTGTGCAAATTTATCCAGCTTAGTTTGGTGTGTCACACGGGACACCTTGCCCCCAGACATTGCTCTCCACCAGTCTCTCCCAGAGTGCCGCAGCAGTCGTAGCACTTGATAAAGCTGCCAGGGGTTGCAGGGACCCACCCCCCCCGACGGCCCGCCGAGTCCCGGTCGACCTCCCTTTCACCGGGCGGTGGCCGTTATGTCGATGGATCTCTTTGGTGGATTGACGAGAACAAGTTCATAGGTAGAGGACAAGGTGTTCTTACCAGGTTGTAGCAGAGGACGCGTCCCATAGGACAAACAGGACTGCGCAGCAAACTGTATGGTGAGGAGCTCTCACATCACCACAAGGCCAATTGGGCCCTTCATGTCTCCTTTTTGCAGTCTCACCATGGGATAGTATCAGGTGTAATTATTTATTGCAGGGATCCCCTTCTCCCGGTCTCCACTGGATTGGCGCCGGCATGCCTGATATCTTCTCTCGGTCGCGGCATGGCCACGGCACTGGGGCTTGGCGGGGGCGAGCAGTATTCTGTATGGCGGGGAACTCGCAGGTATCCGCTGGTTCAGTTAAGTCCCACTTGGTGCCTCTCTGCAGTTCAGGCCCAGGGCCGGACCGGGTGCGTTTACTTGTTGCAAGGCCTAAGGCAGGGCCCGCGTCCCCCGGATCGCCCCCAAATGTCTGCTGGGCATCCTATTGCACGGGCGCCGCTCAAGCCCAGCGGGACACCCAGTGTGGCCAGGCAGCTCCTCGCATAGCCGTCTCCATCGGGCCACGGAATTAGGAAGTCCCCGCCTCCATGATCTACTCACCAGCACGGATCCACCGTGGCCCAGACTCGCGTGGCTCTCTCAGTTGGCCAGCCCATCTCACTGCTCCTGCGGCCTTGGTCCGATCTCCTCACGTCAGCCAGCCCCTACCGGGCGTGTGGTCAGCACCACCTCAACCGCCTCCCGGGCTTTCGTTGTTGGCGGCTGTCTCTCGCTTCAGGCCGGGGGTCGCAGGGCCGCTCCTAACTCGCTCCGACCCTCCTCAGGGACGGACTCATGCCAGGCCCAAGCTGCGCCACGTTGTTTTGACCTCAGCACTTTTTCCTCACCACTGGTCAAAATCGGTCTGGGAAGATTCCGCCGGTCGGACAAAGACATTGCATATCTTTGCTGATTAGCTTGTATGTGCAGGAGCCAGATTACTGTGCAAATGTGACGGGATTTTCACGACGGGTGGCCGAAGCCCCATCAAAATCCGGCCATCTTGGTCGGCTTTTGGCCACGCCCCCCTAGGTGGCAAAACTTAATGTGTTTACACTCTACATTACACACTATTTATGCATACAAGTCACTCTCCCCACCCCTTCACGTGCAACCCCCCCCCCCTCTCAAAAATCCATAATTAGAATTCTTTCCAAAATGTACACCTTAGGGGAGTTTACAACAAATCCAGTTCATTGACTTACTTATGTTTGAAATGTACAAAGGTAAGGGTAAATCAGCAAATTGTTTCAAATACTCATGTAGAATATATAGTGTGTTGTGAAAGCCAGGGTTTGAAGTAAACCGCAAAAACTGGTACGGCCCAAATTACCCAGTTTCATAGATCAATATCTAGTGCAAACCAAGCTCTCCTATCTTAAACTACATACTTTCAATTTGTTCAGAAATCAACCTTATACCTTACAACAGGGTGTAAAGTCACTATTCAGGAGCGACTCAGGAGGAAAACCTCCGAACATAAGATGAGACAATTTTACGTAAGTATTGGCCGATAGCAATGGCTACATCCTGATGTATCATGACACACAAGTTTAAGCCCATTTCTCTAGACCGGATCCCATATTTTTTGAAGATTGGTTGCAGAATCTTCTTCCTTTTCTCTTAGAAAAATACACAATCAACTAATAGATGGCACATCGAGTACCCTGGACCCAACTTGCAAGGACACTGGCCGCTGTTCTCAGCTATCTGCACTTATAAACCTGGCATCCCCCACCCGGGTCAATTACCACCCTCAGACACAGTATTTTGTTCTGCAAGAGCCTATCTAGTGTTCTATAAAGACACTGGAAGAGATCAGGCCCTCCTGAGTTAATAAAAAGGGGGCGACAGAACTTCGATTCCCCAAATACAATAGATCTTCATTCCAGCTGGTTTCCTCAGCACAATGCCTGAGAATGCTCTTTATTTGACCAATTTTATTCGATTCAGCCCCTTCGAACTGCATGTTTGAAACACCTAAGTATCCATAAGGATTTCCACTGGGTTCCTCTTACCAGGAAAGGTTGCCGTTACCTCGAGCAGGATTTGCCCTGATAGTTTATCACAGGGGGTTCCATTTTTAATCGAAAAATAGTGTCAAAGGGCCCTTGCATCTGCCAAAAGACCCCAAGATACAGGTTTCAGCTCACGCCTTGTGGCTTTAATCATTGCATTTTTTGTTAAATTGAGCAATGATTTCAGAATACTGCCTTCTAGCGTCTCCCATGTGAGCTCTCTATCCATGGCAAGCACCTCCGCTCCGTGCAGAGCCTGAGGAATTATCTTGCCCAATATAACTTTACTAAAAGTCTCAAAGGTTAACTACCATAGTTATGGTCAAACCGCTTCAGACCATTCACTTCAGCCATCAACCCTTCGACAAGCCAGGTTCTGGTCACTTCTTAAATCATTAGACAATATCATTCCCAAGTGTTTGTAATCTTGCACCTGCTCCAACTTCATATTGTCTAGGAACCAAGAAAATCTCTACTGCTGTGCAAATAACAAAGCTTTGTCTTGTCAATATTGATCAACTTGTTCTCTAGACAATAAGTACTTAATGCATTTAATTTGCATTGGAGCCCAATGGGCGTGAGACTATCACCACCAGGTCACCCGCATCCTCCAAATGGAAAAGTCATGCTCTAAATGCTCAGGCAGCTAGATGCTTTAATAAAGTCTGGGCAAATAACTTGGAGGTGATATCCAAAAACCATATCAAGTGATATTTAGCCGGTGAGTCGGATTTACCTATTTTGTGAATAGCCTTCACTGTGGCTCCCCTCCATAAATCTGGGAGGATACCCCTAATTGTTACCCACTTAAATAACCTTCTTAGAATTAGGCTCTGCTTCCTGGGGTCTATCTTAAAAATAACTGATGGAAGACCATCTGGGCCACCAGCCCTGGAGGATTTCATGTTGCACATGATCTCTGATACTACCACTGCTGTTTGAGAATTTGCGATAACCTTTGTCGGATTGCAAAACACCCAAGACCATCACCAAATTTTCTGGATTTCTTCCACTATAAAGGGAATGAATGCAGGTATACCAATCTTCCTCTGCTATCTGTGCCTCCAAGAAGGATGGTAATATAAAGGTGACCGAATTCACCAGCCTCCAGAAGTGCTTACTGTCTTTGCATGCAATGGCAGCTAACATTTTTCCCCAATTTCTTCTATGAAACTCCTTCTTTTTATGGGCACGTAAATTGTGATATGCTTTTTTCGAGGCCTCCATTGTTTCTCTTAAACATATGCTATTTTTATTATTGCTGAGTCGCCGGCGGCACTTATTCAGAGTTCTTCTTCCCTCCCTACAATAGTCATCAAACCAATCGCTCCCCAATTCTCTGCGGCCACAAAATAACTTTGGTCCAACCTTTCCCGATTTAAAATGGGCTAACAGTTGCTTCATCAGTCTGCCATACCATCCAATCCCATTGTCCCCTACTTCCATATCTAGGAGCTCAAATTCAATTGAAGACAGAGCCTGTAGTGAGTCTTCCATAATCATGACCCGAATTCTTCAATGGTATACTACCTCTGGGACTAGAACTGTGTTTTCCCAGGACTCTAAAGCTTCTTTAAGCTCTAAACTGAGTGTGTAAGGATCACTAGGGCCTAAATCAAGAACCCTAACATTTTTTACCCAATGAAATTGATGTACTGACACACACAATCAATTGACATACAGCTATTGCCGTATTTAAAGGTACTTGCGGTAGGTATGTCATTATTACACTGCCCACTAACATTATTCAAATTATGCTGAACTAAACCGGGCAAAACCTTTGCTTCTCTTTCTGGATTTCTTGATGAGAAAGTACCATTGGGGGATATTTAGTGACATCAAATTGTCCTTCAAGAGACATCAAGTACTTTGAATGTTGATTTTTCGTTCAAACCACCCCCCTCCCCTACAATAAAAAGAGTATTTGGGTAGTCCAGGTACAGTTTTTGTAAATCATCGGTCAGTTTTAGAAGCTCACTCCCAGGTATGGAGCAAACTGGTGGAACATATATACTTAAACAAACCATTTGTTTCAACACCACCACATCATTATTATTTAGATTTGTAGGGCGCAATCGAATTATCCCCAGGGGGATCTCTCGGCGCCTGAGTAGCAGACAAAGCAGAACATTGAACAAATCGATTACGCAAGCGAGCACCCATTAGCTGGAGGTTTACATCTTTGTTACTTTTCTCCCACAGCGAGCAGACGCAAACATTAATAGCCCCATGCAGCTCTTCCTGTAGTCGAGGGTATGGCATTTCTCACAATAGAAACAAATCCCTCAACTACCGGGCACTTTATTAGCCAAGTTTCCTGGAGGAACAATACCAGATAATTACTTAAGATCTCTTTATAATTTCCTGCTTTTGTAAAGGCTTTAAATCCATGTGTGTTCCACACCAAGACACGACCCGGCAGTAGATGCCCTGGCTCCTACCAATCAATCAAGTCAACTCCTCTATCACTCCAGGATGTGGGATGACCTGGAGAAAAAGGCTTTTATCCCTCTAAGAGCTATATGGTTGAAAATCGGGGCCCTCTTCCCTCCAAGGATTGGGTGGGCGTTTGGCCATGTCAGAGCGGTGGGACATATCTTTATTCCCCCTAATTTGGGCTTTATCATTTTGAAAGGGAACAGTCACTATTCTATCCTGCAACCCTTACCGTTCCTACTAGCTCCTACCAAAATCTGATTTCTGTCCTACACCCAGGGACCTTGTTGTAACTACCTGGTTGTGTTTTAAACCACTGTGTTTGGCTAGGAATGGGGTTCTTCTATAACCACCACTTTCCCCCGACCGCTGGTTGACAATCTCCCAATCTACCTCTGTGCTGTCCTGTAGGCATATACCGTGGGCTTCCAAAGCCTTCGCTGAGTTCAACAAAACACTTCACCTCCTCAGAGGCAAATAATACACGTAAGCTCAGCATCTGCTATAGTCTCAAAACCCACCAGAATCAAATTCTTTGAAGAGAGACTCTAACCTTTTTCTATTTGCAAACGTACGTAAGAGCCTAGCTCGATTTAGAGACGCACCACGAATGGAAGGATGGGCTGTCCCAACAACATCTGCCCTTTCAACAAAACAGACCTTTGTTCAACCACAGATACCTTACTATTATTTAGATGTTTAGTCACAGTAAGAGTGCCACATCCAGTCTGGGGTACATCATCAGAGTTCTTAATAGGTTCTGCGAGTTTTCACCTCATAATATCCTCAGATGAAGAAGGGTAGTCCGAACGAGCATTTACCATCCCACATTCTTCAATGGAGCAATCCACATTGGGGGAATGGGTTGCCAATTACCAAACCAGTATAGTATTCCCCATAATAGTTATTTCTGGTTCGACTGCTGCTTTCTCTTCCATTAGCGTAGATACCACAATATTCTACGCTCTATTGCCTCGGTTGACGGGCTCCTTGCTTTAAAATGCTTAGACATAAAGTCCCACAGGGACATTGGCAGTCCTACTACCGACTTCTGTTTCTGCTTCCCCTTGGGCGTTGGTAAAGGGGAAATGGAAGTAGCTGATTTGTTTTACTTGAGTACTGGCTCCAGTGAAGGCTTTAATAAAGGTTCCACCGCTTACACCACTCCGTCCTGCTCATCTTGATTTAGTCTATGTCTAGAAGAGGCAAAAATAACTTGTACTGAGGGTTTTTCTTGTACCATGGACCATCGCATTTATCAGCAATTTGCTAAATCCCCAATTCCGGGCGGGAATTTGACTCGCTTAGCTAAGGGCGGCCCAATCTATATTGGTCTACATAGGTAAATACACCAGGTGGATCACAAATTTCCATCCCAGAATCCACCCTGCCCCGGCCTGAGTTCAAACTTTCGCCCTGCTCCTCTACCGCCAACACAGCTCGGATGATATCATTCTTCAACGACCTCCCCTTTTTATCCAGTGTTGGCATTGCCAAGGACTGCATAACAGACTACATAACATCAGGAGAATCCTCACTTGTTAGTTAAGATGCATGCACCATCGCAGGGGTATCCTCCTGCACACAAACACCATAAGGACCAAAAATGCCTTCCCCCGGGCCTTCTACACAGTTCTCAAATCCTGCGAGGGAAAAACATCTATCACCCCCGAGGAGGTGGCAACTATAGATGAGTGCAGTATATATGGAACAAGGGAGGGATACTGATGGCAGGCTTGGGGTGGGGGGGAGGTGAGTCTGACGATAGCAGGGGGGACGCAAGCTCGCAAACTGCATCTGACCTAGACAGGCCGCTTCCGCAGGCCGGGTTCCCCCCTAGTCTTCGCCAACTAGGCAGTAGAAACTGCACACAAGCAACCTTTGCTGCTGGCCACTGGCCTCCCTAAATGCCCCCCCCCCACTCCCTTGCCACTGTACACAGCTTGCTGCGAACTGCCAGCTTTGGTCTGCTTGCCATCCATGGCCTTTCTGTGACTTCCAGTGGTCCCAGTAGTCTGCTGCCTCACAACTGTATTCTTTTTACTCCTTTTCACTCCTTTTTCCCAGGCGGCGCTCCAGGGACAGCTGAGTCCTGCTCACCAGGCCTGCCCTCTCACCAGCATGATCGTTGACTGCATCAGCTACCGGCCGCCAACCCAGCTGGGGCTCCCTGCTTCTTCTCACCACTCTGCTCACAAACTTTTGCAGTGGGCCCCTCAAGGGCCACGCCGGGGGTCTCGCGCCAGGGCCTTCCTCCTTGCTGTTCGCCGCTGCCGCGGCAACATCTGTTAGTGCTACTCTCCATCAGCGTTTGAACTGCGTCCGAGTGCTGCGTCCATTTTAAATCACAGTAAACCATGAACCAACAGTCTCACACACACACCAATCTTTTTAAGAGCCTTTGCCTCACGTAAAATATTAGTAATGTTACTAATTTGTAGATTAATTAGCTTACTGTCATCTGGCATAACAGTAAAACATGGCTGTACTTCTAAAACACGGCAGACACCACCTTCCTTCGCGGGAAGAAGGCCAGTTCTGTAAAAACAATAGCACGTTATAATTAATATCTCTTATCCCTGATTTAATTTTTGTCAGATTCGCTCATTAAGGTGTAGAATACTTGTTGTTTGGTAGATCATCTGACAACTGGTTGTTCTGACTCTGTCCCTCAGATCTGTTTCTGTTTGTTCTGGCTCTTGTTCTGTCCCTCTCATGCTCTCAAGCCATCCATCCTGGATCCAACTTTCATCTTCAGACCCACTTACAACAAACTGTTGCATGCTCATCTTCAGTTGCCCCTGTGCAGGTTTCGACCAGAACAGCTTGATTTTTTTTTTTTATTCGAACATTTGCTTTCTGTTGTTCATGATTCTGAGATTGCTGTGCTTGTTCTTCTTGTGTGAGCTCAAGTTTTCACTGTGAGGCCGTTGTTGGTATTACCACTTCTTCATCTGCCAACTTCACTCTTTTTGTTTGAGATGTGTACAATCCGGCACACTTCATAGCAGTATTTGTCATAAGTATAACTGGACAGGGTTCACGCCACCTCGGCTCCAGGCAGCTCTTTCAGACGCGCTTTTTCACCGTGACCCATTCGCCATGTTCCAAGTCTTGGTTTGGTTCTTCACTTGCTGAGAGTGTTTTCAACTTCACCCATGAGGGAGAGAGCGCATACCATATCAGCCAAACCTTTGCAATAGGCCAGAACAAAATCATCAGAAGTTCACATGAAGGAATACCAGGAATCTTCATTGCTCTGCCCATGATGAATTCATGAGGCGAGAGACCCGTCATTTTATTAGCTGTGCTTCTTAAACTCATCAGGACCCGTGGCAGGGCATTTGGCTATTTCAGTGACGTTGAGTTGCACACCTTGGATAACTTTGATTTAAGAATACTATTGATTCTTTCTACAACGCCTAATGCTTCTGGGCAATAGATATAGCGAAACCTTTGCTCCAAATTGAGTGCCATACTTACATTTTTTATTAATTCACGTCTGAAGTGACTGTCCCTATCTGACTCCAAAGAACTTTGCAAACCAAATCTAGCAATCAACTCCCTTAACAAGAGCTAAGCTGCTGCTAAACTATCACACCTTCTAGTTCGATAAGCTAAGAAAAGACATAGACAATGACTAAAATCTATTGTATCTTGTTACATGGGGTCATCTCTGCAAAGTCAATTAGTAACCTGGAAATGGGACAGTCACAGGTGCTTGTTCGCCAAACTTTAACTGTTGAAATGTAATACAACGTTGACACAAACATTCAGCTACAGTTCTAAAATGAGGGTTAAGCCGAAACCTTTCGAAAAGCTTCAAAATCCCATGCAACATGTGTATTTCATGCAGGTATCTTGCCATTTGATTCCAAATCAAATTTGGCAAAACAAATCTTAAATCAGTTGATTTCCATAATTGATTGTCCTCTTGGGTACAGCCTGCTGCAACCAACTTTTTCTTTTCATCCTCATGCATATTCTTTTGCAGACTTTTCAATTCCTCCAATATATGTACTAGTGTTGTCAAGAAACAATTTATGCTTTTTTTTTTTTGGCTCTTGCTTCGTTGGCACTGGAATATAATCTAGTCTAGTGCCAAAGCGCATTCCTTCTGAGACGTAGAATATTGTTTTTCTCCGGGTGTGCCCATCTCCAGAGGTCTGTCAGACCCTGAGCTCTCGTGAAGTTAAAAGCTTTTTATCCACATTCCCTGTAGTAGCGGCGGGTGAGAAGCTATCCATGTCTGGGTGCATGTCGAGGTTGAGGTCCCCTACTAGATTCAGGACGCCATCTGGTGCTTGTGTGATCAATTTCTCCACTCTCGTCAGCATTTGTGTCTGGAATCCTGGTGGGAAATACAGGGAGGCCACCACAATATTTTCTCCACTCCATTCCTCGGCCACTGCCGCATAACAACCCCCTGGGTCCACCCACAACTTTGAGACTGCCAAGAGGAGGGGCCTGCAGATCAGAACCCCCACCACACGGGAACAGGAGGTCAAATCAGAATGTGGCACAACGTCGTATCTTTCTCTTTCCAAAAACTTGCATTTGTTGCCCACTAGGTGCTTTTCTTGAAGTAATATCTGGTATGGGTCATGTTGTGCCAGAAATTTCAGTACCAACCCTTGTTCTACGTTTCACTTTCTCATTCCATGTGAGAATTTTGAGGTCTAGCTTATGCCGTCTGCCCAGTTACCCAACTACCTTATTTGTAACAGTCAGTCTGTAAGTTGGTGTAGCCCACTACCTTGTGTCTCTCTCTCTGTGGTCTAAAAGCCTGTCCCGGGATACCTCCCTTTCCCTCCCCAACCACAATGTATCCCTCTCCCTACTGACTCATGCTGTGGGCTTACAACTACCCATCTCCCCAACACTTGGGTGTCTGTCGCCCCAAAAATATGTGGCAAACCTTAAGGCAAAGTGAAAAGGACAGTTCAAACCACTGTTCTCCCCGCCTTATCTGGAGATGTGGGATTGGTGACCAAGCTCCTGGCTTAGCATCTGGTCACTCCACCTGTGGTACTAACTGGGTGTTGACGCATCATGGTCAATAGCAGCTGATTCGCCACTGCACTTGTTAAAGTCTATATTCAGCAAGATATTGTTAGTTTCGGCTGTCGCCTGGGAGTTCTCTTCACTAAAGTGGACGAACCTGGACAGACCATCAGCGTTGGCGTGTTCTGTGCCAGGGTGGTGTTCCACCGTAAAGTCCATTACCTGTAGGGGTAATGGACAGTTTTGAGTTCTCACCCCTCATTTGCATTAACCATCTGAGGGGCCTGTGGTCTGTCTGAACTCGAAAGTGAGTCCCAAACAAGTAGGGTCTTAGCTTCTTCACCCAGACCACAGAAAAAGCTTAATGCTCAATTGCACTCCACCTCTGTTCCCTAGGTAGTAGTCTCCTGCTAGGGAAGACTACAGGCTGGTCTAGGCCCTCTTCGTTCAGTTGTGAGAGCGCCGCTCCCACACCATGCTCTTGAAGCATCAATCTGCACTATGAATTCCTTGGAGAAATCGGGTGCCTTGAGCACGGGCACCGTGCACATGGCGGCCTTCAGGGTATCAAAAACAGCCTGACAGGCATCAGTCCAGATCACTTTCCTTGGCTGCTTCCTGGAAGTCAGCACAGTCAAGGGGGCAACCATGGTGCCATAGCCCTTGACAAACCTCCTATAGTAACCGGTGAGACCTAAAAAGTCTCTCACCTCTGTCTGGGTCTTAGGGGGCTCCCAGGCCAGAATGGTGTCAATCTTAGGTTGTAGGGGCGCCACCTGGCCGCTTCCTACCTGGTGCCCTAAGTACACCACAGACCCCTGACCTTTCTGGTACTTACTGGCCTTGAAAGTGAGGCCTGCCTTCTGCAGAGCCTTCAACACTTCCCAGAGGTGATGCAAGTGATCTTCCCAGCTGGAACTGAACACTGCAATGTCATCCAGGTAGGCAGCACTGAAATCCTCCAGTCCAGACAACACCTGGTTGACCAACCTCTGAAAGTTGGCAGGGGCATTCTTCAACCCATAGGGCATATCCCGAAACTGGTAGTGCCCCTCTGGGGTTGAGAATGCAGACCTCTCCTTGGCCTCATTAGTCGAGGCAATCTGCCAGTACCCAGACGTTAAATCAAACGTACTGAGGAACTTGGCAGCTCCCAACCAATCAATGAGCTCATCAGCTCTGGGGACGGGACTGGTAATGGCATTGAGCCCACCGTAGTCCACGCAGAACCGAAGTTCAGTAGTGGAACCGGGTGCAGCAGGCTTTGGGACCAAGACCACTGGGCTGGCCCATGGACTGTTGGAGGGCTCTATGACCCCTAACGCCAACATCTTAGAAACCTCTTCTTTGCTGCTGTCTTTGACCCTGTCAGTCAGCCTGTAAATGTTGTGCTTCACAGGAGGATTGTCCCCAGTGTCCACATCATGGGTACACCAGTGGGTGGCACCTGGGGTCAGGGAGAACAGTGTGGCAAACTGCCCCAACAGCTGGTGACAGTTACTCTGCTGCTCTGGGGTCAGGCTAGGGGAGAGGTTCTCTCCTTCCAGTGACCCATCATGTTCCTGGGCAGACCGGAGGTCAGGAAGAAGTTCACTCTCCTCTTCCACCCCATCATCTGTCTCCAAGAGCATGCTTACTTCAGACCTCTGAAAGTGAGGTTTGAGGCGATTCACATGTAGGACCCTCAAAGGGTTCCTGGGAGTCTGCTAGTTCATCAGTTAGGTGACATCACTCTTGCGCTCCACCACCTCAGAAGGCCCAGTCCACTTGTACTGAAGAGCACAAGATTCTACTGGGGCCATGACCCACACTTTCTGACCAGGTTGAAACTCTACCAGAGTGGCGTTCTGGTCGTACCAATGTTTCATCTCTTCCTGGCTGGCTTCCAGGTTCGCCTGAGCGAGTTTCCTGAAGCGCCTAGTCTGGTTTCTAAAGGCCAGCATGTAGCTAAATACATCCTGGGAGCTGTCTCACACACTTCTTTCACCAGACTGAGAGGTCCTCTCACAGGGTGCCCATACAGCAACTCAAAGGGACTGAACTCTAATGACTTCTGCAGTACCTCCCTTTAAGCAAAGAGAAGGCATGGCAAGAGGATGTCCCACTTACGTCTCATGGGGTTGGTCAGACCCTTGATCATGCCCTTCAGGGTTTGATTGAATCTCTCCACCAAACTGTTACCTTAAGGGTGGGTAGGAGTGGTGAACTTATAGGATACACCACACTCCTCCCACAGGGATGTCATATACCTGGATATGAAATTGGTACCTCGGTCAGATACCACCTCTCTGGGGAACCGCAAGCGAGAAAAGATCCCCCTCAACGCCCGGCCCACCACGTGTACCGTCATTGTCCTCAGGGGGATAGCCTACGGGTGGCATGGTCCACCAAGACCAGGATGTACCTGTTGCCCATGGCTGTCTTGGGGTCCAGAGGCTCCACAATGTCCATCCCCACCCTCTCAAAAGGGGTGCCTACAACTGGAAAAGGTTGGAGAGGAGCCTTACCACTTGCCTGGCAAGTTTGGCAAGCCTTATAATGTGCATCTGACTGCCTTCACATTTGGGGCCAAAAGAAGTGGGCGACAAGCCTGTCAAAGGTTTTGTCCTGCCCCAAATGTCCTGCCAAAGGCACGCCGTGAGCCAGACCCAGTAGGAAGCTCCTGAAGCGCTGGGGTACCACCAGCACACGGGCTGACCCAAGCTCAGCGACTTTAGGCTCGCTGTACAGGAGGCCATTCTCCCAGTAGAATCAGACTGATCACCAGCTAGCTGCCTGGTGTGCAGCCTGCTGCTGCAGACCAACTAGGAAAGGGCATTCCTTCTGCTCCTGGCAAAACTCCTCCCTGGTGGGACCCCCCTCCTGCTGCCAATGGGTCAGCTCAGACAGGTGCCCCAGTTTGGCCACTTGTGCCCCTGTAGGTTCCGGGGCGTCCCCCTCAAGGTCCGCCTCCTCTTGGGCCGTGGGAACTTCTGTTATGGGTTTCCGGTACCCCTTCCCCTTTCTCTTGGCAGGCACCTGGGCCACTGTTTCAGGTCCTTCTGATCACCCTTTCTGGCTGCCATGGCCCAAATAGTCAAGCATGCCTACTCTGGCAACCCCAACATCTCCACGTGAGACCCGAGCTCCACATCCTTCCACAAGGACTGCTCCAGGTCATTACCTAGCAGACACTCTACAGTCATGGCGGGGCTAACAACCACCCTCAAGGGACTTGAGACCCCTCTCCACTCAGAGGGAACCTGCGCCATCTTACATTGGCGCTCTGAGTTGTCCACAGCAACTACTTGATGGAATGCACTGGGGACTACTTGCTCCTCAGATACTAGGTGACGCCGGACTGAGGTCACACTGGCTCCAGTATCTCTAAGAGCCTCTACCCGTTTTTCCATTGATGGTCACCCAGGCACTGTACTACTTAGTGTTTTCAGGCACTAGGCGTCCCTGGACCATCTCACTGTCTCCTAGTGAGACAAGGGTTATCTCTGCGGGATCCCCACGCTCCTCTGGGAACCCCTTCTCCCCAAGCGCTACACTAGCCAACACCTTGGACTGCCCGCCGATGGGTGGCTGTGCCCCCTTGGGTCATTTTGGATCCCCCTTCATGTGACCCACCTGGTCACATGGAAAGCACTTACTGGGTCCCGTCTCTGCAGGCTTTCCTGAAGAGACCCATTGTTTCCTTTCTCCTGGGGGGTGGGAATCTTTGCCCTTTGTACTAATTTGGGGCCCTTTAGAGAACTCCTTCTCTTTACCCATGTCCCCCCCACTCTTCTGCGGGGGATCCTGCCCACCTTTGGCGGAATCCCTCCATACACCTTCTTGCGGAGCCTGGTACTAACCCAGCGGTCCACCTCCATAGCAAGCTTCCTTGGGTCAGTCAGCTCACTATCAGTCAAATGCTGGCGCAGCTCTGCAAAACATAGACTAGACAAGTGCTCCCATGCAGTCAGATTGTGGAGCCCCTGAAAATCTGTCACATTACTGCCCTTTACCCAAGCACCCAATGATCTGCAAAAGGAATCTACAAATTCTAACCAAGTGTGTGCATCAGTTTTCCTACTGGACCTAAACTGATCCCTGTACTTGTGAAGAGTGAGACCATACCTGGTGAGAAGGGCCTCCTTCATGTCAGTGTAGGTGAGGTTGTACCCCTTATCCAGCGCTAACAATGTGTCCCTCCCCTCCTCTGCAAAATGGTTCCACAATTCTGCTCCCCAATTCTTCTCAGGGACCCCATTCATGTGGCTAGCTGCCTCATAGGCCTGAAACCACCTTTGTATGTCATCTCCCTTCTTGTACTCCTTTCCTACATTCTTGGGAATGTGCACTACTCTATCTGAGTTCACTGAGGTATTGCTGCTACCATCTGTGCTGGACCTACTCTTTAGCTCCAGCTCCTTGATACCGCGTGTGAGAAGCTGGCCTGGTGTATGATGTCCACTTATGTAAGTGGGCACCCTGCACTAATCCAGACAACCCTTATGGTGATTTTAGTGGTCTTAGACAACCTTAGAAAGCTCTCTAAGTGGTAGCTGTGGAGAGCAGCCTTCAGGCTTAGTCCAGAAGGAGTGTAAAGCAGCTTGTTTTACCAGAAAGCAATCTTATATGTATGGATTAAGTGAAAAAGAACCACACAAGGTATTTATAAAAATATGTATTTATTATTTAATAATCTCTAACACATACAAATATCTCCTACCCGGAGATATGCACAATGCACACAATACTTTGCAAAGAAATCAAGTAAATAGCACAGAATACACAATGGACCCCAGGGGGGGACCAAACTATATACTAAGAAAGTGATATTAAAACCACGACTCGGGTCAAGACAATGTCGAGAGGACATAAAAGTGCTGGGGACCCAAGGAACCACCCAAGTTGAGTGACTAGGAACCCCAGGGAGAGCGTGTGCAGTGTGGGAACACGACCGCATGCTCCGTACAAGTCAACGTGTAAGTCGCGGTTGGAGTTTTTAAAGATTAAGGACCCATCCCAGTGGACCCTGAAGAAACCCCGTGGAAGACAGAAGGTTGGAGAGCCACCCCACCCGTGGATACCCTAGTACCCACGTTACCTACACCAGGGAAGCCAGGTGCATAGGGGTGAAGTGGTGGCGGAAACCGCTGTCGAACCCAATGGAGGACTTCAGGAAAGTGCCGCTGCTGAAGAAGGAGAAAGTGTTCGGTGGACTCTGAAGGTGGATTCTAGTTGAGAGGTACCTGCAAGCAGAGGGGACAGAGTCTATGTCATTCAGGAGTGACCAGGAGACTTGGAAGACGAATGCCTGCCGATGTCGTGTGTTGCAGGAGAGTTGACGATGACCTTGACTCTGCAGCTGTGAGGACCAGGCGCCGCTGAGGAAGACCAGGTACCGTGCACGAGCTGTCCCACGTCGGATGTCGAGTGCTGAGGGGTCGGTGTCCAGCGGGAGCACCAACAAGCCTTGGCAAATGCAACCAATGCAGAAGTCGAAGAAGGTGCAATGTCAGGACCAGCAAGGTCCAGGTGACTCACCACAAGCAGGGGAGTCAGCGCAGGCCCTGAGCAATCGGGAGCCCAAAAGAAACAAAGATGACCCTCAACAGGACCCACAGGCCGGAGGCACTGGAGTCGCAAGAGGACCTCGAGCAGCTCACCAAAAGATGCAGGTCATGGTGCAAACGATGTGATGTGGACAAAGACTTTGGTCACTGGAGATGCTTGAGGTTGGGGCTACTTGGAGCCCGAAGATCTTTGTGGAAGGAAGCCAACAAGCCTTTGCAACTGCAAGTTGACGCGGTGCACAGGGGTTCGGTTCCTGCGGCTCCCACGAGGGATACTGGCCTCAAACTTGGTGAGAGGGCAGGGCAGGCCTCGAGAGCTGTGGAGAACCACCACCTGTGTTCCAGAACCTTTCGGAGTCCGTAGGAGCTCAGGATCAGCAGATCGGTCAGCTTAGTTGCGGTGCCTGCGAATGCAGGGAAGTGACTCCTTCACTTCAAGGGAGATTTCTTCAGGTGTCTTTGATACCCACATGCCTTGGAAGGTTCCTGTATGGTGCACAGGCACAGATGATGCAGCAGACTGGAAGGGAGACAAAATCAAGCCCAAACGAAGTCCAGAGTGCCCAGACGGTTGAAGTAGAAGTGGTGTCTGATCTGAATCTTGTCCCACGATGAATCTCGGGACCCACCCACAGGTAAGCCCTTAAGTACCCTAAATAAAGGGTTGGGACGATTCAGGGGACCCTCCCAGGGGAGGGTCTGGACAGGGGGGAGGTTACTCCATGCCCTTTGTCCAGTTTCGCACCAGAGCGGGAGCTAACGGCTCCCAGAGCTGGTTTGAACTGGACTATGCAAGAAGGCACCAAATGTTCCCCTTATGCAGACTCAGTGGCGCTGGCAAGCGCACCCACGCGGTCCCAGTACATTAAATCCTGTCTGGGAGGTGGTCACACCTCCCTGTGACAGGATGCCTATTGTTCTACCTTCCCCTGCTCGAGCTTGGCTCAGCAGCAGGAGAGCAGAATCGTGTCTCTGGTCGCAGCAACCATTTTGTGCTGTCCAGGTCTAGATGACTGGCACCGGGAACACTGAGAGCCTAACGGAGGGCTCTTCCAGTGCTTGGAATCATACCTCCCACACCGTTTACGGTGTGGGAGGTATGATTCCAACATGTTTGCTTGGAATCATACCTCCCACACCGTTTACGGTGTGGGGGTATGATTCCAACATGTTTGATACCAAACATGATAGGATTCGTTGCAGCCAGTTTCGAGATGGTCATCGCGTAATTACTCAGTGCCCCTCTATATGGTATATGGCATATGTCTGCTTCACTTACAACCCAGGAGAATTGACTCCGTAGGCTGTAGGGGTGTCCTGCTCATGCAGGGGCACCCTCACACTTAGAACCAAGCACCCTGCCTTCAGGATTGCAAAGGCCTGCTATAGGGGTGACTTATAGGTTTTAAGTGCAGTGACCCTAGATATAGGAAACCTATATCTTTAGTACGTGGTGCTAGCACCAGCTTACACAGGCTGCAATGGTAGGCCTGTAGTTCCATTTTGAATGGTCTCCCATGGGTGGCATAATGCATGCTTCACCCATGGGAGACCTCTGGGGTACCTGTGCCCTGGGTACCTTAGTACCATATAATAGGAACTGATAAGGGTACCCCAGTATCCAATCTGGGATGTACCCAAGTACTTACCACAACAATTTAAGGGAGAAAGCAGAGAGACTGGGGTCCTGATTAGCAGGATCCCAGTCAGACTAGTCAAAAACAGCTTCGCACCAGGCAAAAAGTGGGGATAACCCTACCTTCCTACACCACGCTCATGATCTAAGATCATCTTCCTCTCTTCCATGGCTATTCTCTTGTCTTCCAAATCGTTCTCCAGCTGGGATTTTTCCAGTTCAAACTTCCTTGCCTCCCTCCTCTCCTCCAGTTCTTCTGGGGACTGACCACTGCTGCCTGGCTTGGAGGGTCCCTCCCCTCCCAAAAGCACATCCACACTTTGAATTGGCTCTTCGGCCTCCCCACTAGGAACTTCGGATTGCCCACTGGCTTTTCTGCCTGCTACCCAGGCCCTCAGCGCCTTTTGTAGCTCCTCTATCCAGGTGAGGCCTCTGATTTGGACTTTCAGGTTTTTGCACACAGCCTTCAACTCCCTCACATTGTAGGTGTCCAACCTATCCTCCTCAAAAACCACTTCTAGGAATGCAACTGGTGATCATGTTGATTCAGGCATGATGCAGCAGGAAGTTCAAATTCAAAAAGATGGAAATACAAAAAATAGACTAAGAAGAAAACAGTATATTGTACTTAGTGGTCTGTGTTATGGTAGTAGTGTACACCAATCACTGTAGGTCAAGTACAAACACAAGTCCTATCCTCACCGCTGACAACCAATGTTAGAAGTGGGGGTCTCTGTTTGGCAGGTTGTCACCCTGTCCAAGTAGGGACCCTTCTTCCTAGTAAGGATAAGGGAGTTACACATCTAAAATCACCCCTGCTCACCCCCTTGGTCGCTTGTCACAAGCAGTCAAGCTTATCTCAGAGGTAGTGTGTAAAGCAATTGCACATAACGCACAGTAATACAGTGAAAACACTACAAAAGGACACCACACCAGTTTTAGAAAAATAGGCAATATTTATCTGTGTAAAACAAGACCAAAACAATAATGATCCAACATACAGTAATCAAAATACGAAAAATGCAAAAATAGACTTTAAATGCAGTTCCTTGAAGTCGATAGCTCCGTCCGGGGCTATCATGGTGTCAAGAACACACAAATCCAACGGTTCCAGCCGAGCACGTTGGTGCGGGCCGACTGCGGTGTCGGAAAACCCTCAAACAGTACCTTTTGTTCCGGCCGACCTCGGCGGTGCGGGCCCGCTGTGGCGGGCATCGAGGCTGCAGTGTGAAGTGGAACGGTGCGGCGTGCGGTGCCCTCAGGTCGTGGTGCAGGCAGCGGCTCGGTGGAGGTCGTCCAGCGGCGCCGGTGAGACCAGGGCTGCGGTGAGAAGTGGGGCGGTGCTCGTCGCAGTGCTGACAGGTCACGGTGCAAGCAACATGCCAGTTGAGGATCTGAAGTCGTTTGAGCTGGCGTCGGTGGTCCAAGACGGCAGTGTGGGACGGGGTGGTGCGTCGTGTAACTTACGAGCGGTGCCCTCAAACCACGGTGCAGGTAGCGGCGTTGATGTCAGCTTGTGGCAGCGGCGTCAGTGAGGCTGGGGCGGCGGAGTGAAGCAAGGCGGTGCAGAGTGCGGTGCCCACAGGTCGCGGTGCAAGCAGCAGCTCGGTGGTGGCAGCAGATGCCATCGCCGGTGAGACTAGAGTTGCGGTGCGAAGTGCGGCTGTGCCTTCAGGTCATGGAGCTGGCAGCGGTGGCGGCATCGGGTTGTGGTTTCTCTCTGTGGCAACTGGAACACACGGTCCCAGAGGCGGTACCCAGAGGAAGGCAAAGACTTTGCTGTTCCTGAGACTTCTTGAACAGGGGGCAAGCTCTACTTCAAGCCCTTGAAGAAGAAGTTGTAGAAAGTTCAGTCCAGTCCTTTCCCTGCCTAAGACAAAAACATCCACTGCAGGCCAACACAGCAAATCACACAGCAAAGTGGTAGTCTCTCTTAACCGCTTCTCCAACTCTTCTTTTTGGCAGGTTCCTTGATCCACATTTCCCTTTGAAGTTGGCACAAACAAAGTTCCTCTGGCATACATAAACCAGTTCTGCCTGGCTCAGGCCAGGTTCACTCCAGGAGGGGGAGATAGCTTTGTGAGAGGCAGCCACAGTCCATTCAGTTGCAAGCGACAACTTCTCCCACTACTCTAAATGTAGCCAGGTCTATTCAGCCTGGCTATGAGTCACCCAGGAGAGGCAGGAAACACTTCAACCTCCCCCTTGTGTCTGTCTAGTGTGAATGCACATCCCCAGCTCCTGTCACTCTCAACCCAGATGGTGAATACACAAATGTCATATGCACACAGGATGGATAAGCAAGAAAATGCCCACTTTCTAAAAAGTGGCATTTTCAAACACACAATATCAAAATCATCTTTAGTAAAACACATATAGCCTGGACCATCACCCCTCTTAATATCACCAAATGTGAGGCCTTGGTCTTCAGATTGTCCCTCACCCCATCATGCTCCTTCTCAGGCGGACTTATCTACAGGCCCCCAGGTTCATGTACGCAGTTTTTAGAAGCGGCCCCAAACATTCTGGCCAGCATGATAATAGGGAAAAGCGCCTTCAATATCCATCTGGACGAACACAATGACCCGTCCACAAGGAGATGCCTAGCTGACCTGGACGCTCTACAACTTACACAACTGGTACATTCGGCCACATCTTAGACCCCATCTTCTCAAATGACCCCAGATTTGAGGCGCTAGTCCCCATGCGGATGCCATGGACAGACCACTTCCTTATCCCAATTCGCTTTCTTAAACCCCACACAGCTGAGCCTAAAAAGGAAAGTCCGGTAGTGGGGCGTAAATGGCCTAGGAGAGCTCCGGAAGCTTGGATCATGGACCTTGAGTCGTCCGCCCCACCAGATACTAAAGATCTAGAGGAGGCCCATAATAATTGGCTAACCTTGATAAACGGGTCCATAGATCGGAACTTCAGGAAGCCGGGTCCATTAAAGCCAAAAAACTCCAACAGATCGTCCTGGTTCTGCCCAGTGCTGGTCGCTCAAAAGAAAAGCTGCAAAAAGCTAGAACGAAACTGGAGGAAAACCTATGACCCGGAGCTGAAAATAGCCTATAAATTAGCCATCCAGCAATACCATAAGAACATCAAGAAAGCGCAAGCAGCCTTCTTCGATGAAAAAATAGCAAACTCCGCTAACTCCTCAAAGGAGCTGTTTAAAATAGTCAAGTCCCTCACTACAATTGACTCAGGCACGAACGGCTCCCAACACTCAAAAGAGAGATGTAATGGGCTAGCCACATTCTTCAAGAGCAAGGTGGAAAATATTTACAATTCTCTCCACCCTAACACAACTCAGACATTAGCAGCCCCTGACGCCTCCTACAGCACCCCTGAATCTCCAAATACTGTAGAACAAGCAGTACTCTCCACCCCCCCCGCCCGATTCTCCTTTCCCAAACTGAGTGAGGAACAGGTGGGCTCCCTGTTACAGAACATTAAATCCGGGTCTCCTCTAGACCCCGCCCCACCCCATATTCTCGTCCAAGGCCGGAGATGTGTTTTAACCCAATTGTCTCATCTTATCACTCTCTCCCTCGAAAGTGGCAAAGTTCCTAAAGAGTGGAAGCACGCCATCGTTAAACCCCTACTAAAAAAAAAACAATTGGACCCCTCCTCCCTGGCAAACTATCGCCCGATCTCATTGTTGCCCATCCTAGGCAAGATTGCAGAGAAACACGTGAATAGCACGATTTCATACTTCCTGGAAGACAATAGCATCATACATCAGACCCAGATGGGATTCTGACCAAAACACAGTACGGAGTCAGCACTACTCGTGATCACTGAAAAACTAAAAAACATTCTAGACCAGGGGAGAGCCGCTGCGCTTGTATTATTGGATTTAAGCGCGGCCTTCGATACGGTAGACCACGCAGTATTGGTCAAAAGACTTAAAGAAATCGGTATCAGAGGTACAGCTAATCAATGGGTGGCCGCATTCCTGAGTGGGAGAACTTTTCAATGTTTGGAGGCCGGAATCATGTCAGACTCCTTCTCAGCACCTTGGGGAGTCCCTCAGGGCTCTTCCCTAAGCCCGACCCTTTTTAATATATACCTCAGCCCCCTGGCCCACATAGTACAGGAGTTTGGCCTCTCCATTGTGTCATGTGCCGATGACACACAACTAGTGGTCTCAATTTCAGATTCCCTTAACTCGGACCACAGGCAACTAGCCCCTTGCCTGGAAAAAATTGGATCTTGGATGGCTGACTGTAGCCTCAAGCTGAATAGGGACAAAACCGAGCTAATGATCCTGGGCAGCAACTTTAGCCCACGCTCAGAGATACCCTGGCCAGCTAAATGGGGGCCGCCCCCCCCCCCCCTAAAACATCCATAAAAAACTTAGGAATGTGGCTGGACCAGAATCTAACGATGGAGATCCAAGCCAAAAAACTGTTGAGTACCTGTTTTGGGATACATCGTATGATTAGGAAAATAATGAGCCTGCTCCCAGAAAATTCCAGGAAGACGGTAGTTCAGGCCTTGGTGGTATCGAGGCTTGACTACGGTAACTCCCTATATTTGGGTTCCCCCAAATACGTCACGGACAGACTACAAGTAGTACAGAATGCAGCTGCACGACTGCTTCTGAATATACCCAGGCACCAATCAGCTAGATCCTCCCTGAGGGCGCTTCACTGGCTCCCGGTCCAGGCCAGGATCAAATTCAAGTCCCTATGCCTGGCCCACAGAGCCATGTTTGGGAGAGGCCCCGCTCTGCTACAAACGTTGGTCTCACACTACTCACCCCGTCGCCATCTCAGGATCTAATTTTCTGATGAATACAACCAGAATCAAGAGATCTAGGTGGGGTGGAAGGTCATTCACACACCTGGTACCCAAACTGTGGAACAGCATGGACCCAGAGCTCCGACTGATTGAAAACGAACTGTCCTTTAAAAAGAGACTCAAAACTTGGCTGTTCCCCTAAATCCATGTGCAATTATCTTCGTCCTGTTTCGCATCAGCGCTGGGATGCCCAAGGGTAGCCATGCGCTCTACAAATCCCTAAACCATGTATTTTTAAATTCTGAGTTCAGCAAGCCTATACTCCATTTCTCTATCTTGTCCCAATGGAAAGTTACGCTTGTAAAATGTTACAGTGCAGCTCACATGAGAGCCTTTAGGACAGACAGCCTTTCAATAGTGAAAAACAAAATACACAGTATTTCACTATCAGGACATGTAAAACACACCAGTACATGTCCTACCTTTCACATACACTGCAGCCTGCCCATGGGGGTACCTTGGGCTTACCTGAGGCGTGCCTTATATGAGGGAAAAGGGAAGGTTAGGGCCTGGCAAGTGGGTGCACTTGCCAGGTCGACATGGCAGTAAAAACTGCACGCAGACACTGTAGTGGCAGGTCTGAGACACCTTTGAAAAGCTACTTGTGTGGGTGGCACAACCAGTGCTGCAAGCCCACTAGTAGCATTTGATTTACAGGCCCTGGGCACACACAATGCACTGCACTAGGGACTTACTAGTAAATCAAATATCCCAATCATGGAAAACCAATCATCACACAATTTACAGTAGAAACACTTGCACTTTATCTCTAAATGGCAGTGAAAAAGTGCGCAGAGACACTAAACCAGCAAAAACAAAGTCCAGCATACCATCAAAAACAGGAGGTCAGAAGGCAAAAAGACAGGGGAAACATGCCAAAAGATGCCAGGTCTAACACATTTGTTATCAAGGTGCATAAGTGGAGATCATGTGGTGCGCGTGCGAAAAAACCCCAATGCTTGTTTTATTTCAGTTTCCTAATTCATGCTAGAAATTGCCCATGCCGCTTATTTAAGCGCGGGCTACGCTTCATTAATTTTATTGCAATATGATGAGACCTATGAAAGAACACTCAAGCATTCATTCTGTGATGGAGGTGTTCCGTGTGGTCACTGCAAACCATGCGGTTTAAAAACAATCAAAGTGAGCCGTGGTAGCGCGGCTGGCATATTTCACAAGTTAGGCATGCACTCATCATAAGTAGTCATTATAACTTACCCGTACGGGTGTATAGTCAGACCCCACGGGGCAGAGGGAGGTTTGGCTCTGTAGTCCGACACTGTTGCCCATATGATATCTGTAAACGGAGGATATTGCAACCAACAAATAAACACAGACACATAAATAATAATGAGGCCACTTTGCTATCCCGCCTTGGACTCGGTCCCAAATTCATCCAATTAATTGGTCTTCTTTACTCTAAACCAACGGCGTGCCTCCGGATCAATGGGGTGATCTCTCTCCCTTCTTTGGTCTCACATGGAACGAGGTAAGGATGCCCGCTCTCGCCCATCCTTTTTGCTATAGCGATGGAGTCCTTGGTGGTTCATCTTTGGCAACACCATGTGCGTTGTGGCCTGCCCTTCACCCCTCGGGTTGTGCTGGTATCCATGTACGCGGATGATGTCACTTTATATGTTAAACATCCAACCGAGAACCTAGATGCCCTCATTAGGGAATTTACCAGTTTCGGCGGGCTTTCCGGGATCTCCATCAATTGGGCAAAATCAGTGATTTTTCAGCTCACGGAGGCAACAGCAGAATTCCCTTCGGAATTACCCTTACTGTGGGCGGGCCATCCAATAAATTATCTGGGGATCTGGCTGGGCTTCAACATGGATGACTTCTGAAGGTCTAACTTTGGCCGTCTAATGGACTGGCTGGAGAGCCGGGTGGCACGCTGGTCGAGTCTCCCGCTTTCTATGGCGGCGAGGTTAGCAATTGCAAAGATGGTTGTTTTACCCAAATTTTTATATTTGTTCCTCATGCTGCGCCTTGCCCACTTCACATGGTGTTATATCAATCTCCATGGCAACCATGAATGGCACTTAATAAGTTGGCTGTACAGTGTGGGCGTGCCATGAGCTGCGGAAGCAGGCAGGACTGAATGTTTTGTTCGCCCCCTCGATCCCTCTGACTAGACACCCTGCCTTACCCTTCACACAAGATGCTGGCACATGCGACAGGTTACTACGGCTGCAACTCACCACTGTGGGAGCCACGTTCCCAGAAGGTTCTTATATCATGCCGCAGTAGGCCCTACAAGATTGCGACGTGACTGTTGTAGACAGGGTCCCCCTGTTACCAATTAAGAGCGTCCATGCTCGCTATTTATGCCTCGTTCCCTGCAGCACCCCCTTCGCTACAGGTGCTTGAAGAACTCTTGGGGACCCCTCCCCGCGTAAGCTCATAACTAGATTATACTTGGGAATGAGGGCGCACTGCGCTGGTTCAAATTCCTACAGCGCGGCAGGCGTGGGAGAACCAGTTGGACATTGCTGTTTCTGAGGCCCAGTAGAGCTTCTGCTGCGCTAAAGCGAGAGCATTATCACCCAATTATGGGCTCCGACTGGTGCATTTTGAATTCCTGCACAGGTTTTATAGGACCGTGGAGCGACTGTTTAAAATAGGGTATTAGATGAGGCTTGGTGCGTTAGGTGCTTGGAGCCCTGCGCAAACTTTATTCGTCTTTGGCATGCCATGGAATAGAACGATATTGGCAGTCCATTTTCGACATCATTGATGAGGTTACAGGCCTGCAAATAGAGCGCACCCCCCTAGTCGCACTACTAGGCTATGTTAAAGATGTCCCCCAGATTTACGGAAATTGGCCCCTCTCTTGCTCCTTTTGGGTAAAAGACGGGTGGCGATCTGCTGGGGTCCTCGCCCTATCCCCCTACTGAATAACTGGCTCAGAAACGCAGCTGATTTTCAAGACCTGTTAATGATATATTGGGAATTAATGCCAGTCCGTTCACGCCCTAAAGATATCTGGTCCCCTCTTGAATTGTACCTGCGGTTGCGAGACGCCGCAATAGATTAGTCCAACTCGTACGATACCAATTAGGTTGATCGAGATCTGCCGCTTCCCCCCACGCTTGGCGCCCTCTGTGAGGATTGGCCTGAGTGGGAGATTATTGACCATCGCTCGGTCCCCTCTGATGTACCATCTGGATATATCACTGCAAGAGCCCATTTGTCACTCCTTCACAGTGTAACTATTCTCCCCCCTCCATCTTTCCTTTGCTCTTTACTCCTCCCCCCCTTTCCCTATTGTTTTCTGATTGTACTGTACTGCGCATTGCTGTTTTAACTGACTAGACTTGAGACTGCTGTTGCTATCAGTGTAACTTACCAATCTTGATTATTGCACAATGTATGGGCTGCATTTTCTCTCTATGTACTTGAATTACAAACTTAGTTAAAAAAAAATGTTCACCCATGCTGACCTTAATTTTCCTCGAGGTCATCCCCATGTAGCGTAGTCCGCACAGGCATTCTACCAGATATATTCACCTATGCTGACCTTAATTTAATTTTCCTCGAGCTCATCTCGATGTAGCACAGTCCGCACGTGCATTCTACCAGATATATTCACCTATGCTGACCTTAATTTTCCTCGAGCTCATCTCGATGTAGCACAGTCCGAGCGGGCATTCTACCAGATATATTCACCTATGCTGACCTTAATTTTCCTCGAGGTCATCTCGATGTAGCACAGTCCGCACGGGCATTCTACCAGTTATATTCACCTATACTGACCTTAATTTTCCTCAAGATCATCCTTAAGTAGCGCAGTCCGCACAGGCATTTTACCAGATATATTCACTTATGCTGACCTTAATTTTCCTCAAGGTCATCACTATGTAGCGCATTCCGCACAGACATTGTACCAGATATATTTACCTAGGCTGACCTTAATTTTCCTCGAGGTCATCCCTATGTAGCGCAGACCGCAGAGGCATTCTACCAGATATACTACATTGTCACTGTTGCAATTGGTGTGTGCTTGTTGCTCCCAAGGTGCAAATAATCCAAAGTCTAGGGTTTTTGAGTGTTTGGTTAGGGAGCATACAGAGCAGTCTCCACAGAGGTAATTGCCGGACACCAGCGGTAAGTTCCACAGGGTGTTTGGTCTCTCAGTGTTTTGTTTCCAGCTTTTTGTGTGGACTAGTCTATCCCTAATGCTCCTAGTGTTTCAGAAGTAGAAGAGGGGTTTGGTGAAGGTCAGCTGGTTTGATGTGAGGATCAGCCAGTGCTTATTGATAATCCTCTTAGCATTGTTTGAGGAGGTTACAGTACTGTTCTCCAGGCACACAGAAATAAGATGAGATTGTGGTTTCAAAAGTCCTTTTTTTAATTATTCTTTTTGTAATACGAGCCCCTTGCCAACACGTGTTTCGTCTCAAGCTGTTGTTGTCACAGCAGACTTCTTCAGGGCAAAATTTCGGTCTATTGGGATAAACTATATCATTTCAGTAAGTCCTGTCAACGGTTGTCACATCAGACTGTAAAACCAGAACAACTCAAGCTGACTTGTCGCTGTCCGTAAGGCTGGTAAAGAAGTAATATAGGTATTTCGTCGAAAGGTGTATAGTCCCCTTCTGGTAACGGGTCCGCCGCGTGTGACGGCGAGGAGTGTATACAACCGTTAACAGGACTTACTGAAACGTAACAATATAGTTTATCCCAATAGACCGAAATTTTGCCCTGAAAAAGTCTGCTGTGACAACAACAGCTTGAGACGAAATACGTGTTGTAAAGGGGCTCGTATTGCAAAAAGAATAACAAAAAAAGAACTTTTGAAACCACGATCTCAATTTATTTCTGTGTGCCTGGAGAACAGTACTGTAAATTCCGGAACCTTTCCGATTGAGGAAGAATGGATGGCTTTTCCTCCTCCGTAGCACCAGACAACTCTTGGACATTGGCCTAAATTTGACTGCAACACTTTGTTTACAAACATTCGGTACCGTGCGCCATTCTCCCAGCCATCGCATTGTATTTCATTGATTGTTTGAGGAGGTGTTGCAAGTACTGACACAGATAAAGTCCTCAGTGTCCTGTTCACTATTTGTCTCTGGAAGGGCCGCTCTGGGATCGTTGCATGCTAGTTTTTTTGCTTTTGCAATTATCTTGCCAGGGTATTGTTTTTCCATGAGTTTGTTTGTGAGGACCTTTGCTTCCAATTTAAAGTCGTACTTCTGTGCAGTTTCTCCTTATGCATAAAACTGTCCCACTGGGAGATTTTCTCTCAGTGCCCGGGGGTGGACGCTGTTAAAGCGAAGGAGGCGATTCCGGTCTGTAGGTTTTGTTAATAGGGTAGTAGTCAGCTTTCCGTTACTGGCCTTGATGGTGACATCGAGGAACGATGCAGATTGTCTGTCTGCTGTCATTGTGAACCTAAGGTATAGGTTTTTGTTATTGAGCCACTCTAGAAAAAACTCTGTGGTCCTGTCCTCACCATGTCAGCTGACCAGGACGTCATCTATGCAGCGGCACCAGATGCGTATCTCCTCAGCGAATGGGTTGTTAGTCCATATATTCTGCTCCTCGAACCAATGCACGTACAAGCAGGCTGTGCTCAGGGCAAATGTGCTTCCCATAGATGTTCCGTGGCGTTGTAAGTAGATTTTGTCCTCAAAGGTGAAAACGTTTTCTGTTAGTGCCAGCTTGGCCAACTCCATAATCCAGTGTATAGGGACCGCCCAGCCCCATTCTTGGGAGTGTAGGAGGTCTGTGATCACCCGTAGACTTTCCACTTGGGGATGCTGGTGTGGAGTGCTTTGACGTCAAGATACAGCATCTTCTCAGTATTTGGGTCATAGTCTACTTCTTTGAGTATGTTTAGGAGATGTCTGTGTCCTTAATGTAAGCTCTGGTTTGAGTTACTAAAGGGCGTAAAAACCAGTCTGTGAACTGAGACAAAGACTCAAGAACTAAATCGATGCCAGAAACTATGGGCCTACCTGGAGGCGGTGTTCTTCCTTTGTGTATTTTTGGGATGGTGTGAAAAAGAGGCCACCAGGGTTCATTTGTGGTGAGGAAGTCGCATTCCTTCCTGGTGATCCACTTCTTTTCTTTTGCCTCTTTGAGAAGAGTCTTGATTGTGTCCTGTAATCGCCCAGTGGGGTCTGATCTGAGGACCTCATAATTCCTCTCGTCATGCAATAGTGTGAGGCATGCTTTTCTGTGGTCGTCTTTTCGTTGTATCACGATAGGGCCTTCCTTGTCAGCAGGCATTATAACAAGGTGTGCCTTTTTACGCAAGATTTCCTTCGCCTTTCTTGCACCCTTAGTCAAAATCTGGTAGGTGTTTCTTCTGGGGTACAGTTGTTCAACTTCCTTTATAATCGCTTCTTCAAAGACCCAGACTTCTGGAGGTATCGTAGAGGTTGGAGGGTTGAAGTGAGATTTTTTACGTAGTGCAGTATGCCCATAAGTGGTTGGGGTATTCTGAATCATACTTTTACCCTAATCTTTCTAAAAAGTTCAGCCAGTTCTCACCTCATTTTAAATTTGTCCATATGCGTTGTAGGTGTGAAGCCTAGTCCTTTATTTAATACGGCCATCTCATCTTTAGTAAAAAAGATCTGTGGTAAGGTTCACCGCAACGTTCATTGATCACTTGGGCCCGGTTTGGTTCCCTCATCCTGCTCCGCGTGTGCACCCCTTCCTGTTCTGGAGTCACAAGTTGGATCTTCTTGCCTCCTCGTGTGCCCCACCTTCTTCTTCGCCCGCCTCTTTCTAAAAACGGATGGTTAGATTGGAAGAATGGCATGGTTGGTGGTGGGGGGCCTGGAAATGGTTGGGGGCCACATTTCCATTAGAACATTTGGTGTGGATGGAACGTTGGATTATAAAACCCTCTTCCTTTCTAAGTCCTCTGCCTTCCTCTCCAACTATGGTTTGAGTTGTCACTCGACCACTCATCTGTGTCCAAGTTGGTGGACCAAAACTTGCTCTGTTCTGATGAATCTAGTTCAGGTTTTTGTTTTTTATAGTCCTCCTTTATATAAGGGCAAAGCCGTACGTGTGAAAAAAATATATATATAAATTTGGACCTTCTTGATCTTGCTCTGCATGAGGAAGTCTTTATGTTCACAGATTTCTTTATTAACTTCTTCAAGTTCTCTTAAAGACGGTGATTTTAACTTGAGTACTAAGAAAATCCTCGCTGGCCTTTATTTTTACTAGCATGGCTTCTAAAAAACGATTCTCTGAGGAGCAGGATTGCCACCCTATAAGCGAACATTCTTTTTTTGAATTGCTGGTCGTCCAAGAAAAATCTAGGCTCGTTATTTACTAGGAGGCCCTCTGGGGCAGTATTTGCCCTCAGGTACTCGGTCATAATGGTCCCATGTAGGAGTGTCTTGACTTGATTCCTCTTTAGTTCATCCCAATTCTGGGATTGGGCTAAACTCTTTGTGATGTTAGTGTCTGGTAAGAATGATGGAGCTGACAAAACTAGCGGTGCCATTTCGTCTGTATATGCTAGGTCCACCTGTTCTGCCATGGTGCAGGGGGTGTTTTATCTACAGAATTACTCTAATAAAACTTCTCTACAGCTGTTCGCTGCTCAACTATCTTCAAACAATGGTATGGGAGTCCCTGTGACGGACACCTGCCTACCAGGAAGGAGGGGAGTCCTTTTTTAGATAAAGGAAGACAGGGATACGTTCTCCTGGAATGTGAGCTACAAGACAAATGAGGGTACACCTCTGCCTAAATGAAACTAAAGTGCACCTCACAGATATACACCACCTTGGTGAACAAAGAAAAAGGAGTCTTTTTCATGTATAAGCCTCACCCACTCTAGTAGTGGCATGCTTCATCATCGGGTTCATCCTAGCCCCTAAAAGCCAGGATGGGCTCAATCATATTCCAGGGAGCTCTTTGTAGTGACCACATGGAACACCCACATCATGGAATGAATGTGTGAGTTCTTCCACAGGGCTCGTCGTATTGCACTAAATTTCATAAAGGATAGCTTGCACTTAAATAAACGGCATGAGCGACTTCTCGCATGAATTAAGAAACTGAAGTGAAACACGCATTGGTGTTTTTCGGATGTGCACCACAAGATCTTCACGTATGCACCTTGATAACATATGTAACTATGTGTCTCCATTTACAGGTACCACTTATCAGTCACCATACAAGTTTTATACTCCCCTCTCATGCTAATTAGAATTGCATGCTGCAATGAAAAGAGATTCACTGGTTGTCACCGGGGTAGTGACAGCTTATAGAAGCCGTCCTGATGAATGCCCTGGACCATATTTGGCCTTAGAGTAGGGCAGAAACATGTTAACGTAACGAGGGTCTTAGGACCATTATATCCTCTGTTGTCCCTCAATACTGATTTTACACTGTGCGAAACCACCCCATAAATAAAGGGATATCGGGGTGGGGGTGAGACGTTTTTATTATACGTAGCTTCCCCCTGTCACTATAATATTCAAAGACCTCCCTGGAATATGCTCGAGCCCATACTGGCTTTTAGGGGCCAGGATGAACCCGATGATGAAGCATGCCACTACTAGAGTGGGTGAGGGTTATACATAAAAAGAAAAAGACTCCTTTTTCTTTGTTCGCAAAGATGGTGTATGTCCGCGAGGTGCACTTTAGTGTCATTTAGGCAGTGGGATACCCTCATTTGTGTTGTTGGTAACAGAGGTATGCAGACGCTGTGCAGGTCAAGCTCCTAGCCATGAACCAGAATACCACTGATTATTTGCCATTTGAACTGGTGGGACATAGGAATGTTGTCACAAACATTTTCAGGGGTTGTTGATATATATATATCATCTCAGTGTGAAGAAGAGGGACAGTGAAGTGTAAACGGATGCAAAACGTTGAGCCACTTAGAGTGATGGCTGTCTCATTTTTCCCTTCCCATTACCTGGTGCCAGTGGGAAACATTCCTCTCATATTCTTTGACTGGGACGTCTCTGGCGTTGTGAAGGTGTCTGGAGTGTTACAATGAAGTGAAACCCTGATAAGAGGCCAATGGTTTGTAGGAATGTTTGGGTCCATACACGAGGTCACAATGTCCTACTACAGAACCAGGGCTGAAGTGAATGATGGCGTGGCACCTTTTCTGGTCATGCATGCTGTTTCATCTGGATAGCCCTGGAGATCTTTTGTTGATTTTCCACACACTAGAGGTGTGTAGCTGTACATTATGGAACATATATTCCCTATCCACTATTCTGATGACAATATTTCTGTGAAGTTCTTTTGGTGCATTTCTGGTGTCATGCGGTGTTTGTCTCTGTCCTGGGGACTGTAGTGCTTAGAAAGGTGAACTTAATGTCTACCTTCAGGTAAACATTGCTCAGTGGTACATATGAAACACTGTAGTGATGCAGTCTGTAAGCTCGACCAGATGAAACCCTTGCCTATGCTTGGTTGTACATATTTCCACCCTTGGTAATGAGTGAGGGGAAAAAGGGGTTTTCCTTTCATGAAATGTCAGGGAGCACACAATTGCTGAGTGATGGATATGAGGACCTACCACATGTAGAAATACAAAGACTTAAAAATGGAATTGATGTTACATGATGGTGTCTATGTCAGAGTTTCTGTGGAAGACACTGACATCTCAGTTCCTCACATTTAAGACATTTTTCAGATATTTGCACCTTTAGAAATTATTAAATAATGTTATTGTAGTTATCTAAAGTATCCACAAAAACGCATTACCAATTATTACAGACTTGTGATAGAGGATATTTTCTCTTATGAAATAACCTGACTAATCAAAATTTGTACACAATGAAGAGTATTTTTTCCATATGGTTTTTTCGAAGGATATGGGCCACCCCATGTCATTGAGCGGAACCATTTTCATTTCATAACTATGTAGCAAACTATAAAAGTAACAAGTATTGTGATTTGGTTTCTGATTGAGAAATAGAGCAATTCATTGGCACGTCTTGCATGAAATTCAAAGTACAGAGTCTACACATAAGAGTGAGGATTGTAGAGTTGAGCTGGGCTGTTTACAGTACACTAAAAATCAGAAAATGTGTCCAGAACCTCAAAAAAAAGCAGGTGCGCTGTTGTAAAGAGACTTGCATCTAAGCAATTCCCATTACATTACCGGTCATTTAGTATGTTTGTTAAAAAAGAATTATCTATCTTCAGCTTCGTCTATGGAAATGTATAGATGTTTCCTGCAGTCTGAATCCTTTAGATCCCATACAAATTTCAGCTCCTTCCACCACAGGTCGTCTGCGAATACCATTAAAGGTCTGGGATTCAGGTGTCAGTAAACTTCATTTTGAATACATGCTCAAAAGCAGCCCTGGCAAAAATGCTTAAACCACCCCGCTTCTCTTCTCTCCTCCTCGTATCTCGCTCTTTCCTTCCCTCTTCTCTCACTCTGATCGCTTTCTGTCTGTGGGTGTTCATCATGTGACTTAATAGGAGTAGGTTACTTGCCCTGTAAGCATCTATTCGTAGCGTGTAGTGCTGCAGATTCATTTGCTATGCACACTGCTGCCATCTAGTGTTGGGCCCGTACTCTGCAAGTTGTTGTTCTCGAGGAAAGTCTTTATGGTCGCCGTCATGCGTCGAATCCCCTTCTCCTTGAGGTATTGCGCATGTTCAACGGCTCCTTTGTTAGATTGTAGTGTTTGTTCACTGCCTTAAGGGAAGTGAGGATATAGTCTGCTAAGTTAACTGAATGCTGTTGAACATGCTGTATATTATTGTGTATGTGTGCCACCATCTAATACCTGCGGGGGAGGCGAGAGGGTGCATGTGAATCTTCAGCACTACACACTTCGAATAGATGCTTACAGGGTAAGTATCATTCTCCATTCGTCGCATGTGTTGGCTGCAGATACACATGCTATGCATAGACTGTAAAGCAGTACTCTTCTCGCGGTGGCTTTAGGCATGAGATGGTGTATTTGTCTGAAATAATGCTCTGAGAACCGTTTGTCCAACTAGAGCTTGTTGTCCGGCTTGTGCATCCACACAGTAGTGTGTGGGTTCAACCATGTCACAGCTTTGCAAATATCTGTTAGTGGGATGCTTCCTAGATATGCCATTGATGCGGTTTTCTTTCTTGTAGAATGTGCACTTGGCATTGTTGGTAATGTTTGTTTCGCTTTGGTGTACCAAATTTGTATACATTTTACTATCCATTGTGCGATTCCAGGTTTTGCTATTGGATTACCCTTTCTGGGATTTGAAAACACGCCAAATAATTGTGTTTTTCTGAATGCTTTAGTCCTTTCTATATAGTACATTAAGGCTCATTTGCCATCTAATGTATGTAACACTCTTTCTGTGACAGTTTCTGGTTTTGGAAAGAATACTGGTATCTCTAATATCTGATTTAGATGGAAAGGTGATACAACCTTTGGCAGAAACTTGAGGTTTGTGCGTAGTCAAACTTTGTCTTGGAACACTCGGAAGTAAGGTTCTGCTATTGTGAGTGCATGTATTTCACTTACTCTGTGTAGTGATGTAGTTGTAACAAGAAATGCTACTTTCCATGTTAGAAATTGTATTTTGCATGGGCTCAAAGGGGGTAAACATTATTCTTGTTAGTACAATGTTTAAGTTCCATAACGGTACAGGGGGTGTACTTGGTGGAATTACTCTTTTAAGTCCCTCCATAAAAGCCAGCGTGAGTGGAATACGAAAAAGATATTGATGCTTTGTATTTTGTAGGTAGGCAGTGATGGCTGCTAGATGTGTATGTTAAATGTGCTTTTTGCTGATGTTACTATTAGTTGTTTTTCTGTTGGTGAAGAAGAATTTATTTGCTGTGCAGCATAGTAGTGAACAAAACGTTTCCATTTGGATGTATAACACGCCCTTCTAGCTTCCTTGCGAATGTCCATACATTCTGCTGGTAATTGAAGGTATCCAAATTCTATGACCTCAGGAGCCAGATTGCTAAATTGAGTTATTGGGGTGTCTGACACTGCCCCCACTGTGTGTGAGGAGGTCTGGTATGTCGGTAAGTTCCTCGTGATATACTGGGGATAGCACCAGTAGGGTCGTGTACCATGTCTGTCGTGCCCATATTGGAGCTATAAGTATCATTGTTAATGATGTTTGTCTGAGTTTCCTGACCACATATGGTGAGTGGTGGAAAAGCGTACGCAGATGTCCCTGATCAGTTCATCCATAGTGCATGCCTGGATGCAAAGCTTTGGCATTTTTTGTGTTCTGTGGTGGCGAAGAGATCGATTGTTGGAAGTATGTTTGTAGGACTGGCATGTGGATTTCCCACTCGTGTACCTGTTGCTGTGTTCTGCTTAGTAGATCCGCTAGACAATTGTCTACTCCTGGTATGTATTGTGCCAGGAGGTGAATTTTGTGATAGTTGGGATAACTGTAATGAGTGGGTCCCTCCTTGTTTCTGTAGGTAATGCATCACAGTCACATTGTCTGTGTGTAGAAGTACATTTTTCCCCCAAATATGTTGGCTTGAAACGATTTGAGAGCTAGTTGTATGGCTAGCAGTTCTAGTACATTGATATGTGAGCACTCCAACCCATGAGTGATGCATCCGTTGTTATTTTCACTTGCGAGTACTTGAAGGCTCTCCCCTGTTGTGGGTTCCACCATTGTAGTGCCTGATAGACATTGGGTTTTACCCAACACTAGATCTTCACGTTGCTGTCCGCTTGTGACCATTGCGATGCTAAGCACTCTTGTAGGGATCTCATATGTAGTCTAGCATGTGGTACTATCGCAATGCAAGGGGCATCAATAGATTAATCAACATTTTGACTGTTGATGATATAGCTGAAAAAGAGCCAGTTGGTTCTTGGGATTGGGGTATGCTTTTGCTATTATTGAATTGAGTATTGCTCCAAGGAGTGGTTGTAGATGGGATTTTGTTGCATTTATTGTGAATTTTTGTTTGCTGGAACTTTTGATCAGCCAATCGTCTAAGTAAGGGAAGACATGTATGTTTTCCCTCCTTAGATGTGCAGCTACTACTGCTAGACATTTGGTGAGCACACGTGGGGCTGTTACACCGAAAGGTAGTACTTTGAACTGATAGGGACGTCAACTTACCACAAATCGTAGGTATTGGCGGTGTGCCTGATGGATCGGGATATGAAAATATGCAGTCATGAAGTCGCCTTCCTGTAGTAGTGCATCCTGTAATGTCACCATATGAAAGTGTTCTGATACGGTTTAGTGGACACAAGTCTGGGATAGGGCGTAGCGTTCCGTCCTTTTTGGGGATTAGGGAGTATACTCGTTTCCCTTGATGTTTGTGTGGAACTGGGTCTATAGTCCCAGTTTGTATTAGCGCTTTCACTTCTTCTTTTAGGTGCTGTGGATTGAGTTTGTGTGGTAATTGTTTTGAGTTCTTGACAATTTCTAAGATCCATTGGTCTGTTGCTACTTTGGGCCACGTAAATGTCTTTGTTTGTATTGTACAGTTAGTGCTAAACAACTGTCTTATGTTGATATGAACAACATTGCAAAAACTATGAAAATAATACATTATTGATGATAGATTAACATTTTTGTTATAGGTTCAACTCTATTAATTTTATCAAGTATGTTCATTGCATACAGGTCAAGTGGGATTTTCCCACTCCTCCCCCCCTTTATCCCAGACCTAAAATTATTTGAGGGGGCAGGGGTACCTTATTAATTTGGGTGTCTATGTCTGGCAGCACAACATCATAGTCATCCCAGGAATCTGGGCTATGCTGTGTATGTCTTTGTGAGTCTGAGTACTCTTGTTCATGCTCCGAGTTTATCTCTCCGTGGTCATATTCTTGTGTTGGGGGCGTGGGACTTGGGGCCCTATGCTCTGTTGCTACCCGTTTAGGTTGTGGCTGTGCGCCATCTAATAATTGGCTTTGTCTTTTGGTTGCCTCTTTGAGTTTTGTTTTCATAATTCTTTGCAGTCTTCTCTGGTATCTTTAACAATGTTGCAGAGGAATGTGTCCTTGTTGTCTGCAAGGTTTTCTTCGATATCAAAGAGTGTCTTTTGTTGGACCCTACTTCTGTTTGGGATGTCGATTCCAATCGATGTCGACACTGGATGTTTGTCCGAAGTCTCGGTAGTTCAGGCTCTCATTTTGTCACGACTTGACTATGCTAATGCTCTTTATCTTGGAGCCCCTGGATCATCGATACGGAAGCTACAGATTGTTCAAAACTGCGCCGCGCGCATGCTCATGAACATCCCAAAGCGGTCTTCCGCTAAACCAGCTTTGGCATCCTTACATTGGCTTCCTATCCGTGAGCGCATAGAGTTTAAGGCTCTATGTATAGCCCACAGGTCACTCTCAGGTAAGGGATCTCTGGTCATCCAGTCCCTTCTCCATCGATACCGTCCTAATAGAGCCCTCAGGTCAGAAACTAAATTTCTACTGTCAATCCCAAGAATAAAGAGAGCACGAAGTGGCGGCCGCCTCTATTCGTATAATGTGGCCAAGATCTGGAATGGCTTGCCTCCGCAGATCCGTGACCAACCTAATTACCTCATCTTCCGGAAGCAGATCAAAACTTTACTTTTCCCTAAATGAATGGCTTTCAGCTTAAGTGTGTTAGCAGGCAATAGCGCGGGGATGCCCTTGGGTAACCAGGCGCTTTACAAATCTTGTTTTCATTTGCCAATATTTTCACCCTACCAAGACTGGCAACAGTCAAAATATTTCTAGTTATTTTACCACTCAAAAACATGATTACCTTAAGCACAATGGTATTTTGGGCTGTACAAAATGCCACCTACTTATATAAGTACATGAGGATATATTATGATTGATCATTGACAGAAAAAGAAATGCACTAGTCCAATTTGATAGTCAAGAGGTGGAATCTGTACCTAATTTGTGCCGGGGGGAGGGGGGATTTTTCAGGATCATACTGTCCCAGAGCAGGAGTAGAATCGAGGCTAGGCATGGTGTCTAACAATCCTCACACTCAGCGGCACTGGTAGGCAGCTCCTACGAAAAAAAACCTGAACCCTGCACTTGGTTTTACAAATTAAGCATGAGGTTAAAGCAGTATTGAATGCTTAAAGTGCTCCAGCCCAACTTCTAGTTAGGAGATGTATAAATTCTGCTTACATCCTTTCTTTGAGGAAGGGTTTATCAATTGCACTGTTGAGGTACAATACAAGGTAGCATGAAACTGCTATTTGCATGTTGCCTACATATTGGTAAGCAGAAACACATCAATCAACAGCTTGAGAACTCATGTTTGATATTTTCCGTTTCACAGTACATATTTAAGGATTATGTGAAACAGGAAGATCTTTATGATTGGAAGTTTCAGGAAACTATTTTGATAATTATAGGACTAGTGATGGGTTGACCATTTATTATCAGGAACGAAAGACAGACTTTGAAGTTATCACAGACTTACTTGATCTTTTAAAGGGACACTGACTTCAGCCTCATTACTTTTTTTAAATTAAATATCTAGTGGGACTGCACACCTTTCCCTGACTTATGCAATCCCCTGGGGAGGGGAAGGAAAGCTTTAAGTAGGACTATTTTGGTTCCACCCAGATTTTGACAAAGGCAGTAGGTCTGACTTTTTATTGTGTACACCATATATTAAAGCCAATTGACATTTAAGGGTGGATTGTGATTATCTTAAAGCTTGTAGACAGGTATTTTGTTGGATGGAATATCACACGTTAACATAGTAGGTAAGGGTAGAAGATTGCAATTTGATAATCTATGTTATGCCATTTTTAGGAAATGTTTTATATTGTTTCTCCAACTGTAATTTTATGAGTAGGGAGACAGAGGCTTTGGTTCCCTTGATTGTGGCCATAATATATAATTTTTATTTCTGTTTTCTCCAAAAGAAATAAATAGTGCATTATTTGCTGGGTTGGAAATCACAGCTCAAATCAGCAGGACTGAATTGCTTATGGCTTTGATCAATAGCTTTTTTAGCATATCTGTTTATTATGAAATGTTATGATAACTACAGTTGAACTGACTTATTTATTCTCAACATCCTACTGGAAATTACTGTGATTTAATGTTTTGTCCATAAGCCAGCTCTTTAGTTGTTTTACTTTTATTGATTGATGTTTCCTTCTTCCCATTTGTAGGTCTTTGCCTAAACACGGATACGCTGTTGGTTGGGAGCCAGCCCATTGCTTACCACTGGTTGGTTTCATATTACTTTATATCTCTTGCTTCTTATTAATTTACTATAATTGTTTTACTCTTCCTGTGTTTAGATGCATTACTATGGTTTTTTTTTTGTATTAATAATGTAATTTCTGTTTGATTTGTTTATATTTTATAAACAAAAAATGGATATATTGACACGGTTAATGGATATATTGACACTTAAAATGGATATGTTGACATATTGGATATATTGACACTTACAGTTTATATTGGATATATTGACACAGCTTATATATTGGATATATTGACACATAGTTTATATTGGATATATTGACACATAGTTTAATATATAAGCTGTGTCAATCCAATATAAACTATGTGTCAATATATCCAATATAAACACTTCTAGTTTATATTGGATATATTGACGCTTATATTGGATATATTGACACATAGCTTATATTGGATATATTGACACTTATAGTTTATATTGACACTTAGCTTATATATTGACCCAGTTTATATTGGATATATTGACACTGTTTATATTGGATATATTGACACTTATAGTGGATATATTGACACTTACATTTTATATTGGATATATTGACGGATATATTGGATATATTGACGCTTATAGTTTATATTGGATATATTGACGCTTATAGTTTATATTGACACAGCTTATATATTGACACTTATAGTTTATATTGACACATAGTTTATATTGGATATATTGACACATAGTTTATATTGGATATATTGACACTTATTGTTTATATTGGATATGTTTATATTGGATATATTGACACTTCTAGTTTATATTGGATATATTGACACATTGGATATATTGACGCTTACAGTTTATATTGACACTTAGCTTATATATTGACACATAGTTTATATTGGATATGTTGACACTTATAGCTTATATTGGATATGTTGACACTTCTAGTTTATATTGGATATATTGACGCTTACAGTTTATATTGACACTTATAGTTTATATTGACACTTAGCTTATATATTGACACATAGTTTATATTGGATATATTGACGCTTATAGTTTATATTGGATATATTGACACATATTGGCTATGTTGACACTTCTAGTTTATATTGGATAGATTGACACTTAATATATCCAATATAAGTGTCAATATAAAATATATAGATTGATACTTATGTTTTTCCAAAATAATGGTGAAATAAAAATATATACTGCAGATAAAATAACGTGTTGAGTCCTTCTTTGACGAGAATATGAAAGACATTGATCTGTTGAATTGTAAAATTCATGTTAGTAAGGTCTTCAATAACAAAGCACCTATATATCGCTTTCAAGCCTACCTCATGGTTCTTGATCAGGTTCAAATGTAAGGCACACCATAATATCTTTCAATCATTAGCCTTGGGATTTAGTCTTCGCCTCACACATGCATGTCCCTAAAGAAACTTATTTTGAAGGGATGATAAGGATGGTGTCTAACACTCACCTATATTACTGCCATCTGTGAAAGGTACTTTATTACACAAAGTGAGTGTGGATTCTGTATGCATGTTTGACTCGGGCAGGAGGAAGTTCTTTGGACACTGACTTATTAAGTAGAATAGTACTGCTGTTAATAAACCCTGGAAGGTTGTGCTAAGTTTAAGATTCAAAGATAAGATTACCCGATTCTCTCCTCCTCCGCCCCCCTGCAACCCAATTACACCTGATTGTGGTGATGTTAATCAATGAATAGATGCATGTTTTGCTCTACGATTAGTGTCTTGTAATGCTTCAGTTAATGTGCGTTTTGAGGTGGTCTTGACTTTGAAGGCAATAAGTTAGTAGTCTACCTGGATGAGTTGGTGCAACTTCGAAACAAGTAAGTAAGGTAACATGCATTGCAGTCAATGAGATATATCACATTTATTTATAGAAAATATTAGCTAAATATCATTGTATAATTGGGGAAAATAAAAAAGGGTCTCTACTGCTACAATCTGCATTTGCACAGTGAAGTCTTTTGCAGCAAAGTTGTGGGAATTCTTCATCGATCAGACATGTCAAGGAAAAGTTCATCATTGGTCTTGTCTTTTGTCCAAGTTGAAAAAATCCATCTTTATGTGGAAAATTCATTTTTTCCTGAGTGGATCATAGAAATCTCACAGCCTTAGATTCTGTCCAATCCAGCTCCTGACAGCAGTAACCCGTGTGTAGACTCCTGGGAAATAGGCCCTGGCACATCCATAACCCCAGCTTGTGATGCCAGCAAGAAACCATCTCCCTGAAGGCTCCCGACAGGCCAGCGGACCACCAGCATCACCCTGGAGAAAAACAAAAAAGGGCAAAGATGAAGCAAATAAAAAGCAACAGGTATTTTCACCAATCAAAATAAGTACTCGCTAAAGCCCAAGGTGAGTAAAGAATGAATTCAGGAACTAGTCTTTCCACTAGGGTCGCGCTGCACAAAATACCACCAACTTATATGAAGTAGGTGGTCTCAGGTGTAGTTCTCATCCTCACTGCCGAGGTTGGTGGATAGAGTTTTTTTTTTTTTGGGTTTGCTAAAGTGCCCTCACTTAATGATGTTTTGAGATCACAACAGAGACCATTTATATGCGGTTAAGCACTTTTGCACCTCTGTTCTCATGAAAATTTGTATTTGAGGACTAAATATTATTGCAATGAGGGGGGAAAAATGGCTTGGTTCAGAGTCACCCACTAAAAGGCTCAAGCTCTAAAGCTGGCTTCACCTTATGACCAAATTATTTGAGTCTTAGGAAGTATTTAATCCTTCTATGTTTTTGCTACTCTTATTCATCAGCTGTGCATGTGCTTAGAACCCATACTATGCCTGTTGGCCTAGTGAGATTTCTTAAATATGACCCAGATATTCACCAGTTACTTTGTGACTCTCTAATCATTGCTCTATTGATCCAGACAAAGGCCCCCATCTCCGCTGGCCTTTCTGAAATTTTTCACATTATAAATAAAGTAACCTGTAAGGATTAATCATAGGATCAACTTTGGCCACAGTGAAATAATCAGTTTAACACTTTTTTTTTTATATATATTAAAGAAAACAATTTATTTACTTATAAGCAATAGTCACTGTAGAGTTTCCACTTTCCAAACAAGTCCTTGGAGCACATTTACAAATGCTAATATATTATCAAACCCATCACCATTTACACAGGACGCAAAAATTAAATGTCTCCTTAGCCCTATTCTTGGCTGTGAGGCGTGGTCCAGGATGCACAAGGGACAATCACTTGTAAAATAAAATCTAAGGAACTAAAGATTTTCACTGACTTTTAAATAAGGAGAGGGCATTAATGCCCACAAATGTGTGGTTTGTTATGACTACCTCCATGTGGATGGCACATTGATGAGAGGGTACAACCACGCTTTGTTTAGAAAATAAGGAGGAAAAGGAGACATTTCTGTAAAAAAGACTTTTGCAATTTCATTTGTAGAACCCAGTGTTAGATTGATTATTTCACTGTGGCCAAAGTTGATTCCATGATTAATCCCTACAGGTTACCGTATTTATAATGTGTACATTTGGGCAAACCCCTTTCTGAAATGATAGGCAAGACTTAAAAGTAGACTTTGCTAAGACAGCACATCTGCTGTCTCTTGTGAGACATTTGGTTACCTTACAGTAGACCTGCAGACCACCCATTTCCTACTATTGGTCAGCTTCATGATCACTCACAGGCTTCTGATTTGTCATGTTCCGTAGGCTCTCTTTCATCTTCTTTTGTTTGCCCCTCCCATGGAGCATAGGTGCATTACTGTGCCCTTACACTACTTGCTTTTTCTGGTGCAACTTTTTTTCCCTTTTGTTTAGGCACTCTACAAGAGGGTATTTTTCTTCTAGCTGGCTCCCTTGTGTACTTCTCAACCATCCGTGTTACTCCTTGTTCACCTCCAGTCAACCCTACGTTGTCTGTGAGATCCGCCAGCCCCTCCTGCCCACAATCCATTTTCTGTTGGCTTCCCTAAGCCCAATTTGTCCGTGTGTTTGTGCCAGTGCTAGCTGCCCATCCTCTCTTCCCAAGTGCTTCCCCCAGCCCCTCACCCATCCTCCATTGTTAATATGCTTTCCCCAACATGCACCCCGTTCTCCGTGTGCTCCCTCAACCCTTCTCTCCTCCACCACGGTCCTCCACTCTCCCGCTGTGTTGCTTCGTCCCAAAGACCACATTTGCTTGTTAGAAAAAACAATGGGTTAGGGTGGAGGCAACACAGAGGGAGGGTGATAGAGGAGGCCCCACCTGGAGTAGACAGGACAGGTGAGAAGGCGATGCAGGAACACACCTTTAAAAAGTAATAGTAAATAAAATGCTGTGATACTGCCAGCGCTAAAGTGCTTCTCTAAACAAAAAAAAGCTCATTTGCTCTGGCTGCATCATAGTGTTTTGTTTAAATTTGTTGTAGCCATGCTGCACAGCAAGGCTACATATCATTGCCAACTCAATAGCTCTCTGCTTTGCCAATCATAAAATGGCTCCACTCTTTTTTTTAGTAATCAAGTAATGCCCATATCTTGAAAATCACACTACACCATTCTTTTACTTACTGAGCAGCTGTCGACTCCTCCCTGCGTGACCCCAGCACATAACATCCTGGTACTTATTTGAATGGGGTAGAACTTCTTGCACGCTTGATCACCAATGATGCTTACTGTTCCCTTCTGCAGCTGCCTTGACATCAGACCTTGTGAATACAAAAGATGGAAAATTTATACTCTGGTTTCTTTATTGCTCTACAGTTGGATGAGCATACATTTGTTACAATGTTGAGAACCTCTTATACATTCTGTGGCTATAGATCAAGTTTGACATTTTGAGATATAATCCTCACATAGGGGCCCATTACGATGGCGGGCGGACTATGTCCGCCCGCAACGGAGCCAGGGACCGCCCGCTGACGTCGCGGCGGTCCCGCCAGGCACATTATGATGCGCCCGCCACACTGGCGGGCGCATCCCGCATATTATACATTGCGGCGGGCGGTGCTGTCAGCAGCACCCGCCGCAAGGTACAAAATGCATGTTGTGCTTTTGCATGCACAACGTGACAGGCACCGCGCGGTGCCTGCCACCTTGTGCATGCAAATGCATGCACCCCCCACCCCCCCCAACATCCTGGGGGCCCGCAACGGGCCCCCAAATGCGAATACCGCTTGCCTTTTCATGGCGGTAATGCCGCCATGAAAAGGCACCTCTCCGCCTACATCCTAATATGGATGGTGGTGTCTCACAGACACCGCCACCATATTAAGGCCGTTTACCGCACGGTCGACAATTCGACAAGCGGTAACGCGGCGGGCGGTATTTCCATCCGCCGCTGACCCCCCAGCCATGCTAATATGGCGGGGGGTAAATGGGTGGCGGGCGGAGGGAAATGGAGGGCGGATCGCCACCGCCATGCGGGCGGTGGCGATCCGCCCTCCATCGTAATGACCCCCATAGTGTGTTTGTTGATCGGTTGGTGTCGAAGGAGCCTGTGGGTGAAACTGGGAGGCACTTTGTTCGGCCATTGTCTTTGAGAGGTTGCTGAGATTAGGGCTGCTTTTGCCACATCAGCCATTCAAGCCAAATTTAGAAGTGGATTTTAAACCTCAATACTATATAACCCAAATACTATCTTAAATTCCATTGGGAATGGTGATTAAAAAGACCAGTGGAGGTGGGATGAACAGGTCCTGGCTATGAGTGGGTGAAATTAAATTATGCACATGATGCACTTTTCCTGCCTTGTTTCAGGAATATATATGATAGGCTGAGCTCAGTAAAAGGAACGGAGAACACTGCCAGATTAAAAGAATAGGAGCATCTTACAAGGGAACAGCAGAGCAGGGAAAATATTGGCAGTACATGGAAGCTCAGGACTCCTTTTCCATATCCATGAGCACCTCTGAGATGTTTCCAAATGTTGGTAACCTACACACAGGGACATGTGAAAAGGTGTGCTTTCCAAATGTGCACTTAATAAGGTACATAGCTTATCTATTATTTTTATAATCTTTTTACTTTCAACTTTTAAACTGCATGCAAATACCTTTGTCATGATAGGCAGCTGGGTGACCATTTTTATTGCACACTTTAGCTTGTATTCTTTGTCAGAACTTTACCTCTTAATTATTAACATTGTATTAAATGTGTGTATAACATTCATTTGCTTGCCCTATCTAAATGGCATTTGCCCAGTGGCATACAGCAAAAGGCACAGGGGGATAGTTTTTTTTTTTTTAATGCCAAAGAAAAAGGTATTGCCTTTGATAATTCACCCTGCCATTTACACGATCCACCCTAGAAGTAGGTCATACACATCAGTTGTAGTTGATAACGATAAGTGGTCACTAAATATTTTTGAATTACTGCCAGTTTTTTAAATAAAAATGAATTGTTGTGGCAGTCATCTTTTTTACTTTGGATCAGACAAAAGGTATAAGCTTCAATTTGGAAGGTCTGACATCTTGAAAGAAAAGCAGGACATTCAGCAGAAAAGCAAGTTTCATGAGTAATCATGTGAGAAGGGCAAATTTTTTCAGATGTGCAGTCACATAGAGCATACATCCCTTCTTGTGATGGAGACCCAGGGTGAGTGATTTCCCTTCTTTTCTGACTATTGCTATCAAAGGCGAAATAGGTTCTCAGAGCCAATCATGAGAAAGAAGGTGGAAAAAGACCTGGGGAATGGCTGGCACACCCCATCATGACGTCCACGCAATTGGTATTCCTAAGAAGACCAAAAGAAAAGTAGTCCCATTATACTTTTTAGTTCTGCCAGGGTACAATGCAAACCAAAGTGCTTTCAAAAGCTTCACAGAAGGGGGTGAATTGGAGGCAACTATGCAAACCGCCCCTTCGTATCAGATAAACAATCCAAAAACGTACTGACCTTCAATAACATCATCTGAAGATTTGGCCCAACATCCGAGGTAACCAGTGCTCTTTCCTTCACACTTGGTTAAGTCTACCTCAATCAGCCTCAAATAATTCTGGTGGTAGTGGGAAGGATCAAAGCTCCAATTCACATCCATCATAAAATTGATTTTAATGTACTAGCATTAGAAGAATCCAGATCATTCCATAGACTAAAATATGCTACTGTAGCTCTGCTGATGAAGATACTGAGTGAGGATCTCTCAAGGGCAGTGAATTACGGGCCAACTTCAAACTTCTTTGTTCCAGGCAAGATGATCAAGGGTGAGATTTAGTACGAGATCAAAGAGTCTGTAAAGTAATCTCATTCAGTATAACAAAATGTCACACCATTCCGGGACACACAAAACCTTTTAGTGTTCTTCTCCTCACAAAGAACTTTAGGAAATCATATACCTACTCGGCTTCTCATCATTTTAGGACACTGTGGCCTTTGAAATCCTAATAAAGCTTCTGAAACATGAGCTAGATCAATGGACTCCATCATAATGGTTGTCCCTTTCTTGCAGATTGAAGTCCAGAAATCCAGATTGGTACTGCTATGCCATTGATTCCTTGAACCTCATAGCACAATCGTCATTTCTAATTCTATGTGGATGGCACACAACAGGACATCTGACAGGTTCCAACATGGAATGGAATTATTTCCTGCTGTTCACTGAAGGAGAGTGGTTTTTGACTGAACGTAACAAAGACAGAAATACTAATTATCAGGGGTACCATACACAACATGCTCCATTTTCCGTGGCCAGACAAATTGGTCATCATCCCAGCACAGACTGTAATGATCATGCGGTGCGGTATAACCAATTCTCTTTCCACACCAGATATAAACGGTCCCAAAAAATCTGGCTATCAATTCATGAGTCTGAGAAACATGATTACCCCACCTACAGATAATCCATTATGTCCGATTTAACCTATTGGAACTTTGGTTTTGTCCAGGCTAGATTACTGCAACGTAACCAATGCCAGGGAACAGGGTTATATGCGGTAAAGGATGTAAAATCAAGTCGCTGAACTCTTTTTTACCCTTAATTATTCACCCTGGCTTTGAAAGACCTGCAATGTCTCCCACTGAGAGATGGAGGGTTAGAGAGAAATATTAAAGGGGAGAATGGTGAGCCTAGAGGGATTCCACAGAAAATAGAGACTAGGGCACATTTGAAATAGCCAAGCTGAATCGCTTGTATTTGATTAGTCAAAAATTGTGTCTTGTTTGCTGCCCTGACAAAGAGACCAACCTCTCCAATAAGTTAGTGAAATCTTCTTTGAAAAATGTAGCATAGAGATCTACTATGAATAATAATGAAGAGGTCCCTGTATCGACTTCAAGAGCATTGCTCCCCAAATCAAGAAGGGTAGTTTCCGTCCAATGCCACGGTCTGAAGCCTTTGATGAATATGATTATTTTCTTCATTGAATGGTTGGCCTTGGTACTTTCTATCAATTTTGTCTACAGAATTAGGTTGGTGATGAGGTGACAAATGTTAGGGAAAGTAGGGTCTGCTGCTAGCTTTTTCAGCAGCAGGAAGAGGATTGTGTGTTTCTATATGGAAGATAAACTATTTCAAAGATCACTTTGGTAATGATTTTTTAAATTCATTTTCAGTATCTTGGGGATGGGGTTAGGGTTTTAGTAATGGGTTGGCTGAAGAGCATGGTAGCTTGGTGTAGTTTAATTTGCCAGCCACCAAGAACTCAGCTGTAGGAGGGAATTGGAAAAGAGTACAATTAAACAGCTGATTCTGAGTAGACTTATCTGTCATAGAAAGCCCTCTCATTTTATCTGCAAAGTGTGTTCCTAGGCTATCAAGTAAGGACTGGGCAGGGAACGAGTCATGAATTCTGGCTTTTATAACTGTTGAACTATAGCAAATAGGATTGCGGCTAAAGTAGCTCGTTGCTTATGTCTGTGATTTACTGGATTTCCTCCAATAGGACTCAGCGGTTCTGACCTCCCTTTTGTTTGAAATTCTGTTTATTGAAGTCAAGCAAATCGTACTTACATATCGCTGCAGTGATAACAGTAAAGGATCAGCACAAAGTAGGATGGAGAGTATACCAGAGGGGCATAAATCTACCCGTCAAAACAACCCCTTCCCCAACAAACCTAGTGAGGTAACATAGGGCGTGATACAGAGTCCTCCCGGAGAACCTGACCTCCCTTTTAAGATACTTCGATTAGGGGAAGAACTAAAGGAAGTCTCCTTTATGCAGGGACCCCATTTTAGTAGTGTGTTATAGGTGTCTGCTGGATGAGAACTGTAGTCTTCAATAAGCTGATTATTGAAGGGATTTGAGTTTCGGTAGCTAACTAAGTCCGGATGGACTGAGGATATCTTACACCAAGTCATATCTTTCAATATGCAATTGCTTCTAGTGATTCTTCCCTCTTTAGGTGAGGATGAGGAGGGGTGGTTGAAAACTACCAAAAATATGCTCCATCCATAGATCGTGTTAAGCTCAACATCACAACCCTTGAATATAATATGATGCGGCATGTGGCATTTCACATTTGTAGTTGTGATGTACAACGTAGAAATCTGCATATGCTATCAGCGTAGATTTAGTGCAACAGACAACCTATCCTTGGGGTTGAAGAGGTGAATTGTTGGGTCACCCAAAATCATGATGAATTGGGTGTTCATAGCTTAGGTATACAGCAACCTCTAGGACGTTCAATAAATGGCTGCACTTATGTGAGTTGACTGTAGCAAAGTGGAGTTGTTAAACAGTCTTTTGAAGCTTGAAAGATTTTTACGGTCAAACACTTTCTAAGATGCAAAGGAGGTGACTAGGTGTAAGGGTTCACATTTAACAGTCCTCTACATATGGCAACTACCTCTCCAACCTGAGCTAAAACATGTTTTGTTTGCACCATCGAACTTTTATCCAAAGTGTTCAAATTTATCGTTTTTTTATTCAATAATAATTATTACTGATTTGAAATTGATCCACTTTTTATTGGCGCCATTAGTGAACGTTGCTGGCATGCCTTGAGTTTTGAAGATATTCTACAGGAGGTGCATTAACTCATGCAACAATCGCATCAACATATGCATTGTAGATTGAGATTTCCTCAATATTAATTTCTAAACAAAGAATTTTGTTAGCTTAGGAGTCAATTTTGTTGTTAGTGCTCAAAGGAGATCTTAACTTTCTCCCAGCTCTGATCTGGAGTGTGGAATGATGATTTGGCGTGAATCAAGTGCATTGACAGTCAAATATTCTTAGAGCCGTACCTCCTTCCTTAGTGGATCCCCATCCAGTGATGAAGCACTTGGTCCCTTCCCTGAAGACGTGTGTGGCGTCGGGCAGGCAGATTGGTTTAATAACATTGTTGAAGCCCAGAGGCATTGGGAGTTCCAGCAGGGCCACATCGTTGTCTAAAGTGTAGATATTGTAGAAAGGATGCTTATGGATTCGGTAGATTTTCTCAACCCTTCCTTCAATGCCGTTCAAAAATGGGGTTCCCAGGTAGGCCATCCACATCTTTGGGTCACTGAAACTAAGAATATTTAGAGTATTTACCTAAGGAAACTTCGAGGCTTGACTTCTTAGACACAAGTTTACTGAGTAAGTGAACATGGTGATGACAAACGCACTGTTTGTTTACATGACTCTTCCTCTACAGAATGAACTGCCAGTTGAGAAAAGGCTAAAGCAATCACTCTGTACATTAAATATTTCATTCTTGAAATCACTCTCTGACCTCACCCATACAACGGACCTTCAATATACTCAGATCAATTGCACTTTGATGTGGTAAATTCTAATTTGTGGTTTCTGACAAAAGCAAATGTTGTACATTTTTGTTTTTTAAAAACCAATACCCTGGGAAAACAAATTACAAAAATATTACCCGTTTTGATGATCTTGAATAGCAACCATCTTAGATTGCAATCATAGACCTAATGTATCTTCAAGTGATTTGGATGTGAGGTAAAAACAATTTTATCTATTGTCTAAGAGACATGCTGGCTCATTCACTGCTGTAAAATGGACTGTGTTACAGTGCCCTCACACTTTTTCCCCCACTTTGCTGCTAGATGCTGTGGTAATTGATTTGAAAGTGTGCTCGGTCCTGCTAACAAGGCCCAGCACCAGTGCTCTCTCTCTCAAACTGTAAATGTGGATTGATACACCCAATTGGCAAGGTGCTTTTACACCCCTGCAAGGCCCTAGTATATGGTACCAGTGGTACACAGGGCAGGGATGTAAAAGGGGTGCCAGGGCTGCAGCATGTATTGTGCCACCCTGAGTGACGTGAGTAAAATCGAAGTCTGCAGGTCTGCCATGCCAGCCCTGCACGAGCAGCTTGCCTGCTCGAGTTCGACCCTGCACACACCATGTGTGACAGGCTCACCTCACTGTATTTAATATATGTCAGTCACCTCTAAGATAGGTCTCCTATAGCCCATGAGGAAGGGTGCCTTATGTGTGTGGGAGTATATGCGCAAGCATATACTATCCCGTTGGTAGTGTTCTAAACGTAATTCATGAGCTGGCATTAAGACATTACCTATATGTCCAGCTCCATATGGCCCGGCCGATTTCTTTCATGTTTGGTGTCAAACACCGTACTTTTTAACCCCCGACACACTGTTGGTGTCGAGGTTTAACCAACATGTACCCAGGTGGCACTTTAGACAGTACCCACCGAGTTTAACCAGTGTTCCCATGCCTTGACCGGCTTTTTGGAAGCTCTGCCGCCAAGATAGAAGTCTGACCTCATGCTGGGAAGTGTGTGCCACTCACAGAGGTCAGATGCATGACACCTCTGCCCACACAGGACGGCTAGTGAATTGCACCACCGGTGTGGCAATGAGCCTCAAAGGCTTCACTGGCACCACTGAACAAAGGAACTGTCCCCCACTCGAGGACAAAGCCTCCCTCTGGCACTGTTTTTCGCTGACCACACCTCTAGGGGCTGGCAGCTGAGGTGTACAACGTAGGATGGTTCTGACCATCTCGAATGTAGGCTTAGAAACAGGTTCGGACTAGTTTTAGTGATATACACCCACAGGATGTTGTCACTACTGGGGCGGATTAGCCACAGGACTTGCTGCCCATTGGCTAGTAATCCTCACACCCACTAAATCTAGGACTTAAGGGGCACCGTAGAACCTCAGATTCGACGTAAAACAAGAAGAAATCAGTGTCTGCACAAGAGCAGAGCTGCACAAAGGAAAGGAGCGAAGTACTGCCCCTGTGTCAGCCACCCTGCACCCACTGGACTACGATCCGCCCAGGACCAGAGACCGGTTCCAAAAGGAAAAGTGAACCCCTCTGCAACCTAAGGACTTCACAAGATCTCCCTAGGACTAGAGGTACCAGTCCCCGGTGGCTGGCAGAACTAAACTCACTTGCACGACCACCAGGACTGTCTGCTGGCCTCCGATGGATTTCTGCCCTAAGAAAAGTGGTGAGCTGTCCTCAAGGAGCTGTGAACTCAACCCTCAGCGAGGCTCAAATGTCTACGTTGCTCCCCTGTTACTCTGCACGAAGAAAAACCAAGACACAGTGTTTGCCGGTGCCAAGGCTTGTTTGTGGTGAGCCTGTGTGCGGACTGCTTCTACGCTTTTATGGAACTAATCTTTTTATTCGTTTTGAAAAAGAGGCAAGAAGAAACGCAGTCCTGCGACAGTACACCGCTATATGCCTACAACATCTCAGGCCGGCAGCGTCTACATTCTTCTACGCTTTTAGAAGAGAGACCAACATGCACTTACAACCATTCACCTCAGTGGCTCTGTTGTGAGGATATCACATTTCTTTTCCTCCTCTGTCAGCACGCCTGGTGAACCAGAACCCACGGTTCCCGTTCACCTCTGCACCCTGGCACCATGAGCTAGGTAGAGCGGACCTGCCTGGTGTCCTATGGGCCAAGATCCCCCTCCTCCCCCAAGCTTAAGTTCCAAGTAGTTTTGTTCTACTTGAATCGCAAGCACCCTTTTGCTAAGAGGTGCATTTAAATGCCTGTGTTTTGACAGCTCCGTGCAGCTCTGCACTCTGGTTCCCTGAACCAGGTAAAATTGTACTGACTGTCCAGACCTGGTCTGTGGGTCCCAAAGACCTTAACTTCGAGATGGTTCCATTGAACTCGCTCCCAAAGTAACCGATTGCATATATGTGTTTTTTCCATTGAACGCAATGTTAATGTTTTTCACATTGCAAAGTATTGTTTATTTATTGCTTGAAAATTGATAACTCCACTTATACTGTATTCATTGATTACATTTTATGTCTAAAAATATATAAAAATCAGAGCTATTTTTATAAATTGGTGTCGGATTTCTCTCGAGTCATGTCAATTACTTATCGTCCATATGTGATGTGAAATGCTTAACACATGTAAGTAGCCTGTCTGCTCTTTGCCACTCTACCAAGGACTGAGAGAAGGTGTACTGAGAAAGTACCCAGGGTCCATCTTTGTGTATTGTGTTAGTATTACATGGGAAGGCACCACTGCCATATCACATAATAATTCCACCTTGCAACACTCACCCTTTTAGCTCCCTTAAACATTCACTCATTTATGGACCCTCACATACACTCAATATTCACTTGCTTAGACACCGATTTAAGTACTCAGTCACTTACATATTCCTTCAGGGACATTGACTCAATGATTAAATACATTGCTTACTTTATCGTTTCTCACAAAGTCACTCATTAATTCACACTCATTCAGTCTATCTACTGCTCACCATTGTCTCTTGCCTTAATGGTAGATGTATGACTTACACATCAAAGCAGTGTGCCGCAGAGAGCAGCCATCTGTCTGCGATCAGGACTGCGCCACACTTGTGCTCTTTCCTCCTCAGCCAAAGGCTGACCTGCCAGGGCCACTCACCACGCGAGGCACCGCTTCCACCCACAATCTTATTGAATCCCAACGAGGGGGCGTTTCCACAGTCTAAGAGAAGGCGTGGAAAGACAAGTATTTAGGGGTAGCTGCATCATCAATTAAGAACACTGAATATTATTATTCATTTTATTTCTTAAGGCTATATAACAATCACTATGTCATAGAAGTTATCCTTTAGGGAGGGGGCCAATGGGGGAAGGAAATACTGCAATGTTTTCTGATGAGTGTTTGTGAATCCGGCGGGGCATGGACAGCCATATTAGGTGTGGCGTTTACTTGTTCAATAAGTGAGGCCTGGTATCCAGTAACAACGGAATACTACGTAGTTGGTGGGCATAGGCTAAAAGCCCTGTGAGATTCCATTTGTTCACTTACCACAATTGTGTTCATCAGACCCGTTGCTGCAGTCCGGTACCCCGTCACACTCAGGGTTCAACTTGCTTATGCATGCTTTGTTAGAACACTTGTAAGTAAAGATGGTGCAAGGGACTGGAAAAAAAACAAATAAAATATAACCACAACCTTTACATCGTAGCAATAATACTCAAATAACCATGCACTTATGTATCTATATAGTGTAAGCCTACATGGGGACTAATTGGAGTTCTGATCCTTATTGCATATTTGAATTATGCAATTCAGTGTTTGTGCAGAGAGAGAAAGTAATTTTTGCCAAATTAACAGATTTTCAATCACGTATCAAGGCCAGCATCTGAACCTAGGTCCTAAATCTTTAGCTTAGTCATTTGACCACATCTTCTTGTTCATCACTTTAGAAGAACATTTTTGTTTAATCTCTTTTTATTTTTTTCTGTTAAAGTTAGATTGACCTTATGGTTCTATAACACCTGGAGAACCATATTTACTGTCATTGGCATTTTCTTTATTAGACACTGTATCTGGAAAACACAGCATTAATAATGGAATTATTTTTCTTTTGGGAAAAGCCATTCCCAGATGCTAGTTAGAGCTGGAGCATTTCCAAGAAGTGAAGGTTTCAGTGCATTTTTTTTTACAAAGGACTATAGCTCCACCCATTCCTGCGCTTGACGCTTTGAACTTCTGTGGCTCCCGCAGGCCCCGCTCCACTCTTTTCCTGGCCGGTTGTAGCCGTAGTCTAGGCCGACCCTCCAGTGCCTCAGATTTCTGTGGCTCCTGCAGCTTTGCTCTGCCCCGGCTATCCGGGTGCGGTAACCGAGGCCGGCCGCCGTGGCTTGCTGGGCTGTTGGAGTCCTGCCAGTGAAGCCTGGGACCACGCGTAAAGGTGAGCAAGCAGGGAGCTGTGTGCTACTGGGTCCCAGCCAGAGGGAGCACATTTAAGCCAGCAGCAGTAGGGGGAGCAGTAGCGGTAGAGCCACTACATTAGGTCGAGCCCCTTGGCACTAGGAAGTGACTAGGCATCCCAATACTTGCCATTGAGGCATCTAGAATGAATTAAAAACTATTTGAAGTATCAAGAACTCTGTGCTGCAGCGCCATGACATTAACGAGTAGGCGTACCAAGCAGGTGGTCCCGAGATGCTCGCTAAGAGTATATGATAAATTACATGCGACCGATCCAAAAGCAAAGGGAAGCATGGAGAAGGAAGTCAATCACGCCAGTGGGTGTGCTTGAACCCGTGGCTGAACCTGCATTCGCAGAGCTCGTAGAGGTTCCCTCTACCGCCACTTCGACCGTCAGTAATGTTAGCAGACTTGCTTCTAAGGTAATAGCAAGCTTCTAGCAGAAGATCAATCAGGAGTCTACACCTATGTCAGCCACTAGAGCAGTACTGAGACCCGTGACTTTGGAGGGCAGCCTGACCAAAACTTTGACTGAGTCGGGAATGGCATCACTTAAAAATGGGTCAGTTTACCTTAGTGAAGATAAAACCGGTGAAGAGTTTTCCAAAGTGGTTGCCTGCGAGACCGAGGACGATATAGTTGACCAAACAGCTCACACACAAGAACAAATTCAAGTAAGGTCACACAGCAGAACGATTGACCTGCATAATGCAAGGGAACCGCTACTGATCGAGCAAGTGGAGACAGTTAAGAAGCTCGGTAAAGCCAGCGATTCTTCTCCTCTTGAACCATATAAGTGCTTAACCCAGGACTTTGCAAACCAAAGCCTTGTAGGGTGTGGTGAACAAGGAGACAAATGCCCAGGTAGCGACTGCCTGAGTACCAGCTCCTTAATGTTCCTTGACTATACCCATCCGGATGTATCAGTAAGTGCCATAACTTGCGGGAGGGTGAGCATAGAGGGTCCTAGGAATCTCGACGGCCCTATTATACTCAATGACTCAGGGAAGGCCCAGGGCAGGTCTGAAAATACTCCTGTGGAAAGTAGCAGAACTTCCACTTGGGGTCATCAGTTTGACGGCTGAATTTTTCAGAGTATTCCAGTTAACCAATTCCTTGGAAGCATATCTCCCAGTCTGGAGGCTTCACAAGGTTTTATAATTTCAGAAGCCATCAATGCCCGCAATAGAGTCCTGTCCTCAATACTCTTGCTACTAGAGAAGTCATTAAGTGGATCTGAACATACAGGATCACTGCTGACCCTGATACTTTGTGCCTTAGTGCCAGAAGGCAGAAATCATGACGTAGCCTCCCAGACGGACACCCAAAATGAGCCAGACAACCTGGTAGCCCAAAAGGCAATCTCTGCCACTCAATCTGACATAATGGTTGATACTTGCCCAGCATGCAAGGGCACACTTAAGCTGCCAGTCCATCTGACAGAAGAAGCAAATAATGCGTGTGCTAAGGCCGGCATAACCACAGACCCCCTCAATACTGACACCAACTGCCATGGGGCGGAAATTACCTGTACCACGAACGATAGTGAGATCATGCCAGGGGTAGCTGAACCGGGGTGTTCTGCTAACATATCTTGTAATCTGGGGAGTTCTGCATTAAGCATTAACGTTTATCAAAGTGCAAATACTACAACAGAACCTGTGAAAACCGGGATGAAGGGTAAACCTAAAAGATTTTTTTTAAAAAAAGAGAAGGAATGACCATACTTTCCCTGTATATTCATTATATTATGTATATTCCCTGTTATTCTCCAATCCTTAGGGGCGCAGCAATGGATTGGTCCCAAGTGGTAGCTCGGAAAGTGCAGATATAACGGAGAGTACAATCGCCCAAGATTCAACCACCAACCACTCAACCGGAGGTCTAAACGATGTTAACACTTTGCACCCCGAAACAGATACAACTCCGCAGTGTGATGGTGGCCAAGGATCAGATGACTCCAAAGTAGCGTAAAAACAACACGTGCAATCTTAAAGGAAGTGAAAAACCTAAGAAGAAATGTTGACCCACGAAAAGAGGTGCTACAGTCGATTAGGGTACCAGAGTCAATAAAATTGAGGACTCCTGTGCAAGGCCTGAGTGCCGATCAGCCGGAGAGCATGGGCGCCATTCCCACAGAGGAATCCAGGTCAGCGTACAGCCTTAACCCTTTTGCCCCATTTTTTTAAGATCAGGAGATGATGTGGGAGGTCAAATTACAAATAAAAGCTCCCTGTTGATATTGGCTCTGCAAAGCCCTAAAACAGATCAAGATTGTTAGCTCTTTTCCATGCAATTCCCGAACTAAGAGCGGTCTCGTCAGGTGATATGTAGATAGTAAAACTGATCAACCCGCAATTTGGGCCAGGCTCAAGAGGGAGCAAGGCACATTCTTCTACGGTAAAGTTCACACTGCCCGGCATCACCAGATTGCTGCTCAGTCATATAGACGACTTTCATATTAAGGGGGGGGGGGGGGGAGTGTGTCGATGTCTTGTCCTGGCCAGACTTTGACCGAGAAGAAGCAGCCTTACCGGGGCAGCATTGACCAAATACAGTGCTCCCCGGACCAGAGATCCTTGGTAGCCATAGATCACCTGCCGGGGTGGCAAAGAGGGATTTACCAATTACTAATGGAGTAACCCAAGAGAACCTGCACATTACTACAAGTACTAATTACCAGGACAATTAAGCTTCCAAACCCTGGAGGCCAAGATTGACTGTACAGACTGGTCCTGGATAGCAGCAGCACGTGCTACCAGCTCCAGAGTCTTCTAGAGGGGAGTCTGAGTATGGAAGAGCTCATCCTCCCGGTCTGCTGCCAAGACCACAAAAGGGTTACCTAAGGCCAGTATAAGGGGCAGCACCGGCAACTAATCCTTGTATGTTTTATCCTGGGACATTGCGGGCTTAGCTAGCAAAACAGAGGACAAGGACTGGCTGAAGTTTATCGATCAATATGCTATATGTTGCTTCCAGGAAACTTGGGCCCTCGAGGGAATTGGTGTAAACAGGTTCCTTGACCTCAGCACCCGGGCTGTCCCCTCTCTCCCCCCCCCCCCCAAAGGGAGGGCTTGCAGTGTGGGTGCTTGTAAACTGAAATGCAGGATAGAGCAATTGGGAGTAGCTCATTTGTCGTCTCATGTACAGCATGTGAGGGTCTGGTTCACTGAAGGTTATGTGGTCGAAATCTTGTATGTATACACTCCAGTGGGGTGGTCCCCAGAGGTCCAGGCGATTTTGGGAAACTTTGTTTCCTATACTGGTAGCCTCAGGGAGGATGTGGCCCATTGTAAGCTGATAGAGGAGGGCAAAAGGGGGAACTATTTGCTATTGATTTGTGGAGATTTCAATACACAACCATCTGATGCTATCAAGAACAATGAGGTCCTAATGGAAGACCGTTGCTGAGGTATCCCCGAGACAGCCATTTTAAATCTACCGAGAAGGGCTGCGCATTCTCTGATTTACTGATAATTTATCAGCTGCGCTTTATTAATGGTCTTACTGCCTCAGATAGCACTGCTATGGCGACTTTTGACATAGGGAGAAGCTTATCATTAATTGACTATAGTATAGTCAATAGAGAGGGGTGGGAATGTGTGCGTGATATGACCGTTACCAGAAGAGTGACCACGATCCTGTGGTACTCTGTTTGAAGCCGTGTCCCAAGTGGTGTGCCAGTGGGAACAACCCAAGTGAGGGGAGTTACGGGCATGTGATCGCCCCAGCCAACAGTAGGAGAAGAATAAGATGGAGTGGCCAAGTACGAAGCCATAGTTATGAACAACTTGACTGATGATTGTGGTGAAATGTTAGCAGCGGAATGGTAAATGAGCTGGAGGCTCTGTGGTCCAAGCCTATAGGGCCCAAAACCGTAGGTCCTATCACAGACAGAAGGATCGCAGGGGTTAGTTGGTATGATGAAGAATGTTTTAGAATGAAGAGTTGTTTCGTATGCCCTTGTGCAGCGACACTGTAACCCCCAGTGTGAAGCGCTATTCCGAAAATGTAGGGGCGATTACAAACGCCTTTTAAATGCAAAGAAATCGCTGCACCAAATGGCATTATGGGCAGAACTGAGGGAGGCCTTGTATGACAATAATACCAGAATATTCTGTGAACTTGTAACGTGGGTGGAGAAGGGGGTAGTAAATATCCTAGAAACTTATATCGGCCCATCCGCCTGGGTTCATCATTTTAGTGTCCTATACAGAGCCAACTCCACAGGTCCACCTGACGTCCCCGCTGGTGCACGAGGATCTTTGCAAGGGTCCTTGTGCGATTGACATCCTAGTACCAGAGGTGGAAAGAGCACTGAGGGCAATGAAGAAGCATAAGGCACTAGGCCCAGACCTTGTGTCTACTGATATTTACCACAAGGAGCCCCATTTGTGGGCCAGTGTTCTTACTAAAGTGCTCAACTCAGCGCTGGCTGGCAATGCCGTACCACCCTCCTGGCGCTCAGCCATCATTGTATCGATCCACAAGAAGGGCGATTGTGGCAGTCCTTCCAACTATTGCCCTACCTCCCTTATGGATGGGGCAGGCAAAGTGCTTGGGAAAGTCCTGCTCAACCACCTCCAGGACAGGGTGGATGCCCATAATATGACAGAAATCCAAGCTGGCTTACGGTCACGAATCGGGACCATCGATCAGGCTCTTCGTCTATATATGATTTCACATAAATTTACAGTCATTAGAAAATCTTCACTGTACCTAATATTTGTAGACCTGAAAGCGGCCTTTGCCCAGGAAAAGCTGTGGAGATCTCTGGTAGATCTAGTAGTAGACATTACCCTGGTAAAGGCTATAAAGGCTCTTCACTCTAACAATGCGGCCAGAGTTCGGTATGGCCCAAGTGGCGAGTGTACAGAACCTTTCCTAGTCGAAAACGGCATCCAGCAGGGTTGTATGCTGGCACCCTTACTTTTCAGCCTTTTTCTAAATGATGTAGCAGACTACTTGGCGTAAGAACCCCTAGACATTCCCAATATAGCCGGAAGGAGGGTTCCCCATACTACTACATGAAGATGATGCAGTATTGATGGCACAAACAGAAAATGCCACCCATAGGCTATTAAAGCGCTTTGTGAATTACTGCGACAAGAAATCACTGACCATTAATGGTAGTAAAACGAAGAGTATGGTATTGAAGCCGTCCTCCAGCTTTAAGTGGAAGCCTTTGATCAATGGTGTGACCTTAGAAACCATTAAGCAGTTTGATTAGTGTTATCTTCCAAATATATAAACAAAAGGGAGTGGCGCCAGTGCTCTAAAGGGCGGAGCTCTAGGGGTACGCGAATGTACGTCCACTGCAAGTGGCCGAGAATAACTTCTTAAGAGCCTTGCTGAGGGGCCGGGCACTCCATTATTGGCACTCTATGCAGCGCTTAGTTTTACTCCAATATTGGAACTAGCAGCCCTTAGGCCAGTACTCTATTGGGTCAGGCTGTTAAGAAACCCAAAGGCAGCCATATACTTGAGAACCCTGGAAGAAGCAACCTCCAGTGGCGACTGTGGGGGAAGCACATGGTCGTCCCAGGCACAGAATGTCATAAATGAGCTGCAGATAGAGTCTTTGTGGGTGGATACAGTAGATCTAACCAAAGACCGGTACAACGAATGCATGCAGACAAGGAAGTGTCACGCATTGAGGCCAGGATCTATCTTATGTAATTACTTCTGAGTCAACCTGGCCCTCTCCTGGGCACTTCTCCCCTGTACAACGTCTTTGAGGGTCAGTGAGTGTTGTAAGTACACCTTCGAATTAAGTGGTTTAGACTCAACTCTTAACTCCTTATTCCCAGCTCTTATTGAGGTGGGGGCAGATTGGCAACTCTCTCTGCTTGCTCTTGCAGCATATGTAGGTGCCAGGGGCCTCCGCACCGCAACTCCCCTAAGCAGGATATCTCCCCAGCAAAGCATGCGACACAAACGCTCCCATTCACGCCGCCTCCCCCAGAAACAGAACCTTGCTACTGACCCTCAAAGACGCTGTACAGGGGAGAAACACCCAGGAGAGTGGCTGGCTTGACTCAGAATTGGGCTCCCAGAAGATGGTAGGTCCTTTTCTCCCCCCCCTCCTTCTTCCCCCCCCCCAGTAGATATGCATTAAGGTCTATTCTTTTGGCTAATCAGAGTCTGGAGGGTGTATCTGAGCAATTGGGGGAAGGGCGGGGGGTGTGTGCGCTTGAGAAACCCTCTAGAAACACCTCGAAGAAGAAGCGGGGGGTAGAAGTTCCAGTAAGGCTGGCCACGATCCCCCCGTACAAATAGAAACCTATAGGAGGATCACTCCTACGTTGAAGTTCTGGAGAGTAAGACTAAGTCAAGGGTGAAGGTGCCTACTGAGCCTCCATCACAACATCGAATCATCCCAGGGCCAGTGTTACCACTGAGTCAAATAACTGTTGGGGCATCTCCCTTGGGAAATAGCCCCCTCTACTCTGCCGACGTTTTACTACCTCCTAATCAGACTGAGTACCATGCGGAGGCTTCTACGCTTAAGGTGAGAAGTAGATATACCTTGTTGGCATCGATGGGGGACCAGGAGGTTGGCAGTGCGGAGGCAGCCACCCAGGCGGTGGAGGGGTGGAGGTTCCTACTGTTGTGGAAAAGGGCAACAATAATCCTTCCATCCATGATATTTTGCTGCAATGAAAGTCCCAGATGTTGGAGAAATTCAGTACATATTCAGAGGGAGATACATCAGGCTTGTGAGACGCTGGCAGGCAACCTAAATCTACTAGCAGAACGTACTAGGGTACTGGAGGGGGATATGGTAGCTACAAATACCGTGCTGAAGGAGAACGCACAGGATATCAAAGCGCTAAAGGAAGCAAATCGCCACTTGCAGCAACACGTGGAAAGGCTTGAGATCCACTCAAGGAGAAATAAACTGTTGAATGTGCCTGAGAACTCGGAAGGCGTGGACTTGAAGGGTTTCATTATCAAAATCTTAATGGAACATTTCAAAGAGGAGGTTGGAGACCTCAGCCTGGAGGATGAGATCCAAAGGATTCATAGGAATCCCTTCAGGCAGAATACCAGCGCCACGTCCCCTCGGAAGACACTTGTTAACCTTCATACGTATACGCTAAAGGAAAGAATACTTAGTGTAGCCTTGAAAAAGAAGGATATTCAACATGGTTCTTTCACCTATCAGATCTGATGTTAGACGGGCTACGGCCCAGCGACAATGGGAGCTTGGGAACAAGATGTCTGAAATGAGATGACAGGCCATTTCCATCCAGTTTAAGTCTCCGGCCACACAAAGCTATGTGGCGGAACGAGAGGCATGTCATAGAAGGAGGCGGCGGAGGAGTTAACAAGGAAGATTAAGTGAAATCCGTAATATAGCTTGAATTTAGTTCTTGTTTTCCGGTTATCATACAAGTCAGACTGCCTCCTGAATGACAAGCATGACTTAATTAGGTACTGCTCTCACTCACTCAGCCCATTAAACAGATAAAATATCTGTAGTTCCATGTTCTCTGTTAGAGTCTCTCTCCTTTCTTTTCTAAGCACTCGTTTTCTATACTTTTTTCTTTTCTCTTTCTGCTCTACTGTCCTAACGGTGAGAAATATTGCCAATGGTAAAGGGTCGGGTTCTTCAGGAAGGGACAGCTTTACTATCATTAGAGCTGATAGAACACTTAAGCGGGGGGAGGGCTAGCTATCATTGTGAGAGAAGAGCTGTCAGTGTCGGGTTCCCCAACTGGTAGCACTCCAGAGTGTGAATTGCTATCCTTCCAAGTATTGCTTAATAACAACTACACTCTAAAAGGGCTTCTTATATATCGGCCACCAAAGGCACGGATTCCCCTTATGGACAAAATCAGTCCGTTCGTGGAAGCCAGCATTAATTATTCAGACTTCACAATTTTAGGAGATTTTAATTATCATCTAGAAAGCACAGTAGACCACAATGTGACCGCTCTTACTGACGCCTTGTCAGGGTTCTCATTGGGACAGTTAGTCAAACAAGAGACTCATGTTGCCGGCCACACTCTGGACGGAATCTTTACCTCCAACAGTATGATCAAAATTGTGGAGGTGATTCCCGTACCTTGGTCAGACCACAGAGCCATTTTGTTTAATATTAAGGCAAATTCTCAACAATCAACATCATCCAATACACCTATTACAGTTAAATATCAAGATTGGACTAACATTAATAGTTCCGATCTTAGAAACTCATTAGGGGTCACCAAGCCGGACCTAACGGCAGATACAAACAAAGCAGTCCACAGAATAACTACTTGGATCAAAACAGCAGTTGACGCTGCAGCCCCTATGAAGAGTGTTAGATCTAATAGGAAAAGACCATCAGAACCTTGGTTTTCAGAAAAACTTAGAGCTCAGAAACGAATTTGCAGAAGGGCTGAAAGTAAGTGGAGGGTAAACTATGATCAAGCTAAAAAGAAGGAATATGCACTGACATTAGCAGAGTATAAGAGATTGATTATGGAGGAAAAAAGCAACTACTTTACGTCGAAAATTCTGGAAGCTAAACACTCCAGCAGGGAAATGTTCGCTACTGTAAAGAAACTAGCCAACCTCCCAGTTAATGCTAAAACAGTCAGTACCCCGGAATTTTGTAACACCATGGGACAGTTTTTTATTAACAAAGTTGAGTCAGTGTATAAAACTTTCTTATGTGGCAACTACCCTTCCCCTAAGACACCTAAGCCGGGGCCAGATAGGCACACATTGGGCACGGGTTTCTCCTTTACATCCCCTACATGGGAACAGATCGTTCAAGTAGTGATGACGACGAAATCTGGAGCCCCGTCAGACCCTTGTCCTCCCAAGGTTTTTCATCTGTTCCCTGAATTACTCGGTGAACAATTAAACCTATTATTTGGAGAGATTGTACAGTCTGGCAAGTTCCCGGATGCTTGGAAGATAGCTTCAGTTCTGCCTCTGCTAAAAAAAAGTCAATTTAGATCCCGAGGAACCTGCTAGCTATCGGCCAATTTCTCGGATCCCTTTCCCTTCCAAGGTATTGGAGAAACTGCTTAATATACAGATGACTTCCTTCATCTCCGCCGGAGATCTCCTGGACCACTCTCAGTATGGGTTCAGAGAGGGCCACGGAACCAAGACCGCTTTGATTATGGCAACGGAGGAACTTAGAAGTTCATTGGAATCAGGAGGGAGGGCCGCCTTGATTCTGTTGGATCTGTCAGCGGCTTTCGACACTGTCAACCACAAAATATTAATCGCCAGATTGATGGAGCTGGGATTTCAGGAATCCGCCCTCAATCTTCTTACATCCTATCTAACTCGCAGAACTTTCTCAGTGGAACTGGGAGGTTCTATTTCCAAATCATTTGAATTGCCGTGTGGTGTTCCTCAGGGCTCCTCCCTGAGCCCCACGCTTTTTAATATTTATGTGACTCCGTTAGCATCAATTATTAGGCAATGTGGTTTCTCTGTGGTCTCCTATGCTGACGACACCCAGGTGGTTGTGTCAGTGTCAAATAATGTGGACGAAACAGCTGATCGTTTTAACAACTGTATGTCACAAGTAAACACCTGGATGCAGACGAATTGCCTAAAATTGAATGGAGATAAAACGGAGGTCCTGATACTGGGCCCGGATCCGTCGTTCTGGTCACCTAGGTGGTGGTCAGACAACCTGGGTGATTGTCCGTTGCCAGTCTCCAGGGTCAAGAATCTAGGTGTGGTTTTTGACGACAAACTGACCTTTGACGGTCAAATCAACAAGCTTTCATCCACTATCTGGGGGATTTTAAAGATGATTAGAAAGATTCGTTCTTTCATACCCCCTGAAGCAATAAAGACGTTGGTGACAGCATTGGTCCTCTCAAGATTGGACTACGGCAACGCCCTATATGTAGGGCTGCAATCCCAGTATCTACAAAAACTGCAGCGTCTGCAGAACGCTGCCGCCAGATTGATACTGGGAGTCCCCAAACATGAAGCAATCTCCCACAGACTGAGAACCCTCCACTGGCTTCCAGTGGGGAAGAGAATCATTTTTAAGTCACAATGTCTGGCCTATAAGGCACTTCAGGGTAAAGGATCGCTATACCTAGGATCGCATTTGAAATGGTACGTGCCAACCAGAAATCTCAGATCCTCTCATTTAAAACTGCTGCAAGTACCCAAGTACAGGCAGGTTCGCTGGGGAGGAAGAAGTTTTATACTGGGAACAGCAAAAACTTGGAATAGTTTGCCAATGTCGATAAAAAACTGTACCTCACTCATGTCCTTCAGAAGACTATTGAAAACTTGGCTCTTTGGGGACTGAGTTTTAGAAATCTATCACGCATTGCCCATCCCCACTACCTTTACGGTCTGCCTTACTCCAGCGCCAAGACGCCTTCGGGCATTTGTGCGCTATATAAGTTGACAAATCAAATCAAGGGTGGGGAGCATGGGGGCGGGGGGGAGGGGTAAATAGAAAAAATAATTCTCAAATCACTGACCTCCATCAAATACCACAAATAGGCCTTCGGATATGCCCAGACAGTGACAGATACAGTGGCTATGGATAAGGCAGTAAAAATTATATCATGGAATATCAGTGGAATGCGGGAAAAGAGGAAGTGGATCAAAGTCATCCAATATATTAAGGATAATGGAGCCCAGATAACTAAACTACAGGAGACACATTTGGAGAGTGAAGAGCCTGTTTTTCGAAGTCCATGAGGTCATTATGTAAGAACAGCTTGGAGCTGTGAAGGGGTGGCAATTATTTTAAAAAACCCAGATCTGAAACTTTTAGATTATTTAACGATGCATCAGGAAGAGGGCTGCTTGCAAAGTTGGCAGGCTAGAGTTCTTCTGCTGTGGCTACTATGGGCCAAATACAGACGACCCCCCCCCAATACTAAAATATTATTGAACAAAAAAGTTTGGAACTCAATCTACCAGTTCAAATTGGGTGCGACTTCAATGTAATCCTTAATGAGACTTTGGACAGAAAGTCTAACTATAAGGGGAGTCCAATGAAGAAAATTAGATTAAATATCATCAACATGAAGAAGGATCTTGGGAAACGTAAAGTCTTCACGTAGTTTAGTAAGAAGTATGGCTCCCACTCACATCGATCTCGTTCTCCTAGATAACTCCTTCTTCGATCAAGCACAAGCCGTGGTCCATCATCTGGCTTCTATTTCAGACCGCGGGCCAGTCACCCTATCAGTCTCTTTCCTGGCACAGAGGGCAAGACCTAGGTGGACGCTGAATAAGACTCTTAAAAGATCAAGGGATACTTCGTGAGTTATCCATTCAGAACCAATTCTATTTTAAAGAAAGTTTGGGTTCCACTGTGTGGGATGCCTTCAAGGCATAGATGCTGGGGATTTTAATAATGGTGGCACCAACAAACTACTGAAAAGCACGCATAAAGGAGGAGAAGTTTCTGCAGGCTTTGGAAAAATGCCCCCTTTATGGCCAATCCCGACCAACTATTCACTGAGCTTGAGCAGGCTCAAAATTAATTTAAGACATCTGTCTACAAGAAATCTCTAGATTAGTGGAAAGTCAGCAAGCAAGCTACAGCATTTTGACTATGGGGACAACTGCAGCAAACTGTTGGCGTGGAAAACAAGATCTGACAATGCTGGGAACCATATTGACATAATAGAACAAGCGGGAAAAGCAGGAACGCTCAACACGACTGCAGAGATCAAGGAAGAGTTGGCCATTAATTTGTATCTGGTTTACCAGGGAGATCGAGCACCCGACAATGAGCAGATTAAGAGTTGGCTCATTGAAAAGAATTCCCACAACTTAAAAATCTAGATAGGACCGCAGGGATCACGGAAGAAGAGATCATTGCCCAAATTAAGTCACTAAAAAGTGGGAAAGTGGCAGGCCCAGACGCAATACCCACTGAGGTTTATAAATTGTTGGCACAAGATGTTGCCCCCAAGTTGAACTCATTGTTTAATCAAATCTATCACCACAGTCAACAGCCACCAGGTTCCTGGGCTGAGGCAACAGTCTTAGTGATATTAAAACCAGAAAAATCACCAAATCGAGCAGACTCATTTAGGCCAATATCATTGTTAAATAATGACTATAAACTCTTTGCAAAAATAGTGTCAGGAAGGATAGCTAAACGTACACCATGATCAAAAGGGGTTTATTCCGGGCAGGAAACTGGATGAGTTAACCCATCTGCTAATAGGAGCAATAGATATGGCCACAACACGTTATCACCCATTAACAATCATCACGCTTGATGCGGCCAGCTTTTGACCAAGTTAATTGGTCCTATCTATAGGAGGTGCTCAGATGTTTTAAATTCCCAGAAGTGATGATCAAAGCAATACGAAAGCTATATCACTCTCAAAGGGCTAGTAACTGAGAATTATCTCGAGTAGTTACGATAAACAGAGGTACTCGGCAGGGCTGCCCGCTTTCACCCCTGCCGTTTGCCCTATATATTGAACCATTTGCTCAGGCAATCCATCTGGAATCTTCCCCTTCATGCCACAGTCCCTCTCAATAAAGCTGGCTCTGTATGTGGATGATATAGTTATCTATATCACAAACCCGCACACTACAATCCCCAGGCTTTATGCTTTAGCCCATGAGTTTGGCCAGCTCTTGGGATATCAAATAAACCAACATAAAACCGAGGCCATGTCATGGCCCTAAGGCGAATATGTGCACAACCTGAAGCACCAAATTAGATACCTATGGGTCACAATAACCGAGAAGCACGACGACATCGCTCCCTCTAATATAACCAGAGTTGCGAAAGTGGAGGAGCCTCCCTATAAACCTATATGGCAGAGTAAACCTCATAAAAATGATTACTCTCCCTAAACTGACCTTTTGCTTTAATTGTATACCTTTAGTATTTCTTAGTAAAGCGATTACGAGATTGCATTGAGAAGTGAGCTCTTTCATCTGGGGATATAAGGCGCCCAGACTTTCGTGGAAAAAACTTAAAAATAAACTAAAGTCTGGGGGTTAGGATTGCCGGATATCCAAATATATGCATATACTTTTCAGTTTAGTAACTTCAGTTTAGTAACTTCTGCATACTAACTACAGCCCCTAAACATTATACTATTGGTTATCTTTTTTCAGCAATGTAACTAGAACATGGACAGGACATGTTCCTCCAGAAATATGGGAATCCTACGTCTATCAAAAAAGTTAGATTAAAGACACTTAGATCTGCTCTCAAAATATAGTGTATTCTAAAGAAAATGTTGGGACTACCCTATTATTCGAAGTTCTTGCCAATTTGGGATTCCCCGGGAACACCCGAGTACATGAAAGATAGTTTCTCCGTCCCTCAGAGAGGCTGACCTTCGAACCTGTGGAGATCTTAGAACAGGCTCTCAATTAATGCCTTGGCAGGAGGCTCACGACAAACCTAAGGGTGCAATCTCTAGGTTTAAGTATTTATAAATTGCTTCTTGGTGGTCGGCTCAAGGATGGGAAGAGCAGGAGAGTGAGGTAATCAACATGTAGAAAAGAAGTGGCACTGATACTGGGAGGAAATTGAAGCAGAATTTGGTAAAGCTAGACAGTCTTATCTACTATGGGTTGAAATGGTTCCTCTCCCACTTCTTGAGGATCTTTGGTCTAAATCCTTTACATTACTATACGTAGTAGTAAAGCCAGCCTAGCTAAAAGGTATTCATTTCTTTACTTTGCATAGATTGTACTGGTCAACCAAAAAACTGGCAAAAATCACAAAACAACCACAAGTATGTTCAAGGTGTGCCTTAGGGGAGGCGGACAATAAGCACCTCTTTACTACATACCCAAAGCTTCTTCTATTCAGGCAACATGTAAGTACATTTTTTCCTGAGGTTTTTAATCAGCAGGTCGAGTTATCTGATACCTTAATGCTATTTGGTACTGATCCTATCCTTAGTGGGAAGATAAGTAGAACAGAGGAGCAACTCTTCTTTTATTTTGCTAGCACGCAGGGAGATCTGCAAAAAGTGGATTTCGGCAGAGGCTCCGAGTGGGGCCCTGTGGGTAAGGCAGTAATCCAGGTTTCTCAGCTGGATGTGGAAGTTAACCGTAGAAGAGCCGAAACTCCTTGGATGAACCTTTTGACTTGGCAAGAGGCCACTGTCCAATGATTCTACTATTGTTGCAATGAGAGTGGAAACATCCGTCCGGTAGCGCATAAGTCAGTCTGGTGGGGCATATCCAGTTAGACTACATAGCCAATAGGCTATATGAGTGATGGTAAAGTGAGGATAAAACAAAAAGCAAAGGGTACTTCTGGTGATATGGCATTACAGCACTAACATGTTCTAGGCAGTCAGTAGGTTTTGTTTTTCTTCTGCTGGTGAAGAACAGAAATAGAGGCCCATATTCCTCTTCAATAATAACGAGTCGGCTTACATAGTCGTACTGCTGGTTGGCCCCAGACGGCATCTATTAGGTTTATTACCACATAGACACAGGTACTTATGCACCTGTCCAAATCGGAAGTGTCCTGAGGGCCCTGTATTTGTTTAGCCCCAGGCCTTGCAAAAACGTCTGATAATTCTGCTTCTCGCTGCCTTTAAATCGCCACCTCCTTTCAGTTTATGCTTCTTTTCCTTTTCCCTTCTATGCTTGAATGTTACGATCTCACGCGCCAAAATACTCATACCGTTAGCTCCTATTGTAACCTAATCTTTTCAAATGAGATGGTGTCCTCAGTCTCATCCCCCACAATATCTGCAGCTTTTGGCTGTCTTTCTCTTCACCCTCTATCCTACTTCCCTGTTAAATTACATTTTCCTCATTCACCTTCCACTTATCTCTGTAATGATCTATGCTCTCTAGACATCCCTTTCTTCTTTCCTTTTCGGATTAATTACATCTCTACATGTGGAGTATGTACCTCACCCTCTATAGTGCAGTTACTTCTACTCTACTTTGGATCTGTATTATCTTATTTTTTTTGACTCACCCTTTTTCATCCTCGGTTTTGACAAACTGTTCCTTACCGTTCCCTGAAAACTTCTACGAAAGGCTAGGAGTAGCCGAGGGGGCAAAAAACATCAGGCTCACCCGTCAACATTTCTATTTTCTCTCTCCTTCATTCCTACTCTGACTCTGCTCTTCCTCGAGTACAGTCAATGAAGGATCACTCATTTTTCTGCTTTCCTGAAGTCTCGCTTGCCTTAACCAGCTTATTTCACTTTGCACTGGTGATCCGGAGGCCCATATTTATCAAGGTTTTGCGTCGCCCTTGCACCATGCAAGGGAACGCAAAACCTAAATGAGATTTATCAAGCCACGCAAGGCAGTCTTGTGTGGCCCCGAGTGGCTTGATAAATCTAGAGTAAAGCAACGCAGTGTAAATAGCTGCGTTGCGTTACTCTGCAGCAGGGAGGCGTGCCATGGGTGGAGTGTGGGTGTTCCCACGTATCCACCAATGGATTCGGATGCATTCCCACATTTACCAACATTGGTACAACATTGATAGACCTGGGAATGCATCAGAAATGTACGCCTCCCCGCCAGAGGCGCAACAAGGAGAAATATCTTTATTTCCCCACGTTGTCTGCTCTTTCTAAGTGTGCTGCATCCTTATAAAGAGGAAAATGCCGCTGAGAATTGTTTTTGTGCAGGAAGGTGCCCCATTACTGCACAAAAACAATCCTGCCTGCAATGCAGGCACCATTACAACATGACGCAAAGGTGCTTTCATTGGCATTAGGCAGCCAAAAGTGCGCCGGCACTAGGAAAGGACAGAAATGCGCCGTATAATGGTAAATGCGGTGCATTCCTGCTCTTTCTTTCACGCAGCGCAGCAAGGTGGATTGCTGCGTTGCATGAATTTTTTATAAATATGGGCCTGAATCTTTATCTACCTTCAATAATGCCACCTTCACTTCCACAATCCCTTAATCGCTCCCGTTCCTTTATCACCTCTTGCTTATTTAATTTTTATTAGAACATTGGAATGTGGAGCAGTCCATTGAATACAATGGAGCACTGGCGTAGCAAGGGGGGGGGCGGAGGGGGCGGTACGCCCCGGGCGGTAGGCCCCGGGCGGCACGAGATTTGGGGGCGGCAGGTAAATTTATCGCCAGCACCCTCCCCCCCCCCGCTCTTAGGCGCTTGGCGGCGGCAAAAGGCAGGGACCGCCACGGGCGGCAGAGTGCCTAGCTACGCCACTGCAATGGAGTGTTCCGAGCTTCTACGGGCCGGTAAAGGCCCGCAGAGCAACATTCCAATGTTGCTTTTGTTCACAGCTATTGCTGTGAACAAAGGCCTCTCGGAGCTCGAGGGGATTTAAACCCCCTCGGGCTCCGAGAGGCCTTTGTTTTATTTGTTAGAACATTCTGCCCTCTAGTGGCAGAACGTTCTAATAGCCTTATAGCCCTTCGTAGCTGGGCTATACCGGCTATTAAAGTCCCGCTCCCTTGTTAAAGACCCTCGCCTTCGGCTCGGGCCTTTAACGCTGGAGTGGGCCTTTAATAGCCGGTATAGCCCGCTACGGCGGGCTATATTAGAACATTGGAATGTTGGAAGCTCCATTGAAAACAATGGAGTAGCTCCGGGCTTATGATGGCTGGTATAAGCCCGGAGCTCCAACATTCCAATGTTTCTTTGTTCACAGCTGTGGCTGTGAACAAAGGCTTCAGGGAGCCTGAGGGGATTTAAACCCCCTCGGGCTCCGAGAGGCCTTTGTTTTATTTGTTAGAACATTCTGCCCTCTAGTGGCAGAACGTTCTAATAGCCTTATAGCCCTTCGTAGCTGGGCTATACCGGCTATTAAAGTCCCGCTCCCAGCCGGTATAGCCCGCTACGGCGGGCTATAAGGCTATATTAAATAAGCATTATTTAACTCTGACTTACTCAATTTTTCAGCAAAATCTAACCCCTGTGCTTCACCTACTGTTTCACTTCCATTATCTCTTATTTCTGCTATTTACCATTGTCTGCGGCATTCTCTGCTTTCCTTCTTCAGCCTCTCCATTATTCCTTTCATTCTAGTAAAGCAGCCAGTCGTCTACATCTTAAACTTTTTAAACCAGCTGTTGTGGTCTAGGGACCCCTGGGGGTCTGCAACATGTACTCCGGGAATCCGCGACTGCTCAGAAAATTAAATAATATTTAACTGATTAATACAGTATACTTAAATGAAGAAGGATTTTTTTTTTTTTTTTAATGATCTGTAAATGTCAAGGAATTTGCACTTATAGGCTAAAAAATTAAGGTGGCATCCTCAGATTGATTCATGGGAGCAGTGCAAGTTTAGATTTTTCTTATATTTGTAAATAAAATATTTCATAATTTGTTTGATGAATACTTGTATCTGTATTTTTGTGTATTGGTTTGCAGTTCAAGTCATCAATATTGCTTAGGTCATCGTCCCCGGCTTCCAGTAATGACTCACTGGGGGTCCCCGGATTCCAGTACTGATTAAGGTGGGTCTACAGAAGTCAAAATATTAGGAACTACTGGTTTAAACTATTGCCTTCTTTCACCGGTCACTAGAATACCAAATTATTTGGTAGGGTAGCTAAATCATGAGGCTAGAAGAGGAAAAGTATTCGCCACAATGTGTAACAGTGCAGCACATAGCGAACCAGTATTATTTGCTATTTTGACATTTAAGCCCACATTAATACTGTCTGGGCAAGTTTCAGACCTGAATACATCAATCAGGAACTGAGAGGTGACCAGTTAACATTTCAAAGTGTCTGACACAGTTCACACCACATGCTGCATATTTTTTGTAATTTTCCAAATCAGTTAAGCCAGAATTAATTTCTTTGTTGATATGTGCAGCAGATGGTGGATTTTGACGCAAGTGAATAATCCATAATTATCCAGAAAATGCTGTAGCAGCAGAAATGCCTGATTGCAGTGACCCTGCCAATTATTTAGTTTCTTCCATTTTCTTTCTAAACTCTTTGAGAAAATCATTTCAACCCGCTGTCCTACTAAGGTACCAGGTCTATCCTTTGCATGCCACAAGCGCGGTTTTATGCTACCCACTCTATGGAAACCGCACTTCTCCTGGTTGTTAATTCGCAAACCCTAGCCTGGCACCTCAAGCCATTACCTTGTAATGCTCTTCTTGTTCTTACCTCATTGCATTGACCTTGATCATTATCCTTATTTTTTATTTTATCTCTATTTTTTGCTAATGTCTTGTATGGCACCTTGTTGGGTTTCTTCCAACAATACTGATCCTTCTTATGAGGCGTCGTGCCAGTGCTACATAAATACAATGAAATGAAAGACAACACTGCTTTAACTGACATGGCTTAGGTGATGGAACAAAAGATCCGAAACTTTCCTTCATAGAACACAAAGTAGAACCATTCAAGCAATTCTCTCTCATGCAGTTTCAGTTGTGAAGTAACGAGAGTTGCTTCTCACGCCACCTACTTCACACACTTTACACCGCAGTAGGAAAACCACTTACCCTACAAACTACGTCATCAACATGTAATGGACCAGAACCCAGGAGTGTGATGTATATATTAACCCTCAAACACATGCATAGATCTCGTCAGGTCTACACACAGTCTCCCACCAAACAAATTGCAAAACAATGCCCCTTACAAAAAACATGTAAAGTAACAATTCAGGAGCTCTCAGCAGAGAGCATTTGTTCCTTATCGAGTTGCACAAACCAATTTGGTTGATTAGCGGTATGACATCTTCGTTAAATAACACCCTTAATATTTCACGGGGTCGGCAGGGACCATGTACAACATAACTTTTTGGAAAGGTATATATTTTCATGATAACCATGATAAGGAATACTTTGGATGTTTAATTTACCTCTGGGCTGTGTGGGTCGTGCTGGCTCTGTAGTTTGTGGTGTTGGCCTTGTCGTGCGGGTGGTTCTTGTTGTTGTGGTTCTGCTGGTAGTGGCTCTGGTTGTTCTCCTTGTTGTTTTCCTGGTGGTGGTGGAGGTAGGCTTGGTGGTGGTGGTGGTAGTAGTTGTAGGAGTGGTGGTGGTGGTCCTACTGGCAATGCTAGTTGGGAGAGAGGTTTTTGGGGTGAGTAAGCTGCCTTCGGTGGCCCTGAGGATGGGGGAGATGGTATCCAGGATCCAGTCTTTGAGTTTGGACACCCTGGAGTACACACCTGGCTTTTTGGCTTGAGCACATCCAATCCCCCAGCTCACGATCCCTGCCAGAACAAACACTCCAGGACTTTCTTCGCATGCCAGGGGGCCACCAGAGTCACCCTAAGGAAGACCAACGTGTCAAGTTGTTGAATCCAATCAAACACAAACAATAGAAAGGCTTAAAGACAGAGATGGGCAGTGATATTCTACTTATCCCTCTGTGGACCACATAGCAAAGCTTACTACAAACATTCACATAAGAGGTGGAGTTCCATAGGTGGCGCCTGAATTTTTTCCTCATTATTTGTTAACCAAAATGTGATGTAAAGATATCATTGTTTTCCTTAACTGGATCCTGGTCACCATTGTGATCCTTTTACTTTCACTTCCTGTTCTGCATCAGTCTGGTGCAAGACTACTGAAAGCATGATTGCGCATCCTTATTTGTCGTTGAATAGACACGCATTACCTGGCATGAATCCACTTTCCCATCGATGAAGCCTGCACATATCATCCGATCAGTGATGGAGAAGTTATAGAGAATGTTGCATATTTTCTGGTCAATGATACCGACAGAAGCCTTCTGCAGCACCTCAGGCTTGGCCACTGCAGCAAGAACACAAGAACATGATAAATACAATATGTGCCCAAGGTATGTCATCATCTTTCTGAAATAAGAAGACAGACACACCCCCAACTGACTTGGCCCGCCCCTTGAACATGAACGCTTTTAGTTTGGATCGCCATCCTGGATATTCCAAGTATAAAGTCCTACCATTTACTAACAATTTGTACCGGTTTTATTTTACTTTTGTAACGCAAACCCAACACAAAATATGTTGGGATATACTACAGTTTCCCGAATTAACGTAAAGCTGTGCTACAACTGCTTTGCGTCAATGAGGCATTCCATGGGTGGAGCTTGGTAGTTCCTAGGCAACCACGCGTAGGTTTTTTATGCAAATCCTTCTCTACAAACAATCATATACAAGGATTTGCACCAAAATCCTAAGCTTCCTTGAGGCATGCGCAACGAGAAGAAATGGTTTTATTTCAACTTATTTTTCATGCGTGCGCACATTCAAAGCAGAAAAAGTGTTAAAAGATAGTGTTTCCAGTTAAAAAACTATTCTTTACAGAATGCACCCACAATTACAAAATGGCGCAAAGGTGTGTGCATTGGCACATGGCAGTCAAACGTGCGCCAGCGCAGAAAGAGGAAAACAGCATCACATCTTAGTAGATGGTCCTGTTCTGCGCTCTCCCTTTCACGCAATACAGTAACTTCAGTTGGTGCCCCGCATTTCGTTACTTTTGAGTATATCTGGGCCAAATTATGTTGTTAAGGAAGTCATCACATCCCTATTTACAGACAAGTTATTGAAAATCTGGATTTCTTGTGAAATGGACACTAGTCAGAGTACATGCAAGGATATTTCCCTCTAATTTCTGAGCGGTCATGGGTGGTCGTTAGTCAGAATATTGTGCATAAAAATATGGTTCTACAAAAAAATTGTAGCCAGAGTATCAGCTACCACAATATCATGATAGTAAGGATCAACAATTAAGTATTGGTTTACTATTCTTAACTCTGCGTCTAATTTCCTTGCCAGGGTGTATATATGTAGAGAGAGAGCCGAAACTATGCATACCTTTGCCTCTTTGACTTCACAATATTGGGAAAGGAGATATTCTGACTACAGCATTTTTGTAGGATATTTAAAACACAATATTTTGATAGAATACCTTCGTGGGTATGCATTTTTCATGTAGCTCAACTGTCTGCATGTTCAGTCTACAACATCACAGATCAATGTGCAGATAAAAATTAGGAAATTAAATACATTTTCTGTATGATAGGTTGTTAGGTGCCAATGGATGGATAGATACTTTAAGACAAATAAGGGGCAAGAACACCATCTAAATACCACACTGATTTACTTGATGGCAGGCGCTATTCACAAACTAGTATTTGACCCCAATCATTCTATATATGACCTCAGACCAAATAGTCATACGTGTATCTAATTGTTTCTGACACTACACAAAACACAGTCGATCCCGGAGACGCAATCTGTCATAGCAAAAGTCTTCTATTTACATTAGCCAGACATCCATGAATATTTCACAGAAAATTGTCAAAGATAGCTCTCACATGGCAGGGATTAACAAAATAACCCATACTATCAAAATGATTCTTTGAGGATTTTTCTCTCCTACAATAGACACTTTATAGTGTGGATCCTACATGCAAGATATAATAACCTTGCCTGCACATGCTTTCCATTTGTCCTATGTACAATCCATGATATGACACTTACGGGTCGCACTGGGGTCAAATCGCAACACATTAAAGAATAGTAAAAAAAACACACTGCCACCTCTTTTAAATATACCATGCCACTTTACCACTGTTTTCAGTGATCACTGCAGGTGAATTTAGAGTGTATTATCTGGCACCACTATGCATCATAGAAGTTTTAAGGTACTGTAGATTGCCCTAAATTACTCTATTTATATAATTTTTCAGCCCTGAGAAAGCTCAAGGCGCACTGCCGAATAGGGTGAAATACGTGCTGATTGAACCTTGCAAAATCATCGGCTGAACATTGTAAACCCTTGAATCCCCAATGGAAGGTGGGATAAAGGCTATGTCTACCGAAACTGGAAATCTGCATGAATTCAACACCGATATCAACATTTGTTTTTGTATTCAAAATTACTGTATTTTTTTCAAATAACTGAAGCGTTGTCCAGAAAAATATATGGACAGTCTCCTGTTGGCTGAGTCCATGTGCATAATGTGTGGCTCTTATTCACCAACTTCAGTTATGTTTAACTTTTTTTACATCGATTATGTAGGGCCATATGTATCAATGTTAGGTTTTGCGATTCTCAAATAGCGAATTTTTGAGAATCGCTATTTGAGAATCGCAAAACAAGATGCATGTAGGATTAGCAAAAAAATTTGCGAATCCTACATATTTCTTAATTGCGAATCGCAAATTGAGATTCGCAATTAAGGAAACCCTCCCCATTCATTCCTATGGGCCGAGAGGCCCATAGGAATGAATGGGAAGACATTCTCAATTTGCGATTACCAATTAGAGAATCGCAAATTGAGAATGCAATTTCAAGGTTGCAAGGGTGTCAAAGGACACCCTGTTGCACCCTGAAATAAGCATGGGTGCACATGTGGCACACATACATGCCCTAAGGGCATGTATGTGTGCCACATTACACTTTGAAAAATGCTAAAAATTGAATTTTCAAAGAAATCGCATATTACCACCAACTTGAAGTTGGTGGTATTTTACGATTCCTTACGACCAATTTGCACTTTTTTGTGCTTCATACATTGCATTTAAGGAATCGCAATTTGCGATTCCTTAAATGCATTCGCAAAATAGAGAATCGCAAATTTTGCGATTCCTTATTTTGCGTGTGCGTTTGTCTTTGATACATTGCACACTTCTAAATTGCGATCGCAATTCAGGTTGATACATATGGCCCTTAATCATTTGGAGATTGCTGCCGGAACACGTCTTGGTATTTTCTCTGGGGAGGAAAGGCACTCTGGTGTCATCATTTCACAAGGTACACAATATGAAGAGGAAAGAAACAAGCTTCAAACAACAAGAAACCGTATTCAAGATACTACCACGAAGCCCGCCTTTGCATGACTATGCAGGAGGCAGATCTTTTTTAGATTGTGTCAGACCCTGTGCAGTGGTTCTCCCTTAAGGATTGAGATCCATCAAAAACCAGATATCTTTACAAACGAAGCACGGAACGCTTGTCTAGATGGACCTTGGAGTCTTCAAGGACCCTGCTGAAGACCTCTCAGTGGAGTGACTATACCAGGGCATTTATTTTTGTTCTGTTGAGTTCTGTTGTGTAATACTGTCTTAGATTAGTCCTTTTTATTTTACAACATGAAGATATATGTTACAGGCTGGATGCTAGTGACATACAACAGAGATTCGATTTTCAATCCTGCCGACTCTCCACACCTTTTAGATTGCGATATCAGGGAGCCGTTGGCTGGCATTCTGGTCAGATATTCAAACCAATATGCAGCCGACTCTAGCGGATTATCTTAAGCTATGTCTCGATAAGAGGACTTAGGGAAGAGGAGGATGCCCACTAAATGACTGCACCGAACACCATATTTTACAAACTATCCCCAAGTTTATAGACTCCTGCATGAAGTGAGACTATTGTGGTGGAACATTACTAAACTCAGATTATGAATATAAAATGTCTATTGGAGACAAACTAAATACAGGAGCAGGTGGAAAAATGAAAGTTTATCTTGGAGATATGTTGTATTTATATGTCAAGGGCTTTTTCAGAAGGCTGTCGATGGAGGCGAGACTGGGCATCTCTAATAGATAGTCATTTTTAAACACTTGATATTAAGATGCATTTCATCTACTAAGGAAAGAATTTCATGATTAAATATTGTTTCAGTCTAAATTTGATTTCAGAGATAGAGAAAAACTTTGAACTACTTGCAAGTTGTCCCAACATGATCTACACTGTATCTTGGATTTTAATTATTACAGTCAATTCAACAACACTATGAACTATATAAAAGTTTAATTGTGATATGCCGTTTGTGCTTTAGAATAATATATACTTCAAATAATAATTGAAGGGTTAACTTACAAAACTCAAAAAGTGTTAAATTGGAAGAAATTATAATAATTTATTGAACCTTTTGAAGCAGTTATCTTCAAATTATACATTTTAAATTATAAGTATGGCCATGTACTGTTTCTATGTCTTGTATCCTATTGTGTATTAAACAGTAAAGTTATAAAATAGCCATTCTATACATAGTATTTGTAAAAATACTAGAGGAATTGGTTTCCAACGACTTGACCCGCACCACATCATCTTATTACAAAGGGTTTGCTCACCGTTGCCTTCCTTGACATTGCCCCACCCTGAGATCATACACTTCCACCCGGCAGGCAGCTTCTGGATGTTGGATGGCAGGCACAGCGGTTGGATGTACTTGCTGAAGCTCAAGGTCTTCTGCAGTTCTAGCACAGCCACATCGAAGTCCAAGGTTGCTGGGTTATAGTACGGATGTTGGATCACTCTCCTAATGCCAGCCTTTACAGTACTCCCATCAGTACCACTCAAGGACGTTGTGCCAATGTACGCACTGACATACTCCGGCTTTGTACTATGGATAGAGAAAGATTCCATTAACCAATAATCAACAAAGTTCGATAACTTCTGTATTGTTGCTTTTACACTTAAAGGATAATTTAATGTCTTTACTATATTAGGTTACTTTCTCATCTTGATCATTCCCTGTAGATAGCTGATCTTAAATGCTTTGCAAGACTCAATGACATTGAATATTTAACACAAGAATGCTGTGAAATCTCAAACTAGGAAATGCAAAAAGGAAGTTTTCGTCTTGTTGCAAAGGCAAGGCAGTGTTATATTAATATTGTATAGCAGTACCAGGTAGATGGCCAATCCCTCTAAGTCATGTTACAGAGTTCACTTCATGAAACAACAAATCTCCCAAATACTTTACGTGGCTACCTTCTTCAAGGGTGCAATAGTTTATTGTTTCCTGGTAGCTAAAAACATTCTTACTTTAAAAGACAATCCACAACAGAGTTACATGTAATTCTTTAAGGAGTGAGAACTTCTCCTCTCTGACATTCTTCTATTTGTTCACTGCACATTTTGTTTTCCGTCTATCTGAAGAGTGATCCAAAGTTTGAGGACATGTTGCCTATGCAATTCATGCCATAATAGTTTCTCAATCCCCTCCTACATATCTCTTCAACTGATGGGTAATGTCTAATATGTAATTATAGTTTAATAGTGCACTTTGCTCCAGCTATCCACATGGGGGCAAATGCTACATACAATTGCCCCCTCTCATTACTACATTTCAATAGACGTGGGCCAAATTTGTAACTGGCCGTGTTGTATCGCAGGGTTTTAGCGCCGGTACTGTGGGGAGATCTGGCTCATTATTTATGGTGTGTCTGATGTATATAATAAATCTGGTGCAATACCAAGAGATTGACTACAAATATTTGAAGGACTCCTAGGAAACCTTGAGATGAACTGCAAATGCAGAGATTGAAGCTTGCAAAGGACATCAAACCTCCTTCACTGCACTTGTGTAGTGCCATTATTGAAATCTGTTCCCTAAAAGGACAGGGGTTGAAATACTAAAAAATGACAACAAGAAAAGGACAATGTGCAAGTATGCCTTTATCCATGAGCCTGCTATCTTCTCTCCCAGAGGCTGTCACTCCTATACTGTAAGTTGTCCCCCATGACAGGTTCAACTATGCAAATACATCAAATGACAGGGAGGCATTTTAAGAAAATATACAATTGAAAGCCGATATAATGAGGTAATATACATACAAATTTACCTTTGGATACCGGAGGTTCTGTACAATGGAATCAATAATGAAGCATGCCGCAAAGAATTCTTTGTGGGTGAGAGACCTTTTAAAAAGAATTAAAGACTTTGCAGAAGGGATATAGAGACCCCCATTTCCAAAGATTGGCCATCTACCCTTTGGTCATTGGATTGCTTCGTACAATGGTCCGAAACATGCAATAAACACTGAACTCACTTCTGGATGTTATGAGATGTTGTGCCTTAATCAAGATTAATTTTGATGTAAATACAAATAATTTTTTTAAAATATTTTTGAGGAATCCAATAAGTTAAAAAAAAGTAAATAAAACAACTTTTAAAATTCCCCCTTTTTAGTTGCCGACAATGACACATGCGGACGAGATTTTAGCAATTCGTCCTAGCCTTTTTTTTTTTTTACAGCATTCAATTTTACATTAGTTCTCTTTACAAAAATGCTCAAAACCCTCAGTTGCAAGTTGTAGGACATTTTGTTATCTATCCTTAATGTTCTTTGGTCACATGACCACCACATACACACATTATATATATATACACACACATACACACACACACATGTACATTTCAATTCATTGCAAAACAAGAGTGAATAGTGTGATTCTTACTGATTAAAACAGTGTGCAGCAGAGACAAGCCAGCGTCCCCCGATGACCGCTGCCCCACAAAAGTGGCGGTTCCCTTCCTTCAGGCTGACTTGCCAGGGGACCTCTCCTCTGGATGCATCAAGTCCACCGACAATTTTGTTCGGTTTGGAGAGGCCTGGTCTTCCGCCACATTCTATAAGAAGAAGAAATGTAACCAATCAGCTGTTGATATCACAATCACACTTCCAAAGCCACAATGAATGATTGGTTGAGTGGAATAGATGCCATCAACTCACATTCTCTTGTAATTTAACCCAAATGTCGACGTTTTAAATGTTTACAGTGTATCATTATTGTTGAGGTGACCCCAAATGGGTTGGTCACTTGGAACAGCGTAAAATTAAACTGATTTTTAAACAACTGTAAAAAATGGGATGCAATGAACAAATAACACCAGATACCTAGCTCCTGGCACTGGCCAGATTTACTATAGTTTATTGCAGGCGCCTGTGTGAAGCAAAGTGCAAACATTAGCAACTTTCACATGCAAAACATTTTTTGTGTGGAGTAAAGCAACCCCAACAGTGCAAAACAGCATTAAGTCATTACGTGACGTTCGCTCAGCGATTAAAGGACCCAGCATAGTTGACATCACCATATAGTGGCGCACACTCTCCCTGGCATGTGGTACCGGTCACCACCGTGAATGTGAAGGGAGTGTGAGCGGACTCAGCATTTTATAACCTGTATCTCACAGACCTCAGAGCTCTCAAACTGTTGAACTTTTGTTCTCGTCTTCTTTCTCTCCCCATATTTTTCTCCCCCTCCCCCATCTCTTCGCACAGTAGGAGGCCACACAGTACATCCTGTATTCCTTACTACAAACTGTACAACGTAGTTGATATATCAATGCTAAACATGTACCTTGATGCTTGAATGTGCATGGACATTTTATGAGCTCCACTGACATTTGTTGCAATCTCCAATGTGAATTGTTAATTAAAACAGTCACAAGTCATTTGACTGTCCCCAGTGGCCCTACTTCTGGTGCTCCTAAGTAATCTGGTAACAGGTATGCTGGAGGTGCTACCTCCATGATGCTAATTCTGACTTCAGTTTACCAGTCACTGGTTGTTGTTTTTTTAGGGTGCCTCCTACTCATCTCGACATGCATCCGCGTGGTGTCTTTATTAGCTGTCACCTCAGCTCATGTACTCAAGAGTTCTCAGTCCATAATCGGGGCACTGCCAGAAGTTACAGCTCTGGGCGTTTTCTAAGAGGAAATCCACCTTCTTGCTTTGGTCAGTCTAATCTCAAGTGCATTTTGAAACCCTGTTCCTGTCACAGGTTAACTCCAAGCCATCCTGGTACAAAACAAGACCTCAAATGAGATCAAGGCCAAGAGTTCACAGGAGTGACATTTGAGAATTTTGGGAAATCTACTATACAACTTTTATAAAGTCAGTGGATCCGTTGCCAATGTTCAAGAGTGAGACTGCGCTCCAAGAAGTGAAACCACACCAAACGATTGAGGCAGTGCTCACCCTAGCGAGTCGGGCCTGTATGTCTGGTCTGATTCTCACTCAATGAGCAAGACTGTACTCACAATACATAAACTCACTTCTGATGCGCATTGTATCCTACTACATGGAAATCACTCCCAATGAATGAGTGCATGTTTCAAGACGTGAAATTGGAATCCGGTGAAAGAGACGGAATACTGAAGGAAGACATGCGTATCGCAGTGGGGGATTCTCCCCAAGAACTGAGGTTGTGCTCAAAGGTATGGGAGTCTCATGAATTGAGAGCAACTATGCACCAAGTTACGGGACTTGCATCAAATGAGTGAGTCTGTTCTCCAAGATATTAGGCTTATAAACAGTGGGTGAGATTGGGCTAAGTAAATCTCACCCCCCCCCCCCCCCGAGTGAACATGGGCTTTTGAGGCACGCTACTCTCACTCAAAGTGAAAGTCTCTAAAAAAGGCACATGAGTCACAACCGTCGAGAGGCAATGTACACCAGCGTTCAGGACCCGCACCGGACGACTGAGGTTATGCCTCAGGAAGTGAAACTTACAATGAGGGAGCCTGTGGGTTGAGGAGTGAGATTCCCAGCCTCCTCTCAGTCAGTGATGCTATGCTCAACAAGTGCAGCGCTGCTACCTCATGCCAATGAGTGAGACTGTTTCAAGGCATGAGACTTGCCGTGAGTTGAGGTACTTGTCCCCCTCTGGTTTCCCTCAGTCACAAGCCTCCCCATAACCTATGTACTCATCTCTAGTGTGTTTCACAACTTTGGTTTCTGCTCTGAGAGTTCTTCCTCCGATGAATGCGTCAGGACTCAGCAGCGGTCAATTTGGTATTTTTTATGTACTATTCCAACATGGCCGCCAACGCCTATTTTACAACGGTATATTAAAAAAATATATACAAAGTAGACGGAAGTGTGAAAAAAAGAAGTGGATGGTCTGGCAGCGGTGTGCAGCTGCCAGAGCCTCACAGAAAAAAATGCATTAAAAAACAGAAAAGCAACCACTGAAGAGGAGCAGTGTGGAGCAATATATGGGGAAGCGAACAGCCTGCATTAAGTGCGCCACTGTCCAGCCCTCACAGAAAATGGAAAAAAAAACAGGTGTGGCAGCGGACGGCAGAGAGAAGGGTTTAATGGTGGCAGACTCTTGCTGGGGGAAAAAATTGTAATGAAAAAAATTAAGCGGTGAGTGGTTGGAGAGCTGCAAAGGAAGCATGGCCAGGAAGCAACAGAAAGTGGGGCAAAAATGTGAAGCAAGGCAAGCACACAAGAGGGCAAAAAAAATAAAAGACATCCACCCCCCCTTGGATTGCCAAAAGAAACAAGCATTGGCAAAACCAAAAGGTCTCACTTATGAGACCTAGTGGCTTTGGCAATGATTTTTAGCTATGCTGTACAGCGGTGCCATTGCTGTGCAGCAGGGCTAAAAATAATGTAAAAAAGACAGTGCACTATGATGGGGGCAGTTGCTTCATTTTGTAGGCGTACGCCAACACAGATGCGCATGCCTACAAAATGAGGCCAGCTGTTTTTTCTTTTTATTTATCAATCTAAAAGGGATTAGTAATAAAAAGTTGCACACAATGAATTTTGATGCGCAAAAAAAAAAACGAAGAAAAGGTGTAGTGGATTAGGTGGAGGAGTGGGTGTGTGGGACAAGGGAAGATGAAAAGAGGGTGGGAAAGAAGGATGCTGGTCAGGGAAAGAATGACGAGCAAGAGACAATGGGGAAACAGAAAACAAGGCAGGGGATTAGAAAGCATGTGGACAACGGAGTGTTGGCAGGATGGGGAAGCACACAGACAATGTAGGGTGGGCTGGGATGTTAAACACAAGGACATCATAGGGTGGGTAAGCAAGCATGGAGAAGCACAAGGACAATTAAGGTAGGGCAGTGGTGGTGATCGGGAAGCACACAGACAACCAGGAGGGAGGAGAAGCATGAACAGCAACGGAACGTGGGCGAGTGGGCAGAAAACAAGAATGGCAATTGAGGGAGGGCGAGGGGTGAGAAAGAGGAACATAAAGTACACAAGGGAGACCGCTAGAAACACATGCACTGTCATAGAGTACTTAAGAAAAAAGTAGCACCTGAAATGGGAGCAGTGGAAAGACAAGTAATGGATCAATGCTCCGGGGGAGGGACAAACATCTGAAGAGGAAAGAAAGCCCACAGAAGCGGACGAATAAGAAGCAAACACATGAAGGTGACAATAAGGCCAACCAACAGGGAGTAATGGACGTGTTCCAAGTCCATTCTAAGTTAACACTATGAGGCTTATTTACAAGCCCCTTGCGCCGCGGGTACGTCACTTAATATGGGAAAAAGTGACGTACCCGCGGCACAGGGGGCTTTTAAATAAGCTCCTATGTCTTGCAACAGACAGAGCATGCACGGTCTTAGGTGAAACCTAAGAAGTACTTTGGTGAAAAACTACAGCTCATTTTCAACTAAGCACAAATTGTGTACTGCATTCACCAGGATGCAAAGGGGCGAACTATGCTGGGATGCGAGGCAGTGTGCTCCCAACTCCCCTTCCGTTTAAAAGGCTCCCTTGGGCCAGCAAGCTGATGAGCTTTGGAGATGCACCTGTGTGCCTGTGAGTGGTACTGTGGCCTGAGAGGAATTTGGCAGCATTCTCAGCAACTCCAGATGACATTTCTTTGCTCTCTATCTGATAACTCTGTGCCTCAAATATTTATATTCTATGCTCCTCTTTGTCTCAGCTTCCATAATTTATATTCTCATTCCTTACCCTTTCTTCCTTTTCTGTTTCCCTTTTGTTTTTCCTGCTTTTTGTTTACAATTTTTCTTCTGTAATCCTTTTGTTTCCTAGCATAAAGATACCACCCGTAGTTCCATTTTTGTTTTCCATTTGAGGTACACAGTGCAGCATTTTTTTCTTATCTTCCCTTTGTCTGCCTTGTCCCTTATCCCCGTCTACTGACCAGAGGCGGCTTCTCCGCTAAGACAGAGGAGCATCGCCCCACTGCTTTGCAGCAGTGTAAACAAAGGAAAAATAAAATGATAACTTGTTATTACCATTTTATGTTTTCCTGCTGCGGCAGCTCTGCAGGGTGGGGCTGCTCTGCTCTCAGAGCAGGGGGAAGAGTGGTGGGCACACTAAGTGCGCATTAATTTTGGCCGGCCAAAAATTCATGCACACTTAGTGTGCCCACCACCCAGGCTGCATTACAGCCTGGGTCGAAAACATCCCCAAACTTCCAGTCCCCGTCTGAGCGCTGAACCACGGTGCTCAGACCAATCAGAACGCTGCATTGCAGCTGGGTGCTTCCTGGAATGGCTGACGCAGAGGAGAGACGTGGCATTAAGGTACTTTTTCTTTTCTTTTAGTTTACCACCTTACATCGCACCTTCCGCCCCCGATCCGTGCCGGCCGCCCCTGGAAGTGACCCTTGCCACGAGAAGTGCTCCTTTCCCTGTTGCGGTTCATGCTCTTTTTTTTTTTTTTTTTAAAGGTATTTTCGAAATTGTACGATCACAAAATAATGAGCAATTCAGTTTTGTTTTCAAAAGTGTCACTTTTAAAGTGCTACATTTTGATGTACCAATTTGAAATTGTTGGAAGTAATGCCCGCTCTGTGTCTTGTAGCGGCGCTCTAGGAGTATAGACAGTCTGGAGTAGAATGACCGGTAACGGTTCCTTGAGCTACCCATGAAAATGGTTGTAGTAACTGCAAACCCTGCTACTTATTTAATAATAGAGTACAGTGTAAGGCAGACTGTAGCCTCCAAAGTTGTCGATGTTCTGAATGAGTTCATTGTACAGGGACAAGAGCATAATGTAAGGGCACCAGACATACCTTAGTAATCGCAGTGTCTGGGACCTTCTTCTGATTATGGTTTTTAAAACAGTCTGGAAAAATCTTTCAATCCTTCATTTTTTTAAGCCCTTTATACCATTTATCGAGAGCACCAAAGGACGAATTCAAGGAACTCGTGGCTTGAAAGTAAGTTACTTCGTGCCAGTATTGACCATGTACTTAGACTCGCCTTGCTCAAATACCTCACTTGGTTTCACTGAACAAAATTAATAAAATGCTTCTCCTCTTGGGCAGGTTTCGATATTGATAGCTCTTTCAACGGGTAGGTGTCTTAAGGTCCTACATATACCAATGATTCTAATAAAGAAAGGCGTTGCAGAATTATTAATGCCAGATTTTGAGTTTCTATAGAGTGCTCAGCTTAAGAAATATTGGAGTATGTATCTCTTGCAGAATTTTGAAGGCATTGGAACCCAGGAAGCTAGTGCGGGGAGCAAAAGACGCAGTTGTGTAAAAGGTACATATCCTATGACACTATATACTTAAGCATAAAACTGATGAAGACACGCATCAAACTAAAAGCCACTGCCTATAATACTGTCAAAATGGGTTTAGCCCAGATAAAATACAGTGCCAAAGTAAGACTTAAAATAATTTACAGATTTACATTCAAACAGAATTTCCTGCCAAAAACCCAGTAACATGAAAATAAAAAAGGTGCATGTAACAAAATACCTGTTACACAATGTGATGATAACCCACTGCTAAAGCCCTACTGTTTTTAGCAAATGCTTTTCTCACTCAATCAGCTAGACCTGTTGCACTTGTCATAATTGTTCATAATAAGCAGATTATTCCTATGGCATTGTACATAACTATTCACAGTGCACCAATCAGGCCTATCGCTCGTAACCATAACCAACTCAGACATACTGTTCTGAGCGTAAGCTTTTCGGCAAGGCAACGATCAGGCACGCACTACTAAGATGATATGTATACAAATTTACAATTGGCTAAGCAAAATTCTATCTATGCTAAGAGGGTCTAACAAGGACTCGGAGCAAATCTGTATCCCTGATTTTTCATAGGGAGGAAACCAACGCCAAGATCCTTCTCTACAGACATTAATGCAGAGTAATAACAATCCACCCTTAAATAGATTGATTCGAACATATGCTTTTGACAATAAATATGTCAAGCATACTTCTTTTATCGTACCATTTCATATTGAACATATCAGGCCTATAGCAATGCCCATTGGCTTTGTATCAGAACCAACTCAGCCCTTCGGTATGAAGTATAAGCACTGCCGAAAGTGCAATACAAGCACTCGTCAGTAGAAACACACAACTTTGGCTCAATCAAATTCTGTACTCAGGGAAACGGAAATGTGGGTGGAGCTCAGTCCCTCTATCAGAAGTACTCTAAAAGCTCTTTTTTTGTTGATCACGTAAGGTCAAGCGTCTGCTTCGCTGTTGAGCCAGACCTAAAAATGCATGCAGTGGAGGAGGTGGGATTTGCCACTGGAATAGTGGTGAAACAATATACCACTTTGGCCTGCCAGGGGGTTAAATAGTTCAGACCTCAATATAATGCTCCTCTCGTGTTAGCGCCCTGTCCCACAAACCCCTGAAAAACTTTTAATTATCAAATGTTTTAGATCCTCTCTGGCTACTGATGATTGCTAAGACATTTTCAGTATTTTAGCTTTATTTGGAAAAGAGAACATATACTTTTATTTACATACACATCTGGGAAGCTTAATATAATTATATCTAAGTGGTTGATAATCCCCACTGTAGGCATATAGTCAGTCAATTTATGGCACTGAAAACCCCCTCTCATAGACAAAGTTTACTTACATTTACTTGATTGATATTCCCTCCGGTAAGCATTTTGTCACTATTTTTAAGTGGTTTAGAGGCCCTCTTTAAAGCATAGTGTACATATAATTAAGTAGTTGATAAGCTTTTGATAATTATCAAAATATTTCAGTGGTTTATATCTCTTACCCCAGTACACATTCTAAATAAATGGCTGATAACACTTCCTATAACATGTAGTAAATATCTGAGGTGGATGATAACCACTAGGTAAAACATATTTTAAATGTACTTAAGTAGCTGAATTTTCCTCTCTGGGTGACCATGGTTTGGGAGATTTAGGAAACAGGATTGAGACAAGAAGTGATGGTAAGATAATAGCATGGCTGTTAATTGAATATCATGCTTTAGGACAATGCTGTAGAAGTGAGTGCTGAACGCAAGGAGTGTCCGACCTGGAAGTGGCTAGAATGAGATTTCAAAAAACGTCATAAAAGCAAATGCAAAAAAGGCCAAGTTATTCTTCAAGAAGTTACTCCTGCGGTGATAGAAGTTATAAACTATGTATGCCAATGATTCTAATGAAGAATTGCACCATTATTAACGCCATATTTGGAGTTGCTATAGAGTACTCAGCTTAAGAAATATTGGAGCATGTATACAGATTTATTATTTACATTCAAACATAATTTACTGCCAAAAAACCAGTTACATGAAATTAAAAAAGGCACAATTTCTCAAACTTAAAAATCATGTTCTATATCAGTGTAAAATTGGTATGCATAATTCTTTTCCTTAATGGCCAAGTCTTTGGCATTTTCTCTTTAGATCCCTTAGGTGCCTTAACCAGATTTGATGGTTTTCTAAATTTTACTGGAGGTACCTGTGATGTCCAGAAGTATTTAGCGCTACACGCAGTGAATAGGAGGTGTAATCAGGATTTTGGTTGCAGCGGCATCAAACTCTATTGCATACAGATCATGGTCTTCTACATTTCCAGTAAGGTGAAAAAGTCAGTAGATATATATAGTTACGATTGGATATTGCGTTCTTAGATCAAGTAATATTTTTTTGCTATTATCTTTGGTGCCATTTGATGAGCCTGCAACACAAGTTACAAAAATGTACTTGCACCCAAAGACACATACACACATACACACACACACACACACACATCATAATTTTCAGATGTAGGACATCTAAGAACAGGGCATATGGCAAGTGCAGGTTCTAGTCTAAGTCATTACTGTGAAACCTCCTAGTGCACACCAGCAACAGGCGCCAGATTGCCACTAGGACATAAAGCATGACTGGATTCCCAGAGGACGCAGTGCAAAATGGCAGCTAGCACAAGCCATCGGAAATCCTAACTATGCATGTGACCAGCCTCAGAAGATTCTAGAAGGTCTGTGGAAGCAGAAAAGATTATCGTCAGGTGCTGGGTTGCCCAATAGATGCTGTGAGGAGAAAAAAGTCGGCAGGTGTATTCGCGACGACATTCTACAGTGCATCTCTCAGCTGGGGAGAGCTCGCCTGCAGGTTTATTCTTGTTGGAACATTGAACTTGCGGCGAAGTCAACTGGTTTAAGAAGGGATGAGGTCCACTAGAGACGAGCACCATCAGTCCTAGAAAAAAACTGGTGGAAGGAGAGGTGCCTCTTCCAGGGGTCAATTTGTGTTCCATGTGGCTACGCAGACTGATCCTGCTATATCATTGGCTGCCAGATGGATTCCAGTCTTGCGCAGGGCTTGCTGCAGAGGCTGGCTGAGTTTTGTCAGCACTACCACTGCTTGCAAACCTTCAGGCCTGGTGGCTCTCTGATCCAGGCTCTTGTAATTGTATTTTTATGTCTTGTACAGCAGCTGCCCCTGCCAGATTTCACTGTCATTATCCCGGGAGCTGGTGATTCGCCAGCTTGGAAAGCCAAAAACTCTTTAATTTGTTTTTTGTTCGTTGTTCTGAGAGTGGCTGCCTTCAGCAAATCCTTTCGCAAGGTCGACTGACATGAGTTCAGACCCCTGCTCCATCTCTTCGGGTTGTCCCAGGAAGTGCCCATCAAATCCAGTTTCTGGCACGGTTTGCATGTTTGCCATGTTCACTATTGGCTCATCTGTAAAGAAAAGAAGTACACACTGTAAATGACAGAACATGCATCACCATGAGCTCAATCTAGAGGATAGGCTAATAATATGAAATGCTGCAGGATTCTCTGCTAGTCATTAGTGGGATGTGTGGCATGCAGCTTGTTAGGTGCTGGGAGCATTTAACTGGACTGGAGAGCCGGGAAGGGTTAGTTAGAGGCAGGCGGAGAAACTAAAGGCTGCAAACAAAGCTTTCTACGTATTGGGATGATTGCATGTAAAGGGTTACAGGCAGATGTAAATAGGTGATGTAAGAGATATAAAGAATAAATGGAAAGAGAAACATAGTGTGTGTGTGAGTGTGAAAGAATGACTGAGTGACCGAGAGAGAAAGGAGTAGGAGTATGTCGAGAGTGAGAGAAGAAAGGTTGTGTGTGAATGCATTATGCTCTGCGGTATGCATAACCAAGTCTGAGGCAATGTATATATATAAAATGGGATTCTGCTATGTTACATGCATTTGTGTAGCTCTTTTCCTCCTTTATATGGCCCTACAGCACTTTCAACATCTGGCCACCATTTATGTTTATGGAATTTTCATCAACCGGAGTCAAAGTGGTTTGGGGGACCTTGCTTTATTTGTGTTTCCTAATATTTAGGAGTGAAATGTATTCAGTAGTATCCAGGAAAGTCAGACTATACTTTATTGTCCAGTAATGGATTGTATTGGTTAGTGGCCTACAGCCCTTCCAAGGCCGATTAAAGGAGGCCTCCATCTTTAACCACTTTACTGCCAGACGGATGTACATGTATGTGATAAAAGGGTGTACCGAGTGTAGGACGTCATTAAACACATGAATGGCACTGATGAATTACATGAATGTAAAAGGAAGTGCCCTGGCCATGTCTGCACAAAGTCAGAGCAAAGATTTCAAAGAGGCGCTCAGCACTGGAGTGCACAGGCACGCCAGCTGTGAAGGGGTTACCTGAAGACGAAGGCCCTCGGGCAGAGTATGGCAGATATTGCAAAAAACAGTAGATTCAAAAAACTGCACGAGATCATGGCTTCTTCATGTTTTAAGTTTTGTTGCTATGGCAACTGTGATATTACCACCTGTGGCACTGTTTCTACATGTAGATTTGGAAAGTAATCCAAATACCCTAAAAAAAAATGTAACAGCTCAGGAAAATGTTACTGTACTCAAAAGTAGGCAGTAGCTGGTTACTACCAATAATATAACAAGAGTTGAGACGCAAACAACATGCATGAACACGCTGGCATCCTCCGCAGAACAGTATTTATACTGAACATACATAATGTGACATTTAATTTTGCTTGGCATAAGATAGAGAACGGTCATGGGGTATAATGGTGTACCAGCACGAGTAGCCTGAACATTGCTCCCCTGGTGCCGCATTTGCATGTTTTTCATGTCAAAGGGATGATCTCACTACCTGTTATCCAGGACACCTTTACCAGTCTTGGATGTTCAACTCGCAAATCCTTGCACAGATGCGTCTCAGTGGCTGAATGCAAACAAGCCAAGACTACAACACCCACAGTGCATTATTTTATCGGATGAAAGCCCAGATCTGGAAACAGTGTCAGTGATAAAATGAAATGAGGTGGCCTCCATTTTGTCATCACAAGCTGAAATTAAAAATCCTGATCGGTATGAAAATCAGTGTTTCCACAAATGGTTATTGCATAGGTTACCAAGCCCTGGGGAGGTGGCTGTATTAGCAAACCCCTGGATGAAATCAAATTGTTTGCACCTCTGGCTGTTTCCATCGGTACTAGCCTGTTACTGTCCCCGGGTGTTTATCTGGAGCATGCTCACAACCGAATGTTCAAAAGATAAATTTAGAGGTTCAGCAGAGGTGAAATATACTAGGAGACTGTCTGTTGCACGCAGTGAGCAATGTAGAATTCAGGATTTAACAAACAAATGAGGCGACTCATTTCATAGTTGACCTGCTTTTAGATAGCGAAAGTCCCTATCCGATCGTAAAGGTAACATATTTACACTATAGGAGGAGAAAATCAGCCTGCAATCAATATTTTCACATCATGATGTGGGGTCCAGATGCGAGCCTTGGCGGTGTCCGCCTGCCATACTCCTGCATGCTTGAGGGGGCATCAACCTTTATTTGCTTTCTTTTGACATTGCCAGGTGAACATCCCCCAAAAGGAGCCTGCCACTTGCATTGATTGAAAAAACAGAGTCCCTTCTTTGGCCAAGTTATACAACCCAAATTGATCCCTAAATAAATTCTCATATAATTAATTTTTTTAAATGAAGTGGACAGATGCAAGGAATAACGTTTAAATCAGCTCCCGATTATTTACTCTACTTTTTTCAAACAACAAATGAAGATAAAATAAGGAGAACATTCAGTGAACCGGGTTCCCGGGCAGGAAGAACACAACAAACTGTCCCATGAACAGGCAATGATTGGATTTCAGCTAGTATAGTCACAAATGCAGCTATTGCAAAATGTGTAATTTGGAAAACAAATTTTCAAGTGTGGAATGGGAAAGTCTGCTTGCTATGCTGACTGCAGACAGTGTACAGAAAAATGCAAAAGGAATTTAACTGTTTAACACTCTAGAAGACTTGATAATATAACTGCTAAAGAAACCAGTTTCTTTTACAAACAGTGTTTAACATTTCCTGTCTTTTATAAATACTTCAGACATCTCATGGAAGAGTCTTACAAATCTTACTGGCCCTTACTAGAGACTTATCACAATTACTAGAAGCCTAAGGAATGTCACTTCTACATTTTTCTTGACTTTTTTTTCTTCTTCATTCTTACTTCTTTTCTGTCTCCAAATACTTTTCAATGTTATTTAAGCGTAAGAAATAGGATTACTATAATATATCTTACATTTTTATTTGAATGGCTTTGGTATTTTCTAGAATCTCAAGGAATGTGACTAAGACAGAAATTGTTTATGATTATAAGATACTAAGGACACTTCATAAATGACTTATGAATGCGATTGCTACAGACCTTATCTTCTGTTATACTATAAATGTGCCTCTTCAAGATAGTTTAGAAGTGTAGCTACTATTGATCTTTCTCTATTAATTTCTTTATTAAATTTTGTCTTTATAAACGTTCAATGCTTCTCTGAAGACTTGGTTACGGAGCTGCTCTAGAAAGAATGCTTTACAAGAGACTTAACATTTTTGGGATGTCTTTGGAATGGATCTCCTACAAATCTGAAATTGATTCTTTAAGAAGGGTTTCACAGATCCTTGAAGACTTGACAATTTGATTGCCAAAGATCTTCCCTTCTTTTATAATCTACTTTAGTGATCTATGGAAGCCTTAATAATGTGACTTCAACTCATCTTCCTTTTTCTATTTGAGTCTCTTTACAATGTTTAGACCTTTACGGAACGTGACTGCTATAGATCTTCCATCACTTTCCGAAAGACTTAGGAATGTGACTGCCACAGATCTTCCCATCTGTATTATGTTATGGTCTTGGAAATCTGAGAATTAAGACCATTGCATGGGTTTGGTCTTCTGTGAGAACGTTCGATGCCTCTTTTAAGCCTTGGGACTATGGTTGCCTCTGGGCGATCACATTTCATAGTCATGTCTTGTTTTTAGATCCTTTTGATGCACCTCTGAATACTTGGGATTTTTATTAGTACAGACATTTTTTATTTATTTACAGGACTTTGAACCCTTTGCAGAAGTCTTAGTAAAGCAATTACTACATATATTTTCTTCTTCTTTTAAGAGTTTTATTCCTTTTAAGATTTGTGGGGGCTATTTATTTTAGACCGTCTTGGGTTTCAAAGGTAGGAATTCAAGAACAGCCACTTATAGCAGCGTGCTTCCTAGAAAACCAGAAAGGCTGCTCGTGTACCAGGTACTGTGAATTTGGGATTTCCACATGCTTCATTATAAATAATGTATTATTTTCAGATCAAAAGACGGGTGCACCTGAACAGATAACTGATTGGCTCTTCTCAGATATGTTTTAGGATTTTCACAACTAACTGCAAAGGGGTTCAGGAAACTTTGCAGTAAGTAGTCAGAGCAATACTGTTGCTTCTTGCTAGATCTGTTGACGGCTTTTCAGTCATTATGATTTAACGAGTCTGGCTACTTATTTTTTCAAAGTAAGAATGCTTGCAACTTTTTCTGGCTTTTTAATTTCTTTTTGCATTGGTCGTCATTCACTGCCAACATGCTATAGCCCAACTTACGGCAAAGATTTTTCAAAGCAGTAACCCAGAATTTGTATCAATGGGAATGCAATCTCACTTCTTGTGACGTCATTGGGCTCAATGATATGTGAAGCCACTTCCTAAGAAATTGACACTATTGAAGTGGAGGGCATGGATTAGTTGGATCCTGTAGGAAACTTCCAAACAAAGGCTGAAGTGGGTTTTATTTAAAAATCTGTTGAGTTACCATGTGAAAGATGCTGCAGTTCCAGCATTTCAGAGTCATGCCAACAATGACTGACATTGCATGACTTGGCTTTTCAGAGATGGGCATGGGATGTGATTTCCTTTGTCCACCGTCTTGTAAAAAAGTCTTGGCATGTTTCTATAGGCTGGCCTGCCTTTGAAGAAGTAACACGAATATTTTTGTTGGTGCATGTCATCCCTTCTTAACACAAGCTACAGAGATGCAACCCTTATCTCAAGTAGGTAGGTGCATAACATGGAAAGCATCAAGGTGTTGCAGTTCATGCAAATTAACATTACAGATGAGCTACTTCTAAAATGGCATGCACATAGTTAGTCACTACTTTTATGTTGAAAGTTCAAGAGTCATCTAAAGCCATTAGATCTGCTACTTTAGCCAACCACTAGTAGTAAAATACACTAGATCTATAATAAGAAAACGTATTCTACTTAAGCTGTAGTTAAGACCTACCATGATGGTCAGCAGCTTCTTCACTGGAATACAACTTCACCGGTTCCTGGGCGCAGTGTATGCTCAAGTTTCACCGCTGAGAAGAGGTAGTCTGTCCCATGATGCGTCAAGTGTGTAACATGTATTACTCACTACTCCTAGATGTGCTCAATGAAGCCATTACAGTTTGTAATCCTAATACAATCCTGTTAGCACCTCTCTCACGAGGTCTGGATAGCGGAGGATGCCCTCTGTCCACTTCCTGAACTTTTACCAAATTAGCCTTTGTTAATCACTAGTTTGCTCACCTTCCCTCCCATCTAGTTAAAAGTACCAGTAGGAGGTTATGCTTTGGAAAGAAATTCTTAGTTCCTTCTGAATGTGGTGTGGAGCCACCAAGTTACCTCCTACCGCAAGCAATGCCACCTACCAGACAAGACAGACCTCTACTGCCTTTCCATCCCTTCTGGGGAGGAGACCTATCGGTGCACGATGACCAGTCACCATAAGTGTTAGCTGATCTCCGCTCAATGCACAGAGTAGGCATGCACAGTCCCACACCTCCCTGCCGATCCTTCGCACAGTTAAGGAAATATACAGGAAGACTGGTAGGATAGGAACTGCCAATACCAGCAGGGACTGCTCGCACCAGGGTTCATGGCAAGCATGCTCATTGGCCTGCAGTCAGCAGCTTGCAGCTCATCGGCCGAGTGTCTTTAACGAGACTGGAGGTAGGAGATATCCAAAATATGGTGGAGCTGGACCTGCAGTGCCCGAAGGCCCCAGGAAGCCAGTAAATCCATTTGCAGAAAACACAGCCAAGTCACCCAGGATTACCCCAGTCTAGTACATGACAGACAGGTGATGATCAGCGCATGCGCACAAAGTGGATTGGGTTACTTGGCGGCCAAGCACAGCTAGAAAAGCAATTAAAGTGCACCTCCTGGCTCCTTGGCATGTGGAACAACAATTCATACTGAGCACTGCCCCCCGTCACAGCACACTTAAGCAGTGGCATAGGAACCCACAAAGACACAAACGGACGCCAGGCGGCAATGGAGAAGTGGAGGTAGGCCAGGCTTGTACCACACTCTGCCTGCCACATCACACAGATGAGGTCCCCACAGGCGCCATTTCATCCCAGGTGGCCTCAAGGAGAGGTGACCCGAGCCAGGGTGAATCCTTGTTGGCTTAGAGAACTATTAGAGCCCCAAGGGCTGGACTAGCCAAAGACTGGCTGTGTGGAAAGTTACAGAACTGGGCATCACATATTAGACTATGCATGAGCATCTTCAGCCTGCATCTTGCTGCAGAGACCCAGACTGGAAGAGCTTTGCACTTATTTAGTTTGCATCCACAAGAGTAGGAGTTGCACTGGGAAGGTATAAATAATGGGGCCATAAAGGGAGCTGTAGTTGTAATTCCAGCTCCTCCTTCCACAGCACAATCCCAATGACGTAACAATTGTGGAGGGTCCCTTGAAATGTATTTAGATTTGCTGCTTGAGGAGCAGAGACTGCCCAGCCGGGGGTAAGGGAGGGGGGTATATGTTATAGCGAAGTGTAGAGGTTCTCTGGACTAATGCATCGGCTACAGTAATGTGTGTTTATCCTTATGGTCACATGTTTGAAACCCAGTGGGTTTGCTCAGACGTTCATCCCAGAGATGTTTTAAGGCATGGGCAAAGTGGGAATTTCCCCATGCCTGCCCCCTCCCCTCCCCCCCAGCTTTCAAGGGCCCAAATGGGGGAGTGAAATTGATCTCTGGCTCACTTTGTATTTCTGGATCTTATCAACATTATTCAATATTGTTAGGCGACAGAGGGTTGAATTAGCAGTAAATAGGTAGCAAAATGTCAAGTTGTTCCAAACAGGGGCCCCAACAATATTTGCGGCCCAGGACCCCAAAAATCCTTAAGATGACACTGTTCCTTCCTTCTCAGGTTGATAAAAGGAGTACCAGCGAGTTAGGCTTAACAGTGAGATGTCATTCGGTACCAGGATCAATCCCGGTGGAGAGAATCTGCGGTTTATAGATAGATACACGTCATGCGACGCACTGGGCCCTGAACAGACCTCTCTTACTAATTGAGAAACCGCATCACTACTGTGGGCTGAAACGCCATTTGTTTTGGGGATTAGCGTCTTCCAAAAACTCATCTCCTTTATCTTTGGAAAGCAAAACTTGTGTTCAACTCCAATTCTTTGAAGATTGAAATAGTAGCTGGTCTGCGTCATAGCCACGGCACTGTGGTGTGATTCCATTGCAGTCACATGCAGGCCCTCTCCTTACCGCAGACTCGGCTATACTTTAACTGGCCACTAGGTGACGCTGTTGCGTCGCTGTATGCGCGATTCCTTCTGCTGATACAGTTGGATCATTTTAGACTGATTGTAAAGAAAGATAGCTCTGCAGCATCGCCATCTATAGGTGTCGAGCACTGAAGCAGGCACCGACTAAACAAGCATTTGCAATGCAATCGGTCTCGCTTTTGGGACCTTATATGTATTTAGATATGCAGCACATTAGCCTCGGTGCTGAAACATCTACTGTTCTTTAACATGGAGGGAAAAAAAGCACCAAACTGTGTGACACGCCAGGTATGGGAACACATGGAGAGAAATCTTGCCTTTCAGCAGGAAATGGTATAGTCCAAAGCTCTGTTTTTAATATAAAATCAGGGCCTTTGGTGGTCATATCACTGAAAATACAAGATTTGAAAAAAATATTGTCTACGGGTGCTCATGGAAGACAATTTCTATGGACTGCAATCTAGAGAATGCTAAAGTGATTCTGGTATTTTACTGACCTCTGCTGGTCGTTTTCTATCAAGAAAGTTAAATTGAGGCAGTTGAACAGAATAAAAAGTCCCTAAGCGGAAGCAGACAAGTCCTAGGGCTGATCTCCAGAGCCCACAAAGTACACACACATATAAGTATATACTAAAGTATATACAAGAGGTCTCGAATGCTCGACCTAAAAAGAGAGAACAATGCGAGGTTAGTGCTTGTGAAAGGCCAGGGCCTGCACTTCTACAAGGCACAGCATGGCATCCTCAAAGCGCAACCGGTAGGTGAAGAAAAATGAAAAATAAAGGTTCGATTAGGGTATATAGAGTCTTATAATGGCAAAAATCGTCAGAGACCACACTATCAGACTATACTGGCACCCGCCTCTGCTGATGAGACTCCCAGCTGCCGACCATACGTTCCTCCTCCTCCTTCCAAGGCTGCCACCTGGTTCCACACCAGCAGGCGCCACTAATATGGTTCTCACGTGGCACCTCCCAACATGGCTGCCGTGCAAGTTGCACTCGCCTTTCTCTTTTCCAGGAAAGAGGTGTTTTTCGCTCCTTGTGTGCCATCTCTTGCATGCAAACACACTCATTTCTGGGGGATTTGGGGTCTGTAGGGGCTCCCACCATTTCTGTGCCCCTGGAGATCGATGGAGGGGCCACTTAGCACCCAGCATTAATCAATCCCATGCAAGGATTGCTTCAGAAAGGCCAAAGCTGCTGGGGTAGATCATGGCTGTGGAGCGTGGCATATCCCGGATGCATGCAGGCAGGGACACTGCTAGCGGCTGTAACAAGTAACACACACGCTGGATAACTGTGTAGCCTGAGTGCCTCGAGCAGCTGCTCCAGTGTTTATCCCCTCAGGCTGGGCCCGGGCCTCAGGGTGCATTTGCAACAAAGTACTGTAGGAGCAGGGTTGCACTCTACATCCCTCCCAAATTGTATTAGATGAAAAACTTCATTTACATCTTGAAAACATAGTCTTTGAGCAGCTGGCTCTGTGCTGGATTAGGGTGAAGACCACACCTCTGGCTCCGACCGTCATCCTCTCTCGTACCAGCCAATGGAGCAACCAAAAGGGAGTGGCCCAGAAGTGGCGCCTGAATGCGAGCAATCACTTGTGGGAACAGGCCAGTCAATGACGTTATGGGACTGCAAAGGTGGCTTCGGACCCATCATCCTCGAGCGACACCTGCTTGAACCTGGACACATTCCTGGATTCCGTGGTATGGCCTCGCTGGACAGTGACTATGGTCCCCTGGATATTTACGACCTTCCAGATTTCCTTCTCAAAAGGCGTACAGAATTTCCACCCAGGTGAGCATCCCGCTTGACAACCTGTTCACCCACAGACAGCACCGGGGCTTGGGGCCTCCCGGGCGCACTGTTGTCCCTCCTTTTCTCCTGAGCCACCTGCACATCAAGGGTCGCTGGCTGCCAGGTGGGCCCTGTTGGGATACGGTTTTTGGGGGACCTCCGTTGCAGCAGATCCATGGGGGCACAGTTCATGGTGCTATGTGGGGTCTGCCGATATGACTGCGGGAATCGGTGGAGGCAGCACTCTGCATCCTCACCATGCTCCACATCTATGTAGAGTGCCTGATTCAAGGTAGGCATAAAGCGCTCTACTTCCCCGTTCGCCTGGGGCCACTCTGGGGTCACCTTGCAAGGCATGAGGTTGAGTGAGGAGAGGTACTCCTGGAAATCGTCTCCCTGGAATAGGGGCCCCATTGTCAGTCTTTACCTCGTCTGGGAGCCCCAACAAAGCGAAGACTTTCTCCAAAACTGGCTTCACCTTCGAGAATGTGGTGGACTGTACAAGTTCTACCACCGGATACTTTGTATGACTGTCCACTATTACTGGTGTAAGCCACCCATCAGGGAAACCTCCGAAGTCCATGCTGACTCAGGACCAGGGTCGTAGGCACAGTTCCTCAGTAATTACCACTGAAGGCCATGGTTCTCCGCTGGTGATTGTGCAGGAGTGGCAACCCTGCACCATCTCGTACACCATGGTGTCCATTCTTGGGAACCAGACCTTGTCTCACAGTCTCACCTTGGTCTTCATCACTTCTTGGTGAGCAAAGTCACAAGCCGGGCCCACAGGCATTGGGACTTCAAACTATGAACCTCCCCTCGCAACAACAGTCCTTCATTACTGGTGCTCAGTTCATCTGATCCTCCAGAGCCGGGTCATTGTCGTCTGTTCAAGGGGAGTCAGCTACCCAGCCCCATTCAGGAAGTTCCGCCACTGCTTCCGGAAGATCACCTCCTTGGCTTTGGACAAACTTGTGTCTGACATGGTGGCCTCCGTGACTTTCTCGACCAATGAGGCTTGGGGGTATGCCTTGCGCATGACTATCCACACATCTTTCTACCCCCCTGTCTTTACTCTGGCCATTACCAGGCTGCTCATGGGGCCAAGGAGACAGGTAGTCAGCCGGGTTGTTCACTTTAGGGCAGTATGCTATTTCAAAGGAATAGGGCTGCAACTGCGCAGCCCACCACTCAGCGCGAGGTGGGGATGTCTGATGTTCCTGCGAAGTGCGAGACAAGAGGCTTGTGATGACTTTGAACTGTTGTCCACACAAATACAGATGGAAATGAGGGCATGCCGTTCAGATCGCCAGCGCCTCCTGCTTAATCTGAGCATATCGAGCCTCTGTGCACGAGAGTGGCCTGCTGGCATACACAATAGGGACCCATAACTGTTCACTCTTCTCCTGCAAGAGGACAGCCTGGGTCCAACATCCACAACAAGCTCTGTCTTGCGTTGAAGTACACGATGGTGGTGTCTGCCAGCAGTGCATCTTTTTCCTGACGAAATGCCATGTCCATCCATTCTGTCCACTCCCAGGTGGCATCCAACTTAGTCAGGACTCTCAGGGGTTCGGACAAAGTGGGCAGGTTCAGGAGGAACCTGCCACAGTAGGTCACCACCCCAAGGAAACTTCTCACATCCCATGCGCTCTGGGGAATGGACGCCTTACTTATCACTTCCACCTTCCTGGGGTCCACCCTCAGCTCCTCACACCAAAAAAATATACCCAAAGAATTCGATCGAACGAACACTTCTTGTGGAGTGTCAGGCCACAGTGAGCCAACCTCTCCAGCATTGCTCTGAGCCATACGTGATGTTCCTCCAGTGTTTCAAAGAAGATCAGGTTGAAGTCACTGATGTTTAAAACACCTACAAGGCCCGAGAGGGTCTCACGGATGGTGTTTTGAAACACCTCTGCCGCAGAGGATATGCCAAAATTAAGCCTGTGGTATCTCCTGAGGCAATGTGTGTCTAGAACGTCATTATATAACAACTGACTGGATCCAACTCCAGCTGGTGGTAGCCAGCATTGAGGTCCAGTTTTGAAATCCATTATGCGTCATTGAGGTTTGCCACAATGTCATCCATTGTAGGAGTGATACGCTGTTCACGCCGAATGGCCTTGTTGGGGAGGCGCATTTTCACACAGTCTAATTGCCCCAGGTTGCATGGATTTGGGCACTATTACAAGCGGCGAGACCCATGGTGTGGGGCCGGTGACATTTTCAATCACCCCTTGCTGTTCGTGGTTCCGCAGTTCCTCCTCCACTAATGGTCACAGTTGGAATGCCACTCTCCTGTGTTGGAGTGCCGTGGGCCTCACGTTATCAATGTACAGCTGCACCTTGGTGCTCTTGAGCCGTCCCAGCCCTCTAAACAGCCGGGGGAACTCTTGCATGATCGCCGTGGCATGCAACTCATGGATTTGCTGTGCCAAGAACAGGAGCTCCAGGTTCTATAGCCGTGTGGCAGCCCAAGAGGGTGCGGGTGTCTACCTTCACTTACCACCACCACTCCTACAAGTGAAAGCATCTCTGTGCCTCAGTGGGTGTATATCCTCGCTCTGGTGGGAGCCAGCTTGGGGCGTGGGTCTATCCTATCGAGGTAGGTGGAGTCCATGATATTGACCAAGGCTCCTGTGTCAATTAGAACCCTCACAATGGTGCCTCCCATCTCCACGGTGCACAAGGGCAGTGGGCGTTCCTGGTTGCCTTCTTTGTCCGCAAAGGAGATGGTGAAAACCTTGCTGACATTGTCCTCATTGAATACCGGAAAGGCTCTCAGACTGCTCCATGATGGCTGGTCTTCCGGCTCCTCCTCATTGAATGACAGCTGCTGCAAGGTCACCCTCAGCTTGCCCTTGTTCGTTGTTCTTGGTCCTCTCTCTTCGCTCCTGCAGACTTTGGCAAAGTGGTTCAGCCGCCCACAGCAAGTGAACGCCCACTCTCGAGCTGAGCAGAAATCTGGCATCCAGTGCTCAAGGCCACAGTTGCAGCATCTGCCCTCCGGTTGTCGCGAAGTGTTGGGGTTGCATGGATGAGCAGGCCGTCTCTGGATAGCATCCACTTGCTCCTCTTTCACCTTCACAGAGCAAGAGACACCAGGTGCCACCCACCTGGCCCCCCATGTCATCAGATCGGCTGCTTGTTACCTCATGCAACCTTGCCAGAACCAGGATGGCATCCAGAGTGATTCCCGGCTGGCATAGGATGAGCCGTTGCAGAACAGCTGACCTGCAGCCTTGCATCATTAGCGTCCTGATCTCTTTGGGTTGGTCAATGTTGAGGCACGTGTTCGCCAGTTTCAAGAGGCATGCATAGAAGACATTGAAAGACTCATCCTCCATTTGTCTGGCCTGTCACAGCTTAAACTGCTCTTAGTCCGGGTTTAGCTGAAGGTCGAATTGCCTGTCCAAAAGCTGCCACAGCAGCGTCAAAGTCTGCATCGTCACCTGTGTTGGGCAGGTTTACGAACAGTTCATACCGCTGCGCCCCTCCAAAGTGGAGAAAAAGGGGCCTTGCCACCGCCCTATCTAGCTCGCCTGTGGCGTGGATGTTGTGCTGCAGTCTCCAAACCCATGAGCAACATCGCTGCTTGGCCATCGCAGAGTCCACTAAACGAAGGCAATGCCGTGACAGATAAGTGGGCATAGGATGCGGGTGACGTCGGAGCCTGCGGCTGTTAAAATATTGCGTGATTCACACTTAGTGGACAGATGGCTTCCAACGGTCTTGTGGAGCTTAACAAATGCGCAAGCAGTTAGTCAACATGCGGGGATTACCCCAGTGTCTTGCGTGACTGCCCCCTCCAATTGTGTTACACAAAATGGGGTTGACCCGGACACGTTACTAGGACCTGGGTGAATTGCGGTACAATAAGGGGAGTGGTCCCAGTAGAAACCCAATATTACATAGACACCAACATCACCTCATTAATCAATTGCAAACAATATTCAGGCATATTGAAAATATTTAATCACGTTGAACATATAATGCATCATGTTCAAAACATAGCACATTTATCAAAAAAGTTGGTGCATAGGTGCCCCGGAAGGGCGGAGTTGGTGCATCAATGTGCAGAAGTGAGGGTGAGTGATGTAGGGAGGGCAGTGAACAGTGTGTACATCCAAATGCATAAAAGGCATGTCCAGACTTAACCAAGGCTACATTATTTACAGAAATAGAATGTCAAAAAAGGGACATGGTGAGTCTATCATGGTTGTCCGCATTCAATACAGAGAACATAGAGCTGTCGACGTTTCGACCCAAGGTTAGTGTAGGAAATTCCACTCCTTACATAAGGGTCTTCATCAGGACCATGGGGGGCACCCTTGGTCCACCTTGTGATGCGGTGGAAAGAACAACAACGGGCCAGCAGACGGATGTCTTAAGAAACGTGAAGTCGCTTAACTAGACGGATGAAGCAATTTGATTTATTCATGCCACTTCCACCTAAATCATTGGAATTAGCTGAACATATTTACATTCTATCACCAAGAGTCCGACCCTTTCTGCCCCTGGAGCCTCAGGGCCCATTCTTGTTCTTGCCCCCTGCACCCCAGAACAACTGCTCACCGCATCAGGGTTTCCCCTCATGAAGGCACAGTCCTCCGTCAGCTCCAGGCCATGCTTCAGCCCAGAACTCCTCCAGGCGGTATGCTGCACACCACGCACCAGCAGGTGGCTTCACCAGCGCGGGCCTCAAACCGCACGGCATTCTCATGCAGCGGGGCAGATCTGTTCAGCCTCGGATGCCCTAGGGCCTCAGCAGACAGCAGGGGAGTGGTCACGCCTATGAACCCACAGGAGCAGCAGACCAGGTCAAGGCAGAGGCTTAGCCGCAGGCCTGACTAGGACCGCGCCTCGTTACTAGTGGCCCAGCAGAGACTGCTTACGGTGCAGATGGGGCCGTTTCGACCACCAGTGTGGTTGCGACCAGCCTCCTCACCAATGTGGAGCGTGGCAGCCCCCTGACACATGCAGGCTGGGACACTGCTAGCTGCTCTAATTAGTGATGACACATACACACTTGGTAACTGTGTAGCCAGTGTGCCTAGAACAGCCATTCCAGCATTTATTTATCCACTCAGGCAGCGCCCGGCCCTTTTAGTGCATTTGCAACAAAGTACTGTACAGGCTGGGTGGCACTCTACAATGACGCTGGCTTCACTTGTCATTGACTACCTATGGTCGTGACCAGCTTTTCCACCCCCACCCAGTTCGAGTCCGGTGGACTTCACCTAGGCCAGTTCCATAGGGTTAGGTAGGGGTAGATAGAGTTGCCACCTTTCCCTGAGAGAAAGACCTGCCATCTGCTCTTGTTTTAAACGTTCTGCAAAGGCCTAGGCATGATTCTCTAGTAGACCCTGATATGAAATTGTGTGTATTCATTTTTAACACAGGCTTTCTATCTTTGTTTACTTTAATTATGAACCATTAGGACAGCTGTAGAAAACATTTTAAAGTGTTTCTTCTTGTGTTTACTGTTTAAAGTATGTAATAAAGGAAAAAAACCATACCAGCATTAGGTGAATTTCCTAATTTTTGTACCGGCTGGGGCATTAAAATACAGTTCATGCTGGTAGAAAACCGGCCAGCTGGCAATTCTTGTTTGGGGGGGAGGGGCTTGAACTATAGGGGTGCTCCACAGCCTGGCTCAAATGGCCGGAGTACAGAGAATGACCCCCTCGGGCCACTGACAGAAGTGCACGAGAAGCCTGGCTTGCGGGGCAATATGCAGGAATTGTTAGTATGGGGCATGTTTTGTCTAGTAGTCAACCAAAGTTTATCCTTTAAATATTTCACAAACCACATACTCGTGTCTTCAATGTAGCAACACGTAGTCTGCTAGTTCTTCCATTTGTACTAGAAATGTTTCTAATTTCAGGGTATATTGTTATTGTGTTGCTTTTTATTGTTTGATATTTTTTATGCTCGTTATTTTTAATCTGTCACTCCCCCGCTTAGTTTCAAACTTCTCTTATTGCACTAGAAACATTTTATGTAATACGCTGCATTGGCCCTCTGGCTATGTTCACTCAAAACAAATAGCTTAAAATAATAGCTCAGGGGACCAGGTTTGTTCTCATTTGCACATTCCTCGCCCTGATCCCTCCCACTTTGTTCATCTGCCCTGACTCAGGTGTGTTTGTCCTTAATAGGTGAGGCAAGCTCACCCAAATCAGGAAAACACAGGTTGGGAATTCATACATTCAAACACCTCATGAGGCATCCTTGTCTTAGACACATTATCCCAGTTCGTAAACGTAGATCACCTGACCCAGTAGGGGCATGTCCTCTACAGAGGAGAACCCCTGAGTTTGTCAAGTCAACACTGAAGTGCTAACCAATAGATATGCAAAGAGACGGAGGACCCCGCCATTAAAAAACTTTTAAGAAGTGAGGTGTGATGCAGTCTTACAGGAGGTGGATCAAAATGTTCAACCTATGAATGATCAAGCCTTCTCCGCTCACAACCACGAGGTGATTGGACATTTCAAAATGGTGCCTGCTAAATCCAAGATATATAGTATTACTAGACACACACACGAGAACAATGGTGCAGGACCATCTATCGCCATTTCAGGAAAATGCTTAAGGACATGTTTTCCCTGCAAGCTTGTCAATAGGCTAGTCTCAACCAGAAGGTCGAGCTAAAATAGCAAGCATAGGCTGAGCACGGTCATTTGGCAAGTTTGGACAAGATCCTGCAAAGTGGCTGAAAAGCCATGCTATGCAAACCCCACAACACTGCAGTACAATCACAACATATGAAGCAGAAGACAATATCGCTTTGGGTTACGAGTAGGCAAATGAGTTGCAGAGAGATACCAAATCTAATTTCATTCCTTAATTGATCACAATCCAGTAACACATAAGGCAAGTTTTGAAAAAGCCAGGTTTGAAATTACGACGGCTTGTGGATCAGGCATGTGCACAACATATAAATATCAAACATATTAGCTTTGCCAATGCTTGTTTGTATACATCTTAGAAAATGCAGACTCACGCATCTGAAAATAGATGCTGCATTTTTTATAGAATCTACTTCTCAGATGCGTTTGACAGCGCTCGCTGCTCAGCTGGCACCAGGGCTGATGTAAAATATTCCATCATGCATTGCAAGAGAGGTGGAAGGACAAACCCAAACAGCCAATAGAAAAGGTGAGAATAACATTTCCTGTGGGCTCATTCAAGAGGAGATGGACAATCACTTCAGCCAATGGCAGTAGGAGCTTGAGCAAAAGATGCTAATGGGTGTAGTAGACCTGCCCAAAGCCCATAAAGTAAATATATAGTACAAAATGTTTGGCGTGAATGGCACAGGCGCCATATATTTCAAAACGTTAAATGGAAGACAATCATTTTCCCCTTTAGGAGAACATACAATACCTTGAGGCTTGTACGTGCTGATGGATTTGGTAGTTGTTGTAACAGGCCAAAAGGGAGGTTTCGACTGCTGAGCTGCTGGTAGCGTACTTTGGTGCGGCTTGCTTTTGGTTGTGGAGGGTACCCATGCCGGATGGGTCGTAGTGTTCCAGTTCTTCATGGTGGTTGTTCCCTTACTGCTCGCATGAGCGGACGTATCCTGTGCAGTTGCTACGGGCACTGCCGAGGCAATAGTATCTAGGATCCAGTTTCTGACACGGGTCACCCGGGTATATACTCCTGGTCTACGGGCTTCGGCACAGCCAACACCCCAGCTCACAATTCCAGCCAGGAAAAACTTGCCAGAGGGAGCCTCACAAGCCAGCGGCCCACCTGAATCCCCCTGAAGAAACAGACAGATGGAGAGGAGTAAGCTTGATTACGACCAACTTAGAGTCATGAACGTATTTAGGGTTATACTCCTTATGGCTTATCCGTATCCCGTCCCATAAGTAAAGAGTTTGAAAATCATTCTCAAAGGCTCTGCACAGACTTTCTCCTGCTAATCATCATGCTTCAGAATTGCGCACTAGACCTTTGGATCCAAAAAGGATAATGAATACCATGCCAAACAATATAACAAAACATAAGTGATTTAAGTTTTATATCTTTACACAAGATAACAAATGCTAAAAAACTGACAACATAACATGTTAATATATAGCATATAACAAAATCTAAATAAAAAAACAATGCAACAAAACACAGCTACATAACATAAAAGAATATACTAGCATCAGGCACACTGGCGTAGTCACTAGCCCTTTCCTTTCTCAAATAACATGGCTATGGGATACCTCTTTGCCATCCCACCCACTGCCGCGTAATACAGCACTACCTTGCGCGTCCAACAGGAGCATTTATACTGCTATACAAGACATACCTCTGACCTGATAAAGATTCAATATATACTTTAAAAAAAATTGCAACAGTTTTCTCTTGAAGAGGCTTACATAGGTATAAATGAATTAAATGAGCCTGCATCAAGTCAATGAGAATTTTTGATGGACGTAAGGAAGACGTGTGTGAGGAAAGTAAGGAAGACGTGTGTGAGGAAAGTAAGGAAGACCTGTGAGGAAAGTAAGGAAGACGTTGTTGCGAAGGTAAGTAAGATGGTAAAATCAATGAATTGGAGAATGAAATACGTATATACCAGATAATGTTCGGTGCAGGTAGGGAAAGTGTTACAATTAGGGTAAAGACAAGTAAATAATTAAGCTTATTGCTCTGATAGGACGAAGATATTGAGGAAAGGTAAAGGGGCTGATTAAGGTGAGGAAGGTGATGCAGCATAGGCATGAAAGAAGGTGTGGTTGGGTAAAGAGAAACAACTGTAAGATGAAGATCAGAGAGATGGGACTATGAAAGTGAGAAATAAGTTACAGTGAAGGTAATGGAGAACATAGCTAGTAAGGGAAAGAGTGTGATAAAGTTAAGGGAAAAGATTTAATGAGGCGAAGGGGATTTGGTATGGTGAATGTACAGCAGAGGGTGCTTTGCAGACAAGGGGGAAATCATGGGGGTAGTATGATGTAGATAAGTGAGAGAGCATGGTGGGTGTCAAGAAGTATGAAGGCAAGGGAGGAGGCCTGATGGAGAAAAGGGCATAATGCGATAAAGATAAAGGCGAGAGAAACACCAATGAAAATGAACAAGAACTTATAAAGAAGGAAAGTAAGAAAAAGGTCGTGGAAATTATACAATCAAATTAAGTGGAGAAAATCCCCTAAAATCGCACATGAGAAGTTAAAGGAGAATCTGCCACATGGTCGGTAATGTAGAATTTGAAACAAAAATGTAATATTGATGGTATGATGATGCTACCGGAGAAGGCACAGGAAATGTGTAGATGTATGGGCCGTATTATAGATAGGGTGCACGGACCTTGTTTATGCTATGGTGCACCTTTAACGTGGTGCTCCAGGTGCAAATACAGACATTGCTTTGTATTACAGATAATGAGCTGCCCCCAAGGCAGATGCCAACTCACAGCTGCCCTGGGGGCAGCGCATTAGTGAAAGGCAGAGAGACTGAATGTGCCACTTCATCTTTCATAGTGCAGGCAGACCTCGATCTGCACCTCAAAGGCGGACAAAGAACCCCATGCAGATGGGTGAAGTGAGTGATGGCCCTGGCGTTCATTGAGATATCTTGGTGGACCATGCAACTCACTTTCCCAGGAAACCCACGGGGGATGCACACAAGAGTGCAACACCTCTTTGTGGCAAACAATGAGTGCGCCTCCTGACAGCCCTTTGCCACTGGGTCCATAATATGGAAAAGGTGTAGAGGCAAAGCGTTTCCCTCATTTGCATGGGGCCATGCAAATAAGGAAACACCCCTTTAGAATAGCGCCAGCAATACGTGTGTTGGCACCATCTGTATTGCAGAACAGGCAAGCATCTGTATTTACTTCTGTAATACTAGTGCCAGGGCCGCTGAAAGTGGGGCACACGCTCATTGTACACCAGCCCACTTTATATAATATGCGCCTAGGTCTACATGAAGGCAAGGGAAAGATAAAAGGTACAGTGAATGTAGGGTAGAAAGTACAAATTCCTTTTATTTTCCATGTGTTGATGAGCATGTTCCATGATGGCACACAGATCTAATAAGCTAAAGCTCCCCTTTGTCTCACCTGGCAAGAATCAACCTTTCCAGCCAGGTATCCGGCACACAGCATCTGGTCGGTGATGGCATGGCTGTAGAGCTCACTGCAGAGTGTTTGGTCCAACAGTATCACAGTCGCATGCTGCAAATCCTCCGGTTTTATCGCTGATGGAGGAGGTAGAAAAGAAATACGATAAACTGTTGGAATTTGTGGAACCTCTTCGTAGTGGATTAAGTTGTTTCCCTCTGATCCACCGAAGTTAATATCCTTGGGAGACCAGTGTGCAGAATTTTACAAAATTGTCAATTTTGTGGGCTTTATTTTGGAACTCTACATTTCTGTATAGGAGCATTACATTTCAAATTCCTATTTTGACACTTAGACCATATGAAGAAATGCAGTCTGAGATGCTCTTTGGACCTTAAAGTAATGAAAAGTGAAAACTTTCAGAAACCCTCCGGTAAAGGGAAATTAGGGATTTATTCTAGCCTTCATGATGTGGCAGAGCTCATAAGCGTTGTGTTCCTCCCTCTGGAACTTGAGAATCTACTGCACAGGCAATTTTGTGTTTCATTGCTCTGTGTGGTGAATGATGTACTTAAAACATTGGGTTAGTCTACAGAGGTGGCGATTGATAAACTTGTACATTGGGCTTAACAAATGGAAGTGGCCAATGATGAAAGTGATGGAAAATGTACTAAACGTTTTTTTTCTTTTTTAGGGAAGCGACAATTGACAGGTATCACTAATAGTAGTAGTGCTTTATTCGGTTTCCAAGCACCTTCAAAGTATACATACACAATATATAGAATTTAAAAAATGCTATTTAAAACAGCAAATTGTCCAAATTATTTAAATACATCAACTCGTCCGTACAGTAAAATCAATAGCACTTTAAATCTATTCCTATGTACAATTAATGCAAAAACAATCATAGGCTGTGTGCCAAAAAAGGCAAGAGAAGGACCAGAAGTTTTTATCACAGGTCTCATAAAAATTAAAGATTAAAAATGTTTATGAAAAATTAATTGATAATCAAAATACATCTTATTCGATACACTACTATTGCTACAATTTTACTACGCTTAAACCAGACCGCCTGTGAAACTTTACTGATAGCAAAAACAATTATGGGAGGAGTATATGCCACAAAATATCTGGTTAAACCCAAGTCCCGACATATTGGGCGGGTCCATTTACGGCGAGACCCGAAATACACAGGGCAAAAGAACATTATATGTATCTTGTCTTTATTAGCCAAGCCACAGGCCAGGCAAATGTAGAGACTGGATCCTTATTCCCTTTGATAGTAAAAGATCTTAAAGGAAGAGTACCAAATCGAAAACGGATATACAAACATTTGCTAGGGGTGGAGAAACTGAGTCTAAAAATTCCTCAAAGAGTGAAAAGGGCTTAAAATCCAAAAACCTATTTGCATTGTATCCATTTAACTTGTTATTTTCATAACCCTCCTGAATATGCATCCAATAGCAAGTTTTCAGTACATTAAATCAGCTTTGCATATAGTCTTCGGGTCAACCCACTGCCTTTGCAATCCCAACCTACTCATCTAATCAGAAACAAATTTAACCACGGTACTGACTTGGCACCTGCAACATTTAATATGTCTATAAGGGAATCTCTATACTCATTTAGCTCAGGTGTAAGCCATAGGTAGACCCAATATACAAGCAGCCAGGTCTGCAAAACTTTTTAGTCCTAGGTCGAAATATAAAGGAATATGAGGCAAACTAGTTGGAACAGAAACCAACTGCCTTGCAAATTTATTTTCATCAATAGATAATAAAGAAGCATCAGTGCAACCCCAGATCTTAGCACCATAGAGCTCAGGGCCTTGAGCCTTAGCACGATACACTGCAAGGGCCGGTGAGACCGAACGTGGGCTCGCTTGCTTGTGCAGTCGGATAATGGCGTTCGACCTATGTTCAATTAGCAGTGAGCTTTTACTAAGATGTCCTGTCCACTTAAAATTCTCCCTTAATTTGACCCCAAGGTAATCAAAACTCTGAACCCTCTCTTCGGCTTTTCCGCCAACTCGAATGACGGGTATCGCTAATGGAAAGGACTATTGATTTACCTAAATTTTGGGGAGGTTATTCACTGAGGTTTTGTGGAGGCATTTGTAGGGCAAAAAGTGACACAAAGCATTTTATGGATTTACTTAGAGTTATTAAAGACAAGAGGAGCAATGCAAAGTTGCACAGCTTCACTGAAATATCACCAAGCTAAATAGCTGCTTGGGTTCCTTCATGAAAGTGTCAAATGATAAACTTATGAAGTGGGGTTGCACGGTGAAAGTGGCGGCTGGTACCGAAACGTTGTGTTTCTAAAATGGTTGAGGTGATCGATTTACTCAACACTGCTGACCCTATTAAAAATACATTTGTGCCTGTAAGCTGAATTTAAATTAATTTAATTGTGTTAGGCTCAAAAATGACTTACGGTTGTCCTCGGAGATGTAGCCCCATCCAGAGATGACGCAAGACTTGCCGGCAGGGAAAACATGCGTGGGTGAAGGCAAGCAGATGGGCTGGATGTACTTGTTGAAGACCAGGCGGGAGTCCAGCTCCAGGACAGCCACGTCATAATCCGCAGTGTCCGGGTTGTACAACGGGTGCTTGATGATCTGGCTGATCATGGCTGTCACCGAACTGCTATCTGTTCCGCCCATGGTAGTGGTTCCAAGGATGGCGGACCAGACTGCTGGGTCCTGAAAGCTGGAACAACAAACACAAAACAAGCAACAATAGTGCATTGGTGACCTTGGAAGGGTACAGTGTTACAGACCAACGAAAGATCTTAGACAAGAGCATTGCTCCGCAATCTATAGCTCGAGCAAAATCAAAACTCGATGTACAAGTAGCTCCAAGTGCTTCAGTGAAGCCACCACCACATTACCACATTAGTCACTGCCGTGAACAAGAGCTGAACTGTACCTTGGTGTAATTTTGGTGTTTGCCAACAAGATCTGCATTTCAATTATTGGGACGTGACTGACTTGCATGTTCCCTACAACAAAGTGCTTGGAAGGAAAGCCTGTTGGCCAGTCCAGGAAGAACCCCTCAACTGCTGAAGCTGAAGGAGCAGAGACTGCAAATAATGGGAGACTAGTTTACAAGTTGAATGTGTGTGCCTGTGCAGAGCTTGGTGCCACCAAATAGAGCAGGTGCCGACAGAAAATACTGACAAATAGCAAGACATGCTTAAGAAAATTCACAGTGCAATGGGGCAGTATTCGGCTCCAAATGTAATTGAAAACAACTATAAAACTTCACTTTGAGGCTGAACATTGGAGACTACAACTACCAGAATGATTTGGCAGGCTAGCAGCATTTTACAAAAAAGGCAAGTGCCAATATGTTAAGGAGCGTGCTGCCAGAATCTGCAGTGTCAGAGTGTGGTAGGCAATTTTAAAAATATCTTCCTCATTATAAAGCACAGTTTCTAATAATTATAAATCCAAGAACTACAGGATCCCACCTCACTGCTTGCAGCTTCACAATCACATCCTTTTTATATCACAATCTCCAGGTGCTACATCAGAATCCAGGTCTGTGACATCACAGTTGTGACACCAAAAAAGCACCCACCACCCTGGTGATTTGAGCTTAGGAACTCATAGAAACCGTTGAACCTTTTTTCAGTGTCTAATTAGTTGCAATGGCTGTTATTTTATTGTCTACGAAATTTGATGCTTGCAATCTCCTTGTAATGCCTTCTTTGTTACCATGCTGTGCAAGTTAAGATCGACTATGCAATATTTTAGCCAAGGCTGGCACTATGGCTCGGTTATATATATAATTTCCCACTCTTTCTGGGTCTTTAAAAAGCATTTCTTTCATTGAATTTGTATGCGACACTGTACTCCTTGGATCCACAATGTAGTCATTAACAACTCCTATGAGCACCTCTTGTTCAAAGTTAGAGAATGATTCTCTCTATAATCTAATTCATCAGCAAATCTTATTCCTGTGCCTAGGATTAGGGATAAGCAAGCTGTATTAAGGGGCGAAACGTTGGGTACAACAGTACTGGCCTTTACAGGCCACCATGATGTGCCCGCTGTGCTGGTGCTTGACCTACATACTGTAAATGACAGCAACTATTAAGACTCGCCATGAAAGCTATATTACTTAATGGTTTATAGATTAACCTGCTGTGCCTCAGTAAGCCAATTTTATGCAAATAAAAATGGAAATGTATAAAACCTTGGGAAATTCTCAGACACTGTAATCAATCAGCACTGGTTACAAGAAGTTATGCCCCATTCTGAATTCTAAATTAAGGCATCAGGTTAGAGAGGTAATCATAGATGAGTTCTTACTCATTGAAACAGTGTGCTGCCGACACTAGCCATTTCTCGCTGATGACCGTTGCCCCGCAGAAATGTTCATTATTCTCTCTTAGGCTGACCTGCCATGGAAACTCTCCTGCTGCGGCATTTGAACCACCTACAATTCTGCTGGCCTTCTGCAGGGCTGGCTGGGAGCCACAGCCTAAAAGAGGGAAAGAGAACAGCACAAAACTGTTGAGTCAGGTTATAGTAAGTCAATAAAATGGATAACACAAATAATGGTGGAAAGGTCTGCAATGGCTTGCCACCTGGCTGCATTTGTATGAATACAAGAATCCACCTGTTGTCCTCCAAGTCATCTCTTACAACCTGCTGTTCTTATTAACTCCAGAGCTAGTATTTGTTTTAGCAGAGTGTGGTCATTTATAGGAACCTCCAGTGCTGTATTGGTTCAGGGTCCACGTTAGTGTGTTAGATGGAACGGTGTATTCACAGAGAAGAGAGGTATACTGTGGAGAGCATGCCTCTCAGAAGCAGTGAGCCTTAAGGACATTTGGAACCTTCCTTTGCAATTATCCATTGCAGTTGTAGCTCAGATTAGATTCACCAAGAGGGAACCTTGTAAGGAGAAGCTTCAGTATTAGTAACAGTGTACACCTATACCCGGAGTGGTGAAAGTAGATCCCAGAGGGACGGATCCAGGCCATACTTTCATGACAGCCACAGACTATGTAAAGTAGTTTAATTTAAAACCAGAGTTTGCATTCCTATCTTACTTATATATACTGAAAATCTGGCATGGGTCCAGCCCTTATGAGCCACGGTAGATGATATGGTGTAATGCACTTTATATGAAAGGATTACTAAAGGACCGCCAACTATTAAAATGTAAGAGGCCCATCTTGCAGTAAGTTGTGGTACTCTTCTGTATTTGCCTCCTGTTGAGTAACTTCATAGCTGGTTTAACATGCCTTTGCCTACTCAAAGCTGCTCCTTTTGTATAACTGAACCGGTCTTATGTGCTTGGGCAAAGATGGTGCAGTGTATGCTGCCAACGACCGACTTGGGGCATTAGTGACATTTATTTACTTAGGGATACCAAATAATACCACAAGTGAGAATCCGAGTGCATTCATCAACGGATATCATTGATGCGATAAGACGTGCGATGAATACTAACCTCAAGGGTACAACTACCTCCTGAATATTTGAAAGGGCAGCTTGACTGAGGGTTAGTTGAGGTCATTGGTAACTTGGTTGGGGAGCTGCTTGGCTTGCCATCTGGCACAGACGAGCAGGATTCATGCCAGATGGACAGGCCCTGTTCCAAAGCAATCCTAGACATTTGATCAGGACTTCAGAGAGATCAGATGTTTCACAGCAGCTTCAAATTTGATCGGACTGCCAGACAGGGAGGGAGCAAACTCTTACTCTTGCAGACAAGTGCCTGCATGGGCCGAAGCATTTAACACCAGATATCAATAGTGTATTTTAAGCAGAGGTTTTCGAGACAACTTATATGTGAATAGAATTGGAGCTTCTATGCCATCTTGATGGACACCTCTTACCTCAAAAGGATCTGATGAAAAATCCTTTATCCCACTGCAGAGTACCACCGTTAATTCCTTATTCTGTTAGATCGATGGACTCAACAAGGCATTCCTCAACACTTCTCTCAGTTTGAATGATACCCCATTTGGCATTGATAGTTTTTAATTCTCCTTTATTCCACACGTGTATATGATCTCTCGCTTCTACTCCCAGGAATGTTCATACTGCTGTCCTTCAGCTGAGTCTCTTTCCCTTTACAGTAATATAGTTCCTGTTCTACCTCACACCCTTATCTGATATCATTGTACTCTTACACTCCCATCTCACCTTCTTTTCGTTTTACCTCCCTATGTTATTCATCACTTGCTTCCCAATCAGTGTATTGGTCTTGCAGATTTTTACTTTGCATAATGATTCATACGGTTTTACCCTGGTCTTTCCAATCTTCTTCCAAGCCCTTCCATCTTCTTTTGGAGTCCCTTGGCTCCTTTCATCTCACTTAAGTCTTTCGGACTCGCCTCTTGCTATCTCTCTACTTCTTTTAGTCTCTCTGCCAACACACTGTGTGTATGTGGACTACCCACTGCTTCTCGACTGCCATATTTATCAGCGAGTTTCCCTTCTCATCAGTGTTTCACCTTGCACCCTTTTGCTTTTTCCACTTCTCATTTCAATTGATGCATTTCTCCTTGTGTCTTTGTCGGTGCACAGTGTGACTAATTCATCCTCAAATCTGATAAATCAAGTCTGCCTCTTATTCTGTGTTATCACCTTTCAAACTGCCACCTCTTTTTGCAGCGCAGAACAGCAGATGGAAAGGTTTGAGAACATACGTATAATACTTTAAGTGTTAATAAATGCAATTAGAGACGTAATCAGGAAAAAGGCATTTATTTTCTGGGGAATCATAATGTATATCGCCCCAGGAAAAGTTAAACAATAGGCAAAGTGATTAAAATGAATGCATTAGAAATGGGAAGTGGCCATACAATTCTCAGGAGGTTCACTATAGATTTGGGAAACATAAAACAGGAACCTACATTTAGATGCTAATCAGTCCTCACAGACCGTTTTAGGAAGGTAGAGATCCAAAATGTCATCTGACCACTTGCGCTGAGGAAGAATCGAGTGAATTTGTATGGTAGCGGTCAAAACGTGGTTGAGTACTAAAGCTAAAGGACTGCATTTGAAAAAAAACTTTATTTGGTCGAATTTGCATGTATGATAACTGGTCTATGGATGATACGGACTATTCAGCCATTATCTTGTTTTTGTGAATACACGTGCTACCCACTCCTTTATAGGACTGAGCCTATCAGACGGCACAGATGTCGGGTTGCAAAGGACACAATGTGGGCTTACGAAGAACATAGAAAGTCTTACAGCCCACCCACTGCTTACCATTGGTTGGCTTTACTGTCGCTCATTCGCCTACCTCATGATAAATGGCTTGCCTTGTCCATCTTGTGTCTGTCCCACCCTGGAGCACTGGCAATTTACTTGTACCATTTCACTGCTAAATTTTAGGGAATTACTGTGTTGTGTTTTCCAGCTATCTACCTGGTGTGCTTCTCTTTCTCCCTCTGCAATGCTTTCTCCTGTGTTCTATTTCCATATTCCCTCCGTGTTGCGCTTTTCTTTGCTCCCGATCTGTGCTCTCTGCATTGCTTCCCCACTACACTTTGTTGTTTCCTATCACCCCGCCTTGCTTTCCCCACCTGCTTTTTTGTCTTTATTAACTGATCCAACTCGGTTCAGTAAATAAAAAAGTTAAAAATAAGACTTACGTCCTTTTGTAGGTGCGCGTGCCTGCTAATTATGCAGGCGGCCGAGTCCTGTGCTGTCAAAGTCGTGACCTATTGGCTTTGCTAATGCTTGTTTCAAATTACTGCTGGACTTAATGCAGTTGAAAGTCATAAAACATAAGTACATTCCAAAATTCCAGAAACTTTCCACGTTATTCTAAAATTTATTCCAGGTTCCATTAAATATGGGATAGCCAATTGTTTTTGAATAGACACCGGGTTTACAATACAGCCTGGCTTGCAAGAAGAAATGAAAAATCTTTCCACAGGGTGCATTCACCTGTCCCTCAGCTCCACCTACTAATAAGATGAATTAACCGAATAGTGACATGCATTTTACACTTCATCCTACCAAAGATAGCCAGATGGGGGCTATGGCCTGCCTAAGGTATTACAACTGTCAAATGAAAAAGGCTTCACTTCATGGCCATGGACACCTCAAATAAGTAATAAAGCAGTGTCTGAGTATACACAAGTATCAGGAAACAGAAGTGCTTGAACTCAGCCTCTCAGAACACTTGCACTTAAACATATATATTTCTATCATCCCATCAGAGTTGTGGCCACGTATATTTCAAAATACTTACTGCAGTCCACCTCGTCGGAGCCATCGGAGCAGTCCTCCGCACCGTCACACTCTGGGTTCTCTTTTGTGAGACATTGGCCATTGTGACAGCTGTACACCTGTGCAGGGCAACCACCTGCTATACAAATGGAAATCAATTATTACAGGTACTCCTGTTCAATCAGATGCACGGAAACTCTTGTGTGCGTGGCTACAGTGTTCTAGCTTTCAGGACCTGTGTAATAGAGCAGATGCTGTACTGACCACATACACTAGTACAGGAGTCTACCGATGGCCAAGAAGTCTGGATCAAAGTCAGATTGAGAAGAACCTCGGACTAGGTAAATGAGTTCAATTTAGATCCATTCTGTGCAAACATATATGTGGATCTCTGGTAAACCGTGCATTGACCGGTCATCATGGACCTTGGTTGGGAATGAAGGACCTTGTTCCTTTACTTCACCGAAATTTAACTCTCTCTCTAAAGTAGACTGCAATTTCATTTCTCCAGCAAATGAATGTTATGTTTAAAAAACACAAAAATGGAGACTTCAAGCAGAGCAGGCCCCTGGAGCACGAGTACAGACACCCTTTACCTTCAATGGCCTTAAGTACAGCGTAATTTTGATCCCACCTTTATACGTCACTAATACATAATCTAAACGTGCACTTAGCATGTTTCCTGTGTGGCCTAACGCCATTATTATTATATGTTGCACTTGACATCATTATTGAAGTGCATTCACTGTAGAATTACAGAATTCATACCTACGTGCCTTAACTCATTAAACGAGATTTATTGTTTAGGTGATTGAATAGAAACCACCCTCACATAAATAGAATGTGATTACTCTAGAAACGATAATGGATTTATGTACTGTGTGCACTGTTGTTACACATATACTTCATCTAAAACGTAGTTCTTAGTGATACTTAAACGAGGATTATTAAAGATTTACCATATGACATGCAATATGAATCAAACGTACTGACAAAAGTTATATTCATTTGTGTTTATACGTGCACAGGCATATTATATGTGCACTATTTATTTAATAAGTTTAACTTTCTCTTAGTAGACCTCTTTTCCATTCTGCATAAAATAATATTTTCCATTTCTGCGGACATGACTTTTCCCTTGCAGGTATTCACACGCATCGTTAGCTTGAGAATAGATACAATACAGTATTAGCGACAGAGAGAGAGCCTAAGAAGACAACCCTGGCGAGAGAAAATGTCACCAGAGTGATTTTAGTGTGAATAACCGGAGTCTACACTGTGATGCGGGAGCACTTTTCCTTGGACTTTGAGAGGCAGAGACCTCCATTCTTATTCCCTTCGATTCTTGCTGAGAGTGGCTTCGGCTAATACTCCAAAATTTCCCTGACCCAAGAAGACTCTTGACCGAGCTTCTGCAATGCCGACACCTTCCTATAATTCTTTTTTCTCACTTCCCGTACTTCCCTAGTTGTTTCTATTTTTCTGCAGTTCCATACAATTTTGAGATTCTCTAAACTAATGAACCATCCTCTTAGTTGGGACTTTTACTTCGATGATTCTAGATTTCCTCATGCATAGAAGAGAGGACGAAAACTCTTCTCTGAGCACCAGATTTTAATGTTTATCTTTTGTATTGCTATGACTGAACTTCTTGTTTGTTTAATACCAGTACGCATAAACTTCTTTAGGAGGTTAGGGTTCCCAGTTGTTATCCTGTATCTTTATAGCATGGTGCAGAGATTCGTGTTCCTTAACTTGATTGCAAATTTGTAATAAACCTGCTTAACCTTAGTTACAGATTCCTGGTCCTTATCGTGTAGCCAAATGGGTTACACCATGAACTGAAATTGATAAAATGTTCTCTCCTCACCTCTCAGTCAGATAAAAAGGTCCACCAGAGGACGAATGGTAAGAAGGGCAGGCCCAACACGCTGCATCACCTTTCATGCAGCACCCAGATAGGCAGATAAGGGGCTTAATTTGTGCCAGTTGTTGCTAGTGGCGGGTAAATACAGTAAGTTCTAGGAACCAAGACCTATTTTTGATCAGACGGACTCAGAATGCGAAACAGAACTGGAGAAAGAAGGAAGAGAAAGATAGAACAATGGGAAAAAGCAGGGGTAAAAAGAACTAAAAGGATGCGATAGACAGGAATTGTAGGGTGCTGGAAGGAGGAGGCGGACTCAAGACGATGCAGTTTGGGTGTCTCGCAACCGCGCATTCACCAGCACTATTGTTACAAAAACAAAAAAACTTTGCCTGGCTGCATTTATTATTCATTTTTTTCTTTCACAAATTAAGCAGTGGGCAAAAGTAAAATGTTTTTTTCAAACATCTACCTGCCTTATGTATAATTACACATTTTGCTAAGTATAACCTTAACAAAAGATGTAACCTTGGCCTCCAATAAAACACTGAATATTGTTCTATAAACCTCTGAATAGCGCCAACACTATTAGAACTTAACTGGTCATTGCTGATAATTCAAGTTTTTTTTATTAGAGAAGATGCTACGAAACCTAGCAGAGTTACATATTCTTCTTATAGCACTTCCCAAATGTAGTCATTAACAGCGGTGGCTCCTCCGCTAAGGCGGAGGAGCATCGCCCCACCTCTCTGTCAGGAGTTGAAAAAGGAAAAATAAAATGATAACATTATCATTTCATTTTTCCATCGTGGCTCAGCTGGTTAGGGGTGGGGCTGGCTGTCACAGGAACAGGGGGAGGAGTGGGGGGCACTCTCTTGAGTGCGCATGACTGTTTGGCTGGCCATCTTGGGCCGGCCAAACAGTCAGGCACACTTTGCATGTTTTCCACCGGCTGTATTGCACAGCCTGGGTGGAGAACATGCACAGCCTCTGAGCGCCGAACCACGGCGCTCAGACCAATCACAATGCTGCTGTAACGCAGAATTGTGATTGGCTAGGGGAGTCTGGGTGCCTTTGTGCTTCCCGGTTCCTGCTCCTGGAGTCCACCGAAGAGGACTGAGAGGCGGTGGCTGGCCTGCAGGTAAGTTGTTTTAAAATGTATTTTCTTTCATTTACCCCCCCCCCTCCTACCCCCCGCCACCTCCCCGCCACCTCCGTTAAGTTGCGGCCGCCACTGGTCATTAAATGTCTCAACAGCAAATATGTGCATTTTGAACATGCTTCATGCCCCTCTTTATTGGTGTCAAGCTCAGTAATTTATGCCACTGGTAGAGGAGTATTGAAACATATGAGACAACACGGCCCCACCATTCCTGCCCGCCTTTTACAGAAATAAGACGGACAAATGTCAGTTGTTATATGGTGTAAACATCTTGAGTACAAGATCTCAGTGCTAGGAGTTTCCATGGTTATATACAGGAATTGGGTCGCGGGTGGTGGACCACAGTACTGCAGGGCTTTGCTGGTTTGATGCAGTTCTTTGGGTATCTGTACTGCATCATTTTAGAGTCATGTGTATAGTAAACGGCCATCTTGAAAATCTAGCATAGATGGAACATTTGTTGTTCAGCATTTGATGCCCTTAAGTTTGAAATCAAATCCTGCCTTGCTTTCAGTGGTATCCATCCATTCAAGCAGCATGTGTTTCCATATCTTAAATCATGAGAAAAGTACCTCTTACCCAGAGTACACCCAAAGACAATAAGATACCAAATTTGTTAGCTCAGGCCTAGCTTATAAGCTTCTGCCCAGAAACGCAGTATGAAGTCACAAGGTGTGCCTAAACACTCAGGACTCCGGTAACACAGACTAAGCTTAGGAGTTTGGGATGAAACTTCAGAAAATGCCTATACTGTTTCATGTATTTCATGGGGTACAAAAGCAACTTACCATACTTCAGGGCCATCGGGAAAACAGCGACGCTACTCGAATCTACAAAGTATACAAAAATCATAGTTTAGTCACTAAATAGGCACATGACGTGCATGGCATAGCTTTTATAAACGTGTATGTGGTGTTACATACAGTACAGACCTTGCTGCATGTTAACACGATTACAGCCTGCGTAGAGAGTGTGCTAGTGTATAGTACAGTAATTTAGGGCCTAAAAGAGGCTTCTTCAATATTAACATTTTCTCAGGTTATGTGCGCACATATTTTTCTCTTGCTCACATCAATAAGGAGAGAAAGGATTTCCCACTCTCTGCATCAGCTTGATTTCACAATGGCTTTGCTGAGTTCCATATCACAGGGACTGACGAGATATAATAGCAGCAGCTTCTCTGGGCTTCCTGAAATCTTAACAACAGTGTTGCCATTAGCTCAGTGTATGTGAAGCAAGAGGCTAGCATGAGCAGACCCATGCCGCTTCACAGACTCCAAATGAAGTAAATATATAAGATGTATTGTTAATTGATGCAGATCAAGGCAGGTAGATTGTGTGCTAGGGGGATAGTGAGAGGATTCTCCGCTTCAGGCATTTTGTTGCAAAGGTATGACGGTTTGTACACCACTCATCATTGATATTCTAGAATACACTACGCTGTACCTCAACTTCTTTTAACTTAGCTAGGGATAAGACTAATTCTTTAGGGGTGCAAGATGTGTGATGAAATATGACTGGGGTACATTTAGTACACACTTTTATTCATACTGTTTGCTATGCTTATAATAATCATGGAAATAATGCTTACAATAGTAGTCTTTTTGTAAAATACCCAGTACTTGTGTGGATTTTGGGGTTTGTGGCTGGGCTCTCCATATTCACCTGCATATAAGAGATTCTATAACAAGTTTGTCTAACTCCTAATAACTCTTTTCTCATGAGCAGAAGTCCTTTAGAGGGGTGAGATGCATAGCCTAGTTTTATTTTCCTCTGAAAAGGTTAAGCTTTCTTTTTGGGGGTTAGGAGCTTTGCTGGGTGTTACATCCAATATTTCAGCCTTCTTAGGGCTCTTCTACGAGTCAACGGTAAAAATGGGGTAGCAATACTGGACGGACAGGACCGCTATTGAGTGGTATCTCCATTACATAACTCTTAACTAGGTCCTTATATGTGACATTTAATATTAGCAATCCGATTCAACTGTATACCAGCCTTTGTAGAAAAATATTGGTGCTTACTACTCGTCAGAGATGATTACATAGAGGACTGCATAAGTCAGATATCATTTTATGTTATCAGTATTTGTATACCCTATTTCACGTGTTTGTATGCTGTCCTGACACACCTTGGTTTTTGTAATGGCCAGAGAGAGGGTAGTTGGGTATCTGGGTCTTAGAATCTGGGTAATGATTGGCTGGTATTTCTAGAATCTAGTTTAACTTAGTTTAACATGAACAGTGCAGTGATTTCAGATTAAATGAAATTTCCACCTGCATCTAGTGTTTAATTGGTGCAGGAGTTGGTCAACATTACTCATTTTTGAAGACGTAACTTATTTTTAATCTTCCAACTTTGACCAGAGCAGGAGAAAGAAAAGGTAGAAAGGAGGAATAGAAATATAGTAAAGCACTGGCAAAGGAATAAAGCAACAAGATGAAAAAGGACCTGCAAGAGAGTTAGAGAAAGGAAGTGTAGGGTGGTGTAAGAAAGAGAACCATAGGTGAAATCAAGAGTAGACAGCCTTGGAATTCGAAAACCCCGCATTTGGCACGGCTGGCAGCGGGCTTAAGAAAAACTTTGCGCATCTGCATTGATCCTCTTACAAATGAAGCAGCACTTCCTGCTTCCCAAAAAAATATAAGAATTAGAAACCTACTCTGTGGCTTGTGTTTATTAACTCCTTTTTCTGTATGAAAGCTTATTCATACAGGCATTGCTAGAATAGGTCATCTTTGTAGCATCCTGGATTTTGAGATTCCACAACAAACCGTTACTGAGCCCTTAAGAACTAAGATGGGTCTAAGTGAGAGGGTGCCACGGCATGAGCAGGACACCCCTGCAGCCTACGGAGTCCATTCTTCCGGGTTGTTAGTGCAGCAGCCATTTACGACATATAGAGTGGCATTATGCGACCGCGTGATGACCAACTCTAAAACGGCTGAAAGTAACCCTATCGTGTTTGGTGTCATCAATGGGTGTGTCACCCTAGGACTTCCTCAGGGCTGTAATCCATGAGTATCCTCTCAAGCATAATGTAGACATGTAGACAAAGTATCTTTCGGTATCGATCGTCACAATGGCGTCTCGCATGCCCGGGTACGGACTCTGGAAGGTATCGATATGCAGTCAACCCGTATACGGGTCGACTGATCCCCAGCTGTAGTATCGGCTTGTATGTGTTCGTTACAGCCCTGAGGAAGTCATAGGGTGACACACCCATTGATGAAGCGTGTGGGCTGGCAGAAGAAATCAAATAAAAAGAAAAGACTAAAGAGTACAAGAAAACTGTGTTTATATGATGTTGCGTGTACTAGGAGACTTATGTTCTTATTGGATGCAGGGCTGATATCCTTTCTCCTTTAGCACCGCACGAATATAACACGCTAGAATAACTGTGTGTACTGTGTCGTTAAGCGCTGTATCACCTTGAATCTCCCCAGTATAATCATTTCAACTATATACACACCTTCACAATATTTTGGTACAGACATATCTGGTTTTTGTAACAAGATATTTTTTGATATTCTGACATACGACTCAGTGGCTTGTACAGTTGTAAGACAATTATATTTTTGATTGACTTCTCAACAAACAAAAAAATAGCATATAAAAATCATAATTAGATGTGTGGAATTGTGTAATGTTTTTACAAAATGTTCCGAAATTATGCATGTAGCATGAACTTTTCTTTTTTACAGTAAACTGAGTTACATTTTCTAAAAGAGGTCACACTGAGTGATAAATATGTTGCATGAAATAGACACGAATCTGCTTTGAGCAGAATATAGCTCAGCAAGACATTTCCTGCATGAACCAGGTTTCTGAAGGCAAAAATTATGCAAATTGCTTGTGGAATTCAGAGAGCTTTCAAAGCCAACTTTGAGAATTTCACAGATTTTGTCTGCAATCTTAAAATTTTGCCCCGGCCTAATCATAATAAATTTACAGCAACTAAAAACTTAATGAACAGGAAGATGAAATGCTTCCTTACTTTAGTCATCATGTTACAAATTAACCAGTTGCAAGTGGAAGCCTCCAAAGAGGTCAGATGAGCAACAAGGTATTATTTGCTATACCCTCAAGAGACGAATAATCTTGCAATATATAATTAAGAGATTCCAGTTTAGCGCAGGAAAGTATATAAAATCGTCTTAGTTTCTTCTGTCCAGGCACCAGTTAATCGAAACACAGGTCTCTGAACAATTCTTGCTCGTATATATTTATTACTTAATGTGGGACATTATTATATGGTTGGGTTTTTAATTTGTATTTTCCCGTAGGTATGAGTACATTTTAATTAATTGCAGAATGTGAAATACTGTTACTTTAGTTGATGCTCTTGTTCTCGACACTATCCGTTTCCTCAGTCTCTTTTCCTTACTCTTTCCTTTTTTAGTTTAGTTCTATAGTTCATTATACTTTGTTGGTTTATAAACCTATTTTGCTGAAACTAGAAAAATGGTTTATGTTTTACTGCACCTTAATTTTTTTTTATTGCTGTAGGTTTATTTTGGATGTCCATTGTCATTCGCTTTTCATTATATTATTTGTATGCATTACTTTTTCTTTTTAATATGTAATCAAGTTAGTATTATCAATATTCACCACAGCTTTTTAAAATTGATAAAAAGTTTTTTTAAAGTTATGACATTTTAATATATTTTATCCAACTCAATTAGACCCACCACTGTATTAAGAGGAGAAAATGTATTTTTCCTCATATACCTAATAATAAATACAGCTCATTTAAATATATCCAGCTCATATCAACCCACCACTTTAATAAATTAAGAGCATAAAAGTTTTACCAACACAGACTGCTAAATGGACCTTTCTGAAGTTTCTTATACCACTTTAATATCATGTTATGAATCATTGAAAGTGATCGAAGAGACGACAAAATCCTCAAGGGAATATTAACAAAGGAATAGCGGAGGCTCTTTAAACCTGGCCTTTTCCATGTCACCACTGACTGAGGTGGCTCTCATTTCCCATGGCCGAAGAGACAAGGAGACCACAGAGAGGGAGCCACCAGGCTCCCTGAAAAGGAATGGAAAGTGGGATGACAAAAGACTTCGGGAAAGAGAGATTGTGTTTCACTCTACAAAGAGAACGGAGTAGGAAGGGGTTAGCAGGACAAAAAGGCCAGGCCATGAAATGCAGGGGGAAGCTCTGTTAATTCAATGGCTTCCTACTATCTGTCTGCAGGTGCTCTGATCATATCCCGAAGAAACCGCAGGTAACTTTAGCTTTATTTAAAGTGGTAGGGCTACCGAAACTCTTCACAGAAGAACAGAATTGTTATTTCACCGCAACATTAGGATTCCAGCACGAGTAACGCCTGTCTTGCAGAGGCACATACTTCAGCATGTCGTCTGGCATTGGAAGGACCCCTTAACAGTGTTAAGAGTATACTTTTCATAGTCTCAGCCTCTTGTTCACATTGGAAGGAAGTGTTTGATTTTATTCTGCTTGTTGCATGGTATTATCTTGTATTAATTTTGCAGACTGACCTGATAAAAGCCAACTAATTCCTTGCTATGGACCAAATAGAGCTACAGATGTTATTAAAGGTGAATACTGTTTTCTGCATTAACCTGTGAAATACATTGCATCAGAGAAAGCGGTCAATCCTTCTCCTATAAACCCTTGTAATAACGGCAATTAATGTTTGGGACTAACAAGATAATACTGTCCATGCAATTGCTCAGAAAAGATGCGGGTGAAGAGAGAAACACTGCATCACAAAAGGGGTGGAAAGCCACAACCAACTTGTAGTGTAGAAAATGGCTCCGAGGAGTCAGTAATACCTAGAGAAAGTCTGCTCAACATCAATTCAGGTGCTTTTCAAATTACAGCTGGCTGAACTACTCAAGACTAAGCTGCTTTGAAGGGCCCCACCTCACCCTCCCCACCCCCACCACAAACCCCCACTGGAATGATCTATCAAATATCCCAAATGTCAGTAGTTTGACACCTGGTAATTCTAATGACACTCCAAGGCCAGAATACTTTGTTGGGAAACTAGTTTTCCATTAGATAAAATACTACATTCTACAAAACAATGCCCATAGGCGTGATATCACTGGTGCTACGGATGTATTATGTATGTGGTCTTTGAGTATTCAAAGTGTGTACACACTTCCCAGCCAGACAGGATGAGTTTGACCAGATGCCAATACAGCAAAAGACGTTCACCGCCTTTTCCATGTTGCAGGGAATTACTACTTTTGCTCTAGAACAACCCCTCTTAAATGTTTAACTTTTCTTAAGCAGGTGTACAGGTAGTCACCGCATCTGGAACTTCAGCACTCTACCAAGGATCACCCACTTCGCCCACCCCACCACTAATTCACCAGATGTTGCAAGTCCCTTCTCCACAGGAACATTGCAGAGTTGCATCTCAACGTCCAAAAATACCTAAAACCAATTTGCAGATTTGCTATTATATTAATTAAAACCACTTTTGGAGCGTCTCACACCAAACTTTAAGACGGCTTGTTGTCAGCATTTGCTTTAAAGTAGTGACTTAACGTCTCCCTAGTGAGGGCTTGTTAAGCAGCACAGTTTATCTGCCAGTAGTCACTTCTGTTCATGGATCGGGTACTACGCTCATGCTCAATGTCATCAGGGAGTGGTCGGAGAGGATGGTATAACGTCTTGAAAAACAAGTTACTTACCTTCGGTAACGATATATCTGTAAGAGACATATATTAGTTATGGATTCCTTACCTTAGAATTACCCCCCAGGCGTCAGACTGGATCCGGAGAATTATTCTTCAGCAGTACCCCTACGTGTCAGTAGGTGGCGTCGGTCAACTCCGCGTTAGTCATTGGCGTGGTGATCGCCGGAATGACGTTGCGGTATCTACTTAGACGCCGCCCCTGCACGCTGATGTTAGTTCTTTACACGACATTCCATGCCAGAAGCGCAGAGCCATGCAAGACACTGACCACTGGTGCATAAAACTAGGGCCCTGAAAGGGAGTCCCTTACCCAAGAAGTCAGTTCGCAGAACGGGGAGGATGGGTGGGGTGGTAAGGAATCCATAACTAATATATGTCTCTTACAGATATATTGTTACCGAAGGCAAGTAACTTGTTCATCTTAAAGAGACTATTAGTTATAGATTCCTTACCTTAGAATAGATACCCCAGCAATACCAACCCTGGAGGTGGGTCTGCGAACCAAGTTCACACCAGGAAGTTCTGAAGAACGGAGCGGCCAAAGAAGCCGACTCTCCGGACTTGGCTGTCCAGGCAGTAATGTTTAATGAATGTGTGCAATGAAGCCCACGTGGCCGCCTGGCAGATGTCATGAAGGGGGACTCCACGTCCCAAGGCAGTAGTGGCTGCCGTCGCCCTGGTGGAATGGGCGCACAACCCAACTGGAGGTTCCTTTTTCGCCAAGGAATAACAAATTTTAATGCAAAGAACGACCCATCGAGAGATGGTTCGTTTTTGCACGGCCCGACCTTTCTTGGCGCCCACAAAGCCAAGAAAGAGCTGATCATCCACCCGGAATTGTTTTTTGCGATCCAGATAAAATGAAAGTGCACGTTTTGGATCCAGACGGTGGATCCTCTCCTCCTCTTTAGAAGGATGCAGGGGCGGGAAGAAGGTGGGCAAAGTGATGGTCTGTCCTATGTGGAAAGAGGTAACCACTTTGGGAAGAAAAGAAGGTCGAGTTCAAAGGACAACGTTGTCCGGATGAACAGCAAGGAGAGGCGGTTTAGAAGAAAGAGCCTGAAGCTCACTCACCCTGCGAGCAGAGATGATGGCAACCAGAAAAGCAGTCTTTAGAGTCAAGAGTCTGAGAGGACAATTATGTAGTGGCTCGAAAGGAGCACACATAAGACCAGATTCAAGTCCCACTGGGGCATTACGAAAGGAATAGGAGGAAAGAGGTGACTAATGCCCTTAAGAAATCTATTTAAAATAGGGGACTTGAAAAGAGAAAGCTGATCAGGAAGGCGAAGGAAGGCCGAAATGGCCAAAAGATAGCCTTTAAGGGTGCCCAGAGCAGAGCCCTGCTGGGCCAAAGAAAGAATGAAGAGGAGAACCTCTGATAGAGGGGCAGAAAGGGGATCCACATGTCCTGAAGTTCCAAAGTCCAGAGGCCGAGAGCCTCTTGGCATAGGGTCCACAACCCCACCCGCTTTTTGCAGTACCACATGGTGGTGGTGTCCGTGAACACCTGCACTACTCTCCCTTTGACATAAGGAAGGAATGCTTTCAGTGCAAGAAGGATCGCCCGGAGCTCCAGCAGGTTGATGTGGAGCCCGGACTCCGCCCGAGACCAGAGGCCTCTGATCTCCGCCTCTCCCATGTGGCGCCCCATCCCAGAAGTGATGCATCTGTCACCACCGAAGAGCGACGGTGCTTCTTCGCCTTCTTCTTGTGCTTCGACTTACCTAAAGACTTCGAAGAGGAGTGATGGTGGTGACTCCGCAACTTGTCCCGCGACCTCCCTCTCGACCGGGACCTTGAGCGGCGCGGAGCTTACTGCCGGGCCTCGAGAAGCTTTCGGGACCACTTCCGCAAAGACTTCGGGTTCATGGCCCGGCAGTCGGAGCACAACTTCGGGTCGTTGTCGCGCTCCAGGCACCAGAGGCACACGAGATGTGGGTCCGTGACCGACATCAACTTGTGACAGGAGTCACAAGGTTTGAAGCCGGTCCGTCGATGTGACATCCCTTGCACTAGGAGTGGAACGACTTGAAAAAATAAGTCGACAAAAAGTCGAAAAAACTCTAGTCAAAAAAGACTAAGGGTAGCGCTCTCTCCAGATCTGCGCTGGCTGGCGCGGAAAAAGAAAGAACTGATGTCAGCGCACAGGGGCGGCGTCTAAGTAGATACCGCAACGTCATTCCAGCGATCATGACGCCAACGACGAATGCAGAGTTGACCGACGCCACCTACCGACACGCAGGGGTACTGCTGAAGAAAAATTCTCCGGATCCAGTCTGACGCCGTGGGGTAATTCTAAGGTAAGGAATCCATAACTAATAGTCTCTTTCAGATGTGTCTTACACAGTAGAGCCCAAAGTGCCATCAGATAGAAAATACTCTTTTCTCATGAAGGTTCTATGTATGTTACAAAAAGTTGTGTTTTGGTTTTTAGGTAAAGGACAAGTTTCATCTACAAATGATGGACACCCCCTTTGTCTTCTTAGGCTCTTGCAGCGATATCGAGTTGGTAACCAACTGTTTTTTACCAAGGGACACGAATAAGCCAATGCTCAAGATCAAAGCCATCACCAAAGAGAAAATTACCCAATGACAATGTGACTAAACTAAATTAGTGGTAGCCAGATGAAAGAGTGATTAATAGTATTCAAGTGTTGTCATCATAGGTCAGTGTTTCAAGCTTGTTCCAATTATTTCAATCCAAATCAAAAAGATGTACCAGAGCACAGACGGAACATTCATGTTCAATTGCCTCAGTAGTTTTTTTTGCAACTTCCACCATCTTCAACCCACATGCATTGGCAAACCCAACATATCTGACTTCAATGTGTGAAACCGCATTAGTGCATGAAACACGTATGTAATGTCGTGTAATTAAAGAATGACAGAACTCTTGGTTCCTGATGGACTCCGTAGACTTGTGATGTAAGTGTTGAAGGGTAATGAAGTGAATGCAGGTTTAGAATGTTGAGTACTTGCTTTCACGCTGAAGAATAAAGACTTGTATTACTGCTCTCCGTGTGTGGTGTAGTCATGTGCGAGTGCCTGGGCTGGGTAGGACGCTACAACTGACGAAGAGTATGGGCTGAGTAAACTGTAGATCAACAGTGCTCTCCCAGAGAATTTATGGTGGCCCAAAAACTGCTTGTGCGTGCCATGTGTGCTGCGAACGAAGTGCAGAATCCACCCTGGCACCTCTGGAGTCTCAGCGCAACACCAGCCTTTGTAAAGCTTTCGATGATAAAGAAAGCATCATTGAAAATCTACACGGTTGGCGGGAACATGGCGGCCAGCTAGGAAGCCGGTCGCGAGCCGCTCTCCACTAACCTCTTGATATGGACTCCCGATGATGTTTTGATGTTGTGCCTGACGACGCTTTTTTGCCCGCTTTTCTTTTCCTCGTGGCAGTTGTGTCTCCATGTCTCAGTGGTGTGTTCTGCCCCTGCGGACCCTGGCAGTTTTCTGGACTTTCACCGCTGCACTCAGACCCTTTTCCGCCGGCCCCCTTTCGGTGTCTGTGTTTCCCGGCTGCGAACCCGCTGAGGCGGTTAAGCAGCTGGGAGCGTACTGGGAGCAACGCGTGAGCACCTCGCACTCTCGTAAGCCTGGGGCTGCTTGTTCAGGCCGAGGTGCGGTGGGAAGAGTGAAGAGTGAAGGCGAGACGCGGGAGAAGCCGCCATTCTGGTAAAGGGGGAGGCGGTGGATTTGGTGTACTTTCCCCTTGGTCTCCCGCTATCGAGGGCCATCGGAGCGTTAGGTGAGCCCCTGCCACGCCCGGTGCCATTTTTCCGAGTTGTTCTCCCGAGTTGTCCCAGAGTTGCCCCCTTGCCATTGGGTTTGATTATGGCAGAGACACGGGAGAACCTGCCAGTGTGGTAAAGGGGGGAGCAGTGGCATTAGTGAGCTTTTCCTGTCTGGGCTGCTAGCGGATTTGATTCTGGATGTGTGGTGGGGTCTGTTTTCCCGCTATTGAGGGCAGCCGGAGCGCTCAGTGAGTCCCGCCGCGCCCGGTGCCGTCTTTTTGAGTTGTCCCCTTGTCATTGGGTTGATTTTGGTGGAACTGGCACCCAGAGCACTTGTTGGTCCCGGTCTGGGCTGTGTACTTTGCCCCTGGGTACTTCGGAAGGGCGTCTCTTAGGAGTTAGCCCTGTTATAGATTTATGCCAGACAAAAAGGGATAAGGCAAGGTATGAGACGGCTCCTAAGTCTATGGAGTTAGTTGCGCAGGAGGGTGGGGGAAAAAGACAGTTGTCTAAGGGGGATCTCTCAACATTACATAAGCCATTATCTATCCTCCCTACCAGCTGTACCACGGATAGTGAGGCTTTATTAGGCAAAAGGTACAAACTAAGTTCCAGCACATTTCTCGGTAGAGAGCCTCCTCCTCAACAAGTCACGAAGCCCACCCAACCTCTAGGAGCCTCATTGAATAAACATAACTACAGGAAGCTGCCAGTCAAAGTAGGGAAAGCCACCCCTGTAAAGGAGAGAAAGAAAAAAACTAACCTAGCACCTGTAAAGGTGACTCCCTCACTTAGATCTTATTTTAAACTTAATACACAGAGTGGTATGGAAAACATTAAGCAGGGTGCATCTGCACCAGGGGACCCCTTGCCATTAAATTCGGTCATCACTCTGTCTAATAGATTCTCCCCTCTAAGTGAGTCAACTGCTACTCCGGGGGGTGGCAGTCAGAAAGAAGGCGATCAGTTAGGGGTTGCGTTCCAAGAGGTGGTAGCACAGGGCTCGGATACAATACAAGCGATGTTGAGCCAGTTATCTGTGGAGATCAAAGAGCGTTTCTCTACCTCAGAAATAAATCAAAAGAAGATCCAAGATATCTGCACCAGTTTAGAGGAAAATCTGTCTGTATTGGCGCTTCGGATGGAGGATCTTGAAAACAAGGTGGGGGAGCTGGGGTTGGAGATGAAGGGTAATACTCAGGAAGTGGTCAGGTTGAAGGAAAGGGATCTATCGGAAAGACTGGAGAGACTTGAAAATAATTCCAGAAGGAATAATATCAGGATATTTGACTTGAGAGAAGGGCTGGAAGGAGACAATATTAAAACCTTTGTCATAGAGATCTTGACCAAAGCCTTCCCACAGGTCGCCTCAGCATCGGTCTGGGAAACTGAGATCCAGCGAGTTCACAGGGACCCTTTTAAATTGAACCCTGGATGGAAGAAGCCCAGGAAAATCCTGGTATATATTCAATCTTACCTTCTTAAGGAACAGTTACTCGGGGCTGCTCTCAAACTTAAGAATATACAGGTTCTAGACACATCTTTTAGAATAAGGTCAGGCATCTCGCGGATTACAGAGGATAAAAGGTGGGAGCTGGGTAAGCGGATGGACACGTTGAGAGAGCTTGGAGTGCAAGTACAGTTAAGGTTCCCTGCCTTCTTAAAAGTAATGTGGGTCAACAAGATGTATAATTTCAGATCTCCTGAGGAAGTGGATAGCTTTCTGGCACACAACAAACCTTAGCTAATGGTTGAAGGGAGTTCAGTTTTTGCAGTGATGATACTGTGTTTTCCTAGAGGTTAGTGGGTTTTCGGCTCAAATGGCAATTGTTAATTGCCAACGAGTGGTCAGGGAGGGTTCCCATGGGTGGTGCGGGGGGTTGGGGGGTGTTGCACGTGAGTGGGTGGGGAGCATTGGGAGAAAAAAAAAATCCCAAAAAAATTCCGCAATAGGGACCTCATGTGACCTAACCTCCTGTAGAAATAGCTGGGGGTGGGATCAGGACAATGATGGGGGATAGACCTATTTGTGGGGGAGGCGGACGCCTTGAAGTTCTATGTTGGAATGTGAATGGATTAAGAGTTAGGAGAAGATCATGCAATATCTCAAAGATAGTCCAGCCAGGATCCTTATGATCCAAGAGACACACCTGCTACAGTCAGAATGCAAAGCATTGTTTGACAAACAAAGATGGGTTGCTAAGATTGTAGCCTCTGATCAACAATGCTGCTCGAAGGGGGTGGCCATAATTCTTAAAGTAAATTCAGGAGTTGAGCTTATTAAGACACGGGTGGATGATAGAGGACGTTGAGTAATAGCGGAGGTTAGGTGTCAGGGTGCCAAATATACTTTTGCCAGCTATTATGGTCCCAACGAGGATGATATTACTCCGAATAATCTTTGTCTCGCTCTGGCAGATTTTGAGGCCCCCCTGATATTAGGTGGAGACTTCAATGTTTTCTTAAATAATAAGTTAGATAGATCTTCCCCTAGAACTCAGATTGTGGCTCCACGGGTCAAAGCCCATCTCTTTGCAATATTAAAAAATCTTAATCTTTGTGACATTTGGCGAAAAAAAATGGGGGATATTAGGGAGCACTCTTTTTATAGTAAGAAGAATAGCCATTACTCCAGAATTGATTATATATTCATGGAACATCCAGAACTTGGTAAAGTAAGGTTAATTGAATATCTTCCTATTCACCTCCCCGAACATGGGGCTATAGCTCTAAACTTGGAACTTCCCCCAGAGCTCTCTTTAAGGAGATGGACTCTGAATAGGAGACTTCTCCTACAACCATCTATCCCAGGCTTGATAAGGAGGTAAACAGCCATCTTTTTTCAGCATAATTTGGGGTTGGCTCCCTTATATATAGTGTGGGATGCCTTTAAGGCCTGGTTAAGAGGGACTCTAAAGGGTGCAGCTGCGGGTTGGGCAAGATCTGAAAAAGAAGAGATGGCAGATTTGGAGGTGCAGCTAGCAGAGGCAGATCTAAAGGCTGGGCAGGTCTCTGGCGTAGAGAAGGAAAGCCTACTAGGGAGGGTTGAAGATCTCCAGTTGAAGTTTAGGCTCAAAACTGAAGAGATATTGCTTCAGAAGTGGGAGGTAAGCAAAATGAGGGATTTTGATCAGGGTGAGAACTGTGGCAAACTTCTCGCCATGAAGAGCAGAGTAGATAGATCATGCAACTACATCAGCAGGATTAAGGTGGGCGACCAAGTTACGGAAGACAAAGGGGATATCAAGCAGGCTTTTATGGAATTTTTCCAAGGTCAATATCGTGAAGATCTACTGGTTGAGGAAGAGGCCATTGATAGTTGGCTTAATGGGACACAGCTTCCAAAGCTAATTCCGGATAGCCAAAAAATTCTTACCCAAGATATAACAGGGAGTGAGATATTGGCTGTCCTAAATAAAGCTAAGAAAGGGAAAGCGGCAGGACCCGATGCGATTCCAATTGAGGTCTATGTCTTAATGATTGAAGAAATTATCCCGGTCTGGTTGAAATTGTTTAATGAAATTCTAGGAGGCAAATTCCCCTCTGCCCGACTCATGGAGTGAGGCTGTCATTACAATGATTCTGAAGCCCAGGAAGGATCCAACCAAGTGCCAGTCTTACCGGCCAATTTCATTATTAAATTGCGATTACAAGATCTTCGCAGGGATTCTGAATGCTCGGCTTTGTAAGATCGTAGGGCCATTAATTCATGAAGATCAAAAGGGCTTCCTCCCGGGCAGGCAGATGTCGGATTTGGTGTACACCTTAATTGGTGCGGTTGATTTGGCAAATGCACAGGGCCTCCCGCTTTCAATCATTACCGTCGACGCAGCAAAAGCCTTCGACCGAGTCAACTGGCACTATTGAATAGGACCTTGAGGGCTTTTGGCTTTGGTTTTAGGGAGGTCCTTAAGAAAATATATAAAGCTCCTCGGGCTCAGATTCTGGTTAATGGCAGCCTCACCGGGGCGGTCACAATAGAGCAGGGTACAAGGCAGGGGTGCCCACTGTCCCCCATTCTCTTTGACTTATACATCGAGCCCCTGGCCCAGAGTTTAAGGCAGAATGAAAAGATTACCCCCTTCGCAAAAAATGGGTATACAAGGAAATTAGCATTATATGCCGATGACAATTTTATTGTCATCAAATGTTAACATTGCTCTATCGGAGCTACTCGCTGAAGTTCAGGTTTTTGGGAAGCTATCTGGCAATGAAGTTAACAGTGATAAAACTGAGATCATGGCCTGGAACATTATAGATAAAGGGGTGAAGCTTGCCAAGGAGTTGAGATACCTTGGAATAATAACTCAAGATCTAAGAGATATTCCCAAAATTAATTTGGAGAGAGTCTCCAAAGAGGTGGATGTTTTATTAAAAGGTGGCAGAATATCCCGCTATCCCATTATGGCCGGGTGAATTTGATTAAAATGTGTGTTCTCCCGAAATATACCTATCTGTTTAATAACATCCCCCTGGAGTTTGGTAAAGGTGATCTGCTTAAAATACAGGGCAAGATTTCTTCCTTCATTTGGGCAGGTAAAGGGATCAGGTTGTCCTGAAAGAAATTAAAACGTAAACTCTCACATGGTGGGATGAGCTTACCAGATCTCCAGTTGTACTGTTGGGCGTATTAGTTAAAAAACTGTAGGATGCTACTTCTCAGGCCAGATAGCTCGCTGACTGGCAGAATGTTTAAAGCCATGCTATTGGACGTAGAGGAGGTAGGATTTATGTATAAATTTGGCACTCCTAAATTCTTTTAAAAAGTTCGGCTGAAGACGTTGTGTGCGGCGGCCAAACTTTGGTCGGACTGTCGGGCCTGTTTGGGATTGTCCTACTACAGTGATTGGGCCCCAGTGTGGGACTCCCCTGGAGCACCGGAATGTCTTTTGGACTCTTTAGTTCAGCCATTAAAAGACGCGGGAGTCACACACTGGAAGGACATTGTGGTGGGCAACAAATGTCTGCCCTGGGACTTTTGGAGGAATCTTACCAGCGGAGCTCTCTCCAGGTTTAAGTATTACCAAATTTCATCATGGTGTAAGAGCCAACATTGGCCACCCTTTGAGGACAATTCTATGGAAGATGAGTTACAAGACCCGACTCCAAAAAAGAAGGAAGTGGCACAGTGGTATAATCATCTCCTTGCTGCATTGGATAGGAAGCTGGAACACCCATACATGGTCTGGGAGAAGTGCTTGCCGAGCGAGGAGCTGAAAAATCTTTGGCAAGTATCTGTAGATACACTTTATCCAGTGATTAAATCTGCCTCACTAAGGAGAAACCACTTTTTTACGCTCCACAGGATATACTGGTCCCCACTCAAAATATCCAGAATAAAGGGCAGTGGAGAAGCCAGATGCATGAGATGTGGTGCCCAGAAGGTGGACGATATCCATGTGTTCGCTTCCTGTCCCATGATTCAAGAATTTTGGGGCAACGTGGGTAAGACTCTGTCCGAGGCCGTGGGCATTGAGGTCGAGGTAAGCCCTACTCTTATCTTGTTTGGCACTGTATTGACACCCGAAGGGGCGTTAGGCTTCACAGGGATACAGAATAAATTGGTGTTTTATCTGATCCTTTTGGCAAGGAGGGAGATCTGTAAGGTATGGCGTCAGGTGGCACCCCCAACATGGAGAGCCTGGTGGAATTCAGTAAGATACTATAGAGACTTAGACCAGAAGGTTAATGTATATAGGGAAAGAACAGAACTTGGGTTATTCTGGAATTTGTTATATGATATAGTCCCTGATTAGACTACTTTATAAAGTCCAATGATTATACCTCTTGGTCAGCTCACTATGTGTGCTGCGGGTGGTCCCCGTAAGAACATCAGCTGAGATTGGAATCCCCAAGTTATAAGCAGCAGGGGTGGATCAGGCCGAGAGGTTGCTATAGCTACGGAGGTCATATGAGGACACAAAAAAAAAAAAAGAAAAAGAAGAAAATCTACACATCAGTGGCCCAGAATCAAATGAAAAGGCCACAAACAGAGGTACCGTGCTACTACGCAAATTAATGCTATACGTCATACGGATTGACAGGGCTAAAGGCGGATGCAAGTTAAGCTGTAATTGGATGTACTATGCAGCAGAGATCAACCAAGTGTTTACAGAGACATTTAGCGCAAAGCCAATTGAACATCATAACGTTATCTGCTTATCAAATCATTCGAACACGAAAAGACTTGTCTACTTATTAAAACAATTAGAGAGAACCTGCTGTGAAGTGGACACAGAGGTAGTGCTGGGGTTGTGCTTGCGGTGCTGTCCATAAACTAAGCGCCCACCACCAAAGCTGCCAAGTTGGGGCTCAGAACAACTCTAGAGATCTCCATCAAAATAAAGAGCTCCAATGGAGAGCAAAGGTGAGGCCAAAGCTCCTCAACTGTCAAGGCCGACCATGAAGCCAGCACGTCACAAGGCTCTAGAGATGGTTTGCCTGAGCAAGTTCACCGAGAAGCGTTCCAGAGACCACTGCTGTCCATCAACGGTTATACTGCTGCTGCTTTCTTAAAGCCATCATTTGATACTGCCAAAAACCACAATATTGGCAATAGATGGACTGCTTGGATAGAGACTTGAGGATTTAATAGATGAAACAAATGACAAAAAGATCAAGTATCTGAAGAACATGGCTGGTGAAGGTGTGAAACAAGCCATAACAAAAAAAGATACCACAAGATGGTGAAGTGATGTACCATCAAATCAAAGCAGCCTTGTCAAGTTCAATCCAGTGCCAAATGTAGATTACAAAAGTTAAATCTTCAGTCAAGAATGCAAGAGAGTAGGTGAAGTCTTCAAAGAATTTGTTGCGAGACTGGATCTCCTTATAAGGCACTGTAAGTTCAATGAATTTAAAGATGAGGAAGCTACACGCCTCGGAGTTAAAGACTGATGTGTCTCAGATTCCGTTCGACGACGAAGGCTGAAGGAAACTCTGAGCTTAGAGCAAGTCCTCATGGCTGCCCGAGCTGAAGAGCATGCTAATTGACAAACGGCTGACATGGAGACCGGAGTTGCCCAGAATGCATCAGTCATGAACATGAAAAGTAAGCCAAAGCATAAATCTGAGGGACACAAAGCAATGACTCCACAGAAAAAGAAAATGGTACTTCAGATGTGGATTGTTGTTTCCACACGACGGTAGATGTCCCGCCATTGGACAGATTTGCAATGGCTGCGGCAAAGTGAACCATTTTGCGACCGTTTGCAAGGTGAAGGGAAAAGTAAGTGCTTCACAGTGCGAAGACAAAATGGCCAACCAAGCGCTGCATCAACGACGTTCGACACGCTCCCACAAAGCCAAGCAATCACACCAACGGAGGCAAATCAACACCAAACAATGTTGATGTCATCAAAATCATAGCCAAAGAGTTCCTCAGTGTCGGTTTTAAGTGAAAATGACAATGATAATTGTGCAAGGTCTATGTTTACTTCAGAGAACATGCACATGTGGGACTAGTCGAATGTGAGAAAAAACACAGATGAAAGAAAGACTGACTTGAAAAAGCATCAAAGACATACAAATATTGTCCGAAGATTACCCTGAAGATAAATGGGTTTTGATAACCTTTTATTATTGATAGCGGTGCACCGATAAACATTATACCAGAGGATAAATAACAAGAATTTTCTCCATTACCACAACTTATGCAATTGAAACCTAAAGTATATACATGTGCTGGATTGCCACCTTTAAAATGGCAAGGTTCAGTTGTAGCTATGTTGAAACCCAAGTAAACAGTGGTACATGCGTCTATTCATGTAATTCAGGGTACAGCTTCAAGTGCCTGTCTGCTCAGTTTTAACACCGCTGCTGATATGGGACTGATATCAGTCAACTACAATATGAATGCTCATCATTAAATAGTAAGTCAATTTCCTTCATTATTTCGTGGGTTAGGAAAGCTCAAGACTATTAAAGTACAGTTACATATAAGTGAGGATGTTCGTCCTGTTGCCCAGAGACACAGACTAATTGCATTTCACTTGCAAGAAGCTGTTGAAAGAGAACTTTATTCTTGCTCAGATATGATATAATTGACCGCTCCACTGGTCCAATGCCATGGGTTCTCCCATAGTAGTAATGCCTAAAAGACGGCGAAGAAGCTGTATGCATTTGACATGCGTTAAGCCAACAAGGCAATCGAGAGAGAATGACATCCAGGTCTGCACATTGCTGATATGATAACTCAGTTGAATGGTGCAACGTTTTTCTCTCGACTCGACTTAAAGGATATCACCAGTTGGAACTTGAAGAGAATATCAGGTACATTATAACCTTCTCTACACACATTGATCTGTTTCGCTATAAGCGACTGAGTTTTGTGTATCCTCTGACGCAGAACTTTTCCAAGACGACATTCGACATATCATACAGCCTGTTGTAAATGCCTTCAACTATAGTGATGAAATATTAGTCTTCACAGCTACTTAGAAAGAGCATGACAAAAACTCTCATGCAAGTATGTTTGCTAAATGATGCAGGTTTGACTTTGAATGCTGACAAATGTTAATTCCATAAGACAAAATTGAAATTCTTTGGCCATATCTTTTCTGATGGGGGTATGACACCTGACCCAGCTAAAGTGATAGCGCCATCTACTGCTAATCCCCCACGGGACATTTCTATGTTACGTTCATTCCTTGGAATGGCCAGTTACTGTTCTAGATAGATACAAGACTTTGCCACGGTCAGTGCACCATTACGAGAACTGATGAAAAAGAATGTTGTGTTTCAGTGGTCACAGTAGTGCGAGGAAACTTTCAAGAGAATCAAGCAAGCCATTGAGAACGCCAATAAAATGACCTACTTTGATCCCAAGCTTCATACAGAGTTTATAGTTGATGCAAGCCCTGCCGGGTTAGGCGCGATCCTTGCACAGCACAATGGACAGCCTAATGCCCGAAGGCATATCGTTGCTTACGCCAGTAAAAGCTTGTCACAAACTGACCGTGCTTATTCACAACCTGAGAAAGGTAGCTTGGCAGTGATGTGGGCTTGTGACTATTTCCATGTGCTCTTTTATGGAAAGCCTTTCACAGCAGTGACTGATTATCAAGCACTATTGACAATATTAGGCACTCCAAAAGCCAAGATGCCTCCTTGTATTGAACGTTGGGGTCTGAGATTACAAGAATACAACTACACAAACATTCACTGTCCAGGGAAAGATCGAAATCCTGCAGATTATTTTTCAAGAGTGCCATTACAATGCCCTGGTGCCCCATCTAAGACGACTAAGGCCTACGTAAATTTCATTGTAAATAAAGCACACTGGCTGCCATGTCATTAGAACAAATGGTCACTCCCACAAGCCAAGGTAGTGCATGCTGAAAATGAAAGGCATTATTGCTCACCAATCTTGGAACCAACACTTTCGGCAGCTCACCAGTGACAGTGAGTATTTAAAATTCTGAAATGTAAGAGATGCACTGTCTGTAACTCAGGAAGGCCTCATCTTGTGAGGTACACATACTGTTATTCCGGATAGTCTACAACAACAAGTAATTGAGGTGGCCCATGAGGGACACAGAGGAATACTTGCCCCAAAGAGAGCTCTTCGAGACAGAGTCTGGTTTCCTCATCTCAATGAAAGGGTTGAAGAGAGTTAAAGGCCTGTCATTTATGCAACTGTCTCTCATCCCACATTCCTCAGCACCCTTTAAACATGTCAGAATTGCATAACCATGCTTGGAAGATAATTGCCGTTGATTTCTTTGGTCCTCTTAAGAATGGACATCATCTAATGGTCATTGTTGATGAATACTCCTGCTTTCCATTGGTAGAAGATTTTTCATCCATCACTCATGGATAGGATATTGAAAGATTAGATGGCATCTTTGCGACACGGGGTTTCCCTATGATCTTGAAAATCGAACAACGGCCCGCCCTTCAATAGTCGAGAGTTCAGAAACTTTCTCAGCCATCTTAATGTAAAGCATCAGAGAAGCACTCCTCGTTGGCCACAGGCCAATAGCCTTGTAGAACGATTCATGAGTACTCTAAAGAAAGCTGTGCAGAGTGCTGCATAAGGAAGCTCAACCTCAAGGTTGTTTTGAATACTACTCTTCGAGCGTACTGATCGACCCCTTACTCGACTACAGAGGAAAGCCCTGCAACCGTACTGTTTGGGAGAGCCATGAAGACCAAGTTACCTCAATGGACCAACCTCAGATCAAAGACTGTGAAAGACATTTGCACAGAAGATTCTGGTCACAAACAAAAAATGGAAATCTATGCTGACAAGTGACGTCATGCGATAGATATCACTTTCAGTAGAGGAGATCGAATATTAGTTCGGCAATCTAGAAAACGAAAATCTGATGCTCCCCTCGAGGCGGAGCCCTTTACTGTTACAACCACCAAAGGACACATGGTGACTGCCCAACATCCTGGGAAGTCCCTTACTAGAGATTATTCTCACTTCAGAAAGGTGGCTCATCACTCACCAAACATAGATGTCACCATAGAGACTGGGTAAAGACAGACAGTTGATGATCCTGCATGCACTTTCCATGTGTGGAGTAGTCACTGGTGAGTGCCTGGGCTGGGTAGAATGCTACAACATGCAAGCAGTGTTTGAGAATCCTGTGTTTCGATCTGTTGCCACTTTAAAGCCAAACCTATTTACATTGCCAATGCTTTTTCTTGCTTCTATTCCACTTGACTGAGTATCATGCTCCCATACCTCCACCGGTCGCTATTTTGCCCTTTTACGTCATTCGTTGGCTCTGCAGGTGCACAGATCAAAGGAAGCTTCAGAAGACAGTTCTATGAAATAGAAGGCCCTTTGTCTCAGAGAATGACGTCTAGCCCCTAATCAACTAACTTTTCTACTTGTTTTCTACCTTTACAAAATTGTTACTGGCTTCAAATCAAATGAGATTGGATCCCTGCTGTTGGTGTGCTTTCTAGGTAGATTTGCCCTTTTAGGAGGACCTGATGTCCATTTTCCGCTACAGTAGTTTAATGATAGATGGGCTACAACTTACCGACCAGGGTCGCGGATGTGATATAGCCATGCATGGTAATGGGGATTTTGTGGTTATCCAGCTGGTTGCTCAGGCCCTGCATGAGGGTGCCCTCGATCAAACGGGGGCTTTCAGAGAAGATCGTCTGCCGAAATGCCAGACTACAAGTGAAAATGACACTGTAATTCCCGTTTCTGAAACAGAGGCAAAAATTAGGCAAAGTTAATGCTTGAACCATGCATTAAGGATACAACTCCCACTAATCACTCCACTAAAATAAGTCCCTGCACTCTAGGTCATTCAGAGCACTCATCCAATAGTCTAATAAGGCACAAATCCAATGATCGATGGGTCACCAGAAGTGGGCAACTTTTTGTTTCACTTGGTCCCCACCTCTGCAGCATTTTCAGTAGCTGAGCACAGCAACTGCAATAGTCTTGAAAACCGCAGACAAATCATTTTGAAGAAATATATCATGACATCCATTCCCACTAAACACACCTTGTGGTGGTTTAACTGGCATTGCTGTGCCACACAAGCACACTTAACATAAGCATAACATGCATTTGTAAAGAGAATGTTCATTCAGAAAGGTATCTTGATGCAGAATCACGGACAGTCCATTGTTACTCAACTCGGGGATACTCATTTTATTGATCTTGGAGGGGCGAAAGGCTGAGTGGACCACCAAGTTATAACATGTTGTTTATCAGAGTGTACAGTAACATCATCTTTTCTATCCCCCACTTAGTCTCAGGATCAGAATAAATTGTTAAAACCATGCTCTGGACTACAAAAGAAAATTGTTCTGTTATAGCAAAAACTGTTTTAAAAATATTCGTTGATCAACAGAGGAACATCTAAAACCAATTCTGTGCCTCTGGAGTCATCTTTAGGGAGTTGGATTAAGATTCCAAGGTTGGCTCTTTGTGCACTATGTTTTCTCGGGGCACTTTGGCTTTAAGTGGACAGCCTTACGTTCTCAAATTGACATGATTTTTAAAAAAATATGACAATGAATGCTGGGAATGGACCTCTAAGCCGTCAGGTACCCAAAACTCTGTCCAACTGGTCTAATGAAGTGTGCTGGTGATGCTGGCTTGAAGAAATTGAAAACATCAGAGCAGTGAGTGGCCAGTAGCTATGCTAGTGGAGAGTCTCAAACGGAAGTCTAGTTCTGCCGTAGATAGGTATCAACTTACAAAACTGCAATCAACTCCTGTGAGTAACCTTCCATCCTGTCAGTGGTGAGCAGTCTGAATATTGACACCAGAACATCAATGGTACACAACATCGAGAACAAAATATCAACAAGTTGTGATTTTCTATACCTCACGGTACATTGCTGATATAAACATCTTCAACACACGTGGAAGTGGAGTTAGGAAGAGTAAATCCATACTTTGGTATATGCAATTACCTTTTCATATTTTGTCCCTCGATATTCTGTACTCGACATTCTTGTATCGCGATATTCTGGGTGTGAATATTCAGAAGTACAACCCAGTTTGTACAATCCTGGAGATTTGGGTTATCCTCCTTTTCAATACACTATTGAGTAGCTTCATCTGGAGGTTCAGCTTGCTGCTAAGTAGATAATGGGAATATCAAGGTCTCCTTCTCCACTAATCGGGCAGGTGTTTGCCGGCCTGACCACGTAACCAATGGCTCTGTGCAAAGGGATCGCAATTGCATCGAATATCAGTAAAAGACCGAGGGAATGATTCTGGGCTCAATTAGATGACTGAAGCCATGACTTGTTTTGATAAAGTCACAATAATAGAAACATCTCACATGGACCTCAACTTTGCTAAAAGCAATCTTGGGGTACTTTGTAACTGCTGTTTCTATTTGTCATGCTGCATATAGGTACATGATTTTCCATTGGCTTGGTCAACAAAAGGGTACACGGGAGATCCATAACGGTTAGAGGTAGAGATTAAAAAGATCGCTTCTATGCATGTACACTCAATACTCTTCTGCAACACCTCATTCATCCGTTCATTACCATTAGTAAATCATATCTCTGATACTCACACATCACAGTCAATGCTTCCTTGATATGCCAGAATACAACCCCATAACTACTCAATCATGAAATCTAAAAGAGCTTTCTGGGAACCGGATAGCTGTCAGTGTTTACTGCCATAGACGTATGAAGGAATATATGAATTCTCCAATGTATTTAGTGCATTGACACAGGGGAATTTGCGTGTTTGCCATAGAATAGTACAGCTATGAATGAATATTTCTGTGTGAGAAAAAGATATTGAACATTAACTTTCCACCTGACATGCCATATTTTTTTTACTGTTAGATTTCCAGAAGATGGTTCCAGACACTTGGTGCTTGGCCTGAGAAGGTCTTAAGCAACACTTTGGTTCACCAGTGACAAGTCTATGGTCTGTGCGGAATAGTAAGGTGCCCTTAGAAGATAAAGAGAGGTTCTCGATGCCCGCTACTTCTGTCAGTCTCCTAAAATGATTGGGCCTATTTAAGGTCACACTTTAGCATAAGTGAAGAAAGATGCTGCTCTTGCAAAATCCATTAAGCTACTTAAGTGCCAGAGAAAGGAGCAATGCAACTGTGTTGAAAACTATTGAAATAGGTTTCTGCTCTGATTTGCAGCTTTTGTCAATGAACTAATAGTTCGAGGTTCACATGCACTTCAATGGGACATTACACACAATAAAACAATAACAGTGCAATTACAGTTTCTTTTTTGAATGAATTAAAAATATCAGGACGCTGTCCAAATGGATAACTTCTCCACACACTGCATTTCATTTGGACTGTACAACGCATGGATTAGTCATAAAGGAAGCTATGAAACTGAGTTCTCTACATAGGAGACAACATACCCAATAGATAGTATGCAAATAATTTCCCAATTTTTGGGAAGGTGGGTGTGATAAATAGATCAGAAAACACTGTTCGACAACCTAGATTACGCACCTGTATGCCAGGATCGTGCTATTCTTATAGCTGTCTTCCAGTTGTGTCTCACTGAAGCTGGATTTTAACTAGAAAAGCAACATTTTAAAAAATTAGCAGCGAAACATTCAAAGTGATTTAATTCATTCAGAGTATATCCATTAGTACACACAAGAAAAGGGTTTATATAGGGAATAAACTGGCCACTGCTAAAATGTAGGTGCTCTCTCATCTTGCCACTGATACCTACATTTGTGGGTAGTTACATTTTCAGCTTATTGGAATTAAAGAAGGCACTTGCACTTTATTCCAAATCAAGTAAATCAGTCAACTTAAAAATACTTTTCTGTTATTTTATAAAATATTCTTTTTTTTCCCCCAATTTTGTTTTAGTTTCAAGTTCAGTTCTTACAATTGTTTTTAATAAATACTAACAAATCTCCATCCAAAAGCGAAGACTACCATAGGGTGTGATGTAGAGTTTGGCAGACAGGATACTCTAGCACAAATGTGGCGGAGTACCCTGTCTGCCACAGGGGCAGTCTGCCCACTCAATTTTGAGTCGATCGGACATCGGGTTTTGATGGTTGCCCACCATGAGAAACACCGCACTGACAGCCCGGCAGAGTGGCAGTTGTTGATGTAGATGCATCGGACTCCCTGCTGTAATTAGAGCTGACAGTCTAATGTATTTTTCTGTTCAGATATGGACCATCAGGAAATCCTTGATGATTCCAAAGAAGAAAGAATGACCCCCCCACGCTCTTGGAGAAAACTCTGGGATGCATTCGTTTTTTGCTTCTCAAAAACAAACCCCTGCTTTGGCAGTTTCTTTTTGAAAAACAAAAAACATTTGCTAAGCAGACACCTGAAACATGATGGCCGCTCAGCAAACTTTCAGTGCCTTCACACTAGAAACATTGTCAGTAGCTCCTCTGCAGGCCCAGAGATCTCTGCGGGCCAACGGGGAATCGCTAAATATGGTGGGTGGTAATCCAGCCAAGGAGGGACGAGTTAATTGTATCTGTAAGGAAATGCCTGTTTTTGCATGTTCACTCCCACAGTTTTAGACTGGTGCAGCTGATTTTTTTGACTCCGAGTGCACTGATGACTGCTGACCAGACCTCAGTGCCAGTGTTCTAATCCCTCACAAAGTGCTTGTCGAATTGGCTACCCCCAATGGACAGACACTGGCTTACTTATAAGATCCTAGTATATGGTCCCTAGGGCATGTAAGAGTGTCTCCACCCAGGGCTGCAGCATGATTGTGCCACTGTGTGTGTGAAAAAGAACAAAATAGTTCCAGGTCTGCCACTGCTGACTGGAAGGGCAGTGGTAACACTGCTAGTTCGACTTTGCCATTCAAACCAATGACAAAGCCCCCACTGTCCTTAACAATATATGTAATTCTCCCCTAAGGAAGGCCTATCAAGCCCTGAGGCAGAAAGCTGTATATTTTTAAGTAGGACATGTATTTTATATATATGCCCTGAAAGCAACACTTCCAAATTGTCGTTTTACTGTGGGAGAGTTAGTAGCCCCATTGGCTAACAGAGTTACCGGGTGAACACTCAGTCCGGCTAACGTCTGAATGGGACTACTGAGATGGGTATCTAAGGTATCAAATTAATCGTGGCATTAAACACAACTTGATGCCCAAGTCGAATTTAATGTCACTATTATAGAAATGCAACTTTTAGAAAGTTGCCACTCTGTTACCCAGTTTGTCCACTGGCCTCACACAGTCACTGGCCATCAGGCAGCTTTCTACCCACCTGGGGAGTCGTGTGAACGACTCCCAGGCTTGGGAACAATAGCAACCTGCTAAAGGGTGAGGTGTTCCCTCCCCTTCGCAGGGAGTCGCTCAGGGTGTTAGCCCACTCAGGGTGTTAGCCCAAAAGACAAGCTTCAAAGGCAAAGCCACCTTTAGTGGGCAAATGGTGTTCACGCTCTTAAGGGGCTGCCCTTTGTTCAGGTAGACAGGCTGGCAGCAGGAACAGAGAGGGGGAGACCAGTGTCCAAACCAGTTTTCCCGTGGGCAAGTAGGCCACAGGTAGCCACACCTCTAGGGTGGGCTACCAAGCTCCTAATATCCGAGTAAAGGTTCAGACATCTTGGGAGTGGGCGGAATAGTGCACTCTGGGATTGCTAGATGCCACACATTGGTGTAAAGTCATCAACAAGAGGGAGGGGACCTAGTAGCCCATTGGCTGGTGATCACATCATCTCCCCCTGGCAATTTCTGGGCATAAGTATGGCATTCCTGACACCCTTAACCTCAGATCACACTGGAACTGGAGAAAGGACTCCAAAAGAGACTGCCCTGGTGACCCCTTGGCTCGGCAAACAGAGGTTGCACCATCTCTGCTGAACAGTATCTGCCACACATTGGGCTAGTAAATGGAAGACTGTGGCTTCCGGCTTGGGGAAAAGTTATTTCCCAGCCCCAGACCAAAGAAGTGACTGCAAGGGCCAGTAAGCTGGCCCCATGGAACCAGCACCAGGGTCAACAAAGCTGAAGTAGCCCAACTCGGCAAGTCAGTAGCCACTTAAGAATTACTGTTCACCGTTCACTGCCTCTGCACGCCCCAAGAGACTGGTCCTCGATGGCCAAAAGTTGCATCCAAGTCAGCCGGACCCAGAAGTGTCGCCGGAGTCCAAATTGGTCACCCATGAGGGACACCAGCCTCCACCAAAGGATTTCGCTGGAACCGATGTGGATGGAGACCAGTAGCTCAGCCGCAGCTGGCCTGCTACTGTCTCAAAGAGGACTTTGAGGTACCCTTACCTCTGTGGCCAAAGTTGGCCCACCCGACCCAAGAACGAGGGATAACCCCAAAGGCACCCTCGTCAACTGCACAGCACCCAGAGCATCTTCCATCTCCTGCATCCGCAGCATCAGGACCACTCTATTGAAGTTTATGGTGGTCGTGCTGTAAAATTGGAACTGGACTAGAAAATGCTTTGGTGACCAGGTAACTGTCCGAATACTCCTCATTGGCCCTCCAGATCTTCTCCCTATCAGATTTGGTTGCCCAAGTCGGGCCAGAGTGGACAAACTCAACTCCTACAAACTTTTCAAAATTTTACAAACTTTACAGTTACCAATGCTTGCTTGCGGTTAAACTGAGATTTAAGTTTTCTTTAAAAATCTGTATCTCCTGAACACTCTGGTGGATTTTGCTCATCTTGGACTCTAAAACTTCATAAAAATATAATCTATTTTTATAAATTGGTTTCGGATTTCTTTCATGTGGTGTGGCTTTCTAATTTCGTTTTTTGGTACTGTTAAATACTAGTTCCTATGTTTAAGCCTTGCTGCTCGAAGCCATAGCTACCCAGGGTTGAGCTTAATGTTTTACAAATGAACCTGACTGGACCCAAGACAGTTTTTGTGAGTGTATTACATGGTAAAGCCACACAGCCATACCATATAATACACCCAAATCCTCAAAACATCTGCTGCCCTGACGGATGGCCTGCCAATACACTAAATCAGCCTCACAGTATGTTTTCTAAGCACTCACTTTTCATACACACTATTGTATCTTCTCAGAGTACCCTACTTCACCTTCACATACGTTTGTGTTCACAATACACACTTCTGACAGATACCTGAGCACATATTCAAAGCTTTTTCTTCAGTTACACACTGCTTCATGGACTCAAACTCAGTTAAATCTTACCAGCCTCTGCACTGCCGCTGTCAGAGTTTGATAATATTCCGATGTGTCTGTTTGTAAACTGCTGTCGTACTGGAGGCCTCTGAGTTCTACTGTGTAGTTCACACTTAGTTCTCGTTTATATAAATATGCTGTGGAAAAAAAAGACTTTCATGATCAGGTGAGCTGCAGGAACATTTTATGCATTTCCTTTTTATCTACTGGTACATTGTTATTGGTAAATTCCCAAAATAACTCTTGAAAAACAGGCTCATGGTTGACCAAGTTGAGAACGGAACATGAATGGTTCCGAAGGCTAGAAAATACAAGCATTAATTACTAAGCATGGCTCAGTGAGCTGAAGGTTCAATACTAACAAATGCTGTGTAATCTAAGTCTTGAGTCTGAATCTCCCGGAAAACAGCCTGTCTTTTCTGCTTTTAAAGACCTTATTATTAGGTGCCTGACAAATTCAGATACGTGCAGAAACTCCTGTTACAGCACATTTTGAAATTATGAGTATTGTGATAAAAATTGCATCCCCAGATATATTTGGATATCCAGGGGAAATTACCCAGTAAATATGGTAACATCTCTTATTTGCAGGGATAAGAAATGGAAGGTGTGTGATATTTTGTGCTATATAAAACACTATATTAAGATTATTAAGTCAATCATACATTACTATTTTTCAATACTTTCAAGTGTAATTCCTATTAATGTAAGCCATTTAAGCTAACTTATCATAGTACTTATCAATATAACTACTATGTAGAAAATGTATTCAGAGGTATTTACCATTGAGCCACCTGTTGTAAACAAACTCATGGATGTCAGTTGGAGATTGCCCTTTGCTATTTTACCCGTAAGACCATTGCACTCATACCCTTCGAAGTACATCATTAAATTTATTTAAACAAATGATCTTTTCCTCATACACCACCCTATCCAGCAGAAAAAGATCAAGATCTCCATTGAGGAATGCAATACCCACAGCCAGGAATTTGCCAGTCGTGCAACTAATAAACGCAAGAAGAAAATGATCGGGAGGAGAAGCAATCTTTCTATACACACCAAAGTTCTGGAACTCCATCATAAACTGATCAGACAAATGTCTTCAAACCTCCAATCCAGGAAGGAGCTGAAGAACCTAATTTTATGTCAATGCACAGAGGCAAACATTATGCAATCCTCCTTTATTGCCAACTCACACATCACCATCAAAGCAACAATTTAGAACCAGATACAAAACATTCTGAAATCCATATAAAACCACAGAACCCAACGCTATCTTCCTTCTTTTGTTGCTGCTCAAGCTTCAGATAAGTAATGAGTGATGGGTCTGTGAATTTGGTGGATTTATGAATGGTGGATGGTTTTTGTGGGGTCTGGTCGATTTATAGATCTTCAGTGGCATGTTTGTGTGCATTTAGTAGGAAATTGCTAAGCAAATTATACAATTGCTTAAACATTGCAGTCTATCCATAAGAATTGAGCTTTTAGAAAACCATTCTATACATTGTATATATTCTGTGGAAAAAACATTTTCAGAAAATAAGGTTCCCCAATGAACACCCAGGAAACATCAAGCAATACTACAGATAAATGTGAGCATTGCTGAAAATGGGTTTGATGGAGCTTGAGTTGTGGATCACTCACATCTCATCTTTAGCCGTGGCACATTTTGTCTATAGCAGCTTTAGCTACATGGATCTTCTATAAGAAGAAAATGAAGCCCACCTGATAAGAGCACTTGATAGGCTCCCACTGGTTTATAAAATAAAACTCAAAGCTCTCAACTATGCATTGTATAGTATTGCAACATTTATATAGCACTTTCTACCCCTATCGGGCGCTGAAGAACTTGCCTACATGGGTAGCAAGCTACACCATGTTGGATGTGTGTTTGGAAGTGTGTTGTCTTTGCTTTAATTCCAAGTGGGAAGTGTTTCCATGTCATACATGATGACCATCATGGTACTGCAATTGCGTTATAAGATGTAGTGCTTCGCAGTGTGATGGATAAAGGTGTAGGACAGAGACGCATTTAACCTGCTGGAGAAATGGTACACATATATGCAGTGGTAGGCCACACTCTGACCTCACCACACCATTTGACCTTACTTTAGGCTGTGCAAAATCATGTCAACTCACAAAACCCCACGGCAAGTTGCTCAGAACCACAAGCACATAGTCTAGTAGCTGGGATGCCTACACTCAACCTAGTGAGCACCCAGCACAGCCAAACTACTCGCTCCTTTAAACCTTCAATAAATAGCTTGGGCTGATGCGATAGAGCAGTGGTCTTCAAACTTTTTACTCCACGTGCCCCCCGCGCCACCCCCCCAAGGGAAAAAAAAATCATGCGGCCTCCCTTAGAATTTTCCACAATTATGCCATTAAATTGGCAATGTTTAAATATGTTTAGACTTATTTGAACATTGCAGTGAGGTTCCGTTACAGTTTTAAAAATGCAATCAAATATATGACTGCATAACATACTATTCTGGTCAGGCAGGCCTTACTTGCGTGTAAAAGTATCCACAGTGTGATTATTAGAATTGAGGGTGGGGTTTTTGAAGAATATTTGGAGTCCCTTCCCTTTTGACACATACTCCCAGCCCTAATATAAATGACCAAAGATGTTAGTGATGGCCCATTACAGAGCGGCTTACTGACACTCATTCCCCCCTCCCACTTCAAAGTACTGTTATCAGCACAATGCTTCTTTTGCCCAATGCCTCCCCCCCCCCAATCACTCGAGGCCCTGGGGGGGGCGGTGGGCAGCCCAGTTTGAAGACCCATAGTATAGAGTGAGCGTTGACAGAGTTTGGGGCAGAACAAAAGCAAATCCCCTCGCATGTAGACGGCGAGACTGCCATCTCTGTGCCTTAGTAACTACTTTTCCTCTTTGTAAGCCCTAACCAATCATATCTACACAACCCTCCTTCATCTGCTGATCCATTTAGATTTGTAGGAAAACATTTCGAAGTGGTAAGATGCACGATTCGTTATAAAAAGAATTAAATAAATACATAAAGGCACTAACACACCCAGATCTTAAATTATGTTTTAACAAAGAAATCCTATTCTCCCTTCTCAGTGTTTTCCAGAATGCATAGATGAATTTCTGTGATGGACTTCATAATTTGTAGGCATCTCGAATAGTGAATTTAACATCAAATTGGTCCTACAATTTCAACCATGTAGTAAGGTAAAATTTGCATCATATTATAGATTTATTGATAAGAAACCTATGCTTAAATTTGTTTAAAAAAAAAAATAATCAGAAAGAGCTTATTTCCACACAACATTTTTAAAATACCATGCATAATTTATTTATTCATTGTACCTGGATATCTAATGATCATGAACACTAGAGAAGCCATGTCTGACTGGTAATTCTTTGGGAGACCCCCTACATCTATAAACATACTATAAAAATGTCATTTGATGACGACAATTGAATAGAGAGGGAAGTGATGAAGCATAGTTAAAGAGCTAGAGAGATATATTGGAGAGAGGAGAAAAGCAAATATAGTGGATTCCAGGCATGCTGGTCTTTTTGACCCAGCTATCTTAATTCCTCAAGGGGATTATCCGTACAATGGCCACAAGCTAGATTACTTCTAAACATCTCAACAACAGAAACGTTAAGTGGGTCTTTTTGAACTTACTTATTAGTAATCCCAGGAAGATACAGATGACAATAACACCAAGAAGCAAAGAAATGCCCGTCCCTTTACAACATGATGTGTCTGAACATCTCGGCTTCCGTATATCCAGCACTATTTCTTTTTCAATATCCTTTTGATCCATGCTTTCAAAATCCCTATCAGGGAGCCTGAAATGCGGAAAAAAAAAAAGATTGTATAGTCATGCAGTATTTAAAGTAAGGACTTCTTACTACTTTTTTCAAAAGGTGCAGTGATTTCCTACAAGACCCTCACTTGTTGAGTGTTCATGCAGAAAGAATTAGTTTACTATATGAGTTCAGAGTAACACAAATGACTGCTTCTATACACAGTTGTTTCACCCTCAAAAGACTGAGCCAGGAGCCCCACCAACTGCATCCAGTACTATAGATTAAAGATCTCACATTCTCAAGTTAACAGAGCTCAATGAGGATGTTAAGGTGCTGGTCACAAAATGGTCAGTGATTCAGTTAATAAAGGATTTGAAATTGCTCATTCTTTTGTTATATGCTCCACCATACTCTTTTCTTTCTCTTCATCTTATTTTTGAAAAGCAAAACAAGACCATATTGTTATATGTTTCAGTGATGATTTGCTGAATGCTCACATACAGATGTCCTGCCTTACTGACTCATTGAATGCTGTACCCGACAGAGGTGGAAAATGAATTAAATTACTAACAGGCGCTCAGTATCTCAGAGGATTGGCTGGTGCCATTGCTTTTAAAGTATAGTATTTTTGAGGCATACGTTTAGGCAACGGCAATGATTGGCCCTTGTTAGTCATCCTCCTAATATGCAGAAACACTGGTTTCTCCTAAGGCTTTGTTAGCAAGAAAGTCATGTGTGGTAAATAATCTGGATAACAGTGGTTGGAAACTAGTCGTAGCCAAGAACGATCAACATCAAAGATACTTTATTCGATTAAAAGAATTGATCATAAAAGTACAACAGCTCAAATGCTTCATAAACAGTAGAGATGAACATTTTAACAATAAAAACAATAGAAATTAAATTAAAAATGTACAGTTTTAAGACATTGGGTAGCAAATTAAAATGAAAAACAACGCCACACAAATATGAGGGTCTTGTAATGTCTGAAGAAAGAGTAGGGCAGGCCGCCATAATCTTAAATTCTACATTTTCAAAACCAGTAAAAGAAAAAGCCTGGTATATTGAAGTTAAAAATTACAGAAAAATATAAAATGTAAAAGCGTTTGCTGAGAAACATCACCACAAGGACAAACAAGGGCAACTGACCCCGCTATACTGATCCAAAGGGACACAGAGAAGGTTCCGTATATTGCCAAGGCTAAATCTCAACACCAGGGCTGGTCCCAGTGGTTAGACATAGGCAGCAAATGTGGTTCAATTCAACAGGGGTTAACAATGAAAGATAGTGCCTACTGGTAGGCTTTTTAAGTTAATCCGCATCCCTCCTTCACCAGCTGTCAGCTTGGAAAGTGCGCTTCAACCAAGTCATATCTGACTTGGAAATGCACTTTGGGGGGGTCATTAAAACGAGAAGGCCTGCCCAAATGAGAAAAGCATAGATTGACATAAGCAAGTAATGGAATGTGCTTGCCTGTATCACAATTTTTATAATATGTAAGCTCTTGTTGATTTAAAGTGATCTTCGTATTGTTCCAAATTGACAACCAAAGTCTCAAAGGAGCAAGTTTAATGTGGTCCTCAACATATCTTAAGCCCAAGTCCTCATGGCAAACAAAATGGGGTAAGCTGGGGGGCTGGGATATAAGCCTTCGATAGAAGTGGTTTTCTTCTATCTGAAGACCAGTGGCCGCTGCGGAACCCCAGACTCCAGCACCATAGGTAGCAGCTGGCACACATAGTGGCTTCCCTGGAAATGTAAAATGCACAATCAGTTTGCCCACAACCAGAGGGATCAAATTGGAAAAAAACGTAAACCGACTGCAAATATTTAACCTAATGGTTATATTAGTATCCCAGGCTCCATTTGAGTCAAATTAGACTCCCAAATATGTTGACTGCTCACAGTTGACAATTTATTGGAATTAAAACAAATAGGTCTCAAATTTTGTTTCTTGGCGCCACTCACCATGATATGGAACTTTGAGTAGTTAATGTCCATATCAAGAGATGATGTACAAGAAGAAAAGACTGCTTCAATTTCGGGGTGTCAAAGCTGATAGCACAGCATCGTCTGCATGCAGTAATGCTGAGACCTGCTGCTTACCTTTCTGAGGTACGTCCTGTCCACTTTGAATGAAATGATAGTTAAAATCACGAAACGCGTTGGCTGGGCTTTATGCTTCTGATTGGAAATGAAAATAAAGATTATATGAAGAAAAGAAATTTCAAGACTCCCCGCACTTTAATTTTGTTTCAAATCGCATGAATTTGATGTTGTTTATAATCTATAAATGTACTATATTTGAACATATGCTCCTTTTCATTATTTCTTTATTCTAAGAGAAGTTTTCTTCTCGTATAGTGTGACTTCTATAGCAGTGGGATTACGAAAAGTGGAGCATTACAATTTAAACACTCATAGGAACTAATATACTGGTGCAGCCATTTAAGCCCACACTGCGGTTTCTCTAAAAAATAGTATTTAAAATCATTAATATTTCTTTATTTAATTTATTTGAGAAGTTTTATATAGCGCTGGCTAGACCCGGAGGTATCAGAGCGCTTTACATACGGAAAGCATTTTTACATAGTTACATCAGTTACAAGAACAAATCATGGCATTGAGAAAAGCCAAGTTACATAATTACATCCATTTCTAGAGCCTTAACAAACATAGAAAACAAGTCCAATGGTGCGTAGAGAGTAGAGGGGGGATAGTGGGGGTTAGGAATATAGAGCAGAACTAGGCAAACGGTCATGGAGGATAGAACATCAGGAGAACAACAAAGATAGGGTAAGCGAGTCAACAAAACCGGTAAGTGTCAAATAGATCAGCAACATCCAGAGCCGGACCCCATTGCTGCGTCGGGTCGGATAAGAAATGGGAAGGGACGAGGAGGGAGGAGGGGGGAGGAGGAGCATAAAAGTGACCATACGAGTAAAGCGGGGTGCAGGAGTTCAAGCAGGGAGAATCGATTTAGGCAATGGTCAGACTGTAGAGCACAAGGCACTGATCGGAGGCAGGAGTCAATTTGAGAAACTGAAGAGACCGCAAGATGGAGGATCCAGGAATGAACCCCATTTATTTTGCGACAAAATGGCGGGGGAGCGGGAGAACAAAAATCCGGTCAAAAAGCCCATAAGGAAACCTACCCCAGGAGCAGGGCTGAAGGGGAAGGCAGTCACAGGATCTGGCGGGGGAAGGCTGTAGATCGTCTATCGTTCTAAGGTCATCGTAGTCAGGGGGGGGGAGGGGAGTCAGCGTGGGTGCCTAGGAAGCGGCCCTAGAGGAGGAAGGAAGCTGCGGGGTCAGGAGGGCGCGCTGACTCGGATGAAGAAAGGGGAAAAACAGGTTTGGTGGAACAGGGCAGCAGCGACTGCGGCATTCTCGTTGTTGCTGTCGAGGGGACAAGAATCGAGCATCCCAGTCGCAGTCCCAGAGCGGTGAAGCAGGACACCATGCAGCGGCGGCTCAGGCCCAGGAGGCAGGCGAACGGCCGGAGAGAAACTCCCCAGTCAACTCACCAGCAACCACCAGGGCAGCTCAACCGGTCGTCAGCAGCGACGAAAAGAGGTTCCGCCATCGTTGTATCCTCGGAGTTCCTCGGGTGGCGAGGGGAGGAAGAGAATGAGACGGGGGAGGCGACAAACAGAGCCCAGGTCAAGAGGGTAGGTGACGGCCAAGGGGGATCCGCAGCCAGTCTCCTCAATAGCTACTAAGGCAGCTCCTCCAGTCATCGGTCATATTGCTGGCGTTCCGCCGTCACGGAAATTTCGGAGTTCATCGGAAGGCGAGGGGAGAAAGGAGACGAGGCAGGGAGAAGAGAAACAGTGCCCAAGTCCAGAGGGTAGGTGACGGCCAGTGGGGGAACCAACAGCCGATCTCCTCTATAGCTGTCTCGGCAGCTCCTCCGGGCGTCAGCCATGTTGCTGGGACTCCGCTGTCGGTGAGTTTTTAAGATCCTCAGGAGATGATTAAATCAAAGATTAGAAATTCCATCGAGGGAGTAGTAGAATTCAGGGCGAAAAGTCCAAAGATCCCAGAGGGTGAAGGAGTTCAAAGGGGGATGAATTCAGGAGAAAGAGCCAAAAAGGCAATCCCAGGCCGGGCAGCTCCTGGCCGGAGCTCCTCACCTGTCGGCCATATTTTATTTCATGGCTCCTGGGATTGAATGTGGTCATGCATACTAGTTTCTCCACCTGTGGTTCTTTGGGTTTGACCTCAAGTAGTGAGTCTCTTGGGCAGTACCACGCTCTTTTTCTTTTTTTCTTGCTCTAATGCGTAATTCCTTGGGGTAACCTCGGTCTCTTAGTCTTTGGAGAGTAGTATTTCAGCCTTATTTTTCTGAAGAACTGTTGTAGTTCCATTTTTATCCCAAAAGTCAGGTGGCGAGGTAGGAATGAATGAAAGACCTTTGGATAATATTTCTTTTTCAGCAGCAGAGAGGATATAATCAGAGATGTTGATGATGGGATCTAATGGGTATAGATAGTATATATACACACACACACACACACACACATATATATACACACATATGTACATACGCTAAAATATATCCCTGTGAAAACCAAATGGCTTACTGCACTCTCCATTTGGTCCAAAACGTACCCTTGCCGATAAGTTTACATGAAAAAAGTACAGGAAATTAACCAATGCAGCAATGCATGCAAACCCCTGTCTAGTAACATGGACCATAACTTAGGCCGGTTAACCTGGTCAAATGCACTGGAAAGGTCCATAGAGGCCATGAACAGTGGGCAACGCCTGGGTACCACATATTCACTTATAAGGAGATGAAGATTCAGGCACTGGACCTGGACCCTCTCTAAGCCCATACTGAAATGAACTCAAATTATTTCAATCATTGGCCCACGATCTAATTCGATCAAAGATCACTCTTCCTAAGAAGGTCACTCTTCCTAAGAAGGTCACTCTTCCTAAGAAGGTCACTCTTCCTAAGAAGAGATGATCATCACTCTTCCTAAGATGATCATCACTCTTCCTAAGATGATCATCACTCTTCCTAAGATGATCATCACTCTTCCTAAGATTTTAGCCGAAGAGTCAATATGGGAAATAGGATGGTAACGGCGAGGGTCAGATCAGTCGCCTTATTTAAAATCGGTACAAGCACAGAAGAGGCCGGGGACACATGTAGTGAAAAAACAGTTGAAAAGATTAGTAAGTAAAAGCGCCCATAAGTCCAGATTGCACTTGAATAGGTCAATCAGAACTCTATCCGGCCCGGTAGCTTTATCAGAGGGCCATTCCCGAAGGGCGCTAATAACTTTCTCAAGATCAACCTTCCTACAGGAGTTCAAGAGACGCCCAACAAAAGCAGGTGAGTTGGTACAGTTATTTATGCAAGAATAACCAACTTGAGCTACTGCACCACACTGGTTCTCTGGTTAGCATGGACCTCGCGTGTGGCCATGGGGACTCTTAGTCCTGTCACCGATCCTCACATGCTATAAGCACAACTATAGTTTCAAGGGTCCATGAATAACCCATGAAGGTCTGCATGCCCTGTGATAACCATTGGCCAAATCGCTTAGTACTTTGACAAATATGTCAACATTTTCCAGTAAACCCATTCTATATTTTCAATTCTGGCAATCACGATTTTCAGCTCCATGTCTCTGGTTCTAATTTCCGGTTTAAAATCCTGTACCCCTGAATCATGTCCATGCATCCCCAATATCCTGAGACCAACCTACACACTGTAAGCCAGATTTACAGCACTGTTCACTCGTGGTGGACATTACCAGCCCGGCCACTCGCACCGTTCACCACTGATTTACTTTTATCTATACCACGACAGCCCCCCCTATTTTTTGGGGTATTCATCTGTTCAGCAGCAGCCAAGCAATCTCTATATGTGACAGCTATGGTGTCAAAATTACGATGACTTAAGACACCGCAATAATAAAATTCAGCTCACAGTGGTTTAGAACTTGGCCCAAAAAGTGAAAAGGAGTTGTTGGCATCAGAAAATTGGTAGCGGTCTTTGAATATATAAGATGGGGCATTTGCTAAAAAGTTTGACATTTAGGAACTTACTTTGAGTTTGGCGCATGGGATACTCTGTTACGACCACCGCGTTTGACTTGACCGCCATATTATAAATGCATTGTCGCTTTTAACACTTGTAATATGCCAGACTTATGGGATATCCGCCATGTTTGTGACAGAGCATCCTGTACACCAGACTCTACCTAAGGCCCTTAGTGGCTTCATTGAATAAGGAGGTCCATTTATATGAAGTAATTTAAGCCAAATATTTAAAAAGCGCAAGTGCAAAAGATCTGGCATTTACACCATCCCCAGATTTTAGACTCCTCAACACCAGAGTGAAATTCAGGCCCAGATTTTCTAAACATTAGGCAATACTGCATTAAAACCTACAACGCTGTGTTGCAAGAAAGGAGAAAAAAAATGTATAGCCACATTTTTATGGCGAGCTACGCACTGATGAAGTCAGCCACGCTTCTGCACAAAATGCGTAGTATTTTTCTCTAACCACATTACGCCACTGCACAAGGGCGAGTAAAATGCGTCTCAGATCTGTACTCGAGGTACATGACCCGGTACAAATTTGTAGGCAATGACAACCAGCCACGGGTAACCAACATAAAATGTGTAATTTTGTCGTGATCACACCTTATGCATGGGACTATCACGTCACAGTCTGCTTGTCTATTGTTTGTCTCTATTATCATTTGACACTAGGATTCCATACATATCTGTTAGGCTAGTTTAGAATATCTTAGGCCTGGCTACTCCCACTGCACCACCTTGTATCACCCGATGTCAGCCATCTTCTCACGGTCTTCCCAAGAAGAACAGCTATCACACGGTGCAACACCAGTGTGCTGGAAACCTCTTCAAAGTATGGACTTCCAGCTCCTGTGTGGTGGAGCTGCATGGCTGATATCCAGCAAGGATGTCCCCTCGGATGCACATCAGTGACAGCTTTTTTTTTTTTGCATTTTAGGTGATGTTGGGAGCAGGTATTGGTCAAGGTTTGACATAATACTACGCCCCCACCAATTGTCCCACCCCCTCTCGTTCTCGCACTGTGAAAATATTTTTAAAGTTGGCTGGTCCGATATCTGCCTTTTCGTGAATCCTGTGGATGCGTGCATGGTTACTACCATGCTGCTCTCCCTTTGCATATATCACAGGAGTTTAGCTCTTAACACGGCATTTGACGCTGCTCTTATGGTCCTGTTTGAGCCGCTTTGCCATAAGATTTATCGATCTGCATCTCATGAGCACTGGCATAAAAGCCACATATACCTAGACCTACATTTTTCAAATGATATTGCCATATGTGTATTCATCTCAGATGGGAAGAAAAACTCATGACTGCACAAATCAGGTAAAGCTATCTCTGGAAAAAGTTTTTGCAATACCATATTTGCAGCAAGTTGGTCAGCACCATAATAATCAGCAGGGTTAAGCGGGTTCTCAAACTAAAGTTCTACAGCATTTTTCAAAATATTTATTTGCCAAGATTCCATATGCAAGAAGTTTTCAAGGGGAACCCATAAAATAAATCAATTTTCCATGTCTGGTGTAGTACACAGGAGTACTACTTCTCTGCAGCAGCAATTAATGCGGGTAGCAATATTTTGGCGGCGGCTGTACTGGAATTAAAGGGAACCCAAGTATCACAAGGGACCTGGGGTACTAAAGTATTTATAAATAAAATGATCCCTATGCATAAGATAACGCTCTTCATTTAATAAGAAATATATCTGAACATAGATATACGACTGGTGCCGGTGACAAAATCATGCTCCATGCTTTGTCGTAGGATTCACACTAGTGAATAAATTGATCAACATGTGTATCATGTAAACAAGAACACATCCTGTTTGATTAAAATACAACAATTTAAATAGGGTCCGTGTTATAAGTCATATGGTAGTAAAACTGAGCCCGCTCACAGAGGGCTGCCTTCATGGCGGTGTGGACTCGCAATACCCCAACACACTCTGCCCCAAACCAATCCCTTTCTTCCTGACCTACAGTGAATTTTCCAGATTCCTCCTGTCAACACTCAGGTGCATCCTATTTTCTTATGCCCATAGCATCAGAAACAGACAAATAACTGAAAAAGAAAATATAAAGAGAACTTTATTTCTTGTCAGGAGAAACACCTACAAGATCTTAAATTCTACGTAATTATACTAAGTCTTATACAGTCTCTATCCTACTAAACAGACACATATTCTGGCGCAATACCCCCGGTAGTAGGAATAACGCCTTTAATATTCCAAAATATAATATCCTATTGTTCTTATATCTAAAAAGAGATTTAAATCGGTCTAAAGGTTATTTTCACCAATTGACTATTGACAAAAAAATAATCAATTTACACCAAACTGCGAAAAAGTGCAGTGTGCCAGTGCAGAGTTGCTAAAAAAAAAAAAAGAAAAGGCCTCGCACAATTTTTCTGGCCATTATTGGTCTACGGTGAGGATCTCTGAAGAATGAAGGTGAGAATTCCTAAAAAGGTGAGCAGGCGTAAAGCTGTAGCTGTAGGGGGTGCCTTGTATCCCCCCTCTTTAATGTCCCCTTATCGCTCCATGCTCCTCCCGTCTCTACATTTTATTCTCTCTTTTTACTGGGCCAGTGGAATAGAGTGGAGCCAAAGGGTCATGGTTGGCCAAGCAGCCGCACTGACCTGGGTCATCGAACCAACAACCTCTTGGCGCGAGCAACGAGCCTGTGTGGGTTAATGTATCTCTTAGCGGCCTTCTCGATGCCAGGGGCAGAGCGAGAGTACAGGATCCGTCTCCATTACCCATCTGGCGGTGAAAAACTCCAGCCTCAGTCACTCCACATCGTGCATCCATTTGGCCCCGAGGCCAAGTATTGCTGGATCTAGGACTCACTGCCAACGCCGAAGTCACGCTTGATCGAAATTGGGCCGCATTTGCCAACGATCCCACCTTATCGCTCTTACTCATTAAATTTAGATTTTCCAGGAAGAAAATAAATCCAATGCTCAATTTCATCCATTGTACATTATCTTCTGCTTAGGTTCTGCTTGGTTTAGTTCCCTCAGCAGTTATGCATTGGAGGAGCTGTTATCGCTGTACATTTATTCTGAAGCCTAGATGCCACGCAACTGACCCAAATTCCAATTCCAGAATTCTTTTGAGGCCATGCCATACCGGATTCAAATGTTCAGACTAATTAGTAGATTTTTAGATTCATTAGGTTTGTGAGAAATTTCCATTACATCAGCATATCTAGCATTATTTCAGAAATTTTGCATTACGCTTGTTACTTGAAATTCCCAAAATTACGCTACTACCCACGTTGCGTGGTTACATGCCTTTTGCTGCAAAAATGTTGCACGAGCACACAGGAACAATGTGCATGACCAGAACTCGAGCAGCTACTATTTGCGGCTCTAGTTTGGGCACAAAGTGTGTCCTCGCGTCCAAAATGGTGGTTTTACAGTTTGCGTAATTACGAGTGATGTTGCACAATTTTCCCAAATTCTCATATAATTACAGATCACGTGAATTTCGCACAGACCTATACTGCACTTCAGCCTTGCTATAATATACCTATTGGTTAAGTAGAAATTGTATTTGTGTGGTTACAGCTTCACGTCTAGTCCAGTGTTAATTACCTGATCATTACTTGTGGAATAATGTGCAAAATACTTTTTCCAATCAATTGTGAGAACAGTAGTACTGGTTAGCCTGCATTTTCCTCCAGCTATATCCAGATAGAAATTGCCCTTGAAAAAATCAGGAATGATCGTTAATTGCACTTATTTAGTAATGTGCACAAATGAAATAAAACAGACAAAAGCATAATTTTTGCCGAACTTGTGAATGACCAGGCAACTACTCGAGTGAGATACAACTTAGAAAACTCAAAGTTCATAGAGATTTTTTTATTTTTAGAGTTAAAATAATAAAATATTATAAAAGTTGTTTTTTGGAACAAAATCAATCCTAAACCAACTGGGAAAACACAAAAATGAAGAAAAAAAAAAACACACACAAAATGTTTTTTAGCAGAAAGTTACCCAATTGAGAAAGTTGTGAGAATACACAAACCTTCCAACTTTGTGAAGCGCACCATTTGCGTACTTGCACAGTTGCACTTGCAGTAATGCGATTGTGCGCATCGCTACTATGATTTTCTCTTAAGTTAACTGTAGCTGCTTGTGCAATTCACAGCCAACTAGTTTGGGGGCAGCCAGAGTTCCCTTTATGGCATGTGGCACAAGCATTGGCAAACCCAATAGGTCTTGCATTGTTCATTTGTTGCCTTTTTTCCCCGATTCTGTGTAGCATCAGGAAAAAGCAAAATGCTCTTTGTAGTGCTGTGCACCATCAGCACAAAGATAGGTGAAATTGAGCAACTGCGTTATTCATCTAGCACCGTAGACATGAGGAATGATGTGCATGTCAGCGTAATAACGCTTGCGCCATTTTCCTTTTTTTTTTTAAATGTACAGTTACAAGATGTTGCTCACCAGTTGACTGGTGAATAAAAACATTACCATTTGTTAGAGAGAAACTGCTTTCTTCATTGAAGAGCAAGCTGGCACCAAATCACTGCTGCATGACAAAAAAAAAGCATTGGCAATGCCAATAGGTCTGGCCTTAAAGTAATCTTGAATAGTATTATGAAACATTATAAGCAGATGGCATGGGAATGGATATGTATTTGTGTGGAAGAAAAGAACTGTAGAATAATATTGCTGTAGGTTAAAAGGTCAGGTGACAGTAGCACTGTCAAGCTAGACCTAAAAATCCATGTAGGTTAATGACTGCCCTCCAACCATTTGTGCTGCTGCGAGAGAAAAACACCATAAATTATCTAGCTATCTAAGGGCCTGATTATGACTTTTGTCCATGCTCCCCCACCGCCAAGAGTCGCTGCAGCCCACCCACCTGATTACAAGTAATTTTGTGCTCTGGTGGGCGGCCTGGCCGTCCGGCAGCGGTGCTGTTCAAAGGCTCATTGTGATCCTCAAACAGCACCGCAGCGGGACTGCCAGTGCACATTCCTGCATGGGAAGGAATGCACCACGTCATGCATTCCTTCCCGTCGGGGGTGCAACTAGATGGGTGGCACAACATGTACCCCTGTGCACAGGGGCAAGAGAGGGCCCTGTAGGGCCCCCTTTCTTTCCTCACTGTCAGCAGTTAAATGGAGGAAGAACCTCCATGACACCGCTGGCGGTGAGGAAAGTCGTAATACGCTTGGCAGTGCCTCTTGGCACCATCAAGCATATTGCGGCCCTCAGACCGCCGTGGGACCGACAGGGAATGTGGGTCCCTGGCAGTTGCAGCAGTGCAATGGCGGTCCTACTGCCAAAGTCCTAATCAGGTGGTCAGACCGCCGGTGCGGTGGTAGCTGGACCGCCACCGCCGCGCCCTTTCGAGTCTGGTGGTCCTCGGACCACCAGACTCGTAATCAGGCCCTATGATAGTTTAATAACATTACAGAGTCATGTGGATGCCCCTGAAAGTTCAAGCATAGGCAGCTTGGTAAATAAAGTGATGGCAGCTGAGTGGAAGGCAAACACTTTTTTGTGGAAGTACGCAACTTCTGCCCAATTAAGTCCTCCTGGCTCCCAACATGTGGGCGGAGCCAAAGCACCCTATAGTGATGCTCATATAATTGTCTGGTAACTTTTGTCCTGTCAAGCCAGCCCATAAAAATAACAACTGGCCCAACGGAGCTGTGAGTGGGCGGAAGCAACGGGCGTGACCTGCAATGGATGCTAAACTGTCCATGCACATGGGTGAGGTGAAAGCCAATGTCCACCTACCCGTGTACCTGACAGCCTTTGGTGCAACTACAGTCAGTGCTCAAAAACTGTCTGACCACACCACCAGGGCTCAAGCCCGGGACCTCAAGCTGACATAGGCATAAAGGGGCCGCGTCCGTTGGTGAACACCAGTGCTTTATATGCAGAGACATCTTAAGGATTTTGGGGGCCCTGGGCCAAACATTTTGGGGGGCCCTCTTCAGTACAGCTTTGAATTTATGACCCAATTATAGCTCGTTCATGCCCAGATCACTGACAGTGCACAGGAACACTGGTCCAAAATCCAACATTTACATCTAATATTCAGGGATAGTGACAACAGCAGCTCACTAATATGAATGCAAATGATCTCTATGACCCCCCCTCCCATTTCTGATATGTGAGGCCTTGTTTTGATCTAAAAGAAAGTTCTTTTAAGGATGTTGCATGAAACAGAAACACAACATTTCTCTGCAAAATGTCTGTAATAGACTCCACACCCACATTAAAAATAAAGGAAAATGGTATTTAAAACTATCTGTTTATTAATTATTTACGGTTATGAAGGCAAGACTCTGCAGAATAGATCTGGTTACATCAAGGGGCCCCCTGAAAGGTTGGGGCCCTGGGCCATAACCCACTTTGCCCTTGCCACGTCTCTGTTTATATGGGCAGGTACTGAGTGCCAGCACTTGTTGTCATTTGAAAAACATGGAGAAGTAGCATTCATCTATAGAGTTCCTAAAAGTACTCTTTGATGGTACGTAGGTGCCTTTATATATTTTCATGTCAAGCACTGGACCAAACCTACCACTCACAGTGGACTGCTATGGCCTAAACCCACGCTAATCCCAACACCTCCCTCCCCCGCCTGCCACACACAACGCCAGGAACTCAAGTAATTGCGCTATAAATATTAATACACAAAGCAGTGTACGGCAACACAAAAGAAGGACTAGCTTTGTCCCACATAGACTGTCATTCTCCCCAGCAGACATTGGGCCTCCTGTCTGCAATGCTCACAATGGCCGCCTTCTCCGCCTCGTCCTCAGTGCTCGCTCAAGGGGGCCGGTGCCAGGGAGCGCACACCTGTCATAAACTTCCCTTTCGCTACCTGTTTGTTGATGAGATCACTCAAATAGTTTCTCTTTATGGAAGCCATCCGGGCATTGGATACCCGCCTTTCATAAAGGTCGACGGCTGAGCTGGGAGGGGGTGTAATTATTCCAGGCTCCCTCGGATGTCTTTGGCACAACAAGGCGCCTATGACCCGCCGGCACAAAGGGGCCTTTCTCCCGTCGGCCTCTGTTCCGGGAAGGTGGCCCTATGAGGTACGCCTGGGGGTCAGTGGAGGATGAACCAGCCATCTACGTTAAAGCAGCTGTCTGCGGTATGACGTCATAGGCCGGCACTGGCCTCTGAGGCCAGAGCCAGCAGGCTCCCCGGATTGCATTCCAGAATCTTCCATATCAAACAACCTTATTAAATCTCACGGCTCTGATAAAATAACTGACAGGGCGTGTCAATAGGTTGTGCACCTACTGCAGGGATGTGTGTACCCTGCAAATTAACTTTTTCAAATCCTGGCGGGGATGACTGAACCTTTCATCCTTCACTGGTTAAGAAAAGAAGCACATTTGAACTTGTGTAATGATAGCAGTGGCTACTTAAGCTGGTAGTTGACTTGCACCTGTGCTATAAAAATAACCAAAACTAACTATAGCAACATGTCCCTGTTAATTAACAGTGTTTATTTACCAACCTCCAAAGGATGAAAGGGTGATCCGGCGGCACCACAGAGATCTTAACCTGCGGCCAGCCGGTTGGATATATTTCTTTACAGAAGACATGACAACCCACTGAGCTACCTTTACTCCATCAAATATACTGTGACCTATTGATGAGCGAATTATAATGGATTTATATAGCACTTACTACCCCTGGCGAGGCGTCGAAGTGCTTTTTCGTCGACTAGGACGCTACTCCGGAACCCAAAATGGATAGTGGTGTATTAGTATAGGGAAATATGAAATTAATTTGAGCGGTGGACATGTTAGTCTGTTATTTTGATTGAAAAGGTTAGTGGAGGGATAGAAGAGGGAAGGGTTTGCATTTATATAGCGCTTGTCAAATCGTAAGTGTACCATGGTCTGCACATTACCCAAAGTTCCTAGGAGAACAGCAGGTAGTAACGGCCATGTTTGCCTCCTGGGGCACTTTGGTATTACAGAAAAGGTTACAGATGTCCGTGTGCCCTTTACTGTAATATGGATTGCACCGCACACATTCCATGCCTGCATGATCATTTGGAAGGCTAAACCCCGACACATGGGTGTGTGGCCTATGCAGATGAGGAAATGCCTTTTACCATCTAACATATCTGTGTTGGAACCCAGTCATAGCGAGTCGGAATCCTACCTCATAAATATATTAATGAAGTAGGTTGGATGGATGGATGGAGAGCCACTTCGGTTCGGAATTTTGTGAACTCAATCGGTAAGTAGGTAAATTTGCAAAATTCATTTCCATTCGCAAAAGACCGTGCACAATTTGCAAGCACTTTTTGCGAATGCAAACTTTGTATTTCGGATCCAACACAGTAGATAAGACAGCTCTGAGCTTTTAGATATTCTGAAATCAGTCACCAATCTTACAGACCTTAAAATAGAGGATTACGGGGCATAATGTCTAGGCCCTCATTACAAGTTAGGCGAAAAAGGGCATGGTATTTACCCGACGTGATAAATACCATTACTAGATGGTGAGGTATTTACCACAGGTGGTAAAAACCTATTTCTGAGTTTTTACATTTTAAATAAGGCAGAACATGTGTGGAATTGGCATTTAACACACGTAATTAGCATGTTTTGCCTTTTTTTTCTTACATTTTCTACTGACAGAGCCCAGAATCTATCAGGGGAAAACTGTTAGAGGGATATAATTATTGGCGAACTTGTAGGTATTTGAGTAGGGATAGGAATTTAGCCCTGAAACTGTAATGATATCCCTTAAGTTTGTTCTACCGCTCCTGGTTTCAGAGCTGTGCCTATTGGGTTTAATGGTTTTTTTTGTTTTGTTTTTTTAACCAAAGAAGCGTTGACAGGTTCCTGATAATCACTGTTTGCAAAGTTTCTCAGTTTTGTTTCACCCATGAAAAGATTTTCTCCTCATTGGGAGATATTTTACTGAATAGCGAGTCTTACTGATCAGCAAACACAGCTCATCTGACAAATGTTTGGAGCATTTTCCTTTCTAGACTAGCTTTTGTAGAACTATTTTTCCATATGCAAAGATATACATGCCAATTTCTGAGGGGCGACTCCTCCGCTAAGGCGGAAGAGCGTCGCCCCACTGCTTTCAAAGCAGTGAAAAAATAAAAAACAAAATGATAACTTTGTTATTATCATTTTATTTTTGGTAGCTGCGGGGCTGGGTTGGGGCGGGGGTCGATTACGGTGTCGTTCGGAAAGGCTCCGAATGGCATTCGATTAGTCCGAATCCGATTCGGAACCCGCCTTTCCGACCGACTCGGACACTTTTCTGAACGACCGATTACAATGGTTATAAACCGTTCAGACTTTTCGACTTGGTTCCGAACGGCATTCGGAGTAACCGAGTCAGTCGGAGCCGAATCGTAGCGTTCTATGGCATGCGTTTCCGACCGAGCGATTAGGATGTCGGATTCGGACAGCCTTTCCGAATCTGAAGTTCCAACACGGATCGGCTGTCGGAATCTGACTTTGGGGGCCCGTAGCAGGCACCCCTTCACCCGGGGGTCTCCAAATGGGGCCCTTGGGGGTACCCACGGGCCCCCCCCTTTCCATGCATGCACAGTGTGGCAGGCACCATGGGGTGCCCCCCACAGGGTGCACGATTTTCCGCAAGCACCCCTTTCTTCAATGGGAGCCTGTGTAGTTGGTGGGAACACAGGCTCCCATTGAAGTCAATGGGAGTCCGACCGAACAGTTTTCAGAACCATCGTAATCAGTCGGTCGGACTCCACGAATCAGAGTCGGTCGGAAAGCATTCCGAAACTCATTCGGTCGGAATGCTTTCCGAACGACATTGTAATCAGCCCCTAAGTGTGCATGACTGTTTGGCCGCCCGTCAGGGGCGGGGGGGGGGGGCACAAACCATCATGCGCACTTTGCATGTTCCCCCTCAGGCTGCATTACACAGCCCTGTGAGGAACATGCTCAGGCTCCCATTCCCTGTCTGAGCGCCAAACCACAGTGCTCAGACCAATCACAACGCTGCATTGTAGCGTTGTGATTGGCTTAGGGGAGGGAGTCTGTGTGTGTTTCCAGTTCCTGCCTCCATTCTAAGACGTCGGCAGGTAAGCGGAGAAGAGACGCAGCCGGCCAAAGAGAGAAGCGTTTTTTTTGGTTTGTTTTTTTCACCACCCCTCCTGCCCCGCCACCCGCGTTCCCTACCAGCTGCCACTGCAATTTCTTCTCTGCAAATTAGCCTTTTGCTGAGCACATTGACTTTGTGAATAGGGAGAGCTGCGAATACTGGAAAGGAAGCCTGATGCAGAATCATTTTCTTAAAGCTAAATAAGGAGATTTTCAATAAATTGTCAAAACTAATTATTTTTCCGCTGAAGCATCGAAAAGAAATACTTTGCAAAGTAATCTCCCTAGCTCTCTGCGAAAATCACAAAAACCCCAAAAAGACAGGTGGAAACAAGAAACAGGAGGGAAAGCATTAGGGTTCATAGAAGAGTAAACCAGAATCCAGCAACCCAAGACGTACCAACCGACTGACGAAGATGCAACTAGTGTATTTCAACAGTTATTTCTGAACGTGATGGTCTGACTGGGGTTAGTACTGTAAGACGCCTAGTCGAATGGCGTGTTCACAATCAGTGCACTCACAAACATTAGCATGGTAGGACAAAAACATGCAGACTTGCAGCTATTTAAAGCTTTGTAAGAAACCCTCGTCACTTTATCCCTACAACTCTCCAACCTCTCAGTCTGTCCCTGTATTGGCCAGGCCGTAATGATTGACAGAATAAAGAACCAATCAAAAGACCACCTACTTTCCAGTTGTTTCTATATTGTAAAATAAATAGGAACGACGAAATAGATGGCTTTCTATCTGTATTTATCCGTAACAATTAGTAAAAATGGAAATCTGGGACATCTCTCACATGGTTAGTATAAGAGAGTGTAAACATTTTTGGGGAAATGTTGGAATTAGGGCTGGCTGTAGGGTGGTGCAACCATTGCAGCCACACCTGGAAATGACCAGGGGTGCCGTCTTTAAAAATCACTTATGGGTTTTAAGGGCACCTGCTGTAGAGTTCCTTGTGTCTCCAGCAGTTTTAGGCAACAATAAAAATGTGAAGATAACTCTGGTGATTAATATTCCTGCTGGAGAGAGATCAGAGTTCTGTCTAGTGGCAGTTTTGAAACATCACAAAGTAGCACAGTGGGTTAATGTGCCTGCTGCAAAGAATGTATACCATGCAGATCCCAGAACTGTACATTATGTGAATAGCTCAGTGGGTTACTGCTTTTGTCACAGAGATTCTTTTGTTACAAGCAGTTCATAAGTTACAATCATAATCTTGCACAGTGAGCTAGGAGCTGCCTTCAAAGAGCTTCATGCAGACTGCATACTACAGGTTAGCATGTTGTTTTTTTCCCTAGTCTTTCATTATCCTAATGTTGCTTAAAAGAGTTTGCTTGAATTTAAAATACATTCTTGTTAGTAAATCTAACGCCAGCCACTGTGGTACGTTTTAAATCTTGAGTTTGTGCTTCTCCAGACCCAACACCCTTAAAAAGTAATACCTAATGGTATGGATGACATGCGACTCCCACACCCTGTAGTCCTTATTGCCATATGTGACATTTCCTATAGGCTGATTTACACACGTATGATTCATGTCTCTGTATAATGTGTATACGATGTAAAGTGCTCTGACACCCTACACTGGTATGAGTGGTGCTATAAAACAAATGAAACCTATGTGATAGAGGGGCTATGGAGAGATGAGAAAGACTGTTGGAGGGTGATAGTGAGGGTATTCGTGGAGAAGGTCATTGGGGGGAGGCGCCAAAAAAGACTGTTGCACCGGGCGCCACCGGCGCTAAAGCCGGCCCTGGTTGGAAGAGTAGCCTCTTGGGTGAGTGATTAGGTTCATTGCAGCCACGTGCAAATATCATTCCTGGAAGCAAGGTGACGCGGAGATCTTAAAGGGTCCATAATGAGGAGATCTAAAAAGGCCCCCGACATGGAGATCATGTCACGAGATCGCAAAGGGGATGAAATGTTTATAGGCATGGGGAGCGCAAGAAGTATGGGGTCACATGGGGATAAAAAAAAAATCAATAATGTCTGGTTACTGTAACCCAACAATGCATAGCATACACCAGGGAGACACAAGGTGAGGTATTATTATTAGAAGATGAATTTAACTGTAGAAATGGAATGCATCTGTCAGTAGAGGAGTGAGAAACAAGAGGGTATTAGGTGACTGAAAGGGGGCTTAAGAGATCAAAATAAATCATTAGAAAAGACAAAATGTCTGGTGTTAGCTGCCAGCATTTTAGCTTTCTCAGTGCTCGTCTTGCCAGGGGTATTGTAAAATGCTTTGCTTGGATGAGTTGCCAGACCCTCCCCAATACAAAAAAACAGAACAAAAAAAAACTTTAGCTAAAAGCTATTTTTTGCCTCAAAAAGCACAAATTGCCATAGTAGTCCCTATCACTGAAGGAAACTACTTGTGTGTGAATGTCCTTCGTGTGAATAGAGCAGAATGCTGCCACTCACAGTGAAGTTAGCCAATGACTGAAGAGGGCTGACCTGTTTTCACATGCTGTATTCCGTAGTGGGTGGAAGAAAATGCTATTGACAACAGACCAATGGATAACGAGGGCACGCTGAATCCCCTATAAACATAATATATACAATTTTAATAAAATAGAAGGCTCTTGGCAAACACCAGATGTAAAAATACAAGCTTTTTTCCTGCAGAGAAGGCAATCAATCCATTGAAGAGCAATTAAACAAAATCTCTTACAAAGAAACAATTCAGTAGCCAAACCCAACTGACACTCCTTCGAAGAATGAAACCCCTCATTACCGAAGAGCTCTTCAAACAAATAACTCAGTCACAGGCTTTACTGATATTGGACTAGTTTAAGGACTTTCTCATAGGTATTCATCACCTTATACTGCTCATGGCTGCTCTTGGTGCTACAGCCAAAAGGCCACTGGGGAGAGAGTATGATCACAGCACACTTTGGGCCAGACTGGCCACTTCGACGAAGAAATGGGATCACATCACCCCTCTTCTGATCAAAGGCTCCCAGTAGAAGCAAGAAGCATTCTCAATTAACTTCCAACACTCAAAAAACGCGCCCTACTAGAACCCTCAACCGTCCCGCCCGTAAACTGACCACTCTCGCTATGAAGTGCAGACACCTTCTACTAGAAAACACAGCTTTTAAAGAAGAAAAACCTGTGAAACCATCTGTTTCAGAAAGCACATGCATGGCTGGAACTCGTTGCCGCCAGCAATAAAGAACCTCTCATCTTGTGACACTTTCAAGAATGGATTAAAAAAGTGTGTGCAACACCAGGGCAGGTGTGCTTTTCAATTGGCCAGTGACTTCGAATAAACTACAAGTGTAAATATTCTGCATTTTGTCCTTATTTCATTGGGTAGAATTGTTTTAATCTGTAAACGTTACCTTCTTTTTTTTTTCTTGGAGTTTTATATAGTGTGAACTAGACCCGAAGGTATCAGAGCGCTTTACATGAGCACCAGTTGCGTTACAGACGGACACATTCATTTTTAGGTCTCGCGCCTAGCGCTGCAGTGCGCAGCACTGCTCGCGCAGCGCGAGACCTCTAGAAAGGGCTTCTGAAAACGACCCACACGCTCGTGCGTGTGGTTTTGTTTTCAGAAGCCCACATTGGCTGGTGCATCCGTTTTTTTTTTGGGACGGCACGCTATTGGTCAAAGGCGGGCGCATGTCCCGCCTTTGCCGCGCCCATTCCCGACGGTGGCCAGAACGCGCAGCAGCGCGCGTTCGTCTCGCTGCCGCTCTCCCTCCCCCGCTCCTCTGTGGTGCGCGCGCACCACAGGTTTCGATTCCGTGATTGTTTTCGGAGCGCTTGTTATGCAGCAACTAGGACACAAATTAGGATAGGATAGAATCAAATCTCAAATTAGGAGCATCTGGGAATGATAAAAACTTTGAAATTACTTTGTGGGTGATGGCGAGTTTGGACTGTTGCGTTGGATGTTTTTTGGTCGAAAACCTTCATTTGATAGATGGGACATAGCGGCCTCCGTACACGTTTTCGAAGGCTTCAAAGAATGCTAGAATATGCTTGTGAGATGGGACACTCTATCCTCCTCCTCTTGTCTTCTCTATCACCACTGGATGTCTATGTTCTATTTCAATGGAGTTGCCCCAAGAATGTGCTTTCCTGGCAGGGGAGGCATAGGAGACAAAACCCCTTTACAACAATTTAATTCAAACAAGTGGCTTGCTCGAACATCAGATCCACTGGCGTGACAAGCGTGACACATCCGCCATCCAGGAGGGTCACTCATCCGAGAACAATTGTTCTGCAGAAAAATGTGAGACTCTCAAGCGCCCCTTGGTAAAAAAAAATGAAATATATCTTTAAAAAGGTAGATAAAATCAAAAGTGGAATGGCGCGAGTATACATTAGAACTGCACACGTAACACTGACAGAAACTCTTCCTTGTATTGTGGGCGCCGCACACGGATTCGTCGAGTAGTGCCAACGGACTGCGCTGTTTGTCCGAGCCTTAATCCCCGAGCTGCGTTAATCTGATAGGGTGCGAGTGAACAGCGCAGACACACCAGACAAAGCGGCATCCCAGGAGTAAACATGGAGGGAGCATGGGCTTGAGATAAGCAAGGGGGCGGGGACGCAGGGTCGAGAAAGAAGTGGGGGGCCGTGTCACTGTTCAGACCCCCATGGCTGTGAAAACAGGCATTATCTGACCGCAGACTACAATGGAATTTTCTATGATAGAATGTATAACTGGGGATTTCATCGACAAACGTCACCATGAGTACTTCCCTGAACTTTATTGAGCAGGTAACCAGTTTCACCTATTGTATGACATCACAAACGATAGAAATAACGGTCAGCGCCTCTATGCACGGTGCGGCTCCGTTAGACAGCGTCCCGCTGACGTTATCAGGCTTCATAACATGGGGCACAACACACCGAGAAGGCTCTGAAGCCCCCGTGGTGTTTGCATGATGAAGCCCCCGTGGTGTTTGCATGATAACACCCCCTCCTGTTGCACCTGGGCCTGGCTAACAGCACCCGGGAGTCCAGGACCTCCTCGGCACCTGTGGAAGGGGCCTAGGCTAGCCAGAAGGTGGCCTTCGCGTGCCCCGAACTCGCAGCCCCCAGGATGCCCATTTCCTCCCACTCTGAAGGTGCTATCGCTCCACCTTCCCAAACTGCATTTCTCTGAAGTTGTGCCTATGCAATGTGCGTCACAGCCCCGGGGAAATCAACGGCACTCTTAGGATAATTTCCGGGGCCAAGAACGCTCCTAAACCTCCAGTGCTTATTTTAAAAAACATTTAAAAAAACATAAGTGCCAGAGCCCTCGTCAGGAGTGCAGCACAGCCTGCATCGCCCATTTACCCTTTCAGTGCTGCCAGTGACAGTACAATTCCTAACCACCGCACTCTAAAAGTATTACAATTCCAGGCCCCTAAAGCTATACGAATGGCTTGAGCAGCAGGCATTTGTCATTTAAATGCATATCGAATTAATAAACAACTATTGTTTTCCTTATCTCTAAATTTTACAAACAGTGACGCCATGTGCCACCTGTCATAAGTGCTGTGACGATGCTGAGCCCCAGAAGCCACCGGCTCAAATTAAGCACTGCTAAACCTCCCTTTATTTCTGCTCCCTCAGCCCATTAACTTTTCCAGCTGGCAGAGGGGATGGGACCACGGGATATCTCGCTGTGCTGCAGTCACTGTTTTAGTACCCTATCTGCCCTGTACCTTCTGTTCCCACCCATCTATCTCTAACCCGATATGGACACACATCAACACCCCCTCCCTAACCCAGCAGGTGAACCGGGGAAGATGCGTGTTTAGAGGCAAGTTGCTGATCTGATGTAACCAGCTGGAGTCTGGCCGGTGAAAAGCTCCTGTTGTCACATTTTATTCAACAGCAGTAGCAAGGGAGGGCAGTAAATATCTTTCCGACCTATTTCTCCTCTTTTCTGTCATCGTCGTCTTTCTTTCTGTCTCCATATCCCCCTTTCTCTCATTGTTTTGTTGTTGTTGTTGTTAGCGCCTGCATTATGGCTTCCTTCGTGGTCAAGTACTTACTGTAACAATTTAGCGTTACTCATTTCAGCCTCTCTTCTTGTACATATGCACACTATGTTAAAAAACAAAAGTCTCTAAGCGGAATGAAGTCCAGAGATGTTAAAATGTTTATTTAATCCATTATGGTGTCCCTGCTGTCCTTTGCTCCCCTACCAGTTGTTATTGTTATAATTGCCTTCTCTCCCTCTCCTCCCCTCTCTAGCCCGTCTCCCGGCCCTGGTCAGTGCCCCCCTCCTTCTTGCCTGTCCCAAGCGGCTCCTCCCTCCCTGCAGTCCTGGCCTCAGACACCTCTCTCCCTCTCAGCCCCGTCTCTCTGCCCCATTCAAACACTTTCGGCTTCTCTGCCCCAGGGTCCCCCCCTTCACTCTTTCCGGAGCAGCTGCTCTCTCCCTCCCCAGTCCTGCCCTCAGACGGCCACTTCTCCCACAACAGCCGGCGGCTTTCCCCGGACCCCCTTCTCGTGTTACTCGGAACCCCTCCTTCCAGACCCCTCTTCCCCTCCCGCCTTCGACTGCCCTCTCACCTCTTGCCCCTGCCTCACACCCGTGCACCCTCTGCCCACTCTGTGACGCCCTCTTTTATTTTCTGCCCTACTCTTTTTTTGACCACTCTCCCCATCCGTTTTTAACCCTAACCCCAATCTTCTTTGACATCACTCTTCTCTCCTGTTTCCTTCTTTCCCATTCTCTTGCACCTTTCTCTTTCTCTCCCTCTTAAAGTTTAACTAGCCTCCACTCTCCTCCCCCTCCCCTCTTCTCTTCCCATCCCATCCCATCCCCTTCTCGCCCAATCCCCTCTTGTCCTGTCCTCTCCATCCCTCCCCCACTCCCCTCCAACCTCTCCTCTCTAATTCTATCTCTTCCCTATACCTCTACCCCTCTTTCTCCACACCCTCCGTGTTTGGCCGTCCTAGCATCTTCCACTTTAGACTACTTCCTATCTCTGAAGCAATTATTTTTACTCACTTAACAGCTGGCTGTCTAGATTAGTATCCCAGATGCATTCTAGATGTTGTAGTCAGAGCAGCAAGCCTATCCTCACACCGAGGGTCAAGCAAGGGCTCCCAGAGCTCTTCTGCAATACTGACGAAACAAGAGAAGAAAGATGGCATGTTAACGGCCCAGAGGCAGAGCATCTGCACAGAGAGCGCTCTAAAATAACAAGCATTGAAAATGCAATAGGTCTCGCCTTTGATTAACTTAAAGCCATTTGCTTTGCTATACAATACCATTAGTAAAGCAAATGGCTTTAACTTAATCAAAGGTGAGACCTTGGCTAAATAATGCAACACCAATAGCTCAAACTTTAATAATGCGAGACCTATTGCATTGCAAATGCTTGTTTGTTAGGCACGGGGAGATTACGTGATTTGCCCAGAATCACAGGATGTTAAGTGTCCCTGCCAAGACTCGAACCCGGTTCCCTAGCTTTGTGGTCGAACGCCCTAGCCATTACACCACATCCTCTCCCTCTTCTCTGGTCTGTATGTCAATATCATATGGTATTTGTTTTGTGTCATACAATATGATATGAGCCCCAGGTTCAAGGCGCTTCTTTTCTGGTGTGTGTATACTCACATCTCTCAGCGCTGCACAGTACTCTAAAACAGTCACAAACTTTTGTACAGTGTACACATTTACAACTGTTCAACACAGCCACTAGGCCACAGTGTAACTACCTGCTGATGGGTGCTACTCGCATCATACGATGTTCTACATGCTGACTGCTAGGGTCTTGTATTGCACCATTTATATAGCGCTTACTACCCCTATGTAGGGCACTAAAGCTCTTGCCTACATAGGTAGCATGGTGCATCTTGTAACGCTTTTGGTTGGAAGGGTGCAGTCTTTGTTTTGATCCGATGTGGGAAGTGTTTCCATGTCGTGTGTGAAAACCACCAAGGTGCGGTTACCATGTACCGACATGATCAGCCTTCGCATCACTAAATAAGGCTAGACCAGGTGTCTACAACCAGTCGATTGCTCGCAGAAACCTTCAGAGTAGCTCCCAGCCCTGGGTTCCTTTTTAACTAAGATATGCAATAAGTGTTGGGTTTTCCTTTTAAAGTTAAGGACAGGCTATGATTATTTCACATTATCAGGCTGCAGATAGCAGAGCCTGATAATGAGCAGTGCTCCACTCACATTTATGACCCATGTGGGCCACAGAGGGTCTGAACTGAAGCACTGGGGTATTTAACTCCTAAATAAAAGTCATTCTCAACTCAGTACTAGAGCATGAGAACAAAATGATATTCTGAATGGTTTTAAATGGGAGAAAATTACAACTAAGAGTTAGCTCTTCATTTTGATTTTCTCCCTTTTCAAAGTGTCACTTTTACAAACAGCAGGCATCTGTGCCACATGTATAACTAAAAAATAGTCATTTTCTTTTAAATGGGAGAAATTTAAAGTGGCATTTTTTTTTTCTGTGAAACATTGTCTTAATGTTTTTATAAACTTTGAATTAAGCCTATTAAGTCCTAATGTTCTATGAAGCATGTTTCTTCTCTTTAAATTCCTCACATTTAAACAAATGACTGTATTTTCATGTAATAAATATGGCACCATGTTGACCGGCCACTGACAGTATTGTATTGTATTGTATTGTAATTGCATTTATATAGCGCTTACTACCCCTGACGAGGCGTTGAAGCGCTTTTTTCGGCGAGTAGCACGCTACTCCGGGACCCATAGAGGATTAGTGTTGAATTAGTATAGTGAAACATGCAAGTACATTTTAAGTGGTGGATAGGTTAGTCAGTTATTTGGATTTGGAATGATAGCAGAAGGATAGAGGAGGAAAAAAGGTTTGTATTTATATAGCGCTTGTTACCCCTGATGGGGTGTTGAAGCACGCTACTCCGGAAGCCCATAAAGGATTAGTGGTGAATTAATATGGTGAAATATGAAAGTAATTTGAGTGGTGGATATTAGTCAGTTATTTGGAGTGAGAAGGATAGTGGAGGGATAGAAGGGAAAGAAAGGTCTGCATTCATATAGCACTTGTATATAGCACCCTGATGGGTGTTGAAGCGCTTTTCTGGTGAGTAGCACGCCACTCCGGAACCCATTAAGGATTAGTGTTGAAAATTAGTATAGTAAAATATGAAGTAATTTGAGTAGTGGATATGTTATTCAGTTATTTGGGTAGAGAAGGGTAGGTGGCGGGATAGAAGAGGGAAAGAGGTTTGTATTTATATAGCGTTTGCTACCCCTGATGGGGTTTTGAAGCGCAAGTAGCACGCTACTCTGGAACCCATAAGTATTAGTGTTGAATTAGTATGGTGAAACATGAAAGTAATTTTAGTGGTGGATATGTTAGTCAGTTATTTGGATTGAGAAGGGTTGGGGAGGGGTAGAAAAGGGAAAAGGTTTGCATTTATATAGCGCCTGTAACCCTGATGGGGTGTTGAGACGCTTTATTGGCGAGTAGCACGCTACTCTGGAACCCATAAAGGATTAGTGGTGAATTAGTATAGTTGAATATGGAATTTGAGAAGTGAACATGTTAGTCTGTTAATTTTGATGGAAAGGATAGTGGAGGGATAAAAGAGTGAAGGATTTTTTTTTTTTTTTTAGGTCATAGCAGTAGGAGGAGGCTTTTGGAGGAGTAAAAAGGAGTTTTGGAGGGGAGGAGTCAGAGGGAAGAGTTTAGAAAGGTTTGTTTTAGGGGATCGGTATAGTAAAAGAGATGTCAGATGATGCAAGGAGGGGTAGAGTAGGACAGAGTCTAGAAAGGGTTATTTTGGGGATCATAGTAGTGGTATGGGGTTTGGGATAAATGAGAGTGTGGATGTAGAGGATATATTGATAAATGTATAGGATGAGAGATAGGGTAGTGCATTGGAAAGAGTAGTAGAAAGAAGTTTGAGATGAGTCAGAAGGTTGGGCTAGAAGATATATTGAGATAAGTATAGGCTGAGAACTAGGGTAGTGCATTGGAAATGCTAAATTTGAAGAAAGTGATAAATATATAGATCCATAAGTACATTGAAAGTATATAGATACATAAAGGAGGTAGTATATGTAGATTAAAGATATTGATAGAGGCACAGGATGAGAAATAGGGTAGTGCATTGGATATGCTTTTTCAGGAGAAAAGTAACAGACACACAGATCCAAGTACATGGAAGGTACATAGACGCACAATGGAAGCAAGTACATGTAGACCAAAGATGATTTTTATTTATTATTATTATTTTTTCTCTCAACAACATAATTATTCTACATGTTTATACAAAGCAATACACAAAGATAGGTACATATCTATAGTGAAAACAAATGCTTATATACAGAGGAATATGCTGTAAATGTCTGTTTGCGTATGGTGCTTATGTGGGGAAGAGCCAATTCAAGAGTAGTTTTCTGAAGATAAGGTGGCTGTCGGTGGATCTTATGTTGGGGGGTAAAGAGTTCCATAGTTTGGCTGCTTGAACAGAGAAGGATGTGCCACCCATGGTTTTTTTCTTGTATCTTGGGATTTTGAGGCAAGATGCTCCTTTAGAGCGGAGGTTCCTCTGTTGAATGTGTTTGGTGATTTTATTCCTGATGAAGAGCGGTCCCATTCCATGTATTGCTTTGTGGGTGATACAAAGCAGCTTGAACGTGGATCTTCTGGCAACCGGTAACCAATGCAGGGCTTTCAAGGCAGGGGAGATGTGGTCTCGCGGTTTGATATGCAAGAGTAGTCTGGCAGCCGAGTTCTGAATCCGTTGTAGTCTTTTCATGGTTGTTAAAGGTGATCCGTGGTAGAGGCTATTGGCGTAATCGAGTTTGGACAGAACAAGGGAGATGGTAGCTTGGACCTTGTGCGGAAATCCCAAATGAGGGAAAATTCGTCGCAGCGTTTTTATAGTGACAAAGCTTGATCTTGCTAGTTTGTCCACTTTGGCATTCATCGACAGCTTGGAGTCCATGGTCATTCCGAGGTTTCTTACTTCCTTCGATACTTTAGGTGGTGATCCCAGTTCATTAGGCCATGCGGCAAGCGGGTTGTAATGTTTCCAATCGCCACACGTGAGTATTTCCGTTTTTGAAGCATTCAATTTGAGATGGCTCCAAGTCATCCACTGATCCACGGCTCTGAGACAACTGAAAATTGGGCATTTTTCAATGTCTTTGGGGCATTCTAGTTGAAGGAGTATTTGCGTGTCATCTGCATAGTTATAGCACGTGAGGTGAAATTTATTGATCAGTACTGGTAATGACTTCATGTAGATGTTGAAAAGCATGGGCGAGATGATAGAACCTTGAGGGACCCCTGCTTTTGTGGAGTATGGTTTGGACGAGAAAGGTGGGGTATGGATGACATTAGTTCTGTTTCGAAGGTAGGATGCGATCCAGTCTAGAGCAGTTCCCTCTATGCCGGCTTCATAGAGTCTTTGTTTCAGAGTGTCATGGTCAACCGTGTCAAAGGCAGCCGAGAGTTGCGGTCAACTGTATTCTTCAGGTCATCCCAGATGGCAAGGAGGGCAGATTCAGTGCCTCTTCCCGGACGGAATCCTGTTTGGAAGTCTGAAAGTTTGTCATTCTCTTCAATGAATTGTGACATCTGGGCGAACGCTGCTCTTTCTATCAGTTTGCCCAGGAAAGGTCCATTTGTAATGGGTCTGTAGTTGTCAGGGTTCAGCGGGTCCAAGTTTGTTTTCTTCAGTAAAGGGCGTATGTGTGATTTTTGAATTCTTCTGGAAATATTCCGGTAGTGAAGGAATCGTTGATGATTCTTCTTACTGGAGTGGCAGCAGAGGTTGTTTGTAAAGACACTTTGACATGGGGAAAAATTAAAATGATGAGTTTTGTGTAAGGCATATAAACAAAGTTAACTCTTCAGGTGAATTTCCTCCCAATTCAAAGTGTTGCATTTACATACAGCAGGCATCTTGGTCCCAGTGGCTGGTAGACACGCTGCCATATTTACAGACATTTTTTTTTCTTTAAATGGGAGAAATTAATTTAAAGTGCAGAAAATGTTCCATCAAGTGCAGAAAAATGCTCCTTATTATGAACATTTTTGCAGAAAAGTTTTTTGCACCCTAAGTTTCTCCTATTTAAAAAAAAAATGGTTGTATGTTTGTGTTGTACATGTAACAGTTCCACATATCTTGAAAGGTACGTCCTGTGCCACAAGTACGTACGACACATGCTCTCAGGCACCCATACACATATATGCCATTCATTCACACACACATTGATACATCCTCACAGACCATGCACTCACTGACGCACATAGCAGCCCTATCATAGTACCCCTGGTCGCAATATTTTGTTCAAACCATAATATGGGGCTCCATTGACATTAGGTTTAAAGTCAATGAAGCTGGGGGTGGGTGTGTATGGTAACAATGCGCAAGTTATTTGGCATTCAGTAGCTCACAACGATTTTCACTGATCAGAAGTAGCTCTCATTACAGAAAAGGTTGGAGAACCCTGGGCTATCTAGGTTGACCACTACCAAGTGCTTTGAGTCCATTTGTGAAGCAAGGGTTAATAACTACCAGTATTGACTGGCTCTGTAGAACAACCTGCTATGTTAACACCCTCTGTGCATCTGTGGTCTTCAACAGGCCTCCGAACGTTTCTGATGCCCCGTTCCATATGTGGTCCACAATGGTGAACACAGAGTTAAATGTAGGCTGGACAGTGTACTGTCATAAGATGGCTTCCAAAGTCCTGTGTCATATATCCTATACGGATTAAGACAGAACATGACCTGGTTTGAGAGCTGCAACATGGTTTTGTATCTTATGAGTAGCATGCTATTTCTATTTAACAGCATGTTTTATAAAGCAAACCAGACCTAAAAATTGGATAGAGAGAGCTTGATGTAGGTTCAAGCTGTGTTTATACATTCCCATGAATATCAGTCAGTGGAGCAGTTTATTGTATGGCCAAATATAATCTGATAATGACCTCAACTAAAGTCAATTAACCTTCAATAGTGCGCACTCCATTGGGATCAGAGATGAACTTCAGGTTTGGTGCCTGGATTGTACAGAACAGATCTCAAGGCCGATAGTGGTGGGCTCACTGCTCAAGCCTTGGGTGACCAGATTTTGAAAAACAAATACCGGGACATTCCACAAACATAGAAGTAGGACTACAATTTTAAAATCGACCAAGGAGCACCGAACGACTAGACAGCACCCAACAGAAGACATGGAGAACAAAGCACAAAGGGTAATTAAATGCAATTGTTACACACTGTATCATCTGTGTTAATTGCTAAAGGCTGCTTGCTAACCGTGCAATGAAACACATGAGAACCTGACTTCCTCACTGTTCACGCAGGCCTCTCTGGCAATCTGGACTTGCTAACATTATTGAAATTTGCTGGGACAGATGGTAAAAAACGGGGACTGTTTCGAAAAATCCAGAATATCAGGTTACCCTTTTTATTTGACTCATGGTGAGGAAAATATCATAATGCATATAGTCACGCAAAGGCGGGAAAGGTGTTTAACTAGTGCTTAATTTGTGCAGATTGTTTCCAGTGCTCAGCACTGGCACTTAATTGTCGACACTGGCACTTATAACAGCTGCCACATGGTGGCGCTGTTTGCATAATTTAGAGATGAGCACAACAGCAATTGTTTATTAATTCAGTATTCATTAAGAACAATGAATACCTGCTGCCCAAGCTATTTTTATAGCTTTGGGGGAGGGTGGAATAGGCTGAATTGTCCCACTTGTAGCAGTGTGCTGTTTAGTAGTTGTGTTGGTGCTGTCATTGGCAACACTGGCAGGGCAATGGGTAGTGCAAGCCGCAGAGGCCTCCTGACGAGAGCACTGGCATTTTTTTTTTTTTACACAAATTAAGCACTGTCAGTTTAACGCACCTCTTCCACCGGGAGCCCCAGCAGTTTCAGATGTTTGCTGCTAAGCTAAACCAATTTACATACAGGTAACCATGAGAAAACGCAGAGGTACCATTCTGGAAGCCGTGTCCATTCAAGGCAACAGCTGTTGCTAGGGAATGGGCCGCTTATCGGTGGATCTGTCGGCTAGGTTGGAAGAGCGCAGCTGACCGGGCTTGCGTAGAAAGAGACAAAGGAGGCTGTGCAGAATGTGCCCTTTTAAGGACAGGTCCACAAGGGATTGGTCCAATCATCCCCATTGTGTGGGTGCCAGCAGCGAGCAGGCCCCACCAGGCGTAGGAGGATTTATCGCATCAGGGCCTGCAGAGAGCTGGTATCTTCAGTGGTGTAACAAAAATTAAGGGGGCACCCCTGCAAAGTACATGGAGGGGGCTCCCCACACTCCGGACCCAGTCAGAAGCTCTCAGGCCAGGAGCCCGCCGCCCGTGCACAGTACCGGACGGGGCCCCCTGGAGCTCAGGGGCCCCATACACACCATGGGGGCTAATGTTACACCACTGGGCATCTTTAAGCATGAACAGTGCATGCAGCAGATTGATGCAGATATATATAGGACTTGCGCTGAAGCAAAGTCACCAAAAGTGATGCAAACTAGAGGGAAGTTTTGATAAACTATTTACTTTCCACCCAAAACTTTTTTGCGCAGGACATTTATCAAAATGTAACACAAATACCCTCCAGACACCTGCGCTCCTCTTCACTCGCCCTCGCACACACCCCTGCATCAGTCGCAGCGGTGGCCGCTTCTTCTCCTACATCGCTCCCAAGATCTAAAACGACCTTGCCCCCAAGCTATGTACAGCCCCCTCGCTGGCAGAGTTCAGAAAGAGACTCAAGACCTGGCTCTTCGACCTAGACACAGCGCCCAGATACCCCTAGGGGTGACAGTGTGCGCTTTACAAATGCTGATTGATTAATATAGCACTTGTTCTACTGTGCACTGATTGCCTTGGGCCTAATGGGCGTTCCATGGTTAGTACATGGACATTCCCATACTGCCCCAAGTAGAGATGCTAACGCCAATGCGCAGACATTAAACTACAGAAGTATCCCTCGGATGCCACAGGAATTACACACTGGAGCTCACACATCAGAGCTATCTCTCGGGTTAAACAGGTTTTACAGGGGTTAGTTTTCAGACAGACTTATGCCTCAGGTTTCACAAGCCTTACTGGTTCGGACCTCGCACTGCAGAATTGTCATCCTTTGCGCAGAAATGCCTAGACTTTGCAGGTTACAAGATTGTACAGGAATTAGACAGCAGCACTATCCCTCCGGTAACACAACCTAAAGGCAGCTGCTCATACTTTCTAGATACATAGAATTCAAACTTTCAAGCCTTAAAGAGCACAGCTATCCCTCATGTACCTCGTAAAGTGCAGGCCCACACCTCTCATCTCAGAGATACTGAACGAGCTCACCCTTAGACGTCAGGGGGACCTCCGGGGACGCACACCTGATAGAACATAACACGGATCAACAGAGTGAGTTGCTTAGAATCACACCAAGTGTCAGCAAGGAGCCTAGCCCTTGTGTTGCACGTCTGCGCTCCACCCTGCTCGTTTTCTGCTGAACATCTTATCAAGGATTTTCAGTGTTTAGAGACACTTTCGTTCCTTTCATTTCTTTTTTGTGTGTATACGGCAGACATGGCTCTTGCAGAGAACACTGACGCCAAGCCTTCACTCACTCTTTTTTTCCCTCACTCTCACTCTCTTTTATATATATCTTAATTCCACTCACACTTTCGGTAATTCGGTTTTATTAATCCGAATACTGTGCTGTTAGAAGGGGGTTTCTCGGCAACTGGACACCCCCCGCCCCCCTCCACATCCAAAGTAGACCGCTGAAAACCTGAAATGTATGGGAATTAAGTGAGTTCCGAGGCACACTTCATTCCATAGGAAACCTTTCCACAGTTGATATAAAGCATGGTATTATATATTTTATTATAATTCATAAAAGTGCGTCAGATCTAATACACAAAGACAGCAATAGCCACCCACTGGATCTGAGGAGTGTGCCTCAGAGCACACACCGTGGTTGTGAAACACAGGTCCTGAAGGGTGAGGTCCATCCCAGATTTTCTGGACACCTACACATGGTGTATTTAAGTAAAGTGACCCAAAGTGGAACTAATGTCCATACTGAGGGATTATTCGGAATATCTGGCATAAATCCAGCTCTCGTGGGCCGACATTGTACACCCCTGTCGTCCTCATCAATTACACAGGTTTAATATAAAGTGAATAAAGAAACCATCAACACATGTCCATACAGCCGGCCCACCAATGGAAACACCTCCTTTAGAGCCTAGTGTTCCTAACCTCATCTCTCAACCTTCTGTGAGCTATAGACTTAAAATAAAAAACGGATTCTCTGCTGTCACCCGCCACCTTCAATAAAACACTTTGGAACTTAGCCCCAGAGGACCCAAATCCAAGTGGATAATATAATATTATATGGTACGGCTGAGTAAATTATGCAGAAAGGTGAGGGAGATTATGCAGCATATTGTACAATTAAAGGCAGATAAAGCAACAGGTTCTATTACTTTATTGCTATTTTAACAATCTAATACAAAGGGGATCTTTATTCTATACTAACGCATTTTTAAGAAACAGTCGGATTTTCTACTTATAATATTATTCATCCATGAGTAATAGTTTGGTCTAACTCTGATGCACATGGACTATTTTATTAACTCTTCCCTTCATGCGTCCTAAAGTGCAAACATATTGTAAAAAGTTACACAATTTTGAGCCCACCAGAAGATAAACTTACATACACACACTTCTTATAATAAAAGGTGCGGCTTGTGAGAAGTTGGCCTGGTATATGCTGTCCACTAATTATAGTGGGCACCTTGCACCAGGGCAAATCGACTCTTATGGTAGATAGGTTTAAGACAACCTTTTAAAGAAAGCTATCCTAGTGGTAGCTGTGGAGAGCAGCCTTCAGGCTAAGTCTTGAAGGAATGTAAAGCAGCTTGTTTTACCAGTCTATAATCTCTTGAGTGATCAAATGAAAGGAGAACCACACCAGGTATATATCAAATATATGTATTTATTACTAAACACTCTCTACTAACCTCTTTATGAGATTAGAGGGCAAGGCACACAATATTACAGTACTAGAACGACAGTAAATAGCACAATACACAGTGGGCTCCAGGGGGAGACCAAACCATATATTAAGAAAGTGGTATAACAACCCCGACTTGACTAGACACAGTGCCTAGAGCACGTAGAATCGCTGGGACCCCAAGGTAGTGACACAGGGGACCCACGGAGGACGGGTGCAGTGTGGGAACACAGATGCGAGCTCCGTACAAATCTATGGGAAAGTCGCGGTTGGAATTTTAGAGTTTGACACTTCAGAGAGGACTTCAAGCAAACCCAATTAGACTTAGAAGGTTCCAAGGCCAGCACCCTTGTGAGTACCGAGGTACCCGTGTTACCTAGCCCAGGGAAGCCGGGTGCATAGGGGTCAAGTGGTGTCGGAAACCCTCGTCGTTTTCAATGGCGTGATGCGAAGAGGTGCTGCTGCCGTGGAGAAGAAAAGTGTCCGGTGTGACCAAAGCCTGGATCGAAGATGAGAAGAACCTGAAAGCAGAGGGGACAAAGTCTGGGTCACTTCACGTGACCAGGAGCGGAGCAATCGAATGCCCACCAATGTCGGGTGCGAAGAGGTGAAGCTTGACTCTGCAGCCCCGGGGACCAGGAGACGTCGACGACAACCAGATTCCACAGGTGAGCTGTCCCACGAAGGATGTCGAGTGCTGGAGGGTCAGTTTCCGGATTGGAGACCAACAAGCCTTGGCAACTGCAACCCACGCGGTCAGAGAAAAGATGCTTCGTGGAGGACCAGCAAGGTCCTGGGGACTCCCCAAGATATGGAGAGTCAGGGCACGTCTGGAGCAACCAGGAAAGCCTGCTGAAAGTTAAAGTTGCCTTCTCAGGGACCCACAGGTCAACGGACCAGGGATCACGAAGGGGCCTCGAGAGGAAACACACAATACCAGCCCACGGAACACTTGTGGAGTGTAGGCCAGTAATCTTCGGTGTAAACACTACTCGGGGCTTGGACTACAAGTAGCCCAAAGCACAGCCTCAGGGATTGCCTAAAAGCATATGCTGCTGCAAATGTGCACGGTGTCCAGGGGTTCGGGTTGCACGGTCCCCACGAGGGCTGCGGGTCTCAGGTTTGCCGAGAGCACTCGTCGGCCTTGGGGAAGCTTGGGCACCCACCTCCTGTGTTGCAAAAGCTTCGGAGTCCGTCGGGAGCTGCGTAGATGCAAACCGGTCAGATGCGTTGAGGTGCATGCCTTGCAGGGGAGTAACTCCTTTACTCCAAGGGAGATTCTTCAGTCGTCCAGCAAAGCGTAGATCGTCGAAGGTTACTTGGTTTCTGTAGCAGAGTTTAGTCCTGGTAATATCTAAAGTCCTGTAGTCAGGGGTTCCTACTTTATACCCAAGGAAGGGGTGGGACAAACTCTGGGGACCCACCTATGGGAGGGTCAGGACAGAGGGTACACCCATGTCCTTTGTCCAGTTTCACGCCAGAGCAGGGGCTGGTAGCCCCTGCAACCGGTTTGAGCTGGACTATGCACAGGGACACCAAATGTGCCCCCAGTGCAGACATCAAAGCACTCTGAGAGTGCACCCACCCAGCCCCAATACACTAAAGCCTGTCTGGGAGGTGGTCACACCTCCCTGTGACAGGAAACCTATTGTCAAGCCTTCCCCTGCCGGAGTTTCGTCCAGCAGCAGGAGGGCAGACTCGTGTCTGTGGCTGGCAGCATCCATTTTGTGATGCCAGGGCTCTGTGAAGCTGGTACCGGGTGTACCGGTGCCGTCATATTTCTCCCTCTAGGAGGGAGGAATCATACCTCCCACGCCAGTTACTGGTGTGGAGGTATGATTCCAAGGTGTTTGACATCAAACACGACATAATTCCTTGCAGTCGTTTTAAAGTTAGCATTTACAGCGAGGTTATAAGGCACTTAAGAGTATATGGTTGACTGCATCACAGACAACCCCGGAATAGTGGTTCCGAAGGCTGCAGAGGGGCTCTGCTCATGCATGGGCACCTTCTCAGATAAAACCCAGCACCCTGCCTTCAGGATTGATAAGGCCTGCCATAGGGGTGACTGATAGGCTTATATGTGCAGTGATTAGGATAGATATAGTGAACCTATATCTAAGGAAAGGGTGCATGCACCACCTTACACAGGCTGCAGTAGCAGACCTGTTGTGTCATTTTGAATGGCCTCTTAGGGGTGGCATAATACATGCTGCAGCCCCTGGGAGGCCTCTGGGGTTCATAGTATACCATATACTAGGGACTTATAAGGGTACTCCAGAATCCAATCTGAAGTGTACCTAAGGTACATGCAATCAATTTAGAGGAGATAGCAGATAGTCTGACTGGGATCCTGCTATTCAGGACCCCAGTCTAAGTCGAAAACAGTGGAACATCAGCAAAAAGTAGGGGTAACTATAAGAAGCAGATCCTACTCTCCTACACACCCCCCCCCCCAAACGTCAGGACATTAAACAAACCTTGACCAGTTGAGTCTTCATGTTCTAAGTGGAAATATCTGGAGAGTCCATCTGCATTGGCATGGTTACTCCCAGGTCTATGTTCCACTGTATAGTCCATCCCCTGTAGGGAAATGGACCACCTCAAAAGTTTGGGGTTTTCACCCTTCATCTGTTTTAGCCATAAGAGGGGCTTGTGGTCTGTCTGAACAATGAAGTGAGTGCCAAACAAGTATGGCCTCAGCTTCTTCAAGGCCCAAACCACAGCAAAGGCTTCCCTCTCAATGGCTGACCAACGCTTCTCTCGGGGGGTCAGCCTTCTGCTAATAAAAGCTACTGGCTGATCCTGACCATCATTCAATTGTGATAACACAGCCCCTACCCCCAACTCAGATGCATCTGTTTGGACAATGAATTGTTTGGAGTAGTCAGGACTTTGCAGAATGGGAGCAGTGCACATGGCCTGCTTCAGGTCATCAAATGCCTTTTGACAGCTGATTGTCCACTGAACTTTCTTTGGCATTCTCTTGGAAGTTAAGTCATTCAAAGGGGTCACTATGGATCCATACCCTTTGACAAACCTCCTATAGTACCTAGTCAGGCCCAAGAAAGCTCTGACCCGAGTCTGGGTGGTTGGAGCAACCCAGTCCATGATGGTCTGGATTTTGCTCTGCAATGGTTGAACCTGGCCTCCATCCACGAGGTGGCCCAGGTATACAACTTGGCTCTGCCCTATCTGGCACTTGGTGGCCTTGATAGTGAGGCCTGCTTTCTGCAGGGCCTCCAAAACATTTCTCAGGTGGACCAGGTGATCCTCCCAGGTGGAGCTAAAGACAGCAATATCATCTAGATATGCTGCACTATAGGTTTCCAGGCCTACCTTTGAAAAGTGGCAGGTGCATTCTTCAAACCAAAGGGCATCACCACAAATTGGTAGTGCCCACTAGGGATTGAGAATGCTGTTTTGGCTTTTGCATCCTCAGCTAGTCTGATTTGCCAGTAGCCAGCTGTCAGGTCAAATGTGCTCAGAAACTTGGCTGAGGCCAAAGTATCTATAAGCTCATCTGCCCTAGGGAAGGGATGGGATGGGCATCAGTCCTAGTGACTGCATTGAGACCTCTGTAGTCAACACAAAACCTCATCTCTCTCTTACCACCCTGGGTGTGAGGTTTAGGTACCAAGACTACTGGACTAGCCCAAGGGCTATCTGAGGGTTCAATCACACCCAAATCCAACATCTTCTGGACTTCAGTCCTGATGCAGTCCCTGACATGGTCAGGTTGCCTGTAAATCTTATTTTTAACAGGCAGACTGTCCCCAGTGTCCACTTCATGAGTGCACCAGGTAGTCTGACTTGGAGTCAGTGAGAACATATGTCTAAACTGGTTGAGAACGTTTCTGCAATCAGTTTGCTGATAGTCAGTGAGGCTGCCTGCCAAGACTACACCATCTACTGAACCATCATCAGGGTTCTGTGAGAGCAGGTCAGGGAGTGGATCACTCTCTTCCTCCTGTCCCTCATCAGTAGCCATGAGCAAACCCATGTCTGCCCTGTCAACATATGGCTTGAGCCTGTTCACATGGAGCACCCTGTGGGGGCTCCTGGGAGTTCCAAGGTCCACCAGGTAGGTAACCTCTCCCTTTTGCTCAATAATGGTATGAGGGCCACTCCACTTGTCTTGGAGGGCTGCTGGGGCCACAGGCTCCAACACCCATACTTTCTGTCCTGGCTGATAAACAGTCAGCACAGCCTTTTGGTCATGTCAGGCCTTTTGCAATTCCTGGCTAGCCTCAAGGTTTTTAGTTGCCTTCTTCATGTACTCAGCCATCCGGGAGCGGAGACCAAGTACATAGTCCACAATATCCTGTTTAGGGGGTTTGAGAGGTAACTCCCATCCCTCCTTCACTAGACACAATGGACCCCTAACTGGATGTCCAAACAGAAGCTCGAATGGGCTGTAACCAACCCCCTTCTGTGGAACCTCTCTGTAGGCAAAGAGAAGGCAGGGCAAAAGTATGTCCCATCTGCGCCCAAGCTTTTCTGGGAGACCTTTAATCATGCCCTTTAAGGTTTTGTTGAACCTTTCAACTAAACCATTGCATTGTGGGTGATAAGGGGTGGTAAATTTGTAATTTACACTACACTCCTTCCACATAGCAGTTAAGTAACTAGACATGAAGTTGGCACCTCTGTCTGATACTACCTCCTTAGGAAAACCCACCCTGGAAAAGATTCCCAGGAGGGCCCTTGCCACCACAGGAGCTGTGGTAGTTCTCAGGGGAATTGCCTCTGGATACCTAGTGGCATGGTCCACCACCACCAGTATAAATCTGTGCCCAGATGCAGTTTAAGGATCTAGGGGACCAACAATGTCAATCCCTACCCTCTCAAAGGGAACCCCCACCATAGGTAGTGGTATCAGGGGGGCCTTTGTAGTACTACCTGCCTTACCACTGGCTTGACAGGTGACACAGGAGCGACAAAACTCCTTGGTGTCCTCAGACATGAGGCCAATGAAAGTGGGGGACAATTCTGCCTCAAGTCTTATTTTGGCCTAGGTGACCTGCTAATGGGATATCATGTGCTAGTGTCAATAGGAAGCTCCTAAACTTCAGAGGTATAACCAACCTCCTGGTGGCTCCAGGCTTGGGGTCTCTACACTCTGAGTAAAGGAGTCCATCATCCCAGTAGATCCTGTGGGACCCACCAGCACTCCCAGCAGCCTCAGCAGCAGCTTGCTGTCTGAGGGGTTCAAGAGAGGGGTAGCTCAGTTGCTCCTGGCTCAGATCTGCCCTGGAAGGGCCCCCTGTCCCCAAGAACTCAACCTGATCAGGTTCAAGCTCATCTGGGACCGTTCCTTCTTCAGGACTAAGATCAGCTCCCTCAAGAGACTGGTCTGGATTCTGAGGCAGGGGGGAAGACACTGCCTTAACCCTACTGCTCCTTCTCTTGGAAGGTACCTGGTCCATTTTTCCAGGATCCAGGACCTGTTCAGTGTTAGACATTTTTGCCTGTGACCTGGTCATAGCAAACACATCTGCAGGGATACCCAACATTTCTGCATGAGTCCTGAGTTCCACTTCAGCCCAAGCTGAAGTTTCTAAATCATTGCCCAACAAGCATTCAACAGGGAGGTCTGCACTTATCACAACCTTTTTAGGGCCAGTTACCCCTAACCAGGAGAAATTAACAACTGACAAGGAATGGTCTGTCCTGACATTGCTAGCATTGGTCACTTGGTACATCTCACCAAGTATGATTTGCTCAGGAGCCACAAGATGTTTGGTCACCATGGTGACACTTGCTCCTGTGTCCCTGAATGCCAAGGCCTCCTTTCCATTGATTATAGGCTGTTGTCTGTATTTTCCCAGATTACTGGGGCTTACAAATAAGGAGGCCATATCCATGCCTCCATCACAGATCAACATAGCCTGAGTTGGAACTCTGACTAGGCCAGAGTCCATCTCAGATCCCAGGGTTAACCCTACTACACCCTTATTTGGAACACCACCACTTGGAGCTGAACTAGGGGGAACAGTTGCCTTAGGGGCAGTGATGGTTGGAGTTGAGTCCTTGGACTTGGTACAATCACTTGTCCAATGGGTCTTCTGTTTACAGATTTGACATCATGGCTTCTTCTTGCCTTTACCTTTGTTGGATTGTGACTCCCCACCAGATGCAGATTTTTGGGGCCCTTGAGAAGACTTCTGGTCTTTACCTTTCTCCCCACCCTTATCAGAGTTTTTAGAATCTTGCTTCTTAGAGTCACCACCTTGGTTCTTAACCTTCTGCCTCACCCTGGTTCTGACCCATTTGTCTGCCTTCTGGCCCAATTCTTGGGGAGAGGTCAGATCAGAGTCCACCAGGTACTGATGCAACAGTTGATTTTGACAGTTATTAAGGATCTGCTCTCTCATGATTAAATTATACAATCCTTTGAAATCACACACCTTACTGCCAAGTAACCAGCCTTCCAGAGCCTTAGTAGCACAATCAACAAAGTCAACCCAGTCCTGAGTCTGTGCCTTTTGGGTGTCTCTGAACTTCAACCTGTATTGTTCAGTGGTTAGGCCAAACCCATCAATCAGAGCACTCTTCAGGACTTTGTAATTATCAGCATCCTCTTCTCTAACAGTGAGGAGCTTGTCTCTACCTTTGTCTGCAAAGGAGAGCCACAAGATTGCTGCCCACTGCTCCTGAGGGACCCTCTGTACCTTACCGGCCCTCTCCAGTGCAGTTATCCATTTGTGGATGTCATCCCCACTCTGGTAGGGAGGGACAATCTTGTTCAGGTTCCTATGGTCATGAGTATTTTCTCTACCTCTAGGGACACTGTTGCTGCCACCATGGGGCTCTAGCCCCAACTTCTGAGAAGCTCTCTGAAGCTCCAGGGATTCCCTATCTAAGGCCAATTGCTCTCTCTTGATTCTGAGCTTAGCTCTCTCAAACTCAAGCAGTTGGCATTTCTTCTCATAAGAGGATTCCCTTTATGAGAAGCAGAGGTCCCTATAGAAGTACCAGAATGATTAGATTCCTGAGAAGGAGATCTTGATCTTCTTGGTAGACTATTAACCCTTCCTGGGGGAGTGAAGAGAGGGCCACTGAGGCCTTCCTCACCTGAAGGAAGAATTGGATTGTCCAGGTTAGAATCATCTTGATCCCCCTGGTCAGCATTGGAGTCCAGGTCATAGAAGTTTTCACTTCCTGGCCTTTCTTCCTCTGCTGCCCCACCCAACTTGCCTGCCTCATCAGACCCTGGGGTCTTTCTGAGGTCATCTAACAGCAAAGCCTCTATGAGGCGTTGAGTGCTTGCATGTCTGTCTTCAGTTTCCTAGATGTACACATATTTCTCAATTCTTGGAATGTGAGATTGTCATACCTAGTGGGCAAGGAGTCACTGACTTCAGGCCTTGAAGACATTCTAGTGTGGTGTGGTGTATGCACCTACCTACTCTAGTGGGAACTGAGACTCTCTTGAGTTGGAGAAAAGGGTGTGCTAGACCCTTTGGCTACCCAACTCTAAGTTCAGTAGAACTTACTTTATTCTAGACTTGATTTATATGTACCCAAGTACCTTTAGTGGTTTTCAGTTAGTCACTCACAGAGATTATCTGGTAAAACAATAGCAAGCTTGAATCCCAACCGCTGCACACCAATGTGAGAAGTTGGCCTGGTATATGCTGTCCACTAATTAAAGTGGGCACCTTGCACCAGTCCAAACGACCCTTATTGATGATTAGGTTAAAGACAACCTTTATAGAAAGCTATCCTAGTGGTAGCTGTGGAGAGCAGCCTTCAGGCTAAGTCTTGAAGGAATGTAAAGCAGCTTGTTTTACCAGTATATAACCTCTTGAATGACCAAATGAAAGGAGAACCACACCAGGTATATATAAAATATATGTATTTATTACTAAACACTCTCTACTAACCTCTTTATGAGATTAGAGGACAAGGCACACAATATTACAGTACTAGAACGACAGTAAATAGCACAATACACAGTGGGCTCCAGGGGAGACCAAACCTTATATTAAGAAAGTGGTATAACAACCCCGACTTGACTAGACAGTGCCTAGAGCACGTAGAATCGCTGGGACCCCAAGGAACCACCCAAGGTAGTGACACAGGGGACCCACGGAAGACGGGTGCAGCGTGGGAACACAGACGCGAGCTCCGTACAACTCTATGGGAAAGTCGCGGTTGGAATTTTAGAGTTTAAGGACACTTCGGAGAGGACTTCAAGCAAACCCAGTTAAACTTAGAAGGTTATAAGGCCAGCACCCTTGTGAGTACCGAGGTACCTGTGTTACCTAGCCCAGGGAAGCCGGGTGCATAGGGGTCAAGTGGTGTCGGAAACGCTCGTCGTTTTCAATGGCGTGATGCGAAGAAGTGCTGCTGCCGTGGAGAAGAAAAGTGTCCGGTGTGACCCAAGCCTGGATCAGAGATGAGAAGAACCTGAAAGCAGAGGGGACAAAATCTGGGTCACTTCACGTGACCAGGAGCGGAGCAATCGAATGCCCACCGATGTCGGGTGCTTCAGGTGCGAAGAGGTGAAGCTTGACTCTGCAGCCCCGGGGACCAGGAGACGTCGACGACGACCAGATTCCGCAGGTGAGCTGTCCCACGAAGGATGTCGAGTGCTGGGGGGTCAGTTTCCGGATTGCAGACCAACAAGCCTTGGCAACTGCAACCCATGCGGTCAGAGAAAAGATGCTTTGTGGAGGACCAGCAAGGTCCTGGGGACTCCCCAAGCTATGGAGAGTCAGGGCATATCTGGAGCAACCAGGAAAGCCCGCTGAAAGTTAAAGTTGCCTTCTCAGGAACCCACAGGTCAACGGACCAGGGATCGCGAAGGGGCCTCGAGAGGAAACGCACAATACCAGCCCACGGAACACTCGTGGAGTGTAGGCCAGTAATCTTCGGTGGAAACACTGCTCGGGCTTGGACTACAAGTAGCCCAAAGCACAGCCTCAGGGATCGCCTAAAAGCATATGCTGCTGCAAATGTGCACGGTGTCCAGGGGTTCGGGTTGCACGGTCCCCACGAGGGCTGCGGGTCTCAGGTTTGCTAAGAGCACTAGTCGGCCTCGGGGAAGCTTGGGCACCCACCTCCTGTGTTGCCAAATCTTCGGAGTCTGTCGGGAGCTGCGTAGATGCAAACCAGTCAGATGCGTTGAGGTGCATGCCTTGCAGGGGAGTAACTCCTTTACTCCAAGGGAGATTCTTCAGTCATCCAGCAAAGCGTAGATCGTCGAAGGTTACTTGGTTTCTGTAGCAGAGTTTAGTCCAGGTAATATGTAAAGTCCTGTAGTCAGGGGTTCCTACTTTATACCCAAGGAAGGGGTGGGACAAACTCTGGGGACCCACCTATGGGAGGGTCAGGACAGAGGGGTGGCTACACCCATGTCCTTTGTCCAGTTTTGCGCCAGAGCAGGGGCTGGTAGCCCCTGCAACCGGTTTGAGCTGGACTATGCACAGGGACACCAAATGTGCCCCCAGTGCAGACATCAAAGCACTCTGAGAGTGCACCCACCCAGCCCCAATACACTAAAGCCTGTCTGGGAGGTGGTCACACCTCCCTGTGACAGGAAACCTATTGTCAAGCTTTTCCCTGCCGGAGTTTCGTCCAGCAGCAGGAGGGCAGACTCGTGTCTGTGGCTGGCAGCATCCATTTTGTGATGCCAGGGCTCTGTGAAGCTGGTACCAGGTGTACTGGTGCTGTCATATTTCTCCCTGTAGGAGGGAGGAATCATACCTCCCACACCAGTTACTGGTGTGGAGGTATGATTCCAAGGTGTTTGACACCAAACACGACATAATTCCTTGCAGTCGTTTTAAAGTTAGCATTTACCGCGAGGTTATAATGCACTTAAGAGTATATGGTTGACTGCATCACAGACAACCCCGGAATAGTGGTTCCGAAGGCTGCAGAGGGGCTCTGCTCATGCATGGGCACCCTCTCACATAAAACCCAGCACCCTGCCTTCAGGATTGATAAGGCCTGCCATAGGGGTGACTGATAGGCTTATATGTGCAGTGATTAGGATAGATATAGTGAACCTATATCTAAGTAAGGGGTGCATGCACCACCTTACACAGGCTGCAGTAGCAGACCTGTTGTGTCATTTTGAATGGCCTCTTAGGGGTGGCATAATACATGCTGCAGCCCCTGGGAGGCCTCTGGGGTACCTATGCCCTGGGTACATGGTACTAGGGACTTATAAGGGTACTCCAGAATCCAATCTGAAGTGTACCTAAGGTACATGCAATCAATTTAGAGGAGAAAGCAGATAGACTGGGGTCCTGAATAGCAGGATCCCAGTCAGACTAAGTCGAAAACAGTGAAACATCAGCAAAAAGTGGGGGTAACTATAAGAAGCAGATCCTACTCTCCTACACGGCTCATTAATTAGGGGAGAGGATGTGGTCCCTCGGCTAGACTGCCAACTTTGGTGCTGGAAACCAGGGTTCGAGCCTCGGGGTCGCGTCCACATCCTGTGATTCTGGGCAAATCACTTAATCTCACCGTGCCTGAATGTGTAATGTAAATACGGTGCTCCTGTAAAGCGCTCCAATACCTTCGGGTCGAGTTCGCGCTATATAAATATGCAACAACAAAAAAAATAAAAAAAATTAGTCACATTACATTTATGTTTTAAAACTTGTCCTTAGCCTGGACTCTGGGTTTCCAGAAGCAGCTCTTCCCACTAAGAAACAGCCATGTAACACCCATAATCTATGCCGCATGTTTGTTATTTTTAAGGCTGGGGGGCTCCGTTGAAACAAGTGTCACTTTGTGCACAGTGCGGGGTGCCAACATAATCTGTGCGAATAAAACATGCATTTGCACAACAAAGGGTGAAGCGTCATTTTTCCTCTCTTTGAACTGCGAGTAACTTTTCTTCCTGAAGATGTAGTTATCTGGGTTTGATCGCACAATCTGGGCAAAACTGTCACCTCTTCCAATGGAGGAATTCCTTCAGTAGCTGAATTCTGCTGAATTTGGCGGAAAGCCGGGGCCACAGTTCGCTACGTGCATGCCACTTTACCCCATATGTGCGTTTTTAATGCAAATTGTGTAGAAAAGGTGGGTTTTTTCAAGTGAGGGAGAATCCCGTTTATGAAGCTCCGGGGCCTGCTAATCGTACATCCAGCCTGGATTGATTCCTTGGGAGGTCGATCGATCGATCATAAATCCGGCCCAATGATCCCTACTTTCCGGCGGCCTTTGACATTTGAATGTGCTGTATTCTTAAACTCAGTGCATCCGATTCCATATGGATGAATTGTTTAATACTCGCAGGTAAAAGTGATTATTTACACAAAGTATACTTCAAAGCTTTTTTTAAAAGGAACCCCCCCCCCCCCCACCCCACACAGATGACGTGTCTGGACCACAGCTGCGCTACCAGCTGAGACCTGGATCCCTCAGTTCCAGGATATTGGGGAGACCCAGGCACCAAAGGAGATCCGAGGATTACAGAGTAGGAATGCTGGGGGTACAGGCCCATGAGGGTTACGGACTCAAGAGGCCGTGCATAGGGACACGGACAGAGAGGCCGTGAGGAGTGCATAAGCACACTGACCGAGAGGCCATAAGGGTTACAGACTCAAATGGTGTGCATAGGGAGACTGACAGAGGCCGTGAGGAGTGCACAGGGAGACCGACAGAGGCCGTGAGGAGTGCATAGGGACACTGACAGAGGCCGTGAGGAGTGCATGGGGACACTGACAGAGAGGCCGTGAGGAGTGCATGGGGACACTGACAGAGGCCGTGAGGAGTGCACAGGGAGACCGACAGAGGCCGTGAGGAGTGCATAGGGACACTGACAGAGGCCGTGAGGAGTGCATGGGGACACTGACAGAGAGGCCGTGAGGAGTGCATGGGGACACTGACAGAGAGGCCGTGAGGAGTGCATGGGGACACTGACAGAGGCCGTGAGGAGTGCATGGGAACACCGACAGAGAGGCCGTGAGGAGGGCATGGGGACACCGACAGAGAGGCCGTGAGGAGGGCATGGGGACACCGACAGAGAGGCCGTGAGGAGGGCATGGGGACACCGACAGAGAGGCCGGGGGAGGGCATGGGGACACCGACAGAGGCCGTGAGGAGGGCATGGGGACACTGACAGAGGCCGTGAGGAGGGCATGGGGACACTGACAGATGCCGTGAGGAGGGCATGGGGACACCGACAGAGGCCGTGAGGAGGGCATGGGGACACCGACAGAGAGGCCGTGAGGAGGGCATGGGGACACCGACAGAGAGGCCGTGAGGAGGGCATGGGGACACCGACAGAGAGGCCGTGAGGAGGGCATGGGGACACCGACAGAGAGGCCGTGAGGAGGGCATGGGGACACCGACAGAGAGGCCGTGAGGAGGGCATGGGGACACTGACAGAGGCCGTGAGGAGGGCATGGGGACACTGACAGAGAGGCCGTGAGGAGGGCATGGGGACACCGACAGAGAGGCCGTGAGGAGGGCATGGGGACACCGACAGAGAGGCCGTGAGGAGGGCATGGGGACACCGACAGAGAGGCCGTGAGGAGGGCATGGGGACACTGACAGAGGCCGTGAGGAGGGCATGGGGACACCGACAGAGAGGCCGTGAGGAGGGCATGGGGACACTGACAGAGGCCGTGAGGAGTGCATGGGGACACTGACAGAGAGGCCGTGAGGAGGGCATGGGGACACTGACAGAGAGGCCGTGAGGAGGGCATGGGGACACTGACAGAGGCCGTGAGGAGGGCATGGGGACACTGACAGAGGCCGTGAGGAGGGCATGGGGACACTGACAGAGGCCGTGAGGAGGGCATGGGGACACTGACAGAGAGGCCGTGAGGAGGGCATGGGGACACTGACAGAGGCCGTGAGGAGGGCATGGGGACACTGACAGAGAGGCCGTGAGGAGGGCATGGGGACACCGACAGAGAGGCCGTGAGGAGTGCATGGAAACACCGACAGAGAGGCCATGAGGAGTGCATGGAAACACTGAGAGAGAGGCCGTGAGGAGTGCATGGGGACACTGACAGAGGCCGTGAGGAGGGCATGGGGACACCGACAGAGAGGCCGTGAGGAGGGCATGGGGACACTGACAGAGAGGCCGTGAGGGTTACAGACTCAGATGTTCTGCATAGAGCTACCGACTGGGGATGTGGGATAGAGACCGAAAGAGGTTAAAATAGGAATACTGACAGGGGCGCTGGGGGTTAACAGATCTCCACCAGGTGGTGCAGAGGGGTGCAAACTAAAATGGGGGTCACAAAGATTCTGACAGGGGGAGGGGCTGAGGGATAGGCTCAGGGACAAGTGTATAGGGACACAGAGTTGCTGAGGGATGCAGACTCAGAGGGGTGCACAGAGTTACTGACGGGGAGGTGCTGAGGGGCGCAGACTCAGAGGGGTGCACGGATACTGACACGCAGAGGTGGGCTCCAGGGATACTGGTGCCCAATGAGGGGCGCGGGGGTACAATACCACATGCGGGGGCGCTGAGGGACACTGACATACGGAGGAGGACGCGGGGGGGGGGCTGACAGGCGGGGGCTAGGTGCTGGCACACAAAGGGGCACTTGTGCACACTCAGGCACTGGGCACAAAGACGCTGAGGGACACTCACAAAAGCTGCTGAGACCCCCTTTCCTCCCACCCGCCCCTATATATTTGGCCCTATAAGTGTTACGGAGAGATTCTGTCACAGAGCACAGGGTGCCAGCTACCGAGAAAGGGGTGTTGAGGGGTAAGGTCTGTCTACACAGCTCCTTACCTGCTCCCTGGTCGCCTCTGCCCGCTGCTTGATCCTCTTGCAATGAGGGGTGATGGATGCTGCACAGAGGGGTGCAGCTCTCAGACACCCTCGTTCTTCCCTCTCTGGCCCGTGTTCGCCTCCGGCTGGTCCTAGCAGAGCACTCTCCCGGGCGAACCTCCCCGCCGGCCCCACACTCCCAGTCAGCCTGTTACCTGAGGCCCCTTTTGTACCGGGGCCGAGGGAGGTGCGCCTGGGGTGGTAACCTGGACACAGCCTTAAAGGGGCAGGCCAACTGCGGGTGGAGAAAGGGGAAAAAGTCGCTTGCCTCCTCTCCGATTGCAGCCAAAAAGAAAGCACTTCTGTTGAATAAAACGCCCAAACACATTTCCAAGCTAAAGCGTGAGCGGGGCCCATAATTTGATTGAGCCAACCTTGTAAGGCGTTTATCTTGGCAGATAGAACGTAGCGCTTAGAGGCGATTTGTTCTGTAAGCGAACTTGGAGATTTTTCTGTATTGAATTGCAACATTTATATATAGCGCTTACTAGCCTGTGTGGGACGCTGGGGCGCTTGCCTACGCAGGTAGCACGCTACACACCGTGCAGATGTGTGGTTGGAAGGGAGTTTGCACGTCGTGCGTGAGGACCATCGAGACGCGGTTATCATGTGGTGGGACGCCGTGCTGAGCAGTGGGATGGATGAAGAAAAGTTGGTTTGCGTGCGCTGCACAAACTACCTACATAGTTCCGCCTGATTTTCTCTATTTATAAAAGCCCTGACCGACCGCACTGACACCTACGTCATCCGTACCCTGTCTTCAGGCCTTAACTTTTCACCTACAAAGCATTACGTCCAAGTGTTTTCGTCTAATCAGTCCAATCGAAGCAAAACAAGTCTACAACACCCAGAATGCATTAGGCTAGCACACAAAACTCCAGGAGTGGAAACAGTGTCCATAACGACCTGGATAAAGGTGGACATGGACTATAGAAACTGAAAACATTTTTACTGCAGCAGGATTATCTCAGACAGGTGAAGCTGTCGTAGGCCATGAAGCGGTCGAAGTGCATTAAAAAAAACGTATGGGAACTGTGATGCTGCATGCAATGGGGCAGGGTCAGTGAGCGTGGGGGCGGGGTCAAAGGTGTGGCTAAAAATAGAAAAATATTCTGTACTTTTTTTTTGTTGATCTTTCACGGTCCAGTTGCCACATTTAAAATAATGCGCAGCGTAAATTAAAAATAAATGTAACACGTCGCTACTCAGTGGTAAATACACTATATAGTACATTCTGAAACCTCTATTAGTTAATGCACTGCAGAGGTCTGTGTGTAACCCGGGAACCACAGAATTAAACCTGGGTTGGTGCAGTGGAAAATAGTCACTTGTGTATTTTTAGTGCTACGAGGTCACAGTCTGTGACAGAAAGCACAGTGAATATGTAAGACTTTCTTTTAAACTTGCATTACACACAGTATAAGTTAGACTGCTAAAAAATGCGCAAAACGTTTTAGGATGAAATGGTGCTTACAAAATATTGATTTTAGTAACACCCAGACTGTACGTAATGCAATTTCGTTTACATACCTGTCCCTTCTTTACCTCTCAGGGGTAGTAAGCGCTATATAAATACATTTACAATTAAAAGCACGCACTTCGCAGCTCAGTTGTTAACTCTTTGCACTACCACTCAAAAAGAATAAATCTTTGTCATCACAAAGCTTCCAGTGATTGGATCAATTAAAGCTAGTACCGCTCCCCCAAGCATACTTTACATATGCAGATTACCCTTCACATTTGCAGAATTAACTTGTTGCTCACATTTGCATTTCTTTCAGACAAGCAGGCACCCTGGCAGGAAGGCGTGTTTAGATGTCAACCTGGCTTCAGTTTCACAGCACAGGAGACTCATTGAATGACACTTCAGATGAAGCTTTTTACTATCAGAATTAACTGCCTGGGCGGCTGTCTTTTGACAAAAAGTGGGGAATGGTTTCCATATATCAAAAAAAGAGGGGCGATCCCGCCCACTCTGGGAGATTAAGTATTTTACCCATTTGTCCAGATGCACAGGATGCTGAGCGAGCCGCGCAAGTCTTGAACCTGATTTTCCAGTGTCAAAGTCGGCAGCTATGAGGCACTCAGGGGCACAGGATCATATCAAGTCAAATCAACAGCATTTGTAAAGCGCAACACTGTCACCCCTAGAGGTATCTGGGCGCTGTGTCTCCGTCAAAAAGTCAGGTCTTGAGTCTCTTTCTGAAGTCTGCAACAAGGAGGCGGTACAGAGCTGGAAGGGAAGGTCGTTCCAGGACGTGGCAGCAATGTAGGAGAAGGAGCGGCTGCTACGGATGCGGGGAGTGTGTGCGAGGGTGAGTGTAGAGGTACGTAGGTGTCTAGCGGGTTGGTGGAAGTTCAGTCGATGGTTAAGGTAGGCAGGTCCTCGGTCGTGGAGGGCTCTGTAGGCGGGCGTGAGGTTCTTGAACTGGCATCTTTTCTAGATGGGGAGCCAGTGGAGGTCTCTCGGGTGGGGGGCGATTTGTGTCAGTTTGGGGAGGTCCAAGATGAGTCTGGCTGCAGCGTTCTGTATGGTCTGGAGTCTTCTGAGGAGCTGGGTAGAGATGCCGGCATAGAGGGCGCTGCCGTAGTCGAGGTGGGTGGTGACGAGGGCCTGGGTGACTGTCTTTCTGGTGTTTGTTAGAATCCATCTGAAGATTCTGCTGAGCATGCGGAGTGTGTAGAAGCAGGAGGAGGTGACTACGTTAACTTGTCACTTCATGGTCAGTTGGCTTTCGAGGATGATGCAGAGATTGTGTGCGTGGTTGATCGGTGTGGGTCCGAGCTCTGCAGGCCACCAGCTGTGGTCCCATGCGGAGGTGTTCTTCCCGAACATCAGCACTTCGGTTTTGTCGGAGTTGAGTTGGAGGCAGTGGTCTCCCATCCATTTCGCTACGTTGGTCATGATGTTGTAGAAGTTAGTTTTGGTGTTGGAGGGGTCCTTGGTGAGCGAGAGGATCAGCTGAGTGTCATCTGTGTAGGATATTATGTTGAGTCCGTGGGATCTGATGACGTCTGCGAGGGGGGTCATGTAGATGTTGAACAGGGTGGGGCTGAGGGATGATCCTTGTGGTACGCCGCATATTATGTCTTTGGGTGCGGAGGTGAAGGGAGGCAGTCAGATGCTCTGTGTGCGTCCTGTAAGGAAGGAGGCGATCCACTTGAAGACGTCTTGCTGTATGCCTATGTTGTGGAGTCTGTTGATGAGGGTGTTGTGGAGGACTGTGTCGAACGCTGTGGAAAAGTCTAGGAGGATTAAGGCCACAGTGGTTGAGGAGAGTTCTGATGTCGTCAGTGGCGGTGAACAGCGCGGTTTCAATGTTGTGGTTGGCACAGAATCCTGATTGAGAGGCGTCCAGTAGGTGGTTTCGTTCCAGGAACTCTGTGAGCTGCTGGTTGATAGCTTTCTCGAGAACTTTGTATGGGTAGGGGAGCAAGGAGATCAGAAGATAATTTTTTAGATTGTTGGGGTCAGCGGAGGCTTTCTTTAGGAGGAGTTGTGACGTCTGCGTGTTTCCATCTGTCCGGGAAGGTTGCTGTGGAGATGGAAGTGTTGAGGATGATGGTGAGTTGCGTGTTGATAGGGTTCGTTGTGAGGTTCTAGAGGTGGTGGGGGGCAGGGCTCGGTAGGCACCCCGGAGTGGATGGAAGACATGATAGCTGACGTCGTGAGGGCGGTGACCAGGTGGTGATGGTTTGGCTGGGGTTCGCTGGTTGGTTGTGGTCATCGGGGATAAGGATGGCGGGTGGTATTGTTTGTGCTGATCACTGCTCGTATTTTCCAAACTTCTGGGCCAGTAACGATGACCATCACACAACCTGTTGGACTTGCAAAAGCATGGCATGGTATTGTTTGGCAACCTTGCACACCCCGTTGAGTGTGAAATAACCTTTTACGTGGCTAGATGGGTGGAGTTCTGTTTAAAGCATCGCTGCTAAAGCAGAGGAGCCGCAAAAGTGGGCGTTTTTAAATAGAGAAATAAACAACATAAGAACTTTTAAAAACAAACGTATAAACTTTCAGTACACAAAAACAACTTGTCAAATGTGTAAGTGTACAAGAGCTGTTCCGTTCCAAAAACCTTCTAATTTCACAATAATGGCACATGTTTGTGCACGCCACTTTGGCTGTGCGTGGGGTATGTCCGAGCACATGTGCTCTTCATTTCTGCTAAGTATACACTTTTAAAACCACACTAGGAACCAAGTAGTTTTGGCACATTTCCTGGACCCATGTGTGATGTGATGGTCAGCCAATTTTTTTTTCTTTGAATTCTGGGACTTTTAGTCATGTTTATGCTAATACAAAACAGGACTATAAGACCACGAATTCAAAGACAAAACAGCCTGAACTGGAGCAGCACATCTTGAATGGACCTTGACACCTGTCGTAGTGTGAAGCAATAGGTCAGAGGCGGGTACATTATGCAAATAGCCTCCATCCATCTTTTACAGCCTGGTTGACTCTCTCAGTCTCTCCAGAAGTTGGCGTGGGAGAGGGGTGACCTCTTTCTAACAAAAAAAACGAGCAGGGCTTTCCCTTCGTTCAACCACCACCACACCTGTGAAGACGTTTAATCTTTGCATCTCTTTGGAAATCCCCGCAGGACCAACAGGCCCACCAAAGGAACCAGCCACAGCAGAGACACCCTGCCCAGAGGAAGCCGAAGGGAGTGGAGCCCCACAAGGACCACCCACAGAAGTCCAAACAGAGCAGACCCAGGCATCGTCAACCAATGCTGAGGAAGAAGGACCAACTGCCCCAGGAGTCCCAGCGAAGGCAGGACAACACCAGAAGAAGAAAGGGAAGGAAGGGAAAAAAGGAGGAAAAAGGGGAGAAAGCAGCGGCAGTGAAGCAGAACTGCCAGAGGAATGGAGCCAGATGAGGTCCCAGACACTGCGTGCCAAGTGCAAGAAGGAGGAGGAAGAAGAGAGGAGGCGGCACACCAGGTCTGGAGGGAAAATAGGAACCCCAAGGACACCAACTGATGCCAAAGCTGACCCAAAGACCAGTGAGGAGGAACAGAAGGGTGAGCAGACCCTCCTCCGGGTCAACAGGAAGAGGACGAGGAAGGAAGTCTTCTACACAAGGAAGATTAACAAAGCCCAGGAAGAAAAAACAGAGGACTGGTACGTCACCATAGACTTTGGAACGGAGGACAGCGACATGGAGGACACAGATACCACCCTGGGAGGCCCCGTGGGAGCTGTCCTGGAGGACCTGACGAGGCTGCACCGGAAGGTCAAGGAAGCGCAGAAAACTGGAGCAGACAAATATGATGAGGACGAGGAACCCATCGAGTGGGTAGAAGTCCCGGACGTCGCAGCAGTGATCTCCATTGAAATCCCAGAAGAGGCAGCACCAGCTACAGGAGGCCAGTAGGTGGTTCAGCACCCAACTGTACAGTAACCCTCCCCTCATAGCGGTTCTAAAGCCAGACACTGACAGCTAGAGCTGAGACAATGGCTGTATCATTGTTCACCCTAAACAACAGGAGTGTGAAAGATCCGGTCAGGCGAGTTGGTACACTGCGCTTCCTGGCTGCCCAGAGCCGAGACATCTGCTTTCTGCAAGAATGCGGGATTCCATACGCCCAGTCGCACAGGCAGCTCGAACAGCAGTGAATGCATGGGCCATCATTTTGGTCCGGAGGAAACAATTGCAAATCGTCTGGAGTCGCCATTCTAATCAAGTGGAGGCATTTCACAACCGACAAGGTCACTGAGCAAGTCCACGGCAGAGTGCTGGTCGTGGACGACTCATGGACCGGTGAGGCCATTAGGCTCATTAACGTCTATGCCCCCCTCAGAAAACAATGAGAGGCTCGAGATGATCAAGGAGCTCAGGATGCAACTCATGACCTCCAGGACCATCCTGATGGGTGGTGATTTCAACTGCACAGTAGAGATGGATGGGCGCACTGGGTCAGACTATGTAGGGATGGATGTGACGTCCAGGCTGTTGGTGGAGATTATAGGTGAGGCATCCCTGCGGCATGTCATCGGAAGCATGGGGCCAAACGCCAGGAATTTTTCCTGGAGTAGGCTGGACAGATCTGTGCATTTACGGATCGACTTCCTATTCACCTCCCCAACGGTAAAGTCTGGGCAAAGCTCCATAGTCGCGGTCCACTTCTCTGATCACAGAGCAGTCAGTTACAAGGGGGAACTTACAGGGAAGTTCCCTGCTGGCCCAGAATCATGGAAGCTGAACTGCTCGTTGCTTGAGAATGAAGAGTTGGAGGCAAACCTCAGAGTCGCGTATGTAGAGTGGAGGGACATGAGGGACTTCTTTCACTCCGGCAGCGAGTGGTGGGAATGGGTGAAGGACAGGTTCCCGAGCTTCTTCCAGGATGCAAGTAGAGCTGCTGCACGGGAAAAGAAGAGGGCGTTCAGGAAGCTGCAGAGCAAACTGCAGCAACTGTACGAACTCTAGCTCAGGGAATGGGATGTGGATGACGAACTGGAGGAAACCCGAAAAGGGCTCACAAGCACTTCAGAATCCAAGAAAATCATCTTCTGGACCAGAACCGAGAACCTCGAGAAGGACGAGAAATGCAAGTCGTTCTTTGTCAAGAAACTTCACTCTGCCCACACACTGCTGGTTGAGCTTCGGGCCTCAGAGGGCAACCTCCAAAATGAGAAAAAGCACATCATGAGAGTGGTAACAGACTTTTATGGCAAGCTTTACTCACTGAAGTCCTCAGAGAGAGCCCAGGTGGATAGTTTCCTGGAGTGCATCTCGAAGACACTGGGTCCGAAAGAGAGGGGGCTCGAATGCGCCCTTCACCCTGGAAGAGCTGCACTTGGCCACTGCGACCTCCAAGAGGGGCAAGACGCCTGGAAATGATGATCTCCCAGTGGAAGTTTATGTCGAACTGTGGGACCTGACCGGGCCTGACTTGCTGGACCTTTACGATGAAATGGTGGGCAAGGGCAGTATGCCACAGTGCCTGCGTGAAGGTATGAATACGCTTTTGTACAAGCAGAAGGGAGAGAGAGAAGACCTCAAGAACTGGAGGCCCATCTCACTCCTCAATGTGGAGTACAAAATCCTGGCAAAGGTAATAGCCAACCGCCTAAAGAAAGTGATAGCGAAGATAGTTCACCCTGACCAGTCCTGTGGGATACCAGGTCGGCAAATCGCAGACAGTCTGGCCCTCGTCTGGGACACGATAGAGTACGTCAAGAGCCGCAAGGTTCTGATGGCCTTGGTCAGGAAAAGGCGTTATACCCAGTTTCCCATGAGTTCATGGACCGGACACTCAGAGGACTGGGAGACAACTTCTGTGACGTGGCGACCACAATGTATAGAGATATCTCTAGCATGGCGTTGGTTAATGGATGGAAAACCGACCCCTTCCCAGTCCTGTCAGGTGTTAGGCAGGGCTGTCCAGTCTAACCTCTTCTGTTCATCTGCGTAATAGAGCTCATCGCCAAACACATCAGACAGACCAGGAACATTAGAGGAGTGACAGTGCCGGGAAGCAACGGGAAGGGCGAAGTGAAGTGCTCCCTCTACATGGATGATGTCTCGGTCTTCTGTGCAGACGGACAGTCTGTGAAAGAGCCAAAAATGACTTGTATCAAGTTTGGAAAGGCGTCAGGAGCAACGATCAACTGCGCCAAGTCGGAAACCCTACTCTTCGGCTACTGGACCCCACCCAGACCCACTGCCATTCCCCATCAAGCAGGATTTCCTGGGGCTCCTTGGAGTCTGGTTCGGCGGAGAAGGTGCGGCGGAAAAGACATGGGAAGAGAGACTGGCAAAGACGAAGCAGAAGCTGGGACTCTGGAGCCTTTGGAAGCTGAAGATTGAAGGCAAGTCTTTGGTCCTGCGGAACGAGACCCTGCCAGTGCTCCAGTACGTCGCTCAAGTGTGGCCGGTGCAGCCCAGAACGGCCAAGGCCATCACCAGAATGATCTTATACTTCATCTGGAGCTCGAAGATGGTCAGAGTAAAGAGGGAGGGGATGTTCAAGACCCATGATAAGGGAGTGCCGGACATCGCCACCATCCTGAGGGGAATCTTCATGTGTCACTGCTTGAGGAGCACCCTGAGGACCAAAGATGAGCGCCATGCCGGCTTTCTGATGGGACGTTTCTTCCTGTTGCCATCGTGGAGGCACCTCGGATGGGCAGAATGGGTGAGTGCCGTCCACTACAACTGGGACACCCCGTGGTTCTACAACGAAGTGGAAAAGTTCATCAAGGAGTTTGGTCAGGAGGCTGGCTCCCCATCCACGTGGATTTCGAAGATCATCCAATGCCAGATATGTACGAGGGACGTCAGCGAACCGATCAGCGCCATCCTCTCTACCACAGCGGACAACGTGTGGGAGAACATCACATTCAAGCACCTGACCAGCCAGCACAAGGACATCACCTGGGTGGCCATCCATGGAGGACTGCCAGTGAGAGACTTCATGCATGCATGAGGACTCAACAGATACAAGTCCTGCTTGAGAGGGTGCACCGCCGATTAGACGACCTACCATCTCTTCTGGGAGTGCATGTACGCACAGGACCTGATGAAGGCCCTAGGCACGGAGCTTAGGGCCTGGGTACCTACTTCATGCATCACCACGGACTCAGTGATGTATGGTCTGTTCCCAGGGGCACCCGCACTGGGGGACCTCCAGGCCTGCTGGAGGCTCCTGTGCTGTTTTAAAGATGTTCTTCTGTTTTCCAGAAACTGCCTAGTAGTAGGGAAGGAGGAGACATCGACCCTGGCCTGCCGAAAAATGATCCACTGTCTTCTGCGTGACTATGCTGCACTGTACGGATCAGATGAGGACAGCGACAACGAAACCTAAGGACCCCAAGGGGTCCTCTTGTGCCCTTGCACGGGGGCCCTGGAAGGCTCGGGTAACGAAGAAGACCACGACACCTGAGGACCCAAAGGGGTTCAACTGCCCTTACCTGGGAGGTGTGGGGGGCACTAACCTCTTTGTCCTTTTCCTCTTTAACCCAGGAACCGGATGGCGACAAGGGAGAGGAAGATGCGGATGAAGACTGATCTAGTAAATGTAAAGTTATTTACTGTAATGTATTTGACTAACGTGACCTTTTTCCTTAACAGGTAAAAGGTCAATAGGATATCTTGTGCACTTGTTGTCAAGTTTGTTACCAACGACTTACAAATAATAGTGTTTTGTGGAAGGTGACGATTGATGTAACTGAACCAGAAATGAGGCCCTGACAAAAGACAAAAAAAATCTCCTCAGTTAAAAGTTCCAATGGACCTTGACATGGTGATTTTATCCCAGCCTCGTCCGCCCCTCCATAGCAGTACTCATTATCTCGGGAAAGGGTTCTTCGAATTGTCATATGAAGGATTCCCCGTCAATTACACTCCAATCGAAAGAATTTGCAGCCAATTACACCACGATCGTTGTTTTAGGCCTAAATTATGCATGCTTTTCTAATGGGTTGAGGACCTCGTGTGTGCTTTGATTTTTGACAAAAGCGCCCTTACCTTAATAACTTCCTCTTTTTATAGCGCTTTTATCAATAGCGCTTGGAGGTTATTTGTGCATATAATTAGCATTAGCTACTTTCACACGGTTTGTATGGTTAATTTGTGCAGATGGTGAACCCCGGCTCTCATTTTTTTGGGGGTGGGGCTAGACCTTCATGCTTGACCCAGAGCAGGAGGCTGAAAAGACAGCAAAGGGAGAAGACATGAAGAGGAAGATAGGAGAGTAGTGGCAAAGAGGGAATAAAGCAGGGCTGAAAAAGCCCCCACAAGAGTTAAAGTGTAGGGTGATGGAAGAAAGGGCATGAGCTGGGATTTCAAACACACTGTATGGAAGAAGATTGTTATTTCAACTTTAAGGATCTTTGCATCAATTAAGGGGGTGTCAGGGATGAGGATGCAGTGAAGGGTGGGACTTCCCACCTTCCCCTTTCCATTCACCCCATTTTCCTGGAATGTGAATTTCCAACCAGGAATGGAAAGACCAGCCTTTCACAAAGAAGAAGAATGGCATGTGCATTTTTTGTGGGGGGCGTGACCTTTGTGGACAGGTTCAAGTGTGTTCAGTTATTGCACAGGTCCAATAAGCCAGACCTCCATTAAATGCCTTAATTTGCAGACATGTGATGGAAGGTGTGCAGTTGTTTATGATGGCTGGTGGGTTGCTGCAGAATGGTGGGTGTTTTCCCACATGTTGTTGTATTTGTTCGCATGTCATGGTAGATGTGTTGGTTGTCTGGACACACTGTCACATCCAGGGCTTTAAGTGGGCCGGGTCTCACCGGTGCGGAGCACCGGCAGTTTTTTAAAGGGGGCCTCGAATCGAGTCTCTATCGGGCTCTGTTTTGTGCCCTGGCACTTTTTTCCGGACTGCAGTGACAGCAGACTGCTGTCTCTGCAGTCCGGAAAAAAACGGAGCGCCTGTGCCAGGGCACAAAACAATGCCCAATAGAGACCCGTTTCGAGACAGCAGGCACATCGATGTGCGCATGCTCACACTGCTCACTTCTCAGGCACATGATGTGTGCGTGCTCACACTGCTCACTTCTCACTAGTGGAGAAGTTATGACAGGACGTCATGCCAGGTGAGCGTTGTAGAGGAAGGGAAATCATTTAGAGAGTCATTTTCTCTTTGGGTTTGCCTTCTCTTTTTGAAACTCAGGAGCAGCAACATTGTGGTGTCACCAGGGCTTTAAGTGGAAGCTTTTTTAATATTATATACAAGCCACAGTTGCTGCTTATTTATCTTATGCAACTAACGACCCTTGACAAAGCCAATAGTCCTGACTTGTAGGTATGATGTTACTTGTGGTGTCATATATCCGCGGTGCAATGACAGAAGCAGCAAAATAGTAGTCGGGTGGCACACTACGCTAGCACAGATTTTTAGCCACGCCCTTAATTACATTGGCCACGCCCCTTTGAGAGACCCCCCCCCCCGTTTTTTCATCCCACTTAAAGCCCTGGTCACATCTATCAATACACACTGCATTCTGCCCATAACCCCAACCTGCCCCAGACAGGGTACCTGGTCCGTCCTACTGGGCCTTTGATCGACCCTCCCCTCCAGCAGCGCTTCATTCAATAAGTGTCGGAGACCCTGTGTGGCGGTAAAGGGCGCAGTTTATTAACATTGAGTCATAAATCATGAGATGGTCATAAGTCTTCAGGACAGTAATCGATCATTGATATATGCCGTAAATCATTCAGGAAGGTCATAAATCAATCATACAGTCATAACTAGTTGATCCCCAGCCATAAACCAATTTGGCACCAGATTACGGCCCCGCCGCCCCCAGCTGCCGAAACTGTTGGCTGCAGTGGGGAGAAATAAAGGGGGGGGGGGGGGGTGAAAGGGCCAGCCCCGTCACCGACAGAGTACAAAAATTGCCTGCGATCTCCTGAAATCGGAGGCACCCGCCACCCGGCCTTCCCGCGCTTCTTTCTGTCTCCGAAACTGGTTCTCCCTGCCCGGAGGCGAAATGTAAGCTGTTAACTGTTTTATCTCCCCGGTGCCTCTTTATCTGAGGAAATGTGTGGTTTCCTAATATTTATGTTGGTAGAGTGTCTTTCCTTGGGAGATTTGTGGGTAGAGTAAGTTAGGAGCCTGCAATGCAAGTATTAGCCGTTTTTTTTTCTCTCTCTCTCTCTCTCTCTCTCTCTACCACACATCGCCACTACTATGCTGCCAATGACAGAACCAACACAACTACTAACCATCTCACTCCTGCAAGTATGACAATAAGACTATTCCAGCCCCCCAAAGCTATAAGAATTGCCTGGTGGCAGGTATTAGTGATTACAATCGACCGGAAGCCACAAAGTACTCAGATATAAAGTTAAAAATAATAAATCTATACTTATCGATATACATTTAGCTTACTGTTATCTGGTGAGTGATACTCGAGTGAATATATTTTTGTGCACAATATTTTTGGACTGTTCTGTGCTCTTTAACTTTCAGATGTTTCTGCACAATATTGAAAAATGTGCCACTATCATTGGACCTATGGCTACTAATTAAAATACCTAAATAAAATGTTTGAAAAAATAATGATTTCCAGGTCTGATATTTTATTAGGATCAATGGGATAATGCAACTGTCATCTAGTCAGGTAAGTGTTTTCAGAGGGGGGTGTTGCGTTTCCGCCACAATAACAAATGCCATCTTTGGTTGTTAGATGGGAATAAGCTGCACAGTTTCTAGTTTTCATTTCAGGAGAACCCCCTCCTACCATCACAGTCAAATGATCCTAAAATGCCCGACAACTGCATGTTTTCCAGTGGATGGTTAGCATTCTAGAAGGAAAAATTCTGTTTTTGCCTAGAGCGTGAACATCTCTGCAATAATGCAAATCAAAGTTCTTTTAACACTGCTCTGATGACCTCCCAGGAAATGAGTTCACATGGAAGTTGACGCTGATGACATCAGAAGTAGTGACATCACACTGCCTTAGTCCATGATGAAAAAACTGAATGAGGATGACAAGGACTCTACAAGAAGTGAAAAATAAATAACACCAAAATATCACAGAACAGTTCTACATCACATGCTCGCCAAAAGGATACCTGTCTGGTGTAAATGTTTTTACTAAAGTGTAATTGTACACCATGACTGCGTAAACCTAGGCTGCAACAAAACCCACGCAAAGGGAGGAACTGTGAGGATCAAAGGCATAGTTTGCCTGGACAGTTTGGAGTTTTAGTTTTATAGCCTGCCTCCATTTTTTCTACAGGAGTGTGTTGCATTCCAGCGGCTGCCCATCTGGGGTGCATGACTTACTCCAAGGCTGTGTTGGAGTATATTTATGCCAGTTTTGACACCATTAGGGCTGGAGTTACTTTAGAAGCGTATTCTGTGAATTGCAATTATCGTACTCTTTTGTAGGTGAATGTTTGTAATTAACACCAGCCATCTGGATAAGTATTCCTGATTTATCCACCACTCACCCAGCATTGCCAAATTTACTACAAAATAGTTTGCCTACATGTGCAGAGAGCTCTGCCACCAAGGCAGAGATTTCCGCACAGAAAAGATAGGTAGAGATCTCCACCTATAGGTAGGATTATTGTATTTTGTAGTAGGCAGTACTACTGTGGTGCTTCTTTGTGTGCGCACAATTAATTACACCACCTCGCAATATTAAAATAGTTGGCTGCATTACTTTCTCGGAACAGAAAATCGAATTATGGAATTTCCTCTCAGTAAAATTAAGAGCCACTGACAACAATCTGAAATTTAGGAGGAAGTTTAAGAGCTTGCTATTCCCAACCATCATGTATTCCAAACCATAATAGCTTTATTTCGGAAATTGCCATAAAAGCAAACATGATAACTTAAAAATGTAAAATCATGCAATAATAAAACACTTAAAAACATAACACATAAAATATAAAAAAATTAAAATGTATATAACAGCCACAGTTAAGACTAGCAGCATATAGGGGGGGGGAGGGACATCGCAAAAATTTTAAGATGTGAGATTAAATTTCATCTAACAATTCCTGTACTAGTTATCTACTGTTACACAGTCTATAAAAATTTTTTATAAATGACAGCAAAATGCAGCTTGGACACACAAGAATCTTTGGTGCTAAATACTAGACGACAACGGGGCAGTCTTTTTCTGTCTGGGTCTCCACATATATACAAGAAACCGGGAGACAGCAAGGACAATTAATTGAACTGTGTCTGCCCTGACTACCCTAGTTGCAATTTTGTAGTCCCTAATGTCCAAGTTACGGCAGTACGGCAGGATCCATTGCCTCCTATGTGAATGATACTGTGGGCAAAAGTACAGGACATGATCTACAGTTTCCTTAAACTCTGTGCAAAACGGACAGCATAGATCAAGTACAGCAACAGCGAGGGTGCGCAGCCACTTCGCAGTAAATGATCGAAGTGGCAAAGTCCCAATTCGGAACTTAATGTAGAGTGTCTTACCAACCGGAGGCTCAATTGTGTCCATATACATTTCCAAAAGATAAGTGTCTTTAAATGCCAAAAAGGTAGAAGTTAGAGTACCTGCCTCCCCCCCACACAAGACTGGTGCAATCTACCATCTACGAATCTTCAATACCGCTCCTTGAGCATAGACTTGGAAGTGCCACTAGACGTTTCCGGTTGAGCCCACATGTCGCCGCATCCGATCTCCTCGAGTGCATTCTTAATATACCCCAACCATGGAATTCTGGTGGCCCCGGGAAGTTTCATAATCTCTTCCAAGCCCAGCTGATAGGATAACAGATCTGCTGAGGACCAGATCTTCCTCCTGTAAATCAAAGGTCTAAGTTTTACTTTGCAGGTAAGTGAAAAAATGCCAAGATCTAAATGAAGTGGCACTAATGGAGTGCTAGCGGGAAGATTGGTGAGGAGTCGGAAGAAACGATTTTCCGGCAGCGCCAAGTCATTAACATGCCCCCAGAGCTCCCCACCATATATAGACCCCCCAGGGCTTGCAAGTTGTAAATTTGCAATGTAGGTGTCTTCGGACGAAAGCTGGGTCCCTCATCATATACTGCTTAATGCATCATCTTTTACTTTGGCATTGGCAAAGCAAATAGCCTCGCCTTTGGGACCTATTTCCTATGCCAATGGTTTTTAGCTATGCTGCTCAGCATGGCTAAACTTTTAAAAGCTAAAACAAAGGCATGGATGCTGCTGCCTGGGTCATTTTTGTAGTCATCCGCAAGCCACGTGTGTATGCCTACAAAAACATGTGCATTTTTTTTTTTTTTGTTACTTATCCAAGTTCGATCAGTAACTAAAAAGAAAAGAAAACACATAAAAGCATTTTTAAAGCGGTGTGCAGTGGAAGAAACAGATGTAGAAGTAATAGTGGAAGTGGAAGCATCCTGGGGCGCGGAAGCAATACAGGGGAGGGCAGGGGGGGTGTTGAAGCAACATGGGATGTGGAAGCAACACAGGGGAGGTGTGAGCACAGAAGCAACACGGGACAAGGAAGCAGCATAGAGGTAGTTTGGATGGGTGCGGGGCTGGAGGCAACACAGGGGTTGAAAAAAGCAACATGGAGGGTGTGGGTGGGGGAAAGCAACAATGGTGAGGCAGAAGAAGGCCCATATAGGGGATGGAACATGGGGGGAGCTGGAAAGCAATGTTAAGAAGCACACGAGCAAGCACAACAGAGAGCAGGAGCGGAGAGAAACACCCAAGTGTCAGAGAACAACATGGAATGCTCGAGGGAGACAGCTCGAAAACACATGCACATTGACAGATTGCTGAACACAAAAGAAAAAACGCAATACTTGAAAAGGAACCAGTAGAAGCAGAGATGCCAGCCAATCAAAAGAAATGGTAAAGAGGCAATGCTGCGTGGAGGGACAAACATAAGACTGACAAGCTGGGACACAAATGAGAAGCAGGTAAATAAGCATTACGCAATTTGGCGGGCTCCAAGAACCTGTATGTTCTTGGTAATACAAAATATGTCGCGCAACAGACAGTACATATGCTATGTAATAGGCTCAACTTAAAAAGGTATACAGAACAAGAATAAAGCCTGCTCTGTCCACAATCAGACACACTGTCCAACTTATCAATATTCATGCATGACCTCAATCAATCCTACCCGTCTACAGATCTTCATTTCACTCGTGCCCTGCATAATTAAATCTAAAAGTACCGTCAGACATGCAAATACTCAGCTTTTTAAAAATAATTTCACTTGCTGAAAATTGGATGAAATCCAAAAAGTTTTATACCACTGTATTGTGCAATCCCAGCACAAAACAAAAATGACTTATTTATGACCATTGACTATCTAGCATCCTCTGCATGCCCTGCTCCTCTTATTCAACTCCTGTTCGAAACTGCGTGTCCTTATTCGACTCCTTCATGAAACTGCACGGGCTCTGGTATACCTTTCTGTTATGTACTTGTGGGAAGTACCCATATCTCGACCCTTGGCTCCTAACCCCTCCCATCTCACAAGCTGTCTGTCAATCTTCTTAAGCTTTATCTAGTCATTAGATCAATCATTTGCGCAAACTAACACATCGCCCCCGCTGCCTCTAGTATTGATATCTAGCGCGCCCTCATTTCACCACAAACTGGGGTAATGTAACTTTTCTATTGTTGGTTTAAAGTTTCAGCACAGCTGCCACACTTAGAACCAATTTGTTGGCCATCTTGGAATGGTAAAACAATTACACACTATGGACAACATTCCATAATGGTCCCCTGGTTTAGAGGTAGTGGACACATGGGATGTGGCACACTGCAGATGAAATGAATGGCAAGAAAACAACCTGTGACTATTTCCTGGACAGCTGTAATATCCTCCTAAGAAACATTAAAATAAAAAAATGAGAAGCAAAGAAATGAAAGTGGAACTATAAAAGGAGGACACTGAAAACTAAAGGACTGGCCAACCAGCCCTAACACTGAAGAGCACTTATTTTCCGGTGGATTTGCACATGTGGGGGAGGCGAGGTGAAGCTCACTCTTCAGTGCCCGCCATCTTGCAGATGGCAGGCACTCTCCAATCAGGGTTAGGGATTGTGCCCACGCCCCCACTTGGGGTGAGCACACCAAGGGTGTAGTCACCCTAAGGTCAGTAGCCCATTGGCTACTGACCTCGAGGCCCCTAAAGCGCCCCCTAAATACAGTATTTAGGGGGAAGCCCTGAACCAAGAAGACAGATTCCTGCAACCTATGAAGAAGAAGGACGAACGAAGACGCCCAGGAGAGGAGACTGCAGAGAACAATTGACTTGGCCCCAGCCCTACCGGCCCGTCTGCAGTTTCCAGAGATCCGGCGCCACAAATCGCCTTGTCCTGCAGCCAGCGACCTCCAGAACCCCTGGGAGGACTGACTGCCTTCCACAAAGACCGGATTTCCTGAGAGCAGCAGTTCTGTTCAAAAGAAACAGCCAAGAAAGACTCTGAGCCTGCTGAGGACAAAGAAACCAACACCTGGAACCACCACTGCAGCCGACGCCTACGGCCCAAGTAGCCCACTGGTCCCAGCGAGGTCCCCCAGCGCTCTAGAGTCCGAGTCCACCGTGGGTTGTCCCCTCCAGGACTACCCGACGTCGCCTGCAGCCTCTGCACGAGAACCCCCCCCAACCACCAGTGAAAATACCATCATACACAGGGTAAGAGAGGCAGTGACTGATGTGGACTGAATGATTACCCCATGCAGTACGCTATCATGGATGGAAGCAAAGTGTAAATGACACGCAGACAGACCAATGGCAGAACAGAACTAATCCAAAGTGCGTGTATGTACCTATGTGGAGAAAAAAATATATGATTTTTTTATTCTTACAATATCCTGGCAGACAGCTGAGAAGAGATTCTAGCAAGAATTATTGTAGCGCAAATCTTCTACATCAAGGCTTTGTCAGAGGTGGTAACCAGCATCCAAATCCTTCCGTCCACATGTGATCTGTGATATTTCAGGTAACAAAATACCAAGCTGTACGATTTAATAGAGCGAAACAAAAATCCAACCCAAAATGACTATTGCCGTAAAGGTTTGCTTTTCTCAATCAATATGTCAGGCCTATTGTGTTTATCATAAGTTTTCATACTAAACTAATCAGACTGATTGCATCAGAAATGTTTTTCCTAGTACACTAATCAGACCGGAAGCTGTTATCATTGGCTTGTCACCATAACTAACCGAGGCCTCTGATACGGAGCTTACGCCTTCCCATGAGGCAACCATCAGCCATACAATTAGATAGTATACAAAATTACACTTGACAAAGCAAAATGCTCTCTCTCCTAAGAGGGCCGAACAAGGATTAGACCAGTTCAAATCTTTTATACCAATGGTTTGCAAGCGGAGTAACCAAAACCGTACGAAGGTAATCAGTGAGATTATATGTAACAAAAAACTCTCAGTAGGCTTTAATTCAGAGTAACGACAATCCACCATTCCTAGATGGTCAATACCATTGGTTCTTAAATGCGACTGCAATACTGGAACTTTAAAACAACTATACACTATGTACAATACCATTGTAAGATGGCCCACTGTTGCTATGTTTAATTTAATTTATTATTGCAAGAACAGAGCTGCAATGTTTAGGAGGCAGCATGTTTTCTTTTTTCTGCTTCTATTCTTTTAATATGTCTTGTATATGTTGTTGAGTTTGTGCGTGTTTTTATTGTGGTTGTGTAATTGGGTAAATGCATGAATGAGTCAGTGGGTGGACTAATGGATGCACAAGTGTACAGATGACGAACACAGGGCATGCATAATGACTTATTGAATGCCTAAACCCATCAATGACTGAAAAGGCAAAGTGCTCATCAGCACACTGTTTACCTTCTGTTCTCTGCCACCTCTGAGGCCAGGTACCACAAGGCTAGTGCCAGGGGTGGCACGTGCAATGCCATGGGTCTCAGCTGCTACCTCTAGTAATCCCTAAAAGTCATCCATGGTGGGAGCACTGCAATGGCTATCGCTTCCTGGCTGTCAAAAGATCACAAAACCTTGTGTCCAGGGTTCCAGCGGCCTAGCAGGTCACAGGGGCTTCTCAGGGGGAAGGGCAGCCGTGCGTGGGAGATGTCAGATTTCCCTCTAAAGTCCAGGGCTGTACCATTTTGGAACTCATGAAGTGGTCCCCCGAGTTTACACGTGCTCACTGCCTCTCAGGAGGTAAGGATATTAAGGGCACTGGTACCTCTGGAGGGGTGGAGTTACCAGAAATTACTTGTGGGTTTCTTAGGATCCCCTTGGAACTGAAGAATTACCAGGTGATTCGGTTCCTTTTGCGATTCTGGTAGTTATTCCTCATTTTACCACAGTATTTCACACGGGGACTTCACCTGATCCATACGACACTGGAACCAGAATGGATTTTGTAATGGGCTCCTTAATTCTGGTGGGTCCGAGAACTCCAGTTAGCAGCTTCATGAGAACTAAAAAGCCACTTGCAACATGGGCCTTGGTGTTATCCAACATTGGCCAATTCATGGATGAGGGCAATCCATGACATTTACAAATTAACCACATGCTATAAATATACATCAGTCTTATTGAACAGGAAATGGAAAGTCAGAGGCACCCGGAACATCTTTCAGGAGTCAGTGTCCATGAGCTAATGTTGGCAAAACAGGAACCCAGCAGCCTATTTGTTAAAATTTGTGACTCACTCTCCGGCTGTATATTTGCTAACATTTGCTACCTAAAGTCTGATATTTACAGGAAAGAGCAGATATCTATAATTCTTTAACCTCTCAGGATCATGCACTGGTACAATGGTATTTTCTTCAAAGGTTAAATGAAACAAAATCATTATCACTAAACCATCAAAATTGACAACATGACTCTCAAAAAACACCGTAAATCTCAATCCGTAAATTTAATATCGCACCTGGGTGGAGATTTAGGACTTCAGGAATTCATAAAAGTTTCTAAAAGTACACCTGGAAACCTGTGAATTCATATTTCTGGCAATAAGGAGGCCCTTCTGTAGCACTTAGTAGAATTAAACGGTTTTGCTCAATGGGGAATATATTTATCCACACGACAAACCGCTTGGAGTAAATTTCCAACCTGTTCCAAGATGGAAAGAGGTCAGAGGAACTTGTGAATACTCACACATGTATCCACAAATGTATAAGTTTGCAAGTTTCCCACCTATACAGGGCATTCCAACCTTAGAATGCCGTTCTTCATCCACTTCCTGTCTCTGGGTGTAGATTTATTCACCCCAAAATATTGATGTGAGCAAATCCTTTTACAGTGATAAAACCAGCTGTTGTAAATTCCTTAAGTAATTTTTCACTCACATGTATACCAAACTTCCATACCCTGATAGACTTTTTGAATTGTGCTTCGAGCACACTGGCAAATGCCTTTATTGGGACGTAACAGAGAATAAATGTTAAGAAAAAAATTGCAGACGCAATAATCTTACAGTTGTGGCCACTGAATAATTATTGAAAATATTGTGATCTGAGGCATATTTTTATCACTCATTTTTTAGACACGGCACTTTCTACAGTGACCCGTCGGAAAAGAAATCGAGAAAAGAACATATAAAGATTACATAGATACAGAGCGGAATCTAAGATGAATAACTGCGTGCGTCGTTTGTTCACGTTGTAGTTAAGTGGTTCCCACGTCAGTGGCTTTAGGCTGCCGACGAACACTCGTTTTTCCAGAAAATTTTAATTTAAGGAATTGGAGATGGAAAACAAAAACTTCCCTTGCAGAAAGCCGCAGGGCTGCAGATAATTGGCCTCGCTGGACAGACCAGCCCCTAATGACCCGACCTACGTCACACCTGACACAGCACGCTCTCCAGACGACCCCGTCTACGTGCTACGGCCAAGAGGCCTGTCACGGCAACCCGCCAAACCCGGAAGCAGCATTTCCATGTGACACACACCATATACAAAGTGTAAAAATAAAAAACAGTTCGCAGTACTTGTTTCTAAGATTTTTACTGTTTTTGTTGGCAATATTGGTATTTGAAAAACTAGATTGATTTCTTTTGCCTCATTTGTTTATTTTTTTGTTTTGGCATGCTTTCTTTCCTCAGTCGTGGTACCAGTCACCTCGGTGATGAGACCACTTCTATTTCGAATCACTTCATTTCCAGATTTGATTTGGTCCATTCTGATTGGTTGATTTTTTTCCAGCCGACTGCCCTCCAGCCACATATGTGTTCCATGCACTGGTGTGGCCTGGCCATCCTTTTGAATTCAAACTTAACACCAGGGTCCAAATTATAAATCTGTCTCACTGTTCTCGATACGTTGTGGCAAATCCTTAGCTGCGCAGATGAGTAGTGCGCCAGATTTCCAAAAACGCACTGTTTCCAGTGCGAGTGTGAATTTGGGATGGCGCAGGAACCTGCGCAGTAGTGAAAGGCAGAATGACTGTTTGACGCAGACGCCTTGCACTGCAGGCAGCGGATCAGGCCTTAATGGTCTGTCTTTCACTTTCGGACCTAGTCTTGCTCTGAATGCGGAGGAGGGATCTACCAGCAAGCAGATGCAGTGACAGCAACCGCTTGTAGGTGAAGCCCAACCGCGGCCCCGTGCCAACCCCCGCCTAACAGCTCCAGTGTCTAAGTCTGTTATGATGTTAAACATAAAAAAGCAACCCAATATTCGCTTCAGAGCTTGGGTGAATATGGAAACAGGTAGGAGTGCTAGCAAGGGATTTGTTTAAACACATATGCTTATACATAAAGCCATAAATCATTCAGAGTGTCATTAATTCACACTACAACTTAACTGAAGGTTACAGTAACATGGGTTCACAAATATAATTTTCATGACATTGACCACGGTCATTGCTGGGTTGTATACAAATTCAAGTACCATATGACAATGCATCAAATATCCACTTCCTATGTATAAAGGTTAAGCCTGTCAAGCAAAAGATACTAAGCTCTAGATAATATGTTTAACAATGACTAAAAGGAAGTTGGATTGTGCGTCAACGTTTCGGTCTCGGTCGCAATGTATCGGTGAGACCATCTTCAGGACTGTGGGTATTTCAAGATGATAAAGTACCCTTTGAATGGTGAAGTAAAGGAATATGTATGTGGGAAAGAGCATAAAGAGCGAGGAGCAAATGATACAGCAGCAGTATACAGCTGCAGATCACTCACAAAAACAATGTTATAAAAAGATAGATGAAGATGTCGGGGCGTGAGAGAGTGGATGGTGGGGGCATCAGATGAGCTGGGAAATAGGAAGAGAACATGATAGGTCGAGAATGGGATGCTATGGCCGGGGAGCATCAGATGAGCTGGGAAGCAGTAAGAAGGCTAAAACTGAAATAGAAAGTAGTTTCCTCACATCTGCAAATTAAAGATACATCTCATCCTATCAGAAAGAATGTAAACAAGAAGTGATCAGATATAAAGGAGTGATATGATGCAAAAGCAGGAGTGATCTGGCCAGACAAGCACAAGACTAGAGAGGAAAGGTATCAGATAATTATCAGAGAAACTGAAATAGACCAGACAGGTATCAAATAATGAGGAAGTGACTAACTAAAAGCCCACTCTATGTATAGTATTGTACACAATAGGGCTTCTCTCAACCATCTACAAAACACGATTGACTGCACTACCTCCACGGACTCAGATACCAACCTCTTGGAACACCTCCACTTCAAAATACGAACAGACCAGTCACAGCCGGCATTAATCGCGGGTGGGGGAGGGTCGCGCGGGGGGGGGGGGGGTAAATGTAATAATAAATGAGAAAAAACGTACCTGTCCGACGGCCAGGTCCCGCGATTTCCCTAATCCTGCTCTCCTGCCTCTGGCACGAACCGGAAGCAGGCAGCCTCCCTCCCCTAAGCCAATCACAACGCTGCAATGGCAGCGTTGCGATTGGTGGGGACACCGCCCAGCCAGGGGCTAACGGGGAGGCCATTTTCTCCTTGTAGGCTGCATTGCAGCCTGCATGTAGAAAGGGCAGAGTGCGCCTGACTGGTTGAGACGGCCCCAGAGGGCCGATCAAAGAGTCATTGCGCCCTCGGGAGTGCGCACACCACTCCTCCCCTGCCCAGCCCTCGCAGAGCAGCCCCGCCCACCCGCAACCAAACCCGTCTGCTTTCTCGGAGTGCGAGAAGCAGAAACATAAAATGGTAGTGATTACCATTTTATGTTTCTGCTTCTCGTACTGCGAGAAAGCAGTGGGGCGACGCTCCTCCCCCCTAGTGGAGGAGCCACCCCTGGAACAGACTACAACGCCACCCTTAAGGGAACACTCGCCTACCATCCCCCGGCCCCCGAGTGGAATTCTGCAACCACATTGCAGACTTCATCGCTCCCCTCTCCATCAGATCAACCAACTACATCCTCCTCGGGGACCTCAATTTCCACCTGGAAGACACCACAGACCCTAACTCCATCGCCCTCCTCGACAGCCTCAGCAACCTCAGACTCACCTAGCTTATCCAAGGACCAACCCACACAGCAGGCCACACCCTCAACCAAATTTTTTCCTCTAACAGGATCACCACCACCCACACGACCCTGCTCACATAGTCCAACCGCTACATCATACAATTCAAGATACCCGCCCACTAAGCCACCCCCCAGAAAAACCCAAAGCACCATCAAGACACTGGGGCAAAATATCCCAACAAAACTGAACCAAGACCCTAAAGGAAACACCCACCCAACCACACCGGAATCCTCGATGTCAACATTTTCTTCAATAAATGGCTTGCCAACTGCACCGACCGCACTGCTCCCACCAGAAACAAGACCAAAAAAACAACAAACTACCTCAGGGAGTCCAAGTGTCACTGCAAACAACTTGAGAGAAAATGGAGACGCGACAAAAACACCACCGGAAGATCCACATACAAAGCCGCCCTCAACCTCTACCACCAACAACTACGAGACACAAAGAAAAAGGCCCTAATTCTCAGACTCAAAGCCAGCTCCAACAACAGAAAAGAACTCTTCACCATCATCAAGGAGTTCTCCAATCCTGCAGATGCCAACAACATCATCCCACCTCAAGCACTCTGCAACAACCTCTCAAACTTCTTCGAACAGAAGATTGCCAAGATCTACAACTCTTTCGACCCAAAGCATACCGATACAAACTCCCCCGACCAGCTGGACACCTCCTTCCTCACCAAACAGCTGCTAAGCAACTGGAAGCCCCTCTTGAATGAAGAAACCACCACCCAGATGAATAACATCCACTCGGGAGCCCCCTCATACCAATGCCCTCACTTCATATACAAACTTGGAAGAACCATCATCTCCCCTGCATTCACCGCTATCAACAACATCTCCATAACCACCGCCACCTTCCCATCTTGATGGAAAAATGCAGAAGTCAACGCCCTATTGAAGCAACTAACAGGGGACTCCAACACCCTCAGCAGCTGCAGACTCATCTCCCTCCTGCTTTTTCCAGCTAAAGTCATTAAGAAAGCCATCAATACCTAACTCGCAGACCACCTAGAGTTCCATCAACTCCAAAACAGCTCTCAATCAGGGTTCGCACCAATCACAGCACAGAGACAACCCTCATTGTGGCTACCAATGACATCAGAAGCATCCTCGACCGAGGAGAAAAGGCCACACCGCTCCTCCTTGACCTCTCCACAGCTTTCGATAAAGTGTCCCACAAGTCACTCATCAGAAAGCTTCAGAACTTGGGTATCTGTGGACTGACCCTCAAGTGGTTATCCTCCTTCCTCATGGACAAAACTCAACAAGTTAGACGTCCCCCCTACACCTCAGAACCCAAAAAACTCCACTGCGGAGTCCCTCAAGGCTCATCGCTCAGCCCTACACTCTTTAATGTCTACATGATGCTCCTCGCGAACATCAGAGCCCACGGCATCAACATAGTTTCCTACGCTGAAGGCACCCAGCTCACTCTCTCCCTTACTGACTCAACCAGCACTGTCAAAGCAAACTTCTCCAACTGCATGAGCAACGTCGCTGCTTGGATGAGAAATAACTGCCTCCAGCTCAACACAGACAAAACGAACAGGTTACTTACCTTGGGTAACGCCTTATCTGGTAGAGACTAGATCTAGCCGCAGATTCCTTGCCTTTGAATTATCCCCAGGTGCCAGACTGGACCGGGGAATGTTTGTACAGCAGTACCTCTCTGCGTCGGTAGAGGATGTTGAGTGACTCAGTAACAATGTTGTCCATCGGATGTGACATCGTCAGAGTCCATAAAAGCTCTCCCCTAATGCACTGACATCAGTTTCTTCCGCTACTACTTTCCATGCTAAAACGCAGAGCCACATATAGGAACGGCTATGGAAACAGTGTGCTCAAAAATAATCCTCTTTTTGAAAAATGTTAAAATTAAAAAAAGAATTTTTAGCCAATGAAAGGCACAAGGGTGCATAGAAGGGATTTGAAAGAAAAGGAGAATCCGTTCGCAGAGCAGGGAGGATGGGTGGGTCGGTAATGAATCTGCAGCTAGACCTAGTCTCTACTAGATAAGGTGTTACCGAAGGTAAGTAACATATTCATCTGATAGAGATGTCTAGCTGCAGATTCCTTTCCTTTTAATGAGATCCAAGCAACACCATCCCAGAGGAGGGTCTGCAAACCGATTCCAAGAAAGATACCCGACTAAGCTATCCGGTCTGCATAAGAAAAAGAGAGAGAGATCGCTTGCCAGGAAGGGAGGGTGAGGAAGAAAACATCCCACCAGAAAACTCGGGGAGGACCCCGGATGGAACCGAATCCGCAGTTTTGCAACAACATGGGGAAAAAGACACCATGGCAGAAGAATAAGATGAGTGGGAAAGAACACTCCATATTAACATAGTACTACAACACCCCTGGGAATGCCAACAGGGCCAAGAGACCGAGGCGGAAAGCCGAGGATAATAGCTAAAACTACTGAGCCAAAGCGCCTAGCCATAGAACTAGGTAATGCAGAGAGCATCAACCAATAGCTTAAAAAAAGCATTGCGAGCAATAACAACAATCATGGCCATAGACCACGTGAGGTAGAGGAAACACTTTGAGAGAGAAAGAAGCGCTCTGGGACTATATAATGCAGAATCCAGATGGGGAGGGGTAGCGAGTGCAAAGTAGCAACTATGTGGAGGTCTCTCCAGGACACAAGGAAAAGTGTAGCAATGCCAGCAAAAACCCACTCTGCCCCAAGAGAGGTAGGAAAACATGACTTACTATAGAGATGCTCAAGAAAAGAAGGTATAAAATATATATAAATAGATCGGTATGAACATATACACATATATATATATATATATATATATACAGAAATTACACAGTACAATAAAATGTGCCTAAGAAGGGTACATACAAACGGCCACAGCATCAGCCATGTGCCGAAGGTGAGACAACGGTGAGCTGGAAACCAGCCGCATGCCCTGTCTAAAAGTGAGAGGGTGGGGAGGAAATCACACACCCCCAGAACACCAAGTGAGCAGACAGAAACAGCACTACCGACTGAACGGGTACGATTAGGCAGTCGAGAGACAACTGAAAAGAAAACTGTAGGGAGAAACAATCCCCGCTAGAATAGAGAATTAAAAACCGCAACGGAGGACTGGAAAAAAGGGTCAAGCTGAACAGGGCCAACACAGGAGAGGCCTATGCAGATAACTAGTCCGCATCGTAAAAAAAAAAAATAGTATTGGAAGACCAACGCCACAAGTGAAGGTCCAACCAAAGGGCCAGTGTAAAGAACTGAAGTAACAGATGGAGAGGCAGTGCCTACAGCTTAACAAGCATGGAGGCCAGAAGCAAAAGAAAGTCCTTTTGTGCACGGGACAACCTGTGCCTGGCCAGCAAGCCAGGAACAACGTGAGTGAGGATCCTGATGTCATCCAAAATCGTACTTGGTATGCTCATTAGTATAAGGGAAACAAACCCCCAAAGGGGTTGGAACTGCAACTGCACTCGCAATAAATGTAGGAAACTCCCCGAAAAGAATCCCAAGGGATCACAAACCTCCATACGAGTCAGCCCAGAGTGGATGGGTAAGGTACCCATGTCCAAGAAGAACGGCAGATGAAAAATAGTCATAAATCCCCAAAGAGGGTAGAACGCACATCTGAAGAACAGCCAGGCCAGTAATGAAACGTTGGGGTTGGTATCAGAGGTGTCATGGAAACGTCTCTAACCAAAAAGTGAAAGTAACCGCAGCTTCACGCAAGGCAGAAGCAGAGTAAATACAGACCATGCAGAGGCATAGAAGAGATAGGGCGGCTGAGTAGGCCACCCATGCGAAGATACGGAGAAGGTATTTCCGCAAGTAACCTAAGAGAGAAAAAGAGAGTGGGCAGGAGCCCGTATTGCCCATGTATAGCAAGAACTAGCACAAGAAGTGCTAATGCCTGAAGAGAGAAAGAAAGAACACCACTTAGGGCAGAACCAGACAATGCACACTAGGCCAGGAACCATGCCCCTTCCCTTGCATCTGGAAGGAAAGAAAAGAAACCCCTGGCCAGTGTGGAGAAACACTCAAGGAGGGGGGGGGGGGGAACAAGGCAACTGTGCATCCTCACAATACCATGAAAACACCCCAATCAGAGCTTGGGTAGAAAGCAACAAACACCATGCAGCCGCCGGCGTAGACACCAAATAGGGTCAAAATTAAGATGCGTCCCAAAAAACAACCACAGATCACAACCTTTCATCTACAGGGTAAAAATGCAAGAAAAGAAAATACCTGCCGGGGCAAGAGCACCACACCGGATGCTACTCGGAGGTGACGAATGAAAAGAAGAAGCCAACTGGCACCGCCCTATAACAGCCCACACAGAAGGGAATGCAGGAGACCATCCCCAGCCAGACCGAGTACGGAGGGAAGAAGAGGACGGTATGGCAATCAGGTATTAAGATTTCAGTCCACTCAGACTACCCTGAAAACAGCGTAAACTGGAGTCAGATAGAGAGCCAAAAAGATATTGACCATCGAAAGGCATGTCCACCAAGGCGGACTGAACAGCCTCAGAGAAGCCGGAGGTACGTAGCCAGACACGCCAGCGAAGAGCTACCGAAAGGGTAATGGCCCGTCTGACAGAATCTGTGGTATCCATGCCACAACGAATCAGTAATGTAGCTGCCTGACTGCCATCCTAGACCAGGTGAATAAGAGTGTCCCGAGAGTCATCAGGGATGGGGTGGAGACAGCGCAAGACCGAATCACACAACACATGAGAAAAACGGCCCAAAACACAAGCTGTATTAAGCGACCATAAAGCGGAGCTGGTAGCAGTAAAGAAATATCGACCAAGAGCATCCAGACCTTCAGAATCCCTGTCCGGAGAGACGTCAGGCAGGGTGCCGATGTCGGTGGAGGCTGTAGCAGCCTAAACCACAAAGCTGTGTGGAGTAGGCTGACTGGAAAGGCAGAGAGGGTGTGCAGGGGCAGGATGGTGCCTATGAGCTATATACTGGTCCACGGAGGCCCTTGAAATGGGTTTAGCCCAAGTGCCCAACAGAATATCAAAAAGGGTTTCACTGAAGGGGAGCGCAGGTTCAGTTCTCAGCTGGCCCTGCTGAAGCACCCCCAAGTAGGGGATCAATGGCCACCTCCAAAGAAGGAAGCTGCAGCCCCAAAACTACAGCAACTCTCCGCAAAAGCTGAGCTAGCCTCCGAAGCGAGGAGGAGAAAACAGACCCTAGGATGGAGAAAAATCAAGGCCACTATCGTCACCATGGTCAGAAACCCAAGGAAACTCCTGAGGAGGCTAATTCATGTGATCACCCACATCATCAAAATACCAGTTTTCAAAGGGGAAAATAGCAGGGGGCTACTCTGAAAGCGGAGGAAGGTAGCCCAAAGAGAAATGTACTATGGACACCGTTCCAGACATCGAAGAGGCGACACCTCTGTGTTGGGGAGGAGAGACAAAGTAGGGGCGATCTGTACTGTCGACGCTGAAGGCGGCGCTGGCGGATCCTACATTGGCATCACAGGTGGGAACCCCGAAGGGCTGTGCACTGGAGCCGAGAAGGGGTGATCACGGATTCGGAGGAGTAGGAGGCAAGGGTGGGACACAGCGTGTATGCTGTAAAGTTGGGGAAGGCAGTAGCGCCGACCGCCTACGGCGTGACTTACCAGGCAACAGCGAGGATGAAGGACTTTGGGAGCTGGCCCCTGAGCGGCGTTCGGAGGAAGAAAAGGACTGTGACCGACGAGGGGCCATCAACCACTGCGCCGCTAACAGAGCCATGTGGCGCTCCTGCAATGCCGACGACTAAAGATGAAGACATGATCCATAAAGTTCGGAATCAGGGTGCCCGCCTAGGTACCACATGCAAATAGGATGAGGGTGCGGGGTCAACATCATAGTCCACAGGACCTGGAAGATATCTATAAACAAGCATTTGCAATGCAATAGGTCTCGCATATGCGAGGGTCTAAGCTATTGGCATTGTAAATGACAATGCCTTTTATTTATCTGTTTTGAAAACCAACACATAAATAAAAGGCATTGTCATTTAGAATGCCAATAGCTCAAACTCTCGCAAATGCGAGACCTATTGCATTGCAAATGCTTGTTATTTCTTTGGAAATGTTTGGTCCTAGGGGAGAAGACCAAAGGCATCAGCTGCGGCAGCTGTGGCATGGGGAAAGGTGCTTTATGAGCACCAAGCCGTTGTGACACGCAAGTCTCCTGGCGTGGCCTTTTTGACATCGCTGTTATTGGGCGGTAACTTAACGGAAGCAAAACATCGAGCCTCCGTTTTTGCTTGCGCTCTACTTGGGATCCGAAAGGGGGAAAAGTGCTGCTGTCTGGTCCAGGGTTTTTCGGCAACTCCGTTGCTTTACTATTTGTAGCGTATCGTATATATTACTGCAAGAGCCGAAAGGAGCATTGGTAACTGAGACTGGAGGAAGGGGGCTGGGGCGGCAGCCATGCACTTACAGCTCTGGGGCGCAGTGCACGAACAGCTCTGGGGCGCAGTGCACTTACAGCTCTGGGGCGCAGTGCACTTACAGCTCTGGGGCGCAGTGCACTTACAGCTCTGGGGCGCAGTGCACGAACAGCTCTGGGGCGCAGTGCACTTAACAGCTCTGGGGCGCAGTGCACTTAACAGCTCTGGGGCGCAGTGCACTTACAGCTCTGGGGCGCAGTGCACAAACAGCTCTGGGGCGCAGTGCACAAACAGCTCTGGGGCGCAGTGCACAAACAGCTCTGGGGCGCAGTGCACGAACAGCTCTGGGGCGCAGTGCACGAACAGCTCTGGGGCGCAGTGCACGAACAGCTCTGGGGCGCAGTGCACAAACAGCTCTGGGGCGCAGTGCACAAACAGCTCTGGGGCGCAGTGCACGAACAGCTCTGGGGCGCAGTGCACGAACAGCTCTGGGGCGCAGTGCACGAACAGCTCTGGGGCGCAGTGCACGAACAGCTCTGGGGCGCAGTGCACGAACAGCTCTGGGGCGCAGTGCACGAACAGCTCTGGGGCACAGTGCACGAACAGCTCTGGGGCACAGTGCACGAACAGCTCTGGGGCACAGTGCACGAACAGCTCTGGGGCGCAGTGCACGAACAGCTCTGGGGCGCAGTGCACAAACAGCTCTGGGGCGCAGTGCACAAACAGCTCTGGGGCGCAGTGCACAAACAGCTCTGGGGCGCAGTGCACAAACAGCTCTGGGGCGCAGTGCACAAACAGCTCTGGGGTATATAATTGTTGGTGTAGGGGGGAACACATGACAAAATGCTGGCATTGGCACAATGAAGGTAATTCTTAACTTATGGGCAACTTTTAAGGAAAATCTACATGCAAATGCGGTGTACTCTTGGCAAGTATTACGCCTCATCACTTTTAAAGATCACCAGCCGCCACTGCCCGCAATGTTCCATCCATGAGAAAACTTGGAGCGCTCACCATCGCAACCCCTGAGAATCAAGCACAGAAAGGGTTGTACTTGGCCAGGTTGCTTGAGCCATAGTAGGTTGAACCGCAGCACACCTGTGGCAAACGTCCTCAGCCACCACGGCTTGTGGCCCAGGAGCACCTGTCTGCCGTTTGGCCACTGGAATGGAGTCTGAGAGTATGGGTCCTATAACATTTTCGGACATCCTTGTTAAAAATGCATTTATGAACAGCACATTGCTCGTGACTCCGGTATTCTTCACAAATAGAACCCTCTGTGATCAAAGCGTCCGTGTGTGTGCTCGTGGGAACGCTTCACTAAATGTGCCAATGATGCTCTAATCACTGGCACAGCGTGCAACACCTGTCCCTTAATCTCCAAAGGTTAGAGGAGTAAAATCAGGTTAAAAGCAGTGCAGCTATGATGAGTTCTCTCAAACTAGCAAGCCAAGTGCTCGTTGTTTTTCAGTGGTAACACAATATGACCCTCGTGCCCTGCCAGAAAATCATTGCTGGAGCGATTATAGAACTGTATCGATTGCTGGTTTGCTCTTCAGCAAATATCATTTTCCAAGGCTATTAAGAAGGTGATCTGCTGGTGGAGGCCCATCTGTTATGGATTCTGCCTCGGAGGAACAATAATGACGCAGATTGACTATTCCCTGCATAGTTGCCCACATGGGTATAGCTGGAAGCTGTCCTTCTGGCGCAAGGGGCTGTCAGTACCTTGCGCATTCTCCCATATGCAGGTCAGCCGCGTACTAAGGGTGCCATGGCCCTCATGCAAGCAAGGAAAATGAACCCAGCCACTGTTTGCAAAACAAATATAGACATAATTACGGTTCAAAAGTCCCCTCATGCCTCTGGGTTATGGTGCCACTGCACCTGCTGCACCGTTGATAGATACACCCCTGGTGAACGTTCACCATGGACGATTCACTGAACTGACATCATTGACAGCTACTGACCAGTCATAGGTGACAAAGAACAATCTAAACAAGACGGGCGGCCAAGAAACGCGCTCTTTGGTGAGGGAGGGGGAGGAGGGGTGAGGGAGGGGGAGGAAAGGCAGATGGCGCCTCGCCAGCGATGCGAGGAATGGATGGCAGCTCTGCGCGTGCACGCCATCGTGAACGCAAGCTGGTCGCCAGCCGAAAGCCAGTGGGTTTGCACTTCCAAATCCCGCTTACTAAAACTCTCGGCCAGACCAGCGCAAGCGCTGGTGCAGGCCGAGACCTAAAAAGCACACTGTTTAGTCGACGTCGAGATAGGTCAAAAATGGCCAAAGGTACTGCTCTCCGGATCCGCGTGGAAAGGAAGAACCTAACGTCAGCGCATATGGGGAGAGCTTATATGGACTCTGACGACATCACATCTGGTGTACAACGTCATTACAGAGTCGCTCGACGCCCTCTACTGATGCGCAGAGGTACTGCCGTAGAAAAATTTCGGGAGCCAGTCTGGCGCCTGGGGATAATTCAAAGGTAAGGAATCTGTGGCTAGATGTCTCTATCAGATAGAAGTCCTAATCTTTAGCAACAAACACTACCCCTGGGACTCCACTTGGTGGCCCTCCGAAGTTGGCCCCCCACCCACAACTGTGGACCATGCCAAAAACCTCAGGATCATCCTGGACATCAACCTCTCCATGAGCAGACAGATCAATGCAGTCTCCTCATCATGTTTCCACATCCTGCGAATGCGACGCAAGATGTTCAAATAGATCCCACTGAACACCAGACGAATGGTCACCCAGGCTCTTATCACAAGTAGACTTGTATCCTCTATGTCGGAATCCCAGCCCATGTCCTACGCCGACTCCAAACCACCCAGAACACCACCGCCAGACTCATTCTGAACATCCCGCCAAATAACCACATCTCGCCAACCCTCAACAATCTCCACTGGCTCCCAGTCAAGGAAAGCTGTAAATTCAAGCTACTCACCCATGCCTACAAAGCTCCCCACAACACTGGTCCAGCTTACCTCACCCTCCGCCTCAACTTTTATCATCCCACCAGACACCTTTGATCTGTGTCCCAGGCAAGAGCACACCTCCCTCACGTCAAGAAGACCAGAAGCGGAGGACACTCATTCTCATACCTCGCAGCCAAGACCTGGAACGGCCTCCAGAAATACCTCAGAACCTCCCCCTCCCTCATGGAGTTCCGGAGGAACCTCAAGACATGGCTCTTCCAGAAGATGCTGCAGTCCTCACACGACCATCCTAAGTGGTTTATCCCCCATTAGTTACAGCCCTTGTAGGCAAGTATTTTTCCATGAAGATTATTTCAGAGATCAGGACAGAGGGCCAGCCTTATCAGTGTTTGATGCAGTGCAACAAGACAACTTGCTGTGCTGAGCTGTGTTAAAATGAAAAGGGCAGGAGTGCACAATATTTACAAAGATATGGGGCATTCCTCCTCTCACTGCGCTGGCGCACTATGTACCGCCTAGAGCCAATGCAGGAACCCTTGCGCCATGGTGCAAGGGTGCCAGCGTTGCAGGCAGGATTTTTTTGTTCAGGAAGGGACACCTTCCTGCACAAAAACAACCCTTAGTGGTGTTTTGCTCTTTCTATGTGTGCTGCAGAACACAGTGGACTTAAAAAGAGGGAACAACGTTGAGAAATAAAGATATTTCTCCTTGTTGCAACTCTATCGAAAAGGCGTACAATTTTGACGCATCCCCAGGTTTAGTACTCATGGTAAATCTTAGAATGAGCCAAAAAGCATGGGTGGATGCGTGGAAACACCCACTCCCCACCCATGGAACGGCCCTGGTGCAGAGTAAAGCAAGGCAGCGACTTGCGCTTCCTTGCGTTACTACAGGTTTATCAAGCCACGCAAGGTGGCTTGCGTGACTGGGTAAATCTGAGACTGCATTTACCAGAATGCCAGGGGCGAACCTTGCCTGAGAGGTCAGCGGTGTGCTCCCACATCCTGTTGTCTAAATCTGGCGTAATGATTACGTTGCCCTTGGACACCTTGCATGACACAAGGACAACACAATCATTGGTTAGACCTGACCCTACATTCTTAGACTCTTTCCAAACCTGAAAACAAAAGAGCTGCCCTTTCAGAATGTTTGATGACCTGGCCAAAGAAGAGGCTTAACGAGACTGACCAGTTCCCACTGGACAGACCTACGTGCAGGGCCTATTTGAGCGTGTGGACAGACAGGCCTATACATTCAGATTTTATCTTACTGCTGAAATGGAATCCCTTCAACTTTGGCAGCACTAGATGTGGCGTCAATAATTGGTGCAAATTGTTTCTTAAAAGAGGCCCTACTTTTACGTCATCTGAAGCCTCGACGGATACCACGTGTGGACTGGTAAGAAATAAAACGTCAAACTGTCCGGTCACTTATGAGGATGGATTTACCAAGGAGACAAAGTTTAAATATATTTAGATAAAACTTTTTAAGGCAAAAATCACAAATCTAAGAGCCCATGTAGGAACTCATGAAAGTATTTGCTCGCATGTACATTCGCATGCGAGCAATTCTATCAGGATGGGTGGGGGCGGGGCTTCCAGGTCCGGCATGCACTGCCAGATACAGGTTTGTTTACGTTCACACGCTCCAATCCAAACTCTTCCCTCCTGAACTGCGGCTGCCCGCGGCCCCCGCAGGGGGCCACCCTAAACGGGCGGCCCCTTTAGTGCCATTTGGGCACTTCCCCACCCCCCAATGATGTGTGGGACTCAAGGAGGAGTCCCCCTACCAGACGCGTCACTTCCGGCACGCAGAGGAGGTGGGGAGGTACTTATGCCTCCCCCCGGCCATCTTGGCGTCCTCTTTGCGCCGGACACGCCGTCTGGTCGGTCATGCTGCGGGTTGCTGCTGTCCGATGCCCCGAGGCCGTGCTTTGGCTAGTGAGGTGAGTGCTATCATCCCCCCAACCTGCCCCCGTCCCAGCCCTCACCTCAGCCCCGACCGCGGGCACAACCCAGCGGGCCCCGCGGGGTCGGGCCTGAGGGATTGTTACTGGGACAGGGTCCCACACGGGTCATCAGCGTGGTGGGACCCGAAGGGGGGGGGCGTAGCGCTCGTCCTGAACCAGGGAGGGTTTCAGCTCCTCCCGCCGGACACAACGTCTGCCGAGATCGCCAGGAACAGTGTGCGCGGTGAGTTGTCCCCCCCCCCCCCTCCTATCCCCACCAGTGGGGCAGTCCCTCAGGCTGGGTGGCCTTGTCCGGCCATCGCCGAGGCTCCTGCATGCCTGAGGGCGAGGTGGGGGTTTGGGCTGCTCCCGGCATGCATAGGCCAGTAGCTATGGCCTAGTCCTCACTCGGACATGTCGTGCGCCGGGGCGAAACGGGCCAGGAGTCTGGCCAGGCTCCCGTTTCAGAGCGGCGTGGGATGTATGAGCGTTTATTGCGGGGCGGGGGTTGGAGCGCAACGGGCGCTGTGTACCCCCTCCCCTGGTAGCTTGGCCAGCAGGGCCCTTGCTGCCTGCTCCCACGAGGGCCGGTCCACTAGCCAGGAGCGGTGCTTGCCTCCCGGTGCGGGCATACAGGCCTGTGCTGCGTGGGGGGTGTAGGTGTTCGCAGGGTTTCCACTGCGGTTATGTTGCAGGCTGGGTGGGCCCCAGGGCTGCGGCCGGCAGGCCGAGCATGACTGGGGGGTCGAGCAGGGCTCCAGTGGCGATTGAGGCACCATTGGGACTGCGATTGTGCAGGCGGGAGCCAGCCGGGTGGTTCGTAAAGGCCTCGATCCCCCCTTCAGGAATTGGTGGATTGACGGCCCGTAGGTGGGCGCGCCTCCGGGTGTGCAGACACCGCCAGGGGCGCGGCCGATGCTGGTTCGGGGGGGGGGGGTGTTTTCACGGCGGGCTGCCATGGGCAAGCGGGAGCCGGGTGGGCGCGCATCCTGGGGTGCAGGGACTTCCGACGCTTGCCAGGTGTTCGTGCATGCACGTCATGGTGGGCTGGGTGGCACAGCGCTGCGTGCGACACCCCCTTTGTCACCCGCTATTCTCTAGACGGCTGGGCCGGTTGCACCTTTCAGGCCTCACGGTACGAAGGTCTCATGGCACGCCAGTGGGGGGATTCTGACCCCCCCCCCAGGGCACGGCGAGCTCCAGCCGCACCGCACGATTCGTCGCCGCGGTACATATTCCTCTCCGAGGGACACAGCAACATGTATTGAGGAATTGCATTGCAACCTGCTGTGCTGTCACGGGGGCACTTTCCGTCCGGATCTTAACCTCCCCACGCTTGAAAGATCGGGCAGGTATCGTAGCTGTGGCCAGCAGGCTGTAACCGAAAATTGTTTAATGTTACTTTTCCGGTTGCTAAAGTATTTTGTGGTCAGGAGGGCTGAGTGGTCTAAGGCGCTGCGTTAATACCGCAGTCTCTCCTGGAGGCGTGGGTTCGGACCCCACTTCTGACATGCCTTTGACTGGTCTTGTGCTTGCTTTCCCGGGGTTGGATCTGCTGACGTCTTGCTGGTAGCTGGCGCGTACTTCCGCCGGCCGCCACCAAAGTGCAACGGAAGTTGCATTGGTAAATTTTGGCTCATGGCTTTTTATAGCTTGCGCAGGAGCAGCATCTTTACCGGGACACTCCCTCTCCAACCCCACCACGCAGTGGGGGTGGTGCTGAGGGGCTACATTTTGAGTAAAAATAAGGGGCGAGGTCCTTATTATTTCGGTTCCTCCGGGCGAAGGGGGCCCAGCAATTTGGGATCCCCAGCCCCTGGTGGGCCGGGGGGGGGTGAATCCCCATGTCATACTGAAAGGTCACCCTCGTGCGTCGCCACTGAGGCTTGTCCTAATTTAATAAAATAAATAAAAGCAGTTGGCGGCAAGAGTGCATGGTGCGGGCGCCCCCACACTTCACACCTTAATAGGAGGAGGCGTGCCGCTGCCCTGTCCGAGGACGAAGGCCTATATTTATGTGGTCGGCAGCATTTCTGCTGTTTGTCCTCTACATGTATTTGGGCCCGGATTCCCACGCAGCCTGCAGTGCATGTATGAGGGTGCGGAGTTGCTGCCCGGATCTATATATGTATAATCACGCCCACCCCGGAGTTGGCCAGGTTTGAGCGGGTGCCCACACTGGTGTTGCGTACTCTCGATGTCCGGGCTTGGGACTGCGGCCGCCTGGGGCTGGCGACCTGCGCATTATTGCACCGTCTCCCTAACCACCACCATGCCCGGTGTGGGCGGGTGCTTGTGGCTTCCGTGCATTGTCTACGAACATATCCGTGTTCAGTACTGCGGGCGGTGCGTCGTGTTGCTGAGTTGGGAGCCTATATAGGGAGCGGGCCTTGTGGTGGGGTAGCCTCACTGCTAGTGGCGGATTTGGCATCAGAACTAGCTGCTTCATTCGTTGCCATAGGCAGGAGTTCTCCAACACGCCTCCTCGGTGCGAGTTAACCTTGCATGGTGCCCACGCCCTGGAGCTTGCAGTGGGAGGGGTCTTGGCGGCAAGGCACGATGTTAGCTGCCCTGTCCTCAGCGCCCTCCCCGACATCAGCCAAGCACTGGTTTTGATACGTGTTTTGAAAGTGGTGCATTCTTGGGGAGCAACACTTATTCTAGACTGACATTGTTTATTTAAAGTACAGCCCGTCAAGCTGGTTGCTCCTTTGAGGTTGATGGTGTGCCATCGTCAAGAATGGGACCTCTCTGGAGGGTGTAAGTGGCCTGCGGATCGAGCTGTAATGATGGGTGGGGACCATGTCGAGTCCCGGCGCTGGTTAGCCACTTTTAGGGCACACAAATGCAGGTTCCTTTCGCCCAAAGTCAGTCTGGCCTTGGGCCCTGTTGATGCATGCGTTGGTTTGTTGCAGCATAGGTTGTGTTGCGGCGTCGGGCGCGGCAGTTTGTCCTCGCTGGCTTCGCTGTGCTAGAAAGGAATGCCAGACACAAGGTTACAGTTTTGATTCAGTTAAGAATGAGGTAGGCTGAGTTCAGTTTGGTGAATGTGGCTGGGGTAGGGACGGAGTACCAGGTTTTCCTTCCGTTCCATCAAGATAGTGGGAAACCACAATTCCCCTGGGGGTTGCTCTCCCTGATAATTTCCGGACAGTGGTTCGGGGTAGAACTGTGTGGCAGCAACCAGACACGGGGGAAGTCTGGTCATTATTAAGCCATGAGCCAGATAGGGTGCTGTTTCCACTCAGCCCATGATTCCGTACATGCTGCAAAACATTGCAATTAGGAGGGACGCACCTGGACTGGTGAGCGTAGCACATTTCCACTAAGGCCTTGCTTTTCATTCGCTGTGGGCACAAGGATAGTTGTGCTGAATATGTATGTAACTGGCGCTCAAGCATAGCGTTTTATACCTTGGCGTAGCTTCATTGCTCAACAGTGTAAAGGAGTGTGGTGCCAAACCTGTGCAAGGATCTTGCGCTGGTTGATTGTCTACAGCCCCTTCTAAACTAGGGGGCCCCTACCCCCACTAAGACATTTTATGCAGTACAGCTCGATTTTGATGAGTCTATCGTAGTTTCTGATCGATGTTTGGGTTGTTGGGCTGCACTGATATTCATGCTGATCCCCTGGGGCGAGCTGCGTGCTGGAGCACATGTCGCCATCAGATGGACAAAGGCCCTCATTTTTGGATGCTTGAACCTGGCTTTATAAGAATAGGTATTCCGTATGGAAAATGTGGTGTAGGCTCTTGGGCCAAATGTGGCATAGTGTACAGGGAGACGGCTCAGCAGGGAGTATACTGCCAAATTACCATCACTGTATACTAATTAGTTGGTTCTAAATAGGCCACCACATGGCTGGGGGGACAAGGCGAGAGTCGCGGCCTGGGAACTGCGCCACGGGCCAGGGTTTACGCTTTGCGGCAGTGATTTCGAATTTTGGAGGGCTATGGGACGGTCAAAGGCATTGCCCTGAGAGTACTATGAACGCCTCATTCAATGGGTTTCTCCTGAAAATATTTAAGGCGCACCTCATGCCTCGCTTTTAGTACCATGCTTGCAGTTGTATAAGGGCGCCGCTCCGGTTCTGAGGTCGTCTGGTTATGCTGGCGACGTACTCTCCTGGTGGGGCTGCCGTGTGCCCCGAGGGGGCCAAGTTTCTGGTGGCGGGTGGTGCGCGCCTGCTGCCTTGTGCCTGGGATATATTTTGGTTAGCTTGTCGCACGGGCAATTAATTGGGTGCCACCCCAGAGATAGTTGTGCCCACTGCACTTTCCCTCTCCCAGTTTGAGAGCAGGGGCTTAATTTGTGTAATAATTGGCGGGGGCCACTGCCATGTAGAGCTAACTGCCTGTAATATGGCGTAGGTCATGGTATCACGTGACGGGTGCTCATGCAAGGCGCCTCGATAACTTCAGCTTGAGTATGTGCGGGAATGAATAATGCCTCCATTCACTAATACCGATAAGGGGCATCGCTACATCCTTCTCAGCTAAGTAGACATAAGTGGTTTGATATGTCCTTTGGCTTTGAGCGGGTCATTCAATGCTTTTCTTGCATAGAACTATTCTCGCCAATTTTAATTCGGCAGTTTGGATGGGGCATAGGTCTCTAATCCATCAATATTTCTTTGACGATCTGGTGACCCGCATTCAGGAGATGTCCATGGTTCTTGGTGGGGCTAAGTAATGTTTCCAGTACACAAAGACCCCATTGCTTAAGGCCTCATGCTCCTTTGTTTCAGCCTTGTTTTGGTCACACCATATTGGGGGCCAGTCACTTACACGTATAAACTGTGGGTGGGCTACGTCAGAAAGACCTTTCTCACACCCTAGATCTGGAGCCCCTATAGCTGCTTATTTCGGAGGAGAGTTGGTAAGACCACTGCCTCCAGGGGGTGTCTGCCCACTGTAGCACCAAGGGGCTAGGTCATGCGGGCATGTAGCACATTTGTTAATGGTGCAGGACAATCATTGTTTTACCCTAGGAAACTGGGATCTCATGACCAGGTTCTGACTTGTTGGATGTTAGTTACCGGCCCAAGGGGGGAAGCACAATTTTTATTTACTCTGTGCTGTTATGCGAAGTACAGTTGCTGCCAACAACTACGGGGTTGTGCTATCTGAGCTGTAGGACGGTGGCCTGATTGACCTAGTGAGTTATATAATACCGGTGATGTCATGATAAGGTTTGGTAGCACAGGGTAATAGGGGCAGATGGTACTAAGTCTCTCTTGGGTGGACGATACGCAGGGTATTTAGAATTGCCTGGTATGGAATCTCTGCTGCAGGTGCCACTGTGGGAGTGCGCATGGCACATTAAATTTAAACTGCCTCTGGGATAGCCAGTCTCTGCCTAGCCACCTAAGGGGTGGGCAGGAGTCAGCATAGTGTGCACTCCCTTCTCCGACTAGAAGGGTGGCTTCGGCCAGGCTTAGGTGCATACCCTAGCCTACCTGAAACTCCATTTACAACATGGGTAGAGAATGCCTAGGAGTGGCCTGCAGTCAATTCGCATCCGCCCTACAGGGCGAATGTTTTAGGCCACGAGGTTGTGGATGGCTCTTGCATGGGAGCCTGGTGAAGAGCCAAGGTCAGGCTAGGAAGTCTCGCGCCTTCGCCGCACTGTTGAGGCCCAGTCACGAGCGCATTGTAGCAGGGTAAGCTGGCTGTGGGGCATGAAGCGCCAAGGCATCAGTAGCACTGAGCGGCTTGCAGCCGGAGGCGGTATCCGATGCATGGGGCACTTGTTAGAGTAGAGCCCTACTAAGAGGTACCGCCTTTAGTGCTAGGAGGTCTGTTGGCACCACCTTTCAATGGAAGCCATTGTCTAGCGGGCTGCTCTGAGCAGAGCATTGGCAGGCGTAAGTTACAGTATCCGTTACCATTTCAAATGTGCATCTTTCACAATTTACCCAGATAACTGGGACAGGAAGAAAGGTGGGCTGGATAACTCTTTCTTCTACCTGAGTGGCACATCTTGGCAGTAGTGTTTGTCAAAGGGATTGCACTTCAGCCAGGTAATGTTAGCACCCATCCACACCTAGCCGATCGTCAAGGTCACCCTGGGCCGCACTTACACAGCCCAGCAGGAGCCCCTTGTGGTGGTCAGTGCCAGGAATTACTAATTTGAACTGACAGGAGGCGTGTCCGTGGGTTCCAACAGCAGAAGTTTGGGGAGAGCTCGACTCCACCCACCCATGGTCAAGGTGTAAGTTTAATTAGTTGGAGTGGCACTCTCATTTGACCAGGGGTTCATTGCCACACGAGGGCATCGCTGAGTTACAGCCAGAGCACGGGCATTGTGCGTTTCCCAGGGAGCAGCAAGTGAAGGCAAGACTCTTCCCATATCTGGCACCAGAACACAAAGTAGTCAGGGCCTACTTGTCTGTTGGGTGACTTGGGTAGGCACTGGTGTAGTTGTCACTCCACAACTACACATGAGGGGTGAGTTGTCTCCAATAGAGGGCTCAATGCATATATTGTTTCAAACCAGAATTGACTCCATCAATGTGTTCACCAGGGTCTAGCAATCAAAGAGGCCTGTGAAATTCTGGTCAACGGCGCGGATTAAGTGCACTCTAGAACCGAGGTAGGTGACACAGGAGGGTGATTCAAGATACACAGGTGGTGTGAAAGGCAACGCGAGACTGTCCGCTTATGCTGGGTAGGAGGTTCCATATTACCAACCAGAAGGGTGACATGTGGCAAAACTGTGAATATGTTTAAGAATGACATAGATGCCAGTCAGGAGAGGTTTGTCAAAGGCATTACACTTATTGCCAGGCATTGCTAACTACCCATCCACACCAAGCCTATCCTTAGGCTCCCTGGGCCGCATACACATAGCACGGTATTAGGCACCTGCAGTTGTCAGCGCCAGGAGTTATTAAATTACAACTGTACCGTGGGCGTACTTGCTGACCGGGCAGTACTGCCACGGCCTCCAAGGGCCAATCAGTCAGACACCAGTAGCAGTAAGTGTGGCTTGCCCTCTGTGCAGTTGGCGGGGGAATTTAATTCCATGTACAGCCTATACTAAACTTGCTTCTAGCAGGTCTCGTGGGTGAGCGAGTTCACTGCTTTGAACAAAGAATAAAAAGGAGCATGGCGTGACACAGACTATTAGGAAGTAAATCAGGGACCGGGTGCCTTTACACACGATTCCGGGGAGGGCAATTAAGTCCGGGATAACCAAGTGTACCGGGTGTAGTGCCTTGCATCTTGGGTCAAAGCGGGTTGGCTCACAGGGGGTGTCTAGGATCGTCCAGGCACACCGTGCAGGGTAGAATGCTATAGAACTGCACGTTGCCACTATTTTGAGTGCAACAAATGGATCCCTCTCAAAGCAAACCTAGGTTGTATGGTCAGTGCACCACATACAACCATTCACTCCAGCTTCCTGAAGGCAGTCTGTTAGAAGAGGTGTCGATCGGGACGTCCTGCGCCAGGGTGCGGACATTGCACGGGCGACACAACAGATAGGGTGCTGTCAGACGAGGGTGCTTGCGGGCTAGGTGGCCAAGCAAGAAAGCAGAACGAATTCTATGGACCTCTCTCCCCCTCCTGACTGCCCGACACTGTGAGTGCAGGGGGATTTGCAATGTTACGGGTATTTTCCCGCCCATACAGGGGCAGAGGGGTACATTGCAGGTATCGGCATAAATAGAGTGGAGGCAGACCTACAGACCATGTGCACCAGTAGGCGCAAGAGGTTGGCGTTAGAGCAAAATCTCGCAGCGGCAAGGTAGCCAGGAGGCATGAGCCGGCTGGTTAGGCCAGAATGTCTGCTGTGATTCCAATAGCGGTTTGAAATGTGTTTGGAGCTCCATCACTGACAATTCCAGAGCACACTATGCACCTCGGCCCAGTAGGTGAAGGCCATAGGCTCATGTGGGCTTGATCTTGTGGAGGGCAATATTCCCTGGATTAACAAGGTACTAGGTCATTAGCTGGGTTGAACATCAAGGGTCACAGCTGGTTAGCAAGTATGTGTGTATCTGTCATCGAGCTTTAGTTAAGCAAGCCTGGCAGGTGGCGTCAGTTGTCACTCCAAATGGTTGCGATGACTGCAATAGTGTGCGCTAGGCGATCAGCCCTGTTCGCCATGGTTTATTAACACAGAGGTCGGTGCACTTGTCTGGTCAACCTCAACAAAGAGGTGCACTCTGCTCCCTGGGCAGGTTACGGGTTGCTTCAGTTAAGCATGAAATGCCCCGCCCGCATAGCCAGAGTATATAGCCTGGTTGTGGAAGCGGTCTTCAAGCATGTGTGCTGCTGTTCCAGGTATTGGGGAAACAGGAGTTGGGGAGCACGAACTGCTAGAAGGCCTGCAACTTCAGGTTGCAGGAGGTGGGAGCCACATCAGCTTGAAGGGTATTACAGCGATGTTTAAGAGTAGCGCTCCCCTCCTGGGAGGCCATCACATTCGTGCAGCGCATGTGAGGCACTGGTACATTCCCAGAGAAGGATTATCCGCTCCATGCGCTAGTTTGCAGAACAAGGGGCTTTGGCTTCATCAGGCATGAGCTATGCCGGGCGAACACCAAAGGTTAATTTGACAATGTTGGAGTGCACTTGGCACAGGTGGGCTTGGATCTGTTCCTGCTGGACATGAATGAGGCCCGGGAAATTGCAGGTTGCAGTGAGAAAGGAGCTGTTTTGGTGGGGGGCTCTTTAGGCGACGGGGGCCGCCTCCAGAGCTGTGGAGGAGTTACAGGGCGATCTGGAAGCAAATGGGTACAGAAGAGTACCTCTGCAAGAGCACAATAGGGGTGCCAGAGCCAAATCCCAGGAGCCTCATGGGAGGGTCCTGGAACAATTACGTCGGCGCCCCGTTAGTCCTTCGGGCGGTTGTAGGCCTGAACAACCGGGGGCTTGCCTTGCTACGCTCCGCCCTGAAAGGGGCGTGAGTAATAAGGGACCAATGTGTCACGTGATCCAGTAAGGGGATCACCCCCATAAGGGTAGCGCTGATTGGTTACTCCACAGTGCTTGGCTCATCAGGCGGGCAGGGCAGCATAGGTTGGTACAGCTGCCTGCCCTTGGATCGCCCGTAAGATAACCCACCATATTGCATACTTTTGTATGGAATAAACCTGCAGCACTATTTTTCCCAAACAAAAGTTGTGTTGTGTATTTATTTATGCATGCATACTCTGTTGTGGTGTGGGTGGGGTGTGTTGCCAATAATGGGACTATGCGGCTGCCCGCGGCCCCGCAGGGGGCCACCCTAAACGGGCGGCCCCTTTAGTGCCATTTGGGCACTTCCCCACCCCCCAATGATGTGTGGGACTCAAGGAGGAGTCCCCCTACCAGACGCGTCACTTCCGGCACGCAGAGGAGGTGGGGAGGTACTTATGCCTCCCCCGGCCATCTTGGCGTCCTCTTTGCGCCGGACACGCCGTCTCCCACCCTACCGCTTACCCGGCGTGGGGTTGGCAGGCGAAATACATAGAACGTTGTAATGTTTTCTTTCTCGTTGCAGGAGGAGTTACAGGGCGATCTGGAAGCAAATGGGTACAGAAGAGTACCTCTGCAAGAGCACAATAGGGGTGCCAGAGCCAAATCCCAGGAGCCTCATGGGAGGGTCCTGGAACAATTACGTCGGCGCCCCGTTAGTCCTTCGGGCGGTTGTAGGCCTGAACAACCGGGGGCTTGCCTTGCTACGCTCCGCCCTGAAAGGGGCGTGAGTAATAAGGGACCAATGTGTCACGTGATCCAGTAAGGGGATCACCCCCATAAGGGTAGCGCTGATTGGTTACTCCACAGTGCTTGGCTCATCAGGCGGGCAGGGCAGCATAGGTTGGTACAGCTGCCTGCCCTTGGATCGCCCGTAAGATAACCCACCATATTGCATACTTTTGTATGGAATAAACCTGCAGCACTATTTTTCCCAAACAAAAGTTGTGTTGTGTATTTATTTATGCATGCATACTCTGTTGTGGTGTGGGTGGGGTGTGTTGCCAATAATGGGACTAAAGGATTGGCAAAGCCGGACATTTATTCCAGACAAAAACAGGAGACCTTTCCCAGCGTCGGATGGGAAAAGAAATGCCCGCGAGCATAGTGGTAGCGTAGGGAAAGGGGTTTCTTTACAGGAAAAATATTTTTCCCATGGATAGATAATGTACAAAAAAAAATAAAAAATAAGGAAAAAAAGAACAAGACGAAAAAGTAAAAAAGAAAGGATAGGAATCCAATATATTTCTGCTTCATTTGCCGACGAACCCATGACCAATGTGTGAATTCTGAAAATAAATACATAACAATACAAGACCGTACGTAACCTTCTGGTGGTAGGTGAAGTAATTTTTTTTTTTTTAGATTTTGTTCATTTTGTTCCTTTGCAAACACTTGTTTCACGTGTTTTTGTTCACGTCTCTTTGCACGTTTGTATTTGAAGTGATAAAGAGTTTTAATTTGTTTTTTCCCCTCGCATTTTGTGGTCATCCCTCTGTCACGTGACCCTCCCCATATATTCCTATTTGCTGAATCCTGTTGGGCAGGCCTCCCTTAGATGGTGATTTTGGGGACTTGGCATGCGTGGGAGTTCTTCCCATTCCAGGGCTGCCTTTCGTAATAATCTGGCCAATAAAATCGGAAATATTTCAAATTTTGGCATCAGCTTTAGTATTTCACATTCATAACTTATGTGGCGTGGCATGTGCCACAGTGCTGCTGCTCCACAAGTGGGTCGCTAAAGATCCCCACCCATCATCCTGCTAAATAGGCTACAACACCTCAGAATCTGGGTGCCACTGCACCTGCTGCACGAATGAAAGCCGTGCCCTACACTCATTATACAACAGTAGACGAGACCTAAAAAAGTTACACCCTAATTGTCTTGCGGATGATGGAAAAGTGGTGATAAATACAGAATTTTAAGTGGGATCGTTTGAGAACTGGTACAATATATTTCTGTGCATCGTTACTGTGTAAGCTTTGGAGGAGACTACATACAGTTTAGAATAGAAGCCATAGGTGCCTGCGCCATTTCCACATTCGGAGTGGAAAAACGTTTTGGAAACCCTGACTAAGATGGCACCCAAAACATGCAAAGAATTGCTCGCCCGACGCTCCCCACACAAAGATGGCTGCCATGAACCACCTATATCATGAGATGAACTTGGACCAAACACCTACTTGGATCACTTCAGCATTTTTTGAAAAACATTTTGTATATGTTACAGTACTTGGTGTGAGGGTATGTGCGCTGGCGCGTGGCAGTCTTAAGTGCGTCACCACTGGGGAAGAGAAAAATAGCAGCATATCTTAGTAGCAACTTTAGTTGCTATGCTGCGTGCTGTCACATTTTTTTAAATTTCCCCACATAAAGCTTGGCTAGACTCTCCAATAAGGCTTTGAGAATCGCGCATTGAGAGTTCCGCTCACTGCATTTATTGAATCGAATCAGCGTTGATTCTATTTAATGATGCATGGACTATGACATCAACAGAAGCTGAAATTAAGATAAACATATTTAATTTCATTCAATCCTGAACATGTCCACCGTCCTCTCAACTGAGATGAACCCAGAAGCACAACTTGGTTACTTGAATCAGTTTTAACAAAAAAAATAGGTTTTCAAAGTGGGGGAACTCAGAACTAAAGTGCATTTTCTTAAACAGCACCTTGATAAGTACTGTCCATGATTTCGAGGTGTCGGGTAAATTTTGACCCATGCGTTAACGGGAGTTTGTGCAGGATTCAAAATTGAGTAATGTGGTTATTCCTGCTACCGCCACAATTTTCCATTACAAAATTTTGGTAAGTTTTAAAGATGTCGAAATTTCCAAGGGGAAATGAGCAGTAAATTATGATGCACACACAATTCAGAGTGGAAAACATCGATTCTGAATGTAATTTCAATTCCTCAATTTCCAGAAGAAAACTTAGAATACGAGGTATTTGAATCACCCTGTAAATACTACATCCCAAGGTATCAGTAAACAAGTTCTCCTTTACCCCCACCCTAGCAATCATAAGCGGCAAAGTCGCAGCATTCAAACAAATAACTCGAGCAAGTGTCTTCAACTATGGTAGATGTCCAATTAATCAATATTTCCCTTTTTGCAAACAAAATATCTTTGTGAAGCTTGCCATGATACATTTCCTGAATGATGTCAAATACAATCAAACCTGTACCTGTCAAGGGTATAAAGAATTAAGGTACAGGCGTGAATGTAGCCTGCCCGTACCCAGTTCACCAACTAAACAGCAATGTTGGGTAATGATGTGAAAGTATAGCAAAACTGAATTTTCCTTTTGGGATTCAATGCATATTAGATCTAAATGAGAGAAATGTAATCCTTTTCTCAGGAAAATATTGACTTCTTGCTGGTTAAACAGAAATACTAGATGAAAAAACAAAAATAAAATCGAGAGATAATAAGGCCTCTCAAATTAGAACTAGAGATTTCACCGGTCAGGATGATCAGGTAAGAGGGGCAAGTGTTTTTAATTTTGTCTAGCAAACTGTGAAAGGATTGAGGTGGCAATGAAAGCAAAGAGAAGTCAACAGCAAACCCAATGATTTTGGACTTTTTTTTTCCCCAAGGGCTATTGTGCAAATTTTCTTACAATGGACATCACTCTAAGATTGTGGACGGTGTTACTTGAAAAACTGCTGGAATACAGCTGGAGAAAAAAAATAAAAAATTCATTGGATCCCCTCAGAAGGCATGTTGGTCCAGCACCACAAGGCAACTATTCATAGGATGTGGTATTCTGTATCAGGCGATCAGAAGTAGTCTAGTCGGGACCAAGCTGTTAGCCAACGTCTCAAGGGCCGGCTGGCGATCAGACGTTCCTGCTGTAATACGAAGCACAATTGTCTCTGATAAACTATGCTAAGGGATGGTTGTGTAATCAAAGAGGCCTTTGTGTACTCGGGGAAGACCTTCATCTCGCTTTTGTCGCAGGATCCCTTGGTAATGGCTCCACGACTCTCTCTCCACTGTGGGAAACTACTGCCAATTCCAGCCACTTTCGATTAAGTTTCTTCAATTACTCATTTCTTATTTTTTATTTCTCAGACGCATTTATGACTTTCAATAATGAAAATGTTTGATTTTCAATGTATTTATTGATCCATATTTTTACTTTCTTTTATATTTTCCCAAAGCTCTTTTTATTTTCTTAAAGTAGGGTTTTCTGCTTTTTTTTCAAGAGAGAAAATGTACGACGCATGTATATGAGCCACATTGGTGTAAATAGCGTACCTCAATAGACTGTACTATTTTACTTCAGTTAACCCATCTTTGGGCAATCCAAGAACTGCAATGCCTGCGATGTAAAAAAAAAAACCCACAGCTTTACATTGCTGTGGGCTTCTCAAATTTGCAAAAAAGACAGTTAACACTCCCGCACCATAACAGGAGGGTACATTCAGTTGAAGCTGGCATCACACCCACATTACTGAACACCGATCTCTTAGGAAAGGGCAGAGTTGTCAAAGTTCCTACAAAAAATTGCTGATGTGATGAAATTTATAAGGTGACCAGAAGAGTAAACAGTAAATCCACGGCAATTACCGATAACTGTAAACTATGTTCACAGACAATTGTGCAATTGACTTATTGTCAGCAGGGAGATATGTCACATGCAGGAACACTCTGGATCCTCTATAGAAGACTCCTGCAATGTCCAAATTGTGTCATGGCCTGGCTTCCCCTCCAATGGCTGATTTCCAATCATTACCACTCCACATGCCCGATTTAATTTTCTTCGTACCTTGTCACTCCATAAGCCTTTTGTGCCTCATTTTCGTGGGCTCCTAACAACATGGCGGACTTCCTGCGCCAACACCCTGTCACCAGTTCATTTTTTTCTCCTTCCACTGCGAACATCCAATTTCCACTCCACAAACACCCCTTTGTTCCTTCCCCCATAGATGACATACTTGCAGTCTCTTTGGCCTAGGACCATCGTAGTTCGCCATGTTCTGGGCCTCTGTAGGGCATGGGGAGCAGCGCATTTAGGCAGGGCATGCTGGTGATGTCACTGGTGCAACAAAGGGCCTGTAGTTACACCTAGTGGAGGTTCTCTGGTGGTGTATTGGCAGGTGTTCATCTTCTGCAAGATGAAGGAAGTTATTGCTTGGCACTGTGTTTGCTGCTTCCAGGGATAGGGTTTATAAATAGGGCTCCCGGTTTTATGGTGTTTATTTTTTTAAGATTTCCGTCTGTATTTATCCATATTTATTTTTTGGCCATTTTATCTGTATTCATCCATATTTATTTTGTGTTTTGCGTATAAATGAAGTTGTAAAACTGTACATTTCCATATTTATTTAACTGATAGACTTGCACTCATACTTTGAGGTCTGTCGTGTTTTAGCTATTTAAGCTGGCAAATATTACATAATACATCCACTGGTAAATACTAGCATTAAACCACAAATGTATATTGACACATTCCGTTATTTAAAGAAATTTCATCCTGTTTTTTAATTTCCCATGCTGTCCATCTGCTCAGCTGTTGGGCTATAATTCATGAAAGACAGCACGGAGAGTCACTTAAAAGCAGCACAATTTTCTGTATTTATCCTCTTTTAAAAATAAATGCAGTCAGAAAACACATTGTCTGTATTTATCTGTAAAAATCCGTAAAACAGGGAGCCTTATTTATAAACCCTTATCAGATGTATTTCAGTCTCTTTGTTGCCGCAGCTGCCCTATCGTATGGTTGCAGCACACAAGTAGAAGCTCCTTTTGTTTTTATGACCGACCAGGGTGTTTTTCCTCTTTCTATAGCCACATGCCCTCTATTTATTTCAATACAAATTGCTAACAATATAAACAGTTTGCTTTTGGTCCACCACTTTTATCAATTAACTTTCTTCGACCACCGTCTTTCAGCCACTGGCTTGAGATTGTCAATCAGGTCTAGGCTCAGCCCTTTGGAGTTTCTGTCTCTCACATAATGCTATTGACTGTTTCAGTGTATTCTTCTGCCTCTGCTCCAGTGCTTGCATTGAACTGCTTGAGGGACTACTTTACAATTAAAGCACTTTTTAGGTCGCCGCCCACCAGACAGCACAGCTGTGTGGTATGTGAAAGACATCTTGTGGAGTTTCAGAAAGTTGACCTGGGAATGCATTCTGTCCGTCGCGTGCCATTGGCTTTGGGGTTTGTAACTCATGTTTTCTTGCTTCCCATTTGCTGGCTTTATTTGCTTTAGGCTATCAAGCTTGAGTTTGTACCTCCCCATGTGAAAGCACTGTTTACATTATTCTTCCACAAACTTGTTTTCGGTAATAAAGAGGCCTGTAAATCTTGTTATTATCTCATCACATTTGCTGGGCAATCAAAGACCGAGGTAAAATATCAGGCGCTGTCTTTGCAGGGTGCTTGATTTTGTTAATGATACCTACCCTCTTCCTCTTGTTGCTAAGGTACCTCCGTATCTGTTGAAAAGCCTTTGATATTTTGGTACATTGTACGCCTATTTATGGTTTCATTTTGCCACATACGCATGGGAAATTTGACAGTTTCTGTTCATGCTACGTTCGCTTCATTGTATGTTTTGAAAACTTTTTTTTATCATTGTTTAATTTAAATTGTGCGTTCATATTGGACTGTATGCCAGGATTGTGGTATTTTTTAAATTAGGTTTTACCCATTTGGTTGTTGGCGGGAGCAGAAAATACAGCTATAATTATATGCGGTACATTCAAAGAGATGGTGGCATAATGACAAACTAGTCATTTTATCAACAGGGCTGGTGCCTCTGAAAGGCCGATAGGTGTCCCATGTCAGAACCATTACATATGACTGACTCACTCCCACCCATTTGGCCTTTCCACAAATCACAGATCAGTTTATGTGCCAGTGTGGCCGTAGGTACATCTATGCAGACTGCTGCTGGGTTTACGGCATGATGACGGAGCATGTTACAGAAAGCTGTTTTAAAGTAGCACATCAGTGTCTCCACGAAAGGTGTTCCTCACCTTAAAGGAGTTCGTCGAGAGACAGTGATTTGTTTGAGGGCTGTCCACAAAGAAGTCTTAATTCACGCATTTCCTTCTAGCCTCCTTGCAGTGACAAAGCTGCATCGCTCTTGGCAACAACCGCCATCGCATATGCCATAGAGCTCTCACATTTCAGCAAAGGGTGGGTGGGGGGGACTCTTACAAATTAACGGATCGTTTTTGTAGATCAATGCAGATGTGCAGAACCCGAAAAGGAATTCTACAGAGTTGTGTGCAGTATGCTGTGATTAAAAGACATCGCCTGGAAAATCTAAAATATATGCCTTTATTTATCTGGAACAGGGCTTTGCATTCTGAATGTAAGCGTCACCCCACCGATACGTACCAATTAAGTGTGTATATGTGTGTCTATGTGTGTATATGTGTATATATATATATATATATATATATATATCCGACCAGTAACACTCGAAAGATTTAGAACAATTCAGAGATTAACCTCTAATGCTATTTTGAGCAAAGCACCCAGTAAAAACCTCACCAATGCCTGCAAACCTAAGATCCTATTACTTTACATGTTGGTAGCCTGTTCAATGGTGTAGATGTGCTTGTTCAATGAAAACAAGCATTGGCAAAGCCAATAGGTCTCGCCTATGTGAAATCTATTGGCTTTTTAGCCATATGATACCGCAGCGATGGCGTCAGTGCCGCATATCTGAAAGTAAAAAAAAACAAGCATTTGCAATGCAATAGGTATTGCATTTACGCAAGTTTAAGCTATTGGCATTGTAAATGACAATGCGTTTTATTTATGTTTTAAAAACCAAAACATAAATAAAAGGCATTGTCATTTACAATGCCAATAGCTCAAACTCGCGTAAATGCGAGACCTATAATATTGCAAATGGTAGGCATCACGGACAACGAAAGGGAGGGAGGGCGGGAGGTTGAAGGCACGGACAACGGGAGGGAGGGCGGGGGGTAAAGAAGGCACGGACAACGGGAGGGAGGGCGGGGGGTAAAGAAGGCACAGACAATGGGAGGGAGGGCGGGGGATGTTAAAGAAGGCACGACACCGGGAAGGAGGGCGGGAGGGGTAAAGAAGGCACGGACAACAGGAGGGTGGGATGTAAAGAAGGCACGGAGGGGGGGTAAAGAAGGCCCCCCAAAATGGCGCCGACCCATTGCGGCCGCCGAAATTGATCACCGGCGGAAGAGACTGACAGGGCGCTATCTGAGGCGCGGCAGAGAGGACGAAAACCGGCCGACAGAGAAAGGACCTCGGCGGTGCTGCTGAAGCAGGGCAAAGGAGCTGAGTGGCCCGAGTCACTTCACTGACACGAGTGATGAGACACCGGAGTAAGCAGGAGGGGGTGAGTACGAGACGAACCAGCAGGGGTGGGCTCCTCAATACCCCCTAAGGCCAGCGAGTTGTTGGAGCAAGGAGGCAGCAACGAGTGTAATAAAGTCTCCCCCCTCCGTGCCGCCTGACCCCAAGATGGCGGACGAAGCGCACAAAGCTAATAGAACGCCCACAGAGTACTCCGGGGGGCAACAGATGAAGGAGTGGTCAAAGTAGGAGTCCCCAAGGCCTCTGAGGAAGCACTGTGGAGACCAGACACGAGGGAAATACAAGTCCAAAATCCAATACCTGACCCTAAGATGGCCGCCTCTGGGGACTTCTGTCTTATAAAGCTGCCACTCTTTCACTGCAGAGATTCCTGAAAGATACCCCATGGCCTCTGCGGAAGCACCGTGGAGACCAATCGCGAGGGAAATACAGGTCCAAAGCCAATGCCGGTCCCTAAGATGGACGAGGGAATTTCAGGTCCAAAACCAATGCCTGACCATAAGATGGCCTGCTCCGGGGACTTCTGACATGTAAAGCTGCCACTCTCTCACCCCAGAGATACCTGAAAGAGCATAACAAGCAACCCGGCGAGGAAGCGCCATTAGACAGATATCTGACCTGGGCAGCCCAGCAAGCAGTGGGGCTAGAGAGCTCCTTGCGAATGGTGGAAATCGCATCTCAATTCAGAGTAAGTGAAAAGAAAAAAAAGAAAGTGAGAAGAAGGAAGGAGAAAAAAAAAATGGATAAAAACCTAGAACCTTCAGGCCTCCATGCCTTCACCATTACCTATCCTCCCAATCTTTCCAAAAATGCAGCCAAGAAGTTCAAGCACAGGCTACTGAAAACTCACCCTGAGACTCTTATTTCAGATCCCTACTTCTGCATCAGAAAAGGCATACTATTGAATGACCTCATCTTCCACACCAATAAACGTGCACAGTGGAGAAATATCTTCTACTCCATGCTTCGAATCTCCAATGCCAAAAAAACCCCTCATGCCCTCAAATTGTCGGTAACCGCCTCGGACTTCTGCACTGCTAATGCTACCATATCCATATACAACAATGGTAATATCCTTATACAAGCCTCTAATGCCAATCTCACTATCGTAGACAAGATCTTCCCTACTCTCAAGAAAGCAGCGAACAACAAGAAAAACTCACTCCCCGCCACTACTCATCCCGATTATCCGGAAGACACTCCAACTCTTCTACAAAATCCCATACCGAATTCAACTGAACATAAATCTCTCCATACCTCCAATGACCCCTACTCCTCCGTCATAACGGTCCCTACCACACATGGGTCCCCTGGCCCAGGATGGACAGGGATACTCTTAGCTACCGGTCATCCCAATGCAGACACACCCCTGCTATCCTTGATGACCAAGAGAGAATCCACCAACCCAGATTCCTCCCCCGACATCCCACTCGCCCTACCTACAGTTGAGCTGTCACGCAAAGCTCCCCATGACCTGCCAGCTTCCCAGATATTTGATCGGCCCATTACACCCTCGATACTCTCTCCGCTCACCCAAACTCACCAGTCAAAGACCATACCCCGCTCACATGCATCAGTCCCTATCATGCTATCACCTCTCAAGGCCATCCCCCACACTCATTCAGACCCTCCAACAAACCTCCATGATCAACTAACCCCATCGGATCCTAATAACGATATCCCCATGCAACCAGTTAACGAGATCCCCATGCAACTAGTCCTTACTTGCGGACCTCCCCCTATAATAGAACACACGCCTATACACATAACTAATTATCCTAACTGAGTGGATCGCACGATTCAATGAGTTAGCTATCGGCCTATCCCATCTCAAGGACGAAATGCAAAATCTATCAACCATCACCAAAGAACTCCATAACGCACACAGAGCCACCAGTGCCACCGTGAACCGAATCAGTTACCAAACTAGCAGATACATCACCAAGAATTCACACCTTGAGGACACAAGACAGATTAAGATACCTTCCCCCAACGACCCATCTCGTCCTAGAAGGGCAATTGCTGAACTATCTGACAATGACATATATGACCTCCTCATATCCTATGCCAGTACCACTGACAACTGTAAGTCTCTACGTGGCATCATCCAATCCATTCAAACCAACCCCTACAGAGAACCCACTCACAACTACAGATCCATTAATAGAGAAAACCTCACAAATATCAACATAGTGCAGACTGAGCCCACCCATTCGACCAGCAAGATGAAATGTGCACTCATCAACTGCAGATCTGCTAGCAAACATGCTCCCGACATTTACGATCTCATCATCTCGAATGATCTGGACATTATCATCCTTACCGAAACATGGCTAAATAGTTCCTCCTCTCCCATCCTAGACCTACTGGTCCCTCCTAGTCACGATATAATCTGCCTAGACAGAACCGTGAAACCTGGTGGCGGGTTAGCCTGCATTTATCGTAACACCATCTCAGTCAATCAAGCAGACTCCATCTCTTTATCCTCCTGTGAATATCTCTGTATCAACATCTCCGATGACAAGTGCCTCACCAGCAAACTTCACATAATATACCACCCCCCGGGTGATAATCTGACGTTCATCGATGAGTTAATGGAAGTCATTACATCCAACGACAACTCACAAGTGCCGCAGATTTTCCTGGGAGACTTCAATCTCCATTGGAACAACACAAGCGATCATGATGTGAGCTGTCTTAAATCCTTTCTGTCAGATCAGGATCTGTCCCAATTCTGTGACAGTCCAACCCACAACAAGGGAGAGACACTAGACCTCATCATAGCGAAAACGAAAATTGTATCATTAGAATCCATCACCCCATGTGACTGGACTGACCATTACAGCATTTTCGTCTCCATCAATATTGAGGTAATTCCAAAAAGATGCCAACCTACAAAATCAAAACAATGGAAAAGGAATATCCAAAATATTAACCCCATCGCCCTGGTAAACCGATGCAACTCCGACCTGATCCCCACGACAGGCATGGTTGACGTCCATGACCTCACAGACTTTTACAATTCCACTATGCTTGAAATTCTTGACTCTACAGCGCCCCTCCAAGAAAAAAACATTTCCTCCAAAATCTCCAAACCATGGTTCAATGAGAACCTGAACTCTGATCGGCGCAAGCTAAGATCAGCTGAAAGACTATGGAAATCAGCACCCTCCATTGATCACCTATGTTAGCTTAGAGTGCTGAGGAATACATACAACAGGAAAATCCTAAAGGCTAAGGCAGACTTCTTCAAAACCCAGCTGAACCAAGCCATTAACCGTCCCAAAAAAACGATTCGAAATCGTCAAACAACAATCGCGCAACACTCCTAACGCGTTGGAATTAAGCGATTCGGCTACCCCTAATTGCGATGAGCTTGCCAATTTCTACCTAGAAAAGACAAAATCCATTGAATACGACATTCAATCTAAGAATGCCTTTCCACAAACTATTGCTCATGAGTCTACATTTTACTCACAGATCAAGGACCATTTTAATATTCCGATTGAAATTCCAAAAAACAATGCATCTTGGCACACCTTCTCGCCCATCCCTGAATACGAAATCTATAACACTCTTCTAGCGATTAACCCCTCCAATCACTTCTCTGATCCCTTACCTACTTCTCTATTCAAAATGATAAAGACTTCTATTCTGCCCTTATGGTCAAAGATTGTAAACGCCTCTCTGAGACAAGGTTCCATACCCGACTGTCTTAAAGTAGGGCAGGTCACACCTATACTAAAGAAAGCCAACTCCCTCTCCTCAGATCTCAACAACTACCGCCCTATATCCAACATCCCCACTTTGGCGAAACTGCTGGAAAAATGTGTTCAAATTCAATTATGCAACCACATCAAGAATTACAACCTCCTAGACAAACACCAATCCGGCTTCCGTCAAGGTCACAGCACTGAATCTGCACTTACCCACATAATGGATGACATAGTAAAAATGTTAGACCATAACGAGTCATGTCTATTGATACTTCTCGATTTATCCTCCGCTTTCGACACGGTTAAGCACCACAATCTATTGACTCTACTGGAACGAAGGATGGGCCTAACTGGCCCAGTGTTACAATGGTTCACCTCCTTCCTAAATAACAGAACCCAAAGAATCAAGATGAAGCAATCACTTTCTCAACCCTCTATGGTCACCATAGGGGTTCCACAGGGCTCAGCACTTTCACCCATTCTTTTTAATCTACTCATGGAACCCCTGGCAAACGCACTAAACTCAGCGAACATTCTATATCACCTGTATGCGGACGACACACAACTGTATATGAAAATCTCCTCTCCAGATGACTTCATCTCCCTCAACGCTATTCTACATAATACTCAAAGTTGGCTCACTGGCAACCACCTCATGCTTAACACCAAAAAAATGGAATTCCTGGCTGAAGCATCTAACTTCCTTTGACTGCGTTCCCCACATCATTGATTCAGCGAAATCCTTGGGAGTCACCCTAGACAAACACTTGAATATGCAAGCGCAAATCAATAATGCAACCAAGGGAGCTAATCATCAGATGAGTATCCTAAGGAAACTTCAACCCTTCCTCCCACAGACCGACTTAAAAATGGCGGTACAAGCACTAGTGTTACCAAGATTGGACTATGGAAGCACCACTCTATGCGGTCTGCCCAAATACAAGCTGGCCCCGCTGAGGGCATCTCTTAACGCTGCGGCCAGACTGATCCAGGAACTAAAAAAAATAACCCCATTTCTCCGACCTTGAAAGTTCTGAACTGGCTACCCTACGAGGCAAGAATACAACTAAAGATCGCCTGCATGACCCATAAAGCCCTGCATAGCAATACCCCCAGTTACTTAGCACAAAAGCTTGAGCGGTCGGGAGGATGCAGACAATCGCGAAGTGCGAGTTCACTACATAAAAAGAGAACTGGTTGCAGAGCATTCTCAGGGATTGCACCGAAGATATGGAACTCTCTACCTCCAGATGTACACAGAATCTCCTCCTTTACCTCATTCAAAAAAGAAGTAAAAATGCTTCTAATGAACAAATTCTCATCCTAAGACTTTAACCTCCTTAATGACTACTAGCCACCTATGCTATCCATATACCACTGTCTACCTCTTTTGTATTGAATGGCAAATTTCGAATGTATGTATATTACTCCAATCATCTAATGTTTAATAACTGTATTGTAAAGCGCTCCGATACCCTGGTGGGTCATGTTCGCGCTATATAAAACTCTATAAATAAATAAAATGGAGGGGGGGGGTTAACGAAGGCACCGACAACTTGTAAAGAAGGCACCAAAGCACGTTGTGCCTGCAGTTAGAGGAACTCGATAAAGAAAATAGTGCTTAAAGAATAAATAACAGGTACCGTGTAACAACCGAAGTAAAAGGGACAGTCGCAATGAGAGGTGACAAATGAAGACGAGGCGGTACTAAGGAGGGATTAACAAGCCTATTTACGAATCAGAAGCCAGCATTTAGGAAGGACAATGACACAAGCCAATGGCAAATATGGGCGGAGAGTGGGTGGGGCTTCTATTCCCTACTCCTCTACAAGTCTAGCAGAAAAAGGGAACACTGGAGAGAAAAAAAGGAAGAGTGAAAGTTAGAGAGGAAGAAAACAAGCTAAAAGAAAGAATGAAGGATGAAAATAAATTTTAAAAAGTGGAAAAACCGAAGGAAACAGAAAAAACAAACACGGGAAGAAAGGCGGGAAGGAGGAGTGCATTAAAGGAGGGTATGAGTAAATGATCCACTAACACCCCTGGGGATGGTCAGCCCAGCAGCAGAACTTTATTTTTGGGACTATTTAATGAGCGCCCTTTCAAAAACACTTGGCATACGTTTCACGTTGTGCAAAAATGGGTAAACAATTGTGCTGTAAAATGCACCATTTGGCTCTTTTTTTAAACCGTACTTAGGGGGACAACAGACACTTGCCCACAACAGTCCCTACCAGAACACTTTTAAGAGTGATAGGACTTGCTTGTTCTCTCACATTGTACATTAGCGCTAAGAGTCAAAGAGGAGACATTTTAATTTTCTCACTGCTCCCTTACTTTGAGGATTGCACACGAAAAAAATATTTGAAAAGGCCACTGACTGAAGGTGCATTTCTAAAGAAAAAGAATCTGGAGAAAAAGAGTTGAACCTCCTGAAGGGAGTGATGGGTTGAAGGTCTACCCCCAGAAACCTTTACCACATCATAGTGAAGAAGAGCAGGACCTTCTAAGATACAGCTTAGGAATGCCAGTCAAAAATCATGTGAGCAAAAACAGAGAATATGTAGAGGGACTTCAGTGTTGAGTATTCATTTTGCATTGTGTTTTTGCATTGGTGAAGGAGATTAAAGATAATCCCTCTCTGAGGATGAGCTAAGGAGCTTCGCTAACACAAATGCTGCCCCCCAGCACTTCCTGGAACAATACAGATAGTATTCTAGCACTTTGCGCAGACCAGCAGCCACACTATCAACAGTACACTCTTGCCCCTCATACAACAGCAGTCTCACACTCACATCGCGCACTGACAAGCAGCACTTAAGTATGACAATTCAGACTATTACAGGCCCCCAAATCTATAAGAATGGCTTGGGTGGCAGGTATTAGTAATTTTTAATGTGTATTGAATTAATAAACAACTGTTGTTGTGCTCATGTCTCAATTAGACAAACAAAGCCACCATGTGGCAGACTGTCATAAGTGCCAGTGTTGACAATAAAGTGCAGGTACTGAACACCAGAAACCACTGGGCTCAAATTAAGCACTGCTGACAAGCAATTTCACACTACCTTCAGCATTCTTACACCACTCACGGAGCAGAATTCACATCACATCCATCACTGACTCGCAGTCGCTCACTACCAACAGCACTTTCACACCACTCAGAGTAGCAGTCACATACTGATAACACACTTCCTATACCTCACAAAGTAGCAATCTCACACTACTGGCAGCACTCGCAGTCCTAAGAGAACTAGTATTCTCACACTACTTACAGCACTCTCGCATCCCTCACACACTACCAGAAGAACCCACACTCATCCAGACTAGTTTCACACCACTGACACCACATTTATACCCCTTCAGAGTAGCAGTCTATCACTGCTGTCAGGACTCTCACACTATTCACAAAGTAGCAGCTAGGTAGTACTGGAAGCACGTTTAGACTCCTCCGAGACGAACAATCACACTACGACCACAGTATCGCACCCACAACAGACTAGCTGTTACACACTACCAACCACACTCTCACACCCACAACAGACTAGTAAACAGTGACAATCTACTAAAAACGCCCTGACACCCTTCACAGAGTAGCAATCTCACACTACTGACCACACTCTCACACCCTTGTTTTGTTATGTTATATGTTATGTTGTATGTTATGTTATGAAAAGAGCATATATCACAGCAAAGGTATACTGTCGGGCTACGACTGCACAGCTTCCAGGAATAGAATAGCCAGGTTTTAAGCTTTTTTTGATGATGGAGAGTGAGCTGATCAGTTGCAGTTAGAGAGAGAGTAAGAGAGTTGCTTCTAGTTGGATGTAGCTAGGTAGGAGAAGAAGCATCCACCTGATCTCAAGAACTGAATGTGAGGGACCACGACCCGTCGTTGAAGAGAGGAGAGCAGCCAGGTCGGCTGACAAAAGCGATCCAGTTGGCTAGATAACTCCGGCCAGAGTCATGTAGAGCTCTATGAGCATTGCAGAGATGCTTATCTTTTCTGTACCAGTAGCCAGTGAGTTGATCTAAGAAGGGGAGTCAAAAAGCCCAAGCAGATAGGTTGAGCACAAGGTGAGAGTCAGCATTCTGAATGGTCTTGCCATGGGGTTGAGGCGGTTGGTTACAAAACCTTGGATGACCGATTTGCAAGAGTCTAGGGGAAGCAAGAGAAATTTGGAACATTTTGAGAATGCTAAAGTAGGTCACAGTGACTTTAATTACTTTATTGGCCATAAACTAGTTCGTATTTAAGATAATGCAGAGATTTTTAGCAGAATTCGTAGGCTTGGAGCAGAGCCAGCCTTCAATGTGGGAGCTGGAACCACATCCAAGCCACCGACTTCCAGGGGGGCACTGGAGCTCCCAGCAGTAATCTTCCTATGACTTAGGTTCCTAGAAAAGTGTGTTTAAACACTGTTTTCTGAAGGCTGCTGCCCCCCTTGTCAGCTTTTTGTATGTTTTTCTTTTCATGGTGATCCTTAATCTTGCCATCTTAACCTTCTTCCAACTCCTCCCAACTTTTACATAATAGACAATTATAAAGAATGAGTGCGAGGGGGCACCTAATTTGGTTTTGCCCAGAGCGCTCACTGCTCTACTGGAGGAGTCCCCCTGTTCCACAGGCCACCAACCATCTGCCCTGTATAATGTTGCTTTTCTAAGCAGCATAACCTCAGTTCTATTGCTGTTGAGCTTTATGCAGTTAGTGTGTATCCAGTAAGCAACCTGTGGCATACAGGATGAGAATTTAGTATCTGTGACTGATATGTTGTCCGAGATCGATAAGATGAACTGGATGTTGACAGCAGAAGAGACTATGTTGAAGCCATAGGATCTGTCTATGTTGGCATGAGGAGACATGTAAATGTTAACTAGAGTAGGGTTCAAGGAGGAGCCCTGAGGTACCCCATGTGTCAGCTAGAAAGAATTGAAGATAAATGGAGTGAGAAGGACGGGTTGAAATCTCTCACGGAGAAAGGACCTTAGCCACTTGAGAGCATTAACACAGATACCCATTCATGCAGTTGTTTCTGAAAAATTGGCACGGGAGAAGGTGTCAGAGGCAGCTGAGAGATCAAGAAGTAGCAGGGCTGGGGATGCTCCTTGAACGAAGGTGATGCGGAAGTCAACTGTGGCTGTTAGCTGGGCTGTACTGTGGGCAGCTCTGAAGCGGTCTGAGAAGGGTCAAGAAGATAGTTGCTTCCAGGTACAAAGACACCTGAGCTTTCATCCATTTCTCAACAATCTTAGTAGGATAATGAAGTGAAGAGATAGATCTATAGTTTTAGAGGACCTAAAGATTGTTGGAGTGTTTTTTAAAGCAGTGGGATGACTTTGGAATGTTTCGAGGAAAGAGGCCTTGGTTAAGGCCAGGGAAGCATTGAAAAACAAAGTAAGGGTCAGGCCACTGTTTTAGGGCATAGAAAAGATGTAATGTGGACAGGGGTCATCCAGAAAGCCAGACTTGACAGAGTGCATCAGGATGATAACAATCACGTTTGATAGGGATGAAGTTTGAGAGAGAGACTTCAATGGTAGCTTCAGAGTGTAGGAAAGTAGGATCTGCTTCTTATGGTTACCCCCACTTTTTGCTGATGTATCACTGTTTTTGGACTAGTCTGACTGGGATCCTGCTATCCAGGACCCCAGTCTATCTGCTTTCTCCCTTAAATTATTAGGCATGTACTTTAGGTACATTCCAGATTGGATATTGGGGTACCCTTATAAGTCCCTAGTATATGGTACATCATGTACCCATGGCATAGGTACCCCAGAGGCCTCCCATGGGCTGAAGCATGTATTATGCCACCCATGAGAGGCCATTCAAAATGACATAACAGGTCTGCTACAGCAGCCTGTGTAAGCTGGTGCTTGCACCACTTACTTAGATATAGGTTCACTATATCTATCTAAATCACTACACTTAGAAACCTATCAGTCACCCCTATGGCAGGCCTTACCAATCCTGAAGGCAGGGTGCTGGGTTTTACGTGAGAGGGTGCTCCTGCATGAGCAGAGCCCCTCTGCAGCCTTCGGAGACCATTCTCCGGAGTTGTCAGTGATGCAGCCAGACATATAGGTTAAGTTGCATTATAACCTCGCGGTAAATGCTAACTTTAAAACGGCTGCTTAGAAACATGTCGTGTTTGGTGTCAAACACCTTGGAATCATACCTCCACACCAGTAACTGGTGTGGGAGGTATGATTCCACCCTTCTAGAACCACTACTGTGGGTCACCGGTCTACCCGGTACCAGCTTTCTCGACCTGGGCAGCACAAAATGGATGCTGCCAGCCACAGGCACGCTTCTGCCCTCCTGCTGCTGAGCCCAGCTCGAGCAGAGGAAGGCATGACAATAGGCATCCTGTCACAGGGAGGTGTGACCACCTCCCAGACAGGGTTTAGTGTATTGGGGCTGGGTGGGTGCACTCAGAGTGCCAGAAAGTCTGCACTGGGGGCACATTTGGTGTCCCTGTGCATAGTCCAGCTCAAACCAGGTCTGGGAGCCAGTGGCTCCCGCTCTGGCACGAAACTGGACAAAGGACTTGGGTGTAGCCACCCCTCTGTCCGGCCCCTCTCCTAGGAGGGTCCACAGAATCTTTCCAACCCTCTCTCGTGGGTATAAAGTGGGATACTTGGCTACAGGACTTTAGATTTTACCTGGACAAGATTCTACAAAGAAGAAACCAAGTACTTCGACTGTCTGCACGACGCTGGACGACTGAAGAATCTCCCTTGGAGTAAAGGAGTTACTCCCCTGCAGCAGCAGGCACCTAAACGCATCTGACCGGCTTGCATCTCCAGAGCTTCTGTGGACTCCGAAGATTTCAGCAACACAAGAGGTGGGTTCCCAAAGGTCCTCGAGGTTGATCTGACCTCTCAGCGATTCTGAGACCAGTATCCGTCTTGGGGACCGTGCAACTCGAACCCCTGTGCACCGTGTACATTTGCAGAAGCATATGCTTGTTGGCATTCCTTGAGCTTGTGCTTTGGACTCCGTGCAGTCCTGACCCCGAGCAGCATTTGCAACAAAGATATCCGGCCTCCACTCACCGAGTGCTCTGTGGGCTGGTGCTTTGTGAATTCTCTTGAGGTCTCCTCGCGATCCCTGGTCCGTTGGCCTGTGGATCCTGGCGAGGGTCACTTGTTTATCCTTGGGCTTCCCTGGTTGCTTCAGACGTGCCCTGACTCCCCATTGCTTGGAGAGTCTCCTGGACCTTGCTGGTCCACACCGTAACCTGTTTCCTCTGCCTGCGTGGGTTGCATTTGCCAAGGCTTGTTGGTGCTCCAGCTGGACACTTACCCCTCAGCACTCGACATCCTTCGTGGGACAGCTCACCTCCGGACTTTGGTCGTCGTCGATGTCTCCTGGTCCCTGTGGCTGCAGAGTCAAGCATCCTTACTTCTCACCTGAAGCACCCGACATCGGTGGGCATTCGACTACCGAGCCCCTGGTCACCTGAAGTGACCCAGACTCTGTCCCCTCTGCTTTCAGGTTCCTCTCACCTAGAATCCAGGCTTGGATTCCACCGGACACTCTTCGCCTTCCTGGCAGCAGTACTTCTTCGCAGCTCTCCATTGTAAATGACGGAGGTTTCCGGCACCACTTGACCCCTATGCACCCGGCTCCTCTGGGATAGGTAACACGGGTACTTCGGTACTCACTGGTGTGTTGGCTCTAGAACCTCTTATGTTCCAAAGGGTTTGCTTGAAGTCCTCATAGAAGTGTCCTTAACTTGTAACTTTCCAACTGCGACTTTCCCATAGAGTTGCACGGAGCACGTGGTCGTGTTTCCTCACTGCACCCGTCCTCCGTGGGCACGCTGTGTCACTGCCTTGGGTGGTTCCTTGGGGTCCCAGCGATTCTACGTGCTCTAGGCACTGTGTCTAGTCAAGTCGTGATTGTTATACCATTTTTTTTGTATATGGTTCGGTCTCCCCCTGGAGCCCGCTGTGTATTTTGCTACTTACGAATGTTCTATTGATTCAATATTGTGTGCTTTATGTTCTAATCTCGTGTAGAGATTAGTAGACAGTGTTATATTAATAAATACATATTTTTATATCACTACTGTGTGGTTCTCCTTTCATTTAGTCATTCAGGAGGTGATACTCTGGTAAAACAAGTTGCTTTACATTCCTTCAAGATTAAGCCTGAAGGCTGCTCTCCACAGCTACCACTAGGATAGCTTTCTAAAGGTCATCTTTGACCTCATACATCAGAAGGGTCGTGTGGACTGGTACAAGGTGCCCACTTTAATTAGTGGACAGCATATACCAAGCCACCTTCTCACATTGGTGTGCAGCGGTTGGGATTCAAGCTTGCTATTGTTTTACCAGATAAATCTCATTGAGTGATTAACTGAAAACCACTAAGTAATAGGTACATATAATCAAGATTAGAATAAGTAAGTTCTACTGAACTTGGAGTTGTGTAAGTCAAGGGTCTAGCACATCCTTTCTCCAACTCAAGAGAGTTTAGTCTCCACTAGGTTAGGTAGGTGCCTACACCACATAACACTAGTATGTCTTCTAGAGGAGAAGGCAGTGGCTCTCTGCCAACTAGGTATGATGGCCTCTCATTTCAAGAATTGAGAACCATGTGCATGTCTAGGAAGTTGAGGACAGGGAGAAGTGCCAGCACCCAACGTCTCATTGAGATGTTGCTCTTAGATGACCTTAGGAAGACCCCAGGGTCTGATGAGGCAGATAGAGTGGGTGGGGCAGGGAATGAGGAAAGGCCAGGAAGTGAAACCTTCTTTGACCTGGACTCAAACCTTGGCCAGGAGGATCAAAATGATTCTAACCTGGAAAATCCAACTCTTCCTTCAGGTGGGGGAGAAGGCCCAGTGGCTCTCTCTTTACTCCACCAGGAAGAGTAGAGAGTTTACCTAGGAGATCTAGATCTCCCTCTAGAATCTCAGCACTCAGGAACTTCAGTAGGGACTTCCATTTCAAATAAGAGGGAATCCTCTTATGAGAGACAGTGCCAACTTCTGGAGCTTGAGAAAATCAAGCTTAGGCTCAAGAAGGAGCAGTTGGCCCTAGACAGGGAATCCCTAGAGCTCCAGAGAGCTACAAAGAGATTGGGACTAGAGTCCCATGGTGGCAGCAACAGTGTCCCTAGGGTTAAGGAGTATACTCATGATCATAGGAACCTGAACAAGATAGTCCCTCCCTACCAGAGTGGGGATGACATCCACAAATGGATAACTGCACTAGAGAGGGCCTGTAAGGTACAGAGGGTCCCTCAGGAGCAGTGGGCAGCTATCTTGTGGCTCTCCTTTGCTGACAAAGGTAGAGATAAGCTCCTCACTGTTAGAGAAGAAGATGCAGACAATTGTTCAGTCCAGAAGAGTGCTCTCATTGATGGCTTTGGCTTAACCACTGAACAATACAGAATTAAGTTCAGAGACACCCAGAAGTCACAGACTCAGGACTGGGTATACTTTGTAGATTGTGCTACTAAGGCTCTGGAAGGCTGGTTACTTGGCAGTAAAGTGAATGATTTTAAGGGATTGTACAATTTAATTATGAGGGAGCAGATCCTTAATAATTGCCAAAATCAGTTGTTGCTCAGTACCTGGTTGATTCTGATCTGACCTCTCCCCAAGACTTGGGTAAGAAGGCAGACAAATGGGTCAGAACCATGGTGAAGCAGAAAGCTCAGAACCAAGGTGGTGACCCCAAGAAGCAAGATGCTAAAACTTCAGATAAGGGTGGGGAGAAGGGTAAAGACCAGAAGTCTTCACAAGGGCCCCAAAAACCTGCATCTGGGGGGAGTCACAATCCAACAAGGGTAAAGGCAAAAGGAAACCTTGGTGTCATATCTGTAAAGAGAAGACCCATTGGACAAAAGATGCCAATTGTCCAAGGGCCAAGGATTCCACTCCTACCACCGCTGCCCCTAAGGCAACTGTTCCCCCTAGCACAGTCTCAAGTGGTGGTACACAGAACAAGGGTATAGTAGGGTTAACCTTGGGATTTGAGATGGATTCTGGCCTAGTCAGAATTCCAACTCAGGCTGTTTTGGTCTGTGATGGAGGCATGGATATTGCCTCCTTATTTGTAAGTCCCAGTAACCTGGGCAAGTACAGACAACAGCCTTTGATCAATGGTAAGGAGGCCATGGCATACAGGGACACAGGTGCAAATGTCACCATGGTGACAAAAGATCTTGTGGGCCCTGACCAGATCATAATCATCTCGAGAGCCATGGACTACTGGATCCCTCACAGTCAGGTTTCAGGGCGGCCCACAGTACCGAGACAGCACTGGTAGAGGTAACAGACAACATTAGGCTAGCTTTGGACAGACGACAGTCAACAATCCTTGTCCTGCTTGACCTATCCGCCGCCTTTGACACCATCTCCCATAGCATTTTAGAACATCGGCTTTGTGAGATTGGTGTCAGGGGGAACGCCCTAAAATGGCTTAAGAGTTACCTAACAGACCGAGTTACAACGGTACAGGTGGGCAACACTGTGTCATGTAACAGACCGGTCAAGATGGGGGTGCCACAGGGCTCCATCCTGAGCTCGACTCTCTTTAATCTTTACATGACGCCGTTGGCCAAGGTGATCAGATCTTACGGTTTTGATGTTGTGTCATATGCCGATGACACGCAGATCTTGGTCACTCTTGGACCAGACCCATTAGAAACAAATCAGCGTTTAAAAGAATGCATGTCCCACGTTGATAGGTGGATGAGTACAAATCACCTTCAACTAAATGGAGGCAAGTCTGAGATCATGCTCTTTGGCAAGGCTCAGGAGCATTGGTCTCATGACTGGTGGCCCCCGAACCTTGGCCCTTGTCACCCAAACCGACGGTACGGAACCTAGGTTTTTATATGGATAGCCAATTGTCAATGAAAAGTTAGACTAATCATATAATTGGCTCTTGCTTTGGAGTGATGCGTAGCTTACGAAAGGTCTTCAAATGGATTCCGATCGAGGCCAGGAAACCATTAGTCCAGGGACTAATAATAAATCGCATGGACTACGGAAATGCCCTGTTGTCCTCAATCAACGAAGGCCTTCTTACAAGACTTCAGATCTTGCAGAACACTGCGGCCAGGATGGTTCTGAATCTTCCGCCCAGATCCCCTTCTGCCCCCTGTCTGAGATCTCTACTCTGGCTCCCAGTTAGACAGCGTATCCTATTTAAAATACTCTAACACACAAAATATGTATGGAAAAGGCCCGGGGTACTAGTCCAAAAAACTAAGTTGGTACCAGCCTTGTAGGGTGCTAAGATCGAGCAACGAATCATTTCTCACACCGCTCAGAATTTGTACCGTGAGAAATGGAGGAAGGTCTTTTTCCTTTCTTGCCCCTGCTTCTTGGAACAAACTCCCCTTAAACCTACGTACTATCACAGATCACAACTGCTTTCGCAAGAAGCTGAAGTCATGGCATTTGACAACTAAATGAGTATTCTATCAGAGCCGTCTGCAAGCGCCATGAGACTTCCGAGTGATATGTGCGCTGTACAAATGTCCCTGATTTGATTTGATACTTGGTGAGATGTACCGAGTGACCAATGCAAGCAATGTCAGACCATTCCTTGGCAGTTGTGAATTTCACCTGGGGAGGGGTAACTGGCCCTAAGAAGGTTGTGGTTAGCTCAGACCTCCCTGTAGAATGCTTGTTGGGCAATGATTTGGAAACTTCAGCTTGGGCTGAGGTGGAACTCAGGACACATGCAGAAATGTTGGGCATCCCTGCAGATGTGTTTGCCATGACTAGGTCACAGGCAAAAATGTCAGGGGTAAGGCAGTGTCTTCCCCCCTGCCTCAGAGTGAGGATCAGTCTTCTGAGGGAGATGATCTCAGTCCCTGTGAAGGAACTGTCTCAGAGGAACTTGAACCTGACCAAGTTGAGTTCTTGGGGACAGGGGGCCCTTCCCGGGCAGAGCTGAGCCAGGAGCAACTGAACTGCCCCTCTCTTGAACCCCTCAGACAGCAAGCTGCTGCTGAGGCTGCTGGGAGTGCCAGTGGGTCCCACAGGATCTACTGGGATGATGGACTCCTATACTCAGAGGTTAGAGACCCCAAGCCTGGTGCTACCAGGAGGTTGGTTATACCTCTGAAGTTTAGGGGCTTCCTATTAACACTGGCACATTATATCCCATTAGCAGGACACTTAGGCCAAAGCAAGACCTGGGACAGGATTGTCCCTCACTTTCACTGGCCTCACATGTCAGAAGACACAAAGGAGTTTTGTCGCTCCTGTATCACTTGTCAAGCCAGTGGTAAGGCAGGTGGTACTACAAAGGCCCCCCTGATACCACTACTTGTGGTGGGGGTTCCCTTTGAGAGGGTTGGGATTGACATTGTTGGTCCCATGGATCCTCCAACTGCATCTGGACACAGATTCATACTAGTGGTGGTGGACCATGCCGCCACTAGGTATCCAGAAGCAATACCCCTTAGGACCACCACAGCTCCTGCTGTGGCAAGGGCCCTCCTAGGAATTTTTTCCAGAGTGGGTTTCCCTAAGGAGGTGGTATCAGATAGAGATGCAAACTTTATGCCTGGTTACCTTACTGCTATGTGGAAGGAGTGTGGAGTGAATTACAAATTCACCACTCCCTATCACCCACAATGCAATGAGTTAGTTGAAAGATTCAACAAAACCCTGAAGGGCATGATAAAAGGTCTCCCTGACAAGCTCAGGCGTAGATGGGATATCCTTTTGCCCTGCCTTCTCTTTGCCTACAGAGAGGTTCCTCAGAAGGGGGTTGGCTACAGCCCTTTTGAACTTCTGTTTGGACATCCAGTTAGGGGTCCCTTATGTTTGGTTAAGAAGGGATGGGAGTTACCTCTCAAACCACCTAAACAGGACATAGTGGACTATGTACTTGGTCTCCGCTCCAGGATGGCTGAGTACATGAAGAAGGCATCCAAAAACCTTGGCTGTTTTGACTGTGTATCAGCCAGGACAGAAGGTATGGGTGTTGGAGCCTGTGGCCCCAGCAGCTCTCCAAGACAAGTGGAGTGGGCCTCATACCATTCTTGAGCAGAAGGGAGAGGTTACCTACCTGGTGGACCTTGGAACTCCCAGGAGCCCCCACAGGGTGCTCCATGTGAACAGGCTCAAGCCATATGTGGACAGGGCAGACATGGGCTTGCTCATGGCTACTGATGAGGGACAGGAGGAAGAGAGTGATCCACTCCCTGATGTCCTCTCACAGAACCCTGATGATGGTTCAGTTGATGGAGTAGCCTTGGCAGGCAGCCTCACTGAGCGGCAACAGACTGATTGCAGGAAGGTCCTCAATCAGTACAGACATGTTTTCACTGACTCCAAGTCAGACTACCTGGTGTACACATGAGGTGGACACAGGTGACAGTCTGCCTGTTAAAAATAAGATTTACAGGCAACCTGACCATGTCATGGACTGTATCAGGACTGAAGTCCAGAAAATGTTGGAACTGGGAGTGATTGAGCCCTCAGATAGCCCTTGGGCTAGCCCAGTAGTCTTAGTACCAAACCCTCACACCCAGGGTGGTAAGAGAGAGATGAGGTTCTGTGTTGACTGCAGGGGACTCAATGCAGTCACTAGGACTGATGCTCATCCAATTCCAAGGGCAGATGAACTTATTGATACTTTGGCCTCTGCCTAATTCTTAAGTACATTTGACCTGACAGCTGGTTACTGGCAAATCAGATTAGCTGAGGAAGCAAAACCAAAAACAGCATTCTCAACCCCTAGTGGGCACTACCAATTTGTGGTGATGCCTTTTGGCTTGAAGAATGCACCTGCCACATTTCAAAGGCTGGTGAATAAAGTTCTCACAGGTCTGGAAGCCCATAGTGCAGCTTATCTAGATGATATTGCTGTCTTTAGCTCCACCTGGGAGGATCACCTGGTCCACCTGAGAAATGTTCTGGAGGCCCTGCAGAAAGCAGGCCTCACTATCAAGGCCACCAAGTGCCAGATAGGGCAGAGTAAGGTTGTGTACCTGGGCCACCTTGTGGGTGGAGGCCAGGTTCAACCATTGCAGAGCAAAATCCAAACCATCATGGATTGGGTTGCTCCAACTACTCAGACTCAGGTCAGAGCTTTCTTGGGCCCGACTGGGTACTACAGGAGGTTTGTCAAAGGATATGGCTCCATAGTGACCCCTTTGAATGACAACTTCCAAAAGAATGCCTAAGAAAGTTCAGTGCACAGTTAGCTGTCAAATGGCATTTGATGACCTGAAGCAGGCCATGTGCACTGCTCCCATTCTGCAAAGTCCTGATTATTCCAAGCAATTCATTGTTCAAACAGATGCATCTGAATTGGGGGTAGGGGCTGTTTTATCACAATTGAATGAGGAGGGTCAGGATCAGCCAGAAGCTTTCATAAGCAGGAGGCTGACCCCCAGAGAGAAACGTTGGTCAGCTATTGAGAGGGAAGCCTTTGCTGTGGTTTGGGCTCTGAAGAAGCTGAGGCCATACCTGTTTGGCACTCACTTCATTGTTCAGACAGACCATAAGCCCCTCTTATGGCTAAAACAGATGAAGGGTGAAAACCCCAAACTCTTGAGGTGGTCCATTTCCCTACAGGGGATGGACTATACAGTGGAACATAGACCTGGGAGTAACCATGCCAATGCAGATGGACTCTCCAGATATTTCCACTTAGAACATGAAGACTCAACTGGTCAAGGTTAGTTTAATGTCCTTGCGTTTGGGGGGGTTGTGTAGGAAAGTAGGATCTGCTTCTTATGGTTACCCCCACTTTTTGCTGATGTATCACTGTTTTTGGACTAGTCTGACTGGGATTCTGCTATCCAGGACCCCAGTCTATCTGCTTTCTCCCTTAAATTACTAGGCATGTACTTTAGGCACACTCCAGATTGGATACTGGGGTACCCTTATAAGTCCCTAGTATATGGTACACCATGTACCCAGGGCATAGATACCCCAGAGGCCTCCCATGGGCTGAAGCATGTATTATCCCACCCATGAGAGGCCATTCAAAATGACACAACAGGTCTGCTACAGCAGCCTGTGTAAGCTGGTGCTTGCACCACTTACTTAGATATAGGTTCACTATATCTATCTAAATCACTACACTTAAAAACCTATCAGTCACCCCTATGGCAGGCCTTACCAATCATGAAGGCAGGGTGCTGGGTTTTACATGAGAGGGTGCTCCTGCATGAGCAGCGCCCCTCTGCAGCCTTCGGAGACCATTCTCCGGGGTTCTCAGTGATGCAGCCAGACATATAGGTTAAGTTGCATTATAACCTCGCGGTAAATGCTAACTTTAAAATGGCTGCTTAGAAACAGGTCGTGTTTGGTGTCAAACACCTTGGAATCATACCTCCACACCAGTAACTGGTGTGGGAGGTATGATTCCACCCTTCTAGAACCACTACTGTGGGTCACCGGTCTACCCGGTACCAGCTTTCTCGACCTGGGCAGCACAAAATGGATGCTGCCAGCCACAGACACGCTTCTGCCCTCCTGCTGCTGAGCCAAGCTCGAGCAGAGGAAGGCATGACAATAGGCATCCTGTCACAGGGAGGTGTGACCACCTCCCAGACAGGGTTTAGTGTATTGGGGCTGGGTGGGTGCACTCAGAGTGCCAGAAAGTCTGCACTGAGGGCACATTTGGTGTCCCTGTGCATAGTCCAGCTCAATTCAGTTCTGGGAGCCAGTGGCTCCCGCTCTGGCACGGAACTGGACAAAGGACATGAGTGTAGCCACCCCTCTGTCCTGCCCCTCCCCTAGGAGGGTCCACAGAATCTTTCCAACCCTCTCCCGTGGGTATAAAGTGGGATACCTGGCTACAGGACTTTAGATTTTACCTGGACAAGATTCTACAAAGAAGAAACCAAGTACTTCGACTGTCTGCACGACGCTGGACGACTGAAGAATCTCCCTTGGAGTAAAGGAGTTACTCCCCTGCAGCAGCAGGCACCTAAACGCATCTGACCGGCTTGCATCTCCAGAGCTCCTGCAGACTCCGAAGATTTCAGCAACCCAGGAGGTGGGTTCCCAAAGGTCCTCGAGGTTGATCTTACCTCTCAGCGAGTCTGAGACCAGTATCCCTCGTGGGGACCGTGCAACCCGAACCCCTGTGCACCGCGTACATTTGCAGAAGCATATGCTTGTTGGCGTTCCCGGAGCTTGTGCTTTGGACTCAGTGCAGTCCTAACCCTGAGCAGCATTTGCACCGAAGATATCTGGCCTCCACTCACCGAGTGCTCTGTGGGCTGGTGCTTTGTGAATTCTCTCGAGGTCTCCTCGCGATCCCTGGTCCGTTGGCCTGTGGGTCCTGGCGAGGGTCACCTTGTTTATCCTTGGGGTTCCCTGGTTGCTCCAGACGTGTCCTGACTCCCCATTGCTTGGAGAGTCTCCTGGACCTTGCTGGTCCACACCGTAACCGGTTTCCTCTGCCTGCGTGGGTTGCATTTGCCAAGGCTTGTTGGTGCCAAAGCTTGTTGGTGCTCCAGCCAGACACTGACCCCTCAGCACTCGACATCCTTCGTGGGACAGCTCACCTCCAGACTTTGGTTGTCGTCGACGTCTCCTGGTCCCCGTGGCTGCAGAGTCAAGCATCCTTACTTCTCACCTGAAGCACCCGACAATCGGTGGGCATTCGACTACCGAGCCCCTGGTCACCTGAAGTGACCCAGACTCTGTCCCCTCTGCTTTCAGATTCCCCTCAACTAGAATCCAGGCTTGGATTCCACTGGACACTCTTCGCCTTCCTGGCAGCAGTACTTCTTCGCAGCTCTCCATTGTAAACGACGGAGGTTTCCGACACCACTTGACCCCTATGCACCCGGGTCCTCTGGGATAGGTAACACGGGTACTTCGGTACTCACTGGTGTGTTGGCTCTAGAACCTCTTATGTTCTAAAGGGTTTGCTTGAAGTCCTCGTAGAAGTTTCCTTAACTTGTAACTTTCCAACCGCGACTTTCCCATAGAGTTGCACGGAGCACGCGGTCGTGTTTCCTCACTGCACCCGTCCTCCGTGGGTGCCCCGTGTCACTGCCTTGAGTGGTTCCTTGGGGTCCCAGTGATTCTACGTGCTCTAGGGACTGTGTCTAGTCAAGTCGTGATTGTTATACCATTTTTTTAGTATATGGTTCGGTGTCCCCCTGGAGCCCGCTGTGTATTTTGCTACTTACGAATGTTCTATTGATTCACTATTGTGTGCTTTATGTTCTAATCTCGTGTAGAGATTAATAGAGAGTGTTATATTAATAAATACATATTTTTATATCACTACTGTGTGGTTCTCCTTTCATTTAGTCATTCAGGAGGTGATACTCTGGTAAAACAAGCTGCTTTACATTCCTTCAAGATTAAGCCTGAAGGCTGCTCTCCACAGCTACCACTAGGATAGCTTTCTAAAGGTTATCTTTGACCTCATACATCATAAGGGTCGTGTGGACTGGTACAAGGTGCCCACTTTAATTAGTAGACAGCATATACCAAGCCACCTTCTCACACCGAGGGCAAGGTTCAGAAAGGGAAGTCAGTCCTGGCTAGGCTGAGGCTCAAAATTACAGTAAATAGAGTTAATTTTATTAAAGAAAATGTTTAGCAATCTGGAACACAGGTGTTTCAATAGGGTGATGGCTTGAGAGAAAACAGTGGGTTGGGTAAAATCTTAATAGTAGAGAATATCTCCAGGGAAGATTTGGAGCTTTTATGAATGTGTTCAAACAGTTAGTTGTATTGCGTACAGTGTATTTGTCTGTGATAGTTCTTCAGGTCGGCATTGTAGTTGCCCGTATCTGAATCAGAGTGAGTGCACCTCCACTCAAGCCCTTTGTCGTGTCGGAGTACCAGTTTGCTGAGGGACTTTTGCGCGTGTTGGAATGGGATTTAAAGGGGGCTATGGTATCAATGGTTGTATGACGGAACAATGCATGCAATTACTTTGCGTACCTTAACAACGTGGTCATAACCACGACTGTGTCTTTACCACGCATGCCTTTAGCACGCATGTCTTTACAACAAATTTTATTGTAAAGGCATGATTAGGAAAGGTAAATGAGTGGTAAAGGTTACATCCCAGCCCCCGCCCTGATCCCTAAAACCCAGCTTCAGCACTTAAAAACGACCCCAACCCCATCCTTGAAAACACCCCAGCCGCCCCACCCTTAGCCCTGAAAACGACCCCCGCCCTAATAACTACCCGACCCCTGCCCTTTAAACACCCCAGCTCCTGCTCTGAGCCCTAAAACCGGCCCCCAGCCCTAATAACTACCCCCACCTTGAAACCTAAAACTGGCCCCCAGCCCTAAAAACTACCCCGACCCCCCGCCCTGAGCCTTAAAACCTGGCACCCAGTCCTAAAAACTACCCAGACCGCAGCAGTAAAAACTACCCCGACCCTCTGCCCTGAGCCCTAAAACCCGGCCCCCAGCCCTGTAAAATACTCCGACCACAGCCAAACCTAAAAATCTGAAAACTACTCACCAAGCCATCATTCCTTCCATTGTCGTTCGCAGGAAGTCCCCAATGCCTCCCACCCCCTGCCCACTCGCTCCAATGCTAGACCGCTGATTGCCTTTACCATGATTTGCCTTTACCACCTTTACAACGGAAATCTTTGTAAAGGAATATGTATGGTTAAGGCATATGCGTGGTAAAGGCATATGCGTGGTAAAAGCATATGCGTGGTAAAAGCATATGCGTGGTAAAGGCATATGCGTGGTAAAGGAAAGTGTTGTTACGCTTGCGTTGCAACGGCACGCGTGGTTTAGACCGCGTTGTTAATGCGGTTTCCCTGTATCAATAGTTTCAATTGTTGAAGGCGTGAACTACAGCAGACATGGGAGTGTCAAGAACAAGGGGAGAGCGAGCAAGTGCCTCTTACATGTTGTGAATCAAGATATGTTTGCATGATCTCATTGGGTTGAGCTTGTGAATTTGTCTTTTAGAGAAGGGTCCTAAGGAAGGGATTTTAAAATTAAGCAGGGAGGTTAAAGGGTTTTATTATTACTGTTGGAGAAAAGAGGATCCAGAGTTTGCCCTGCGGGTGATTGTGGGCAGTAATGAGTTGCTGCTGCCTCAGAGTAGAGGGTCAACCAGAAGCACACAATAGGCTTTACAGAGTAGCAGTCACAAGCTACCAGTAGCATTCTTACACTCCTCACATAACCACAAACTTGTCCTATCTCACACACCCTCAAAGAAAAGAAGTCATGATAATTTACAGCAGTCACACATGCCCCACAGACTAGCAGTCATACACTACTAACAGAATTTTCACACTCCTCAGAGACTAGCAGTTGCACATTACCAAAAACACTCTGACACCTCCCTACAAAACAGCAGTTTCATAGTACCGACAGCACTCCCACACCTCTCACCGACCAGCAGTCACATGCTATTACGCCCATCAGAGTAGCAGACAGACACTACCAGCAGTACTTTCACACCCCTTAAAAAACAGTCACACCTTGAGTTAGGGTCACCTCTCGATTCAAAGGACTACCAAATGTCGTCTTTTCATTCAAAGAAATGGTGGTGGTTAGTGGTAAACCTACTTCACTAAAGAGGGGAATGACTGAATTCCACTGCGTTCTTGGATAAGAGAAGAGGGACCAGGGAGACAGACATCTCACTCATGCAAGGTCATTAGCAAATATATGGCTGCATAAATAATGTGGGATGGCAATTTTACACCCTGTATGTTTCAATGACTTATCTTCAATCCCCATTAAATGCATTGGTAAAGAGTAAAGACAAATGAAATCCTAGATTAAAAAATGGAGAATGTAGAGGAAGATTCAATGAAAGCAACATCTGGACTACAGGAGTGGAAGGCGTGCACTGTGCCCAGTTTTTTGTGTGCATATTGGCTACTTTTCCTGTTTGGCAAAATACATTTTCCCACTTTTTTCCTTTGGGAAAAAATAGTTGTGTGTTAGACTATCGTCTACAGAAAGATTGTCTGACATAAATATTTTGTCCTAAAAAGCGTTTAGAAGAATATCCGTCCAATAGGCATAGATTTTCTATTATTAACTCAAATGGGTGATATTTTTTAAAAGACATTTAGGACTCAATATATATATATATATATATATATATATATATATATCAGACTATATTATGCCGATTATATTCTTGTACCATACAGGAAAGATGCCAGTGTTTCCTGCCCAGAAAGGCATCCTCTGGCAGTGCCCTTTGCACACTATTAAGACATAGCTCCAGCGATGCAGGAAGCAAGAGGCTGACATAGGTGGACAGAACCCCAGTAGCTGTCAGTCACCTACGCCATGACCTTAATTAGATTTGCTCTAGTTAGCGGTATTTGTGTAAAAAGGATACCGACACTAATGTGGTTCCCTAGCACTCTTTTGATGTCCAGCAGATGTTAAGCCAGAGCCTGCATGTGTTGGTAGAAGGTTAATTAGATCGAGACTGTCCTATGTGGCTAAATGATGTGGGGTTGTGGATGAGGGCCAGATATCTGTGCTGATCCAGATTTGGAAATGGGCCAGGCATGCAGAGCTCAGAGAGATGTGTAACTGATTTAACAGGTACAAGGCACTTTGTGTCCTCAGTAAGACCTTCCACGTGTCTATTTAGGAGTGGATGATTGTGTCACTCAATGCAAGGTGAGTGGTCACATTGTGAAAGACTCCAGGATGGTCGTGGAGGGTACAAGTGGGAAGTGCTCCTTCAAATGTTGGAGGAAGGATCAACAAGGTCTTAATTGCTTTAGAGTATAATGGATGCAAACTTGTATGGGATTGGACAGTAGCCGGTGAGGACCGAGGATGGGTTGGCTCCAGAGTGGGATTTCAATCCAAAGCTAGGACTTTGAGCAAAGGCCTCTGCTAGACCAAAAGCAGCACTTGGAGCGCAAGGCAGAGGACCCCTAATGAGATTCCAAAGGCAAAGGTGGACCAGTGTAATGCTTGCAAAGCAGGTTTGGTGCAGCCCCATTGTCAGAGATACAGAAGCAGCCTTGCTGCTGAGCAGTAAACCCAGTGCAGTCTGCTCAGACAGTATGCAGGAGCCCTGCTGTGGATCCCGTTGGAAAAGCTTCATGGAGTGTGGTTTCTGGTATTCTTAGTAGAATACCACAAAGAGAAAGACCTGCCAAATTCCAGGGCTGTCTTCTAAGAGCACAGAGGAAGCCGCTAACAAACCCTCCTTCTGTTTGTCTCGAACTGTGTAAGCAGGAGGTTTTATATGTGTTTCTTTCGTTTGATCCCCTATAGGACATTTAATAAATCTGCCACTGGAAGGTTTTAAAGAGATGAAACGTGTTTTCTGATTGAGTACTGGCCGGTCAGCGTAAATCTGTTTAATCACTATGTGAAAATTAGGAAAGGATTCTTAATGTAATGCGGAAAGTAAACATGGCCGCCATGTCCTGTATTTGATTGCATTCTGGAAAAGTGGACCTGGAAGGCAAATGCGCTAGGATCAGCTCAAGGATTCGATAAATAGCAAATGTCGCAGGATTTTTCAGGCACTCATGTTGGAAAAAGAATATGTCAAAACTACCAGAGCTCTCAGTCTCAGGTAAGTGCGTGAGTGGCTCATCCTGTTCAGGTTTTTCACTGCATTCTTTTACTTTTAGAAGTGATTGTGTAACGGGATGAGAGCCGGTGTGAATGACAGAAGGAACATTTGATGTGCCTGTGCTATTCCATAACGAGGAGAGGTCGCCGTCGCTCCACTCGGGCTCCTGCTTGACGGCGGCCCAGGCCTGCGGTGCCGCAGCTCGTCAGCAGAGTGGAAAGCGTGCTCAGGTCCTTGAGCTGCGGCCCGCCGCCGCCGCCCCCCGCTACTCAAAGTCCAGTGCCTGGGGCTCAGCCTTGGCGTGCGGCTGGCTGTTGTGTCTATGTACGAGCTGAAGTAGATGGCGGTGGCTGCGCTCAGCTCGGCCAGGGTGCCCCCGCCACGCTCCTAGTCTTCCTCCCCCGGCGTGGTATGCTGCGGCACGCACAGCTGCCCCCGGCCGCCAGCCTTGTCCACCCTGCTCTCGGTGTAGAAGTTGGCCTGCTCCATGGACCAGTTCCTATAGCATAGCGTAAAAAAAAAAGTGCTTACCGACTAAATGAAGGAGACAGTAACGCCGCAAGTAAAAGATCCAGTCCTGATGGGCGGTCACAAAAGGAGACAGGGCAGTAACAAGGAGGGACTAAGAAGCCTCATTATCAATCGGAAGCCAGCATTTACCATGAACGATGACGCCAGCCAATGAAAAATATGGGCGGGGCTTCCACACCACTTCTAAAAAATACCCTAATACAGCATGCCTTGTAAAGCGAGCAGCGCATGCGCTGCAACGCTAGGCTCGACCTAAAAAGAAAAAAGCACTATGGCGCAGTCAACGCTGGCTGTGTCATACAGCTTTTTTTCTTTACTTTCAGCCATGCTGCAACATGGCTAAGAAACATTGGCAAAGCCAATAGATCTCACATAGGCGAGACCTATTGGCTTTGCCAAAGCTGGTTGTCTGCTGCTGTTGGCTCTCGCCCGTGTCTTTTGCTAAAATGCTCTAACACTATGCATTAGCACATAAAACCCAGACCTACTCGCTTTGCTAATGCTGGTTTATGAGTACAGGGAATACGTTTCCTTCATTTTCCCTCGGAAATAAAGGCTGCCCTTTGAAGGGGTAACTTATTAATTGCACAATTTGCATGGTTTGATGACCTGGAATCCTCATCGCAGGTACGATTAAAAAATATTATCATCACATTTCGAGCCAAGTTCTGGCAATGGCAAAAGGTCTGGAGTTTAATCCTGTGTTTTGGCTTTGCAGTAATAGTTTTGTTTTGCTTGTGCTCTGCAGAGACCTCTAGTGGCTGACATCAGCAATTGCACAAAGGCATCACATTTTACGGTTTGCCTGAAACCTATTATAAACACACCAAGGAGAAGTCGCGCAGCAGCGAGATAAGATGGCCAATCGCTAAACTCCCTCCGCGGCACCGGAGAATCTTCGCTCATGGTGGGACGCTGATTCGGCACTACGCGGCCGCGAAAAGATGGGCAGTGGCGTCGGAGGCTCCCGGGGATGGGCGAGGTAGGCTTTCAGACCTTAAATGGGTCTAATTCATGCCTTTTTCTTCATTGCCTTGCTGCTCCCGGCGCGCTTTTCTTGCCGGCCGCCATTTTGTAAGCTCCGGCGCTCAGGTCTCCTCAGGAGTTGGCGCTCCGGGGATTCTTCCTCTCCATATTTCAATAACGAGGTCTAATGGAATAGAGTGCAGCACCTGCATTTTAAAGCACTTGTGGCTTATTTTCCTGCTCACCTCAAGGATGTGAATAGTTCTGGACTCAATTTAAGGTATCACTACGACAGCGTTCAGACTTGTATTGGTCCCTATGGTTTTTAAATATGCACAGGGGAACTTTTTCTTTATTAGCACTCATACATTAAGAGATTAACTTCAAAAGATTATTGAAATATTTGTTGTGCATTCTGTGTGGTGTTTACCAATATGGAGTCTGCTTATTCTACTAAAGCTCAAGCTTCTACTTCCACTAGTACCAACAGATGCAAGGACTCTGGTACCAATGCCAACAAAAGGGTTAAGAAAGACCCTACCACTCCAAACAAATCACTTCTGCCTCTAACACGTGAAGACATTATGGATGAACTCAGGAATATATGTCCTTTTATGGCAGACACAACAGCGACGCTTCAAAGAATTGAAGACAAATGGTCGGGACTGTATTCAAGACTTACAGAGGTGGAACGAAGAATCAGTGACGCTCAAGATGTTGCTGCTAAGGTAGAAGCTCTGTCCAAGGAATATCTTCAACTGAAAAAGCTATCAGAGGATTTGGAGAACCGCAACAACTTACAAATTTATGGCATACCGGAGTCTTCGGAGGGTCCTGATATGATCAGTTTTTTGAAGTTGCATATTCCAAAAATAGTAGGCTTGCCGAAACGTACAGACCGCAACATCCAAAGGGCACATAGAATTGGTCCCCTCAACGTTTCATTATCAAACAAACCACGAGGAATTATTGCCTACTTTCTCCAATATTCAGATCTAATGATGATTCTTACAGCAGCCAAGCAACGGAAGCAAATGCTGTGGTCTGGTCAGAAGATTTTTTTCAGTCAAGATGTCTCAAGATCTACGGCAAATTTTCGAAAAGAGTTTCTAGATCTTAGACCTACGCTTCGATCCATGAACGCACGTTACGGTCTTATTCATCATTGTTTCTTCAAAGTAACATACAAGGACAGAACAATAACTTTTGATGACCCTGCAGAGCTCAAGAAATGTATTCACGTGCATAAAGGAGAGGACATGGAACTTAGTAAATCTTAATTGTTTCATGTGTCTCTCATCTAACATATGTTTTTTTCTTCTCTTTTTCTCATGCAGGTCCCTACCCTTCCCTTGTTCTGATGGATTTGTCTGTGTTCCACATTGTTCTTCTATCCAATTGTCCATGTTTTTGTCGGCTGTGTGGTCGTCTTCATGTATGGTAAGTCTTGGTGGTGCCGTGTTGGTTAGGTTCTCTGCACTCTTATATTGTCCTTCCAATATTTGTTGTCATCACATGTATTTTTCTCTCGGTGTTTCTTCTAGAGCGCTGTCTGTTCTCTTGCTCCCCCCTTCTCACTTTTATTGTCTTCCTTGTTCATGATTCTCATGGCTAAAGCCCCTTGGCTTTTTGTCATTCTTCTACTTTGTATACATCAGAGGAGGCCGTGTTCTCCTCTTGTTCCTCTTTTCCTTTCCTCACTCTTTCTTTTCTTTCTTTCTTTTCCATTTATTTTTTCTGTTCTACATTCCACTACTATTCATCAGATCCCTCTATTTTTAACAAAACTTTACTATCTTTTTACTATATTTCATATCATCCAGGTGTTGTGGATGAATATATTTATTCTTTCCACTTCTTACTATCTTCTCCCTGGTATTTCTATTTTTTCTTCTATCATATCCTTTTGAATTCTGGTAACCACTTATATTCAAACCTCTGCAGCTTTGCTTCATATTTGTCATGGAGTGCTGAATTGTTGACCTTTTATAGATTTAAGATGAACTTCTTAATAGATCATTATATATTGTTCCGATGAATGGTTTGTGTATTGTCTCATGGAATGTCAAGGGCCTACGTAACCCAGTAAAGAAGTAAAGAGTGTTGTCACATTTATCAAAATTGAAATGTCATATAGCCCTATTACAGGAGAGACACCTCAGGGATCAAGACATTCCCTCCCTACGCAGACACTGGGTCGGGAGTGCTTTTGCGTCCCCTGCTGTTAACAATAAGAATGGTGTTATCATATTATTTCATAAATCGCTATGTACACAATTGCTAACCTTAGTTAAGGATGATAACGGGAGGTGGCTCTTGTTGCATCTTATGATATAAGATACCCAATTTTCGATCTGCAATGTTTACGGTACTAATGGTGTAGATTTACTATTTTGGAATGATTTTTCTAATCTCGTTTCTTCCCATGCAACAGAAAATCTTATAGTGGAGGGTGACTGCAATCAATCGATGGATCCTTTTTTTTAGATCGCAGATCCCAAACCAGGTTTGTTCCACATAAAATGCACAAGATTTTTCATAAAGCTATATCTTCTAGGGGGTTGGTGGATGTTTGGAGAACTTCTCACCCAGAGGCTTTAGAGTTCTTCTTTTTCTCCCCTGTACACAATTCCCACTCCAGAATAGATTATATATTTTTCACACAATCCACTCTTCAATTTTTGACACATGCCGAAATGGGTTCAATACTTATTTCTGACCATGCCCCGTTCATAGCACATTTGGACTATCCCACACCTTTGCCCACTTCACGCAGATGGAGATTTAATAATGCTCTTCTACTCGACAACCAATTCACTGAATAATTTACTCTATTCCTACAGGAATTCTTTGACAATAATCTTCCCTCGGACTCTCAGATGAATTTTATTTGGGACGCATTTAAAGCCACGGCTAGAGGATTTATAATAAATTTTCTGCAAAAAAGAAGAAGAAAGCACTGAAAGATTCAATGCTACTCTTAAAAAATTAAGGCCCTAGAGCATGAATATTTCTCTTCTAATCACTCAGATACTCTGTCTAAACTAATTAAAGCTAAATTGCAATATAATACTCAGTCATGGGATAGTGCCTGCGGTAGTCTGCTTAAGTTTAATGCGAAATGTATGGCGGTCGTTACAAGGCAGGTAAATCTCTAGACAACTACCTTAAAATAAAAAACAAAAATCCAAGATTGTTGCTATAACGGACAGTGATGGGGTTAGGCATGTTAACGACTCCAAGATACTAGAATGCTTCACTGAGTTTTATACTAAGCTATATACTCCTGAATCCTCTCCTTCAAGTGATCAAATAGATGCCTATTTCCAATCCATTCCCAAATCTCCAGAGAAGTTGGTCGACTTGTCTTCTCTTGATAGTCCAATTACGGAACAAGAGCTTTCTAATGCAATTCTTCACCTTCCAAAGGATAAAACTCCTGAGCCCGACCGTTTTTCTGTACGTTTTTTTTCTTCACTTCAGACATCTGTTAGTTCCCAAGCTATTGCTTCTTATTAACCACTTTTGTAATTTAGGAAAGACTCAAGGCTCCTTTACCCAGGCCATGCTTGGTCTCATTCCTAAAAAAGACAAAGATCTCTCACAATGTGGTAATTACAGGCCTATTTCACTTATTAATACGGATTGTAAGATCTTTGCCAAACTATTGGCTCTTCGCATCAATCTGTTCATCCCCGAATTGGTTGAGAAACATCAGTCAGGGTTTGTAAAGGGTCGTTATCATTGCGGATAATTCCAGAACTTTTCTTGATATAATTCATTTGGCTTCCAGGTTAAATTCACCAGTTGCGGCCATAACTTTAGATGCAGAGAAAGCATTCGACAGAGTAGGCTGGGGGTTTATTTTCGGAGCACTGAAATGGCACGGCTTCAGCCCCCACTTTATCCACTTCATCCAGTTATTATACTCTGCCTCTTCCACTTCTATTTGGGTTAATGGCCATCAATCATACTATTTTTCGAAAAAAGTGGCGTCCTTGGAGACTATTACCAGGGGTCTGGCTTCACAGGTGGAGGATGCTGAAGGAAGGGCCAGGAGAAGCAATCTACGCTTTGTGGGATTCCCTAAAGGATGCGAGGGGGGGAATATGGAACAGTTCTTGACCAAGTGGCTCGTGGGTTGGCTCTCCCCGGACTCGATGTCTTGCTGCTTTATCATTGAGCGGGCACACAGGGAACTTGTACAGAGGCCACCCCCGGGAGCCAGGCCCCAACCTGTCATTGCAAAAATCTTAAATTATCATGATCGGGATGTTATCTTGCAACAGGCTCGACTTAAAGAACCCCTACAATTTGAAAACACTTGCATACTTATATTCCCAGACAATACAAGACTGGTCCAGCAGAAACGGCAGTCATTCCAGGTAGCCAAGGCCCGCCTCCGAGAGCTGAAGCTTCCGTATGCTCTCCTGTATCCCGCCAGACTACCAGTGGTATGCCAGTCTCGTACATTGTTCTTCGAGTCACCAGAAGATGTATTTACCTGGACGGATGAAACAGTAAAGGTCCGACCACATACATCGCCCAGGGGGGAATCGGATTCTTCGTCCAGCGAGATAGTTCGTAAGCCACCCAGGGCTAAATCTAAGGGGACTAGGAGATCGAGATCCAGACGCCGCTCTGCGTCTCGCAGTGATCCCAGCAGATCAGCCTCAGCGTCCCGGCCCGGCAACTCAGCTTCATAATCACATCAAGATCTCCTCGGCGGGGGAACCTTTGAGACTATTTGTCTAGACCGACGAAGTGAGAGAAGGGGCTAGTACCCTTCCTGGACTTTCAATAGTCCGGGGGACTGCCCGTGGCCTATGGGCAGATTTCAGGGGAACCATTGGCGGGGGCGGGCCGGGGGCTCCCGTTGGGGCCCACATGCCACCTCTGCCGCAACAGATACTTCAGCTGTTTTGAGGTATTTGGGGGGAGGGGGGTTGGGGGGGTGGTTGGGGTGTTTCTGAGGTATGTTTGCACTGGATTATTGCTATATGGGGCCACTACTCGCTCACTAGAGGATAATTGTCCTATGTATCGTGGTCTGGGAGGGGGGGGTATTTTTACAATTCGTTTACACTGTCAGTTTGTTTCTGTTTTTGGATTGCACTATGCCACAGTTATGCTGAGCCACTACACACGCACCAGATGTATAACCTCCCAGGAGCTAACGACTTATGGGCTGATCGTTGTCACACATACCATAGCTTGGGGTACTCCAGCTATCGGTCTACACTACGTTATTGTCCTGTAGAGTCACTGCCTATTTACAGGCTCTCTGGTGGTCCCTGCACCAAAGTGATAGAACCTATTGATGGTGGCCCCATTCGGTAGGTTGCGGACCCCTGCTGGGGATCTCCGGGTGGTGAGTTGGAATGTCAGAGGAGCACTAGACAAGGTGAAGAGGGGGGCTATACTTCAGCAGGCTAAACTTTATCAGGCAGATATCTTGATGCTGCAAGAGACACACCTTATGGGAACAAAGGCCCTCTGTCTTCTTAGATATGGATATATTCAAGCGTTACACTCAGGGTTTACAAGGGGATCCCGTGGGGTCGCAATCCTCATTCATCGGAGGGTCTCATATAAACATTCCAGGACGTGCGCGGATACCCAAGGGAGGTACGTTTTCATTAGGGGCACCATTTATGAGGAGCAGGTGGTGTTGGGCAGTATTTATGCCCCCCCCCCACCGCTGTCCTGGGTACTGGTTGAGCGCCTTACGACTTTGTGGGCAGATATGCCTGATGGGTTGGCAGTCATAGGGGGAGACTGGAACGATGTAATGGACATGGCCAGAGGTAGATGGCGATCGGGGGGACAACCTGTTGCACGCCAAACCACTAAACTATACTCCCTGGTGTCGAGACTGGGCTGGGTGGACCCCTGGCGAAGGTTGCATGGGAAAGAACAGGGGTACACATATTTGTCGGCGGTACACAACTCATTCTCCCGACTCGATTACTTATTCGTGCCATCAGGGGCAGCTGGTCGGGTAGGGGCCGCAGAGATACTCCCGAGAGGTCTATCAGACCACTCTCCAGTTATTCTTATGATACAGCTGGGCCCTGCAAAACAGCCCTTTCGATGGCGTCTCTCCCCGTGGAATCTGCAAGATGACAAGTATAGAGAACATATTGGGCAGGCGATTGAGCAATACTTAGATCTTAATGTAGGGTCGGTATCGGCGGCCGAACTCCTCTGGGAGGCAATGAAACCAACTATACAAGGAATAGATATCTCATTGTTCAGCAGCACGTCGACTCCGGAAGGAGTCGCTCCTGAAGTCAGAGGCTCACATTATGGAACTCGAGCGGGATAGCAGAGAGGAGGGGGGGGGGGGAAGTCTAGTGCTCCGCCAGCTACTCGTGGCGAGACAGACCCACGCCGATCTGTTGGCGTGGCTGGCATCCCGAAGTCGGATTTACCAGTGGGGGAACAAATCTAGCAAGCTACTCCATCGATTGTGCCAATGGGCCTTGTGCCCCCAGGTTCTTCCTGGTATACCAGGTCCCGATGGAAAGATCATTGGGGACCCCTCTTTGATTGCAGAGAGCTTTGCAAATTATTATGCGGAATTATATACCCCTAAGGAATCCTTGCCGGAAGATATGGTTCATCGTTTTTTAGAGGACTTACCACCTCGGGCCCTCTCTGATGCGGTTCGCGCAGAGCTGGATCTTCCGCTCACCGTGGAGGAATTGAGCACGGCTTTAGGAGATTTGAACTCTGGAAAAGCCCCGGGCCCTAACGGATATCCTTGTGAGTTCTTCAAGAAATATTTCTCGAAATTGGGGCCTCATTACCTTAGGGTGGTGGATGACACAAGAGATCGGGGTTGCCTCCCACGTGACTGGAGACATGCCGAGGTGGTCGTGGTTCACAAGCCGGGCCGACCCCCAGATCAGCATGCCTCGTATCGCCCCATCTCTTTATTAAATGTGGAGGCGAAGATTTTGGCAAAAGCACTGGCCAACCGCCTCCAATCGCATACCACCGCAGTGGTCCATCCCGACCAGGCCGGTTTTATGCCTCAGCGAGCCACACGCCACAATATTCGCCGAGCACACATTGCCATAGCTACCGCTCGGGGCTTGGGTACACAGGCCGCGCTCTTACTGGCAGACATGGACAGGGCCTTTGACTCCCTTAGTTGGTTATATCTATTTGCCCTTCTGAGTCGTCTGAATATGGGTCCACGCTTTCTATCCTACCTAAAACTGCTATATACGGACCTTACGGCATCGGTACGGATTGCGGGATCCACATCATATTCATTCTCTATTGGTCGGGGCACTCGTCAGGGTTGTCCCTTATCTCCATACCTTTTTGCTTTGGCGATGGAGCCTCTGGCGGCATGGGTGCGGATGGATGCACAGGTGGCTGGCTTTGAATGGGCACAGGGGCTCTCAGACCGCATCGCGCTATATGCCGATGAGGTTCTCTTCTTTTTAACGGATGTCAATAAAACGGGGCCACGATTGCTCCGTATCATGCAAGTGTTCGGGGAGTCATCGGGTCTGTTTATGAATCCCCGCAAATCTACTATGTGGGTACTAAGGGAACAAATGGAATTGGGGTCTTGGGCATCAGCGATACAGGTCACGACAGTGGGATTGAAATATCTGGGAGTCTTCTTGTCAGATTCTGCGAGTGTGTCCTGGGACAGGAACCTTGTCCCGATATGGGCACGGGTGCGTGAGGAGTTGAAGACATGGTCACATATGCCTCTCTCCATTTATGGTCGGCCATCTTTAAGATGGTGTCTCTGCCGCGTCTGCTCTACCAACTGCAAAATCACCCATACCCCGTTTCACCTCAGTGGTTTCGCCAGGTTAATGCGGCCTTGGGTCTGTTTCTATGGGCGGGAGGGGCATCCAGAGTGGGGTTGCGGACCTGCTTTCAATCGACATATTGTGGGAGATTGGCTACGTCAGACATTCAATCATACTATATGGCCTCCCACCGGTTGGTGTTGAACGAATGGTGGTATGGGGATAGGTCGGATCCCGCATACGCAGTTGAAAGAAGACTCATGGGAGACTCCACCCTGCATACTATCTTGTATTCGGCCCCCCTGCGTAGGTCTCTACCCTCGGCCACAGGAGATATATTCCAGGTATGGAAACAGGCTCTCCGTAAGATGGGGTGGTGGGGCAGGTTGACGGGGGGAGACCCCACTGTGGTCAAATGGGCGACTGCCACAACTAGCCGCGTTATCGGGATTTCGAGGCTGGGACAACATAGGTATCTCCGTATTGGGAGATGTGATGCGGGGTATGTTTCTGAAGTCCTTTCAGGACCTCCAGCAGGAATATCAAATGCCAAAGACCCAATTCTATAAATACCTCCAATTTCGGCACGCCATCTCCCCTAGTATTGCGGGACTGGAGGCCCTTCCCGAATTCAGTCCCATTGAAGCCAAAGTGTTCATGGGGGACTTAACAGACCATAAAATCTCCAAAATTTATCAGTCCTTGGTGACGAATAGCCCCACCACCTTAGACAAACTTAGAGAAGCGTGGGAAGGGGATCTCGGCTCATTGGATGGAGATGATTGGACGGAGGCACTGGCCTCCCCGTGGGAGGCAGCGATCGCGATGAGACTCCGCCTAATTCAATTTAAATACCTACATCGGGTATATTAGACCAGGGCTAGACTGTGGAGGGCGAGCCTGGTGTCATCCCCACTGTGCTTACGATGTGGCCGGGAGGAGGGAACCCTCATCCACACGATTTGGCATTGCACAACACTCACAAAATTCTGGCGAGGGGTATTAGCCTGCCTCGCAGAGGTACTGGGGTGGGAGCTCCTTCTTCGCCTAAATTGGTATTGCTACATATAATGGAGGGTGTCGGGGTAATATTTATAAACGACATTTATTACTACTGGGGCTCACGCTGGCTAAAAGAGATATTGCACGGAAATGGAAAGCGGAGACCCCACCCTCTTTGTCAGCATGGAAGAATGGTTTAGATTTCTGCATGGGATTGGAGATTCCAATATTTAAGGCAAGGGGCTGCCCACAGAAGCATCCCAAGATCTGGAGGCGCTGGGCAGATTACCGGGGTCTCTACCTCGAACCACTTCCCTCTGTCGATGCCTTGATCCCGTGATGATCGCTCAGGATAGTGGAGTGCTAGACCGACGGCTGAGTGATATTTTTCATTTTGGGAGGTGGGTGTTACAGTGGTATTTAAGATGTAGTGCTGCCATAGTGCAACGGGGGGTGTTTTACAGTTTATGTTTAATGTTTTTTTTCCTGAAAATGTTTATTCTAAATGTCAATGCAATTACCCTGTATAATTTACTAAGGCAGAAGGTTTCTGGGTTACAGAGCCCTGCATTGTAATTGACGATTGACACAATAAAATCTGTTTCTAAAAAAAATCATACGATTTTTCCCTCCAAAGAGGTACCAGACAAGGCTGTCCTTTGTCTCCACTTCTATTTATCTTAGCTTTAGAACCCTTCTTGGAAAAAATATGTAACTCTCCACTGTGTACCGGGTTTCAATTTAAAAATATTGACATCAAGTTTACTGCATATGCGGATGACATCCTATTATATGTCTCTAATCCATGTATACCTGTACCGGCGTTTTTTTCTTTATTAGACGAATACTCTACAGTCTCCAGATATAAACTTAATATAAGTTAATCAGAAGTCTGGCCCCTAAATAAATATTGCCTCCCACATATGTTTTAGGACACGGGGTTTACATGGAACTCAAAATATATTAAATGTTTAGGTGTCTTATATACTAACAATGTTAAAGAAACCATTAGACTGAACCTCAAGGAGATTATTACGAAAATCACTGTATTAACGGAAGGCTGGTCTCCATTATTTCTGTCTTGGTGGGGTAGACTAGCAACGATTAAAATGATGTTGCTACCAATTATCAATTTCTACTTATCCATGCTATCGGTTGCTCTCCCACTTTCTTTCTTTAAACTCATTAACCACACTTTAATCAACTTCTTGTGGAACAAGCGTAAGCCTAGAATCTCGCTTCATCGTCTTCAGCAATCAAAGGATGCTGGTGGGGTAAATTTTCCTAACCTTCGGCACTACCATTCCGCTTTTACTCTGAAACACATCTGGATTTCCCTTTCGACCGACTCTTACACACCGCTAACCACATGGGGTCAACTGGAACAGGCCCAACTAACTCTCTTTTCTTTAAATGAGGTGGTTCATATTTCTCAACCCCCTAGGACCTTTTTCTCTCCCACGCTTGCACATTCTATTGCAGTTGCGAAACCTCTAATTGCCTCTTCCAACTCTCCTATAGATATTATTTCACAATCACCTATCTGGTATAATAAACACTTAAAGCTTAACAATAGAGCTCTTTTTTGGAAAGAATGGATAGATAAAAAGGTATTATAACAATCGGCCATATTCTTATGATGGCTCTCTATTAGATTTACCAGAGATTCAAAGAAAATATCATATATCATCTCAACACGCCACACAATTTGTACATCTTAAAACTTCCCTTCTCCTCCTCCTTACTCAAGACGCCTCCGCGGTCCCACAAAATCAGCCTCCCTATCACAGTGTAGATTGCTCCTCTCAAGAAAAAGCAACTGGCATTTACAAAATTGTATCCCGTCCTTCAGAATTGAGATCAAAATCTAAAGTGGAATTGACGTGGGAGAGGGAATTATGTAAAGAGTTCTCTTTTCAGACCTGGAGCTCAATATGGGCTAAGATTCACACTTCCTCTCGTTCCGCAAACACAACAAAAACACTGTATTATTTTTATAATAGGCTTTTCTTAACTTTCATATTTCACTATACTAATTCACCACTAATCCTTTATGGGTTCCGGAGTAGCGTGCTACATGCCGAAAGAGCACTTCAACACCCCATCAAGGGTAGCAAGCACTATATAAATGCAAACCTTTTTCCCTCTTCTATCCCTCCACTATCCTCTCAATCCAAATAACTGACTAACATATCCACCACTCAAATTAATTCCATATTTCACTATATTAATTCACCACTAATCCTTTATGGGTTCTGGAGTAGCGTGCGCCAGGGGTAGTAGGCGCTATATAAATGCAACTACAAAACAATACAGTATTCAATGGTTATCCTGGGGGAAAAAAAGGTTAAAAAAAACAAAACAAAAAAAGGAAAAAAAAAGGAAAAAACAAACAAACAACAAAAAGGTCAGTTCCGGTCACACTCCAGGAGACCCAAGTGCCCAGTTACATGGTGAGAGTTGCACTATTTTCCTCAACCTTTCATTGCCAGACAGTGTGCTTTTTTTTTAGTCCTCATCGTCTCTAGTAGTTCAGTATCCATTTTAATTGTCTGTACCTGGGACCGATGGGTATTTCTCATCCCCTCTTAAGGCCAAGGAGTCTGAAATATTGTCACTCATATAAAAAGGCAGAGTGGTTGTAAAGTCTGCCTCTTATCCCACGTCAGCCGTAATCATCAGACCAGATTACTTACATTTATATCAATTAATTTCAGCCATATGGAGCCAGAAGCAAGCCTTTTTATTAGAACAATCTAGGTCTCATTTGCATCTTTTATACACTTGGTCAATCCATTCTTTACACTGAGGAGGGTTGGGATCAATATATTGTACATGTCTTGCAATCAACATCAAGTAAAAAACAAGATTCCACTGCCCTTGCCATTATTCTCGGTCTATTTTTATGGATACCAAATAGTCTTAAAGAGGGGCTTACCTTGAATTCTTGGTTTGTCACTTCAGTTATTTCCATGCTTAGATCATTTCAAAATATGCTCCAGGTCAGGCAATCCACAAACATATCCCCTGCTTTTAAAACGTCCCAAGTCTTACAATGGACCTCTAGTGCTTCTGTCCATTTTGGAAAGTTGTGCCGACTCCAGGACACCCTGTGGAAGGTAAATAGATAATTCCTCTTAAGCGATTGAGCAAATCGTGTTTGATAATATCATTAAGAGAGTTAAAACATACTTGCCATAAATATTGCAGCTGCTTATTCAGCAAGCATTGATTCCATGTCACGTATATTGTGGGTTGCTTTAAATTTTCAGCTTGACATTAATTTGTACCATTTTGCAACTTCTTTTTTTGATCCCAGTATCTTGAAGGTCCATTTCAATTACCGTTGCCTCTCAGTTCATTTTGATATGTTGCCGTCCATGATGATATTTGAAGAAATTTGCACTTGCAAAGCCTTCCATTGGTTTTTATGCTTAGATAGTTCCATGGTCTTACACTGTCCCCTCTAGCAGGTCTCCTCAATTTTCTAACCAATACTCCCTTAAGCGGAAGGCTCAAGGTATTCTTAAGACCTTCTGGGGTGCTCAATCCCAAATAGAATTAAATACACTATTATAAAGAGACAGCCCACCTTGATCAAAGAATTGCAGCAGTTGCCTTACTTAAAAATAAATTACAAAATAATTGGAGCTCCAAACATCTAGAAGAAACCTGCACTTTCTTTGCAATTCTTTGTCGTTTCCTCGAGTAAGAGTCCCAGCCGGGAGGCTAAGAGCATCCATAAAGATTTAAATTGAAATGCCCAACAATATACTCATTTATCAGGTAATTGTAGGCGTCCCTCAGTTTTTTACGATTTCTTTCTCCATGCCGTCTTAGCTCCCTTTGAAGCTCAGTTAAAACTGTTTACATCGCTTGTACATTAGGTAAAGACAGTTTATTAAATGAGAGAGATGCAGTTAAAGAAAGTGATTTTAGAAAGAATACACATTTTGATTAGGTTAACCCTACCATAAATTGTTAGTGCCATGGTCGGCTATTTTTATAAATGATTTATCTTGTCGGCATCCTAGTTAGATAGTTCTTGGGCGTCAGATCTATGGTATGCTCTCTCTGGATGCCTAAGTATCTCTTCTCTTTTCACAGATGTAGGTTCCATATCATGACCTTCACTTCTCCTTGCTAAGAGCATACTTCAATAAGGTTCTGATATCCTTGGCCAGCAGCTCAATCAATCAAGTATTTGTAAAGTGCTGCTCATCTCCCCGGGGGGTATCCAGGCGCTGTGCTGCCGGTCTCAGTCGAATAGCTAGGTCTTGAGTTCCTTCCTGAAATGATCAAATGAACAAGTTACTTACCTTCGGTAACAATATATCTGTAAGAAACATTAGTTATAGATTCCTTACCTTAGAATTACCCCCAGGCGTCAGACTGAATCTGGAAAGTTTTTTCGTCAGCAGTACCCCTGCGCGTCGGTAGGCGTCGTCGGTCGACTCCGCGTCAGTCGTTGGCGTCGTGATGACGTCGCGGAAGATACATAGACGCCGCCCCCGCGCCTGACGTCAGTTCTGTACACGACTTTCCGCGCCAGGAACGCAGAGCCATGCAAGACACTGACCACTGGTGCACAAAACTAGGGCCCTGAAAGGATATCCTTAACCCTAGAAATCAGTTCGCAGAACGGGGAGGATGGGTGGGGCGGTAAGGAATCTATAACCAACTAATGTTTCTTACAGATATATTGTTAACGAAGGTAAGTAACTTGTTCATCTGAAAGAAACACGTTAGTTATAGATTCCTTACCTTAGAATAGATACCCCAGCAATACCAACCCCGGAGGTGGGTCTGCGAACTAAGTTCACACCAGAAAGTCCTGGAGAACAGAACGGCCAAAGAAGTCGTCTCTCCGGACTGGATTGTCCAAGCAGTAGTGTCTGGTAAAGGTGTGCAACGAGGCCCACGTAGCTGCTCGACAGATGTCATTGAGGGTGACTCCCCGTCCCAAAGCAGTAGTAGCTGCCGTCGCCCTGGTGGAATGGGCGCGTAGCCCCACTGGAGGCTCCTTTTTAGCCAGAGAATAGCAGGCTTTGATACACAAAACGACCCATCTAGAAATGGTCAGTTTGTGTACGGCCCGACCTTTCTTAGCGCCCACATAGCCAACAAAGAGCTGGTCGTCCACCCGGAACTGTTTGGTGCGATCCAGATAAAAGGAAAGCGCACGTTTTGGGTCCAGACGGTGGAGCCTCTCTTCCTCTTATGAAGGATGCGGAGGCGGAAAGAAGGTGGGCAAAGTGATGGTTTGGCCAATATGAAAGGAAGTGACCACTTTGGGAAGGAAGGATGGAAGAGTCCTAAGGACAACCTTGTCCGGATGTACAGCCAGAAAAGGAGGTTTGGAAGAAAGAGCCTGGAGATCACTCACTCGTCTGGCAGATGTGATGGCCACCAGGAATGCATTTTTAAGAGTTAAAAGCCTTAAAGGACAGTTGCGAAGCGGCTCAAAGGGAGCGCACATCAAATAGGTCAAGACCAGATTCAAGTCCCACTGAGGCATAACAAAGGGAACAGGAGGAAAGAGATGAGTTATGCCTTTCAAGAAACGATTAACAACCGGGGACTTGAAGAGAGAAGGCTGATCAGGCAGCCGAAGAAAAGCAGAAATGGCTGAAAGGTAGCCCTTGATAGTGCCCAGAGCAGAGCCCTGCCGGGCCAAAGAAAGGAGGAACAAGAGGGCCTCAGAAAGAGGAGCAGAAAGGGGATCCACAGCCTTTGCTGCGCACCATGCCACAAATTTGTTCCATCGGCAGGCGTATACTGTCTTAGTGGAGGGATGCCTGGCTGCCAAGATTACATCACAAACTTCGGGAGGCAAGTCAAAAGACGTCAACTGCCGCCGCTCAATCTCCACGCAAGGAGGTGGAGACTGGACAGGTTCGGGTGGAGGACCGTCCCCTGCTGCTGCGACAGAAGATCCTCCCGAACAGGCAGTCTAGTCGGAGGATCGATGGCCATGTGGAGCAGCTCGGGATACCAGACTCTTCGTGCCCAATCCGGAGCCACAAGAATGACTTGGGCCCGGCCGCGCCTGATCTTCTTCAGCACTCTGGGCAGAAGTGGTATAGGCGGAAAGGCGTCTAGAAGACCGCAACTCCACTCGCGACGAAAAGCGTCGCCTAGCGAGTGCCACCTTGGAAATTCCAATGCGCAGAACTGCTGACATTGCGCGTTCTCTTCGGTGGCGAATAGATCTAACCAAGGCTCTCCCCACTGCTGAAAGAGACCTTGCACCACCTCCGAGTGAAGACGCCATTCGTGATCCATCATACACCTGCGGCTGAGTTCGTCCGCCCTGGCGTTCAAGGAACCTGTCAGGTGTTGAACCACCAGAGAAATGCCCTGATATTCCAGCCATGTCCAGAGGCGGAGGGCCTCCTGACATAGGGTCCACGACCCCACCCCGCCTTGTTTGTTGCAGTACCACATGGCAGTGGTGTTGTCCGTGAACACCTGCACTACTCTTCCCCGGACAGAAGGAAGGAATGCCTGAGTGCAAGACGAATCGCCCGAAGCTCCAGAAGGTTGATGTGGAGCCCGGACTCCGCCGGAGACCAGAGGCCCCTGATCTCCGCCTCTCCCATGTGGCCGCCCCATCCCAGAAGGGATGCGTCCGTCACCACTGTGTGTTCTGGTTGGGGAAGGAAGAGGGATCTGCCGTTGACCCAATCCTGGTTCGTGAGCCACCACTGCAATTGGCGTGCAGTGCCCTCCGAGATCTGGACGCAATCGGACAGATTCCCTGATGCTGCGCCCACTGGAACTTCAGGTCCCACTGCAGAGCCCGCATATGCCACCTGGCATGATCGACCAGCAGGATGCAGGAAGCCATGAGGCGCAGCAGCCTCGGAGTCATTCTGACTGAAACCCGGGATAGAGGCTGAAAGATCGGAATCATAGCCCGAATATCCTGGACTCGCTGTTCGGGAGGATAGACCCGAAACTGCGTCGTGTCCAGAACCGCTCCGATGAAAAGGAGCTTCTGAGAGGGAAGCAGGTGTGACTTTGGCACGTTGATGGAGAACCCCAGCAAATGCAGGAGGTCGGCCATAGTCTGGAGGTGGGAGACGACTGCCTGGGACGAGCCCGCCTTCAACAACCAGTCGTCGAGATAGGGGAAGACTGGAACCCCTGATCTGTGCAGTTGAGCTGCGACCACCGCCATCACTTTCGTGAACACCCTAGGGGCGCTGGTAAGGCCAAAGGGGAGCACAGTAAACTGAAAATGCTCGTGGCCTACCGTGAACCGCAGGTAACGCCGGTGGGCCGGCAGGACAGGGATGTGGAAATACGCATCCTGCAAGTCCAACGCTACCATCCAGTCTCCAGGGTCGAGGGCAGACAAGACCTGAGCCAGGGTCAACATTTTGAACTTCTCCTTCCGGAGGAAGCAGTTGACGTCCCTGAGATCCAAGATAGGATGCAGGCCCTTGTGCTTCAAGGGCACCAGAAAGTAGTGGGAATAGCAACCACGACCTACTTCTGGGACAGGAACACGCTCGATGGCTCCCTTGGCCAAGAGAGCCGTAATTTCCTGTTGGAGAAGGGTCAGATGATCCTCCGACATGCAATGGTACTTGGGTGGCATGGGTGGAGGGGTAGTCTTGAAGGGGAGGGAGTAGCCCCTTCGGACTATTTGCAAAACCCACCTGTCCGACGTGATGGTGCGCCAGTGGGGGAGGTGATGGCGAATCCTGCTGCCCACTGGCATATGATGGGCCTGAAAGGTCGGACTAGGAGGGTTTGGAGGCTGCGGCGGAGGGGGCGGAGGTGGATTGGCCTGCCCGTTGGCCCCCAGAACCACGTCGCTGGTTCCCACGTCTCTGGCCGCGCTGAGGTGGAACAGCTTGCGCTGGCCTGTGGCCCAGGAATGGATGTGTTGGGGCACCCCTTCAGTGAGCACGAAAGGGGCGAAAAGCAGACCGTGCAGGGCGCATGGTGGAGAGGCCCAAGGACTTGGCCGTAGCCAGAGAGTCCTTGAAGCGCTCTAGCGCACTGTCTAATTGTCGCCGAACAGGCGACAGCCATCAAAGGGCATGTCCATCAAGGTGTTCTGGACATCCCCTGAAAAGCCAGTCGTCCTCAACCAGGTGTGGCGGCGAAGCGCCACTGACTTTGAAATAGTCCTACCCAGTGAGTCGGCAGTGTCCAATCCACAACGTATGGCGAACTTTGCTGCGTCTCTCCCCTCAGCAACAGCATGGGAGAGCATGGCCCGGGCCTCCTCCGGGCACTGAGGCAGCACCTGCGCAACCGTATCCCACACGGAGTGGGAATAATGGCCCAAGAGGCATGCAGTGTTCACCGATCGCAGCCCTAAGCTGGAGGAAGAAAACAACTTCTTCCCAAACTGATCCAGCTTCTTGGATTCCCTGTCCGGTGTTGCGGTATGGAATGCGCTCTGGAATGTGGAGGCTTGGACGACAAAGCTCTCGGGGGAGGGGTGTTGGGAGAGGAAAGTGGGGTCGCCCGGAGCTGGGCGATGGCGTCGGGCAACCATCCTATCCCTGTGGTGGGCCTGGACCAGGTGCCCAAAAGGATGTCTGTGAGGGCCTCATTAAACGGCAGCAGGGGCTCCGAAGAGCTCGCTGCCGGCTGAAGCACCTCTGTCAGGAGGTTAGTCCTGACTGCCACCGTAGGAAGCTCGAGGTTGAGAGCCTCGGCCGCCCTACGCAACACCACTGCGTAAGACGCTCCCTCCTCCGTAGCCACGGTAGGAGGAGACAACATGCCAAGGTCTGGTGAGGTGTCCAAACCACTGGCATCCCCCAGGTCCTCTCTCCAGTCCTGGTCGTATTCTATCTGAGCTGTGAGAGGGTCCTCAGACCCCTCCCGGTCTTCCTCACACTCCTCTGGCTGCCAAACTGGCTGAAAATGGCCAGAGTGGAAAGTAGACACAAAAGTACCCATCGACGTTGGTTCCGGCGTCGGCCGACGCCGGTCCGACTCCGTTTCCACATGGAGGGGGAAGCCGGGGTCGATGTCGGCTGGGGGTCCAGCCGACGTGGTCTGCGGATGTTGTGCCGGTGGAGTCGGCGCCAGTGGAGGTGTCACGAGGTCGACCGGCCGATCTGGATCCAGGCCTGGATCCAAGGGGGCCCTGTGGAGCTGAGGCCGAAGCCGCAGGCGTCAAAGGCCTAGGGCCCCCAGCCGAGTCCGCGGGGCCCGAAGGTGCACCGGCGGAGTCGGACTGCCCAAATATAGCGTGCATGGCTTCGTAAAACTGACGAAGCTGGGCAGGAGTCGCTGCCGGTCTCGGAAAGGGTGGGAAGGCCGGAGTCGACTCTAAAGACTCTGCACGCGGAGCCGCGGGAGTGGCACCACCCGCACCCTGAGTCGCGTCGGCCGACGGACGAGGGGAAGTCGAAGAGCGACGACGCTTCTTCGACTTCTTCTTATGCTTCGACTTACCCGACCCAGAGTGCGAAGACTTCGTTGAAGAGGAGTGATGATGGCTCCTCGACCTCCCTCGCGACCTTGTGCGACGCGGAGCCGACTGCCGGGCCTCGAGGAGCTTTCAGGACCGCTCCCGCAAAGACTTCGGGGCTATGGTTCGGCAGTCGAAGCACGACTTGGGGTCGTGGTTGCGCTCCAAGCAGAAGAGACGCACGCGGTGCGGATCCGTCACCGACATCATGCGGGAACAGGAACCGCAGGACTTAAACCCAGGCATCCCTCGTGCTACCAGGAGTCTAACAACTCGAAAAGATGTCAACAAAAGTCGCAAAAAACTCAGTCATAAAATGACTGGGGGTACCGCTCTTCCCGGATCTGCGCTTGCTGGTGCGGAAAGAGAAAGAACTGACGTCAGGCGCGAGGGCGGCGTCTAGGTATCTTCCTCAACGTCATCATGACTACCACGACGCCAACGACGGACGCGGAGTCGACCGACGATGCCTACTGACGCGCAGGGGTACTGCCGACGAAAAAACTTTCCGGATCCAGTCTGACACCTGGGGGTAATTCTAAGGTAAGGAATCTATAACTAATGTGTTTCTTTCAGATCTCTATTATATCACCTGGGTTTACTATGTAGAATATTAGATGATCAGCGTAAAACCCCATCTCCAACTCCAACCCTTTTAAGTCTGAAGGATATATCTTCATCGCCCTCTCACTTGTTGGGCTAGAAGTTCTATACATCAATCAAAAAGTGTTCGAGATGGGGGCACCCCTGTCGCATACCTCTTTTTACAGGTGAGCTTCCTGTCAGAAGACCGTTGACCAGGATTCTGGCCAATGGATTTGTGTAAAGTGATTTAAGCACTTTGGTGAAAGGCATGGGTATTGAGAACTTTTGTGGGCAGGCCGATAGATACTGCCAGTTAACCTGATCAAATGCTTTGGCCGCACCAAAGGTTATTATTGGCGGGTGGGACTCAAATGATGTAGCCAGGTCTATAGAGCAAATTAACATGTGTATCCCGTTGTGTAGTTTTCTCCTGGGAATAAACCCCTGCAGATTTTCATGAATAACATTTCCCAAAACTTCTGACAGTCTCTCGGATAGTATCGCCATTAAGATCTTATAATCTGCATTTAGCAGGAATATTAAGATGTACGATTCAAACCTTCTGGGACTTTTATTAGTTTTAGAAATACTACTATGGTAGCTTCGCTCCACGATGCGGGTGAATTTTGACCTCTAACCAGAATATTATTAAACAACGCCCTCCATACCGGGCATATTTCTTTAGCTACAAACTTATACATTTCCCTCAGAATACCACCTAGCCGCACAGCCTTCCCATTTTTTTATTTTTGCTAGGGCACAATTAATGTAATCTTCCATTATGCCTTGCATTGTATTTCTATTTTTGAGAGTTTTATATAGCCTGAATAAGACCCTTTTGGGTAACGGAGCGCTTTACAAGAATAGCAACAGAAGGTAAGTTACAAACCGGTAGGCAATTTACAAAAGTGCAATACAAGTTACATAAGCCCAAAAATCTGGAACTCTCTCTTGCCCGTGATCAGATGCAACCCTTCCACATCCATCTCTTGGAAAGAAGTAAAAACTATCTGTGAACAAATTCCTCTCTCATGGAGGACAATCCTCCCACTCCGCCTGAACGACCCCTTTCCTGATTGTGCGTTACTGCTTTTGCCACACCCTTGCACATACAACTCTGTTTTGAGTAGTTTCTCCTGTGCTTTCTGGCGAATCTACACAACCTTCTTTCACCGGAAGGACTCTTTCCATATCAGTATGTGCCGATGTTTGTTTTGTTTTATCACCACTTCATTATGTAACGTATATTGTACTTTTGTAAAATGCCTACCGGTTTGTAACTTACCTTCTTTTGCTATTCTTGTAAAAGCGTTCTGTTACACGAAAGGGTCTTGTTCTCACTATATAAAACTCTCAATAAATAAGCAAGTGGTGAGAAAACAAAACAAACATCGGCACATACTGATATCCGTCCGGTGAAAGAAGGGTGTGTAGATTTGTGGGAAAGCACAGGAGAAACGACTTGGAACAGAGTTGGGGTGTGGCGAAAGCAGCAACGCACAATTTGGAAGGGGGTCGTTCAGGCGGAGAAAGAGGCTTGTCCTCAATGAGAGGAATTTGTTCACAAATAGAAATTTTTACTTCTTTCCTGAAGATGGATGTGGAAGGGTTGCATCTAATCTCGGGTGGGAGAGAGTTCTGGATTTTTGGGGCCATTCCTGAGAAGGATTGGTTGAAGGTTTCCTTTTTGTAAAATTTTTGTGGTTTGAGTAGAAGGGAGCTTGTGCTGCTGGACGGTCTGTTTTCACCCGATAGGATCAGTTTCTGGGCCAGGTAAGAGGGGGTATTGTGATGCAGAGCTTTACAGAACGTGCATTTGTAAAGCGCACATTCACAGCAACTTGTGTCTTGGCGCTGAATAACAGATGTTTATTGGTACTTATTTTATCGACCTCAGAAGGATGAAAGGCCGAGTGGACCCGCCAGGATTTGGACCAATGACCATGAGTTCAAACACAGGCCCCCTACATTAGACTCATTAGTCCACTAAGCCACCAGACCCGACATTTATGGGTCATACATGCAATTTTGAGATGGACCCTGGCCTCATAAGGTAGCCATTTCAATGATTGGAGGTCGGGTGATAGGATTACTTTTTTTGAGCCGGTGATGAGCCTGGCTGAAGCATTCAAAGTGCCCTTAAGCAGTGCATGAGTGATTTTCGGAAGGACCGCAAGAGTGGCACTGCCATAATCTAATTTTGATAGAACAAGAGCTTGAACCACTGTTTTGAGGTCTGCAAGGGGGAGGTAAGTTTTCTTAGGACGTGAAGATGAAGGTTAGCTCCTCTGGTGGCGGCACTAATGTGCTTTTGCATGGAGAGGGCATTATCCAGGGTAATCCCTAAGGATTTTGCAAAGTCAATGAGGTGTGGGGTGCAATTCCAGGCAGTGAGATGTGGGAGCCAATTTTTGATACTAGAGGCGATGGCAGGCGGTGAAATTAATAGGAATTCTGTTTTGAGGGCATTGAGTTTTGAATGGTTAAGAGTTAACCAATGTTGCGTTTTTATCAGGATGTTGTTGAGGATATTGAGCGTTGGGGGGGGGGGGCAGTTTTCATGTAAAGCTGGGTGTCGTCCGCATACATGTGGTAGGAGTTCTGAGCAATTTTGAGGATTTCAGTTAGGGGCTTCATGTATAGATTAAACAATGACGGTGAGAGAGCTGAACCATGGGATACACCCAGCAACACTGGTGATTGATTAGAAAGAGCTTGGTTGATTAGGATGCACTGAGATATATTGTGAAGGCAAGAGGAGAACCAATTTAGCACGGTGCTGGCAAGGCCCTTCCTGTGTTCTTAAAGGTTCAGCAGAGTATCATGACTGACCGTATTAAACACCGCTGACAGGCCAAGTAGGATTAGTAGACCGGAATCATTCTGGACGAGTCAACGTAGTGCATCATTCACAATGTGGACCAGGGCTGTTTCCGTGCTATGGCCTGTTGGAAGCCAGATTGATATTGGTCGAGGAGTTGGAATTGTTCAATGTGATTGCGGAGCTGTAAGAGAACACATTTTTCAAAGAGTTTATCGAAGGTTGGGATGTTCGAGATGGGGAGTAGTTATTAGGGTCTGACTTGCCTGCAGTTGTTTTTTTTAGAATATGAGTAACCTGGCCACTTTTGAGGCACTCTGGTATGGAGCCTTGGGTAAGAGAGGCATTGATAATCTTCGTCCATAAAGGGAGTAGGAAGTGAATGGACTCATTGAGGAGTTTGGAGGGAAGGGGTCGTGGAAGTGGGCGGAGTACTTCAAAGAGGTCAGAAGTTTTAAAATGTCATTTTCCTCGAAGGTTTTAGAGGACCAGGTGGCAGTGGTTTTGTGAGTGCGGGAGGGTTTCTTGAGCATTCTCCCAGGTTGCATGGGGCGGTGAGGAGAGAGGAGTCACATGGTAGGAGTTTCGTAGCGTTCTAGATATCAGAGGTGATTAGTGTGGTTTTCTCCGCAAAGGAGGCAAAGGTATCGCAGTTAGGAAGTGCTTTGTTGTCTGAGGATAGGGAGCCCTTTTGAAAGCGGTCTGGCTTTTAATGATTTCAAACAGTTTTTTTTTTGTGGATTTCTTGCTGAGTCAAGTTAGCTTTGGAAGAATGCTGCTTTGGTTTTCCTGATCTGCCTATTATAGGTGCTCCGTTTTTGTTGTAGAAGTTTAAGATTGAGGAGAGAGGGAGTTTGTTGCCATGCTCTTTCAGCAAGTCTGAGATGTCTGCATTCATTGTTGAGATTACAATTGAACCAAGGGTTGGATCTTTTAGAGGGGATTTTCAAGTTGCAGTGGGGCAAGGGTGTCCATGATTTTTTACACAGAATTGTTATTGTGCCTAGTGGGGTCATGAGTGTCGTACATGGAGGGGGGCGGTTGAAGGATATCTTTGCAAAGAGTCGCCATTGTGAGTGGGTTAATATTGTGCGTCTCTCTTACCCAGAGTTTGGCTTTTACAGGTTGACTCTTGGTGGTTATTGCCTTTTCAAATAGGTAGAATGCGATGCAGTGGTGATCGGTCCCATCACAAGGTAGGATGGATTCAATTAGTATGGAGTTCTCTTTTGCGATGATTACATCTAAAGTGGCCCCTTTGTTATGAGATGGGCTATTGCATGCTTAGATAAGGATGAGGTCCTGGAGGAAGGCTTTAAAGCTGTTTACGAGAGGATTGCTAGAGTTTTTCCAGTGAATGTTGAAGTCACCTAGAAAGATTTGGTTATTATGATCGTCATAGTTAGTGGAGATAATCTCCATGATTTGTTCAATGAATGAATGGTGGTCACCAGGAGGGCGGTAGAACGTGTGAAGAGAGCAGGATGAATGGTCAGTGGTGGTGATGTTGATTCAAAGGCATTCGCAACTAGGCAATGACGGAGCTGGAGATGGTTTTAATGAAAATGTTTCCTGTAGATTAAGGCTAGACCACCATCTAAGCGAGTATGAGGATGTCATGGTCAAGTATAAGATTGGCTATGTCCGCCCTGTGTTTCACAGTTAAGCGACAATTGAGTAATGAACATTTAAGAGATGTTTTGGTGGTGGTCTTAGAAGTATGAGAGATGGGAACTTGCTGGAGGTTCTCTGCGTTTATATGCCTGGGGTGGGGTGTTCTGGGAATGCGAGTAATAATTGTCCTGATTTTTGTCGTAGGAGTAACATTGACGGTTGGGCATGTTTATAAGAGACAAGGAGGGAGAGTATGTCACTGTTTGTTAACTGTATGGCTAGCCTTTTGGGACGGGAGGAGTGGCTGTTATTCGGTCTGGATCTCCAGCAAAGTTATGAGACCTTGGAGTAAGCAGGGGTAGTACCAGAGTCGTAATTTGGAGTAGGAGTGTTGGTATTCTGGACGTGGGTGGGAGGTCAGGTTGTGTTCAAGGTTGGATGTTATATGGGTTAGATTGAGAATGTCTGCCCTAATCAGCAACAATTCCGATTTTATAATGTTGAGCGTGGCATCGGTGTGGCGACTCCAGGGAGGCTCTTGGACGGAGGTATTCTTATGGTGCGGAGAGTTAGTCGCATCAGGGAGGTTGGATCAGCCATTGTTGTTGGGGTCCGCAAACATAGCATTCGTAACGGTTGGATGGTCTGCAATCAGAGTCTTGATTGGTAGCGAGTGGTGGGTGGGTGTAATGATCCTGTTGATAAGTGTGTGGGAGTAAGGGGCTATTGGAGAGTAGGAAGAGACGGTGACAGATGGTAGTCATCGGGGAGAGCCAGAATAGTCGTTGACGGAGGGGGTGTGTTGTACCGTGGTGGAGTTTGTGGAATGATCACTATCCGCTTGGGAGAGAGGAGGGAGATGTGGTAAAAGGAGGAGGGGAGAAGAGGTTGTCAGTAGAAGATGAGGCAGGGTAAGATTACGAGGGGTTGGCAAGGGGAAGACAGTGTCTAATTTGTTCTTAAGGTTGGAAAAAAATATCAACTAAGAGCTCACGATTATGATTTGAGTATTGAATGAGCACGGTGCCATTATTGTACATAGAAATGCTAGCAAAGGCATTGCACGACGTAGAAGGTGTTATAGTGAGTTTATGGCCATGTGGGATTTTCTTAATGTTGGTAGTGTTGAGTGAAGACGATAGGACTTTCCTCTATTGAGCACGTCGGTTGGTGCAGAAGATGCGGCCATTCAGCAGGGTACCCTTGTTATAGCAGGAGGAGGGGTCAGAGAGAAGCGTTTTTGTATTATGGTGGAGGATGTTTTGTTTGAGTTTTCTCATGGCATGTTTGGTTAGGTTGGCGGTAGTTCATTAGGTAAGAGTTATTTCTCATATAAGATAGAGATGTAGGGAAGATCCTTCACCTTGGAATGCATCCTTCCTCGTGATTACTTGATTACCACGGGCTTTCTGAATGGACATGGCGTTCAATTCCGTGTCTGGAATCAGAAAATGTCTTAATAGAAGGACAAAAAATAATGGTAGTTTAGGTGCAGGGATGAAAATCATAGATTGAGTAGAACTCACAAATTTATGAGGGGAGACAGGGTATGGGTCAATTAGGAGGATGCATAACGAGATGAATGAATCATGTTACAGGTAGAGGGGCAAAATCAGGGCTCCCTTCCAAGATGGCTGCTGCCTTGGTATCACCTGGACATGGCTCTCAGATAAGAGTCCTCTTTTTAGATCTGTTTTTGGGTAGGTTAGTGTCCTATTTCTCTTTTTAGTATCTGGGCATCCTTATTACTGGGGTGGAAAGAAGCACCACCTTCAAAATGTAGGTAGGCGAGTAGGTAAGAGTCCTTTTTACGATCACAACTCACCAGTAGATAATATTAAGGAAAAGACCTTTCATTTTGTGTGGGAAAAGGGTTATAGTGCCCAGGACTCGAGTGTTCAGGGGGCCCCCCATGTCATACAAGAGACCCACTATCTCCAAGTTAATAATACACGTGGGTTAGGCTGTACGGGAGCAGTCCTCACGTTGAAGTCAGGGCTCAGAACGCCTGGGAAGGAGAGGCAGTCTCACAGTAATGGCAGCAACAATAATAAGCACTAAAATAAAGAGCGTTAGAGCGCAGGCGAAAAGAGCGGCTCAACACACTATGATTTCTCAGGGCTCTTTTGTGAGAACACTGCCCGGGCCAGAGTGTTCAGGGGGCCCAGGTCAATTATGTGGGTGGGGATGCACAGGAGCAATCCTCACTTGAAATTGGAGTGCAAATCGCCTAAATGAGAGGCAGCCTCACAAATATGGCGGTGATAGAAAGCGCTGCAGTACGTGTGGAGAAACAGTAAACCCCCTGTGATGGAGTAACGTGCCATGAACCGGCAGAATGTTGTGTCCAGGCAGAATCGTGGCAAAGATTCCAAAAAGAGCTAAAGCACCGATGACGGGGGAAGACTCTGCGAAACAGGAGGATCGAGATATTCCTGGTCCTTGTCTGTATGGTAGGCAAACTCCGAGCAGGTTAGAATCACCCCGGTTGGGAAATCAGAGGTTGAAAAGCTGGCTGCACAGTGCTAGAATAATCACCTTGGGCGGGTGAGCAGGGGTTCCAAATCATGCAGGTAAGAGCGAGAACGCATCTCATACAGAGTGGTAGAGGCTGTTGAATGGTCAACAGATGCGGCCCCGGATAACTTTCAGGCAACGGATCCCTCGGTGAGTGGGTGCTGCGCCAGCTGGGCTTGACTCAGTGCATGGGGTGGCGATGCGGTAGGAGGAATCCAGTTACCTGCATGGGTTTTAGGAGCAGAAGCAAGCAGGGCCGAGGCAGGGAGAGGCTGACCTGGGATATTCAATCAAATTGATCCCAAAGTCAGGGAGCTCCTACTTAGAGCTCCGTTCCAGTGGCCATCTTGTTTCCTTCAATGACTCTGGATCTTCAATGCCCAATGATGGAAGCTGGAGCGAATCTAGCTGTTTTTTATGGCTTGCTCATCTGGGGTTATAGATTCCCAAGACAGTTCCTAATAAAACTTTTAGAATGCATTTCCTATTTCATTAGAGTGTACCAGTTCTGGTCCATCCTAGTCGGCCTGAATACACTTCGTATTACCGCGTTGTTGCCTGAGTCTTTCTCAAGTGAGAAATTTCCCCACCTTCTCTCCATAATTAAAGTGTTGTAAGTTACTTGCTTCCATTTGTCAAGAAGCTGTTGCTCGGTTATCGACCAGCATTTATTCTTGCATCTTATGAAATCCAAGTTGAGTGTATTCATTTGCTTTTTGAGGATAATGTCAGCAGCATTTCAAGGCACTCTAATTCATTTTGCTGAAGTTAGTCTTCTTTCTTCTCTGCACTAATGAATACCCATAACCACATAGTGATGATGCCACTTATATAAGCTTTATATGCATCCCACATATTTTCGGAACTACTGCATATATTGAAGTTCATATACTTGGCCATGTTTGAATGCAATACCCGAGTTAAGTCTGCTCGTGATAGGAGTCACCTCTCCATTGACAATTTTAAGCCAGGACACCTTTCCGCTGTCCCTAGCTCTAGCCAGATTGTTGATGGTTTTTGTATGAATATGAAGGAATTCATTTGACGTGTTTTCCTGGTCCTGAGCATCTTCAATCTACAAACCAGAAAACTAATCTAGATCTTCGCCCATATTTTTGGCTGGAACATGAGTACATCCTCTGTCAAATTCTCCTCTTCCACCATAGATTTTTAGGAGTTTTTTCTGAGCTCGGAAATTCGATCTATTCAAAGTATCGTTATTTAAGATGTTAAAATGCCGCCCCACCCCCAAAATAATTGGTGCCCTATACTCCAGCAACCAATGGAACCACAATATCCAACATAGGTAGACTGAAAGTGGTCTATGCTCAGTGCTGCTATAATCCATCTCCCCTACTCGTCAACCTCTGCATTCAGTACCTGAATTCCAGTGTTTCTTCTAATCAGGATTGCTAGGCCCTTATCAACAAACGACTGTGTTGTGTATATGGTGGTCTGAATCCATCTGTGATTGTTGAACAGGGTCTGCTCTGCAACTCAGTTCTGTGAGTGGAAGAAATAAATGGTCTTGAATAATCAATCACTGGACAGACCCCTAAAGTGAGTTCTGGAGAAGATTTTAGGTAATTGACTGAAATCCCAAGACTGTACAGGGTCCTCGCAGGAACTGCCAAGCTGTTTGCAAGCAACGCTCTGTACCAGTTGCCTAGGTAAGCGTAGCACTGAGAAGGATACACAGAGAAAAGTAAAAACAGGCAGAAAACTGAAGAAAATGATCACCAAAGAAACAGTATTCAATCCACCCTAATAAATGAAACAAGCATTTGCAATGCAATAGGTCTCGCATTTGGAAGAGTTAGAGCTTTTGGTGCTGTAAATGACAATGTCTTTTACCAATGTGTTTTGGTTTGGAGTGTAGTGGGTGTGTGTGGTGTGGAATTATGTGGGTTGTATTATAATTGTGTGGGGTGGAAATGAATGGTGTGGAGTGGATTTTTGTAGTAGAATTATGTGGAATGGTGAATAGATAGGGGTGAGAACTGCAAAGAATAGATAGAAAGGAAGAGCGAGGGATAGGTAGTTTGTGCTGGAAGTGGTGAATGAACTCCAGACAGAGGAGCAGAAAGTGTGGGTGAGAAAGAGAGAAGGAAGGGGAGAGCAGGTGACAGACCCACAAAGAGGAAGGACCTGTGTATGCAGAAGACACCCCAAGAAGAGGAGGAAAGAATGAGATTGAGGGGCGGAAACTTTGAAAAGGCAGGGGAAAGAAATTGTGCTCAGTATGTGTGAGCAGGCATTATAGAGCGGAGATAGGAAGTGTGAGGAATGACAGGGGTCAGTGGGATTGCAGGATTGAGAGGGGGTGAGGCAGTAGACAGTTTTGTTTTCAAATGTATCTGTTTAAGTTAACATTCCTAACTGTACAAAACTTTCATTTTTCACAAGTGGGCAGAGAGCACAGGTTGGAGAGCCTTTAAAATTGCCAGGTTATGGGTCAAGAGCACACACTCAAATTGGTGGGGGTTGGTAAAGGTTGAAAAGGGCGACTGCTTTTATAGGAAGGTTTGAGAGGCAAGGAGAACAAGCATTGGCATAGCCAATAGGTCTCGCTTTTGGGACCTTATAAGTATTTAGTTATGCAGCATAATATCCTTGGTGCAACAACATTAACTGTTGCATGGTTAAACAATTATAAGACCCCAAAGGCGAGACCTATTGGCTATGCTAATGCTTGAGGTGGTGCTTAGTGATGCTGTGGTGGTGCTGAGTGGTGTTGTGGTGGTGGTGCTTAGTGATGCTGAGGTCGTGTTTAGTGGTGCTGAGTGATGCTGTGGTGGTGCTTAGTGATGCTGTTGTGGTACTTAGTGATGCTGTGGTGGTGGTGGTGCTTATTGATGGTGAGGTGGTGTTGTGTTGGTGCTTGGTGATGCTGAGGTGGTGTTTAGTGGTGCTGTGGTGGTGCTGAGTGATTCTGTGGTGGTGCTGAGTGATTCTGTGGTGGTGCTGAGTGATTCTGTGGTGGTGCTGAGTTGTGTTGTGGTGCTTAGTGATGCTGAGGCTGTGTTGAGTTGTGTTGAGGTGGTGCTGAGTGATGCTGTGGTGGTGCTTTAGTGATGTTGTGGTGCTTAGTGATGCTGAGGTGGTGTTTAGTGGTGTTGAGGTTGTGCTTAGTGATGCTGTGGTGGTGCTGAGTGGTGTTGTGGTGGTGCTTAGTGATGCTGTTGTGGTACTTAGTGATGCTGTGGTGGTGGTGCTTATTGATGGTGAGGTGGTGTTGTGTTGTGGTGGTGCTTGGTGATGCTGAGGTGGTGTTTAGTGGTGTTGAGGTGGTGCTTAGTGATTTTGTGGTGGTGCTGAGTGATGCTTAGACGAGTTTTGAATGTAATCTGTACATCCCGCTGTGTAGATAATTACACTCTAGGGACAGATAGATATGCATCATGCTGCCTTCTGCACAGCGACAAGCATGTGCAAGGCTGAGCGAGAAGGGGAAGATGTTTGACAGACTATGTACTTAGCGAGACTTTAAAATGAATGCATTTAAGCAGAGACAAACCTAGCCCATTGTATTGGCTTGTTGACTGTTTAACTCTTTGCTGTAAGCGTCCGTGGTGGCCTCCTCGTCTGCTGACAAAACACAGGCAGATGCAGTGGTGACGTGATGTGTGGTGGGGGAGGGGGCATTAAAGCGCTTGTCCGAGCGAGAGGAAAGCCAGATGGTGCCTCTGAGAAGGGAGGGGGGTAGTGCGCGCAGTGTCTGTAAAACAGGAACATGTGTAGACTCTGCTTCGGCTTCCTTTAATTCAAAAGATACATTGCCTTTTGCACCATTGCACTTCTCTAATGCAAAGAAAGAAAATGAGCCATGTAAAAACTTCTCGTCTGCTGACAAAACACAGGCAAATGCAGATGCAGTGGTGACGTGATCTTAATTCAAAAGATACATTGCCTTTTGCACCATTGCGCTTCTCTGATGCAAAGAAAGAAAATGAGCAATGTAAAAACTCCTCGTCTGACAAAACACAGGCAAATGCAGATGCAATGGTGACGTGATCTGTTCCTTTAATTCAAAAGATACATTGCCTTTTGCACCATTGCGCTTCTCTGATGCAAAGAAAGAAAATGAGCAATGTAAAAACTCCGCGTCTGCTGACAAAACACAGGCAAATGCAGATGCAATGGTGACGTGATCTGTGGTGGGGGAGGGGGCATTAAAGCGCTTGTCCGAGCGAGAGGAAAGCCAGATGGCGCCTCTGAGAAGGGAGGGGTAGTGTGCGCAGAGGAGCCATTAGAGAACACCCAGATGGCAGCTGCGCGCGTGCACGCCATCGTGAACGCAAGCTGGAGGCCAGCAAAAGCCTCTCTGGTAGCACTTCAAAACCCACTTACTAAATGTCTCGGCCAGAGCAGCGCTAAGCGCTGGCTCAGGCGAGACCTAAAAACGCCACCTGGTAACAAATGTGTGATCCGTAGAGAATAGTTTTATTTGTTTAAAAATAGGATGCAAAGAGCTGATTTTCTGAAAGTACTGTACTGCAAAGTTCTTTTCTATTTATATAACGGTGTCCAACAACATAGTTTAGCAAGTTAACAGTTTTCTCAGAGTTCTGAAGACCGTGACAAAATGATGCACAACAGTCAAGATGTGTGCTGAATTCTTTTGATGAAAAGTAAAGGAAATGCTCATAAGGCTTTACAATAAGTCAACGACTCCGCATGTTCTTCATAAAATCTACTTTTAAGAAGTCTATATGCTGGGTTTGGCACATGGGGAAAATTATTCTGCGAACATTTTTCTTTTCACTAGTGTACGCATGCCAATAGTTTGCGGAATTAACACCTTGTAGCTGGATTTGTTTATGCAGCGACGCATAATACCGATCTTCATGCATGCTCTTTCCAAGCGCGAAAACTGGAGAATATTTTGACAGTAACTATTCACCTGCACACACTCTTACCGAAACCACTTACTTGATATGGCAGTAGTAACATGTATGCTGAGATCTGTGCCCCGCTAGTAGTGCTAGAGTTAAGAAACAAGTGAAAAAGTGTCCACCCCGCTTGTAACGCATGCCGGGAATTGAAGTTCTGCAATGATGTTAGTTAATAATCATACATTAGCAAGCATATGTTAACCCTATTTAAATAACTTGCCACGAAGACGGCCGGTAGTAGAAATTCCACTCTGTTTTCAAATACTGTCGTGATTTTATTTGATGCTGCACCTAACACTACTGCAGCTCTTGATATTATGCAAACAAGTGTGAATCCTACATCCTTAAAAAAGTCACGCAGGGCTGCAGGTACAGCAGAAGATTGAATGGTTGATTAGCATCACTTGCAAAGTAATGTAGCTCTGAAAAATAACACTTTCGGGGTGAACCGAGAAGCCATCTTGGTGAGGTTTCTTCCCCTTGGAGCATGCCCAGTGGCACAAAGAGCTAACCATAAAAGCTATGTTGATAGTGCTTCTCTGAGATCGATCCCTGGATACATATGCAGACCTTGTTCAGGCGTGAGCCTGCAGTTCCATAATACCAGACCTGCCAAACTTAACAAGTTTAACTTGCGGATTCATGTGAGGACTGCCCAGTGCAGACAAAGCTCCTGTCTGGATCAGGTTAATAGGCATTACGTGGTCCCTGAGAGCGTGAGGCAGGGCAGTGATCTTAGTGTAAAAAGTAAAAAAAAAACCACAAAAAAAACCACAACAGAACATGTCCGTGCTCATTCTTCCTCCCAGCCGCCTGGCTCAATGTAAAAGATGACGAGAAAGAACCTCCACGTCACATACACTACATGAGGATTTGCGCTCGAGAAAACTAGGGATGCATACACCTCCATCAAGGATTACAGCTAACTTTTCACGGTGGAAATGCAGAGAAAACACACTTCCTTAGTCTTCACCACACGCACGAAGTTAGGCTAATTAATACAGTACAGAAGATTGGGCTCAAGAAAAGCAGGGATGCATACAACTCCATCAAGGATTACAGCTAATTTTTCACAGTAGAATGTCCAGAAGACAACGCCTACGTTGCGTTATGTGTAGTAACATCACAACTGGGATTCGCACTTGTGCAATGAATCAGCTTAAAGCACCGCCCACTGCAAATCATGCTTGTTGAGAGTAGCCAAAGCAAGTAATAATAAAAAAAAAATATGATGAAGCATGAAGCGATGCGGCCTGCCGTGGAGCTAGCGTCTAACAGCAGATTTGGCTTGTTTACGTGATGGAAAGCGTTATCTGTCGTTTCCCAAACAGTGTGATTGGAGCCGCACCCCTGGCTATTTTTTACAGCGCACTGGGGTGCCACGACACATATTGTGAACCACTGAAAAGCTGTTAATTTGAATTAAACTAAAAAAAAAAAAAGCGATTTCGGAGGGATCCTGAGGGTGGGCAAGCAGTGTTGTGGGAGGGGTAAGAGGGTCGGCATGCTTAAAGCGAAAGCAAGTAATAAAAAATAATCTGAGGAAGCATAAAACAAGGTGGCCCGCGTGGAGCAGGGAGGGAGCGTCTTTAAAAGATAAAGCTTTGCGTCCATGATCAGGAGCCACGAAAACACGTGGACTCTAGTTTGCTGAAGCAGAGAGCCTGTTGTGCCTGCAATAGCAGCTAGGAGAAAGGGATTAAGAAAAGAGTGCTCACAAACAGTAAATAAAACATACTGAGTATCAACACATGTAACAGGGACAGTCCTCATGGGAGGTTACAACAGGAGAAAAGGAGTAACTCAGGAGGGACTACTAAGCCTTTTAACAAATCAAAAGCCCCCATTTACAAAGGACAGTAACGGGAGCCAATTAAAAAGATGGGCGGAAAGTGGGCGGAGCTTAAAGTCCATACATGAATACAGCATGTCTCGAAGAGACAGTGCAAACGCTGCCTAGGCGAGATGTAAAAAGGGAACTGAAGAGGATAAATTGCTGTATAAGTGTGCACACAGTATCAATCTGGCAAATATCTGGATTGAACAGCTTTGAGAAGCAGATTTCTGCTCAACCAATACCCATGCGTTACATGACGAGCAATCCCACTCTTAAGTTGTACAATGAAGTAAATATGAGTGGTTCTAGGTGCCAACAAAGCTAAGTACAACATCCCCAAGAAAAAAAGTAGACTATAAAACATTTGAAAAAGTATTTTTAATGCAAATTGAACAAATATGATGGATCACTGACCTTTACCTTGAAGGACAGTGTTGGGAGGCACATGACCGGATTTCAAGTCTTACATTCAAGTAATAAAAATGTAATAAATTAAAAAAAGATCAACACTGTAGTGAACATAAAATCCTCCCTACAGATTCTCCTCGCTGCAGATCTTATTCTCCATCTCCAGGTTCTAAACTTTATTCACTCTGTGAATTTCTTAAAAAAACCAAACACAACTGCGCGTTCCATACACCGGATGAAACACCCTTTCTTTTCATACAGAACAAAGCAAAGACTGCAGAAGAGGGCCATGCTTCAAATGAGTGTACCACTTGCGGCTTCTTTTGGAACAAAGCCATAAAATGGCATCAGCGACATTCACGGCAATAGGAAATGGGGATCATACTTGCTTAAAACGTGCCAGCTCTGCTCTTACAAAGCAATGCTTTCTTTGGCAGTGGCCACATAGTTAACAGAGACAAATTATACAGGCTGCTCATCTACAACAGTCTTGTATGCCATCCCCAGATATTGCCACACATCTCACTCTGCCAACTAGCCCTTGCAAGATAACCAGGCAACCAGTAGGACACCCTTGCAGGACAACCATTGTTCATTTTAAGAGGGTTTTTTAGTGGGGGTAGTGGGGTTTGGCTCACTGCTAAGAGGTGAAAAATTAGCCTTTGGAGAGGATAAGTGGTGACTATTACATCTCCTCCCATCCGATGTATGGACACCCATGAGCTGGCACCCATCAGAAGAGAAGACTTAGGACATGCATACAAGCACAGAGTTAGGGCGTACTCTGGGCTGCCGTAGAGGTGATCTGTCTCAGCAATGAGTCGCAGAAGTTAAAACTGAAGTAGCAGAAATTGCTAAAAAGTAACTGGCTTTTGGAAATGGACAACTATAAAATTGAGGGAAATAAGCAAAAAGAAAAACTTCTGAGGGATTAGAAAGTAAAGTCAGGAAACAAAGAGGGCGGGAAAAGCAAGGGTGACCTACAAAGGATAGAATATAAAAGCAAATCAGAGAAACTGCACAGGCCACAGAAGAAAAGTGAATGGTATGGAAAGAAAAGGTGGAAAAATTAAACAGGTAAAAAGCATTTGAGGTCAGAGCGGGAAATGGAATGAAAAATGCAAATATCGCTGTAGACGAAACAAGCAACAGACACAAGAGAAATATGGAGAACAAAGTAAAGAAAAACAAGGGCAGAAGCTTCTGAAAATGGTTTTAAAAAAAAGAAGAAATAGCAATAGAGGTACAGATAAAGAGATGAAAGCAAAGCAGTAGGCAAAGTCGCATAAGAGAATGAAGTAAAGAAAAGGAGAGCGGCAATAGAACGAGGTGATGGGGAGTGAGGTGCTGAACTGAAACATCGAGCAAAACGATGGAAAGGACACTCACAGCTAGGAAGACAAGCCAGTGAAGAAACATTTCAGGATAAAATTAATGGATCACATTGTGGAAGATGAAAATTCACATGAGCAAGACATGCTGTGGAAATGAGGAGACAGATGTGGTAATTGCTAAAGAGCACAGATGGAAACTATGCACTTTTTCCAGATTGGTAAATCCGAACGTCAAATGCAGGAGTTACGTACTGGGGTACTATTTCTGAAAATAATCCGAAGCTACTACATCCCTGAACAGCCAAATACCACCCAATTGTCCCTATAATCCAGGTGTCTCTTAATTAACCGCAGATACAACTTTGTACGTCCCTCAAGGCCGGAAGCCAAGGCTATTTTGCCAGTATGAGTCCTTTTTCATATCACTTTAAAAAATATTAATACCGAAACAAAAGTAAAGTGCTGTGAAGGGAAAGTGCTAAATCCAATTGTTACACAATCTCCCTCCCCTATTATTATCCTTTAAATCCTTCCTGTCAGTCAACTCAATCTCTACATTTTTGCCAGATGGTTATCCTATGCTGAAAAATAAGCCAAAAAACTAAAGCACAACAGCCAAAAGCGCAGAAAATACATTCAGAGAGAAAAACAATTGCGATTCTACTAGCCTGGTATAACGGAATAGAAAAATAAGTTGTAGTTCTTGACTAAAATTTTATAGCTGAAGTTCGTACATAGGAACCTTTTTAGTGTATAATCAAAAAAAAGCACCATATCTCATGAAACGATCATGACCTATAAACACTTCCTTTAACCTATGCTTCAGAGATTGAACATTTCCAGACATTTATCATCAAAATTCCATGTGAAATGCATCGCGGCATGGCGTAAAAGCTTTATTTCCCCTCTCCTTTGCTCTAGATCTTTCCTGAAAGAGCTTCATTTTCATGTTCATCAATATCTGGCTTTGCTGGCTCTTCGGAATGCTGCCTGCAATCATCCTCGATGGACCCAGCCTGGTCCTCTGGGCATGGGGAGGAGTCGGTCAGTTCTTCTACATGTAGCCTGGGATTGGTCAGCTGGTCCTCTCCCTCTAGTTGAGAAGAAGGTTCATCTGAATCTTTAAGGGGCTCGAGGCAGCCAATAGGAGCCATGACCAAAGGGGAAGGAGGCAGCTCCTTCTGCAAAACAGGAAGTTGATAAACTATGGTTAGGTGTCTGCAAACCACACAAAGAAAATATTACACTGAACAGGAGGAAGTTGCAATGAGGACTGATGGGAAGATGGAGCTTAATACACAAGACAGAATCTAAGGTGCATTTTTTAAAATTATTTTATTACAGCGTGTTAGATCATATTGAACAGTTTTGGATGCAGAAGTACACACGGTGGTAGACGTAAGGCTAAACGGGTAGGATATACACTCAGACTTTCCAGCTAAGACAATTGCTCTTACCAAGTACACCACCAATGAAATCTCTAACAATTATAAATTAGAAGGGAATGCACAGTAATTTAGGCTTTAAGGGGGTTATCTCACAATAACAAGGTGAACTCTGAGTTGCTTGCTGAAGAGTGGTCAGGTTTGGCAATTACCTATTTCTACATATCTAACTACTATCCCTTGTGCTGATGATGTCACACCTGCCCGCCAGCTCATAAGATGAATGTGCATTCTGTCTTAGAATATAATGTTGTTGTGATGTGAAATTCAGTGAGAGTTATCAGCTGCTATCTGGGCCCCTTATGCAGAAGCTATCTGGTTCTCTTCTGTTCAATAAACTGGAGTTGATTCTAGCTGACTTTTTCAAGTTTCCTCATTATCCCGAGGGGTACGTGTTCTGAACTTGAAAGGCAACGCGTTACAGGCCGCTCGGACTACTCCACAGAACGACTGATTCTGTGCATTGGCTGTTGTGGATTCAGGTAATTCGAGAAGCAGTGTTGGCTGACAGCTAAAGCTCCCTGAACCACCGGAGGTGGTGAGTAGGTTGGCTAGGAAGGGTATTCATGCGACAGGCGTTGTTTATGTATGAGGCAGCAGACTTTGGATGCGATTCTGGCTGACCTCAGTAGCCAGTGGAGTTTACTTAGTATGGAGTAATGTGGTCCTATCTAGCCACAGAATTAACTAGTCTCGCCACAGAGTTTAGAACAGCTCTGAGTGGAACAAGGGAAATTTGGGGTGCTACTGCCAGGCCGAAGTGGATCCTTACGACTGTACTCCAGTTTTCAGATGTTTGATGGGGATGAGGTGTTGGAGGTTTTCAGGTTATGCAGGTGAAAGTTTGCGAATTTGGCCACAACGCGCTATTTATAACCAACACTGGATAGCACAACAATCTAGCATGCTGGTAACAATAGGGAGTGAGGTCTAAGATGGTGTTAGCTGTGCACAGGAAGGACAGCACATCACCAACAAGGCACTCAAACATGCGGTTAAAAGCAACCGGAGCATCCAATGGAGTTTGGATACATACCCATCAAATGTGGTCTTTTACACTTTCAGCGACTTATTTATTTATGGATTTTTTTTTAGTTCAGATGTACTTACGAAGATGCAAAGTGAGTTTTAAAGCTAACCAGAGACATACAATGCAGGAACATCTGCAGGGGGAAATAAACCAGAACAATGAGACAATGAGGGAGCGGACAACCAAGTGAAGTCCATAAAGAGCTATGTCCACAAAAAGCTGTAATAAGGCACCGGGGCCTTCCACATAATGGTGCCTCTATGTAGCATTGAAAAGATCATCAATCTGAAAAGAATAGGACAGTCCAAAGGATTAAGCTCCCAAAATTGTTGCTGTCACATAGTGTTTATTATTTATGTTATGAGCAAACCCAATTAAAGCTGAATTACCACAGAGGTAGTTAAAGCCAGTTACAGCAACAGGGTTGCGAAAACCTCAATTTTGAATGGATAACAGTCTAACTGAATGGATTCACCAAAGCATTAAACACGCAAAGGGTGATGTGAGGAATGCTTGCAAATAGTCAAAATCACTGGTAATCTCTCTGTATAACATTCCAAAAACTGGTTTTCGCCCCTTGTGCTACTCTAGTCAAAGTCTGCCCTTTGCAAAGCAGCAATGACTGCTTCTCAAGGAACAATCCATCTCAAAGTGCCAAGGCCTCAACCCTTGGAGAAAGCACCCCAGAGAGGCAGATAGGCTGCTTACCATCACAAGAGCAACACTAGGCCAACGCTTGCCACAGCTCTCTGAAATACCAACTAAGGTAAGACTATTCGCTCTAAGTGCCAGACTCCAGAGAGGGTGGCACTGGTAAACTCAGCTTACTCAAGTGGCTGGTCTTCAACATTTGAGACGAAGTATTTTAGGGATACACGCCTTGCGGGACAAATGGTTATTCTAAAGGCTCTCTGCACTCCTGGCGAGCCAGGGATGGATGGTGATCAGCAGGTGAGCATTTGCGTACTGGCCGGCTGTCAGTGGTATTACTCAAACGGACTGCGCAAGATTTCATTACGAGATCACATCTAAAACATCAACATTCTCCATCGTAGAGAGAACGCCTACATTTTTCTCATTTCCAGCTCGAGGATGAACAAGGCTAATGGTAGCCAGAGAAATACTCAATTCACAGAGACAGGTTAGACGATCAGCCGCCTATTCCAAAGTGGACAGTTTGAATCTACCTCATAAGGCTCAGAATCCTCTGGGATGATAGAGTACAGCGTCTTTTTAGTAATGAAATTGGCACCTTAAGTTAACATTGAAAATATGATGCAAATTAATAATCAAACCATGACGCAAAAAACGATGCTCATTGTGAGGTGACAAGAAACACAGACAACAAGGACAGACGAGAAAAAAATAATTGTAAATTCTCAAGTAGTATAACCATCTTTAATGAGTTAAGAAGCTCGTTCACGCTCCTGCCACCCCCCCCCCGACCCACACACCCGCATTCAGACATTTTGCTGAACAACTTCCAAATCTAACTTCAGAAAATTAGGAAACATGAAAAACTCAACTATGAGACTCTTTCCTAACTACAACTCCATTTTGTTTTCTACTTGAATAATACTAAGTCGTCTGCCGATGCTACTACTGCTCATGTTGACGCTTTTGGATACTTTGTGAATGACTCAATGGCATGACCGTGTTGATGTGCAATCCAAGCCCAAAGGAGTTAAGAGTGCTATCCTCCACAGGCAAGCACAAACCTGGTCTGGTTGCTGGCCATGTGGCACGCTTACACTGACCCTCAGCAATCGTCAACGGACCCATGGTAACATGCAGTCAGAAAGCAGCACAGATACCTCTATTGTGGTCTAATCTCTTGAATAATAAAATATGGACATTAGAAAAAGTAAAGCGCTATTTTGGATAAGTTGAATTTTGGGTTAGAGTTGCTAAACATTATGCAAGCAAACAAAGTGGTACTTTCATAGAAAGCATTTACATTCAGAGTTTCGGTTTTATGGTTAAAAAAGTCAGTTCTTTAAATTAAAAAAGGGAGGACTGAACACATTATGGAATGCCTTCACCAACTGTCCACAAGTGTACCTAATTTTGCTGGTAAATTTAATTTTCCAGTACAGCTCAAATAGAGATTAAGGTACATCACGAATGCACTCTTTTCACCTCAAAAGTCTTCTTAAAAGTCTTTTCCAATGTTATACTATATTATATTACGAGAAGAAAAATGTTTTTTCAGCCACTGCCAATTTATAAGCTCTATTAAAGTCGCATTTAAAGATTTTAAGCAGTCCACATAAACCACAATTCAGTTAGGGATGAATGACCAACAGGGGAAAACAATACACTACAAATGAAACAAAAAATGAAAGAGGTTATCTGTTGAATAGGATTATAATACTACAATGCTTTACTCAACTTTAATTTTTAGTAAGAGTTTAAAATATTAGTATTTCTTGTAGACACTCATATCAAACTGGTATTCACCACAAAGCCGCTGCCCGTCCAAAACATGGTGAATTCCTTGCGACATAATGACACGGCAAAGCTGGTGATCAGAGTGCAGGGTACCAGGTACAGAAGAGCCGGCTGACCCATTTGCATCAACGCCAAGGCCACAAAAGTCACGAGGAGTCCAATTCCGTAGGCTGCATAAGACAAGAAAAAGGCTATTGCATCCATACAGCAGAAGACAAACATAAATAAGAACAGGCACAGAAATTTGCCTTAAAGCAAGTCATCCCTTGAGGCAGCAAGGTTTAAACTTGCCAACCAAACTAAAGCTTGGGTGAAAAACACATGGACATGTCTGGGGGAAAAACATACAACAGGAGACTTTCTCTATCTGCGACAGACTTAATGGAGCCAGAGAGGACCCAACAATACTGAGCAATGCAACAGAGAGCCTGTACTTCTTTCTCCCAGTCACATCTCCCAATGCAATATTGTGAGCAATATATCACTGAAGAGCAAGTATGGGTCTAGGTGATACAGAGGGACTTTCTGAATGTTTGAGGTGGGACAAGGAGGAATAGAGTTATGTCTATAATCTCATCTGAAATCGCAACTGATATGTTCCGTTTGGAATGTTTAGCAAACAAATTGGCTCAAAATAATATTAAATACTACAAATTTCAGTAAAGTCATTAGTCCATGTATAGAAAGTGGAATTTGCCATACTTGCCATGTTCTAGATTTGTCCAAAAATAATGTGTGGAAAGTACCAAATAATATATGTATGACATATAGAGAAATTAATCTTATAATATTTTTCAACATGTATAATAAAGAATTAAGTGAGCATCACCATTTCTTGTAAGTGTCCAAGAAGTCAGAAAACCTCATATGCAGAGAGCAGGAAGCAACGGGGAGCTGGCTTTGAGGGAGGTAGCAACGGAGAGCTGGTGGGAACGGCAGTAGGACTAGGAGGGGGATAAGGAACAGGGAGCAGGCAGGAGTGGTAGAAGCTATGGGGAGTGGGCAGGAGGGGTAGGATCTACCAGGAGCTGGCAGAAGGCGGTGGGAGCTACACGGAGCGGGCAAGGGGAAGCTACACGGAGCAGGTGGAAGCTACAGGAGCGAGGAGGAAGAGAGAAGCTAGGTCAGCGGGCAGGAGTAGGGAATTTGCAGGGAGCAGGAGGGGCGAAGCTACAGGGAACAGGCAGGAGGGTGCGAAGCAACGGGAAGTGGAACGGGTGAATCAGAGAGGAGAGGACGGGAGGGGTGAATCAACCTGGAGTGGGCGTGATTGGGGAGGCAAAGGTTAGTGAAAGGAATATATGGGGAGTGGGCAGGATTAGAGATGCAAAGGGAGCAGGTTTGAGGGGTGGAAGTAATGGGGAGCGGTCGGGAGTTGAGGAAGAAACAGGGAGGAGGCAGGAGTGGGGCAAGCAATGAGAAGTGTGCGGGAGGAGGGAAGCAGCTGGAGCAGGCAGAAAGGTGGGAAGCAATGGGAGCTTAAGCAACGGGAGCATGGGAAGAAATGAGGAGTGGGGAAGCAAAGGGGAGCTAATGGAAGGGGTGGTAGCAACGGTGAGCGGGCGGGATGTGGAAGCAATGGGGAACAAGCAGAAGGTCTGAAGCAATGGTGAGCTGGCCGAAGAGACAAAGCAATGGGGAGAGGGTGGGAGTGGGGAAGCAACGAGGAGCAACAAGGAGGGGAAGCAATGGGGGAGGCAACAGTGAGACAGAGGGTGGAAGCAACAGGGAGTAGGTGGGAGGGAAGCAACGGGGAGCTGGTGGGGGAGTGGGCAGGAAGGTGGAAGAAACTGGGAGTTAAGCAGCTGGCAGATTGGTACTCAAATATATAAAGTGTTAGTGTAGCCTACTCAGGGTCCTATCAATGCAGGGACAAGCCCATCGTTTTCGGTCTGTGTTTAGAAATTGAAAGATTTCCCTCAGCACTCTCAGTAGGTGCATTTGTAGATTAATGTGTTAAACTGATCATCTATAAGCAGGTTAGTGTCAAATTTAACCACTAAGCTTTTAGCAGTAGATACCGGAATGGATAAGTTACCTATTTCTTATAGCAATACAAGACTGACAATACACTGCTTTTTTAACTTTAACTAACTAGGACTACTTCTGTTTTGTGAGTGTTTAGGTTGAACCAGTTGCTTCCATTATTAAAGCTTGTGGAGCAGACCCAGATATTATAGACACAACCAGGCTCAAAGACCAGCTAAGTGGACTTTGAAAAGAGAAAAATTGAAAATGGACTTGTTTTGTCAACGCAGTCTGTGCCAACGTCTAGAAACACAGCAAGATTAGATGTAGGGGGACCTGCTACACAGAGAAGGTAAACCGAAGTCAAATCTGCCTAACTATCCACTTCAGAGTGAGTAAATCCAGCCAACATGTAGGTAGAGTTGTGGTTCCACATAGGTGTGATCACGGTAAGCATGTATCCGGAATAGAAAAGGTAATGGCACACGTCGACTATTCCACATTATATAATTTTGCGGAGATTGGACTGATCTCTTGTTGAGTTCCAAATGTGAATGTGCACGTAAAACTGCAGATCGGGAAAATCACCTTCATTTTGTGACTGCTCTTTATGACATCACAGGCATAGGAATAGAAATTCAATGCCCTAGGGCTAAAAATATATAGGAAGCAGTTTATATGGGAAAGTGAAAAATACAGAAGTACTGACAAAAATATTTTGTAAATCATCATAAGTTCTGTAGTTTCACATCCTTAGACAAAATCGACGAAATTTCACAGTACAGTATACATAGTATATACACAAAGTGTCTAGTTACAATTGTAGAACACGCCATTATGTATAAAATTCTGTGCCTTTCATCTCTGCAAAAGTATTCAAAACGCTGAGTCAAATAGCAATCATGGCAGATAATCCAAATTATTCAAGGAATTTAACAGCCCAAGAAACAACTATTTGAGTTGTCAAGGTCCTTTCTTTTAAACTAAATGTGACATCAATGTTATCTTAATGTTATGTTGAATCACCATAGACTACTTAAAATAAAATAAAAAAAACATTAATTATCCCACATACACAAAAAGAAAATCAAAATCAGGTTGATACAGAAATGTTGTGCGCTTTCCTAGCTGTTTTTTTTTTTTTATTAAACAAACTGGGATTTTTTTCCTTCGTTCACTGATTAGCAGCTTCCTCTTTGGAATTTTTATATGCAATTTTCAGAAATGAAGAATCAAGTTAATACAACATAAGAATGTTAACATTATTTGATGTAGTTATGTCTGTTCCCGTAATACAAACCAATTGTGCAGGCTACGAAATATATCCTTGAAGACTGCATCTGAATATCAAATCTGTGGCAGTAGGCAACCAATAATCCTACCAAAAGAAACAAACAAAAAAACATATTACAAATGTCTACAATTCATCCATCGGAATAAGAACATGATCATACTTGCACAAAATAAAAAACTATGAGTTTGAGTCTGTAAATCAATCACTCATTTTTTTTGATGGTATCCGGGCTTGCTATATGCAGAGGTGTTTATTGCATTCTATACATCAGTCATTGCACAGACTCTTAGCACTCATCAGGGTTATGGTATAGTTTCTGCAATTAGAATATAAGGAAAATGCTACTTACCCAGTATGCATCTGTTCTTGGCATGTAGAGCTGTAGAATCTCATGCTTTGCATAAGATCGCCATCTAGTGTTGGGTCCGGATGATTGCACTTTGTTTTTCTGGAAGAAGTTTTCCCTTGTCACGAGGTAGGGGACTCCTCCCTTGGGTGATAGTGCGCATGGTCAAGTGCGCATGGTCATCGACTCCATCTTCAGATTGTTTTCCGCAGAGGGTGAGAGAATGGAGTAGTAGTAAAGAATAGAGATGTCCATGCGCAAGTATGTATAGTAAAAACAGAGAACTACAACAGTTGCAGGTACCCGGGGAGGTGGGTGGGCGCATGAGATTCTACAGCTCTACATGCCAAGAGCAGATGCATACTGGGTAAGTAGCATTTTCCGTTCGAGGCATGTGAGCTGTAGATCACATGCTTTGCATAGACCATACAGCAGTCTCCCGGAAGCTGTGGCTATCCTGTAACCGTTGGAGTTGTCTGAAATAACGTTTTTAGCACTGCTTGACCCACATTAGCTTGTTGTCTTGCTAACACATCTACACAATAGTGTTTGGTGAATGTGTGTGGTGTAGACCATGTGGCAGCTTTGCAGATATCAGTAATAGGGATATTCCCTAAGAAAGCCATTGTAGCCCCTAACTTGCGAGTGGAATGTGCTCTAGGGGGTACTGTGAGAGTCCTTTTGGCTTTTTGATAACAAATCTGAATACACTTAACAATCCACCTAGCAATTCCTGATTTGAAAATAGGATTGCCTTTGTGAGGTGGTGCAAATGCTACAAAGTTGTTTGGTTTTACGAAATGATTTTGTCTTTTCAGTGTAATACAAAAGAGCTCTTCTGACATCTAAGGTATGTAAAGCTCGTTCTGCAACAGAGTCAGGTTGAGGGAAGAACACAGGTAATTCAACCGACTGATTAATGTGAAATACAGATACAACCTTAGGTAGGAATTTAGGGTTGGTACGAAGAACTACTTTATCTTTATGTAACTGGAAAAAGGGTTCTTCTATCGTTAGTGCCTGTAGTTCACCCACTCTCCTCAATGAAGTGATTGCAATGAGGAAAGCCGTTTTCCAAGTAAGGAACTGTAGTTCACATTTGTGCATGGGTTCAAATGGCAGACCCATTAGCCTTGTGAGGACTATGTTAAGATTCAGCAGGTGGAAGTCTTGGTGGTATTACCCTTTTTAGCCCTTCCATGAATGCTTTGATGACGGGCACTCGAAATAGCGATAAGTGTTGCCTATTTTGAAGGTAAGCTGCTATGGCAGCAAGATGCAGTCTGATGGATGTATAGGCCAATACTGACTGCTGCAAATGTAATAGGTAGCACAGTATGTTCTGTATGGAAGCATCAAGGGGGTTGATATGATCGTTATTGCAATAAATAACAAAACGCTTCCATTTGGCTGCGTAGCAGGCCCTTGTGGTAGGCTTTCTAGCCTCTCTAATAATGTTCATACTGTCTGGTGGAAGGTTGAGGTAACCGAACTCTAGGACTTCAGGAGCCAGATCGCAAGGTTCAGCTGTTTGGGATCTTGGTGTTTGATTTCTCCATGGCTCTGTGTGAGGAAAGTGGGAGTTAAATGTAATTTTTGGTGTGGTACCAGAGAGAGTTCCAACAGGGTTGTGAACCAGGGTTGACGTGCCCATGTTGGAGCTACTAGTATTAGCGTGAGTGATATTTGCCTGAGTTTCCGAACCACTGATGGAATGAGTGGGAGAGGCGGAAAAGCGTAGGCAAATATCCCTGACCAGTTCATCCATAGAGCATTGCCTTTGGACAACGGGTGTGGATACCTGGAGGCGAAGCTTTGGCATTTTGCGTTTTCGGGTGTTGCGAACAGGTCTATGTGAGGGACTCCCCAGGCTTGAAAGTATGGGTGGAGAACTTGAGGGTGAAGTTTCCACTTGTGTATCTGATAGCTTTGCCTGCTGAGGAGATCCGCAATTTGATTGTTGACTCCTGGGAGATGTTCTGCTAGGAGATAAATGTTGTGGTGTATCTCCCACCTCCAGATGTCTTGGGCTGAGTGGGACAGTTGGAGAGAGTGTGTTCCCCCCTGCTTCTGTATGTAATACATAGCTGTCATGTTGTCGGTTCGGACTAGTACAGCTTTGCCAGACAGGTGATCTTGAAAGGCTTTGAGCGCTAGAAAGATTGCCATGAGTTCTAAATGATTGATGTGAAGCAATCTTTGCTGTAGGCTCCACTGCCCTTGCACTGTGTGTTGTTGAAGATGAGCTCCCCAGCCAGTAAGGGATGCGTCCGCTGTTAACACTGTTTGTGGAATCGGGTCTATGAACGGCTGCCCTTTTGACAGGTTTTGTGTGTTCCACCACTGCAGAGAGCGAGGAGTACGGCCGCTTACCAACACTAGATCGGTTAATAGACCTTGTGACTGATTCCACTGACTGGCTAAACACTCTTGAAGTGGACGCATGTGTAACCTGGCGTGGGAAACTATCATGATGCCATCATTCCCAGCAGTTGCATAAATACTCGAGCTGGAAGTTAAGGACATCCCTTTCAGGGCCCTAGTATTTTTCAGACACCTATGTCAGCTTCTTGCATGGCTCTGCGTTCCTGGCGCGGAAAGTCGTGTACAGAACTGACGTCAGCGCGCAGGGGCGGCGCCTAAGTACTGCCCGCGACGTCATCCCGGCGATCACGACGCCGACGACGGACGCGGAGCCGCACGACGCCGCCTACCGACGCGCAAGGGTACTGCTACGCAAAAAACTTTCCGGATCCAGCCTGACGCCTGGGGATATTCTAAGGTAAGGAATCTGTCACTAACGTGTCTCTTTCAGATAGATAAGTTCAAAAGAATGATTCAGCAGGTCTGGTCTTGCTTGGTTACTGAAGTGTGCTTGCGACATTGCTGATATGTGCTGGCTTTGATGAGCCAGTCGTCCAGATAGGGAAAGACATGTATGCTTTGTCTTCTGAGATGCGCAGCTACTACCGCCAGACATTTTGTGAAGACTCTGGGGGCAGTGGTGACTCCGAATGGGAGCACCTTGAATTGGTAGTGTTGACCCGTACCACAAACCTGAGAAATGTGCGGTGAGCCGGATGGATTGGAATATGAAAGTAGGCGTCTTTTAAATCTAGAGTAGAAAGAAAATCGCCTTTTTGCAAAAGAGGCAGTATCTGTTGCAGTGTTACCACGTGGAAGTGGTCTGACTGTATGTAGAGATTGAGTTCTCCGAGATCCAATATGGGTCTGAGAGAGCCGTCCTTTTTTGGAATTAGAAAGTAAAAGGAGTACACGCCCGACCCTTGATGTTTTGGTGGTTCGGGCTCTATGGCTTGTTTGAGGAACAGGGATTGTACTTCTTGTTTGAGAAGATCTAGGTGATCTTGTGAAAGTCTGTGCGACTTTGGGGGAATGTTTGGAGGAGTGTTGATGAACTCCAGGCAGTAACCAGAATGGATAATTTGAAGAACCCATTTGTCGGTTGTTATTGACCGCCACTTTGGTAGAAATTGTGACAGTCAATCAATCAATCAGGCATTTATAAAGCGCGCTACATACCCGTGAGGGTCCCAAGGCGCTGTGGGGGTGGGGGGGGGGGGTGCCGCAGCTAGAGGTCGAAGAGCCAGGTCTTGAGTAGTCTCCTGAAGGTCTGAGGGTCCTCTGTCTGCCAAAGGTGGAGGGGGAGGGAGTTCCAGGTCTTGGCGGCGCGGTAGGAGAAGGATCTGCCTCCGGAGGTGGATCTGTGTATGCGTGGGACGGCGGCCAGGGAGAGGTCGGCGGAGCGGAGACTCCTGTTGGGTGCGTAGAATGACAGTCGGTTGTTGAGGTAGGCTGGGCCGGTGTTGTGGAGTGCCTTGTGTGCGTGGGTGAGGAGCTTGAAGGTGATTCTTCTGTCGATGGGAAGCCAGTGCAGGTTTCTCAGGTGTGGGGTGATGTGGTCTCGGCGGGGGACGTTGGTGACGTTGGTGATCAGGCGGGCGGAGGCGTTCTGGATTCTTTGGAGTCTGCCGATGAGTTTGGCCGGGGCTCCGGCGTAGAGGGCGTTGCCGTAGTCGAGTCTACTGCTGATGAGGGCGTGTGTGACGGTCTTTCGTGTGTTGGTGGGGATCCATTTGTAGATCTTGCGGAGCATGCGGAGGGTGTAGAAGCAGGTTGATGAGACGGCGTTGATCTGGTTGGTCATGGAGAGTTTCGAGTCGAGGATGACTCCCAGATTGCGTGCGTGGTTGGTTGGTGTAGGAGCGGTGCCTAGTGAGGTGGGCCACCATGAGTCGTCCCAGGCTGAAGGGTTGGGTCCGAGAATGAGGATCTCTGTCTTGTCTGTGTTGAGTTTGAGTCGGCTTTCTTCCATCCAGTCGGCGACAGCCTTCATGCCGCGGTGGAGGTTGGCTTTAGCGGTGTGGGGTTCGTTGGTGAGGGAGAGGATCAGTTGGGTGTCGTCAGCGTAGGAGATGATGTTGAGGTCGTGGAGTCTGGCGATGCGTGCGAGCGGGGCCATGTAGACGTTGAAGAGCGTCGGGCTGAGGGATGATCCTTGTGGGACACCGCAGATCGTTTTGGTGACTCCGGAGTGGAATGGGGGGAGGCGGACTCTTTGGGTTCTGTCGGAGAGGAAGGAGGTGATCCAGTCCAGGGCCTTGTCGCGGATCCCTGCGTTGTAGAGGCGTGTACGTAGCGTGTGGTGGCATACGGTGTCGAAGGCAGCGGAGAGGTCGAGGAGGATGAGGGCTGCTGTCTCCCCGTTGTCGAGCAGGAGCCTGATGTCGTCTGTGGCGGCGATGAGGGCGGTCTCGGTGCTGTGGTTCTTGCGGAAGCCTGACTGGGAGGGGTCGAGGATGTTGTTGTCTTCTAGGTAGCGGGTGAGCTGGGTGTTGACTATCTTTTCGATGACCTTGGCTGGGAACGGAAGGAGGGAGATGGGCCGGAAGTTCTTAAGGTCGCTCGGGTCCGCCTTGGGTTTCTTCAGTAGGGCGTTGATCTCGGCGTGTTTCCAGCTACAGTCGTCCCCCTACAGGTGTTAAGTGGTCGGGGGGGAACTATGGGCAAGTCACTGTTTTGTATTGGAGGGCGAGGTACGTGTATTGGAACCTCTACCTCTGCCCTTGACGTTATTACCTCTGTAATTGCCTCGAAAGAATCCTTTGGAACCTGAGGGTTGGTTTTTGCCCTTATAGGTGGACGCAGTGTCAGAGGAAGTATTTTTAGATCCTGCTCGATAGGAGCGACAAAAGGAACCACGGCCTTGTGGAGACTGAAGGGCTCCCATGGATTTAGCCACTTCAGTATCCTTTTTCATTTTATCCAGTGAAGTGTCTACCACCGGTCCAAAACGGTGTTCCTTGTCAAAGGGTGTGTTTAATATGGAAGTCTGAACTTCCGGTTTAAACCCTGATATACGCAGCCAGGCGTGTCTTCTTAAAAGAATACTAGTGTTCACCGCTCTGGCAGATGTATCAGCAGCATCTAGGGAGCATCTAATTTGGTTATTAGAAATTAACTGTCCCTCACGAACCAGGTCTTGCGCTTTGGATTTATGTTCCTGAGGAAGAAATTGGATGAGTTGTTCCATTTCATCCCAGTGCGCGCGGTCATAGCGTGCTAGCAACGCCTGTGTATTGGAAATACGCCAGAAGTTAGCAGCTTGGGAGGCTATCCTTTTCCCTGAAGCATCAAGGAGTTTAGACTTTATCTGGGGGTGGTGCGTCTCCAGTAGTCTGGGAGTTTGCCCTTTTACGTGCATTAGAAACTACTAATGAATCTAATGGTAGCTGACCCTTTATGTAGACTGGATCTGATGGAGCAGGCTTGTATTTTTTACCTATCCTAGGGGTAAGGATACGTGTCCTAACAGGATCCTTAAAAATGTCCTCTACGTGTCTGGTCATGCCTTTCAACATGGGCAACATGTGTGTAGACTTTTGTGAGTTGTGTAGTGTCTCGAAAAGGAAGTCCCCTTCAAGGGATTCTCTATGTAGCGGAACTCCATGGTAAGTAGCAGCCCTATTTAACAAATCAACAAATCCTACACTGTCATCTGGTGGAGAGGGCCTGGTAGGATATATGTCTGGGTCGTTGTCAGTGGGAGAATCAGTATTAGAGTCATCCCACACGTCTCCTGGCTGATCGTCATCATTATTATCCCCATCACCCTGATTGTCAGGTGTGTGTGGTGGTGAGTGCTCAGGTGAAGTTGGCACAGGTATAGTCTGGGGTAGAGAAGGTGAAGGAAGAGAAAGAGGAGGAGGGGAAGGATTTGTCCAGACAGTTCTCTTTTTCAATGGTATGTGGTATTCCTCGTGTGTAGTAGCACCTCTCTTTAAAGTCACTTTAGTGGTGATATGTCCAGTCTTTGGGCATATTACCAGAATTTTTTGTTTCGGATCCAGTTTGTGGAGCGGATCACCGAAAGCATGCTTTTTAGGTGACTTTGGCATGTCCGTGTGTTTCAGCTCCGAATGTTTCAGTGCCGATGGTTTCTTGGCCGGAGTTTTCGGCTACGAAGTTTGTTTCGGTGCCGACGGAGGGTGTTCGGTGCCAGATTTCTTCTTCGGCTCCGAAGTCTTTGGCTCGGTGCCCGATTTGGCATGGGGCTTTTCGGAACTGGAAGGCTTTTTACTAGGCTTCGGTGCCGAGCCTGAAGGCGGGGTTCGGAAGCTTGATCTCGGTCCTGACCGGGGCCCGAGGGCACGGGTTGGTCCGAAGCCTTTTTCTTCGATGGAAGTGGAAGATGGGTCGAGGTAGGGACTGTACTCACGGTACGCTGTCCATGCGGGATGTCTTCATCCTCGTCGGAGCTGTTCTCGGAAATGAAGATATCTTCCTGTTCCTAATCGGCTCCGATGGGCTCGCTGCCTTCCTCCTCCTCCTCCGATTCAGGTCCGAAGAGGTCCGGAATGGAGTCTGTCTGTTGTCTCTGCATGTCGCGTCGTTGGGCCCGACGATCACAAAGAGTCTTCTTGGAGCGGAAAGCTCGGCACGTGTCGCAGTGTTCTTCTCTGTGATCGGGTGACAAACACAAGTTGTACACTTCGTGTGAGTCGGTGCGCGAGTATTTCGCGTGGCACCGAGGATAGAACTTGAAAGGAGTTCGTTCCATCGACTGCGAGTCGAACCAGGGGCTAGGCCCGACGGCCTACCACGAGCTTTCCGATCGAAATTGGCTTCAGGAATCACGATCCGCGAAGAAGGGAAACGCGATCGGAAACAATACCGTCGAGTGTGAATGTGATACGCGCCGAGAAGGACCGAAAGATCGACGTCGAACCGGAGCGCAGCGAGTTACATCCGAACCCGATGGCGGAAAAAAACAATCTGAAGATGGAGTCGATGACCATGCGCACTATCACCTAAGGGAGGAGTCCCCTACCTCGTGACTAGGGAAAACTTCTTCCAGAAAAACAAAGTGCAAACATCCGGACCCAACACTAGATGGCGATCTTATGCAAAGCATGTGATCTACAGCTCACATGCCTCGAACATATTTTGCGGAAATGCTAAAGCAAGCAAATGAGTCACAAATGGTCCTTTTATGCACGGGCCTCTAGATATCGTATAACAAACAGCATCTCTCAATGTGCCGAAGCAGGCAGCCATGCAAAAGCTCTAACCACCAACTGCAAACAGGACTGCCTCTTAACTTGTCCTCTGGCCACGATACAAGAAAATGAGCCAATACACAGTAATGAAAACGTTACTTACCTTGTAATCATCCATTTGTAACTTGTAGTGCTGTAGATTCACATGCTCAGCGTACTCCTGCCATCTAGTGTTGGGCTCAGACTTTGCAAGTTGTTTTTGTTTGAAGAAGTATTTTCGACTAACAAGATAGCATATCACTCCTCTCTTAGTTGGCAATGTGCATCAGCAACGACTCCATTGCTAGATTGTTTTTCACACAGTAGGTGAGGATAGGTATGGGGTGGTGAACTGGCACAAAATGATGAATAAGAGTAGTAGATGTTAATATTACACGCATGTGCAACAAAAAAAAGTTGACTCTGGGGAGGAGGGAGGGTGCATGTGAATCTACAGCACTACAAGCTACAAACAGATGCTTACAATTTGAGTAACATTTTCCGTTCGTAGCATATGCGGTTGTAGATACATATGCTCTGCATAGACTATAAAACAGAACTAGTCTCTGGACGATGCAGAAGAGTGAAAGCCGCCGCTGTGTGGGGTTGATGCTGTTGCTGCTTTACAGCTGTCAGCTATAGGTATGTTCCATAAAAAATGGACATTAGGGCTCTTTTATTTATTTATTTTGATTGTTTTACATATTTCATTAGAATAAAAAAACAAAATCATAACCAACCAGAATCAAACACAGTACATCATGCGTCAACCCCTCAGAGCGCTACATTGATCTTGATATCAAATTGAGAATCATGAGTTGGCCTGCCTGCCCACCCGTCCCCATCAGTACATAAAATTGTATAACACCCTGTTATCATATTGAGGGAACACATGCTCTTCACAGCAATTACATTATAATACAGAGAAGTACAACATTGGCCTAGACTCGTCCTGAGTTTGAAAATAGTCTAGAAGAAGGCCCCAGAAATGTTTTGGCCTAGAGGTGGGCAAAAGCAATTCAGCATAGGACTCTGCCAAGTTACTACACATAACCATATATTTCAACCAACTCATAATTTGTGGTGCCTGTGCTCCCCCATGTCAAGGCGACCCGTCTCAGACCCAAGAGGGATGCCATTGCCAATAGGTTCCTACAGTGCTTCGGAGCATCCATTACACCACGCAGCAAGAGCAGCAAGGGAGTAAAAGTACCACACCATCCACCATAATGGTCAAGGTGGAGGAAGCTGGCTCTTTATATAGAGGACCAAAAAGAGGTACACTCTGTAAAGAGTCCAGGCAACCCCCAAAGGAATTACAGAGGCACAAATTACACCCAAAATGCTCTTTTGTGGTAGTGTGGCGAGCAGTTAGGCATAGCAGAAAGTAGTGCTAAGCATTTATTGAACACACAAAGACAGTAAGTGAGACACACACAATTAAGAAATCAGACACCAGTTTATAAAAATAACATATGAATTTAGATATCAAGTTCATCGGAATCAGGCAAGTACTTTGAGTTATGAATTTTTACAGTTTTCAAAAGCGCAATTTTTGGGAAAGGTAATGTTATCCTATGGAGGAAAGACATACACTGCATTCGGGTACTTCACGGTGACTTAGGGGGCCAATCTCCCCAACTTAAGGCGAGTATGGGGCAAGGTCCAAGGCCACACCAACAGGTCACCTCAGGAGGCTCTGGGGCGTCCGGGTGCATAAGTGTGTTACAGCGTCGGGTGTCCCATTCACTTTAATGGGAAACAGTCCGGTTGCAATGAGGATGCAAGCTGGGACTGGGAGACGAGTCGGGCTGAACCAACTATAGGGCTCAGGTCTCATGATGCTCGGTGATGTGGGGACACCTTTGGTCCTCTTCTCCTTGGGCTAGGGTGGCCGGGTGCAGCGGTGTTCTGAGGCGTCGGCTTTTCATCACAAGTGACACTTGCGGTAGAGGGGCATGCACAAAGAGGCTGCAGGCGCCGGTGAGTCCTCTGTGGGCAAACCCAAGGTGGGATTTGTGTATCGAGGGTCAGGGGACCACGCTGGCACTGCTGCCTCACTTCAACTTGGGCTAGAGCGCACGGGTGCAGTGGTGCTTTTCAGTGTCGGGTTTGCGGCGGTCCGGAGTCCTCACAGTTCTTTTAAAGTGCCTGCAGGATGCAGAGAAGCAGCTCAGCTACTCAATGGGAGTTCCTGGGTCTTTGTTGAAGGCAGGCAGTCCTCCCAGGCTTTTGAAGGCATAACAGCTGCAGGATGAGACAACTTTAGCGCAATCAGGTGGGAACAGCAGACCTAAGGACACCAAGTCAGTTGCTTCTCCACAGTCCTTGATTCTCGTGGCTCTTCGGTGTCCTTAGGTTGACAGGGCTCCCCTAAATACTAGATTTAGGGGAGTGTAGGGTAGTAGTGAATGGGCTACTTACCCCTGGGATCACTACGCCCCATATATGACCACTTCCTGTTGTAAGCGGGCATACCCCTCCCCCAGAGCTCCTAATTCTGCCATCATCAAGATGGCAGACTTAAATTTCGTATCCACATCAGGTAGCCCACCTTAGGGTTTGAACTAGCCTAAGGGTGGACATGCCTCTCTGACTATTAATTTTCCCGCCTGTCCTGGAACCACATGGGCCCTGGTCAGGGGGGTTGGCCTCCCCTCACCTCTGTGGGCAGCCAGATTCGCATACCAAAGGCAGTGGGCTCTTTGAAGCGCTCTGCCTTGGAATGCTAATTTACAAACCTTTCTGTAGGAGGTGTAGAAACACCTCCCTCCAGAGCAGGGATTGTTCCTGACCTCCTGAGAGCGTGGACTCTCACCCCTGGGGGTCAGAAACTCATCTATGGTGGCAGGCTGGACTGGACCAGTCAGCCAGCATATTAGAGGGCTGGTAAGGTTTCAAGGGGTAACTCTAAGGTACCCTCTGGGTGCATGTATTAATACATCCATCACTAGAATCAGTGTGGGTTTATTAATACTAGGTGTCTGATACCAAACACCATGTTTCAGTGAAGCCATTATGTAGCTGGGGAACTCGTTTTGACCGGTGCCCAGTACATACCTTAAGGAGGCTTGCCTTCTCACCTGCAATATCCAGTAATAGAACTAGACATCACAGGGGCATATCTGCTCATGCAGATCGGTCCTCACATAAAATATAATGCAGCCTGCCTTAGGGCTCAAAGGCCTGCTATAGGGGTGACTTACATATATTAGATGCAGTGACTTTGGCGTCACACACAGGAGTGTGCCATGTCATGTTTTCACTCATGGTTTGCACCATGTCACCCAGCCTACAAAGCCAGTCAGTGTGGAATTTGTGTGTTGGTCCCTTAGGATGGCATAAGATATGCTGCAGCCCTTTGGGACCCTCTTTAGCACTTATGCCCTAGGTACCTGGGGTACCATTTACTAGGGACTTACAGGGGTGCTAAGGTCCTTAGCCAATTGTAGCACAATTAGACAACACCTTGTTTTGGGGAAGGAGCACTGGCACTGAGGTCTGGTTAGCAGGCCTCAGTGCACTGTCAGGGTAGAAACTCCACATCTATGGGTTCTGGAGTAGCGTGCTACTTGCCGAAATAGCGCTTCAACACCTCATCAGGGGTAGCAAGCACTATATAAATGCCAACCTTTCCCCTCTTCTACCCCTCCACAATCTTTCTCAATACAAATAACTGACTAACATATCCACCGCTCAAATTACTTCAATATTTCACTATACCAATTCACCACTAATCCTTTATGGGTTCCGGAGTAGCATGCTTCTCGCTGAAAAAGCGCTTCGAAGCCTTGTCACAGGTAGTAGCGCTGTATAAATGCAATTAAAATACAATACAATGTAGTAGCTAAAAAGGAAGCAAAAGGTGGAGAGGATAACTGCAACAAAAGCCCAATTTCCTTCACAAGGTACGTACCACTTGAGCCCAGAAGGCCGCAATCTTAGGGCATAGCCATGGAAGATGGAAAAGGGCAGCCGTAGGGGCAGCACATCTACGGCAGATGGGGTCAGAAGGTAGCCCATATTTGAATAGGCTGACAGGAGTGTGATACGCCCTATGTAAATATTTTAAATGGAGCTCATTTGTAAGCGCACAACAGAAGGATTATTGTTTATCAGTAATATAGAGGGCTAAATCAGCCGACCATTGCATACGGGTCTGCCATTCTGGTTCAGAAGCAGCCTAAGAAATCAGAGTACATGTGGGTTACAATGTGTGTGGCTAAGTGATTGGCCAGCAGGAAAGACAAGCGCTGCCAATCCTCTGGGGCGTCAGGAAAGGCAGGGAGCAGCTTCTCCAAGACATATTCGAGGTTATAGTAACTAAGCATATCTACCACAGCAGTAGAATTTGAATCAATGAATTCCTCCAAGGAAAGGAACTTACGATTAGGAAACAAATCTCCCATGAAGCGAAACTGTTAACGTCCCATCACAGTAAAGAGCACCGAATGAGAATCGACATGTGGGAACAGATAATGGGCAACTTCAGCCTGCATCTCAAACCGGGGGAAACTCCACTGAGGTCCGCCAGCCGCATCAACGCCCAGCTCGAGCATTTAACCGTATGAATCTCCCTATCTGGACGGGACGATCGGGTGTAGCGATATACTTGAATTGGAGCCAGGTCCGACAAGCCACATTCTAAATCTACATGCAGCGCCCAACGGACATTATAGATCCAATGGTGAGCAAACTGTGCATGGGCCACTAGATAATATAATTCAAAATTCGGTGCCTCAAAGCCCCCCTTGTCATAAGGCTTTTGTAGCTTAGCCCACCCAAACCTCGGTTGCTGCCAGCCCATGCTAAGGTAATCATAAGGGAAAGTAATTGAGAAAAGAAGGATTTGTGAAGAATAGGAATATTTTGAAATAGGTACAGTAGCTTAGGCAGGATGACCATTCTCATTAGGACAACTCTGCCAGCAACCAATAGGGGCAACTTAATCCACCGGTGTATCGAGTCCGTAATCCAGGAGATACACGTACCATAGTTCGCCCTCATAATGGTATCTATGCCTCTGTGGTACATGACACCAAGATAGCGAATCGGTTCTGTTGTCCAGCAAAGGGGAAAGTCAAGCTCCTGTTTGGCAGTGGAATTCATGAGAGGCACTAAGAGTGATTTATTCTAATTAATTTCAAGACCAGACCACCGCCCATAAGCAATAATGTCCCGGATGTAAGTTGTCAGCAGGATTGCAGACAAAAAGCAGAATATCATCCGTGTACATAGACAGAAAGACATTCCGTCTACCAAATCTAATGCCCCTATGGTGATGTCGATCTTGCAACAGGCAAGCCAAGGGCTCCATAATGATGGCAAAGAGGAGAGGCGATAAAGGACACCCCTGCCTCGTGCTCCGCTCAACCGGGAACAGGTCTGCCAATAAATTATTCACCCGGTCCCTAGCCCATGGAGTAGTATAGATAAGCCAAACCCACTGTAAATAGGCCTTACCCACATCCACCCGCTCAAGGACTGTGTACATAAGGCACCATTCAATAGAATCAAATGCTTTAGCAGAATCCAAGAAAGCTGCAGTGGCCTTGAGTTGGGGATCTAATTGGTTTGTAACCGCAAAAGAGTAAGGAAATTGCCTGCTATGGAACAGCCAGGGATGAACCCAGATTGGTTAGGACGGACTAAAGAAGACATCAACTGTAGAAGCCTATTGGCAAATAATTTAGTAAGGATTTTGCTGTCCACGTTAATGAGGGACAAGCATCGGTAAAAGCCATATTGATTAGCAGGCTAGCCTGGTTTTAGAAGCATAATTTTAATAGCTTCTGCCACGAGGCAAGGGAGATGGTGTAAGAAACTGGCTCTATATATACTACACCAAAATGAGGAATAGTGTGTATAGGGTCCAGGTGACTCCAGAGGTAGGCAGAGGTTAAAGTTAGATAGAACCTTAGGGCCATAAGTATCAAGTTTTTTTCCCGTTTGCAAACGGGCAAATTCTCAGAATCTGCCCGTTTGCGAATGGGAAAAAGCCTTTTGGGATGAATCATCCCAAAAGGCAATCGCAAAATAGAGAATCGCAAAATTTGCGATTCTCTATTTTGCGAATGCAATTAAGGAATTGCAAATTGCGATTCCTTAAATGCAATTCTGGAAGCACTCAGAAATTTGCTATTTGGCCTTAAGGAATTGTAAATTACCACCAACTTCAAGTTGGTGGTAATTTTCGATTTTCTTTAAAAAAGCACTTTTTAGATTTTTTAAAAGTGCCATATGTTGCACATACATGCCCTTAGGGCATGTATGTGCGCAAAATGTGCACACATGCATATTTCAGGGTGCAACAGGGTGTCCTTTGGCACCCTTGCAACCTTGAAATTGCATTCTCAATTTGCGATTCTCTAATTGGTAATCGCAAATTGAGAATGTCTTCCCATTCATTCCTATGGGCCTCCTAGCCCATAGGAATGAATGGGAAAGTATTCCTTATTTGCGAATCTCAAGTTGCGATTCGCAAATAAGGAATATGTAGGATTCGCAAAATTTTTAGCACATCCTACATACATTGCATTTTGCAATTCTCTAATTGCGATTCGCTAAAAATCGCAATTTGAGAATCGCAAAACTCTTTTTTGATACATATGGCCCTTACTCTCTAATAGTGGTAGCTTGGTCGAGCAGTAAGGCAGTATCAGAGGACAGTGTTAAGCATTTGATGTCAGCAAATGAATTCACACACTCAAGAACTGAACTCTAGGCCAATTGTTTTTGTATAAAAATATACTGTTGTTTATTTTTAGAACCACGCAAGCCTGGCACAGGTAAGCATTAAATACTTTTCAGTAATAAGTTACTGGATATAGAACAGTTTGAAAATGCAATAGAAATTGTACTTTGTTTGATTTACAGGGGAGCAGTAGTATGCAACACTTAGCAAATACAGTACATTGAAATGAATAGGCTTTTTCAGTAAATTACAGGTAAGTTACTTTTTACGTTACTTTTCTAACTTAGTGCTGGATACCTAGATTCAGCACTGGGACATTTCCTGCAAACAGGTAAGTAAAGACGTTTTGGTTATTCGTACGATTTTTAAAGAATATTTTCAGATTTCAAAACTCCACACTTAGAAACTTTTTGGAGCAGTACATTGAAATGAATAGGCTTTTTCAGTAAATTGCAGGTAAGTTACTTTTTATGTTACTTTTCTAACTCTGTGATGGATACCTAGATTCAGCACTGGGACATTTCCTGCAAACAGGTAAGAAAACACGTTTTGGTTATTGGTACGATTTTTAAAGAATATCTTTAGTTTTCAAAACGCCACACTTAGTCGTTTTTTGGAAGAAAAATTGTCAATGTTATCCTATAGAGGAAAAACAGGTTATCGGTCTGCAGGTAAGTAAACGACTGTGGGAGTTAAGGTTCTGGGGTTAGACTCAGGGGTCCCCCAGGGTCAGTGATGCACTGTTTTTGCACTCTCAGCGGCACTAGGGCGGCCGGGTGCAGAGTGTTGAGGCCCAATGTTATCCTATGGAGGATAGGGGGTCTCCGGTTGGTGGCTGCTGGCAAGCAGGCCACTGGGTTGTGGGAGCAAAGCTCCTGGGGTTTAGGTCAGGGCAAATGGGGAAACCAGTTGGCACAAAAAGTGCACCCTCAGCGGCACTAGGGCGGCCAGGTGCAGAGTGCTGTTTCGACGTCGGGCGCCCTGTTGTTTTCTATGGAGAGCCTCCGGTTTGGTAAAGCACTGCAGGCAGGGAGACGAAGGACTTCTGGGTGCGACCACCACGTGGAGAGGTAAGTTGGGAAGTTAAGGGTTGGTTAGGCACCGTTGGTTTGGGCACACAAGGCCGTGGGGCGTCAGGTGCAGGAGTGCCTTTTGGGGTCGGATCTTCTTACCAGCTCCGGGTCGCGGTTAGGGGGGCCTTCTGGATTTAGGCTGCAGGCGTCGGCTGGAGGCTTGAGGCAGGTCAGGGGTCGCCGGATCTCGGGTCAGGATCGCCGGGGTGACCTCCTCGTGGTGTTTTTCCACTCTAGCTCAGGCCGGGTTCGGCGGGTGCAGAGTGGGCTGGATTCGCGGTGTCCGGCCGGAGCCAGAAGCTGCAGTTTGAACAAGTCCGGTGTTCACGGGAGATTCAGTCTTTGAAGTGAAGGCAGGCAGGTCCTCCGGGGTTTTTGAGGTTGCTGGCTGCAGGACACACCGGGATTTCGCAGGAGCAGGTTCGAGGGGAGACAGGCCTGTAGGGCTGGGGCCAAGTCAGTGGGCGTCGTCCTCTTGTTAGTTCTGCACGGCTCTTCGGTCCTTCTTCTTATCTTCTTTTCTTGTCGTTTCTGGATCTGAGGAAGCAAGGTTCAGGGTGCCCCCTAAATACTAGATTTAGGGGCGTTACAGGTAGGTAAAGGGCAGGGACCAATGGGTCCCTTCCTTGTGGTGGGTACACCCCCCTATCGTGCCACCCTCCAGTGGGAGGGGGGCAGGAGCCTGTCCCTGGTTGGCCAGGTCCCCCCATCCTCAAGATGGCGGGGACTCAAGAGTTGTGCTTCACCTCGCCTCCCCCACCTGAGGGGTGGAGTTGGCAAAGGTGGGCACACCTCTCTCCCTCACTTGTTTTTCCCGCCGGCTCTCCCACCCAAAGTGGGGGGTAGAACCAGTAGGGACCAGTTGCTGAAAGCAGCAATTGGTCTGGAGAGGCTCACAAAGGCGGCATGCCTTTGAAGCTTCTCCTTCGTGAACCCTGCCCATCCTGGGGGAGGAGGCTTGGCACCTCGTCCCAGGATGTGCATTGTTTCAGGCCCCTGAGAGCAGCAGGCTCTCGACCCAGGGGTCCAGAGACATATCTGTTGGTGGCAGCCTAAGCAGCCACTCATTCAGGTCACTAGTGGTGGGTTAGTTTTCAGGGGGCATCTCTGAGATGCCCTCTGTGTGCATTTTTCATTAAATCCCACACTGGCATCAGTGTGGGTTTAATGTGCTGAGAAGTTTGATACCAAACTTCTCAGTTTTCAGTGCCATTATGGTGCTGTGGAGTTCGTAATGACAAGCTCCCAGCACCATATACTCTTAATGGCAGCACTGCACTTACAATATCTAAGAATGGACTTAGACACTGTAGGGGTACAGGGCTCATGCACCTGTACCCTACCACTGGCATAGGGCACCCAGCTAGAGGGGTGACTGATCTATGCCAGGGCAGTGGGTTGTAGGCTTGGCACACAGGGATGTGTGCCATGTCGACTCTTCACTTTGTTCTGCACCAAAACACGCAGCCTGCAAAGGCAGTGTGTGTGTGTAAAGGTACAGGGCCTCTAAGGGTGGCACAATAAGTGCTGCAGTCCTTGGAGGTCTTCCCTGGTCACAGTGCCCTGGGTACCTGTGGTACCATTTACCAGGGGCTGACCTGTGACCAGAGATGCCAATTGGGTTAGTTTTGGGGAAAGAACACAGGCCCTGGGAACCTGATTGGCAGGGACCCAGTGCACACCAAGAAAAAGTGCATCAGTAGTCTGGCAAAAAGTGGGGGGGTTACTGCAACAGAAACCCACTTTCCTACAGGCGGCCCGTCCTGAAAGATTCCTCATACACAAAGAGAAGAAATCGGGGCCAGTTCCACAGCATAAGTTTTGTAAAACTCAGCCGGGAGACCATCACTCCCGGGAGCACTCCCATTCTTTAAGTGAGCAACAACCCCTTTATTTTCTTCCGGCGTAATTGGTTGACAAAGAACCTCCCTCTGATCAGCAATGGGCCATGCCAGAAAGGCATCATCCAGGAACTCATGGATAGCAGGGGGAGGTTCCGGAGCAAGGGAGCTGTTTAAGTGTTTATAATAAGCAGCAAAGCCTTGCAGGAGAACTCTCGAGCCATGAAGCAGCTGTTCATCCTCCCCCAAGATTCCGGTAACATGATTCGCCACCCAATTAGGATGAATCATTGATGCGAGGGTGTGCCCAGGACGGTATCCCTCACCATAAGAGTGGGTAGCCTGATTCTTGCTACAGAAGCATATCTTCCTGTCAGCTGCCACCTTGTATTTCCAATTTTAAAATGCAGAGATTCCAGGACCCGAGTGTCCCAATCTTGAACTTATGCCTCTTCAAGTGCCTTAATAGCACATTCTAGCTGCCGCAGCTCACAGTAAGGGACTTCAGGATTCCACCACTCTGGCTGATGCATTCCCCCCGAACTACTACCTTATAGGCCTTCCAGGGGGTCGAGGCCAAGCTCACAGAGCCCTCATTTTCACTTAAGTAATTCCTAGTGGTCTGGCGTATTTCGCCCCTAAATTCACTATCCAGTATATTCTCCAAGAGGAGCTGCCAGAGTCTAGTGGGTGGCACCTCTCCCAGAAGCTCCAGTAACAGAACCACTGGGGAGTGCTCAGGTAATGTTCGGGCCAAGTGAGTACAAGCAGTGGTCCACCCAATCATATCTTTAGTGCCAAACCACGCATCCAGTCTAGAGGAGGAGCCATGTACAGATGAATGAATTGCGTAGTCACAAATCTGAGGGTGTAAGGCCCTCCAAATGTCAACCATGTATTTAGCCTGGAGCAAGTCAGCCAAGACACCCCCCCCAGCATTATTATGGGAGTGAGTCGTACCCCTGGTCCCCGGTGCAGTCCATAGATACGTCCAAGACTGCAATATGGTCTCCCCCACTAAAGCCACGCTTGCACATGAAGCGAGCGGAGGCGCAAAATGATTTATGTAAAGAAATCAGGAAAATCTACATTGGGGCATACGAGTTCACTAAAGCAACATGTAGAGTCAAACATTCCCAGAACCAATAAGGAATGACCTTATGGGTCAGAAAAAGTGTGTTGATGGTCAAAGTTGAGTGATCTGTGACTTAAAATAGCCACCCCTCGTGAATAGGTTGAATAGGAAGCAAAGTATCTATGATCCCCCCCAGGCCTTGGCCAGAGGTGGCGTCAAGCCAGGAACCAAATGTGTTTCTTGAAGAAAGGCAATATTGATATTATGACAAGTCAGATAGGCTAAAATGTGGCAGCATTTCCGTGGATTCCAAAGGCCTCTAATTTTCCATGTAACACATTTTAAGGCCATGCAGGAGGCTTGATAAAAAATAGCTGGCATGGAGCTGGTACATCCTGTATAAAGACCGCATTGGGCAAGTCAGCAGTTCTAGGTATAGAGTAAGCAGCAGGAGCTAAGGGGCGTGCATGATAAACCGTAACAAAGCCTCCCACATCCACCCACCCACACCTGGCCACTATCGCCCTGTGAAAGTACTCCAGTCGAATAACCTAATCAAGTACAGCAACAGCAAATACCTATGCAGCAATACAAACAGGCATTTAGTCTAGAAGGGCCTGAGAACCTAATAACCAATAGTTCTGTACAGTTTTCACAAAAGCAGGGAAAAAATAGTGCCTTTTACGTAGACAAACTTAGTTAATGGCAATTAAAAAGGTCATGCCGTCTGCACGGGTCAAAACCCCATGACTGTATTGAACAAGCACAACACTCAGCAAAGCTAATCGCATCCGCCTACAGATGAGATCCGGCTCAGTTCATTCAACATCACCGAGACCAGGAACCAATTGACTGGAAACAGCTGAAGGAGGACTGCCGGCGGCTCTGCAGTACTTATTGAGTAGGGGAAAAGCCTCCTTTGGCTCAGCAAAAATCAATGTCTTGCCCTCGAGTGTGAAACGGAAGCCGGCTAGACACATCGAGTAGGAGATGTGGCGTTCCTGGAGCTTTTTCTTAACTGGAGCAAATTTGCCCTGGGCATCCTGCACACTCTGGGTAAAGTCAAGAAAGAATTATGAGGACATGCCTTCATAAGTGTGAGCGAGCATCTCCCTCGCCAAGCGCAGGATAGTATCACGATCTTTACAATTAAGCAATTTAGCAATAATAGGCAGTGGAGGTGTGCCCGGGATCAGACGTGGGGCCAAGGTGCGGTGCGCGCGTTCCACAACAAACATGCTCGAGAGGGAGTCGGATCCAAAAATGTCTCATTAGGTCTCGCCTGAGCCAGCGCATGCGCTGCGGCGAGACATTTAGTGTGTGGGCTTTAAAAAGCCGACCACAGCTTTTTGTGTGGCCTAGAGCGTGCGGTTACGCGCACAATTATGAGCAGAGGCGCCATCTGGCTTTTCTCTCTCGTCATGGTGCGCGCACACCACTCGCCAGACGTGCCTCCTTTTTTTAAACTTGCAGCGCGAGGCGCGCGCACTTGTTTAACTCTTCTCTTACGTTTCTTCCCCCACTGTTCTGCCTTTAGCTCCGGCTTCTGCGTCAGCTCTTGCATTCTCTTTCTACCACTCCCCGCGTTTCTCTTCACCTGCAGCTTCACCCCTCACATTGCGTCTCTTTCACTGCTGGTTTATCTCGTCCTATACTGTTGCTCTCCTCCGCTATTACCTCACTGCATCAGTCACTCTTGTTTTTCTCTCTGTCCTTTCCGTTGCTCTCCCCCAGCTGTTTCTGCCCCTCCCCATTTGCCTCTCCTTTTGCTCCCCCCACTGCAGTTTCTCTGTCTTTCCCTCTAGTCCGCACCCGTATGTTTTTTTTGCCGGTTTTATATAGTGCAAAGTCAACCCGAAGGTATTGGAGCGCTTTACATGAGCACCAGTTCCAAAAGCAGCCTCTCTGCCATTACGCCACATCTTCGCTCACCTTCTCTCTCCACGCCCACCTGCACACAAACCATATATAATCACCACTCGCTTTTTTTAAACAAACTCTTCTACCCCTCTACCCCACTACCACCCCTCTACTACCCCTCTTCTACCCCTCTACCACCCCTCTACCCCTCTTCTACCCCTCTACCACCCCTCTACCCCTCTTCTACCCCTCTACCACCACTCTTCTACCCCTCTACTACCCCACTACCCTTCTACCCCGCTACCCCTCTTCTACACCTTTTCCTACCTTCTACCCCTCTTCTACCCCTCTACTACCCCTCTACTACCCCTCAACCCCTCTTCTACCCCTCTACCCCTCTTCTACCCCTCTACCCCTCTACTACCCCTCTTCTACCCCTCCACCCCTCTTCTACCCTTCTACCCCTCCACCCCTCTTCTACCCCTCTACCCCCCTCTACTACCCCTCTTCTACCACTCTACCCCTCTTCCAACCCTCTACCACCCTTCTACCCCTCTTCTACCCCTCTTCCACCCCTCTACCACCCCTCTACCACCCCTCTACCACCCCTCTACCACCCTCTACCACCCCTCTACTACCCCTCTACTACCCCTCTACTACCCCTCAACTCCTCTTCTACCCCTCTACCCCCTCTCTAACCCTCGTCTACCCCTCTACCCCTCTTCTACCACTACCACCCCTCTTCTACCCCTCTTCTACCCCCCATCTGCCCCTCTACTACCCCGCCACCCCTCTTCTACCACTCTACCCCTCTTCTACCCCTCTACTACCCTTCTTCTACCCCTCTACCCCACTACTACCCCTCTACCCCACTACTACCCCTCTTCTACCCTGCGGTGGACTAAGTGGCACCCGGAGCCTGATAGCACTGCTTGTCCTTTAACAAAACAAAAAAAGCATTGGCATAGCCAATAGGTATCGCCTTTGGGACCTTATAAGTGTTTAGTTCTGCAGCACAATATCCTTGGTACAACAACATCAACTGTTGCATGGCTAAGCACTTATAAGGTCCCAAAAGCGAGACCTATTGGCTATGCCAATGCTTGTTTTTTAGGTCTTGCCTGAGCCAGCGCATGCGCTGCTCTGTGGCGAGACATTTAGTGTGTGGGCTTTAAAAAGCCGACCACAGCTTTTTGTGTGACCTAGAGCGTGCGGTTACGCGCACAATTACGAGCAGAGGCGCCATCTGGCTTTTCTCTCTTGTCATGGTGCGCGCACACCACTCGCCAGACGTGCCAACTTTTTTTTTTTTTTTTTAAACTTGAGGCGCGCGCGCTTGTTTAACTCTTCTCTTACGTTTCTTCCCCCACTGTTCTGCCTTTAGCTCCGGCTTCTGCGTCAGCTCTTGCATTCTCTTTTCTACCACTCCCCGCGTTTCTCTTCACCTGCAGCTTCAGCCTCTCACATTGCGTCTCTTTCACTGCTGGTTTATCTCGTCCTATACTGTTGCTCTCCTCCGCTATTACCTCACTGCATCAGTCACTCTTGTTTTTCTCTCTTTCCTTTCCGTTGCTCTCCCCCCAGCTGTTTCTGCCCCTCCCCATTTGCCTCTCCTTTTGCTCCCCCCCCCACTGCTGTTTCTCTGTCTTTCCCTCTAGTCCGCACCCGTATGTTTTTTTTTGCCGGTTTTATATAGTGCAAAGTCAACCCGAAGGTATTGGAGCGCTTTACATGAGCGCCAGTTCCAAAAGCAGCCTCTCTGCCATTACGCCACATCTTCGCTCACCTTCTCTCTCTCCACGCCCACCTGCACACAAGCCATATATAATCACCACTCGCTTTTTTTAAACAAACTCTTCTACCCCTCTTCCCCTCTTCTACCCCTCTTCTACCCCTCTACCACCCCTCTACTACTACCCCTCTACCCCTCTTCTAACCCTCTTCTAACCCTCTTCTAACCCTCTTCTACCACTCTACCCCTCTACCCCTCTTCTACCCCTCTACCCGTCTTCTACCCCTCTACCCGTCTTCTACCCCTCTACCCGTCTTCTACCCCTCTACCCCTCTTCTACCCCTCAACCCCTCTTCTACCCCTCTTCTACCCTTCTACCCCTCTTCTACCCTTCTACCCCTCTTCTACCCTTCTACCCCTCTTCTACCCTTCTACCCCTCTTCTACCCTTCTACCCCTCTTCTACCCTTCTACCCCTCTTCTACCCTTCTACCCCTCTTCTACCCTTCTACCCCTCTTCTACCCCTCTACCCCTCTTCTACCCCTCTACCACCCCTCTACTACTACCCCTCTACCCCTCTTCTAACCCTCTTCTAACCCTCTTCTACCACTCTACCCCTCTACTACCCCTCTACCCCTCTTCTACCCCTCTACCCCTCTTCTACCCCTCTACCCCTCTTCTACCCCTCTACCCCTCTTCTACTCTTCTACCCCTCAACCCCTCTTCTACCCCTCAACCCCTCTTCTACCCCTCTTCTACCCTTCTACTCCCTCTTCTACCCTTCTACCCCTCTTCTACCCTTCTACCCCTCTTCTACCCTTCTACCCCTCTTCTACCCTTCTACCCCTCTACCCCTCTTCTACCCCTCTACCACCCCTCTACCACCCCTCTACTACTACCCCTCTACCCCTCTTCTAACCCTCTTCTAACCCTCTTCTAACCCTCTTCTAACCCTCTACCCCTCTACTACCCCTCCACCCCTCTTCTACCACTCTACCCCTCTTCTACCACTCTACCCCTCTTCTACCCCTCTTCTACCCCTCTACCCCTCTTCTACTCTTCTACCCCTCAACCCCTCTTCTACCCCTCTTCTACCCTTCTACCCCTCTTCTACCCTTCTACCCCTCTTCTACCCTTCTACCCCTCTTCTACCCTTCTACCCCTCTTCTACCCTTCTACCCTTCTACCCCTCTTCTACCCCTCTTCTACCCCTCTTCTACCCTTCTACCCCTCTTCTACCCTTCTACCCCTCTTCTACCCCTCTTCTACCCCTCTTCTACCCCTCTTCTACCCCTCTTCTACCCCTCTTCTACCCCTCTTCTACCCCTCTTCTACCCTGCAGTGGACTAAGTGGCAGCCGGAGCCTGATATCACTGCTTGTCCTTTAACAAAAAAAAAAGCATTGGCATAGCCAATAGGTCTCGCCTTTGGGACCTTATAAGTGTTTAGTTATGCAGCACAATATCCTTGTTACAACAACATCAACTGTTGCATGGCAAAGCACTTATAAGGTCCCAAAAGCGAGACCTATTGGCTATGCCAATGCTTGTTCTATATAGTCCTCCACATCCTCCCCATCGCTGTAGTCTCAGCAACGCCCAGAATGCGGAGGTTGCTTCTGCATGAACGGGCATCCAAATCTTCATTCTTCAGTTTGATACGTTCCATTTTTTTAGCCATTTCTTTGATCACAAAGTTGCGTTGCGCCATATCTTTCACCTCTAAGATTCTATGCTGTGTGTGATCAATGCGCTGTTGGGGACGATCGAGGCAGGGGCGTAACAAAGGTCCCCGCAGCGTGGGGGCCCCCAGGCTTACCCATACTGGAGGGGGCCCCCTCAGCTCCTACAAATGTGTGTGTGTGGGGCCCCTTCAGCATATCTTGCAGGGGGGCCTCGTCATGTTTTGTTAAGATCGAGGCGCTCCTTCATGTTATCCATACGGCAGGTGAGGGAGTCAATTTTCGCATCCATGGTGGAGAGGCTTGTTTTCATCTCCCGCAAATGGCCAGCGACTCAGTTGAGGTAATAGCACCACCCGCTGCAGCCCTCTCCTCACCGGGGTCCCCTCTAACATCCACCGCCTGTTTATGACTTTTGCGGGTTTCAAAGGTTAAGTCAAGACTGTTTATCACGCTTGCCCATGGCGCAGGAGAGATGAGGGGCGACCAGCACAACAACCAGAAAGAGTCAAGTCCAACGAAAACGGGCAGCAGTGGGCAGTAGTAAGAGCCGAGTAAGGTGGAACTATCTCCTCACCGTAGGGAGGCAAGCCGGTCCAACTGCTAGAACGACAATAGGCAGCTGTTCATGCACCAGGCTAGCAAGGTGGCCGCTGAGTGCAGGGGTCGCAAAGCCCAGGTGCAAGAGCAAAACTTTAGGGTCCCAGCAAGTCTCACCTCATCTGAGGAACAGGCCACAAGAACTCCAGAACAACATCATAAGGCCCTCACAATGACCTTACAGGCCCCCACAGGGCACCAGGGGTCAGAGCACCTAGCAGGTACTCCCCGTTGCACTGCAGAGGCTGGTGCCAAATGGCGATCAGTAAGGCACGATATCCAGAGGCTGCCATGCACTCAGTAATCTAGCAAGTAGGCTGCTTGCCGCAAGGATATCACACCCTAAGAGCGGGTAAAGTGCTGGAGGGCCACATCAATGTGCCCCCCCAGTAGGGAATGAGCTAGGAGACATGCAGAAGAAGTTTCCAGTATGTTAGAATGGCCTCACAGGCCCACACAGTTAACCAGGTGGCAGAGCGTCGCGCAACCCTTCTCTGCATTTCAGGAGGCTACAACCACGAGGGGGAGGCCAGCCGCATCAGAATAATCAAAGTTATACTGGATAGTTAGTAGCCCTGGGCCTCCTGGCCAAGCATATCAAACTCACGGCAGATGGTGCAGGGAGCTCTGGCGGCGCCTCAGCTTCACGGGACCTCACCCTGCTGGCTCTCGTGGCAGCCGCTGGCGAGGGGTGTACAGGCCGCACTGCGGACACGCCTCCTCCAGCAATGAGGGACCGTGTTGCTGCAGGGGCCAGCAAACAACAGACAAGCTGCCTTCCTGCTTCAGGACAGTAGATTTAATCAATTATGGTGGCAGCAGCGTAGTAGGAAGGATGTTGCTGAAGTATTAGTGCTCAGGAGCCGATTCACAGAGCCACCACCTTTGACAAGGGCTCTCTAGAGCACTCCCTAGGGCTCTTTTAATGTGTAAGGAGTGAAGGGCCCTCTGGGCAAACTAGTCTTCGTGAGGAAAAAAAGACTGGTAGCTCAACTGTTGACATGTGTAGGAAGCTGACTCTGTATATACTATACCAAAGTGAGGTATAGTGTGCACAGAGTCCAGTGGATCCCCAAAGGTAGGCAGAGGTAAAGTTAGATAGCACCTCACTCTCCATTTGTGGTAGTGTGGTCGAGCAGTAAGGCAGTATCAGAGGACAGTGTTAAGCATTTGTTGTACCCACTCAATCAGCAAATGATTTCACACACTCAAAGACTGAACTTCAGACCAATTGGTTTTGTATAAAAATATTCTTTTAGTTATTTTATTTCCTAGAACCAAGCAAGCCTGGCACAGGTAAGTTGATAAATACTTTGCAGTAAATATACAGTTTGAAATGCATTTGTAAATGTACTTCGAAATGGTTACAGTTTGAATTACTGGTAATGCAATACTGTGGAATACTGTACATATACTTTGTATCAATTTTGCAGTAAAAATTACAGTTAAGTTACTTTTACGTTACTTTTGAGATTACTTTTGAGATTACTTTTTAGATTACTTTTTCTACTCAGTGTGATATGCCTAGATATCACACTGGGACATTTCCTAGAGAAAAGGTAAGTAAAGTCAGTTTTGCACAATTGTTATTTTTCAGGTTTTCATACAAATCAACTCCACACTTAGAACATTTTTCAGAGAAAAACAGTCAATAGGTTCCTATGGAGAGAAATGAAGTTAACGGTTACCAGGTAAGTAATCGGTCATTGGAGTTGAGCTTCTGGGGTTAGAGCGAAGGTTCCCCCAGGGTCAAGGATGCACTCTCGTTACACCCTCAGCGGCACTAGGGCGGCCGGGTGCAGAGTGCTGAGGCCCAATGTTATCCAATGGGGGAAAGGGGGCCTCCGGTTGGTGGCTGCTGGCAAGCAGGCCACTGGGTTGTGGGAGCAAAGCTCCTGGACTTTAGCTCAGGGCAAATGGGGAAACAAAGTAGCACCAAAGGTGCACCCTCAGCGGCACTAGGGCGGCCGGGTGCAGGGTGCTGTTTCGACGTCGGGCGCCCTGTTGTTTTCAGTGGGGAACCTCCGGTTTGCCAAGGCACTGCAGGCTTGGGGACGAAGGTCTTCTGGGTGCGACCACCACTTCGAGAGGTAAGTTGGAAAGTTAGGGGTTGGTTAGGCACCGTCGATTTGAGCACACAAGTCTGTGGGGCGTCAGGTTCAGGGGTGCCTTTTGGGGTCGGATCTTCTTACCAGCTCCTGGTCGCGGTTGGGGGGACCTTCTGGATTTAGGCTGCAGGCAGGTCAGGGGTCGCCAGATCTAGGGTCAGGATCGCCGGGGTGACCTCCTCGTGGTGTTTGCCCACTTGAGCTCTGGCCGTGGACGGCGGGTACAGAGTGGGGCGGATCCGCGGTGTCCAGCCGGAGCCAGAGGTTGCAGATGAACAAATCCGGTGTTCACGGGAGACAAAGTCTTTGTAGTTGAAGGCAGGCAGGTCCTCCGGGGTTTTCGAGGTTGCTGGCTGCAGGACACACCGGGATTTCGCAGGAGCAGGTTTGAGGGGGAGACAGGCCGGTAGGGCTGGGGAAAGTCAGTGGGCGTCTTCCTCTTGTTAGCTGCTGCACGGCTGTTCGGTCCTTCTTCTTCTTGTAGTTTCTTCTTGTCTGAGGAAGCAAGGTTCAGGGGTGCCCCTAAATACTAGATTTAGGGCGTTACAGGTAGGAAAAGGCAGGGACCAATGGGTCCCTTCCTGGGGTGGGTACACTCCTATTATGCCACCCTCCAGTGGGAGGGTGGCATGAGCCTGTCCCTGGTTGGCTGAGTCCCCCATCTTCAAGATGGCGTGGACTGAGAGTTGTGCTTCACCTCGCCTCCCCCACCTGAGGGGTGGAGTTGGCAGAGGTGGGCACACCTCTCTTCCTCACTTGTTTTTCCCGCCGGTTCTCCCGCCCAAAGTGGGGGTCAGAAGCAGTGGGGACCAGTTGCGGAGAGCAGCAAGTGGCCTGGGAAAGCTCACAAAGGCGGCAAGCCTTTGAAGCTTCCCCTTCGGAAACCCTGCCCATCCTAGGGGAGGAGGCTTGGCACCTCGTCCCAGGATGTGCATTGTTTCAGGCCCCAGAGAGCAGCAGGCTCTCGACCCAGGCATCCAGAAACATGTCTGGTGGTGGCAGCTGAAAGCAGCCACTCAGCCTGGACACTAGTGGTAGGTTAGTTTTCAGGGGGCATCTCTAAGATGCCCTCTGTGTGCATTTTTCATTAAATCCCACACTGGCATCAGTGTGGGTTTAATGTGCTGAGAAGTTTGACACCAAACTTCTCAGTTTTCAGTGTAGCCATTATGGTGCTGTGGAGTTCGTAATGACAAGCTCCCAGCACCATATACTCTTAATGGCAGCACTGCATTTACAATGTCTAAGAATGGACTTAGCCACTGTAGGGGTACAGGGCTCATGCACCTGTACCCTCACCACTGGTATAGTGCACCCAGCTAGAGGGGTGACTGATCTATGCCAGGGCAGAGGGTTGCAGGCATGGCACACAGGGATGTGTGCCATGTCGACTCTTCACTTTGTTCTGCACCAAGACACGCAGCCTGCAAAGGCAGTGTGTGTGTGTGTGTGTGTAAGGGTACAGGACCTCTAAGGGTGGCACAATAAGTGCTGCAGCCCTAGAGGCCTTCTCTGGTCACAGTGCCCTGGGTACCTGTGGTACCATTTACCAGGGGCTGACCTGTGGCTCGAGATGCCAATTGGGTTTAGGCTTCAATGCAGTTTTAGGGAAAGAACATAGGCCCTGAGTACCTGATTAGGAGGAGCCCAGGACAAACTCAGTCAAAACACATCAGCAATTCAGCAAAAAGTGGGGGCAACCATGCAGAAAGAGGGCACTTTCTCACAACATGGGAAGGAGAGACCACCTTAAAATGGAAATTAGGCTCGGTTCTAAGCTCAATCCTGTCTGCATGTAAAGTGAGGCTCTATAACTAACACGTATGCCTTAGAGAGCTATCAAGAAATCTACTTTCAAGGATAGGAGCTTCAAAAGACAGGAGGACAATGGCTCAAAGTAGGGACCCATGAGTCTGGTCAGCACAATATTAAGATTCCAGAGAGCTACAGGTGGAACTCTGGGTGGGATAAGTCTTTTAAGGCCTTCCAAGAAGACTTTAAGTACTTGGACTCTAAAAGGGAAGAGTGTCCCTGTTTTGCACGTATAAGGCAATAGCCGCAAGGTGCAGGCTTGTGGAGGTATACGATAACCCGGATTTTTGTACGTGGAGCAAATAACAGACAATGTCCTGGACTGCTAGTTTTAGTGGGAGTAGGTGTTTGGACTTACAGTAGTCGACCAACTTTGCTGTATAGTATGCTCTAGCAGTGGGTCTGCGGGCTTCCTCTAGGGTATTTATGTACTCCTATGGGAGGCTTAGATAGGGAAACATTAGGACCACAGGTGCCAAATGGTTAGATTGAGTTGCCTTGGGTTTGGGAGTCTGATCTTGCCCTGTTGCTGAATGAGATGGTCTGAAGTTTTCGGGAGCTTGCGAGGGGAGAATATTGACATCTTGACCCAGAACTGTCAAACTGTGGAGATGCACTTCCCAGCCAACAAGAGATGAGTCTGTGGGGATGGTCACTTGCAGAATGGGGTCGCTGAAGGGTCTGCCATTCAGCAGGTTGTTGCTGCTCCACCACTACAGAGATCTCATCTCTAGTAAACGCATAACTCTTCGGACTGAAAGACAATGATTTGGCTGAAAAAGAGATACAGAAGCTCCTAGAAAGCTAGCACTCTTTGAGGGTGGAGATAAGCCTTGCTAGTGACAGCACTGAGAATCAATCATAAAAAAGGCTGAATTTGTAGGGGCTGACGGTGGAATTTGCTGCCATTTACAGTAAATCCCAAACTGTGGGGAAGAGAGATGGCACATTGAGTGTGTGCTAGGCACTCCTGCCTATCCGCGCTCTTGATTAGCCAATCGTCTAAATTTGGGAATGGGTATGTGTCCCCACTTTTGAGGTGAGCAGCCGCTAGGCATTATGTAAACACCCTTGGGGCTGTGGGAACCCTGAAGGGTAGCACCTTGAATTGGTAGGTTTGTCCACTTACCATGAAATGAAGGTAGCGCAGACGATGGAATGAATGGGTACATGGTAGTAGATTTCCTTCTTGCCATGAAGTCGCCTTGCTGCCGTAGGGTGATAACATACTGTAGGGTTCTCATACGGAAATGTTCCAACAGGATGTATTTGTTGAAGGGGCCCGAGGTAGGGAATTGGTCGGAGGGAGCCGTCCTTTTTGGGGATATGAAAACAAGGGGAGTAAACACTTCTGCCTAGACGTTTTAAGGGCAATAGCCCCATGCCCCCCGTGTGTACCCCTTCTTGGATGAGACAGCAAAGTTATTAAGTGTTCAGGGTGGGTGGAAGAGGTGGAATATTTGGTGGGGTTTAGTGGAGCTCTAGGGAATATCCATGTTGAATTATGCTTGAAACCAAATGACCGGAGGTGTTTTCATCCCAGCGAGGAAGAAATTGTTACAATCTTCCCCCAAAAGGTGAGAAGTGATTGGGAAGGATGAATGGCAAGTCAATGTTTTGAGGTGGAGGTTCCCTTAGTGAGAGTATCTCTAATCTCGACCCTGTTAGAGTTACTGCCCCGGTATGTTCCACATGTGTATCCCTTGCCTGCTTGTTGGTGGTAGGATTACTCCAAGGGTTGGTAGGACTGAGGCTGTTCTGGAGAAGTGGCCTTTGCTGCGACGCTGTACTGCTGCCTATAAAAAGAGCAGTGGATGGTGTTTGGAGGTCCCGTATAATCTTAGATATCTCCTTATCTTTCTTAATTTTTGACATTTGCTCTGCTTGTGGACCAACAAGGTACCCACCATCAAAAGGTAGATTGATGAGGTGTTCGTGCACCTGTGGATTAAAGCCAGAGATATGGAGCCATCAGTGCCATCATAGTATGATAGAGGTGTTCACCTCCAGGCTGCTGTATCAGCAGCATCCAATGTGCACCGTATGGTGGCCTAATAGATGATTTTGCCCTTGGATACAATTTCCTCCACCCTTTTCGTAAACTGTTCTGGGAGCTATTATAGCAAACCCTCCATCTCCTTCCACTATCCCCTATTCTACTGTGAGGCGAGACCCACGGAATAAGCGATCTGCCAATGTGTGGCGACCCCAAATTGACCATTTTACTTGCAGCATCAAATCTTTTGCTCTCCCTATTGGGTGGCATCCCCCTGTGGCTTGTGCAACCGCACATTTACAGGTGGTGAGCATCAACAGAGTCTGGAGGAATGTGTCCCATCGTATAGGTAGGATTAGTGGGAGAAGGTCTGGCTTTTTATCCACTCTCGTAGTAACCACCCAGGTCCTGACAGACTCTGTGACTGTGGTAGACTTAAACATCGGAAGAAACTGCATTAAGTGGTCTAACTTTGAGAGTGTTTTTACAAGGAAGTCTCTTCTTCAGGGATGATGTGCATGCCTAACCTGTGGTAAGATGCAGCTCTTTGTATGACCCCATGATATGCAACTGTGCCATCTGTGCAGGAGGCTCAGAGTGGAAATTACTCTAGGTCTGTGTCCCTTGGAGGGTCAACGTAATAATACCATGGGCTGCAGATAAAACAGTTGTCATCAGGTGTGGTATAGATACTGGGGATGCCCGTATCCAAGTAAGAATGCGGAGTCCCTGGTGGAGGTAGTGATGGTACGCGAAGCAAGTTGAGTTTGGGAGCCTCGTCGGTACGTGTTCGAACCCGATGGAGAAAAACAATTTAACAATGGAGTTAATGCCCATGCACATTGCCAACTAAGGGAGGAGTCACAGGACACTCCATGACTTGAAAAGATTTATTTGAACAAAATCAACTTGTAACATCTGAGGCCAACACTAGATGGCCGATGTATGCAGAGCATGTGTATCTAAGGCCATACATGATACGAACATATGGATTACATTTTGTCTCTGAGATGCACTTAATTGGCAGGCTCACTCTACAGATGAAGTAGCCTGAAACGAATAGTTTCTTACCTGTCGGTATAGTTTTGCAGCTTGAAGACTTTCTGGATTCACTATGCTGTGCATTATTCCACGGTCTAGTGGTTGGGTCCGGAATCGTAGTCTCTTTTCTGTTTTTTTTGTGTGTAGCCCAGGTGGGCGTCGACGCCCCACCATTTGGTGTCCTCCCGTGACGTTGGCGCGCTTCCTCCGGAAGCTCCCACCCTAGGGCGCCATCTTCAGATTCTTTTTTTTTTGTCTTGTGCTTGTGTTGTTAATCCTTTTACCCTTTTGAAGGTTTTTTCCCTTTGTTAGTCCCATCTTCCTCCTGTCTCATCTTTCTGGCGGAGGCGGGTGGGTTCGCTAGTGAATCCAGAAAGTCTTCAAGCTGCAAAACTATACCGACAGGTAAGACACTATTCGTTTTGCAGCGTGAATCTTTCTGGATTCACTATGCTGTGCATAGACTTTGTAGCGGTTTGCTATATTTGTGGCGGCTGGGTGGAAGATGAGCGTTGGTTGTTGAATATATGTTGAAGCACTTTTTGACCTACTTGTGCTTCTTTGTTCATCTGTATATCCACGCAGTAGTGCTTAGTGAACGTGTGCACTGAAGCCCATGTTGCCGCCAGGCAAATGTCTTGGATATGTGTGTTTGCTAGGAAGGCTATTGTTGCTCCCTTTTTCCTGGTCGAGTGAGGCTGAGCTGCTCCCTGTAGCTCTTGGCCTGCCTGTTTGTGGCAGTATTGTATTGTTTGTGCGATCCATCGTGCGATGGTATTCTTAGTCACTGGTCTGCCCAGGAAACTGCTTGCGAAGGACACAAAGAACTGCTTTGTCTTTCTACAATCCTTAGTCCTTTCGTTGTAATGCATTACTGCTCTTCTGGCGTCCAGAGTGTGCAGTGCCCTTTCAGCGCTGGTGGATGGTTTCTGGAAGAAACTGGGAATTTGTATTGTTTGGTTTATATGGAACCTGGACACCACCTTTGGCATGAAGTGTGGGTCCGTCCTCATTACCACCCTGTCATTGTGAATCTGAATGTAGGGTTCTTGTAGTGTGAGTGCCTGCAACTCGCTCACCCTACGTAGCGAGGTAATCGCTACCAGAAAGGCCGTCTTTATTGTGAGCATATGTAGCGATGCCTTGTGAATGGGTTCGAACGGTGCTTTCATAAGCTGTGTTAGAACTACATTGAGGTTCCATGCAGGCGGTGGCATCCTCTTTGGCGGTGCTATTCTTTTGGCTCCTTCCAGGAATCTTTTTACTACTTGAGATGTAAAGAAGCTTTTCCCTGTTTCTCCTCTTGTATAGGCTACTATTGCTGCCAGGTGCACTCTTAGCGAAGTGCAGCTTAGGTTACTTTTTTAGTAAGTGTGTTAAGTATTTTAGCACAGTTGATTCTTTAGTGATTCTCCTGTGGAGCTTCTTGTTGATGCACCATTCAGTGAATCTCTTCCATTTTGCTGCATAGCATTTCCGTGTGGTGGGCCTCCTCGCTTCTCGTGCTTTGTGGAAGCTTGAGGTGAGCGAACTCTAAGTCTTCAGGAGCCACGCTGCTAGGCTGAGGCTCTCTGGTTCTGGATGGAGTACCCTTCCGTTTTGCAGCGAGAGCAGGTCTTTCCTTTTTGGGAACTTGTGTGGTGATCCCTGTGCCATCTCCACGATCTGCGAGAACCAGGACTGCCTGGCCCACTGTGGTGCTACCAGAATTAGCGTCATGTTGCTTGTTCTGCACTTGCTGAGCACTTTGTGTATCAGCAGTATCGGTGGAAAAGCGTAGGCAAATCTGTTTGACCAGCTCATCCATAGGGCATTTCCTTGGGATTGATGGCCTGGCTGCTTGGATGCGAAGTATTGGCATTTTGCATTCTGGTGTGTTGCAAACAGGTCTAGTTGTGGGGTCCCCCACTTCTTGAATAGTCTTTGCGTCTCCTGCGGGTTGAGCTCCCACTCGTGTGAGACTGACGTCTGTCTGCTCAGTCTGTCTGCTTCCACATTGTCCTTCCCTGGCAGATGTATTGCCAGGAGGTCTATTTGTAATGGAATTGCCCATTTCCATATCTGTTGCGCTAGATCGGACAGCGCCACTGACTGTGTTCCTCCCTGCTTGTTGATATAGAACATCGTTGTGGTGTTGTCTGTTTGTACTAACACCCTTTGCCCGTACAGCTGTTTCTGGAACGCTTTTAGCGCAAGGAACACGGTCTTCAGTTCTAGGTAGTTGATGTGTTTGACGGCATCTGTTTGTGTCCATAAACCCCTTACTTTGAACAGGTTCATGTGCGCACCCCACCCCATTTGGGATGCGTCTGTTGTGATGGTCACTGTCGGAGTTGGTGGTGTGAATGGCTTTCCCATTATGTTGTCCTTGTTCCACCATGCTATCTCTTCCTGCACTGCATGCGTTACAACCACTAGATCTTCCCAACTCCCTGTAGCCTGTGACCACTGCTGTTGCAGCCATTCCTGGAATGGTCTCATGTGTAGTCGAATATTGGGGACTAGGTGTATGCAGGACGCCATCATCCCCATGAGCTTGCTCACTGTTCTCACTGTCAGACGTTGCCCCTTCTGGTATTGGCGAGTCTCCTTCATCAGTGCGAAGGTTCTCTTTTCGCTGGGGAACACTCTGCCCTGAATGGTGTCGATTTTTGCACCCAGGAAGATCTTCACTTGCTCTGGTTCTAGCGACGACTTCCCGCTGTGTATGGAGAAGCCTAGTTTTGTCAGCGTGTGCGTGACCTGCTGAGCATGTAGTTTGCATTGGTTGTAGGAGTTCGCCTTCACCAACCAGTCGTCTAGGTAGGGGTATACATGTATTCCCTGCCTCCGCAGATGTGCTGCTACGGCAGCTAGGCATTTTGTGAAGACCCTTGGCGCGGATTTTAGGCCGAAGGCTAGGACCGTGAACTGGTAGTGCGTCTTGCTGATAAATCTTAGTAGATGTTTGTGTTTTTGGTTCATGGGAATGTGTAGGTAGGCATCTTTGAGGTCTATTGTGGACATAAAATCCCCGTGCCTTATCTGAGGTATAACCTCTTGTAAGGACGTCATTTTGAACTTTTGAGTCTTTATGTATTTGTTTAGGAACCGTAGGTCCAGTATGGGCCTTAACGTTTTGTCTATTTTTGGTACGAGGAAGTAGTTGGAGTACACTCCCGTGTTTTTCCTTGTATGGTACGTTTTCTATAGCTTGTTTGTGGAGAAGTTCCTGTGCTTTCTGCCACAGTAGTGATAGCTCTTCTGCTGAGCGTGTCTTGTTGGTTGGCCTCCTGTTTGGTGGCTTTTTTACCAGTTCTATGCAGTAGCCCAACTGTATGATGTTGAGTATCCATTTGTCTGTTGTTATCTTCTCCCACTCCGGGAAGAAGTGTTTTAGTCTGCCTCCTACGGGTGTCACATGATCGTTGATTTGTAATTGTTGTTCGTGTCTTTTGTTGTGCCGCGCCACTAAGGATGTTGTGAGTGCGGGCACGTTTGGTACTGTGGAGTCACTTGGGGGCGGGTTGCTGGCCGCCTCTCCTTGTCTGTCCTCGTCCGTTTGGTCGGCTTCGAAAGGACTGGCCCCTCTGTTGGTTCTGCCAGCCTTGTTGCTGCTGACCCTGTTGCGCCTGGCCGCTTTCCCTGAAATGTTTGCTGGAAGGCCTGGTGCGATGTTCCCGGTTGGTTCCCTCCTCTGCCATTTGGTCTTCGTGAGGGGGTGCCCCTTCTCATCCCTCTGAACTGCAGTGCCCCCATGGACCTTGCAGTTTCGTTATCTTTTTTGAGCTGTGTCAGCGTCTCGTCGATGGGCGTGCCGAACAGCTTTTCCCCGTTGAAGGGCAAGTTCAGGATGTTGTTTTGTACTTCCGGCTTGAACCCAGAGATCCTCAGCCATGCATGTCTTCTCTCTGTCACTCCTATCATCATCAGCCTGCTTGATGTGTCTGCTGCATCCAGGGCGGACTTCCGGCAGGTGTTGGCCATATTTTTGCCCTCCACCAGGTGCGCTGCTCTCTGCTGGTGTTCGCTTGGGAGATGTTTGAGCAACTGCCCGACCTCTTCCCAATGTTGGTAGGCATGCCTGTTTATAAGGGCATTGGAGTTGGCAATGCGCCAATGGATTGCCGCATTCCTCTCAACTTTCCTCCCTCGGAGGTCTATCCTCTTGCTCTCCTTGTCTGGAGGCGGTCCGGAGTTTGTGGGGACGTTGGCCCTCTTCCTGGCTGTTGCCGTTATGATGGAATCAGCCGGTACCGATCCTTGGATGTATGGTGGATCCTTAGAGGAGTGCTTATATTTTTTCTCTGTCCTGGGGGTGACAGATCTGCAGGTAGATGGCTCCCTGAAAGCTTCCCTGCCTTGGTCTAGCACACTTGGGAGCATTGGAAGGAATTGGCTCCTAGTTTGTGTTGGCAGCAGTGTCTCCAGGAGAAAACAGGCCTTGGGCTTTTCCTCCTCCATTTCCACCCTATAGGTAGCTGCTGCGTTCCTTACGAGCATATTGTAAATTCCAATGTCGTCCGGCGGCGAAGGCCTCGAAGGATACGTTTCTACGGCCTCTTCTGGGTTTTCGGCGTCGAGGTCCTGCCAATCCAGGTCCTGAGCCTCCGAGGGAGTCGAGCCTAAGTGTGTCTGCTGGTCTTCCTCGCCCTCAGCGTAGTAATACAGGCCCTCTTCGTCCTGTTGCTCCGATGGTTCTGGAGTTTTCGGCGGGTCGGTGGCGTCGAACTCCTCCTGGGCTTCCGCTTCGACGACCGTCGAGGGCTGCGACGGGATGGTGTATCTACTCATCCATTCGTCGAAATCCTTCTTTTTTTGTAGGATACTGGCCGTTTCGGCCTCGAGCCTTCTCTTCTCCATCTCCGCCGCTTGTTCGGCATCGAGACTTTCGGCGGTTCTCTTTGATGTCGAAGTTGACGTCGAAGTTGACGTCGAAGTTGCCTTCTGCTCTTTCCCCTTCGGCGTCGAGTGCGGCTTCTCGGGACCGTGCTTCGACGACCTGGGTGTTTCAAGAGCTTTCGCCGACCGGGAGTCCTTTTCGAAGGATCCGCAGGGCTGTTTGTCCGTGGATGCAGCTGTGGTCGTCGATTGCTTCGACGCCAGTGCTCCTTTCGAGGACTTTGGCTCTGATTTTCGAGAGTCTGTCGGGGTTTTAGGGGTCGACGTCTCTCTTACCTCCTTCCTCGACTTGTTATCGGTCTCTACGACCGTGCAGTCATCTGGTCACTCGGCGATGTTATCCTCTTCCCCGCTGGAGAGGCCCAGGTCTCGCAGCGACGGAGGTTGTCCTTGCCCCTGCATGCTGTAGTTTCGTCTTTCCCTCACTCTGAGGGTTTTGGGGGCGAAAGCCGAGCAGGCGTTGCAGTCGGTACTCTGATGGTCGATCGGCAGACAGAGGTTGCAGACAGGAAGCTGGTCCTTCTGCGCGAACTTGTGGTGGAAGTTACGGCAAAATTTGAATGGTGTCTTGTCCATTCCCGCGCTCAGGGGGCCCCCTGTATGCGCATTCTCCGTCGGACGTCGAAGTTTCACCTACTTCTCCTACTTCGTCGTCCCGGTTGTATGTTCTTTGTCTTCTGATGAAGAAACTCCAATCTTTTCGGTTCTTTCTGCTTCTTTTCCTCTTTTCTCCTTTCCAAAAACTCTGGAGCTCCTCGCGACGATCCAGACCCAACGGCGGAAAAAAGAATCTGAAGATGGCGCCCTAGGGTGGGAGCTTCCGGAGGAAGCGCGCCGACGTTACGGGAGGACACCAAATGGTGGGGCGTCGACGCCCACCTGGGCTACACAAAAAAAAAAAAAAAAACAGAAAAGAGACTACGATTCCGGACCCAACCACTAGACCGCGGAATAATGCACAGCATAGTGAATCCAGAAAGATTCACGCTGCAAAACTTCAATACTGTAATCAAAAGAAAATACAGCACAAAAATGTGAATTGTGTTCTTTTGGTGCTGCCTCAGTCTGATACTGGGTCTACTTTTCAAGAAAGGTTTGGAAATGTAACTAGAACCACAAGATGTCATTAAGCGAACATAGTAGAGCGATTAAACATTAAGTATTTTGTATATCACATGTTATTTTGCTGTAGCTGGCCTACAAATGATTTTCCAAATATGGAATTCTTTATAGAAAACAACAAGGGAATGTCGCATTATACTATCTGATGGTCTGCAGTAACAAGTAGAGAAAGGCGTTTAATTAGGTAGTTTAAAATAGAGTTCGACACAAAAAAGCTTTGCTTTGTTGTAAAGCACTTAGTCTGTAGCACTCACATTTTTGCAACTGCTGCCTAAAAGGCACAAATATCAAAAGGACCAAACAGGAGTTATAAGTGTGGCATCTACTTGCTTTCATGATTGCTGATTAAACGCAATGGTAAAGCTGTAAACAGTGGTTTGTGGCGGTCATTATCTAAATGCACTGTCACGCTTAGAGGCTACTTTAATAAAGTGTAGAAAATCAAGGAGGCACTTGGTGCCCTGTTGACTGAAACCTTTATTGAACAGAAATGATGTCATCCACAAAATAATATTCCTTGTCTGCGAAATATGGAGCTTTTAAACTCTGATTTTGTGCAATAAAAGCACCAAACACATGTACATGTTATTAAAAGGACAAGCCAAGTGGGACTAGAGTCAGAGACCCAAACGTGTAAGAGATTTAGTTCTGAAGCTGTTCCTTCTCAGAGAAATAAGATTACATAGGCTGCCCAGACTGACGCTGAAAACATGCATACACAAAGTTATGATTTTAGAGTCAGACATTTACTTCTTGTCCACGTGGAATGAGACATTATATGTACACCAATGTCTACAATCTTACAAGGAGCCTTCCCTGCTTTGGTCCACCTCACTGCAAATTGTGCACTGTATTAAGAACAAATTGTGAAATTTAAAAAAACACCATGGGCTCACATCATTCCTTCACCCAAGAGACATGGGTACAATTGTTATGCCACCCTCCTGCTGCCCATTCTTCACATTACCTGGAACTAGGACATCTCCAAAACCAAGGAGTGAGAATGGTCTGTCACACAGTGCCAAGGGTGAGAAGTTAAGTCTGGGTACTTTTAAGACCATCGGAAGCTGCAAAGAGAAAGAACAGATGGATTAACAAAGTACTTTTGGCAAAACAAGGCATTGAGAACAAGCATTGGCATAGCCAATAGGTCTCGCTTTTGGGACCTTTTAAGTATTTAGTTATGCAGCACCATATTCTTGGTGCAAGAACATCAACTGTTGCTTGGCTAAACACTTATAATGTCCTAAAGGCGAGACCTATTGGCTATGGCAATGCTTGTTGCCTATACTGTGTGTTTGACTGAGTTTACAGGCAGCGAATATTGATATTAATAGATGTTCGACTGCATTTCCTCCTTGCGTTAATTGGTATAGAGATATAGCTTTTATGGATTGATTTTGCAGTGATGGGATTGATCTAGGTGGTTATTGTACCGCTGTCTGTTAAATATTGTGTAGACATACTGAGTCATACAGACACACAGACAGAGTTAGACAGAGTCAGACAGACAGACAGTGTCAGATAGAGTCAGACAGAGTCAGACAGACAGTGTCAGACAGGCAGACAGAGTCAGACAGACTAAGACAGATAGACAGAGTCAGACAGAGACAGACAGACAGATATACTTAGACAGATAGACAGACAGACAGAGAGAGATAGACAGCTTCAGACAGAGTCAGACAGACAGACAGAGTCATTCAGATAGTCATTCAGACAGAGTGACAGACAGAGTCAGACAGAGTCAGACAGATAGACAGACAGAGTTAGTGAAACAAACAGAGTTAGTCAGACTCAGTCAGACAGACTCAGTCAGACAGACTCAGTCAGACAGAGTCATTCAGACAGTCATTCAGACAGTCATTCAGACAGTCATTCAGACAGAGTGATAGGCAGAGGCAGTCAGACAGAGTGACAGGCAGAGTCAGTCATACTGAGTGACAGTCAGAGTCAGTCTGACAGAGTGACAGACAGAGTCAGTCAGACAGTAGAAATATTCACTGCTAGTAAGATAGTTAGTTGGTGGGTTTGTAGTGATAAAAAAATGCGAGTTTCGGATCACTCAACTGTTGCAGAACACCATAGCCGTGCCCAAGGTGGTTTTTTAAGTACAAACTCTCTTTTTGTATTTTTTTCAAGCCTTACGTAACAATTGTGTTTTTTAATCTGAGGAGATGCTGAAAACAATGAAAGGAGACTTGTATTTGGAATGGGGAAAGGAGGAAGTGCTGCAAGTAAAAAGTTGTACATTACTCACTGCCTCCTACTTTTGCATCAATTGCGGCACCGGCGCTTTACTTTTAACATGGTTAAAGGTTACTCGCTGGTGCCGCGATTATACCAAAAGTGCAGTAGGTGTTTTGGTTTGAGGGTATGCACCGCGGGTTTTAAAAAAAAAAAATTCCTTTTATAGAGCCCGCGCATTTATATAGCGCGAACTCGACCCGAAGGCATTGGAGCGCTTTACACGCGCACCAGTTTACAATGCAGCTCGACTTGTTAATGTCCTTGCTGCAGAGATCGACATGCAACCTGCAAATCACAGATTCCAATTCCAGGAAAATAACCGACTGTAGAAATATTCACTGCTAGTAAAATAGTTGGTGTGTGAAATAAAATTGGGCGAACAAAATTGTAATAAAAATCGACCACGCAAACAATACTGTTTAAGACAGTATCCTTAAAAAAAACTGGCTTTTGATGGAGCAAAATGTTTGGAGTTAAGCGTCAACTGATTGACCTCAGAGGGGAAACATCCATTAAGGAGGATGTCTCTGTGTGGCTTGTGCTCTCCTGGCGCCTCGGGTCTGTTTACTGTTCACACGTGGAATTTAAAAACCATTCATCAAGGAGGATGTCTCGGTCTGCCTTGTGCCCCAGTGGCGCCTGTTGTCTGTTCCCAGCAGAGAGGAAGGAGCTGGAGAAGCAGGCTGGTGGAGGAGGAATAATTTTACACGAAAGTCAGCCTTGACTCCAGATTACACATGGTTTCGTTATTAGTTTAACTTTCCTGGCTTGTTGTTTCTAAATATATAGAGCGCGTGCATTTACAAATTTACATTGCACCTCCTGACCAGAATTACAAAATGCACGCGCTGTGTATATTTTGCAACAACAAGCCGTTTATGTTTGACTAAGAACGAAACTATGTGTAAGCTGGAGACCAGGCTCACATTTGTGATAAAGTACGTCGTGACACACAAATCTGTTTATGAGGTGCAATGTACATTTAAAAAGATGAAGCGGGTGTCAGGGAACAAAACGTGAAGCGCGGTGTTGGAGTATACCGCACTTCATGTTTTAGACAGCACAGCTCTATCAACGCTTGCTTATTGTAAAAACACAACAGGATCCAAGCAAAAAACAGAAAGCATCAGGAGCAAGTGGTTTTTAACTCACTGAGCCATCTTGTCAACATATTGCTTTATATTACCACAGCCAGCAGTGCTTTGTCTTAATACTGCGCATAATCGCAGTTTTGTTGGTGCTATATTTATGGCCGTGTGCAGTGCATTCACGTATAATCGAGAGCATATGCATACGATGAACTCCTCCATATAAAAACAGTTTGACCGAAAGAAACAAATGGATGCCTATATATGTTTAATAAAAGTCTGCCCAAAATGTCATTTGTGATTAACTTCTACTAACTACACACCAGATGATAAATTTGCCCCTCCCCATGGTTTAGTGTGGGATAAAACGGAAGGAGGGGTGGTGGAGCAAGGATTCGGTAGTATTTCGAGGCAGCAAATAGATACATTGTCACTTTAGAACATCATTGTGGTATTGCAGGGTGGGGAGTTGACCTGGGAAAATAAGCAAGACAAAATGGATTGTTTATAAATTAATGGCAAACTGAATAAAAAAGGACAACTCCGTGACAGTGGGGAGAAACGCATAGACAGGGTGTGCGTGCAGGGGCGCAGTGTGGCTGGTGAGGAGGCTCCGTTTGAGGGAGAATAAAAAAAACTTTAAAGAAAATGGTGGATGAAATGTCAGGGAACCCGCGCTTTACTTTAACATGGTTAAATGCAAAGCACTGGTGCCGCGATTGCTGCAAAAGTAAAGAAATAGAAAAACATCTATTTCTTAACTTTTGCAACAATCGCAGCACCGCGCTTTACTTTAACCATGTTAAAAGTAAGCGCGGTGCCGCAATTGTAGCAAAAGTTAAGAAATAGATGTTTTTTTCTATTTCTTTACTTTTGCAGCAATCGCGGCACCGGTGCTTACATTTAACCATGTTAAAGTAAAGCGCGGGTGCCACGATTGCACAAAAGTAAAGAAATATATTTAAAAAAAAACTTATTTCTTACATTTTTCTACAATCGCGGCACCCGCGCTTTACTTTTAACATGGTTAAAGTAAAAGTGCGGGTGCATCGATTCTGCACTGTTGAGCAAAAGTAAACAAAGCTGGCGGCTGCGGCCGCGGCCTGCTACAGTATAGAAAGCATGAGAATGACGAGGGAGTAGAGTGGTGCGCGCGAAAGAAGGAGAGGCATAGCGAGCATTGGAGAGGATGGCAGCTGTGCACGTCGCGCGCGCTTGTGCGCGTAACAGCAAGCTGGTGGCCGGCTTGGTAGCACTTTGAAAACCCCCTTACTAAAAGTCGAGCAAGCAGCGCATGCGCTGCTCTAGGCTCGACCTAAAAATGACTTGTATTTTATGTTATCTGGGTCAGAACCCATATGATCCTTCAACTCAGATCTAGATGCGATTTCATGTCGTGATTTCCTGTGATGTCATTGTCCACACAATAATCTTGTGATGTAATTTCCGATTATGTCATTAATATGTTAATTAGCCAGTTTCACACATGAAAATCCTACCTCTTTTTGGTCACAAAATGTAGTAAAGTAAGGATTTGAGGTCTTTGTGTTGGTGCTTTGCTGATAGTCCAGGACTGGCCGAAAGAAAATTTACTTGTTGACATCCATGTTTGCTTTAGACAAGGTGCCCATGCCTCCAACAGCTCCTATGTACCCTTATTTAGCATGTGGGTTTGTTTGATGATTCACAGAACACCGTGGAGGCAGGGTACATTGTCGCAATTGGTTTTGAAAGGGGTTAAAATACATTTTAAAGTGAACATGCGTATTTATTTGCCATTTGAAACACAGAAAAAGACGCATTCGCAGTTGCCTGGGTAACAAGCTAGGAGAGAGTTTGTTTATTGACTGGCACTGTCTTTCCTTCATGCCAACACAGTCACGTGCCCACTCGCGCTTCTGGCAATGGAAGAGTTATGTCTGGTGAATTCGCGTACTAGCCTAACAGAAAAATGAGAAGAGAAAGTAGTCCTGATTTTGCCTTTAAACGTTATTACTATCTGATTGGGCGTCGATAAAACATAAAGTAAGACAAACGTTTCTCAGACGGGTACTTCTTATATGGTATAGACAAAGAAATATAGTATCTGCATTTTGCTAACTGGTCCATTGTGATGGCGAAGCATCCTGGAGAACGGCGTGAGTTCTGTGAAAAATATACGTTTATTTCTTATGAAACTAAACTTTGATTGTCGGTCTAACGTTTCAGTGATGGCGACTGAGGTGGGAACGGCTACTTAAAGAATCGTAGTTCGAGAGTCTCCTCTTGATGTGAAAACTTAGCGGCCATGTTGAAATGGCAACATCTGTCCACATTTTGTCAATTCTCTAACACGTAGAAAGTGCAAACTAATTAAACAAGCAGATCGGAAAAGAAAATTGCGTTTGTTTATGGAATGTTAGCTTGCTTGATTTCACAGGTGTGGCAATATTTTAAATTATCGATTATTACGAATTGTTTTTAATAATGTTTAATTGTTATATTTTCAACAGGCAGTGTAAAACTCTTCACTTTTAAGATTTGTTGTACTTGACTATATTTTCCTCGCTTCTATATCTCTTTACCCAGGGCCCATTACCTCACTCCTAAAATGGTGGTTTTTGCTACAGGGTTGAACTGGGCGGCACTAGTCCGCTCTCTGTGTCTATGGCGCCGGTGCCTGCAGAGGGGAAGATGGCTGCCTCTGGGGTAGCGGTGAGCGGGCTGCTCCTGGAGAAGGGCTTGGACATTAGCCTGGCTGCTCTGCGTAGACATGATCCCTATATTCGGGGAATTCTGGACGTAGCCAGCCAAGTAGCGCTCTACACTTTCAGCCACACAGCGAGCGAATGGGTGAGTGCTGTGCAGAAGGAAAGGCTCAGCGAGAGAGGCAGAGAGTAGAATAACAAGAGAGGAGCGGGGGCGAGCGAGCGCGGCAGCCTGCCGAGCTGACTAGACGCTCGTGCGTCATGGCCTTTTGCCTGCGATTACACGCACGGCAGGCATGTGTTTCCAATTATCGAGCCTGCGTCTGGGCACGATAATGGGAAACAGATGTAGGCCCTGCGCACGTAATCGCAGGAAAAAGGCCATGACGCACGAGCGTCTGGTCAGCTTTCTGAAGCCCCTTACTATAAGTCTCGCAAGGAGCGCATGCGCTGCTCTAGGCTCGACCTAAAAATGAAAGAACTATGCGAGAGGACCCTTGCTAATCATACTGGAGAGTAAGCATTTGGTACGCACCACGTTCTTCACTTGCCTCTTAGGTCATTGATGCTACTAAATTATAGCCAAATGCTTATGGGGTTGCAGGGCACATAAATATATCAATGGAACACGACTGTAAGAGCAGTTACTTCGTAAGCCAACCACAGTGATGTAACCAAAAGCGGTACAATTACACACAAAAAGGAAGGCAACCAGGTGTGAGGTGATGTGACTCCAGTTGTGTGAAATTAAATCAGTTCACTTCAAATAATAATAAAAAACTATAAAATACTTTGAGCCTAGTGGAATAATTGTGTATAAGGGCATGGTTCCACCAAGATCCAGATAAATCTAATTGAGGTTTAAATCCACACAACAAACACCCAAACATCCTGGACCTTGCTGCCCTTCAAAGATGAATAAATAGATGAAGTTAACAAATGTAATATGGTAGGGGGCAAGAATGAGATTTCACAATAACAGAAAAATTTCCTGAAAAACCCTTATGACCCATAAGTAATAACATTTCACGCAAAGCCACTAAATCTAGCGGGAGACCCAATGGCCAAGGCAATGGAGGCGGTATTCCCGATTGTGTGCTATAGGTTTTGGGTGGGATGTCACATGTGTTGGGTGGGTGGTTGAAGTAGAGCCTTTTTATAAGGATGCAGTGACTAGCTGTGATGGTTGAGCACAACCATATTTGTCACATATAGCTGCCCATGGCGTCTACACCTGGTTAAAATCTTCAATATAGATAGGGCTAAGCAGGAACATACACTCAACCAAGCCTCTGCCCATCATCAGTGAAAGGGAACTTCACCAGAAAGCCATCTATTCCTAGTGCAGATGTTGGAGTTGGGATGATCAATACACAAGATAACTTTTACATCTGTTCTTCAAGTCATTCTCGCTCTCCCAAGGGAAGAGGAAAGGAAAGTCAGAATGCAGTAAAACTCTGGCCAGACAACCTTTTACCTGTAGTAAAATTTTGGATATTTTCTGGCCTTCAAGAACAATTATTTTGCACTTGTTTCACCGTTGCCAAGAAACTCTGCGAACAGACTAAAAGAAGGGTAGCTAAGAGCTGAATTTTCAGGACTATTCTCTGGAAGCTAACATGAAAAATAAAGTACAGCTTGAGACTGCATTGTCCTGGGGGAAGAAGGGAAGCTGATCTGCTATGACTGAACTGCCTCTGACCTGAGGGCAAGTGCAAAGTCCAGTTCTCTCTATGGCGTGTACTAGACTGATTGAAGGAACTGACTTCGACTGGCCATGAAAAAACGCTCACAAGAGGCAGGTTCTCATCTAGCCAAGACTGAAGAGCCACAAGTAAGCTTGAGCAGGGACTGTACCCATAGAACAGATTCACAACATTCAACTACCCGCGGATGATAGAGTACGCAGAGCCTATGTATCAAAGGTACTCAGCCTAATGGACAAAATCGCCTCCCACCTACTAATCCACTTGCACCTCCAATGACTCACCCACCCTCCCTATTTTCTCAACGATGTTCTTCTGCCCAAACTCTTTTCATAGGTGCAGAGAAATCCAAAGCAGTTTCCAAGCCTTCAAAGATTATAGGAAGGGTGGCTTTTCTCAGTCTCACTGCACCCTTTCTTTTGATTTTGGACCAATCCGTCATGAATACTGGGATGAAACCTATAGCTGGGTCAGTACCTTCCGAGAAGCCTTATTAAATCTTTTAACTGATAATGACAGAACAGAGATAGGCAGCCAATTTGCAAGGTGACATCATTAACCTTCATTCATAAATATGTATTTGTTCAGAGCAGAGGCGGATTGCATGCCTTCAACCACTACTCATATTAGGGCTGCTCAAAGTACTAAACCATTACCGCCTCCTTGTGCATGAGTATCAAGGTGATTTTCAGACACGTACACCTTAACATTCAACCAACAAGCATTGGCATAGCCAATAGGTCTCGCTTTTGGGACCTTATAAGTGCTTAGCCATGCAACAGTTGATGTTGTTGTAACAAGGATATTGTGCTGCATAACTAAACACTTATAAGGTCCCAAAGGCGAGACCTATTGGCTATGCCAATGCTTTTTTTTTTCTTAAAGGACAAGCAGTGCTATCAGGCTCCGGCTGCCACTTAGTCCACCGCAGGGTAGAAGAGGGGTAGAAGAGGGGTAGTAGAGGGGTAGTAGAGGGGTAGTAGAGGGGTAGTAGAGGGGTAGTAGAGGGGTCGAAGAGGGGTCGAAGAGGGGTCGAAGAGGGGTCGAAGAGGGGTCGAAGAGGGGTCGAAGAGGGGTCGAAGAGGGGTCGAAGAGGGGTCGAAGAGGGGTAGAGGAGGGGTAGAGGAGGGGTAGAAGAGGGGTAGAAGAGGGGTAGAGGAGTACAGGAGGAGTACAGGAGGAGTACAGGAGGGGTAGAAGAGGGGTAGAAGAGGGGTAGAAGAGGGGTAGAAGAGGGGTAGAAGAGGGGTAGAAGAGGGGTAGAAGAGGGGTAGAAGAGGGGTAGAAGAGGGGTAGAAGAGGGGTAGAAGAGGGGTAGAGTGGTAGAAGAGGGGTAGAGTGGAAGAGGGGTAGAGTGGAAGAGGGGTAGAGTGGAAGAGGGGTAGAGTGGAAGAGGGGTAGAGTGGAAGAGGGGTAGAGTGGTAGAAGAGGGGTAGAGGGGTAGAAGAGAGGTAAAGGGGTAGAAGAGGGGTAGAAGAGAGGTAGAGGGGTAGAAGAGGGGTAGAAGAGGGGTAGAGGGTTAGAAGAGGGGTAGTAGAAGGGTAGAGGGGTGGTAGAGGGGAAGTAGAGGGGAAGTAGTGGGGTAGTAGAGGGGAAGTAGAGGGGAAGTAGTGGGGAAGTAGAGGGGAAGTAGAGGGGAAGTAGAAGGGTAGTAGAAGGGTAGTAGAGGGGTAGAAGAGGGGTAGAAGAGGGGTAGAAGAGGGGTAGAAGAGGGGTAGAAGGGTAGTAGAGGGGGTAGTAGAGGGGTAGTAGAGGGGTAGAAGAGGGGTAGTAGAGGGGTAGTAGAGGGGTCGAAGAGGGGTCGAAGAGGGGTCGAAGAGGGGTCGAAGAGGGGTCGAAGAGGGGTCGAAGAGGGGTCGAAGAGGGGTAGAAGAGGGGTAGAAGAGGGGTAGAGGAGTACAGGAGGAGTACAGGAGGAGTACAGGAGGAGTACAGGAGGGGTAGAAGAGGGGTAGAAGAGGGGTAGAAGAGGGGTAGAAGAGGGGTAGAAGAGGGGTAGAAGAGGGGTAGAAGAGGGGTAGAAGAGGGGTAGAAGAGGGGTAGAGTGGTAGAAGAGGGGTAGAGTGGTAGAAGAGGGGTAGAGTGGAAGAGGGGTAGAGTGGAAGAGGGGTAGAGTGGAAGAGGGGTAGAGTGGAAGAGGGGTAGAGTGGAAGAGGGGTAGAGTGGAAGAGGGGTAGAGTGGAAGAGGGGTAGAGTGGTAGAAGAGGGGTAGAGTGGTAGAAGAGGGGTAGAGGGGTAGAAGAGAGGTAAAGGGGTAGAAGAGGGGTAGAAGAGAGGTAGAGGGGTAGAAGAGGGGTAGAAGAGGGGTAGAAGAGGGGTAGAAGAGGGGTAGAGGGTTAGAAGAGGGGTAGTAGAAGGGTAGAGGGGTGGTAGAGGGGAAGTAGAGGGGAAGTAGTGGGGTAGTAGAGGGGAAGTAGAGGGGAAGTAGTGGGGAAGTAGTGGGGAAGTAGAGGGGAAGTAGAGGGGAAGTAGAAGGGTAGTAGAAGGGTAGTAGAAGGGTAGTAGAGGGGTAGAAGAGGGGTAGAAGAGGGGTAGAAGAGGGGTAGAAGGGTAGTAGAGGGGTAGTAGAGGGGTAGTAGAGGGGTAGTAGAGGGGTGGTAGAGGGATGGTAGAAGGGTAGAAAAGGGGTAGAAGAGGGGTGGTAGAGGGGTGGTAGAGGGGTGGTAGAGGGGTGGTAGAGGGGTGGAAGAGGGGTGGTAGAGGGGTGGTAGAGGGGTGGTAGAGGGGTGGTAGAGGGGTGGAAGAGGGGTGGTAGAGGGGTAGAAGAGGGGTAGAAGAGGGGTAGAAGAGGGGTAGAAGAGGGGTAGAAGAGGGGTGGTAGAGGGGTGGTAGAGGGGTGGTAGAGGCGTAGAAGAGGGGTGGTAGAGGGGTAGAAGAGGAGTAGAGGGGTAGAAGAGGGGTAGTGGGGGGTAGTGGGGGGGTAGAGGAGGGGTAGTGGGGGGGTAGAGGAGGGGTAGAGGAGGGGTAGAAGAGGGGTAGAGGGGTAGTAGAGGGGGGGAAGAGGGGTAGAGGGGGGAAGAGGGGTAGAAGAGGGGTAGAGGGGTAGAAGAGGGGTAGAGGGGTAGAGGGGTAGTAGAGGTGTGGTAGAGGTGTGGTAGAGGTGTGGTAGAGGTGTGGTAGAGGTGTGGTAGAGGTGTGGTAGAGGTGTGGTAGAGGTGTGGTAGAGGTGTGGTAGAGGTGTGGTAGAGGTGTGGTAGAGGTGTGGTAGAGGTGTGGTAGAGGTGTGGTAGAGGTGTGGTAGAGGTGTGGTAGAGGGGTAGTAGAGGGGTAGTAGAGGGGTGGTAGAGGGGTAAAGAGGGGTAGAAGAGGGGTAGAAGAAGGGTAGAAGAAGGGTTGAGGGGTAGAAGAGGGGTAGAGGGGTAGAAGAGGGGTAGAGGGGTAGTAGAGGGGTAGAGGGGTAGTAGAGGGGTAGAGGGGTAGTGGAGGGGTAGTAGAGGGTAGAGGGGTAGTGGAGGGGTAGTAGAGGGGTAGTAGAGGGGTAGTGGAGGGGTAGTGGAGGGGTAGTGGAGGGGTAGTGGAGGGGTAGTGGAGGGTAGTAGAGGGGTAGTGGAGGGGTAGTGGAGGGGTAGAGGGGTAGAGGGTAGAGGAGGGGTAGTGGGGGGTAGAGGAGGGTAGTAGAGGGGAAGAGGGGTGAGGGGGAAGAGGGGTAGAAGAGGGTAGAGGGGTAGAAGAGGGGTAGAGGGGTAGAGGGTAGTAGAGGTGTGGTAGAGGTGTGGTAGAGGTGTGGTAGAGGTGTGTAGAGGTGTGGTAGAGGTGTGGTAGAGGTGTGGTAGAGGTGGGTAGAGGTGTGGTAGAGGTGTGGTAGAGTGTGGTAGAGGTGTGGTAGAGGTGTGGTAGAGGTGTGGTAGAGGTGTGGTAGAGGTGTGGTAGAGGGTAGTAGAGGGGTAGTAGAGGGGTGGTAGAGGGGTAAAAGAGGGGTAGAAGAGGGGTAGAAGAAGGGTAGAAGAAGGGTTGAGGGGTAGAAGAGGGGTAGAGGGGTAGAAGAGGGGTAGAGGGGTAGTAGAGGGGTAGAGGGGTAGTAGAGGGGTAGAGGGGTAGTGGAGGGGTAGTAGAGGGGTAGAGGGGTAGTGGAGGGGTAGTAGAGGGGTAGTAGAGGGGTAGTGGAGGGGTAGTGGAGGGGTAGTGGAGGGGTAGTGGAGGGGTAGTGGAGGGGTAGTGGAGGGGTAGTGGAGGGGTAGTGGAGGGGTAGAGGGGTAGAGGGGTAGAGGAGGGGTAGAGGGGGTAGAGGGGGGTAGAAGAGGGGCAGAAGAGGGGCAGAAGAGGGGCAGAAGAGGGGCAGAAGAGGGGTAGAAGAGGGGCAGAAGAGGGGCAGAAGAGGGGCAGAAGAGGGGCAGAAGAGGGGCAGAAGAGGGGCAGAAGAGGGGTGGAGGGGTAGAAGAGGGGTAGAAGAGGGGTGGTAGAGGGGTAGAGGAGGGGTAGAAGAGTGGTAGAAGAGGGGTAGAGGGGTAGAGTGGTAGAAGAGGGGTAGAAGAGGGGTAGAGGGGTAGATGTAGAAGAGGGGTAGAGGGGTGGTAGAGGGGTGGTAGAGGGGTAGAAGAGGGGTAGAAGAGGGGTAGAAGAGGGGTAGAGGAGAAGTAGTAGAGGGGTAGAAGAAGGATAGAGGGGTAGAAGAGGGATAGAGGGGTAGAAGAGGGATAGAGGGGTAGAAGAGGGGTAGAAGAGGGATAGAGGGGTAGAAGAGGGATAGAGGGGTAGAAGAGGGATAGAGGGGTAGAAGAGGGATAGAGGGGTAGAAGAGGGATAGAGGGGTAGAAGAGGGATAGAGGGGTAGAAGAGGGATAGAGGGGTAGAAGAGGGATAGAGGGGTAGAAGAGGGATAGAGGGGTAGAAGAGGGATAGAGGGGTAGAAGAGGGATAGAGGGGTAGAAGAGGGTTAGAAGAGGGTTAGAAGAGGGTTAGAAGAGGGTTAGAGGGGTAGAGTGGTAGAAGAGGGGTAGAAGAGGGGTGGAGGGGTAGAAGAGGGGTAGAGGGGTAGTAGCGGGGTTGAGGGGTAGTAGAGGGGTAGAAGAGGGGTAGTAGAGGGGTAGAAGAGGGGTAGAAGAGGGGTAGAGGAGGGGTAGAAGAGGGGTAGAGGAGGGGTAGAGGAGGGGTAGAGGAGGGGTAGAAGAGGGGTAGAGGAGGGGTAGAAGAGGGGTAGAAGAGGGTTAGAAGAGGGATAGAAGAGGGGTAGAAGAGGGGTAGAAGAGGGGTGGTAGAGGGGTAGTAGAGGGGTGGTAGAGGGGTAGTAGAGGGGTAGTAGAGGGGTAGTAGAGGGGTAGTAGAGGGGTAGTAGAGGGGTAGTAGAGGGGTAGAAGAGGGGTAGAAGAGGGGTGGTAGAGGGGTGGTAGAGGGGTGGTAGAGGGGTGGTAGAGGGGTGGTAGAGGGGTGGTAGAGTGGGGTAGAAGGGTAGAAAAGGGGTAGAAGAGGGGTAGAAGACGGGTGGTAGAGGGGTAGAAGACGGGTGGTAGAGGGGTAGAAGAGGGGTGGTAGAGGAGTAGAGGGGTAGTAGAGGGGTAGAAGAGGGGTAGAAGAGGGGTAGTGGGGGGTAGTGGGGGGTAGAGGAGGGGTAGTAGAGGGGTAGTAGAGGGGTAGAAGAGGGGTAGAAGAGGGGTAGAGTGGTAGAAGAGAGGTAGAGGAGCAGAAGAGAGGTAGAGGGGTAGAAGAGAGGTAGAGGGGTAGAAGAGAGGTAGAGGGGTAGTAGAGGGGTAGTAGAGGGGTAGTAGAGGGGTAGTAGAGGGGTAGAGGAGGTGGTAGAGGGGTGGTAGAGGGGTGGTAGAGGGGTGGTAGAGGGGTGGTAGAGGGGTGGTAGAGGGGTGGTAGAGGGGTGGTAGAGGGGTGGTAGAGGGGTAGGGGGTAGGGGGTAGGGGGTAGTAGAGGGGTAGAAGGGTAGAGGGGTGGTAGAGGGGTAGAAGAGGGGTAGAAGAGGGGTAGAAGAGGGAGAGTAGTAGAGGGGTAGTAGAGGGGTAGGGGGTTAGAAGAGGGGTAGGGGTTAGAAGAGGGGTAGTAGAGGGGTAGTAGAGGGGGTAGTAGAGGGGTAGTAGAGGGGTAGTAGAGGGGTAGAGGTGTGGTAGAGGGGAAGTAGAGGGGAAGTAGAGGGGAGGTAGAGGGGAGGTAGAGGGGAGGTAGAGGGGAGGTAGAGGGGTGGTAGAGGGGTGGTAGAGGGGTGGTAGAGGGGTAGAAAAGGGGTAGAAGAGGGGTAGAAGAGGGGTAGAAGAGGGGTGGTAGAGGGGTGGTAGAGGGGTAGAAGAGGGGTGGTAGAGGGGTAGAAGAGGGGTGGTAGAGGGGTAGAAGAGGGGTAGAAGAGGAGTAGAGGGGTAGTAGAGGGGTAGAAGCGGGGTAGTGGGGGGTAGAGGAGGGGTAGTGGGGGGTAGAGGAGGGGTAGTGGGGGGGTAGTAGAGGGGTAGTAGAGGGGTAGTAGAGGGGTAGTAGAGGGGTAGTAGAGGGGTGGTAGAGGGGTGGTAGAGGGGTGGTAGAGGGGTGGTAGAGGGGTAGAAGAAGGGTAGAGGGGTAGAAGAGGGGAAGGAAGAGGGGTAGAGGGGGGAAGGAAGAGGGGTAGAGGGGTAGAAGAGGGGTGAAGGGGTAGAAGAGGGGTAGAGGTGTAGAAGAGGGGTAGAGGGGTAGAAGAGGGGTAGAGGGGTAGAAGAGAGGTAGAGGGGTAGAAGAGAGGTAGAGGGGTAGAAGAGAGGTAGAGTGGTAGAAGAGAGGTAGAGGAGCAGAAGAGAGGTAGAGGGGTAGAAGAGAGGTAGAGGGGTAGAAGAGAGGTAGAGGGGTAGTAGAGGGGTAGTAGAGGGGTAGAAGAGGGGTAGAAGAGGGGTAGTAGAGGGGTAGTAGAGGGGTAGAGGTGTGGTAGAGGTGTGGTAGAGGGGGTGGTAGAGGGGTGGTAGAGGGGTGGTAGAGGGGTGGTAGAGGGGTGGTAGAGGGGTGGTAGGGGGGTGGTAGGGGGGTGGTAGGGGGGTGGTAGGGGGGTGGTAGGGGGGTGGTAGGGGGGTGGTAGGGGGTAGAAGAGGGGTAGTAGAGGGGTAGAAGGGTAGAGGGGTAGAGGGGTAGAAGAGGGGTAGAGGGGTAGAAGAGGGGTAGAAGAGGAGTAGAAGAGGGGTAATAGAGGGGTAGAGGGGTATAAGGGTAGAGGGGTAATTGATATTGGTTAAGCAGATCAGCCCAAAGATAGATTAATGAAGTGTTTAAAAAATGTATACGACATTGGAATCTTGCGCAAAGCTCTATTAGACAAAGTCAGTGGTGTGTTACTGATGAAAAGGAATTTGTTGAATTTAACTACATCCAAGCTTCCCTCGATGGAATCTACTCGATAACCACATTGTAAGCCAAGAGGCCACACACTGTCATTAAATAAACATAAGACCACGTACTGCCAGCAACGCAAAACGCAGTTGGCAAGAGAAATGTGTAGCATAGCTGGAATTCCTTCATCCAAACCAGAGAGAATATAGAACAAGCGGTCTTCAAAAAGGAGACGGAGAGGGCGGAGTGAGTGGGCGCGCGGCGGCAAAAGTGAAAGCAGCTGCAGCGTCCACACGCTTTCTGTGTGCCCGCGAGCGTTGCGCTGAGCGCATGACGAGAGAGGTAAGCCAGATGGCGCCTCTGCTCGTAACTGTGCGCGTAACCGCACGCTCGAGGCCACACAGAAAGCGTGTGGTCGGATTTTTGAATGCCCACTCACTAAATGTCTCGCCAGAGCAGCGCATGCGCTGGCTCAGGCGAGACCTAAAAAGGACTGGACGGTGCTGAATTTTTTCATTCCCACAAGCTCAATGAGGAGTAAACATCAGCTTTGCGGAGAAACATTACGCGCAGACTCACTGAGAGGAAAGAAAGGCATTACAAGTGAATAGCAAGTAGACACTATGTGGTGATAAAGGACTCTGCTTATTTAGTTATCTTGCAAGTTCATAAAAATGGGTTTATTAAGAGGGTGCCTGGAGAAGTGTCAGACGGATGTGAAGGCATCCAAATAAGTTATTTTGTTAGCCTTATATATGGACCCAAACGTTGCTTTCTTTGGATGAATGATATAATTAGATAGATTCAGACCACACTCTAGTGCCGTAAAGAAAGACACCAGCCATTACCATGGAGGCGGTGACAGATATGGGGCAACAGGTAAAATTTGCATTCCGCAGCGAGTACCAACAAAGAAACCTGCCTGAGTCCTCCAAGAGTGCACCCTCTGATTTAAGCATCTACCTTTAGGTGCATTGAGATTATAAAAAGCAATATGGCAGAAGGGTGTGGCAATGGTGTATGTTATGCTATAAAAAAAAAAAGTCGAATAAAACAGGGAACAAAGAAAATGATCCAGTCATTTATTTACGGCTACAGAGAGCTTTTGCTATGTCTTGTTACCATTAAAAATGGTTAGATGGACAGGACATTAGATCATGACAACAGCACACAAACATGCTACAAAAGCTTCTCAAAAACAATTGACAGGTATTGACGGCAGCAATATTCTCTAAAGCACAACCTAAAACACATCAGCACAACTTAAGAAAAAAAATGTGACAGGAAATTAACTTAAGACAAGGGTCTAAACTCTAAGGATTCATAACTAGCCGTAACAATTTTTTTTTATAATCAAAAACAAAATGTAAACCATACCTATATTAATAGCATAATATTGGAAGGCCAATACAATTGGTGGGCACACATTGTTCATAAGAATGTCTTACAAATATAACATCTATAGAGTGTATTTTAACTTTAAATATCGGTCCATTACGAAATGTTGCTGCTGAAAAGACACATTCCTGGAGGAGGAAGGAGCATGGAACATGCAGCTTGCGGGCTGAGTTGGCCAGTGAAAATAAATTTGATGGTGGGAAGAAAGTGGTCATGGTTAGGAGAAGGTATTTATGGTCGACTATAGAAGTCTGTGGGAGGAAGAAGTGTAGAAGAGCAAGGAAAATGTTTCTTGTAGTTATAGATTCACAACGCGCATTTGTGCTCCACTTTGTGGCTGGGCTTGAAAAACCCTGATATTATTGATGAAGACGTCTGATTTGATTGGCTTCCCACTAGAGCAAGAGATACCTACAAACGTGCATGCATTCATCATAAGGCAGCACACAAGGCACCCTAATTTATCTCAATCCGCTATTTTGTATCTCAGAAGGATAGCACCAGCTGAGGAGCTCCGACACCCTTCACCAAGAAACTCTAGCCATCAAAACATATGAATCAATTATTCTCTAAACGTGTCCCGGGCAATAGAATTCCTCATGACATCAGGAACATTATACCTTACGAATCATTTAAAAAAGGAATTAAACCAGCCCTATTAAAGTTCCAATTACACTAATAGCGGTCTCTGATTTTCAGGAGCAGCGCATCACACATTCTGCTGATCACTATGGAATCATGCACAACCAGTGGCGGCTCCTTCGCTATGGCGGAGCGTCGCCCCACTGCTTTTAAGCAGTGCAATGTAAAGGAACCATAAAATGATAATAACTAAGTTATTATCATTTTATGTTTCTGTACTGATTAGTTTGCGGGCGGGTGGGCGGGGCTGCTCTGCTCTCCGAGCAGGGCAGGGGAAGAGGGGTTTGCCCACTCCTAAGTGCACATGACTGTTTGGCCAGCCCTCTCGGGCCGCCCAAACCAGTCATGCGCACTTTCCCAGTTCTCCATGCAGGGTGCATTACAGCCTGCATGGAAAACATGCCCAGGTCCCCATTCCCTGGCTGAGCGTCGAACCAGGATGCTCAGCCTAATCACAACGCTGCATTGCAGCGTTGTGATTGGTCAGGGGAGCCTGGCTGTACTTCCTGCTCCTCCAGTCAAGACGAGGAGAGCAGGAGCAGAGACACGGGACACCGGCGGCAAGGTACGTTTTTGTTGTTGTTGTTTTTTTTTTACATTGTCCACAACCCCCCTTCCCACACACCCACTTGCGCCCGCCACTGTGCACAACCATGCAATGAATAAATAAACCAATTTACGTCAAAACATTTTTGAAACCAAATGACTATCTAAATCAATCATACCTTACAAAGTGGTACTAAATATTTTTTGCCCTTGAATGAATGTTCGTCTATAAGCACTGCTTACCCTGGCAAGAGTGTGCCACTCTTCTTACCCGTCGTTCAATATTAAAGTTCAGTAAAAACTTCACAGAGTGTGTCGTATATGTGAACGAACAACTCAAAATGATAATTTGTGAAACTGCTCCACCGCAAAGTGCTCCGACATCCTGTGCGCTTGTCTGCGCTATACAAAACTTGCCAATATAAATTAACACATGTTATGGATGTAGAAGATTTGCAATCCTGAAGTAGTGGTAATGGGAATCTGTGCAGCAAAATCACCAGGTGGGCAGGCAGCTAAGTAGCACTGGTGTAGGAACTCTGATGTTGTACTAGCATTCATGTGGTTTTTTGGTCTCGCGCCTAGCGTTGCAGTGCCAGCACTGCTCGCGCAGCGCGAGACCTCTTGTATGGGGTTCTGAAAGCTGACCACACGCTCGTGCGTGTGATCAGGCTTTCGCTGGCAGGCATTGGCTTTCGCGTGTTTTTTTGTAAAAAAAAAAAAAAAGGCCCGCGATTGGGCAAAGGCGGGCGCATGTCCCGCCTTTGCAACGCCCATTCCCGTCCGTGACTAGCACGCACAGCAGCGCGCGTTCGCCTCGCTGCCGCGCTCCCTCGCCCCGCTCCTCTGTGGTGCGCGCGCACCACTGGTTTTTTCCAGATAGTATCTGAAATAAGTTTCGCAGCTGCTTTTAAAAGTGTTGAAGTATTGAAGTATTATGCATTGCACTATGTTCACACAGTATAAAAATGTCTGCCCCATCTTTAGGCCGCTCCTCGGACTTCTGTGAGGCAGAACTCCCGTGTTTTCTGCTGACTGTCTTTGGCGTGGATGTACGGAGGAATGTTTGATTACAGTGTAACAGGTTTGGTGGCGAACTCCAGATAAATGTACACCACGCACGCAAAATGTTCCTTTGGGCATTCAGTTCAGCTACTTGCAGCGGTGGAGGGCTCTGCTCTTCGATGTACTTCCTGACTGACTGCTAAGTTTGAAGTGCCTGTCGGGCACAGGTTGCTCTTTTGAAACTTTCTTAGATTTTTCACTGAGGAACAGTGCCGATGCCAACAATGAGAATAGCACTGATGATCCCAATGGGACTAGTGCCGATGCCAACAATGAGAATAGCACGGATACCAATGGGACTAGTGCCCATGACAACAATGAGAATAGCGCTGATGATACCAATGGGACTAGTGCCGATGCCAACAATGAGAATAGCACTGATGATACCAATGGGACTAGTGCCGATGCCAACAATGAGAATAGCACTGATACCAATGGGACTAGTGCCCATGACAACAATGAGAATAGCGCTGATGATACCAATGGGACTAGTGCCGATGCCAACAATGAGAATAGCACTCATACCAATGGGACTAGTGCCGATGCCAACAATGAGAATAGCGCTGATGATAACAATGGGACTAGTGCCCATGCCAACAATGAGAATAGCACTGATGATAACAATGGGACTAGTGCCGATGCCAATGAGAATAGCACTGATAACAATGGGACTAGTGCCGATGCCAACAATGAGAATAGCACTGATGATAACAATGGGACTAGTGCCCATGCCAACAATGAGAATAGCACTGATGATAACAATGGGACTAGTGCCCATGACAACAATGAGAATAGCACTGATAACCATGGGACTAGTGCCCATGACAACAATGAGAATAGCGCTGATGATACCAATGGGACTAGTGCTCCTGACAACGAGGATAGCACTGATGATAACAATGGGACTAGTGCCAATGCCAACAATGAGAATAGCACTGATGATAACAATGGGACTAGTGCCGATGCGAACAATGAGAATAGCACTGATGATAACAATGAGAATAGCACTGATGATAACAACAGGACTAGTGCTCATGACAACAATGAGAATAGCACTGATGATAATGACTATAGCTCTGATGATAACAATGGGACTAGTGCTCATGACAACAATGAGAATAGCACTGATGATAATGACTATAGCTCTGATGATAACAGTGGGACTAGTGCTAACGAGAACAGTGAGAATAGCGCTGACGACAACAATGAGACTAGTGCTGATGACAACACTGACAACAACGAAAATAGCGCTGATGATAACAATGAGACTAGTGCCGATGACAACGAGACTAGTGCCGATGACAACAATAAGAATAGCGCTGATGATAACAGGACTAGTGCAGATGGCAAAACTGCATGATTAAGAGACTGTTACTCAGGGTCCGCACTGCTCATTCATAGGAGACACTGTCCTGGACTCACATGCCTCTCATCAGTGTGCACACTGGTCTTTAACCATATTCCTCCAACAGATTCTAGCACATTATTACAGGTTAATATGTTCTTTGTGAGGCCTCCTGACTCCTGCCATTGGGATTTAAGTTCTGCCACTATGTTGATTATAATTCCAGTGCTGGAGCATTGTGCTTTTGGTTACACAAAGCCATCTCGTGCTTTACCTGTACTTGTTTGTTTTTGTGAGTAACGTTAAAGGAGCCAGTATGCGCTGTGGAAAGGGCTTTTCGGTAACAACAAGCATTTGCAATGCAATAGGTCTCGCATTTATGCGAGTTTGACCTATTGGCATTGTAAATGACAATGGCTTTTATTTATGTTTCAAAAACCAAAACATAAATAAAAGGCAATGTCATTTACAAAAAAATAGCTCAAACTCTCGCAAATGCGAGACCTATTGCATTGCAAATGCTTGTTCATATGGCTTTGAAACTGTGCTAGTAAGTGAGGATTTGGGAGCTCCTAGATTACTGCGATAGGAGGTAAGGTAGTGCAAGGGATCCAGCCTGCCCCATGAACATTTTTGTAGGCCGCTCTATTCAGGCTGTGAGGTTTCTTCTTCTGCCTGCGAATGAAGACAGGATGAGGAGATAACCGATCTGGCTACACAGCAGTGAGAACTTTTCCAGCAGACGACAGCAACACTGGAGTATTAACCTACAAATTCCATCTACTAAGGAAATATCTGAAAGCCTAAAGTAAATTTCACGAAAATGTGCACCTGAACACGAAAATGTTTTCCCATATTTAATTTTACACCAATCTCTTCATTTGCCCAAATTGTCAAATTATGATACTTCTAGATTCTGGGCATCAACAATAAGTGGATTAAGTGTATCGCAATATGACGATCACCCAAAGCTTACATTGCCTCAGAACATATCCACACCTTCAGATTCTATTTTTCTCTAATAGTACAATGTATTTACTGTTTGCACCCAGTTCTAAGTATGGGCACATACCACTTCTTGAGTACAAGGAGTTTCTTTTCAAATTAATTTACATCAGTGATACTCAAAGTAGAGCCCAGGGGCCGCTTGCGGCCCTCCTGGCCTTCACATGCGCCCTCAGTTGAACAACCGCACTGGACTGCTGTTTACTTGAGACAGCAGTACGAGTCAAAAAGATAAAATAAACAGGCAATCGTTTATTTACATGTTACCCAAAGTAAAAGAGAAGAAGGAAATAAGGTGGCCTTCAGCACTTAACCTAGGAGCACATTCATTTTTGAAGAAATCTTGGAAAAACGTGTAAAAATATAATGGTTTCTTCAGAATTCAAAAAATGTATTTCATGAACATGCAGACACGTTTCACCTTAGTACATCAGATTATATCAGTGCATTCAGTAGCATATTTTTAAAACGGATTTAAAAAAAAAAAAAAAAAAAAAAAAAAGAATGTAGAAACATTCATGCCTTCTCCTACCTGTACAATGCCAATAGCAAACTAAGAGGCAAGTCGTTTGTTACATGGAACCCTCTGGGAGGCCTGGGTTGGCATTACACATGGACAACATTACAGTTTATTAAATTAAACACAAGAGAAGGTTTTGTACAGTGGATATCTTTTTTGAAAAACTCTTTATCAAACATCGCTCAGCATACAGCTAATACAGTAACTGAATTGCAGCAATCTTTTAGTATACATTTTGATCAGAGCAGACAATATCAAGATTAGGACATGCTTATACATGTGGAATGGAGCCTTTATGGCTATTGACATTTTCAGTCCACGGCAGGTAATAATTTAAAATGCGGTGCTCCCCCTTCCTTTCCCAGCACCCCCCCACTTAGTACCCTCGAAAAGTGGTGCCTGTTGCCACACACCTTTTCCCACTTCTTGGGGCGGCCCCTGCTTTGAACGACTGCAAGCTCCGCCCGCTGTCACCAGTACAAATCTGATTCCCAGTCTTCGACTCGTGGGGGAAATCGCTGTACCCCAGGCCCGTGCAATACAGCGCTTAGCCACACCCTGCTGTAACCATCAGCCAAATCTTCTTGTATTTTGGCCATGATGCCTTCCCTGTTATAGTCAAAAGGAGCCATTTTGCTTCTAGGGGAACCTCCAAAGCTGGCACTCAAGTCATTCTCTGTACTACTTCTCCCCAATAGAGTTGTATTATTGGGCACCCGAAAGGATGTGAAAGAATGTGCCTTCCTGCCCTCACCCCCACAGGCAGAGAGGAGAGAATCCCCTTCCTATCTTCTGAAGTAGCACTCTAGGGCAGTATGATCTATATATGATTCTCAGTTGCACCAATCTAAAACGGGTATGAATCGCTGTCTCTCGCGGGCTTTGCAGGGCCTTTGTCCAATCATCATCATCGTCAAAGGCTCCAGGGCTCTCTTCCCAGGCCTCCCTCAATGCCACCATCGGGTCAGGGGAGTTCTAAACCAGCTTTTTGTAAATAGTAGAAATGGCCTCATCCGTTTTGGGTTCTGTGAGTAGGTGATCCCCAAGTGGCGCCGCATCTGGCAATTGCTCCCCCTACACTATATGTCTTTTATGGACGTGCCCAAGCTGTAGGTGTCAATATCGATCATTCTCTGCCATTTCATATTCTTGATGCAAGGCCTCAAACGTTACTAGTGCTTGCTCCCTCCAGATATCACTGAGGCGCTCTATGCTAATCAGGGCCCATTTCGAAAAGCCCATAAGTTGCTACCTCCCGCAAAACCATAATAGGGTTTAGTTAGTGAGCTTACCCCCTCCCCAATCCTAAGTAGTTAGTGGCTTCTTTCCATGCTCACCACCGTTTGGGTATGTATTGGTAAGTCTCGCTACCATTTGCGTTGATACAGAACAACCCGCATGGCCCCTGCGGTCCATAGTCTCTCTATCCACCCGGTACGATGGTCCATCGTGATCAGCAAACACCCAGTCGTTGACTACCACCAATTGTGCAGCCAAGATATATTTAAATATGTCCAGGACTGCCAGCCACCATCAGATACCCCCATTTGGAGCTTACAGTGTATATCTTGAACTCATGTATTTCAAGGTGCTCTTACATGTTATAATGAAGAAAAAGGAGGCAAAATGAAATTAGACAATTGCCTAGGATCACACAGGAAGGCTGGGATTGATACTAGTTTTTCTGGTTTCACATTGTACAATTCCGTTTCTTTCAGATTCCATAATCAAGTTACTTCTTTTACACTTGACTTTCTCAAAGTGATGATAGCAAGCAGAGAAGCCTTACCCCAAGGTGCAGTACAGGGATAGCGATTCAGAGACCGCATAACACAGTATTGTCAAACCTATGACTTATTAGAGAATAGTGGCTTCCTTTAGAGGACTGTATGGAGTGCAACACTCAAAAGGACTCCATGACTCACTGACCACACCATGATTTGCTTTACCTACAAGCACGTAAACTCCTTCCCCCACACAAAGCCCCACTTTCACCGTGCTGGCATTAATGCGGCCCTCTGGCACAGAACAGACCATACTTTGTGGCCCTTGGGAAAATGTTTGCGAGTACCCATGATTTAGATCCTACTTTTTTCAGAGTTGACTGTGCCAGACCAACACCTTCTTGGATTCTCTCAATAGCTGACAAGCAATGGAAGAAAACTCAACCGTCTCCTGCCTTACAAAGTTTTAGAAACTATGGGCCATGAAGAAGATTTTCAAGGAAAGGCAGGCAAGTAGTGTCAACAGCACCAAATAATCATGCACCGCAGCAACCTACGAGCTAACAAATCCTCAAAGGTTGGATTGTTCATGCACCGCAGCAACCTACGAGCTAACAAATCCTCAAAGGTTGATTGGCTAGCACTGAATTCATAACATGAACACCACATGAATCCTTGCCCAATGGGAGAGTTACTTTGCAGTGACTACTCCACAAACGGTCAGACTATTTCCAAAGGATTGCAAAGCAGCTGCACAGCCTCCTGCTTTCTGCAAATTACATCAAATTGCAAATCACCATTTTGGAAGATCTGAATGCCTATGTAACATTTCACCTGAAATCCTGCATGGAACGGGTATATTCCTCCTGCAGGGAAGTGCACGATTTTATTTAGCTCTGGTGTCTCATTGAAGCATTAACATGAAGGGGAGATTTTTAGGTGGTTACAAATCTTAGAGGGAATATTGCGCAAGCTCCTTGAAAGGGCACACTCCCTTTGCCCCGTGTAATTCATTTTAAAACGTTAGTCTGAATGGTTACTCAGAAATGCTAAACCATCACAACATGGGCTGTGTGTTGATCACTAAATTAAGTATCCATCCATGCTGCTGTAATGCCATCTTCATATGCTATTTGGTGCCACAGACTCTAAACCTTTTAGACAATGAGAAAATCCGAACAACCAAGACTTCCATGCTTATGTTGTCTACAAGATTTCATAAAGTGAACTATTTCTGAAAACTCAAAAGGAGTTTGATAGAATACCTTTTCTTGCGTGGAGGACCCAGACGGGCCTGCAGCCACCTCCACCATTATGCTTTCACCACTCTGAAACAATAAAAGGAGAAGTTGAGTCAAAATCAACACACATTACCTTAAAGTCCATCAATCGATCTACAAACAGGATGACTGCAGTCAGGTGTGAAGGGTCGGGGGGAGGGAGGAGGGGGTGAGACACACTTTTACATACAATTTTACCAGCTGACATCTTTAATAGCACAACATTTCACTTGGAATAAGTGTTTCTAGCTTCACATAAGATCCCACTGAATTACAGCACCACTCGAGAGGGCCTTACACTGAACAAGGATTTAAGATTAGAATAAATTAGTATCAACATTCTGCAAAAATATAACAGCTGCGTAATTGTATAGAAGCATTGTTTACTTAAGCAGAACATTCCCAGGTTAGGACCCCTTAAGTAGTCTGGTGAAGCTCAACAGAAACATATTTCATATATTGCAACATAAACAACTGAACAGTCACTCCAAAACCCACAATACAGTAGCGGACAACCTTCATGTATTCAGTATGTAATTGAAATCCCAAAACAAAAAAGTCTATATTTTCCAAATGTGCGCCAATTGTGAATGGCAGCAAAAGTCAATACACTTAAATGACTCTTGTTAGCAAAGGCCATTGATAAATAAGTTCTGGTAAACAAATGGTTGCCCTACAGTACAATTGGAAGTAGATGTGTGAAGCAACAATGAAATGGACTTCAGTTTCCAAGGTCCCCTCCCTTATGTTGACTTCAGAGAAAGTTCTACTTCAAATCAGGTGCCTTCCACTGTCAAAACATATGATATACATATTATTTTTAAAGTAAAACAGTGAAAACATGTTACGATACAATGCAGACAGTAAGAAAGAGTAATGTTTATTACAAGGCACAGTGCGAAGAACCTACCTTTGTAATAAATGGAGTGATGAACACAAAAACACATCATAGATAAAAAGTACTACTAGAAGTAAAGTGCAGCCCTGGGAGAAACAACAAATAAAAGAAATTAGTGGTTACTTCAAAGAACGTAGGGACTAGACAAAGAACAACGTTCATTTCATAATTCATGCTTCGCCTTTACTGTCAGTAATGAATCGCTTAACCACAGTTGTAATCATTAAAAAGTTGTATTTGCTTACTAAACACAATGTAGCATTAAGAGGTGGTTTAATAATACATTTGTTCTTTAAAAAAATAGCTACTAAAAAGGTTTGCCATTTTAAAATGCTGTAAAAGTGCTACCATGATCCAACTCAATGATAACCCCTTTTATTTACACATTGGACAAAGTTAAATGTTAAGTTCTTCATCTGGATTTACTCCGGAAACTGCCATCATTAACAAAGATTTCTGCAGAGAGCAAATTAATGCCCCTGCTACCTAAAAATAACTTTATCTTTATAAGTCATCAGTGACAACTATTTTAAGTGTATATTTACATCTTCTCTTTTAAAGCCAGGCTGACTCTTCCCAAAACTCAAGGTAGTTCCCTACATTGACTCGCCAACCCAGAGCTCAACACTACACACAAAACATAATGATACGTAACATGATTATCTGTGAACTGATGAATTAGTACCAAAAGAATGTTCAAACAAGAGACTTTATTTTTCTGGATTTCTCATCTGCAAAGGTGAATGTTTTGAATGAACAGAGTATGTCATCTCTGGCCACTTCCTAGGTCTTGGATCACTTGCAACTCCACCTGCCCAAGAATAAAGGTGCACAGCTGCATCAACAAGGGGAGAGCAGGTCTGTGGAACCAGGGGCAGAAAAGATTAGGATTAAAGTGGTCAATGAACCCCAGAGAGGGTATCTTTGCTTTAGGAACAAGTTGCCATTCCCAGCTATCCTGCCATACTCAGGTGACCCATAAACTGGAGTACGGCCCTGAAGAGATCTGAATTTGCAAAGTCTTGCTACAAGAGTAAGGCGACCTTAATCTGCGCAGCTTAATACTTTTCCTTTTGTTCTAGATATGCTATGGGGATACATTAACATCAAAAACCATGCCAGGAAATCAAACATATTTATGAAAAGCATATTGAATCTGATCAGAAGCATTCGGTTCGTGCCTCCATTCTTGGTGGCTATATGATGATATAGCCACCAAGAATTCACACTTCTAAAAGATAGTTCTAATACTCGAGTGAATGCTTCCCTTAATCTCGACAATCGTCAGAGCAACCCAACCAAGGCTCATACAAAATCCTACAATATTTACATTTATGGCAATTTTTCTAACCCAAATGCGTGGCTATCTATTATTTTGGTAATCCATTGCAACGCTAGCCGATTATCTTACCTTGAAAGTAGGCAGGCGTATTGTTTTCAACATATAGAGGCAAAAGGCGATTCCCAATATGTCTTGAAGGATCCAGGCCCACCTAAGAAAAACAGAAACAAAACTGATGGTGTTGTGCCTGTTGTATGGATCAAACAATCTGTAGCAGGGCCGGGATTAATGAATGCCCTTTAAGCAGTCAGAAGAACACAGATTCTCAAGGCTGGGAAGGGTACCCTCTTCAGGTTTTCAGTTTAACAAATCAATATATAAATGACACTTTAATACATTTTATTCAATTTCATAACATTAACAATAATTGTGGAATTCCTCAAAGCCAGACTGGAAAAGGCCTTTAGTGATATACATCTAGAACTTATATTGTAGACAGGATCACACTTTCTATTCCAACATCACTGATCAAAACAGTCCACAGTTCGTAACATTGATACTACAGTAACCTCAGTGGCACAAATATCTGAACTAACACTTCAAAGATTAGGCAAATCAGTATAAGCTGTAAATAGTAAAAATTAGGTCCTCTCAACGTGGAAAGGGTGACTTCCAAAGCCTATTTGCTGGTGTGAAATACAAACTGTCCTACCATGAACAAGTCATTCTTTTCTGAAGTGCAGATCTCCAGCTATACTGAGCTCTGACATGGAACATGCCACAGCACCGCACACAAAATAATTACGTACTTGTTAGCATATTAGACCTTTCATGGACACATTCACTTTTTTTTTTTTAATAGTTCATGTGTTTAAACTAGGCATCAAACTGTATTTTTGCATTACTCCAATATATGCAATGAGTCATGCATACTCCTCTTATTCACGTACACCTATGTGCCTCAACTAGGTTGTTCCACACCTAGCCTATCGGTGTAATTTTGCCTGAACTCCTCAGACAAATTTCATTTTAATTCATTCTTACCTCAGTGGCAAGAACCGTAGATATGTTATGATTGGGTGATGCAGGGTATTTAATGTGAATCTATGAAAGATTCAAGTGCTGGTGAACTGCACTTACACGCAAGTAATTCTCCTCTAGCAGGAATATTCCATAGGCTGACATGCTTTTACGAACAGGTAAGAAACCTGCGTTATGAGGGATTACCAGAAAGCTAGTTCATTGCTCTTTGACATAGTCTGATGCGGCCCACCATAGGGCAGGCTACAGTCTGTACGAAGATGGATTTTCCTTTGTTGACCATACCATATGCGTCCTCCGACAGGAAGGGCAGATCTGGACATATGGCTGCTTTGAACACACTAAAGGTAGGTCAGTAAATGTCTACTCTATGATAGGGTCAGAGACAGAAATGCTGGCAGAAATTGTTTGCATAATTTCAAACTGTGAACACAAGAGAAAGAGTGCCAAAATGTTCTAGTTACACAGGTAGTCCTTCCAAAATCACCCTCATTTATAGAATGTACACATGGTCCCATATTAATGCAAAAAAATATACTGCATTTATTTCTAGAAATGCATTAAGTGCAAGTTCTTTAGTGCATTAATGAAAAGAATCTTCAGTGCATTAATGGAATGAGTGAGTGATGGTGCACCCGCATGCCAAGAACAAACCAGCCTCAACCCAGCACGCCTTTTCAAGGTATACGGAAGAAATTCTGGGCATTTTGTAATTTTTGTTTTTTTTAAAGGAATTTGCGAGAAGGCACATGACAAGCCTGAACAACGTTTTGCAAGACTACTGTGTAGGTCCAATCTATTCCATCGCTTAAGATCTCCGATGAGGTGGCCTGGAAATTCATTCTTGGGTCTGGGGTTAATTTTTGCTAACAGGAGTATATTATATTTGAATGCTCATATGCATAATTTGTGACCGTCTTTTTCCTAGTCTGTGGCTGTAAAACATGTTGGTCACATTCTTGGTCACAGGTTGAATGGGTCCGTCCTGAACTCTTTTTCAGGACCGCAGGCAAGGATTAGGTTTTCTCCTTATTCATATGTTGCACTTCGTGATGCACGGCCCCATTGAAAAACAGGATGTATCCTCTTCAATAAGCTCCCACAGTATACAGAAGAGCGTACTCTACCTTTGATCCATGTGTCCAAACCAAGAGAAACTAACTGCCCCCAAGTTCTCTTGGTTCCAGTTTGGTAATTGATGACTGGCTGGTGGTGAAATTATGTTTTTCACTAATTTCCCGGATGTTTGAAGACATGCTTTCATACTGGTGTTATTCATTGGCTCTGGGGTACATGAAGATAAAGGATAATCCTCAACTTCATGCCATTAATAGATAGAATACTTCCTACCTCCTCAATAGCCAGAAAAGTTATTCTCAGGAGGAAGGACTTTAGGACTACAAATTCAAATCTGAGTTGTAGCAGGTTGACAAGAGGTCTTCTTTTTTTAAGAGAATCTCAGCCTTAAGCACATGCAAGAAATTCAAATGGCGGTTCAATATACAATCATTTTAGCATCAGATTTTATTTAGTGGTTTTATTTTCAGCCTCTTGGCCACTCTCTTTCGGCTAAAAGAAAGTGGCCAAGAGACTGAAAATAAAACCACTAAAGAAAATCTGATGCTTAAATGATTGTATATTGAACCGCCATTTGAATTTCTTGCATGTGCTTAAGGCCGAGATACAATTTATTCAATTTTTTTGATTGAACTGGGGAAGTTGGGTGAATCTTTCCCCCTTTGAGAGCACCGCGGCTTGTTACTTGATCTGATTAGATACTGTGTTACAGTCTAGTGAGCGCTAAGGTCCTCTCAGTCAACCATCTTTGAGCTTCTTTCTTGAAGAGACCACAGACCTTTTTTCCTTCAGCTGTGGTCCTCGTGCAGTCAGGAAGGTACCTGACAATTTTAGTGGATCCGCTGAGAGTTGTGAGGAGGCAAGAGTTTATGTTGTGTGATCTGTACAGTTCAAACATATTGAGTAGCAGACTGTCTTTTCCATACGGGCTGGGGGTGATTCCATTGTTTGCGAAACTCTTGCTGCAACAGACTCTTGTGAATACTGCGTGAAAAGATCAGAGTGATGCACTGGAACATTAGGCTCAGTAAGACTTAGAACTGCCAGAAAGCACAGCTGTGCGCATACAGAAGGCTTGCTTCTGTGAGCCTTCAGTACTAAATGGCATAGGTCTATGATGCGAAAGTTTTAATTTAGTATGTCCAAAACTATTTGATATATTGAATAGCGAGATATGTGATGCAAACTCATACTGCGTGCACCAATAATTCCCCTAATTAAAAGGTTCTTCTGAGTTGCAGTTCTGGAGGAAAAACTGAAATTCCAAGATTTAGTTACACACTGCCTCAGAGGTGTGCAGCGCCAGCCTGGTAAATCATGGTGATTCATGTGCTTCAGGGACTTGCTCCAGAAAGATAAAGAGTGGTCCTACTTTCCAAAGGGACAGGACACCAATTGACAATATGTTTAAAAAGAATTCCCTTTGGGAAACCACAATAGCGTACCAAAACAATCACTCAAACACCTATTCACACAGGAATTGTATTAGGAGCCAAAAGTCAAATATATGAATGGTTTATTCATAAAACAAATGCAATAGATAAAAACTAATTCACAAAAAGAATTAATAAACACATGTTAAAATACAATTTCATCAAGAATTATTCCATAAAAAGCAGCAAAAAACAATATTCACACAAAGCACAACCACTATAGGGTTGGCATTAATGATCCATTAAATTTTTTTTTCAAATTGCAACAACAACAACACCAATAATGTGCATCAGGTTTATATATAACAAGACCAAGAAGCGACGCGTTTCGGTGGTATCAGCAGGTCCAAACCACCTTCTTCAAGCTTTACATTAAAACGTGATCCAGCACTGTTAAAATCGTGATATCAACGTGCGGTTGTGTGCGGGGAAAAGGATCCTCCCAGTCTGTAATGGCCGATAGGTCCCAGACTGCACTAGATAAAAACTCCTCAATTATCTGAACATGCGGCCTGTCACAGTTTGATAAAAAAGTTCCATTCATTAGTAATCGGCCAAAGGTAATGCCCTTATCGTTGTTCAAATAAATTCCCTCTCAGAGCCAGGATTTAAATCAATTTCCTGTTTAGTCAGTGCTCTTTAGTTCCAAACTTTCTGTTTATTTAGGACTTTAACACCGGGATGTGAGGTCTCCGTGTCTAATGACAGGACGCCCGTCCTTGATGAAATTGTATTTTAACATGTGTTTATTAATTCTTTTTGTGAATTAGTTTTTATCTATTGCATTTGTTTTATGAATAAACCATTCGTATATTTGACTTTTGGCTCCTAATACAATTCCTGTGTGAATAGGTGTTTGAGTGATTGTTTTGGTACGCTATTGTGGTTTCCCAAAGGGAATTCTTTTTAGACATATTGTCTTCAGGGACTTGCACCAAACCTATTTTGAAGATAAAATGTTATTAAAAACAATTTTTGTTTAACTTTCTTTGGGCGCGGTCTAACTTAGCCAAGAAGCATTATATAAAGTGCTTTTTTTTAAGACACAAAAAAACTCCAACAATCAACTGCGTGCCTCAATAGATTCCTTTATGAAATAGTCACTTCAGTTTGTTGCAACATGAGCTTCACAAACAATTTTGACAACCACAGGCCGTAGAGAAGATAGTATGCCTTCAAGAACCTTGACAGGTGACAGAACATAAACGCCGATGACAGAACATAGATAACAGCTCTTCAAAACCCTCAGCCAGACCCACTAAAGTGGTCAGGTGCCTCTGTGAAATGCAAGATTGTGCTAAGGCATCTCCACGCCTACTTCCTTTGAGTCTAAAGAATGTGGACAGCCTGCAAGTGTAGATAAATTGATGTATAGATGCTTTTGTTGACCAGTGCTGAAAATGTAAAAATCAAAAAAATAAGTCTGCTGACTGTGAGAAAAAATGTAAAGCATGCAAATCAATAAAAGATCCAATGCTGGAGAGTTTAGGGTTCGGTTCCAAGAACTTAGTAAAAAAGAAGAGGAAAAAAATGTTTTGGAAAAAAAATTGAAATCTGGTTTACTTACAATTCGGGTATACAGGTCAACACGAGCTGCTGTATTTCGCATTATGTATATAGCATCTTCCCTAACTTGTACCTTTCACTTCTTTTCGTTTTGGGGTGCAGAAACGATATCAAATGCATTCTGAAAAGCTCAGTATGAATTACAGCTTAAACAATAGCGCTACAGATAAAGAAAATCCATAATTTTAACCGCAGATATTAGCCTCCCATTTTGCTGGAAGTACAACCAGATTTCCAACGTATCAGCTTTTCGGTAGGTAAATCATCTCAATTTCCATAAAAAAATAAAAATATCCTCATCATTCCCAGCACCCCGCTACCCCCCTCCCCACCTTGCAAACTTTTTATTTAATAAAAACCACCTCCAACCCTCAAAAGTTTCATATAAGGAAGGTATGGGAGGCTCATTGAGTATATTCCATATTTTATTGCCTATATTTGCTTTTTAACAAACTATTTATTAAAAAAAAGCATCTAATTAATAGAAGTAACTTTCATTATAAGTCCAATAAAATATTTCATTAAAAATGTGTTTAGAAAACTCTCAAGCCGTCCTATAACCACAGAAAAACGCATCATCTTATTTTTATTCACATTTTAATAGTCATTTTGTTTCTCCCTGTTTAAAAGCAAGACTGAGTAGCAGCAGGAACAAATTAAAAAAACACAGAAATGGAATATCTACTCCGGACTCTCAAATAACAACTTGAGATTAAGAGTGGATGGTTTCGATCACTTACTGGTCCTCATTTCGAAAGACACCCCACACCACACTGACGGAGACACAGAACACAGCCAGCAGCAGCATCCGAACCTGCGGACGCTTGTGGAAATAGGGCAAGTTGTTGTCTGGGACTCTGGAATGGAAAGCAAAGAAAACAGATCTTTTCACAAAATCAGGCACAGCATTATAAATATAAATGATACTTTTCATGCAGAATTCCCAAGTACAAGTTATTACATTTCTATAGCCTATGTATATATGCATTTATATGGCGTGCTATATAAATACAATTACAATATATGGAGTACGTTATCCATTAACTTTGTTAAACACTTAACAGAGGTATAATTTTATACAATGGAACTATTTACGTGAAATATTCCTAATAAAACTACTGTATACAACATCTATGTAATCAATATTTGCTTTCACGATTGATGAATTTAGTGGATATAGTTAAAGAGAAGAAATCTTGTTGTCCCTTTAGGACAAAATAAATCGACAAGCATGTCAATGGCCCATTCACTTAAAGAGATGCATACCTGCATTTCCCAAATGGCAATCTGCGCACAAATGGACAAAGGCAACTGTACAATCCGATTGAGGCAGCCAGGCAGAATATAGCAATAATGACATACACTGCAAAAAATAGACAAAAAGGAATAATGACTCGAAAGAAATCTCACATCACTTCGATGGCAGGCAGTAAATACCCATTTAACTGGCTGACTTACTAGAAACAGCATAATTAGTTATAAACCAAATCACTTGTTGCATTGAAAAAAGCAGACTTTTAGGCAAGTACTTTTTTTTGTTAAGTTGTTTATTTTCAAGATTGTTGTGATTACAAAGTTAATGATGACAACGCTTTGTTCTAATAAGCATATCCTGCCATCACAGTGGCCTCGAGGAGGCCAGTAAAGATTACCAAGATTACTATTGCATAATTAATGGCATTCACTTTACAGACCTCACAACAAAATGGAAGCCTTAGTGGCAAAGGACTGAGATTCATCGCAGCATCGTCTTACTAATGGCGTAGAAAGCCAATCATTTTTCCTGCAAAATTAATCAATTAAAAGGGCAATATATCCAAGGGATTCCGTCAATGGGACCTCATAGGTATTTCCAGGGTGGGTGACCTGTGGGAAAAGGGCGAAGTTGTTCCATTCGCACAACTCCAAACTACATATAGGTTGGCACAGGCGGAGGCCTTCCGATATACACAGATTAGACATGCGCTCATGGCCGCAATCCCACTAGCCACACAACTCCCGGAGGCCTCGCCACTGGAGGATAGACTCCTGGCAGAGCACTTAAGCAAAAAGGCCATCTCCCTAACATACAAGAAACTAATTAACAACCAGTCTGAGCCCACAACGGCCCTTAAGAGAAGATGGGAGGCAGAAGTGGGCGACCTAGACGAGGATGACTGGCGGGAGGCCCTGGCATCCCCCAAAGAGGTAGCCATACCTTCTCCATTAAAATTGATACAATTAAAAATTCTGCACCGCATATATTACACGAGAACCCTACTACATAAGTTAGGCAGGACGGACTCTCCGCTCTGTCTTAGACAATGCGGTGCAATTGGCACATTCTGGCACACACTCTGGGAATGTCCGATAATCACACAATACTGGGAGGCAATCATGCATACAATCACGCAGGTAACTCAAGTGGAGGTCTTGCCCGAACCTAGGAGATGCGTACTCAACATATGGGAGCCCACAGACCTCACTAACGCTGGTCGGGAATGGGTGGCATTGGGAATGGCACTAGCGAAACGTAATATAGCACGACAATGGGGTGCAGGAACAGTTCCGACGCACCGGCAATGGTGCTGTGATATGGATGGCGCAATGATAACCGAAAAATCGGTGTATGTACATCGGGGATGTCCTAAAAAGTGGACCCGGATATGGGGGAAGTGGAACACATTCCGAGGCGATATCTGCGAACCCCCTCAAGAGGAACAGTTATTAGAAGACAGTGACTAGACAACAGGGAAGGGAAGGGGCTACCGAAATTCGGGTTGTATCGTGAATGTGGACTACTAAAAACTGAATGTTAATCAGTTAATACTGTTCAAAGATATGAGAGACAAAATTATAAGAAATTGAATATGTCGTTTACTGTATGCACTATTATATAATCCGACCATGCCTTGATTGTTACAATATACAAAATGCCAATAAAATGTTTAAAAAAAAAAAAAAAAAAAAGGGCAATATATGAACAGCTAGGAATTAATTTCGAAATTAATGTCCTCCAGCCATCACTTTTCTTTCTACTACAGTACTAATGTAAAAAGGAACTTAAACATGAGTAATATATACAATAGGTATATGAAGTAACAGTATTAAGAGAGTATTATTAACACAAGCCAATGTGGCTGCCTACACAGTTCAAATTAATAAAAGGTCTGCTATGAAGAGCAAAGTATGATTCACATAGCAGTGATAGGCAATTAGAAGTGTCTATACTGTAATAAGTAAGACCGGAAAGCGGTCTAGGTCATGTGTTGGGTTGCTAACTGGCATCACAAATCCGTTGCATATTTATGTGTCTGTGAATGTGTCGAGTAAGGATAAGTTACTTACCTGTAATCCTAGTTCTCTTCCAGGGGTATACTCATCAAAGTCATAAGCACTGAATAATCTCCGCCCACGTGCGGGAACCCGGAGCATATATAAAAATACATATATATGTGTATGTAGTAGAAAAGGAGTACATAGTACGAAATAACACACACATATACATGTATTACATAAAAAATATGCAGCCTCAAACATATCCAATAGGCTAAGAAGCCAGAATTACATGTATTTCTCTAGTATGAAAATAACATATAAACATATATTGTAAGAGAAGGACATGTACAGTAAGAGCATTCCGCAAAAAACCTTTTATTTTCATCAAGAAAACTGTAATGCCAGGCAATTAGCCCAAATAAGGCAGCATAAATAAATAACATCCCTGTACAGAAAAGGAAAAACTGGCACCTCGCCTTTAAGGCCTCAGAGACTCTGAGCACTATGCCTTTAAGACCTCCAGGAGCCCCTGCTCCCATCATGCACCACAGGTGACAGTTAGGTCAGTTCTTTTGTACGGTATAAGAAACCTGTAGGAACCTGCATCAAAGATGCAAGAATATCGAGTAAACTGTCAATGCTCGTCCGGGGAGGAGGGCGGGTTGCTTATGACTTTGAGGAGTATACCCCTGGAAGAGAACTAGGATTACAGGTAAGTAACTTATCCTTCTCTTCCAGGGGATACTCATCAATAGTCATAAGCACTGAATAGAGTAGCAAGCCCATACCCACTTCCGTGCGGACGAGCAAAACAGAGAACTCAATTAAGATACACATTTTAAACAGTATTTGCAAACAAGTTTCTCAGCGAGGCCTGCCCAACCTGAGCATCTGCCTGCGTGTCAGCATCTAAACAGTAGTGGCGAGTAAAGGTATGAACTGATCGCCATGTAGCTGCTTTACAAATCTCTGCCATGGGGACATTCCTCAGGAGAGCCGTGGTAGAAGCTTTCCCCTAGTGGAATGTGCCTTAGGCTTCCCCGGAAGGGATTTGTTGGCCAATTGGTATGACAGTAGAATACAAGAAACTATCCATCTAGAAATGGATCTCTTGGAAGCTGCAGAACCTGTATTAACAGGACCATAGTTAATAAACAAACGTTCCGAATTCCTCAGTGTCTTTGTTTTGTCCAAATAAAACTTCAGAACCCTCTTGAGATCTAGTGAGTGAAGAGATCTTTCCGGAGGATTCGAAGGATTCGGAAAAAGGTAGGTAAAGTGATAGTCTGGTTAATATGGAAGTCCGAGACCACTTTAGGCAAAAAGCTAGGATGAGTTCTGAGAACTACTCGGTTAGCGTGAAACACAGTATAAGGTTCCTTACAGCAAAGAGCCTGGATCTCACTGACCCTGCGAGCAGAAGTAATGGCCACCAGGAACGCGGCTTTCCATGTTAAATGCTGTAAGGAAGCTTTATGAATAGGCTCGAAAGGAGACCCCATCAACTTTGTTAACACAATGTTAAGCTCCCAAGGAGGAGAGGGAGACCTGACTGGTGGATAAACCTTTTTTAAGCCCTCAAGGAAATCCTTTACCACCGGAATTCTAAACAAAGAAGCCTGGTGGGGGGACTTCCTATAGGCTGTGATTGCTGCAAGGTGGACTTTGACAGAAGCGAACTGAAGACCAGATCTAGCCAAATGCAGCAAATAGGGTAAAATCACCTGTTCCTGACCCCGGATGGGATCATGTCCATTGTCCACACACCATAGGAAGAACCGCTTCCACTTAAAGGCATATGATTTCCTCGTGGAAGGTCTTTTCGCTTCTTTGAGAATAGCCATACAGTCTGGATTCAATTGTAGGTGTCCATATTGTATGACTTCAGGAGCCATGCTGTCAACCGGAGGGAGGACAGGTTGGGATGGAATACTCTCCCTGCCTGTTTGGATAGGAGATCCGGGCGGCATGGCAACCTCTTGTGTGGTACTTCCGATAGTTGAAGGAGGTCCGGAAACCACCACTGGCGAGGCCACTCCGGGGCTATTAGGATCATCCTGGAGGTGGTCCTGTACAGCTTGTTGTTTACAACTGGTATCAACGGAATCGGTGGAAAGGCGTACAGTAAGCTCTGAGACCATTCGATCAAAAGGGCATTCCCTCGAGATCCTTGTTGGGGACACCTGGATGCGAAGGCGGGGCATTTTGCGTTTACCGCGTCTGCAAACAGGTCGATGTCTGGCGTTCCCCATTCTCGAAAGATGCTTTGAGCGACTTCGTTGTTGAGAACCCAATCGTGGGCTTCGACGAAGTCTCTGCTGAGGAAGTCCCCCTGGGAGTTGAGAGAGCCCGGTAGATGAATGGCTACTATTGACAGGTCTCTCGCTAGAAGCCAGTTCCATATGGTTTGAGACTCTATGGAGAGTGTCCTTGATCGGGTACCTCCCTGTTTGTTCAAATAATACATTGTCGTTGTATTGTCCGTTTGGATCAGAATGGAGCGAGACTTGAACGACGGAACCAGGGACTTGAGTGCTAGATGTACTGCTCTTAGTTCTAGCAGGTTGATGTGGTAGCTCTTTTCGGAGTCGGACCATAGACCTTGTACTTGCAGAGGGCCCATATGAGCACCCCAACCCTGGAGAGAGGCGTCCGTGACTAAAGTCTGGGTTGGAGGGTCCTGATGGAAAGGGACTCCCTTCATCAGGTGCGATCGCTTCATCCACCACCGGATGGAGTCTTTGGCTGATTGATGGAGAATTACCTGATCCTCCCAGCGCCCTGATACTTGCATCCACTGGTCCTCCAAACATTGTTGTAGTGGACGCATGTGTAATCGTGCGTTTGGTACTATAAAGATGCACGATGCCATCGATCCCAGTAGTGATGACACCTGTCGAACTGTTGGGAGATGCGTGTGAAGAAGAGTCAGACATTTTCCTTGGATTGATGACAATCTCTCCTCCGAAGGACACACGCTTGCTTTTTTGGTGTCCAGGAAGGAGCCTAGGTAATGGATCTTTGCGTTGGATTTAGTATGGATTTCTTGAAATTGACGTGAAGGCCCAAGTTGTGGAGAAGCTGAAGGCAGCACGTGAGATGATCCTGCAGCAGAGTTGGAGATGAGCTCTTCAGGAGCCAGTCGTCTAGGTAAGGATATATGAATATTTTCTGCTTGCGGAGAAAAGCGGCCACCACAGCCATACATTTGGAGAATGTTCGGGGAGCTGATTTGAGCCCGAACGGGAGAACTGAGTACTGGTAATGTTGAAAAGACACTCGAAAGCGTAGAAATTTGCGATGTTTCTTTGAGATTGGTACGTGGAAGTATGCATCCTGCAAGTCGATGGAGCACATCCAATCCTCTTGATGAAGCTGTGGGAAAATTTGATGGAGTGCCAACATTCGAAATTTTTCTCTGCGAATGTGTTTGTTCAACAGTCTCAAGTCCAGAATAGGTCTGTATTCTGTGGCGGGGCCTCTTTTTCTTACAAGGAAGTAACGAGAGTAGACTCCTTGATTTCTTTGAGGAGCGGGGACTTTTTCTATAGCTCCTTTCTTCACTAAGGTGTTTATCTCCTTTTGTAACAATCGTTTGTTGTGGTGAGAAATGCCTCTTGGAGGTATTGATGGAGGAGGAGTTATGAATCTGAGAAGATAGCCATTCTGAACAATGTTGATGACCCATTTGTCTTTTGTTATACGTCTCCACTCCTCCAGATGTAATGAAACACTTCCTCCCACCGGAGTGGACAACAGCTTTGGAGGAAGACACATCTCATTGCTTTTGTGGCTGCTTTGGTGCTGTTGACTGTTGTTTGTTTCCACCTCTGCCACGTCCAGGTCTACGTTGCTGGAACTGGGATCTTTGTTGCGTCTGACCTTGGTTCTGCGATGACCAGTTAGATGATTGACCTCGCTGTTGAAAAGAGTGTTTATCATAGGGGCGAAAACGACAACGAAATTCTTTCTTCTTTTCGAGGCCTACAGCCTTGAGAGTATCCAACTCAGTTTTCATTTTTGCCATTTCGTCGTCAGCATGTGAACCAAACAACGATGATCCATTAAAGGGCAGATTGGCTATCTTTCTTTGAGCATCGGGCTTGAGACCTGTGAGTCGAAGCCAGGCTGATCTTCGGGAACAAACGCCATGTGCGTACCCATGAGCTGCCAAATCTGCAGAGTCGGCCGCTGTACTAATGATCTGATTAGCAACCAGGCCCCCTTCCTGTACAATCTCTAGAAAATCTTTTTGATCCTCTTTGGGTAATCTGTCTGTGAATCTCGTCAGAGAGTCCCATAAAGACCGGTCATATCGTCCCAGTAGAGCGGCTGCACTAGCCACTCTCATAACGGATCCTGATGTATTGCACATTCGCCGTCCCAAAGAATCCATGTTTTTGCTATCCTTCTCTGGAGGAGCAGATGACAGAGGTATTTGCATGTGCTTTTCTGGCGGCGGCGACTATAAGAGAATCCGGTGGCGGGTCAGACCGCAGAAATAAAGGATCTTGGTCTGAGGCCTTATACTTTTTGAAATCCTTGCGGGACCCGAGCCCACTGTGGCAGGTGTCAAAAAGTCTTCATCGCAGGCTCTAATAATCCTGGTACCAAAGGTAGAAGAGGCTTTGCAGAAGCTCGATGGTGCAAAGTTTCGAATATAACAGATGTAGAAACCTGAGGCACAGTCATGGTTATATTCAACTTGCTGGCACCTCTACAGAGAACCTCGTTGAATGTCCCCATATCGTCAACAGGAGAAACTCTGGATGGTGGGGTTGACGATATAATAGGGGAATAGTCTCTATACGATGACCTTGTTGATGAGGTCGTTGTAGGAGACCTCTGTCTTCTCCTTGGCGTATGTGATCGGCGGGGTTCTGAGCGTTCTTTTGAACGTGAATGCCGTCTTAATGGAGATCTGGAATGTCTCGGGGACCTACCAGCGGAAGATCTTGCGGATTCCGTGGGAGGAAGTCTTTCAGTAGATCTGGGTTTGTTCTTCCAGTGCCTAATGTCCTCCAACCATCTGGGTGACATATTGATGGGAGGAGATTTGTCTCTCGCCGGAGAGCCCTCCGGTGTAACCTGAATAATAGTTATACCAGGCGAGGAAGAAGCTTCCCTCGACGTCGACCGTGATTTTGAAGATGATTTTTCTAAACCTTCAGCTGGAATAACTTGCTTGTCCCTCGACGTCGAACGCCTCGACGTCGAACCAGAATGAGCCACCATCGACGACGACCGTGGAGGTGAAACTCTTGACGGTGGAGATCTATGGGACGAAGCCCTCGACGTCGGTCTCTTCGACGACGACCGCTGGTGTTCATGCGGTGTCTTCGACGTCGACCCTGCCCTCGACGTAGACCGCTGACGGGTCCGAGAGGGTGAATTGTAGAGACTCGACGCCGACCTTCGAGAAGGTGGCGGAGATCTCGACGTCGACCTCTGAAATAATGTCGACGGACGTTTCGACGTCGACCGAGGTCTATCATGCTTCGAGCCCGAAACATGTCTCGACGTCGACTTACTTTTCGACGGCGTACTCCTCGACGGCGATTTTGCCTTCGACGTCGATCTCGATGTCGGTCTCACTCTCGACGGCGATCTTGCCTTCGACGTCGATCTCGATCTCACTTGGGTCATAGCTCTCGACGTCGACTTACTTCTCGACGGCGATCTTGTCTTCGATGCCGACCTGACTTGTTTGGTTGGTCTCGACGTCGACGACATGCTATGATGTTTTTCTTACTTCCAGCTTTTGGTGAAGTAGATTTTCGCCGTTTCCTTGGAGAAGAGGGCCCTCCAGATGGATGATGACTTTCTGGCCCACTTTTCTTTCCTTTCACCATCAAGGCTAATCTTCTCTCTGTCTTTCAATGTTCGACTTGAAAGTTGACGACAGTGGTAGCATGTCTCTGTGTTGTGAGACACACGACACAGACCGAATGAGGATCGGATTTGGCCATCTTCTTCCCACAGGAAGGACATTTATCGAATAAAGGTGGCATATCTGACTAAAAAGAATGTCAATTAGTCAGAAAAAGACTGATATTAAAACCAGTAAAAAGAAATATTGTTAGAATATTGTTAGAAATATAAATTCTGACTGGAAAAGTCAAAATCAGTTAAGCTCAAGCTCCAGGTTCCTCACAGAAGGAGCCGGAAAAAGAACTGACCTAACTGTCACCTGTGGTGCATGATGGGAGCAGGGGCTCCTGGAGGTCTTAAAGGCATAGTGCTCAGAGTCTCTGAGGCCTTAAAGGCGAGGTGCCAGTTTTTCCTTTTCTGTACAGGGATGTTATTTATTTATGCAGCCTTATTTGGGCTAATTGCCTGGCATTACTGTTTTCTTGATGAAAATAAAAGGTTTTTGCGGAATGCTCTTACTGTACATGTCCTTCTCTTACATTATATGTTTATATGGCATTTTCATACTAGAGAAATACATGTAATTCTGGCTTCTTAGCCTATTGGATATGTTTGAGGCTGCATATTTTTTATGTAATACATGTATATGTGTGTGTTATTTCGTACTATGTACTCCTTTTCTACTACATACACATATATATGTATTTTTATATATGCTCCGGGTTCCCGCACGTGGGCGGAGATTATTCAGTGCTTATGACTATTGATGAGTATCCCCTGGAAGAGAACAATAATTCTAAACCAAATAGGTTAACAACTGGTAACAGATAGGAAAGCCTTAGGAGATAACAGTCAGAAGGTCACCCCGGGTGGTGGAGAGTGTGGTTTGTAGGCGTCTAACTATGATTATGTTGGTCATAATGTGGAAAGGCATTGTTGGTGTATATCAGCAGTAAGCGCATGTCTCTGATGTTCCTAGGAAGTGCCTTTTGCTAATGGACCAGAAGAACAAGTTACTTACTTTCGGCAACGATGTATCTGGTAGAGACATATTTTAGTTGTAGATTCCTTACCTTAGAATTTTCCCCAGGTGTCAGTCGGGATACGGAGATTTTTTTCTTCAGCAGGACCCCTGCGTGTCGTTAGATGGCGTCGGTCAGCTCCGCGTCCGTCGTCGGCATTGTGGGCGTCGAAATGACGTTGTGGGACCTACATAGACGCCGCCCATGCGCGCTGACGTCAGTTCTTAACACAACAAAACTAGTGCCCTTTAGGGGAGTCCTTATCCCTAGAAATCAGTTTGGAGAGCGGGGGGGATGGGTGGGGCGGTAAGGAATCTACAACTAAAATATGTCTCTACCAGATACATCGTTACAGAAGGTAAGTAATTTGTTCATCTGATAAACTGTTAGTTGTAGATTCCTTACTTTAGAATAGATACCCCAGCAATTCCATCCCGGGTGGAGGGTCTGCGAACCAATATCAAACCAGAAAGTCCTGGAGGATCAAGCGGGCAAAGTACCCATCCCTCCGAACTTGGCTATCCAGGCAGTAGTGCCTGGTAAACGCGTGCAAGGATGCCCACGTTGCTGCCTGACAGATGTCAAGGACTGGAACTCCACGTGCTAATGCCGTGGTCGCCGCCTCTGCTCTGGTGGAATGAGCACACAACCCCACAGGAGGGTCCTTCTTTGCCATGGCATAGCATATTTTGATGTAAAGGACAACCCACCGGGAGATGGTCCGTTTCTGAATAGCCCGACCTTTCTTGGCACCCACATAGCCAACGAAGAGTTGATCATCCACCCAGAAGTCTTTTGTGCAATCAAGATAAAAAGACAATGGACATTTTAGGTCCAGACGGTGGAGTTTCTCCTCCTCCTTGGAGAGATGCGGAGGTTGTTAAAAGGTGGACCGAGAGATAGACTGTCCCACATGAAAAGGAGTGACGACCTTAGGAAGGATGCTTGGTCCAAAGCACCACTTTATCCGGACAGACAGATAGAAAAGGGGGCTTAGAAGATCAGGCCTGCAGCTTGCTCACCCAGCGAGCAGAAGTGATGGCAACAAAAAAGGTAGTTCTGAAAGTCAGCAACCTGAGGGGATAGTTATGAAGAGGCTTGAAGGGAGCACACATAAGAAAGGTGAGAACCAGATTTAAGTCCCATTGGGGAATTACAAAAGGAGATGGAGGGAACAGATGAGTAAGGCCCTTAAAGAATCTGTTAACGATAGGAGATTTGAATAAAGAAGGCTGATCTGGCAGCCGAAGAAAAGCAGAGATGGCTGCAAGATATCCTTTAAGGGTGCCCAAAGCAGATCCCTACTGGGCCAAGGAAAGAATATACAAGAGGACCTCAGATAGAGGAGCAGATAGGGGGTCAACAGCCTTTGCTGTGCACCATGCCACAAATTAGTTCCACCTACAGGCGTATACCAGTTTAGTGGGGGGGGGGGTGGGGGGGGGGAACGCCTGGCTGCCAAGATAACATTACAGACTTCGGCCGGAAGGTCGAGAGCTGTCAACTGCAGGTGCTCAAATTCCGCGCAAGGAGGTGGAGACTGGACAGGTTCGGGTGAAAAACCATCCCTTGCTGACAGAAGATCCTCCCGAAGGGGCAGTCTGATCGGAGGATCAATGGCCATGCTCAGAAGGTCGGGGTACCAGACTCTTCGTGCCCAGTCGGGAGCTACAAGAATGACTTGAGCCCCGTTGCGCTTGATGTTCTTGAGCACTCTGGGTAGAAGTGGTACAGGCGGAAAGGCATACAGGAGGCCGAAGTTCCACCTGCAAGGAAAAGCGTCACCCAGCGAGTGCCGCCTTGGAAACTCCAATGTGCAAAACTGCTGACATTGCGCGTTCTCTTCGGAGGCGAACAGATCTAACCAAGGCTCGCCCCACCGCTGCAAGAGACCTTGCACCACCTCCGGATGGATACGCCATTCATGATCGACTAGGCACCAACGTCTGAGTTTGTCTGCCCTGGCGTTCAGGGAGCCTGCCAGGTGTTGAACCACCAGGATTATGTCTTGATGTTCCAGCCATGTCCAGAGGCAGAGAGCCTCTTGACAAAGGGTCCACGACCCCACCCCGCCCTGTTTGTTGCAGTACCACATGGCGGTGGTGTTGTCCGTGAACACCTGCACCACTTTTCCCCGAGAGAGGGAAGGAATGCTTTCAGTGCCAGTCTGATCACCCCAAGCTCTATAAAGGTTGATATGGAGGCCAGACTCCGCCGGAGACAAGACGCCTCTGATCTCCACCTCTCCCAGGTTGCCACCCCATCCCAGAAGTGACGCATGCATCACCACTGTTAGATCTGGTTGAGGAAGGAAGAGGGATCTGCCTCTGACCCAATCTTGGTTCGTTAGCCACCACTACACTTGGTGTACAGTTCCCTCTGAGATCTGGACGTAGTAGGAAAGATTCCCCTGATGCTGTGCCCACTGGAAGTTCAGGTATCACTGCAGAGCCCGCATATACCATCTGGAATGATCCACCAGCAGGATGCAGGAGGCCATGAGGCCCAGCAGCCTCAGAGTCATTCTCACCGAAATCCGGGATAGAGGCTGAAACATCGGTATCATAGCCCAAATATCCCGGACTCGCTGCCCGGGAGGATAGGCCAGAAACTGCAGTGTGTCCAGAACCACCCCGATGAAAGGGAGCGTCTGAGAGGGAGTTAGGTGTGACTTCAGCACCTTGACGGTGAACCCCAGCGAATGCAGGAGGTCCGCCGTAGTCTGGAGACTACAGCCTGAGGCAAGGCCGCCTTCAACAGCCAGTCGTCGAGATAGGGGAATACTGGAACCCCTGATATGCGCAGATGAGCTGCGAACAACGCCATCACCTTTGTCAACACCCGAGGGGCACTGGTAAGGCCAAAGGGGAGCACGGTGAACTGAAAGTGCTCGTGACCCACCGTGAACCGAAGGTAACGTCTGTGGGCCGGCAGGATGTGGATATGAAAATAAGCGTCCTGCAAGTTCAAGGCCACCAGCCAGTCTCCTGGGTAGAGTGCAGACAGAACTTGGACTAGGGTGAGCATTTTTAACTTCTTCCGGAGGAAGAAGTTGAGGGCCTGGAGGTCTAACATAGCACGCAGGCCTTTGTCCTTCTTGGGTATCAGAAATCAGCAGGAATAACAACCATGATCTACTTCTGGCACAGGGACCCTCTCTATAGCTCCCTTGGCCAAGAGAGCCGATACTTCCTGGCGGAGAAGTGCCAAATGATCCTCCGTCATACAATGGTATGAAGGTGGCATGGAGGGAGGGGTAGTCTCGAAGGGGAGGGAGTAGCCCCTTTGGACAATTTGCAGAACTCACCTGTCCGACGTGATGGTCTGCCAGTGGGGGAGGTGATGGCGGACCCTGCCTCCAACTGGCAGGTGATGGGCCTGAAACACCGGACCAGGAAGGTTTGGAGGCAGTGGCGGTGGGGAAAGAGTGGACTGGCTCGCCCGCTGGGTCCCTGACCCACAAGGACGCTGCGTTTCACGTCCGTGGCAACGCAGAGGCTAGACAGTTTGCGTGACTCTGTGGCTGGGCAAGACGTGGCTGGGCGCCCCTTCTGTAGCGACGAAAGGCAGACTGAGGTGGAAGTGAGGAAGCCACGAGGCCCAAGGATCTGGCCGCAGCTCGAGAATCCTTGAAGCGCACAAGCGCTGAGTCTGCCTCGTCACCAAAAAGGCGAGTGCCATCAAAGGGCATGTTGATCAAGGAAGACTGGATATCCACTGAGAAGCCAGAAGTCAACAACCAGGTGTATCGTCTAACAGCTACCGACGTGGAAACCGATCTGGCCAGTGAGTCTGTGGTATCCAGTCCACATCGTATTGTGAATTTGGCTGTGTCTCTCCCGTCTGCAACCGTTTGTGAGAGAATGGCCCGGGCCTGCTCCGGGCACTGTGGCAGCACCTGCGCGACTTTATCCCAGATGATATGGGAGTATCGGCCAAAGAGGCATGCGGTATTCACCGACCGCAATGCCAAGCTGGAGGAAGAGAACATCATCTTCCCAAGATGGTTGAGCTTCTTGGATTCCCTATCTGGGGGAGCAGAAGGGAATAGGCCTTTTGATGAAGAGGCTTGGACTACCAAGCCCTCAGGGGAGGGGTGCTGAATCAGGAATGCTGGGTCACCCGCAGCGGGCGGTGGTGGTTGGCAATCGTCCTATCCACTGGTGCCCCTCTGCTGGGCTTGGACCAAGTGCCCGGAAAGACGTCCATGAGGGCTTCATTGAATGGCAAAAGGGGTTCAGAATAGTAAGGTGCAGGCTGAAGCACCTCTGTCAGGAGGTTAGTCCTGACTGCCACCGTAGGGAGCTCGAGGCCGAGGACCATGGCGGTCCTCCTCACCACCACAAGATAGGAAGCTTCCTCCTCCATAGCCACGGTAGGGGAGAAAGAAAGCCAGTGTCAGGGGAGGTGTACAGACCACTTGCATCACCCAGGTCAATTCGCCAGTCCGGTTCCTCAAGCTGGTCAGTTAAAGGGTCTAGTGGCCCCTCCTAGTACTCTTCCTCACCTACTGGCCCAAAAGGAACACCAGGAATGAACACAGGAACGAAAGTCCCTTCCGGTGTCGGAATCGACATCAGTCGGGCTCCGTGTCCACTTCGGGGATGAGGATGGGGGTCGTCGCCGACCGGAGGCACGGTCGATGCCGGGAGCGTTGTCGTGGGGATCGACGTCGGGGAACGTCGAGTGAGATCGACCTGCGTTGATCCGGATCCAGGCCTGGATTCCCAGGGACCCTCCAGAGCCACCGGCGTGTAAGTCCCAGGGCCCCCGACCGACTCCGCGGAGCAAGAGGCGCGCCGGCAGAGCCGGGCTGCCCAAATATGAGGTACATGGCCTCATAGAACTGCTGAATCTGGGCAGGAGACACTCCGGCTCCCAGAAAAGGAGGGAGGCGTGGAGCCGTCTCAGAAGTAGGCTCCGGAGCCTTAGAGTGACGACGCTCTGGATCACGCATCACGTCGGCCGACCGACGGGGAGAAGTCGAAGAACGCCTGTGCTTCTTCGACTTCTTCTTGTGCTTCCCTGACTTACCCAAAGATCTCCCCGACTACTTCAAATGCAAGGAGTGTGTGCTCCAAGACCGTTTGAGACCTTCCCCTCAAACGAGAACGGGAGCGACGCAGAGCGCCGGGCCTACAGCAGAGTTCGGGACCCTTCGGGTTCATGGCCCAGCACTCGGAGCACGACTTCGAGTCGTGGTCGCGCTCCAGACACCAAAGGAACACGAGATGGGGATCAGTCACGGACATCATCCGGTGGCAGGAACCGCCGAGCTTGAAGCCGGTCCTTCGCTGGGACATCCTCGACGCACCAGGAGTCTACGACTCGAAAAAGACGTCGACAAAAAGTAAAAAAAGTTACTCAAAAAGTGGCTAGGGGAGGGGTAGCTCTCTCCTGGTCTGCGCTAGGCTGTTGTGGAAAAAGAAAGAACCGACGTCAGCGCGCATGGGCGGCATCTATATAGGTCCTAAGAAGTCATCCCGGCCCCCACAACGACGGACGCGGAGCCGACCGATGCCACCTAACGATGTACAGGGGTACTGCTTAAGAAAAAATCTCCAGATCCAGACTGATGCCAGGGGGAAATTCTAAGGTAAGGAATCCACAATTAACAGTCTCTATCAGATCACCATCTTCAAGGGCTGCTCGTACATTTCTTTACGAAAAAGTTCAGTCATAAAAAACACAGAAGCTGCAATAGAATATTTTTGTTTGAGTTTTTTTTAAAGCTACTGTCTAAGTTGACAAATGAAGAATGGTACCTAATTGATCATAGAAGAAGTAGAGAAGGACCAGCATGGAGCAGCACATCACTACGAACACACAGATCATGATGGGCGTCACATCAACTGTCTCGTCATCCTGCTTTTCTGCACCGTCGTCTCTCTTGTGCTTCATGTATCGTCTGCAAAAGAAGAGGCCTTTTGTGAATCCACCAAGTAGCTGAGCCTTATCTGAGTTAGTAACTAACTAATTAGTGATTAAAATGTGCTTAAAGTTTAAAATTATTATAGTTGAATTACATTTTCTTGAGAGTAACCAGACCACAACGGAACACTGGCTGGACTATTTTATGATGCTTGCTTAAGATACACCGGCTTCCAAAGACAAAATGTTTAGCTAGTAGATCCCATTGAAAAGTAAACATCTATTCTTACCCCAAAACATTTTTTTAATGACTCACCAGTATCTTTATTGTAAGTTGCTGGATTTGACCACAGACAAATGAAATCTTTAGCAACTGGAATAGATTTCACATGTAGTGCCCTTAGTCTGATTTCAATACATTTACAGAATATGAAAAAGAGTAAGATAAAGGGGCACGAACTGTCGGATGGTGGATGAAAGAGGCATGGAATTTAATTAAGGCTATGCAGACTTGGTGTTCAGCATCCCCCCCATTCGACAGTATCACCCGCGGGCTTCTGATGTGTAAGTTAGAAACAGACTGTTAACTCGGAACCCTCTTACTGGCCTTTTTGCCCCATTTGCCAACAACAATTTCAGTAGTCGCGAGCTCAAAACCTAGGTCAGAAATGATGCTTGTAGTCTCTATTTTCTATTGAATAATCAACACATTTAGGATTTCTGCGATTCTGTGATGCAAGCTGAATAAGGAATAAGGCGAATGAGCTGGTCTTTGCCAACTCTGGCATGCCAAACAGGTAACCGCCCTGGACATCCCAAGAGCCCAAGATTAAGGAGTCCGATTCTACATAGTTTTCACATACAGAGGGATTTATTTACCTAAACCAGAAATGATCTAAGACTTACAAAGACATGGATCAGTAGTAGAAAGTAAGTACTATAAGATAGGAGAATATAAAAAAACAAAAGCAGTAGCATGGCAGAAAATGACATGGTAAATCTGTGTTAGGAAGAAACCTAAATAAAAAAATAAAGGTTGTTTACAAATTAAGGCATAGAAGTGCTTAAGCCTATATTCAAAATTCCCCCAGATATTTTTTAATGAGGAATCTTTGGTGGGAAATCCCACAAGAGAAGATAAACTGGCCATACACTTGTGGCCCACAAACTAAGAACAATCTCATCTCACGTAAATTGTTAATTATATGGAGTAATAACAAAATAAGACAATTTGGTAAGCATCAAAAAACGAAGGCCAGAAGAGGAGGGTTGAGAGGAGCTTCATCTTTATGGTGCGGTTTCTTTTTTATAGCCCATAATACGCAAACCCAGTCACAGTGGTGTGTTTTCACATGAAAACATGTGGAGTCAAGAAGACAGAGTACTGCCCTGGACAGTTCCAGGGACTCAAAGATTACTAAATTTAACAGAGACACTTTATTGTATATTTGGCCGGTGTCAACGAAATTCCAGCTCTAAAACACAATCATGGGAGAGCATCCAGATGCATACTTATCTCCAAGGCATCAGACCTGGGACGTAAGGTGTTCGAACTATCTAGTAAAAAAGAAAATATTTACATTCTAAAACTATATGGTTGATGTTGAGGCACTAAAGATCAAGTTTGATATTACTGAACACGTATTTGAATCACAGGGATGTTTGTCATCAAAAGATACATATGATAATGCTAAAAAGTTAAGTATTTAACCTCAACATTAAACCTCTGGCACTATTGAAAATTGTTATGGGCGGAGGATGCGCAAGGTAGCCAAGGATATCGAAGAGAGCCCCCAGTTCAAAATTTAAAGCGTAGAGCAGTTTTTTAAAAGGTCCACTAGACTTGCACGGCAAGGTGCTGTTGCGTTCTACTATTAATTTATGAACGTGGTTTCCACAGCAACTGATTTTGCTTCACTTACTTTTTCACGTCTTTGCTTCCTGCCCAATAGCCACCGATCGCTACGGTGCCCACTGCCATTACAAAGATGATAACCATATTGTAGTCCAGGACAGGCTCATTGGAGGCATACATTGCCACCTTCACTGACTTGCCGAATGTCTGCCAGGAAAAAAGGAACGGTACAGTGTTACCTCAATACTTGGAGGAACCCAAACAAAAAAATAGCCAGTCTAGCACATCTTTATAGAAAGTCATTTAGTCCCACGGAAGAGTCATCAGTACAGTGCCATGAGATAAAACCAGGTGGTGAGAAACGATTAAAGTTAATTTATTTTTCTTGCTTTAGATTTATGCACCAGGTATTCCCTCACGTTCTCCCAACGAAATGATTTTTTCTTGGCCAACCACAGGTTCGGTTACCCACTTATCACAACAGGCTACAAAGCAACAGGCAACCCTGAACAGAAGAAGCAGATCTTTCAGTCCAGGAATAGGGTGGTTTTCTACTGCAACTAAAAATCCCCACACAAGTCTTCTACAGGACGCTTTTGTGATGAGAGATGGATTAAAGGCAGTCACACCCCATGATATGGACACTCTGGAACACCAAAAAGCATAATTGGAACAAATAATTAAGAATAGTTGATGACTACCTGCAATGGTTGGGCTTCACCACATAGCACAACTGTAACCAAACTTTTTGATTACTTTGTTGTTTCTATGCAAAATATGGAGTTCCACTCAAGATTTTGATAACCTCAATTTCACAAACCATTGAAGAGAGATGCCATGGCATGTGCAGGGTGGGTCAGCGCACGGCGCACACGTTCAACTAAGGTTTCCAAAAAGCTTCATTATACATAAATATGTTGGTTACTACTACTTATCTGGAATTGAACAAAGACCTCTTATTCACACTGCATGGTTGCAATCAATTAAAGGGCTTAAGAGTTCTACACTATCACGGCAAGGTAGTGCGCTCTTTACTCACTCTGCAGCTAAGATGGAGGTACGTACCTTTTTGTAAAAAAAGGTGTTCTATAGATTTGATGTAGCTCTCACTTCTTACATCTATTCAAAACCTACATGTCACACATTTAATGTCTAGCAGGGCCAAGGCAGCCTTTTAGCAGAGGGTGACAACTGGTATACCATAGAAATGGTAAATGGAGAAATCTGCCTATTGCAGACCTATGAAGTTTTGGAGTTTGATATCTTTGGTATAAAAAGTTAGAATATTACCATTAATAATGAAGCCCTCAACACGGCTTCTTTCAAGATTTTTGTGGAAAACCAGTCTCATGAGACAGTCCTGTTCAAGACACTTTCAAAGACTAGTCTTCTCTTCCTACCAATGGATCACATAGTCGGTGAAAACTCACTGGTTTGTTTTCCGATTAGTGACCTTATGAACACAACCCATTCCAGAGAAAGCTTTGGCCACACTCTTGGTGCCGCTGGATGGATAGGTGTCATTACGCCGCCTTCTATTACAACAAATCTATTTAATGGAAACTTGGGATTCGTTTTTTTTCTTGAATTCAGCATTAGTATGTCAAGAGAGAAAAATCTGAAAATAGGTTTTCCTTAACAATGAGCTTTCCCATTTTCCTGAATTTGTTTTATTCATATAACTTTTCAATGACTCCACTCACAAGCCACCTCTTTGTAATCCATTGTGCTCCGATTTGTACACAATCTTTGCTTTTTACAGTCTTTTACAATTATTTTCCAGGTGGTTCCATATGTGCTCTTTACACTTCATTAGTTTGGCACACCTGTCCACGTCCACCTCTGTCTCCTTCCTTCCCACTCCTAATCATGACTTACCATGCTGCAGGTCACAATCTCTTAGCGCCTTCACCTATCTAATGGTCTGCAAAGGTTATCGACTTTTTTATTTCTATAAAAACATACGCCGCTGGTTTTCGACGCAAATAAGCAACAGTGAGAAAAACTCAGACCATAAGGCATTTTTATATTTTAAGATTTGTAGCAGGATTCAAGCCCAAAATTTGCATTTCTTAATTACATTTCTATAAATGTGTTTTTTTATTTTGTTAAGATGGTACATTTCCTTCCTGGAGACCTGCTTTCAGCAGGATTGTACGTTCAAAAGAGAGAACACCTTTATCAAATGGACTGTCGTTGGTAAAAAATGAGAAAGAAATAATAGCAGAACGTACTTCACCAATATCCAGCATATCACTGTAGCTGATCAAAGCCACTGGAATATCGATCTCCTCATACTGCGTATTATTGCCAGCAGGGGGGACCTATTAAATGACAAAAACACAATTACAATTTCATTACTTGTACATCCACTTTCATTGTGTAAAGGGAGGTGGTGAAAAAATGGGAGTTCAATGTTTAACAATTTATTGGATAAAAGCAGTGAGTATACAATGAGTACTACAGGTAAGAAAAGGGCATTTTTCCAAAAAGAACATTTATTCACCTCTCACTTGTAGGGCATTGTTAACCAAAGAATCCATTATGTTACCAACTTTAGGGATACTTGCACTATTTTGTCACAACCAGTGTAATTAACAGACAGGTGCACGGCAGGGTGTGTGGAAATATTATGATGATCAACACTACCGCCTTCTACCACCCTAATATATTTTGTGTTACACGCCGAAACCAAGACTATGGATAGCCATATAATAGGACAGCTGGGGCTACTAAGACTTAGCTAACACTTGTAGAAGATGCCATATGGGAAAATATCTCATGGCTACTACCTTTAGTAGTGGGCCTGTAGCTGCTCAGCATATGACAGCAACATGCATGGAGACCGCCAAGCAAGCCCTCTTAACATTGGTAAACCCATTCTTCCACCCAGTGGAGGGATACAAGTTGCATTGGGCATGCAATCAATAACGATATGTTTGAGCCGCTCTTGAAAACAAGGAATAAACAAGCAACGGCAAAGCAAATAGGTCTGGACTTGGCTGCAGACCTTTCGACTTTGCCAATGCTTATTTTGTACAGGAGCACGCCTGTAGCCTTCTTGGGGGAGCTGGTGGTTCTTCGCCTAAGTAAAATAAGCACTGTCTAAAAACCGAACGTATATATACACACATTTTTATATAAAAGCACACACTGCACCAGTGCTCCTTGAGACTAAAGAGGGCATCTTATTGTGTGGACACCCACATTGTGCACGAGGAGGATGCTCTCACTCACAGGCAGGTAAGTCAACGGTTGACATGGGCTGACCCTGCACCACATCCTATAAGCTGTGGCGGGCAATAACAACATGTTAATGATATTACAACAGACTGATGGATTAAATGGCTTGACCGGAAGTGCATGCAAGTAAGAATGCATTGAAAGTATAACAGTATTAAAAACAAACCGTCTTGGTTAACGCCAGAAATAAAATCCATTGCCAAATCGTTCCTCAGTGAATTCTTCTATTTCAAACAAAATTGAGACATATTTTGCACCAAGATTTATTAGTTATTAGAAAAAAAATCAATGCCATTTGTCAGATTCTGAGGTCCGGTTTTGAGGATATTTTCCAAAATCAGATTTTTACAAACTACTGTGGGTGCCGTCAGAGGCAAGTGTCCCATTATGGTCAGCTGTTTTAAGGAATGCATATGTGATGCAGATGGAGGAAACTAGTGAGCTGGTCGCGTAGGACTCTTTAGTATAAAAAATTTGATATTTCATTGGCTGGAAGTAAATTAAGAAACCAATATGCATCGAGAGAGGAGAAGCTTTGTTTGCAATCTCTTCATGCGGACAATTCTGCTAGACCTGCAATGTCTTCAAGTAAAATGCAAACTATTTTGAAACAATTATCTAAACATTTTATGCATGTCATATTGTATAATGTATCTGGATTTGCTCAATTAAATTAAGAAAAAAATACACAATTTTAATAAAATAAATATAGGAATGAGAAACGAAACTTACCAGGTTCTCTTTGCTGACAATAACGAGACCTCGTGCACCATTGGTCTGAGCGAGTCTCACTTTATGATAGAAGGTGCAATTGCCGCGCATGACCATGGGAATTCTATTGATGAATCCCCCATACGGTACATCAGAAGGCGAGCACAAGACCGAAGGAGTCTGATCCTGCAGCTGCAACAGAGACTGATGGAAAATAGAAAGACATTCCTTAACTCTGTGAAGATCACATCACAATATTAATAAAACTAAGTCTTTCGCATTTTCATTCAGGAAGGACAATTGGACAGATGCCATGTGGATCCTGTGCAGCTAAGTTCACTGTAGAGACTTCCCTCCCAAAAAGCCACAGCACCGACTGAAATGCTGCAACAGAACTACATGATGGAAGGGGGCTACTGGATGCAGCCACTACCAATAAAGATGAATTTAAAAAAAGGAAGGCAGCAAAAACAAGATCAAGGATCACTGATGGCTCTACCCAAGGCTCGCCATCTCACTCCCTGCCATAAGAAGACCATGTTTCAGCTTGAGGTTTTCACTTGACCTCCTGATGCCTTTGTGGAGTTGCAGACTTGACTGGATTCTATTAAAAACATTACTAGCATCTGATAATAACCAGTTCTGACATCTGCAACAAACGGAGAGGAAGGTGGCAACCCTATCACTAACCCGAGTTCCTACAGACATGCTGACAACACAACATTGAAGTCCTTTGGGCCCATTTCAGACATGCAAGTTGGCTGTGCGGTGGGAGACAGGTTAATCAAAAAACACAGGCACAGTACAATTCCTCAAATTCCACCGGCCATTGCTGAAATATTTAGGGTCTATCTGATAATTGAGCAAAATGTTCCTACTTGTAATTTAAAAAAATACTTCACTTAGGCTGATTTTTCCCACATGGTAAACACAGTAAAATGGTTTTGTGTGCTGTGCAATCATTGGATGAAGCAGATAAAATGGAATGAAGAGGAAATCCATGTGAAGCTAGTAACAGTGTCAAGTTGCAGCAGCCCTGAGACTTTAAAATGACTTCTGCAAATGTTTATAGAATGTCCCCACAGGTAGCACCATTCCCGTGAAGTGCCACAGCAGAATATGCCCACGCCAGCATCGGGGGTAACCAGAAGTAATGTTTGAATTGGGCACATCTCAGAACGGGTTAACCAGAGAGAACATTAGAACATGGTTCTTGATCATCTGCGAGTCATGGTGAGAAAGCTCTAAATCAAAGTTTAAGAACAGAGAATATCGCACTTCATGGACAGCATGTGCTTTCACAGCGGTCCATAACATCCTGAATAGCAGGTCACAAAACCACATATCGATGGGAATTTGGTGTACATTCTTCTTTTTGCATGAGTTTATGAATTATTGTAGTACGTGAATGCATTCCAATCTGGTCCAGCTTCAGAAGTATTATGAATACTCCAACTACAAAAATATTTTGGGTTATGTTTGTGAAGAATATTTTTCATTCAAAGTTCGGCCCTTACATGAAAATAATTTACTGAAGGCAGGCAATATAGGCACAAGAGAGGAGTTGTGACTGGAGCAAAGATACAGAAAAGCCTGGCCCGCTCTTTCATACGTAATCAAACAAAATAACATATGTGCGTGCCTGTAATCAGGAAGGACCTCACTTTTCTTTTCAATGCCCTCATTCTAGCATAATTAGGATAAGCTCACTGACGTGGATGGCTTCAGTTCTGCAAAAAGCTCACTTTACACACAGCAAGACCTCAATATGCAGGGTTGCCATTCCAGTAGGGCCTCACTTTTCAAATGTTCTCAGTTTAAAAGACCTCATTTTCAGTGTCCTCAATCTAAGGGGGCTTCGCTTTCATGATATTAATTAGGCAGAACCTCACCTTTCGGGATACTCAATTTCCAGTTCCATTTGGATTATTCAAAACATTCAAAAACCTCTAACGAGCCAGCAAATAAAATGTCTTCTTTCTTTTTAGAAAAGGTGCCAAAGATCACAGCCAACCTGGATGCCTCACGGTTTAATGTTACTCTTCGCTCAGAAAAGAAAAGAAATACACAGGTAGGTGCATACGCAGAAGGATACAACATGCATTGGCAATACCAATAGGTATGGCTTATAAATTAAATTGCTTCTTCATTCATCTAAGTTGAGTCACTCAAAAGTCACCATACGTGCAGTGTCACTGATCCTTGCACTCAGACATCCATTTAGCCACCCATGGACTCATTCTTACATGCACCCACTTAAATAGGATGCACACACAAACTCAACATATAAAAGATAAATTAAAAGAAAAGGGAAACCGTGCTATCCACCATGTTATAGTTTGGCTGCATCAATTTATTTAATTTTAATAGCTGGCTGGGGGGCCTGGCGGTAGGCATGCTTGAGGAATGGTGTGGAACACAGAAGGTGTAGATGCCACTCGCCTCACCCTCCATCCAGCAATAAAGAAGTGCTATGATGCAGCCAGTGCTGTTGCGTCATGAAATTAAAAAAAAAAAAAAAAAAAAAAAAAAACTTTTAGCTATGCTGCTGTGCTAAATGGCTAAAACATTGACAAAGGCAGTAGCTGACATATGTGAGACCTATTAACTTTGCCAAAGCTTGTTTTCAGTGTTTCAGAGTTAGGGAAGAGCCACTGAACCAACACTGTTTCAATAGTAGTGCTTTAATGAAGGATTTTTGTAAAGTGCCCACACATTTAAAGAGGGCCTGGACAGTGCAGTGCATAATATACCAAATAGGTAGATAAACTCATGTTGCCTTATTCAGTCAAGGAGTGGCCGAAAAACCTGATATCATGTTTTAAGCAGAACGAGATGGAAGCCGACCATGTCAACATCTTCAGTAGGAAGAACAAAGGGTGGGAACCGCGCTAGTTGCCTTGGACTCGTGGCTCAGAAATGGAATCAAGAAACAGGATGGAAACCATAATTAGCATCACCCCCAAAACTTTAAATGAATGAATAAAAGCTGGATGGCCAGGTGCTGTAATGTGGTAGGCTCTTGGGCAATCATCCCTAAATGCCCCATCCTTCCACAACAGTTAGGTGTAAACCTTGGAGTATAAACCTTTAAGAGTTGAGCTGTGGACCTTGCGTTTCGTAGCCAGAGTAAACAGATTTTCAGCATCACGACTAAAGCAGACTACATATCCACTGATGACCGTGCCCCACATTTCTCCTGCTTTTGTTGCAGTAGCTTGTATTTATCAGGGAAAAGTATGGAGTATCACTTTGAACCATGGGCTCAGCTATGCCTTTGCTTTCATAACATCTTCTTCAGCTTGCCTATTTGTCCCAGCCCTCACGAAGACACGCCCTTTATTTAGTCAGTCCTTTAAGACTGGCCCTCCCTGCGGCATCACGCGTATAAACCATGTTCACCTATGTATGTATACTTACTGCTTTGGCAAGATCATGAGGCAAGCGCGCCCACTGTGAGTTGAAGAGGATGCAGTAATCTTTTCCATTGCTGTTCACCTTCTCAGAGATGACATGGAGCATACCATATTCACAAGACACCTAGAAAAAAACCAAAGGAGTGGTTAGTTATAATGTATTAACAAAGAAAGAGGAATGTCACGGGGGAATTTCCCAAAACAGTCACTAAGAATTCAAGTGCCACATCCAGACTTGGTGTGCCTCCCAATTTCTCATTAAAGATAATCTTAAAAGGAGGCCATTTTGTATTTATGAATCTGGTAAAGGACAGGTGTGCAGAGGGGAAAAGCAGTGGAATTTGAACTAGTTTTATTTCTGACCACCCATTTTTTAAAGGTTGACAAGATGGACCTACCCGAAACTCTTTGTTTCTCTGATAACACGACCAATGAAAGCTGATATGGGTAAGAACAACCTGGTACTTCAGAACTAATCGGTTACACGGCTGATGCGAACTGATTCAATAGTGCCAAATCAATGGGATAAACATAACATCCTGAATACGCTTGAGGCACTCCGGGTCAAAGGCAGAGTCTGGGTAAGATTTGCAGTACTATGGCGAGCAGAGATGATCTTCAGATCCTAACCTCTAGTTAAATCCTAGGCTAGCTGTCATTTCTCCTTACAAGAACTGAGCTTTACAAAGAGTACATAAATGGAGCGTGCAGTAACAAATGGTAACTCAAATAAACATGGAGATGAAATTGGACTATAGTAGACTATAGCATCTGGCACTGTGAAATGAGCAGCCACCTCTGTTTACAAGGCTCTATCTGGACCTCGTAGACTGATTTTCACATAGCTCCTGCATGTCTACTATGTAGGACTGCATATTAACGCGCTCAAAACCACAAGGAGGTACCTGACCAATTGAACATGTGTGGAAAAGCTGATAAGTGCTACTTAAGTGTTTATTGACTGGGGGTCCTACGTGCATGTCCTGCTTTACCCATCGGTCAAAAGACCGCTGCTATTATCCAAATATTTGTGACTAAGTCTGTATTTCTATTGATGCGCATACCTCTATTAAAGACTAGAAAATTAGTATTTCTACTATGATACATAATCAAACGTGCCACGGGAGGCTATTGTGTGGCCTATCAGAACCAGTGCATCGTGCAATCCAGGAATTTTGTACGTATATTGCCGATTGTCATTATTACTCATTCCTTCTCTTCTTTGATACCCCCTATTATATGATGTTGTACTGGCTCGTGAATTTCTGAAAATCTTCATTAAAGATAACTTTAAAAAAAGATACCACAAGGCATCATTCATATTGTGTTGACTTGATTGGGGAAGGAAGGTGGTCAAAACGGCATTATATTCAGAACCCATGAATAATAAACACAAATGAGTAGACTTGCAAGGCATTTCAGCTGGTGCCTGAGACACATGGGAAGAGCAGACATTAAAAGGGGTTCACTAAATACATACTTTCCATAAAAGGGTACTGCTGGGGGAAAAAGACAAAAGATTGCCATTAAACCTTGGTTCAATTACAGAAGATATATTTGTTAAAATACTTTAAGTAAGCACTAGGAAAAGCAGGGTGGGTGATTTATCACTCAAACATCACTTTACACACTAAGAGTGCATGCATTAATTGCATGAATGATGAGAACAATCAATTTTTTTTTACATTTTCGACAGAACGAGGGAGAGAGGATAGCTAGTAAGATCGCTATCTAAATTTGCTAGTGTTGAGTAAAAAAAGAAAATTGTTATTCTTTTCAAAGTTTCTAACTGAATAATTCACCAGTTCCCCCAACCGTCTAAATACCTCACCCACATCTCTTCCGTCATATTTAAATCTCTCCAGCCTATTACTGCCCTACCAGATCCACTGTCCGCTTACCCATGTTCAATCTCAAGAAACAGGACATAAAAGATGAAGACACCATTCCTTCACACACCGTCCCTCCATCCCTAAAATCTCCATGTCCTCTGGCCTACCATCTTCTTCATCCTTATATCCTCCCTCCCTCTTCACTTCCAATTCTCAGCTCATCCTTCCAGCTAACTTCCCTTCTTGACACCCATTTCCTGTCTATCCTCCCTCCTTTATAAGTCTGTCCAATGTCTGCTCCAGCTCCCGAAGGACAATGATGCAGTATGATGCCCCCTACCACTACTGTATCTCGCTCTACAGCTCCTACTTACCACTATTCATCAACTACCTGCATCCTTATCTACAGATTCCATCCTGGACCTTCTCATCGTCATCAAAACTTGCCTTCTCCAGGTCATCCCACCTGGTCACCAAATAAAGTCTGGGTATAAAACAGGAGGAGGAAAGGCAACTGTCTTCAGAAACTCTTTAACCCGAACCAGTTTTCTAGAATATTAGGCTTCAGAATGAAAACCTTTATTTATTTGCTACGCCCCCCATTACAAATAAATACAGTCCCCTTCATTTCAAATATTCTACAAGCCACCACATAGTCCAGTTTTTGACACCTTCCTTCACATTGTCCTTGACCTCACCTTCAACACAATAATCTCTGCATCCTCAGCAACGTCAACATTTAGTCTGATAATGAAGACTCAAACCAAAAGCACTGAACTCCCAACAAGTCTTTGGTCCTATGAACACAGTCAAACATAACCCCAATGCAATCTTTGGCAAATCAGGATACATTACTGCAACGATAACCACCTTTGTCCAGCCTTTCCTACCACAATATCCCCTCTGTTTCCACAACACCATAAACTGTGATTAACAATTTTCTCTTTAAACTATGCAAGGAACTTTCTCCCACCACTCAACAGTGGCAATCGGTGGCTATATGTCCAATCAATCTCTATAACGAAGTCCAATGATTATACCTCCGTCTCTACACTGCCTTCGAAATTCCTACTAAGACATCAGGACCACACCACCAAGGTTATGGGGTGGTGTCTACGTATATGGTATTACTGAGGGTTACATGCAGTGAGCCTGGAGCACAGCAGACGGCTTTGCCATGTATATCAAGGGAAAGGATACAAATGTCACACCCTGCGCATACAGCCTGCTCTGAAATGCCATGGACTGCGCACAGAGGACTCTAGGAGCAAGGGCAAAGTTGAAACCCTGCAAATAGAGCCTGCAGCACAGGGCCTACAGGAAGTAGGGTGTCTGGGGACAGCCAGGAGGGCTGTCCCGCACATGCTATGCAAAGGTGTAGACCATGGAAGTGGGATCTGCGGAAGAGGAAGGGTAAAATCCAAAGCCTTTCGATAAAGATAAGAAGATAATGATACTGGAAGAAAGAACACCATAACAAAACCAAAAGGTATTTTATTAAAGAGAAGTCATGGTCTTTAAAACATTGCAAAATCATTGTTTATAACTACAACAAAGCAATTATTCTAATAAACTTAATTTGAGGTGGTTCCGTTAACTATCCAAAAGTTTTTTAAACCTGCAATTCGACACTCATGGTTAGCTTGGCATCCATAAATGCAGCAATGCTTTTGATCTCACATCACAAATGGAATCACTGACGATATGGCACAGATGATGTTAATGAAGCCTGAAGTGATAACTCACACACACTTGTTGCTTCTAGTGATTCCCCGTGTTTTTTCACTGTTGAGGAAGATGCGTACGCGGCATCTGGAACTTCTTCAAAACTTTGTTGTGAATGAGTACCACCATGCTTAAAGTTATTACTAGGAGCTTTAACAGATGAAACTAAAATGGATACTGCATATACAGCAAGAACTGTCTCTTGTTTGAACACAGAGTATTACAATCTGCAAACTCAACAGTAGTATCAGCATTAAATCGCAGATGATACAAACTGGTAACCAGCACGGTTATGTGTCTGCTACTCAACTAATGGATGGACTTTTTTCAAATATGTCTCTTGAAGATTTAGTGGGTAAAAAGAGAGGCTGTGCTTGTAAGTATGCGAAAAATAAAACATTTAGGGAAGGAACCCAGATAAACGCTGGTGAAGCAAACCTTAAACACACCAAAAAGATATCGCCAACTGGCTGGCATAAAAATGTGTTGTGTATTTTTAAGACCCACTTAAATGTTAAGTTGCGTTTCAATACATATATCAGCCTCTCGCTGCAAGTACTCTCAAAATTACATCCTGTCTCTGAATAGCAGCTCTGTAATGTGGACTACAAAGCCCCCATTGTGGCTAGATGGGATGGCCAGACAGACACACACACCATCTAAGTTGCTCAAGTGGGAGCGCTGTTCTGGGAAAATAAAGTGTACTTTATTTGTCGATGAACATGATGCTTCGAGGTCAAGCACTGGCATTGCACAGTATTGGTGTTGTATGTACTTAAACGTTCTGCTAATGCACTAAATGTGATTGAAGTCAGAGCCTTCTTCGAATACACACCACCAATTTCCTGGATTAAGTGAAGAAAATGCACCACAATTCCAGGAATCTCTAAATGCTATTTATCGGACACTTCAGTTAAAACGTGGGGAAAGTTTGCAAATTAAATATTACTTGGAGTGTAACATATTAAATGGAACTGTAACCACACAAACCCATGGACGCCTGCTCGCTTTATGGAAAAATGTTCCTACTGCTGAAATGGCCCAAGTTTTTAAATGTGAGCTTTTGCTTAGTTCAGTTTTCATTAAATGGACTATTTAGAAAGAGCTACAAAGGTTAATTATATATATACATATATATATCAGCTAGGTTATCGCTGAGCCGGCAAGATGGAATAATGTGCAATGCATTTATTAGCTGTGTAACTAAAAGATGTAAGGCCAGAATTCCTGTGGTTCTATTACAGGCTCAGTCTTCAAAGTCCAATAAATATGGTCGACACCGAACTGCATAATGCTACTCAGTTGCACTGTATGTTTTTTAATTGAACGACACAACCCTGAAAAAAAGTAGCAACAGTATGTATATTTGGCCAAATTCGGCCAACAGCTAGTATTATGCAATTTCAATGAGTAGTCCACATAACCATGTACTTGCCAAATTTGCCACATGATCAGCCATTTAACAAAACTCTACTTTTACATGTAATATAGCTCCCAACACACTGCGCATCTAGACTTCAGCCCAGAATATGTCCATTAACAAAATTAACACTGAGCCACTCATTTCTTTGTGTTTAAAGATCTACATGCAACAAGTGGGTGGCATTCTTTTTAATTCCCTTTTATTAATTTTTTCACTTTTGGGGCTGTTTTCTAACCTTGGGATGCACTTTCCTCTTTTGGTATGTATTTTGCTATTTTCCTTTTTAGGTCTCGCCTATGCAGCGCGCATGCGCTGCGTAGGCAAAAAGACCTTTTGGAATCGCTTTGGCTTTTCAGCCAAAAACGTGCACGCGTTCCATTGCTTTCAATGGCAACGCGTGCACGTTTGGCGATTCACTTGCGGGAGCGAGCGGCGCCATATGGTAGCAATTATCGCTCCTGGCGCCAATCGCTCCCGCAAGGGAATCGCGCAGGCCCCCTCCTCTCTCCCCCTGCTGCCGCGCGAGGCGCCCGCGCTTGTTACTGTTATTGTTTGACCGGGTTAGTTTTTTTAAATACAGTTGCATTGATCGGAGTGATTATAGTTCACTAAACATGTGGTTTTAGTGGATATGCACGCATTTCATTCACTTCTTCTGTTGGTGATCCATCGATTCGGGGTGAACACTATTTCTTTACACGTCCTTGCGAAATAGGGCTTCATAGGAACACACGATTTGGACTCTTGTGTAAACAGCATGTTTTCCATGCACCTGCCTTTCCACAATAAGGGAAGACATACATTATATTAGTAGAGGTGGACCGACGCTCATGCAGCGCATTAATACAACTTCCCGAACGTAAATGAAGTAGGAACATGTATAGTTTTGCACATCGGAGATGAGGTGATATCATTGCTCAATGATATTCAAGGTTTTTTTCGCCATTACGCAGACAACATCGAGCAATGCTCTTTTTAACCATTAATTACATGCCCGATGCTTTGTGTACATACAGTCTGGTAGCCTTATGGCAGTCAGTGTAAACCAATGGTTCGCCCTACGATTTCATGCCAAATGTTTTTCGTACAGTTTGGCAGCCTATGGCAGTCAAGAGAAACCAATGATTCACCCTGCAATTACATGCACAATGTTGTGTACAGTTTGGTAGTCTTATGGCATTTAAAAGAAACCAACGATTCACTCTGTGTTTTTAAAAAAAATGTTTTGTTTCATGTGGTTTTAGTCACCAACACACAGAGAGAACTCTCAATAGACATTGTGCGTGATATTTTTCATATTTCTTACATTTTTGTTCGTTTTATTTTGTTATGTAAACCATTCACTAAGATGAAACAGAGTTCACACACTTTGACCCGAGTGTCAAGTAAGGAGAGTTTACATGCGTTCACAACATTTAGAATTTCTGATAAACGTAGCGTTTTTCTATAATTCTCTATCTGATTCGTAGTACCACATGAACATAGAATGGTTTTCAGCAACACATTGTTAAGATTATATTGATTATTTACACAGAGTTTGAATTCACTGAGTTAATTGTACCTCGGCTGAGGGCACAACGTATAGTTAACATGTCAAACACAAGTGAATCTTATTGCGACTATGACTACCGCAGTAGGCGGTGTAGATAAATTGTTTTAGAATGCATACGATATTAGTTACAATTTGATGAGATTTTATGACAGGAGTGCCTCCTCGCAGCTTTCCTCCATCTACTCGCCTCCGATTTCAGCTATTTAGCTGATGAGAATGGGGATGCGAGGCCAAGGGAGCTCTGTGGACAAGAGGCTGCATGTGCAGTGGTCAACATTCGACCCACCTTTTGCATTGTTTGTTTATGCAAAGCTCGATACTGAAGGAGGCTGAGGTGCGACGTATTAAAAACCTAGTGCAAGGCTCCATAAACAGAAGTGTGTTTTCAGTAATAGTAATAAACATATTATTATTATCGCTTATTGATATTTAGAATTTACAGTTTACTACTACTAGATGGCTACATTTACAAGCAGAAAGGAGGGCATTTTTCAAAACTAAATTGTGGGAATGGCCGGCTCATTAACAGGATAATGTGCTGCATGGCTAAACACTTATAAGGTCCCAGAGGCGAGACCTATTGGCTATGCCAATGCTTGTTTTTAATGTTACCATTGTATATTTAACATGGCAGCTTTGGATTTTAACTCAGTGATTGATTATGCTTTTTTTAGTTAACACGGGGTTGGTGAAACTATGGTGTTGGTGGTGAATTTTTTTTCTCTTCGAGTAATGTATTAGCTAAGCCTCCATGGACGCATTTTGAATGAGGACTATTTTTCAGCTTCCTGAGTCTTTTGAGTCTCTTTAGGCGTTGAATGTCTAGCCTAGTGGTAACTCATGCGAGTGCCTGGCCATTGATTCATCACTGCCATTAAATTGGTTTTCTAAGTCTCCTTGGTACCCACTTATATATTTATGTATATCATTTTTGTGTTTTCAGATTGCTTTTTCTGTGGTTGCTCTTAAAGTATTTCTTGTGTTCGGATGATGACCTATCAAGTTTAAAGGGTCGAAACGGCGTAGATGCACCTTTAGCAAACCTGGAAAAGCATTAATTGTGTCATGTTCCTCTTGTAATATGGACAAACGTCATTGAATTAAAAAACCCTTTAAACACAAAAGAGGGGTGCTGTTCCCAAGGGGTGGGGAGAAGGCGGACAAGGTTGGATCCAGGGAACTGAACAGAAGGTCCCGGGGAGGGAATCCCAATGATCCGACCCGAATGCCCTCACACACCCAGGAGGGTGTCATTATTCATCATAGGGCGCTCCTTGTCGAGCCGGCGCTGCAATGCTAGACGGGTCCCTCAATGGGGGCTCTTTAGCGGAGATATTTAGATCTAGCCGTATGGTGAATGCAAGTTAGAGGGTAGGGATGTAGGGTGGACCAAGAAAGATTTCATCTGGTTGCCCCCTTGACGCAATAAAAACTGTGGGGCTATCTGTTGTAATAATGTACTGAGATAGCTCAAAAGGTCAACATGTTTTATGCCTAGATGCCAATAGACATTCACCAACAGGATGGATTCAACAGAAGGATTTTCTCTGCTTAGTTACCCCTTTAGAGGCTTGCAAATGAAGCAATGCAAACATCTACTGGAGCATCAAGATCATTCTGGATTAAGAAAACCAACCACAAGATTAAAGGCAAACTGTGATTCACACAGTACAAAGATTATGCATGCATTCCTACGACGCAATGACATCAGCCTTTTCATTAGCAGCGGTCCTTCGTACTTTTTCACAAACATTCCTGTTTTCAGATGAGTTCTCAATTTTAGAATTGCTGCACTGTGAATGGAAAAGACAAGTTTATTGCATTTGTGTATTTATTCTAGTTGGGACTTTATTCTAAGGACTTCTCAACTCGATCTGCCCTCCAGTCTGAGAACCTCTACATGGCGGGACTCGAAAAATTCACAATGAATTAGGAGCCCAGCTAAAAAGAAGTGGGTAAGACCAGTTTGATTAAAGACTGTTTGTCAAACATGCTTGGACATGGATTCTGGCAACAACATAGGTTATGTGTGAAAAGACAAAAGCTACTTACTTCCTTTCCAAATCATCCAGCGACAAAATTCTATAGAATATCATTCTCTAATGCAGAGCATATTTACCCATACAGCAGTAAAAGCATCTCATGGAATAGTAATGCATGTTAAAGGTTAGGTCTAGTAGTTGGCATTTTTTTTTTTACAAATGCAGCCATTTATAAGTTGACCTTTTTTCAAAAATACCTCTATACAACCTGAAGAACAGGCAGATGGTGATTTTTCCAGCCACCAACTTTCTGTAGTCAAGGGTCAATGCCAGGAAGATAGTTCAACGGGTTCCAAGGTTGAGAACTGGGGACCTAGACTATATCTCATTTGAGACCCTCTGTGCTGCTTTATATTTTATGCACTGTTGCAGCTCTTCCGAGGCAATACAAATTGTAAAAGAATCCAGCAGTAGGCTTTGACGTTTCTACTCCCAAAAGTGAATGCAATGAAAGGAAACGATTTTGCTACTTGGTCAGTGACCAATATGGTGGCCACAAGAACATCTCCCCCAAATGAATTTGGTAGCACACCTACAATGCATGTGGAAAGAGCGCAAGGACAATGAACTTCAGTGGCAATTGGAATACAAAAAGCCCACTTGAAAGCGACATCAGCAGGGTGGGTTATCATCACAATAACCAGTTTGATTTAAAAGTTAATTGTAGAATCGTTGAGTGTCCTTCACTTTTTGATGCTAGACGACGATCTTTGCAGAGTGGATTTAGTCATGCCCAATCATACGAATGAAGTCATTGGATTCTGAGATAGGGCTTTGTATTAAGAAAGTAGGGTGGCGAGAGAAGTTGCCCAAGAACAATTTCAGCATTACTGGGGGTTTAAAAAAAAACAAAAAACACAAGAAATTCTCCCAAGTTGGTATTTGACACCAGTGCGCTTGCATAAAATGTTTGGGAGCTCGGAGTTATGTTGGAAGGGATGCGGGGAATGGGGCACTTTCATACACACATGGTGGGCATGCCAAGTGTGCAAACATTTTGGGAAGAGGTCTTACTCGCAGTACACTCCATCACTAGTATTTCATTGCCCCATGACCCACTGTTGGTCCTCCTGAGTGATCCAGGAGCTGATAGGCTCGTTCCCACACCAACTCTGCAAGGGCGGATTTTTCTCACCTACTCCTAGCAGCACGTCTGTGCATAGCACAGATGTGGAAGCAACCTCAGGGACCCTCACTAAATGTGTGGTGGGTAAGGTATTGAATCTTTACACCATGGAAAAACTTACAGCCATCGTCAGGGACATGGCGGCCAAATTTGAATTTACCACTTACATTTGACACCAACATAGAACGGGAGGAATACACTTAACCATGCCCAAAACACTAAGGGCTTCAGATTTAAGGGTGATGTCCCCCTCAGACACAGAGGGTGACCCTCACGAATGCAAAGCCTATCATCAACAAGACGCATTCCTGCTCCATTGGTGTTTTCCGTTACTGTACATTTTTGCATGATATGGAATGTTTAAACCTGGATGGGTGGGGACAACAGTTACTGGGAGTTGGGGAATAATGCTGGATTTTGCTTGATCAACCCTATTGTACAAGTCAGGGGTATGGATTTGTGCCAAATAACTCCAGATATTTGTCTTCACCAATACTTATGATGACTCTGCAATGTGTGTCGTGTTTGTTTAAACCAAAATGCTAAATAAAGTTGAGAAAAAAACAAAAACATAAGAATAGCATTTCCGGACAGAACGCTGGGCCTTTTTCAAAGCTAAGAAACAAAAGAAAAAAATTGTCACATGTACACTCATGCCGGTATTAACAAGACACTCAGTAACCAAGTGTGAATTACTGCCCAAAATATGAACCTCAGAAAAAAAAAAAAAAAAAAAAAAAGAATCGGGGAGATCAGAAGGCTAATTTTCGGTGGTGAGCATTCCAAGTGAAACTTTTGCATCTATAAGAGTTACCCTGGTTCACCAGCTCATTTTGATTGAGGTGTTAGAACCAGATAAAAAAGTAATATTAGAGAGAGCTAAATACGAAAAGGTGAACCATGGTATCAGCTGACAAATGCCAATAGTTGACTCCGTTTCCAACTGTGTGTGGTGTTACAGGTCTCCTCACTTACATGGAATCCAGGCAAGAACTTCCTTTCAAGGAGCAAATGTTAACAGAAGCATGGGCTTGTCAAGCTATAAAGGAGATAACAAGAATAACAGTTTATTGTAGGCTGAATACTACTACTGACTGTGGACCTCACTGTTCCCATGTTGCACTTCGAGTGTCTGGTGCCCCATTAAGTTCCAAGTGTAGGTAGCGTGCGCCCTGAACCTTAGACCAGGCTTTTGCTGTTGACTGTGGGGCAACCAAGCAAGAGGGAAGGTGCGGTTTACTGCTGGAAAGTCCATCATAACAATAACCAGGACACTGAATTCTGGCCAATTCAGAATGTGAATCTCTGAATCCGGGCCACTGGAATTATGAGGCAGGGGAGGGCCAAATTATGAGGCAGTGTTGAGTAAATCATGCGGCAACAAAAGGCAAATTATGTAGGTGGCACATTTGGTGATAGTATTACTTAATTTGTCATTTTTACATGTGATAACACCTTCTGGACACTGGTTGCACCTCATTAGTATCAATTTAACAGCCAACTACAGCAATAAGCAACAGAAAAATGATCAGTGAACATTTGCAAAGGGCGTTCCAGTGTGCAGCAACCCGCGCCGCTGTGTTTTTAGTGACTTTTGAACCATCTGAGCTAGAAACAATTTTTTTTGTCAAATCTGCACATTATGCAGCAGATGGTGGATTATGTGGCAAATGCAGCAAATCCATAATTACGTGAAAAATGCTACAGCCACACAATCGCATAATTCCAGTGGCCCTGCTCCGAATGGCGAAGAGATGCACACTCAGATTACCAGCCCAACTGGGGTATCAACCCAGCCAGGACTGTCCACATTTGAGAGTGTGGGAAGAGCAGGGTGAGCAGCGATACAAATTCTCGCTCAAAACTGGCCTCTTCCTGTCAAGAAGAAGAGAAAGTAGTTGGCTACAGAAAACGGTGGGCCATTAATGAGCAGAATGCCTCCAGTGAACATAGGGCAACACTAGGATTGCTGCAACTGGCCATATTCCACCAGTTCTGACATAGTTTTGAGCATCCACGCCTGCTTGCAGCAACTTAAAGTTGTTGAAAACTTTTGAAGGGCAGCTTGCTGGCAAGACACCACATAATAAAAGCTTTGCCCACATGCTCTCTGCTTAAATGCGCAATACTGCTTTTGTGTACAATCTATTTACAAAATTAACCTTCTTTAGTAATTATTTAAATAGCAAGACAAAACATACACATCACTCTTCCAATTAATAATTTACGTTAAGTTCACCCACTTACTTCATTCAACTGCACCACAAACGCATGGCGGATGGGCCTGAAGAACCAACAGGCGGACAGAACAGTGGTATATTTAGTCCTGAAACAAATGCATCCCTTGTCTCTGTGTAGTCTGCAGTTGGCTTAGACCTCAAAATGACGACCGCTAGCATGCATAATTTATGTCCGCAAACATTAAAAACGATATCCATTAATGAACATCGCCTCCACCAAGATAAATGGCAAACTACCTGTATAGGCAACGTCCGTTAATCTGAACTCTTGAATATATTTTACTAGAAAAATATTATTTCAATAAAATTTTCCCTGACGTTTACTGTATGCCTTCAAGCCTAGATCCAGACTCATGACAACAGTGCACCCCACGAGGTCTCCACTGACCTGAGTTTAAAGGAGTGATGCTGCTGCGAAGCATGGCACCAGAGGTATCTGCAGGTGTGTTATGAGTGGGCTCCCTAAACATCTCCTGAGTTAACATAAAAGCAAGACGTAGTGCTTCTGGGCATCTTTTCATGCTTGAAGTGCAGTAGCAACTGGTTATGGTCTGGCTTGACAGTGCAGCTGTCGCCAGACAATTATGTGAGCATCACTAGAAAGGGGCTTTGGCTACGCCCACGTTGGCAGCTAGGCGCACAGGTTTTGATTGAGTAGAAGTTGTGTGCTTCCACAAAAAAATTGCTTGCCTTCAATGCAGCTGTGATCAATTTATTTATCCAGCTGCCTAAGCTTGAACTTTCAGGGGCACACACAAGAAACTGAAATGCCTAAGAAAACTAGATAATTTATGTTCATTTTCTCTGGCAGCAGCACAGATTGGAGGAGGGCAGTTATTCATCTACACAGATTTTTAGGTCCGACTTGACAGTGCAACTGTCACCAAACCTTCAAACCTACACAAATACTATTCTACAGTTCTTTGCTTCTATACAAATACATATCTATCCCCATGCTATTTACATGTAATGCTTCACATTACCATGGAACATTCCTTTAAAGCCAGACCTATTGGCATTGCCAATGCTGGATTTATATTATTTTATTTACTTCCACCAGATTTTTGTACTACGATGCTTTACACAGATAAAACCTGAAAGTACGTCGGAGGAGTTTGAGACGGGTATGCAACACAAGAAGCACAATGACAGTGGGGTTAGAGTCGAGAGCACTGCTGTCTAACGGCTCGCCCACGTTTCATCTCCAATCCCAGAAATTACATGTATATCATTAACAGCGTCCCCACTGACAAAGTGCCAAGCTAAGTCAATACTAACCGCACACAGCATCACCACTATTTTCATGATTCCAATGTACTTTCAGGAAATTTAATTCTTATCAAGGCAAAATGGCAGTTAATGTTGTGTTTGGTCTTGTTTTGCATTATTTAGTGGTAAAAAAAGATATGTGTAGAAATCCACCTTTTTGAGTGGTCTCCGTATATTTTTCACCTTTTCCTATGCCCCATATTTTTGATGGCTTTAGAACTCGGTGCACTTTTCTCCTGCTTACCAGTATTAAAGTGCCTGTGTTCCCCCTTTAATCATGGACGCATTGGCATATTCCTAATTGGTATATTTAACTTGCCAATAAGTGCCTAGTGTATGGTACAAAGTATACCTCGGGTCTGGAAGTTAAATGCCTCTAGTGGACTGCAGCACTATTGTGCCATCCTCTACAGTGACAGTGCAAACATGGCTTCAGGCCTACCAGTACAGCCGAAATCCAAATCAGTGTAAAAGCTGCAATTCGACCTGTCAAAATGAACCATTTTGACAGATCAAAAACTCCCTTTCAAATTACAATAAGTCACCCACAAGGCAGGGTGGATGGGATTTAAAAGTAGGAGATGTAGAACAGTAATATTAATGTGTCCTTACAGTGACTAATATCCAAAAACTATTTTTGACTGTAGAGGCCTAGCTGTCCTTCGCAGAAAACCAAAGTACAGATTAAAAATCCTAATAGTGTATCTTGTGGACAGGACTTGCTAGAAAAATAATTAAACCACTATTTTTAATAGTTATTAAAAATACCATTCGATGGTGAAGTCGGATTTTAATACATATTAAGAAAAATTACTTTTAGAAAGTTACCTTTTCCCTGCCTGAAGTTCCTGGAGGCTAACCTGCATTTACTCTCATACGTCTCCTTGCAAATGATTAGCATTTGAATACGTGTAAAAAAAAAAAAAAAAAAAGTGTGAAATGTCTCCCAGGAACAAACAATAGGCAGGCCAGAATGGGCAGAGAGGACTCCTCTAACCACACAGAATATGAAGGGTGGGTGCTGTGACCATCCATTTAGACATTACAATGTCAAATTCTGCCTGAATCTCAAATTATGCTGGACAAGTCTGCTCGGTTTACATAGAACACTTTGGATGCACTTGAACAGAAGGTAAACAGTATGCCTAAACAATTCTTGTGAATCCAGTCCGTGAGCTGGAAAACCCTACTTTTATTCTACCAGACTTCAGTTTATGGGTTTATTGTGGTTACAGTGGCCGCTCCAAACTGGATATTAGTGTTAGGTGTGGCCGGACACTAGGTTTACCACTGGTTACACCCACACATGCACACACACCCAGCCCTGAGAGCCCAAGTTTTATTTGGCTGAAGACTTTCTTCATCTTGAAAATGCCCAAAGTAGGTGGGGTTGGCCCAGTGAACTTTTACTACCCCATTGGACAGGCATGCTCAGTGTCATTCCTACTCACTAGCTCGTGCAAGGCATAAATGTAGCACCTCCAGGGGCCCACTTCCAAACATTCCTGGATCTCTGGAAGAACAGAAGCCGACTGGATTAGCTGTGTGTTATCTGAGAGGAACCCAGAAGGAGTGGACCTGCTCCCTCTTGCACTGAGGATAATGTAGTTGACTCCTAGAGTTATAAGGCTGACCTCTTGTTCAAGCTACAGAGATACACATAGCTATGAGGTCTTTTCTTCAACTACCCAGCTGACTTGTGGCAACTGGAAGAGGACCTGGAATGCCAGTGGCTGAGATTAATTCAAATATTCCACCCATCACCTTTTATTTTGATGCCCTGAGTGTGACGAGTATGTCCAGACGCGTCTCCCATGCTCACTGTGCCACTAGAATCAAGCTATACCCGGCTCATGAGCCCTAATAAGGGTGGAACCGGTCCAGGGCTGCTAGTGTTCCCGGTCAGGGAGGACCTGGCATGGCAGTTTGGGCAGGACTGCTCCTACTACAGCAGGGTCAAGACTGATTTGCATATGGCCGGTCCAAACTGAGGTTGCATGGTGGGCGGAAAATGATGGAGTGGGATGCGGCGGCAAGTGGTTGTCAGTGGCTGAGATCAATTCAAGCATTTCATCCATCACCTTGTTTTTAAGGCCCTCGAACCTACTATTGGCATATGTCGGACACCTATGATTCTCTCAGTGCAACCCTTGAGGTCCTGGAAGGATTTAGAAGTTTGCTCCTGTGGTGGATTGGGACTTAATGGACTAAGATCAGAAGGTAAAATCACTGACCAGGATGACTTGGTTGGTGTATCCGAACCGCACTACATCGATGTCAAGGCCAAATTGCGCTTATGTCCTTGTCTACTGTGACCATTGACTATCCTAGGCACTTCATGCTTTTTGGAGCTGTTCCTACTTACAACTATACGAATTCATATCTCCGGTTCCCCTTTTTGGATTTTTGTCATTTTGTTTATTAAATGTTACTCCTCCTTTCTAATCCGATTTGCGATTTTTATTTTTTGGCATTTTGACTTGATTACTGTTTTGGTACTGCATAAATATTTTACACATTGCCCAGAGTTAAGCCTTGTCTGCTCTGTGCCATAGCTAACAGAGGTTTGAGTTCAGGTTCATTTAGTGACTTTGTGGATTCAACCCAAGGGTTGCGATTTTTCCACAAGTTAAGTAGTTACACACTGCTAATAATAATCCTATTTCTTACAATAGGCATTTTTGTTTTCAGAGCAGTGCAAGGATAGTGATGCAACAGGCCTTTGATTTCATTAAGTTAATAGCTAAAAAAAACGAAGTAGTCATAAATGTTAGAACCAATCAATCAGTAATAATATAAAGCACGACTATTCACCTGTGAGGGTCTCAAAGCGCTGAACGCAGATAGAGGTTAAATAAGAAAATGACGTTGTTACAGTCTGGTCTACTTTATGGGGAAATACTATGGTAGATCTTCTATGATTCAAAGTAAATAGATATCTTACAAATGCCTACATTTCTTTGCAGCAACTGTGTCTATTTTCCAGGTCATTAACCAGGACGATTTTTTGTGCTAACAGGTGATACCTTTTTGTGCCAACGGGTGATACCTTTTACGTCACATGCTAGGTACTGGAGTGGCAGGTAGTAGTGAGCAGTTTATTACAGCTTTTACGTTCCTTCAGACGATTACGGCAGCTGGGAGTGTAGAGAAGGCAGCAGAATACAGAAGTAGGGGCAGTTACGTACAAAGCAGCCAGGAAGCAGCAGACTGCAAAGGCCTGGACTGCATCTGTCACTAAATTGCATGATTACATGTTTGGTTTAAAAGATGAACACTAAAGTCACTCTAAGGGACAGTCGGTCTGCACAGTCAATAAAAGAGCTCTTTAATACGTGTTCTAACAGGAATGACAATAACAAAATACCCCAAAAGGCAAAAATTACAAAATGAGCACATCAGGCTTTCAGCAAGAACACTGGATGGGTGTCTCCAACTGCCAGCACTTGCCCAACTAATAAAAAGGAACAAGCAATGGTAAAGCCAACAGGTTTCACCTTTGGGACCTATTGCCAATGGTGTTTAGCAATGCTGCAGAGCATCCTTGTTGCTGTGCAGCATGGCTAAAGAATAATTTAGAAAAAGAAAAAGACTAAGACAGCGCCGCCTGCTTCATTTTGTAGGAGAGCACACCATGCATGCATACACCAAGAAAATGACGCAGGCGCTATTTGTTATCTTCTCATTTACAGATCTGATTAGGATTGGTAAATAACAAGAAAAAAGTGGACATGGGTTTAGTTTTTGACGTCAGGTGGGGCAATATCAACACAATGGAAGGAGCATGGTGGGCGCGGGTGGTGGAAGCAACGTAGAGGGCGCAAGATGGGGTGGGGGGCGGAGGAAAGACAATGAGTGACAGAGAGAGAGAGAGAGAGACGTGTGTCGCAGCAGGAAGAAAAGCAAATGGACTTGAGAGATACCAAGGTAGATCTAGAAAAGGACAGGCACACAGACAAAAACCACGTGGTCGGGGGAACACAATGATGAGCTCATCATGGAAGGGAGAGGGGAGAAGCACAAGGTTACAGCTGGAAAACTCATGCACTCTCATGGAGTGTGTAGGAAAGTCACCTTTTTGACATGGTGACTGCCACTTTTTGCCTGGTATACGGTGTGATTTCGACTGGAAGTGCACTGGGTTCCTGCTAACCAGGTACCCAGTGCCAGATCTCTTCTGCAAAAACAGTGCAATTGTACCCCAATTGGCAATATCTTCAGTACCCTCTGTAAGTCCCTTAGTACCCTTGGTACCTAGGGCCTGAGCTACTAAAGAGGGTCCACCAGGGCTGCAGCAAGAATTGTGCCACCCTAAAGGAACCCTCACTAAGATTGTGCAAAACTCCCACTGCAGGCTGCGTGTCTGGGTGCATACAAAAGTGAAACCACGACATTGCACACAGCCTGTGTGCCATGCCGGCAGACACTGCATGCAGTATAGGCAATCCTCCCCTACAGCAGGCCTTACAGCCCTATGGCAGGGTGCACTATACTACCTGTGAGGGCATACCTCACGAGAAGATGCGCCCCTGTGCTGGCCTGTTCCATTACTGGCTGCACAAGTGAACAGGAAAGCCATTTTAAAGCATGTGCTGGACACAGGTGAAAACGAGTTCGCCAGCTGCTTAATGGCTTCACTGAAAATAGGGATGTTTGCTATCAAACATCTCATATTAATAAACCCACACTGATGTCAGCGGTGGATTTCTTAATACATGCACCCAGAAGGCACCTTAGAGGTGCCCCCTGAAAACCTATCAGCTACTGGTGTGCCGACTGGCTGTTTTCCACCAGCCCGCCACCCGAGATGGGTTTCTGACCCCCAAGGGTGAGGGCCTTTGCTCTCAAGGGGCCATAAACCAAGCTTGTTCGGGTAGAGGGTGATTTGCACCCCTGCCCACAGAATGAACTGCAAATTAGCATTCCAAGGCAGGGGAACTTCTAAGTGGCAACCGCCTTTGGTATGCAAATCTGACTTCTCTCACAGGAGAGGAAACCGACCCCCTTTGTCCAGAGCCCGTTGGCACCTGGACAGGCGGGAACATTAGCTAGGATAGACAGGCGCATCCACCCCTAAACTGGGCTACCTGAAGTGGATGAGACTTTTCAGAAGTGACCATCTTGGTGATGGCAAATTGAGGATCTCTGGGACAGGGTTATGCCCACTTCCCACAGGAAAGGGTCATATAGGGGCATAGTCACCCCAGGGGTCAGTAGCTCATTGGCTACTACCCTAGACTACCCTAACACCCCCAAATTCAGTATTTAGGGGAACCCCTGGCACCAGGAAATCAGATTCTGATGACCTACGAAGGAGGATACAGAAAGGGCCGCAAAAGCAAAGACTGAAAAATAGCAACTGACTTGCCCCCCTCACTTGTGAGTGTTCCCGGATTAAGACACCCGTCATCTAAAACACCCTCTGCACCCGGCCGCCCCGGCCCAAGGAGAAGAGGACCATTGGTGTCCCTACATCCCCTAGCATCGCAAGACTCGAACCTGCTGGTTGGTTCAGCCCGAATGGCCACCCAGTCCAAACCTCCAGCCTCTTTTTCTGCAGGTTGATCTCCATTGACTAACCGTGGGCACCCAACATCGTTCAGCACCACTGCACCTGGCCGCCCTCGTGCCACTGGAGGTGACCTGCTGGTGTTGCCTTGGACTGTGCCCCTATTCACCATAAGTCTCAGAGACTGGTCGAGTAAATTGCTGTACTATACCGGATTGCCATACTTGTTTTACCTCCCATAGGATAACATTTCAGCTTCTGAAAAATGCATCAAGCTGTGGCGTAGCTAGACCTTTGGTGGTCCGTGCCGGCCCCGGTGATTGCCGCCCGCGGCTGCATGTAAGAGCGTGGGGGGGGGGGGGATGGGGTATTGGCGGATTCCCTCGACGGCCGGGGGAGATTGTTTTTATCTTTTATAGAATGAACAGTCCCATGTCCTTTCTGTCTCCACTTTGCTTGTGGTATAAACTCTCTGTAATCCTCCATGAAATGTGTAGCCTTCTGTAAGCTCTCATATTTCCAATGCTCCTCGGGGGGGCCCCACGACAGCAGCAAGTACGAGCGGGGGGCTGGGGGAGGCTGCCACCCCAAAACTTGTGTCGATCGGGGCGGTCCATCCCCCCTCCCCCCCTTGCTACGCCACTGGCATCAAGTGCCAACTGTTTAAACGCAAAAGAATTTCTCATGCAAAAAACGGATCATATTGCTTCTGGTGCCCAAACATATATAAAGACACGTGTTATATTTTTATAAATCGGTGTGGATCTACTTATTGAGTCATGTGCATCATTTATTGACATTTGTGTGCATTTGTCGATGTCTGACACTCCTGATAAGCCTAAAGCTGCTCGACCACATTACCACCTAGAACAGCACCTTGGGATTGCTAGAGCAAGCCCCTTCCACTCATCGGGGAATTCCCGGACTCTTAGGGCGATAGACCTCATCTTGGTATATCATATAAAGAGCTGGCTTCCTACAGAGTGCTTAAAATAGAATAAAAAAATGAGTTCGCTAAACGTAAGCAGTAGAAGGACACTAGTAATTGGTAATACTCAAGACACACGATGGATAAGGCAAGCCATTGAACAAGAAGCAGGCAAATGAGAATGACTTAAAGCCAACTAATGGTACGCACTGGGTGGGCTGCAAGCCCCTCTATTATCTTGGTAACCCCACAATATGTATTTCACAACTGAACAGCTATGCTGCCTGGTAGGCTCGACCCAAAAATGAAATCCGCCCTTTGTCACCAAAGAAAGGGTGAAATAAACATATTGTTATTTTTATTTGGGTTTTTCCCCCCCACTATTTTAACACGGATCGTGAATAGCTAGATCAGCAGCTATAAAATGCATCACAAAGGCACTAGAGGTTTTTCACATTGCAGTTTTTTTTAGCAAAATGTGTTAGTGTATTTTAACAGAGCGTGATATCTCCTTTTCCTAAATTTTTTGTCACTGCTGTAAAGAAAAAGAAAAAAACACTTAATTAATGACCTTAGAAAAATGAAAGGTTGCGATTGGTCTGCACGATTTGAACTGTAATCTGGATGTCACATGCATAGACATATACTGTAGTGGTCCACTGGTAGCTCCATACAACCTGCCAAACACTGGAATTTGTATGCATACACAAGCAACTATCACAGGGACAGAGCTCAAACTGAGCACATCTCTTGTTCACCCAATTAATATTTGGTGTATTTGCATTTTTGTACATCATCTCACCTGTGATGAAGAAAGCGTATTGTCCACAGTGGATTACCCTTGCAGGAAACATTGCTAGGAGAGGACTGCAAGCAATGTGACCAGAGGCTGTCAATTTGAAAGGCCAGACCTTGGGTCATATGTTTGCTTCTACATATAGTATTTGAGGAAAGGAACTCTTCAAAGGACAACACCCCTTAACAGGCAGTGGGAGAGTCCATGACAATTTACATTTGCTTTCGCCACAATTAAGAAATGTATATAATGATTTCTCTTCCAAAGAGGAGCGACACACACCTGATTCTATTTCAGTGAGGCATCCTGCGTCAATAAAAGCATGCAGCCTCTTAAGGAAAAAAAAACGGCAGGAAAAAAGTGTCAAAGCCTGCTAACATATGTGTCATCCTTCAAAAGTGACACTATTGTGTGTAAATTAGCCCTATTTCTAAAATGGAGAAAAGGATGCCATACAAAGCCACAAGGCAGTATTTTTTACTACACCGATGTACAAAGGCACACAGAAAGCACATTATACAAAGACCATACAGCTCGTTTAGGTTAGCCATCCCACTGATATTTAAGATGTCGAATACAAGTATTCGCCAACTTTACCACAACTCGAATAGCCATTTTATATCCAAGCACATTTTGTTCTCATAGAGGCCAAATTTAATGCTATAAAACAACCTAAAGTACTAATGAAGTAATCATTCAACAAGCCCCTTCCGATTTGCAGGGACCAATAAATTACAATAAACCTTTTAATGACTGATGTATTATGCATCCAGTTTGGTATTGTGAATAGGCAATCGGTTGTGCCAACGTATGCCTTTCATGATCTGCCCTCTGTAGTCTACAATATCACATACACAAAAGCAGTGCATGGAGGGAGCACCAGCCTAGAGGACTCTGCAGACAATTTACTGAACGTTTTGTCATTCAAAATTATGTGGTACTGAACACCATAATGAGTGATAAAGTACTAGACGTTTTCCTCTTGTTAGGTGGGCGGACTTATGGAATGTGGCCATCTTAAATGGCTGTAGGCAGGGAGTTACACCTAACATACCTGGGCAAATGGTAGTTATGGTTATGCTCCCACAGACTACAGTTTTGTCTCTTAAGAGCTGTATTGATTTGATAATAATAGTTTTATAATAACCAAAGATACAAGTGATCATTCAAGCCTATCTTGTGAATTTGAAACCTCAATGGACGAACTACATGTATCATATAATTATACTAAAAAATAAAAAGCTCATCTCTGGTCAAAACAGATTTTTTCCTCTATACCCACTTAGTAAGAGAATTTAATATCATCCATGTAGTATAGCACTATAAAAAGTGGATGAGTAAAAAGGTACAAAAAACATTATCTGACAAAATACATAAAGACAGGCCATTATTTACCCACCATGAATAAGAGGAACAAATACAATTACAGCATGCTCAGTGTCACGTGATAGGAAGCTCCTACACCCCTTAAAAAACAATACGTTTAGACTATAAGAAAAAAGAAGTTAGAACTACTGAAAGATCCTGAGTACAAGACTGTACTAAGCATCTTACTGCAAATCTGGAGAAGTGCCAAGGACTCTAGAAGAGATGGTGAGAAGATATTGCTACCCTGGTGAACAGCAATGGGCAAGCTCCATTTCAGCGCTGTACTCCCCAAAAACAGAGCTATGCTGAGCATATCTTTTAGTTTCACAATAATGCAGTTTTAAATCCCACTAAGTACAAAGATTTTGTTCCCGTAGTTAAAAGATTTAAGTCTTTAAGTGTGCAAGGATGTGATGGGGTTCCCAATAGAATTCTACAGAAAACCCAGAGAAATTAGCAAAACAGCTATCACTTCTTTATGAGGAATGCAGAAGATTGAAGCCAGTACCAATATCTTGGAAAGGTAGCTTAGTCTTACTCTTTTATAAAAATAAGATGTGATCAACTCTCATCAGCTGATTTCCCTATAAATGCCTTGCTTGAACGTTTTTGTTGTCACATTTGGATACTTTGGCACTTGGTAACAAAATAACACCTGTTGACCAAACTGGCTTTTATCAGATATGTGCCATGCTGGACAAGGTTGAGCAGTATCTAGCCTTCATGCTACAGAGCACTTTGTGAATTCTTCTGCTAAATATTCAAGAAGTAAAAGCTAAGCACTGCATACTTTTCATATTTTAGCATAGCTTTTGACTTAGTTGACTGCTTACTATTATAAGTTCTTGATTCACGAATTATATATTTTGATCTACTTCTGGTCAGGGGAATTAAAATGGGACATAAACCCTAATACAACACAATATGGTGTTAACCTGAGTAAGAGGTGGAATTTTTATTGCTTTCTGGAATACGCTGGGTGGCTTAACCTCTGGAGTGAGGTAAAATGTGTCTAATCAGAATGACTGTCCTCCAATAAGGGTTAGCTGATTGGGTTTAATATGTCTGCAAGATAAAATGCATGGTGGAAGGGGATTGTGTGATAGAGAGCTCAATCTAACCAAATTTCAAACAGGAAACTGACTTAGTACCGGTGAGATCATGTTTTGGTGCCCAAGGACAGCTACTTGCCTGGCTACACAGTTCTGGACAGCTTTCAGTACATGACGGTACATTTCTCATGCCACTGTTAACTATCAAAATTGTTCTAAAGAAGGAACCAATGATGAACATAGAGCATATCCATTTTTATGACCAAATAATTCTAACAGTTGTCAAATAAACATGCTCTGTCTGCACTTCAAAATCAGAAGTCTGACTAAAAGCGTGCTGGTTTGGTCTCACACGTTATTTCTCCATTTGAAACCCTTTTTGTACAAAGACGGTGTCTGCTGAAGTCGAATTTGTATGCGTCCCTTGCCCTACATTTTTACCCTTGCCTCCAATTTCCACTTGTAAATTTACAGTAGAACATATACAGAAGAGAAATGAGTTGCAAATAGATACAATTTCTTATTGTGGCAATGAAAGCAACACACTAGCATCTGAGAAAAACTTTTATTGGAGGATTGAATACCTCCTCAATGTTTTGTCAATTGGCTGTACAGCACCCAATATAACTGAATCAAGCAAGTCTCAGACATACATCAAAAGCATCTCGTGACCTCCAGCCAGTCATGTAAGCCTGTGATTCTGTATGCAGTAAAGTCACACTGTACTCAATAAATCAGTTTTAAAACTAAACCTGCCACCCTCAAGTCTGTCAAAGTGATTAAATCAGGACATAAGAGGATAAAAAAAGCATTTTCAAATGCAAGAAACATTGAAAATGTAAAATATGTACTCCTAGTAAAAGATCAGTTCAGAATACAAATTTTTTTGAGGAGAATATATAAATACAGACAATCCTATACTCTAACTTAATGACATTGTCAATATAAATTAATCATTTCATGAAACCGAAATATTTCAAATTCAAGAACCTTATTTCATGCAAAATGCAGCTGCAAATCAAAATGGATGCTTTAATAAATGTTAAACACAAAGGCTCTGCTCTCAAGTCTTACATAAGCACCACTGTCTAGGTTTAAAAAAAAAAAGTTGCAACACGATCCTAGATATTTATTATTACAAAATACCCACAGGACAGTGTTGTTTATACAAGACTTCATGTGAACTGAACAAGTAGTATTTATGGAAAGCACTGAATGCACTTTTCCTTGGACAAGAATGATTCCTTTGACAAGAATGATTGCATGAATACCAATACCAAGCAGGACTTAATTGTAACTTAAGCAGTGTGGGGATGGCCAAATTCTGAATTCACTCTTGAGCCCAACAAAGCAACATGTAGCGCTTTATATGTAACTGTATTTTGTAGTCAACTGCACAACACACATGCAGGACACTCATTAAGTAATGAACAACATATTATGAAATACAAGCTTGGACAGTGAAACCCTACAAAGAACTAGCACCTGACCTGCTATCCCTATTTATTATACATACATTGGGAAGTACCCAAGGTTGTGTGTGCACACAGCCCTTCCGATGACATCTCGTAAAGAGGCAGTACTGGGCCGCGGTTCCGGGCTTATCAGGGTTGGAACCGGTGATTGCCCTAATTTTATGGTCTACCTTACATTGGTGTGATTGATTGATTATTATTACCTGGACTTACCTTGGTTCTGGCTTTTTTCACTTACGTGAAGCGTTCTTCGCTCTCATAATAATTAGAGTGGACGGGATTTGCCAACTCCCTTGCTGTTTTCATCCATCACGGACACCCTGACGCTATATGTTAGGAGTGCCTCATTGATGCCCTGAAGAAGTCCATTTGCTTGGACGAAACGCGTCTGCTGTTCATTTCAACTTGATCGGTTTTAATTTTTTGAATAAACGAAGAATTTGAAGAAACCACTCTGGACACAGATTTGATAATTTGCTGTGTGATTGCTTACTTTTTAGTGGTGCACCTTTTGCTCTTGTTAGATACTGAACAACATACCTAACTATATACAATGTAGCGAAAAATAGTCTTTGGATACGAAAACCCTAGACAGCACATGGTTTATTACGAACAAAGGAACTCTTACTTTGTATAAAAGGCAAAACTACGAATTAGACATCCTACATACTGAATGTGTGACTCAAGTCTCACCCAAGCTGATAATCCATTGCCTTTTTCGTTGCTTCCCTCGCTCATATAACTCTCAAAGGACACAACTTTTATACCCATGTGTCGCCTTCTTTATTCCTCTCGAACTAATAAATACATACATTTCTTTGAAAACATGGGTTTAATGGAAGACAGTGCAAACAGGATGTTTATATTTCTTCTTTAATGTCCCTTTTAAGTTACATTACATGATTGTTTAAGCACAGTGCGTGTAAGGCTCCTTTCAGAACAGAAGTGGTCTTTGAACATAAAATGCCATTAAACACAATTATCCTTGGTGGCTAATGTGATTAAGTACAGCAACTACCCTTTAGTTGCGATATCGTTACGTACAGCAATTGTCTTTGGTGGAGAAATTTATTGTGTAGAGCAACTGAGTGTGTCTTTTTCATGGCATCATGTGCAATTACTCTTTTTGATTTTCCTTGAAATCACAAGTAAAACATTCCTTAGTGGCCGGATTTCCCAAGTGTAATTTATCTATTCTGCAATTTAACACATGTGATTAACTTTTAAGGGTTGGGGGGCGATGCAAGCACACAATGAATTATATGAATTTAGGGGATGCCTAACACTGGGTGCTACACAGCATTATGTAGCTGCAGACTAATTTATACAGCGGACACATCCGAGATCTCCAACCATAAAAGTCTCATCTTTCCTATCGTCACAGAAGTTCTCAGGGATAGCCGGCATCATAATTAAGGGCAGTCGGGGACACTGTGGCCAAAATACACACGACTCTTGCGTAAAACAGGACCTGTAACTCTCCTGCAACTGGAAAGCTATATTGCAACAATAGAAGGGAAATCAGCTCCTGTGATTTTTGTTCTGCTAAATATTAAACTACACTGGCCCCAACTGAAAAGGGGTCTGAAAATAGTGTGTCAAATTAAGTATCTATTCCTAAGGGGATACAAAACTGGAACACAATACAGCATAGAAGGGAAAAAATACTATGCAACAGTGGTAAAAAAAAGAATTTGCATTTAATTGTAGAACTGACTACGCATTGCAGCAACATGCATATGTCCCTTAAATTAGCATGAAGCCGACTGCAAGAAGCATAACTACTCCCCTGACCACGTGGCCAAAACCGAAACACTGATAGAGCTCCCAGCTACTGAACATTCAAGCGAGGAAAGGAAACAGTCTCACTGAAAGGCATCCATTTCAGAAGGAAGACATGGATGATCCTAGAAACCTTAGCAAATGTGAGTCCCGGTTGAGACTCACTTTAATGTGGTTCTTTTAAAGACTAAACTTCCGCTAGAACCTCCGAGAATTCAAATTCTACATGGTTTGACTGAAGATGAAGGCAGTACTCAGAATAAGAGATTAGAAAGTGGTTGGAGAACTATATGCAGCTTGGTAGCATTGTTTGTGTGCTTGGATATTGGAACTGTGTGGTGTATTTAGATTATCAAGTGCAATGTGCTGGTTTTTGAACATGTGCAAGTAATGTGTATAGCAGCAGCACTCGAAAATTAGCTAGATAGTAGACAATAAATTAAAGTAATTGGAAAAGCAACAAATGGGTTCAAAGGATGTGAAAAAGAGGGTTTAAGAAGTAAGTTGGCGTACCTAAAGCAGCACATGGGCCACTTTGCATGGCTTGCGTACGTATTTACCATAACCGAGAGGATTGTTTCAGAGCTCTTAAAGTAGGGTCAGGAGAAGATAGCCACAACACAGGATCATGATGAAAAGCGACACTGATCGGCTATAAAACCAATTTGGGATTAGTAACAGTCTGTTGGGTTTCTCACTGAACAGTGGGGTCAAAGATACTTTACTGAGTACCAGAGGTTTGCTTGAAATGGTAGTCGGGCATGAAATGTGACTGAAAATGCTCAGCCTTAAAGCAGAGTTAAGCTTGGGGGTCCATGTTTGACAAATTTAATTTATTACACCCTTAATCGTATTTGTGTTTTACCCAGCCACCGGGAAGGAGCCAGGCACAGGGGATGGTCAGATCTGTTGCCCAAAAAATAAATAGGCTGCATATTTGACTGGCATGTGTTGACCTGTTAAAGAGTATAAGGGTAGTTTCACAAATACCTAGAACAGATGAGGAAGAGAGTCTGCTTGTGTTCAGGATAGAGTGGTTGGGAGAAATGTCTTTATTTTCAAGGTTCCACGGCAGGAGCCTGTGGTTTTCCTGGTGTGCATGGTAAAAAAGGATGACCAAGGAGAATGGAGTTCGGTTTGCTAAGAAAGAGCTGGTACACACAAGTACACTACTCGATAGGTCGAAATGCTAGGGGACAATAGATGGTCAGATATGAACGCATTTTCTAACTCTGAAATTATTTTTGCTTATGTATGTAACAGCATGCAAGTAATATCTTAACTGAATTATGATTCACTACCCATGAAAGAACCCACCATGTAGGCAGAATTAGTTTTAAATATGTACATCTACAGGAGTTCCTGAGTAAAATCCAGAATTGATGGCAATAACTTGTTGGCAATAACAAAAAACGCCAAAAAGTAAATCATGCTATAAGGATCTGCTAAATGAAAAACTAGTGCCCACTTTTTCAACCTTGCACCTAATATATTGCGAAATATAGGTGTCTTCATGAACTAGGATATATCACTCGGTTCATAAATTAATACAATCCATCATAACTATAAAAGCTAACAAAACAATGGCAATGAAACTGATCACTAAATAATATATTAAAAAGAACTCCAACATTGTTGATGGTATTCGTTACATTTAAGCACTGAATGTTGAAACCAGTGTTTGGTCACAAACTACTGCTTACCAGCCTCTAGCAAACCTTAACACCAAGAGTGCCCATCTCAGTTTATTAGATGGCCTCCAACTCACATGCCTTTGCTGAATATAGAATTATTTTCAGTCAGCTTCTGTTCTCTGGGAAGATCTGTATCTGTCTCAATATTGCATTACTGAGCTGAGAAATGTACAACAGGTAAGAGAATGGCTCTGAAAGCTGATGCCTTCACACACGATGTTTACACCACAGAGCTTGCTCACATTTCCCAAGGAAATCTGAAGATGTTTCTTACTGAATATAGGTCTGTATTAGACGAAATACCCTTCTCTGATTATTATGAAAAATGTCAGACCTTTTCCCCAAAACACAAATTGTGAATACACATGCAAAACACCCTGGTGCAGCTTACAACATTTGTGGTGAGGTCAGTTCTATACTGGACCAACAGTATTTACATTGTTTTCCAAACGCCCCACTCCCCTTCCCACCACAAAAAAAGTGAGTCAAAGTATTACATATGATTCGATATATGACATTTTTCCTTATTTTTATCGCATGAGGCCAAATTGCCATTTAGTGCATTTGGGCAGTATATTTATTGTTGTAGAAGAGAGGGCTGCACTTTCTATCTGTTGCATTTTAGGTCTCGCCTAGGCAGCGCAATGTGCGCTGTCTGTTCGAGACACGCTGTATCTAAAATGTGGGCTTCGAGCACCGCCCATCTTTTTCATTGGTTCCCCTTACTGCCCTTCATAAATGCCTTCTTTATTTGGTGAATATGCTTAGTAGTCCCTCCTTCTGGACTTTTGTAACTTCCCATGAGGACTGCCCCTGTTACACGTGCTCTTACTCTTTCTGTTATTTATGATACTCTGGGCCGGGTTACGATGCCGGTCGGACAGAGTCAGACTGGCATTGTTGCTGTAAACAGACCGGCCGACAGGTAGTCGGAGGTCCCGACCACCAAATTAGGATCCGACCGCCGTGGAGGGGGTCAGAAACATGCCTCTGTGCATTGAGGCTTGTGCTGCAGCCCGGAAAAGGGCCATAGCACAAGCCCCAATGCCAAAAGTCATGTTTTTAAACATTCCTGCACCATGTGACAGGCACCTCATGGTGCCTGGCACACGGGGCTTAGATGTTTCTGGGGGCACCACACGTGCTCCCCAGGCCTCATAGCGGAGGCACGAGGGCCCTGCTAGAGCCCCCCAAAGTCCCTTTTCGTCTGCCTTTCTATGGCGGTTGGACCACCGTGGAAAGGCAAAGGGAAAGGGCCATCGTAATCCCTACGGCGGTGCCTGAGCAGGCACCGCCCTTATTGTAGGGATTACATTTCGACCGCTGGGCCGACAGGCTCCTTGAGCCCGTCGGAACCGCAGCAGTCGGTCCCTCAACCCATGCGGTCGGAACGACCGCAACGCAATGGGGCGGTCTGACCGCTGCTTCAGATGTCAGTGGGACCAACACCGACGACATGTTGGTGTCGGTCCCACCGACATCGTAATCAGACCCTCTGTGAGCACTTTTTTTTTGTTCGCCTGCCTCTGCTTGCGTTTTTGGATTGTCGGGATAAGTGTTTGTGTTTTGTTTACTTTGTGCGCCAGCTTGATGAAAGGTTCACGGCCGCTTCATTTACCATGCTTGATCTTTCTTCACGGCTCCCACACTCTCTAGTTTTTTCACTTTGGGCGCTGTGTCCATAAGTGTTTGTGTTTTTTGTTAACTTTGGGTGCCATGTTCATAAAGGCTCGCGGCTGCTTCATTTGCAGCGACCCCACCAGGCTTGTTTTGCCTCTTGTGACACAGTGAGACTGCCAGCAGCACTAGCAAGTTCTATGATGAACCAGATTTTCCTGGGGAAATGTACATTGTGTTCTGAAGACAGCATCCCCCAGACTAAGCCGATGCCGCCGCCTCAGACAGAGGAAATTTACAGCTGTTTACTTGTTTTTTTATTATCTTGCCCCACGTTATTTTAATTCACACTTTCCCCCAAATGGCCAGCAGCTGCTTTTTTTTTACTTTTACTTTTGAGCTCACCCAGATATGGCCAGAGGCCATGGTGCTGGAGGGTTGAGGGCACGGAGGCAGAGGCAAACTGACTGCGGTGGAGGCGCAAAAAGCTGACAACTGAGGCTGGGAGCAAAGGAGTCTAAAGAATACCCCTGGCCCAGAAAGCCTTGTCCAATTAAAGCACAGGCTGCTGCAGAGCAGCCAACACTAGCCAATCAGTACTAAGCCCAGCTTGCAACCACCCAGGTCATACACAGCACTGCGAGCAGCAAGTCCAGACAAATAAACGTTCCTAGCGCGCTGCCCCACCAATCACGGACTAACTTTCAACGTGAAACCTAGTCAAGCCCAATTGGCGCACAAACAGGAAAGGTCAGGACAATCACAACAGATATACATACATCTCCGATTAATAGTTCTATAAACCATTTCTTAAGCAATTGTTCGACTTAACAGCTGGTTGTTCACAATTCTGCTTGCATCCAGACGGGGGAGCAATAACAGTTGTATTTATTAAAGGATATCAGCTATTCAGTAGAGCTCACCCCTGCACTTAAGCACATGCGCACTCTTGTCCAATATAAATCATTTCTTCAGTCCATGTCCCATGTATACTTTTAACTAGTTTTTACTTTTTCCAACGCTCCACTATCAAGCCACTCCATTTCTGTACAACTAGGAGTTGTGACAGTCAGAAAGGGAAATGTGGCAGGTATCATTAACCTGTGGGGATTTTCTACGGGTTAACTGAATAAAAAAATATCCTGTGACAAAAAGTACCATTCAGCCAGGAAGCACCCCTTCAGATTGATTACATCTGAGAGGAGCAGCCAATCAAAGAGGACGATACCTAGTTACACTGTTACTATGTTTTTTTTCTTAAGTTCTATGGAATGTTTTACTTACGATGTAACACATGTTCTTTAAAGGGCTGCATGTTGGGGCAGCAATAAAAGTTATTGCATAATGGTAGCCTCTAGTCTTGTAATGAAATCACCATTTTATGCTACCAGTTACGCCAAGTCCCTGTCCAATGCCAGACAACTCATTAAATTATCAAGCAGACGAAAGCGACCCCTCAGGTTCGCTTCAGTTCAGATTCCGAATACATGAATCTATATAAATGCCATCCCTAGGTTAAAAAAGAAATAAAATCCAATTGTATGCGAGAAGTAAGAATTGTGTATGTTCTCTTTGCAAAAAAAGAGGCTAAATTTAAAAGAAAGCTACAAAACGCCCACATGGCATAATAACAAATATTTACGTTTATATTAATTTTGTTTAAAAAAAGATCCTGTTTGGCAAATTTATCGGTTTTCCTGGGGGCTGATTGTCTTCCATATATACCACCATTGAAGACCAACTGCGTGACGAGCAGTCTGGTTGAGAAGGGAGCACAAGCCGCCGTTTTTAGGCATTGTTAGGTCTCGCCTAGGCAGCGTATATGCCTATTACTGTCAAAGCTTCCACGTTAAGGAACAGTAGATGGTGTAGCACCCAGGATAATGTGCTGCATGACTAAAAACGTACAAGGTCCCAAAGGCAAAGCCTATTGTCTATGCCAATGCTAGTTGTAGCTGTCGTGTGTTGCTTTGGAGATAAAATGCAGCTATGTCTTCTGTCGAGAGCCACCTCCTTGAAGAAAAGTGATGTGAAAAGGTGGTACGGGCCACCCTTTGTTTCAGCTGTCATTTCATTACACTTGCAATACTGAAATCCTCCCATTCCTTATGCTAAGAGGACTTCGAAATCTGCTACATGCAGTTTCACGATTCACATCTTTAAATAAATAAAAAAAACTGCTTGTACCAGCAAAAGAAGAGCAGTTGGTTGAACCGCTGTGACAACATAGATGCTCATAAAATGACTTGGGTACATATAACTAGTAGGCCAGTGATTACTCATAGGGATCTCTCTGAAAAGCAATCTATGAAGGTCACTACAAGTCTCTCTTAAAAATCTGAAGCCGACCCCGTCCCATTAACACTCACCTGTTTGGCGACCATCACCAGCAAGCAGGGAACCAGGCCGAGGACCCTCATACCGCTCGCCGGACTGAACGACTGGCGGAGACTGAGCACCAGCAGCAGCACTCCCTGCTGACCGGATGTTCAGCCTGACTGCAACAGAGGGAGACAAACATACCGACAGAGAAGGGCTTGCAGAGTTGTGCTGCGGGTCCGCCATGCTGGAGTGGGGAAACTTACAGTTCAGGGTTACGAGTGATGCTAGTCCTCAGAAAATAGACGCAAAATTAAATCATCGCAGCTGACGTCACAAGCAGAGTCCTCCGCGCACAGTATAGTCCAGCTTAAAAAGGAAAAGTTGGGAGCCGCAGTCACAACGACGATTTTTTTTGGGGTTATTCTTGCAGCGCTGCTCGAAAGAGACTATAGGTTATTTTAAGCCCCGAGAGAAGGGTATTTCGGACAGTCTGATTAGTTGAACGTCCTACCCCGCGCCTCCAAGAGGAAAATATCCTCCTCCGGATCTGTTTCCCCGTGCGGGACTTGGCAAGCAGGGAGAAAACTCCCAAACCAAAATGGCCACCACGAAAACAACGGCGGAAAATAACATCTTCCCAAATATATCACATGCCACCATCAACCAATCACACTCTTTATTCTCCTCGAATACGGCCAGCACCTACTCGGCTGCCTCTTTCTTTGTGTATGCTCAGTTCCAGCAGTTCAGCTGGCAAATAACGGGTGCCAGACGAAAAAGCCTTCTGTGTCAACATGAAACCGCAACGGTGGCAGAACTCTGCATGATTAGACAAGCATAGTCTCCTTCCCGAATATCCACATCTCCCAGCAGAGGCCTGTTCAATCTTGTTTCGGCTCACCTCATAGAAGAAAAGCAACCTCATATAAATACTGTTTCTCTAAATCATATCCACATTCAACATGAATCACATGGAATTGTTTATCATCCAAAGGGAGAGCGCAGGGCCAGCTTTAAGGCCGGGACGGGTGCGGCCGCACTGGGCGCTGACCTATAAGGTGGGGGGCTCTGTTTACCAACAACTGATGATTTAAAAGCACCTGCTGCAGAGTGCCATGTGCGCCCAGCTTTCAGGCAGCAATAAATATGTCAAGCTAAGTCTTGTGATTAATGTGTCTGCTAGAGCGTGAGATCAGAGTTTTGTCTGGTGGCAGTTTTGACTGCCATAAAGTAGCGCAGAGGGTTAATATGCCGGCTGCAAAGAACAGATCTGTATTTTATGTGGATAGCTGAATGGATTAGTAAAGTCAGCCTTTAGCAGGGTTTAAAACAAATGAAATGTATATTAGAGAATGGCTATGGAGAGATGAGGGGCATGTTTGCTGGGTGGTAGTGGGGGAATCTGAGGAAGAGGTCATGGAGGGGGGGGCGCCAAAAAAGATTGTTGCACCAGGCGGCACCAGCGCTAAAGCCGGCCCTGGGAGTTATTAGGAAAAGCAGGAAAATGAACAAATCTGATTTAGTTTTGGTACGCTTGGAAACATTAAAAATCACTCCACCAGGAAAAAAGTATTCTACCTGTAATATCCAGTGCTTGTACGTCCGACACCCTTTTGCAGGAGATTAGGCATAACAACATGGTCAACTTGCCCAACAATTATTTGCGAGACAGATCCAAGTAATCCGGCCATTCTTCCAAAAATTTCAAGACCACATTGACGTAAAACATTACTAAATACTGTGGTTGAAGGGATTGGAAAACCTAATTCCTCGTAACAACTTGCTGACCAATTTATCACCATTGTTATAGGACCTGCCACGACATCCAGACTCCGTTCGCCACACCAACGTAACCATCTAGACCAGGCAGAAGAATATCTTTTGTGTTTAATGGATGATCATGCCCTATGGATGAAGACAGAAGCTTGTTCCGAAAGTCCTGGCACTTTCCAGCGACTCCCTAAATTCTCTACGCCCTGAGATGAAGGCGATTGTCCTGAATAAGGGAATGAGGGAAGCCCACTTGGTGTCAGAGCAACGTTGGGAAGTATGGGAACCAAATCGGAACTTCACAAGACATCTGAAGGAGGACTGGAAACCAAACTTGCATTCTCCAGGCAGGAGTCACTAGAATCAACTCCGCCTCTTGCCTCTGCACCTGAGTCGCTACTCTCGGAATCGTCATTAATGGACGGAACGCATTACAAAGTTTCCCTCGCCAATGCTGCAGGAATGCATCTGATGCCAGAGCTTCCGGATCTATTCTCCAACTGAAAAAATCATTCAGTTGTCGATTCGACCGATACGAAAAAGGTCCACTTTGCATGGACCCCAATGGTGATCACTGTTCATGAACACTTGGGCATCCAGCATCCAATTGCTGAAATCCAATAGATGTCTGGAGTGGCAATCTACCACTATGTTCTGACGATCCAGCAGATAATCCGCTATCACAGAGATGCAGTGCTGAAAGAAGTAATGTGAAAAATCTTTGGCTATCTCCACTAGCATTCGCAGTCTTGCACCCCCCCCAGCCTGTTGATATAACGGACAGATGAAACTTTGTTCATTCTCAACAAAATACAGCAACTTGCTTTGCTCAGTACCAATGTCTTTATTTAATGCAAAGGAGCTGGGTAACAATTCCAGGCAATTGATATGCATTCGTAGTTGCTCCATCAACTATCTGCCGCACGTGGAGACTGTTCCACACTGGGCACCCCAACCCCAAAGGCTAGCATTGGACTCTATCGTGACATTCAGAAGGCATCAGAAAATCTCCTTGCCAATCTATGCTTCCATGTGCTCAAGCCACCATGTCAATTCCGTTTTGGCTTTGCATGTTAATGGAACTAGGTTGGCGTATGGTAGGTCCTTGCACAGATGAATAATTTTCAGTCTCTGCAATGCTTTGTAATAGAGCAGGCCTAGAAAAATTACTTGGATTGACAAGGCCAAGAGACCCACTATCCTGGCTAAATGCCTCAAGGATACAGTCTCTTTGGTCAACGCAGTTCAAAGCTCCCTCTTGATCGCTTTCATTTTGTGAGATGAAGGAAGCAATTGGTTGTCTGTGAATCCACACGAAATCCCAGGAATTATATCGATGTGTCAGGGGCAATATTGGTTTCTCTGAGTTTATAAAAACCGTAGGTCCTGCAGTGATTGAATCGCCCATGAGATATGTTGAATCACTGTGGTCGGTTTTTGTGCCAAAATGATTAAATTGTCGAGATACATTATGAGGTGCACATCTTTCGTCTGTAGAAGTTCCACAACAGGTCTCATCAGTTTCATGAAACACCATGGGGCTGAAGACAGCCCGACTAGAAGAACTTTGAATTCAAACCATTTGTTTCTCCACGGGCACTAAAGAAAACGGTGGTGGGGAGCAAAATTGGAATTGTCAGATACAGATCTTTTAAATCCAACCTGACCATCCTTGGAGGAGATCCCATAAGAATGTAATCTTCCATCTTGAAGTGCTGGTGAACTATGAAACAACGGACATCTTGAAGATTTAAGACCAGGCGGAAGCCTCCGCCTTTCTTTTGCACCAATAAAATTGAACTGCAAAATCCCTTGGGATGTGGTTGGGACCTTGCTATAGCTTCTTTTCCCAAAAGAGCCTGAATGTCTGCCTCTATAAAATTCTGCACTGCTTGGGAAAAAATGAGAGGGCTTGGTTTGCCAGACTGAACTGGGGTACTCTAATACTCCAATTTGAAACCTGCTACTGTATCTAGTATCCAGGCATCTTGAGGCTACATTTCCCAATTGTGCAGGAAGAGGCCCACTCTGCCCCCCAATGTAACATGAGATTATGGAATGATCTGTACCTGTAAAACTGGAGTAGGAGCCTCCGGTTTGACTCCTCTCTAACCACCTCGGTGCCCACTGTTCTTGTTGCCTCTATAATGAGAGAAAAAGAAAGTTCCACCTCATGAGTCTTCTGCCCATGTGCCTCTGTGTCTGGGCTGGTAATCTCTTTGGGGACCCAAGAAGGAGGACCAGCTTGGAGAACGTCCTCTTTGATGCAAGGCCCTACCAAAAAGACCCAGTTGACAAACCTTCTTAATGGACATCTGGGCCTTGTCCAAAGCTTTAAATGTTTTAACAAACTTTCCGAGGTCCCTGACAAATAGATCCCCAAATAGCAGGCCATCGGCCAAAGGCCAGGCTTCGGGAGTCGCCAAGGCTGTCAACTGAGGGTCGATCCTAATAAGAATCGATTTGCACCATTCAGAAGAGATAGCGCAGTTGACGTTGCCCAACTGACAGATGGCCCAACTGGCGTTGCCCATCTGACAGATGATTGGGCACACCCCCACCAGAACATTGGGTCAATCAGGTCTCCTGATTCCTTGGCCTGGTACGTTAGTTCCAGTATCTTGGCCAGTGGGCCAGACATATCCAAACATTTAACCTGGCATGCCTTCCAGGATCTGTCAGGAACTTTTTTAGGATCTCTAGCAAACGTCTTCGTAAAGGTGGCCATGATAGGATCTACCGCTGGAGTGTCCGCTACTTTGCCGCCTAGTGCCGGACAAGGACACTCTGCAGTCAGCTGGTTATGCACTTCCTTCTAAAATTATTTTCTTAACCTAGATTGGACATAATCAGCAACCTGACCAGTCAGGGTCTGGTCTGAAGACCTAGGGTGAATAATCTCATCCGGATTGAATGTGAGCAGCAACCGAGTTTTTGCAGACAGTTTTGCGGACGTAGATTTGCGTTTCCTCTTACTCTTGTCTATCTCAGCATGATCCTGAGACTAATCCGAATGGGAGGTATCTGAGTCCGAGTCTGTGAGCTTATAAGTAGGGTTAGATCCTGGTCCCCCATATGTGACCCTTGGAGCCGAATATTCATGATCCCTCTGGTAGGAATTCAACAGTTGGGTCATGGTGTCCGAGTGAGCCCACTTCTTGTGTAATCTTGAAAACGAGAGAAGGGTGACAGATTGCACACCGATTTCTTCCACTTTTCTTATTAGCGTTTATTCCAAATTAAATCCTTTCGCGTGCAAGCCCGGAAGCGTGGTCTGCCCTAAACCACGTACTTGTATGAACCCATTCAGAAATTGGGGCGAAGTCGCACCCCAATACCGGACGCACAGCATATTTCTGCTTGCATAACACAGATGCCACAAGTTAGTCCAATTTCACCAATTTTTATTCCAGTTTCATCCAAAGCTTTTCATTTTTCATTGCTTTTCCTTTTGTCACATGAGGGACGGCTTACATTTTCACTATATCCTAAATGCAACGGAAATGCCAATGCAGGCCTTATTCTGAAGCACGGAGTGTGCATAAGTATTCCTCATTAGTAGATCTTTATGACCCAATGCATTTCGGGCCTTTGCTGGCCCTTCGTCAGGGGTACTCGAATCTGTTATGGTAATCGCCTTCCCTCCATGCTCATAACCGTCTGAGCATGGAGGGAAGGCGATTACCATAACAGATTCAAGTACCCCTGACGAAGGGCCAGGAAAGGCCCGAAATGCATTGGGTTATAAAGATCTACTAATGAGGAATACTTATGTACACTCCGTGCTTCAGAATAAGGCCTGGATTGGCATTTCCGTTGCATTTAGGATATAGTGAAAACGTAAGCCGTCCCTCATGTGACAAAAGGAAAAGCAATGAAAAATGAAAAGCTTTGGATGAAACTGGAATAAAAATTGGTGAAATTGGACTAACTTGTGGCATCTGTGTTATGCAAGCAGAAATATGCTGTGCGTCCGGTATTGGGGTGCGACTTCGCCCCAATTTCTGAATCACTTCTTGTGTAAGCCAGAGGTACCTGCCATTTCCACATCATTGGTAACTCTATCAGACTTTACTGGGGTCCCTGGCGAGTCCTTTTTATTCCTCAGCGCATAGCTTTCAAGATGACCGCAAAAGGACACAGCGCCTTGGCTAATGCTTTGTCCACCAACTGCTGGGCAGAGTTGTCCAAGGTCTCAACCAGCGCATCCTTGAAGTAAGTTAGGGAATCACCCTCATAGCAATTCTCACATTCCTCACTTTCGAAGGGTTAAAAATGGGCCATATTAGCAATCATTGTTTCCTAAAGGGACAATAGGGAGAGCTAATCAATGTGAGGCCAAACAAGCAAGTCCTGCTCAAGGCGCCCTGATGGAATTATTGCAACCCTTCCCTGGGGTAAGGGTGTCACAGGGCTAAGGCAATATATGTTTCTCTTGTTTTCCTCACTTCCTTTTAGATGGCAGAATTGTGATTGCACACCAGACGAGTGCTAGAGACTCGCCATGTGCTTCTTTGCGGTCAAATTATTGTAGCCCTGACCATGGGCGAGGTGGGTGACGGAAGCATTTACTCGAATTGGGTGAAGCCCCTGACAAACTCGGCCTAAGCAGGGTGCGACTCCGATCTCTGAGAACAAGATGCTTGAATTGATCGGAGCACGGATTATCAAGCATACATTAAACACCAACAATTGTTGAATACAGTAGATAACCAACGATAATAATAATAATACTGAAATATTAAAAGACAACAGCACTTATCTTGACTGATGAGCAGCAAAGAATGAGGCAGTCTAGCAGGTGCTGGCCATATTTGAGGAGCATAGATGGTAATGATTGGTTGATGGTGGCTTATGATAGATTGGGAAATTCAGTTTTTTGTGTTTACTGTTTATGATTGCCTGCTGTGAGAAGCATAATCTGAGCCTCTGGTACTGCCATAAAATCTAAGTACGCTGGCTGTGTCACACTCTCCTAATAGGCTGTGCTCACCTTTAAGCTTTTCCAGAGTGCCCAAAGAGGCTCTGAACCTATCAGACTCACTCTAGTTCTAATGAGCTCTCTGCGATCTTCTCAGCTATTCCCATGCTCTACTATGGTCTCAGGAGCTCCAAGTCACCCAAGGCTCTGTCAGAGGCACAGTCTCTCACTGGCTCTGTCAGATTCCAAAGATCTGTTATATCGTGCAGGCTCTCTGAAATTCTTTGGATCTCGCCAGCCCTGTCAGGCTCCCAGTCAGACTTCCCAGGCTATGTTATGGTCTATCACAGTGGTTCCGAAGCATTTTAGAACCACAACCCACTTTTTAGAACAACTTTAGTGACCCACCCGCCATTAATGGACATGAGGCGGGCGATTTTTTTATGTAACAAAAGCATCCTGTGGTAGCGCATTGCCAATTACAGACAGCACATTTTCCACTGAAATGGCCACTAAAGTTCCAAACACACAGTTTTACTGTTAAAACTATATAGTTCCTGCTTACTTTATCCTTTACACCCTGAGGACCTCATGTGCTCCACTAGGCTCCCAGATGACTCTAAAAATATCTCGAAATACTGATTCTGAAGACTAACGGCTAGGTACGTTTTTACAAATTCTGAGATTTCTAGGCTTTATAAAAATATTAACCGCAGGTAAAATGATGTCAGTCTCGCCTCAGTCAGACTCACAAGCTCTGCTAAGCTGCCCGACATTTGGGATTTGGTACTTGCTGTCAAAAAATGTAAACTACTTTTTACCAGGGATCGCTTGTGCCCTGTTTCTTTTCCATATCCATACATGTCACCTCACCCGCATTTGGCTAGTGTCACCCTCTGTTTACCTGCATGACAAACAAAAATGCCCACATTGATTTCAGTGTTCAGTGGGGTCGCCAGCTTTTCAAACCTATATCACCCACAAAAAAAAGCATTCACTCTCCGTTCACCTTAATGGGAACACCGTCTTAAAACACCTGACTTGACAAGTGTTTTTAGTCCTGAAGTTGACAGGTTATGGTTAGTCTGTGCTTCTGATGCACTGTTCACCTGTATGTCATTCTGCCCCACAGCTGCCAAGTTTCCTAAATGCCCTGCTCCTATTCAGATATTTTTCTTTGAATTCTGGGTCATATTGTGTTATTTCATAATGGAATAAACAAGACTGCAAGTCCCACTGTTCAAAGAAAGATCCTGGACTGGAGTAGCACATCATGCATGGACCTGGGAAACTGCTCCCTAGCTCTTCCATGTCCCCTGATTCAACTGTTTGTAGTCTGGTTATGACTGGGTCACTCTAGCAGACCCTATTTCTGGCTCACTGCTGTCCATATATAAGGCTTGCTCAAGTTATAGCAGACTCACAGAACAATACTCTGCCCCCTCCCCGCGTTTTCTGTCCCCATTGATCTAACACAGACTCCTCTTCCCCTGTCACGAGTTTTTGCAGCAGTCGAATCCTTTAACACAGCTTTTAAGCGTATCCTGAAAACGAGTCCCTTTTTTATCTCCATGGCGAACAAGTTAGTCTTTCTTCTATTTCTCACTCCTTTTGTCGCACGTCAAGAGGAGGTGAAAGTTGAGAGGTCAGAGGGGAGTTTGAAGATGGCGGTAAGTAATGTGCGCTGTTTCTACTCCTCTTTCGAAATAATTATTTTTGTATGAAATATATTTAGCGCTTTCCAGGGGAGGGAGAGGGCTGAATGAACAGCCGGCATCGGTAGAAAAGCTTCAGTGTGGGAAGCATAATTCCAAGTTGGCGACTTGATATTCGCATGTCTCTGAATCTTGTAATTTCCTCAATTTGAGACTCCGCTTTCCTCCTCTCAAATGGTAAAACACTGTTGCCGATGTGTGTCTTACTAACACTTTGCACTTAGTCATATTGCATGGGTGTTGTTGGTATATAATGGTGGTAGTGGAGTGAGACCTCAAGTGATGAACAAGCAGTCATCAATTCAACTATTCATAATAGTTTATAATGAGGCAGACTGTCCTTGCTGGGTACCTAGCAGTAGGGAGGTAGGCGTTTTTGAAGAGGCGTGTCTTCAGTCACTTTCAGATTGCTGTGAGATTGGGAACATCGAGGTGTTGTTCATTCATTAATGTAGGAAGCCAGCTTTATGTTTCTCTTTTTTTTTTTTTTAATGTATATATTTCTAATCTGGTGATATCTTGGCTCCTGGTGTTGTGTTGTTCCGCTGCTGGCCTTGTGATTTTCTGGAGATGGTATTCAAGGGTGCTGGTCCTGCTAGCCTTGTACATGAAGCTTGTGAGGAAGGGGGGGTTCTTGTCGTGACGGGTGACGTGGTCACACCTATATCAGATCTATCATAAAATGTGCTGCAGCATACAGTCTGACTTTCAGAGTGCCACGGTGCTATCTGGAAGTGCCTCGAGGAGAACATTGTATTGTATTGTATTGTAATTGCATTTGTATAGCGCTTACTACCGCTGACGAGGCGTCGAAGCGCTTTTTCGGCGAGTAGCACGCTACTCCGGGACCTATAGAGGATTAGTGTTGAATTAGTATAGTGAAACATGCAAGTAAATTTTAAGTGGTGGATAGGTTAGTCAGTTATTTGGATTCGGAAGGATAGAAGAGGAAAGAAGGTTTGTATTTATATAGTGCTTCTAACCCCTGATGGGGTGTTGAATCGCCTTTTTTTTTTTGGGCGAGTAGCACGCTACTCCGGAAACCCATAAAGGATTAGTGGTGAATTAGTATGGTGAAATATGAAAGTAATTTGAGTGGTGGATATTAGTCAGTTATTTGGAGTGAGAAGGATAGCGGAGGGATTAAAGGGAAAGAAAGGTTTGCATTCATATAGCACCTGTTACCCCTGATGGGGTGTTGAAGCGCTTTTCTGGCAAGTAGCAGGCTACTCCGGAACCCATAAAGGATTAGTGTTGAAAATTAGTATAGTGAAATATGAAGTAATTTGAGTGGTGGATATGTTAGTCAGTTATTTGGATTGAGAAGGGTTAGGGAGGGGTAAAAAAGGAAAAAAGGTTTGCATTTATATAGCGCTTGTAACCCTGATGAGGTGTTGAAATGCTTTGTTGGCGAGTAGCACGCTACTCTGGAACCCATAAAGGATTAGTGGTGAATTAGTATAGTGGAATATGGAATTAGAGAAGTGAACATGCTAGTCTGTTATTTTGATTGAAAAGGATAGTGGAGGGATAGAAGAGTGAAGGATTTCTTTTTTTAGGTCATAGCAGTAGGAGGAGGCTTTTAGATGAGTAAAAAGGGTTTTTGGAGGGGAAGAGTCAGAGGGAAGAGTTTAGAAAGGTTTGTTTTGGGGGATCGGTACAGTAAAGGAGGTGTCAGAAGTTGCAAGGAGGGGTAGAGTAGGAGAGAGTCAAGAAAGGGTTATTTTGGGGAACATAGTAGTGGTATGGCATTTGGGATAAATGAGAGAGTGGGTGTAGAGGATATAATGATAGATGTATAGGGTGAGATAGGGTAGTGAATTGGAAAGAGTAGTAGAAAGAAGTTTGAGATGAGTCAGAAAGTTGGGCTAGAAGATATATTGAGGGAAGTATAGGCTGAGAAATAGGGTAGTGCATTGGAAATGCTAAATTAGAAGAAAGTGATAAATATATAGATCCATAAGTACATTGAAAGTATATAGATGCATAAAGGAGGTAAGTATATGCAGATTAAAGCTATTGATATAGGTAGCGGATGAGAAATAGGGTAGTGCATTGGATATGCTTTTTCAGGAGAAAAGTAACAGACACACAGATCCAAGTACATGGAGGTACATAGATGCCCAATGGAAGCAAGTACATGTAGACCAAAGAAGATTTTTTTTTTTTTGTCTGTTTTTATAACAACATAATTATTGTACATGTTATACAAAGCAATACACGAAGATAGGCACATATCTATAGTGAAAATCAATGCTTATGTACAGAGGGACAAATACATAGGGTGGGTATTAATGAATGGGAAGATGGGCAGCATTCCTGGCCCTGGTCCCGACCAGTTTCGAACAGACTCAAACAGGAACTCACCCTTGTCCTCTCCACCCTTAGCTGAGACGCCCTAAGCCTTGGCAGTTTATAGCCCTAGTAGTCAGGTGACCCCTTCAGCCAATGGGAACCCTAGCCCTAACAATATCCAATCACAGCACTAGCCCTAAAATCTAGAACCAATAGGAGACGAGGACCTTACAGCCAATCTTAGCCCTAGTCCAAGCACCCAATCACTTTAAAAAACCCTTGATCTCTACGTCCAATAGAGGCCCTAGCCCTACCAGTAGTCTCAACCCTAGTCCAAGCAACCAATGGCACAGGAAGCCCTAGTCCCTACTTCCAATAGAAAGCCTAACCCTACTCTTAGTCCCACACCTAGTCCAGCAACCAAAAACACCAGAAGCCCTAATCGCTACTTCCAATTAAAGGCCTAACGCTAGCCCTAGTCCCACCCTAGTCCCAACAACCAATAACACAGGAAGCCCTAGTCCCTACTTCCAATAGAAATACTAACCCAAGCCGTAGTCCCAACCCTACATTGATTGAATCACAGACCCAGAAACCAATCAGAACCCTCAAATACCCAACCAATGAGGACACTAACCCTAATCCAATAGAAACATCAGATACAACCACCAATCAGTGTACACATGTACCAAACAATATCAGACTATATAAGGTCCCAGCGACCTCAGATAAGGTTTGCTGGCCAGGGAGTTGGAAGCTGCTTCTCTATTCAGAAAACTCCTAGGAGACAGACCGGCTCAATCCACACTTTGGACTTCTGCAGGTAAGGCCCCAACAAACTTGTCCTCTAACAACACTATTTGTATAAAACTTTACTCCCTCTCCTGGCCAAAAAACGAAGTGCACAGTCCCTATTAAACACAGTTTAAACAGCTTACAGCACATTACTGCTGTCTCAGGAGGGAAGGGGGCTGGTTTCACTGACTTGTTAACACAAGATGGTCGCTGGGGGTGCACTGCTTAACATACAGATCTTAGCACAGAGCAATGGAGACATTTGGAGGGAAAAACTGATAGTCACAGGGAATGAGAGGGAAAAACTACAGAGTTTGGACTGCAAATCCCACAATTCAACAGGTTAAATGGAAGCAGTCACAGGTAGGAAAAAACACAAGTTTGAACACAAAAACATGGGATAGATTATGCAATCACGGGCAGGTTAAAACTATAATTTTAAACTGTAACAACCACAGGCAAAGACAGTTAAAGAAATTTAAAAAGAAAAAATAAGATGATGCAATCACAGGTAGGGAAAATCGTTTAAACTTTTTTAGGAAAGAGACAGCACTAGTCTGAATCCTTACCACTTCCTGGACTCTGCTCACTGCAATCTGGGGCACAGGTAGGCTGCAACTCACAAGTTGGAGGAGAATACATTGCATCCTTATAGGCGAGAGAGGAGTAGGGTTCAACCAAAAACTCGTATGAAAAGCAGGATCTCACCGGGCTGATGTATGCAAACCTCTTTGGGCTTGTGGTGTCCAGCCCTCATCAATATTATGTTCGTACTGGCTGGACCTTTCAAATTACTTATACTGACAGAACCTGTCCGATATGTTCTCCTCTACTGTAAGATTATGATAATGAATAGCTAGAAAAGACTGTAGAGAACCCTTTCATCCGCAGTTTGACTTTGTATCTGGTGCCTGCATCTTAAAAAGACCGTCTAAAGGTAATTTAATAAGGTGATTGGCTAAAACTGCTTTTTCAAGGCAGAAACACTCAAACTGCAACTGTAAGCAGTATTTCACATATATAAGAGTAGGCACCAAGGCATTATCATTTTATACTCAGAACATTTGTTGTACTCCTTGACACATTGCCTTTTTAAGTATACCAACTAAGCTAAACTCCTTTTCTTTCAAAGTGCAGTAATGAAGTCATTTATAGAATAACACTTACATATCAAAATGAATATAAATTACAATAAGTAAAATAACTTGCTCTTTATTTGTTTTTTGTTGAGAATATCTAGTCTGTTGGACTTGTACAGTGCACATGTAGTTGGGGGCCACTACAGAGCACTAATACAAACTTATCATGACGGTAAAGCTCTGTGTTCCCCGCATGTAAAACAGCACTCATGTTCCACGGCACACTTTCTATAATATATATGTCCAGTAAATTAATTTGACAAATTTGATCATTGATATTAACTTGATACGTTTCAGCTCTAGAGGCTAATAGGAGTGTATAGCTTCTTAAAGCAACATTTAAATGTGTGTGTTTTTATTGCTTAGAATGTATTATTGCATGTTTGGAGATGTTGCGTGTTTAACACATGTTTATGCATTTGCTCAGACATTCGCTGCTTTGCAGTGATAGAGCACCACTATCTTGTGGTTTATTTATTGCATATTATCAATGTAACATATACACACAGCAAAGTTTGTATCTCACGATTGCCTGCAGTGGACGTTATGATAATGTTGAAGAAAGAGCACCTATTTATCAAAAAGAGAGGGGGGGACGGTGGGAGCTGATTGTTAGGTCCAGTGACCCTTGCTCCCAATTGGTAGCTGGTATATAAAGGGGGGGTCACTGTTCCTTAAGAGGAGAGTTCAAAGTGGAGAAAGAAAAAGGGAAAAGGTGTCCTGTGCTACTCTATTTGTGGGGACAGTGTGTCCTCATCATGATGCCCTCACACACCCCGAAGGATGTCATGCTTCATCATTGGGCTTTTTGCTCCTCGTCGGGCCGGCGCTGCAATGCCCTACGGGTCCCCCGAAGGGTCTCTTTTTCGGAGATCTTTTGATGAAACAAGCCGTTAGGTGCGTGCGTGTGAGTGGAAGTGAGGTCTCAACTAGTGTGTTAAAAAATGACTGGAGGGAGAGTGGCTATTATTTATTAAAGTGGTCCCTCTGTCATTAGTAAAAGGTGTGTGGTGCTGCTAGTGGGATATTATGTCCCTCAGTAGCTAGATATAAGTCCTTAGTGGGTGTCTCTAGTGGTCGACATGTTTCGCGCTATCTGTGGCCTCTGGAGGAGATCCAAAGCGCTTCTTCAGGACCAAGGTGAGTTTAAATAAAGTATCACTAGCGGCCTACATTTTTCAGTGCCGCCAGGTTGATGGAAAGGAGTAGCGTCTCCCTTATTTCTATAATTATGGCCTCATGAGATCAGTGAGGGCCGATGGGAAGGTTCTCCCATTCAGCTGTGCTGCTCCACCTGCATGCCTCTCTCTGTCTCCGCCGGGCCGGTCCGGCCACAGATAGCGCGAAACATGTCGACCACTAGAGACACCCACTAAGGACTCATATCTAGCTACTGAGGGACATAATATCCCACTAGCAGCACCACACACCTTTTACTAATGACAGAGGGACCACTTTAATAAATAATAGCCACTCTCCCTCCAGTCATTTTTTAACACACTAGTTGAGACCTCACTTCCACTCACACGCACGCACCTACCTAACGGCTTGTTTCATCAAAAGATCTCCGAAAGAGACCCTTCGGGGGACCCGTAGGGCATTGCAGCGCCGGCCCGACGAGGAGCAAAAGCCCAATGATGAAGCATGACATCCTTCGGGGTGTGTGAGGGCATCATGATGAGGACACACTGTCCCCACACATAGAGTAGCACAGGACACCTTTTCCCTTTTTCTTTCTCCACTTTGAACTCTCCTCTTAAGGAACAGTGACCCCCCTTTATATACCAGCGAAGAAAGAGCACCAACTGTTCTAATTATTCCCATTCCTCCCCTCCCCCCCCCCCCCCAATCCAATTTTAAGTGAGGGAGGCTTATATTTTCAAAGCTGGTTGGTTGACACTAACAAAAATTCTTAGATCTATGCATATTTTGGGGTGTTGTGCATTTCAATTGCTTTTTAAATGTGACTATGAAAGGCTGTGTCAAACACTTGGCCTGAGAACAGCTTTGTTAGTGGTACAAAATAAACACAAAACCTATTATTTCTGCTTGAATCAGTTGCACTACATTTCCTCCCAGTAAGGGCAGTCAGAACTCTGCATTTTTTTGTAGCAGGAGTATTCTACAGAGGACCAACTGGTTCAGGTGTTACTTTCTTCAACTAGGGCAGTGTGTAGGAAGCTGGCTCTTTATGTGATATATAAAAAAAATCTAGTATACTGTGTAAAGAGTACAGGGGTTCCCTTACTAGTGGACAGGGCTTGCTACGCAAATGCAAAGTGCTCTATTAGGGGGTAGTATGGTCGAGCAGCCTTGGGCTTAACACAGAGTAGTGTAAGACATTTGCAAATACACACGATTAATAAATGACACTCATGACTCAAGAAGGAAGGAGATCCACACCAATTTATAAAAATACCAAGTACCTTTTATATATGTTTAGGCATAAAAAAAAAAAAATCATTCAGGTAAGTACGTTTTTAAATAATTATTTTCACTTTAAAAAGTGAACAGAAGGTGCAATTTCTGAGTTCTGCAATGTTATCCTATGGAAGGAAGAACAAGTTCTGCAAACAGGTACAGTACATCGACTTACAAGACCAATCTCCAGGAGTTAAGGTGAGTGGTGGGCAAGGTCAAAGGCAGCACCAACAGTACTCCACCAGCAGCATGAGGGCGGCTGGGTGCAAATCGGCGTTGGGAGCCTAATGCGTTTTGATGGAGATCGGTCACTGTAAAAAGAGACTGCAGGCTCTGGCTAGGAAGCCAGTCGGGCTGAACCAGCAAGTGGGTTCAGGCCTTGCGATGCTGGTGGATGTGGGGACACCTTTGGTCCTTTTCTCCACAGGCCAGGGTCGACAGATGCAGAGGTGTCTTTAAGCATCACGTTTTTCCTTACCGGAGCAGTCATGGCAGAGGGGGGATGCGTGCAGAGGCTGCAGGCGATGTCGGGGAGTCCAGGAGGGATGAAACCAAGATGGGCTCAGGCACTGGAGGGCTGGGGAACCTTCTTGGCACCGTTGGCCCACTTCAGCTCGGGCCAGAGGCGACGGGTGCAGTGGTTGCTTCAGTTGTCTGGTTTGTGCGGTTCCGGAGGCCTCAGATTCTTTACTTTGGAGTTTCTTCTGAACAGGTACGCTGTTCATGGGAGGTCTTGGTCTTTATTGCAGGCAGTTCTCCCAGGTTCTGGAGGCACACAGCTGCATGACAAGTCGTCTTTGGCGCAGGTTCGACAGAACGGCAGACAGGACAGCAGGGGTGGGGCAGAGTCAGGTGCTCTCGTCAGTCTTCTGCAGCTCTTCGTGACCTTCTTCATATGACGTCAGGATCTGCTTCTCTGGTGCCAAGGGCTCCCCTAAATACTGAATTTAGGGGAGTGTATAGTAGTAGCTCCCCTAAAGGGGGTGTCACTATGTCCCCTATATGACCACTTCCTGTGGGAAGCGGGCCAAGTCCAGCCCCAGAATTCCTAAGTATGCCATCATAAAGACGGCTACTTCTGAAAAATCGTGTTCACCTCTCAGTAGCTCACCTTAGGGGTGGTACTAGCCTGGAGGTGGCCCGCCTACTTACTAGCTAATTTTCCCACCAGTCTAGGTGCCAAGGGGGCCCTGGACAGGGGGGTGGCTTCCTCTCCTATGAGGGGAGCCAGATTTGCATTCCAAAGGCGGCAGCTTCTTTGAAGCTCGCTGGCCCAAGGAGGCTAATCAGCAGGTCATCCTGTGGGAGGTGTGTTGCACCCTCTTGCTGGCCAGGTCTTTGTCCCCGTCTCCTGAGAGCAAAGGATCGAACCCTAGGAGGTCAGAACAGTGTCTCTGGTGGCAGGCTGGCAGAAACCAGTCAGCAAGTACACCAGAGGGGTCTAAAAGATCGACAAAAATTGTACCTATGAAATAAAAACCTTCTGGAATCATAAATACTGACCACTAGACAAACTTGATACTTTAACAGAGCAATCAAATAATCTCTGGTGGTTCTCTGCGCGCCCGCAGCCAGGACACCATTAGACTGCAGACTAAGAAGTATGAAAAAGGAGAAGAAAACAAAATAGCAAGCCTTTTCCATCTATGAACCCATGATCTGGAAAAACATACCTATGTCGATAAAGACAGCCCCAAGACTTATCCAATTTAGGAAGTGGGTGAAGACATACCTATTTAAAGAACACTGCATTAACAGTCAACAAACCAGCTACCTCTGAAATCAGTTATTGACTTTATGCTTGCCTTTGACGCTGCAGTGCTCCACTGTCTTTTGACTAGGTTCACACTATAGAAGTACCACATAGATCCCTACATACAAAGTACTACATTTGCATAAAAACTAGACACTTCCATTTGTTTTTTTAATGAATGTGTTATATATAATAACCTTCCTAAATAAAAATGAATACAGGCCATACACTTTATACAATGCTACTGTGGGTCACAAAACCACCCAGTGGCAAGACCACTGACTCATTGTCAGTGAAATTGCTCTCCCACCCTCGCAGCTCCACCATTAAGTGAGGCCTGCCCCTGCCCCCTCGAGTGTTGGTGATCGAGGCCCTCCTCCACCCGCAGGTTTCCCTGCGCCTCATCCCTGGTGGTCCAGTGGACCTCTGTCTCCTTCCTCTAACTCTGCTCTTTCACTCGTTTTTCTACCCTTTTTTATCTTTCACCTTTCTGCACTTTTCTGCATCTCTGCTCTTTTGTGCCTTATTTCTGCTCATTTTCCCTTCCTCTCGCTCTGCCCTTTCACTTGTTTTCACTCGTTTTTCTACCCTCTTTTATCTTTCACCTTTCTGCACTTTTCTGCATCTCTGCTCTTTTGTGCCTTATTTCTGCTCATTTTCCCTTCCTCTCGCTCTGCCCTTTCACTAGTTTTCACTCGTTTTTCTACCCTCTTTTATCTTTCACCTTTCTGCATCTCTGCTCTTTTGTGCCTTATTTCTGCCTATTTTCCCTTTTTTCTTTATCCCTTATTTCCTCCCGTTACCTTTCCCCGCCGCTGCTGCCCCCGCGGCCCCTCCCCCAGCGCGACCGGCCCAATCCAGCTCCCCTCCCCGCTCCCAGCTGTCCAGCCCTCCCCGACTCCTACTTAATGGCGGCCACTGCGGGGACAGGCGAGCAAGACCACTGACTCATTGTCAGTGAAATTGCTCTCCCACCCTCGCAGCTCCACCGTTAAGTGGGGCCTGCCCCTGCCCCTGCACTCTCGAGTGTTGGTGATCGAGGCCCTCCTCCACCCGCAGGTTTCCCTGCGCCTCATCCCTGGTGGTCCAGTGGACCTCTGTCTCCTTCCTCTAACTCTGCTCTTTCACTCGTTTTTCTACCTTTTATCTTTCACCTTTCTGCACTTTTCTGCATCTCTGCTCTTTTGTGCCTTATTTCTGCTCATTTTCCCTTCCTCTCGCTCTGCCGTTTCACTAGTTTTCACTAGTTTTTCTACCCTCTTATTTTTCACCTTTCTGCATCTCTGCTCTTTTGTGCCTTATTTCTGCCTATTTTCCCTTTTTTCTTCATCCCTTATTTCCTCCCTTTACCTTTCCCCGCCGCTGCTGCCCCCGCGGCCCCTCCCCCCCAGCGCTACCGGCCCAATCCATCTCCCCTCCCCGCTCCCGCCTCCCAGCTGTCCAGCCCACCCCGACCCCTACTTAATGGCGCGGCCGCGGGCTACGGGCGCGCCGAAGGCGCGTCAAAGGCAAGCTCGTCTGCGCCCGTCCGCGACCCGACCGCGACCAGCGCCAGGAACCCTGGACCTCCGCCCCGCCAACGCTACGACCCAGCAGCACTCCACGCACTCAACCCAGGCCGCAACAACAACTGCAAGCTAGCATCACCAGCCGACTCCCACGGACCCTTCAGCTGTCACCGCTGCCGGCACACCTGCAGCACCGCCAAGAACACGGATCCAGCACAACCCGCCCACAAGAACACAACCGAACCGAAGACCCTGCAATGCATCCTCCTCAACGTCCGATCCCTCCACAAACACGCCACAGAAATCTGGGACCTCCTCGACAGCACCACCCCGGACGTAGCGTTCTTCACCGAAACCTGGACCAACACCACCTCGGGACCGGACATCGCCATCGCCATCCCCCAAGGATACAAGATCTCCAGGAAGGACCGCCCCACCCGCCCAGGAGGAGGAATCGCCATCGTCCACAAATCCAGCCTCCGCCTGAGCACACTCCCTGACGAGCCCACAGAACTGATGGAACACCTTCACTTCAAGATACTGGCCAGCCCCACCGCCACCCTCCGAGGAACCCTCATCTACCGACCCCTGGACCCCGCGGACCCTTCGCCAACTCCATCACGGACATTATCTCCCCGCAGGCCATCGCATCCACCAACTACACCCTGCTGGGAGACCTCAACTTCCACCTCGACAACCAACTGGACCCCAACACCACATCCCTCCTGGACAACCTCCACAACATTGGACTGCGCCAGATCGTGACCGAGACCACGCACTCAGCAGGACACACCCTCGACCCCCTCTTCACTACAGGAAACTCCATCACCTTCAGCCACACCACCGAACTCCCATGGACCGACCATCGTTGCGTCCACTTCACCTTCAGAACACCCACCATCCACAGACACCAGCACCTGCTTCCACGAAGAAACTGGACCAAAATCACCGACGACCAGCTCACCTCCTCACTCAACAACTCCACCCCAACCATCGCGGAAAACGACGACCCCAACACCGCAGCCCGAACCCTGCATAGATGGATCTCGGACAGCACCAACACCATAGCCCCCCTCAAGAAAAACAACAATACCCGCGCCAAGAAAGCCAGATGGTTTACCACCGAACTTCGAGAGTCCAGAAGCACACGCCGCTGCCTCGAAAAGGCCTGGAGGAACACCAAATCCACAGAAGCCCACGACAACTTCAGAGCCGCCACCAACGCCCACCATCAACTCATCAGAGAAACGAGGAAAAAAAGCGATTGAAGACAGAATCTCCACCCACGCGCACAACAGCAAGGAACTCTTCAGCATCATCAAGGAGTTCGCCCAACCCACTAGCGAGTCTACCGACATCCCTCCCTCACAAGACCTCTGCGACAAACTCAGCACCTTTTTCCACCACAAAATCAAGAGCATCTACGACAACTTCGACGAAGACAACCAACACACTGAACCCTCACCAACCACCCCCGACACCCGGAAACCAGCGATTGACGACTGGACAGCCCTCACCACCGAAGACACACTGAAGACAACGAAGTCAATCCACTCAGGGGCCCCCACGGACCCCTGCCCCCACCACATCTTCAACAGAGCCGCCGACACCATCGCACCCATGCTCCGCCACACCATCAACCGCTCCCTGGCGACCGCCTCGTTCCCCGATGACTGGAAACACGCCGAGGTCAACCCCCTCCTAAAGAAACCCTCAGCGGACCCCACCGACCTCAAAAACTACAGACCCATCTCCCTGCTCCCGTTCCCAGCGAAAGTCATCGAGAAAGCCATCAACATCCAACTCGCCACATTCATTGAAGAACACAACATCCTCGACTCCTCCCAATCCGGCTTCAGAAAAAACCACAGCACGGAAACCGCCCTCCTCGCCGCAACAGACGACATCCGCACCCTACTGGACAAAGGAGAAACAGTAGCCCTCATCCTCCTCGACCTATCAGCGGCGTTCGACACAGTCTCCCACCGCACCCTAATACGCAGACTCTACGACGCAGGAATCCAGGACAAGGCCCTCGACTAGATCCGCTCCTTCCTCTCCGGCAGGACGCAGCGGGTCAGACTCCCCCCTTTCCTCTCGGACCCCACACCTACCACCTGCGGAGTCCCCCAGGGCTCCTCCCTCAGCCCGACGCTCTTCAACGTCTACATGGCTCCACTCGCCCCCATCGTCAGAACCTACGGACTCAACATCGTGTCATACGCAGACGACACCCAGCTCATCCTCTCCCTATCCAACGAGCCCAACACCGCCAGACGCAACTTTCGAGAAGGCATGGATGAAAAACAGCTGCCTACAACTAAACACCAACAAAACAGAAGTACTCATCATGGGCCCAAACACCGATGCCTGGAGCGACACCTGGTGGCCCCCCGCCCTCGGAAACCCGCCAACCCCCACGGACCACGCACGCAACCTGGGAATCATCCTGGACTCCGAGCTCAAAATGGACCGCCAGATCAACTCTGTCTCGTCTTCCTGCTTCCACACCCTCCGCCTCCTTCGTAAGACCTTCAAATGGATCCCCCTCGAACACCGAAAGACCGTCACTCACGCCCTGGTCACCAGCAGACTCGACTACGGCAACGCACTCTACGCCGGAATAAACAAAAACCTCACCCGCAAGCTACAGAACATCCAGAACGCCGCCGCAAGACTGGTCCTCAACCTGCCAAAACACTGCCACATCTCCCAGCACCTGCGCACACTCCACTGGCTCCCTGTCGAGGCGAGAATCACCTTCAAGATGTTCACCCACGCACACAAGGCCCTCCACGGCACCGGACCAGCATACCTGAACAGCCGACTCAAATTCCACGCACCCCAAAGGTCCCTACGATCAGCCCAGCTCTCCTACGCCGTGGTCCCCGGCACCAGAAAGACCAGATCGGGAGGCCGCTCCTTCTCCTTCCTCGCGGCCAAAGCTTGGAACGCCCTTCCGCTCCACCTCAGACAGACAACATCGCTCCCAATCTTCGCAAGAAACCTCAAAACCTGGCTCTTCGACAGACCCCCTCCTTGATGGATGGAACTTGCACCCCCCCCCCCCCCCAGCGCCTTGAGACCCTTACGGGTGAGTAGTCGCGCTTTAACAAACCCCTGATTGATTGATTGACCCAGTAAAGAGCCAAAATCGCATAGTGAGCTAGAAACCCTGGAAGAAAATAGATTTCCAGCTCCTGCATGAATAATCTTCGCAGCTGGACTCTAATCAAAGTCTCACCGGCACTTAAAAGGTGGCACCAGATGTTTTAGTTCTTGCTTTTGGGGAAGGTAGGTGTGACTCAGCAGTGCATGGGGGCTACAGCCCCGTTCTCTTTGGACCCGCCTCTCTCCAAGGGTGCACTTCTTTCTCCCTGTGCATTGACACTTGTGAAGATTATTCTAATATTGCCTTGTATGCCTAATGCAAATATTGATATTGTATCAGTGAAACACAGAGCACTGAAGTGGCAAATGTGTTATGCATGTTAACATCTCATGTTTGAGCTCAGCCAGGTAAGATACATAGCAACAGTCTAATCTTTCGTGCTCTGTCCTAACTAATTGTATTTATTGTTGTCTTTGTACAGGATAAAGAGAAGAAAAAGAAAGAGAGTATCCTAGATCTCTCTAAATACATCGACAAAACAATTCGGGTGAAATTTCAAGGTGGAAGAGAAGGTAGGTGACTGTTTTGAAATAATTCTGTCATTATCTCTTAAAATATTTGTACATCTCCTTCGGAAGTGAAACTTTTCAAACTTTCCCTTTATTTTGCAAAAAATGCGTCCTGAAATATAATTGTTTTTAAAAAGTTGGCATTTATTCAGGCTCTGAAGTGCGCATGACAAATTTGCTGGCTGTAGACAGCTGCCAATCTGTCATGCACACTGAGCACTTGAAGCAGTCCTCATGCAAATATGCAGGAATCTGTCTGCCCCGCCCCCACCATCACGCTTACCCTAGCGCGGCTGGCAGCACACAGAATAATAACATGGTAATGACCAATTTATTATTCTGTGTGTACCTGCTGCGCTACCAGAAGGCGGGGAGATGCTCCTCCGCCTTAACAGAGGAGCCGCCACTGGTTTCAATCATCCTTCTAATTCAACTGGCCATTTCACTTTCTCAGTTCACTTTTATCTTGAATTGTCAGGTAATTTCTAACGTAAATACCTCAATTCAATATGAAAAAGTTCAATTGAACGTCAAAGTTTCTGGATTGCCTTTTTTGCTTAATTATTATAGTAATGTAGGTCTCTAGAACATAATTTGTTTTGATTACAAGAGAATATTTTTTCTTTTGTTTGATGGTGTCTAAAAGTGGTACATCGTTCAATGTCCAGTTATGTAATTGACAGAGGGTCAAGTCCAACACAGCTTTAATAGGCCTCCCTAGACACCACTGTGGTAACTACAGGTGATGCTCTTTGATTTACCCCACCCCCAAACACACAGTTCAAATTTTCAAATGGCATGATATTATTCTGGCTACTCCTTGATCCTCGTGGACAGTAGATTATTGTTAGGCCGGGGTTTTAACATCACAGCAAACAATATACTTAGAGTAAGCTTGGATCTGCCATTTGTAACCACTGGCTTTCCCACCCTCCCCCTCCCCCCCGGAGCCTTTCATTCATTCCTTGGCTTGAGAATTTGTCAATCAAATCTTGGCTCGGCCACTGGAGTATTGGTCTCTGACCTAATTCTATTTGCTGTTTGTATCTATCTATCCACCTCAACTAGAGTGTTTGCATTGAACTGCACGTGTGTCTACTTAACATCTGTAGTCCTCTCCTGCTGGTTTACTCTGATGTGCTATGTTCTAATGTGCTAACTCTGCGGGAGTTGGCACATCAAACCCATACCTATTGACTTTGTCGATGTGGTTTCTAAGTCTGGTTAGAGATAGTCTTCTTACCAATTGTAAATTTTACAGTAACGTTCCAAGCCTATAAACATTTGGTCTTTAATGTAGGAAGCTGGCTCTTTATATAGTATACCAAAAAGAGGTATACTGTGCAAAGAGTTCAGGTTTTCCCTTATGAGTGAACAGGGGCTTTCTCTGGCAATCACAAGGTGCTCTTCTAGGGGGTAGTGTGGTTGAGCAGCCTTAGGCTTATCAGAGAAGAGTGTTCGACATACAATAGTCAATAAATGATGCACACAATTCAAGAAGGAAGGAGATCCACAGTAATTTATAAAAATAACACATTATATATATTTAGGCATCAGAATCCATACGATCAGGTGAGTAAGTTCTGCAAGAGAAATTCTTTACGTTTTCAAAAGTCGACTCAGTGCATTTTTCAGAAGCTGCAATGTTATTCCATGGGATGAAAGACCAGTGTGGCTTACAGGTAGAGTACAGTGGCTTATGAGACCAATCTCCTGGACTTAAGGTGAGTAGAGGGCAAGGTCCAAGGCAGCACCAGCAGCTCACCTGCGGCTGCAGTAGGGCAGCCGCGTACAGTGGTGCAATACAGCATCTGGTGCCCAATGTTATTTTTTGGGGATCGGTCTTCGCAAAAAGAGGCTGCAGGTTCCGACTGGGAGGCAAGTCTGAGTGAACCAACAGGAGGCTCACACCTCACGATGCTTGGGGACACCTTTGGTCCTCTTCTCCATAGGCCAGGGGCGATGGGTTCAGAGGTGTCTTGAGGTGTCGAGTTTTCGTCACCGGGAACAGTTGCGGTAGACAGTGCTGCAAACAGAGGCTGCAAGCAGGTTGAGAAGTCCACAGCGGGGAAACCCAAGGTGGGCTTTGAGTCTGGAGTGTCTGAGGACCACGATGGCACTGTTGGCCCACTTCAGCTCGGGCTAGGCGGCTTGGGTGCAGTGCTGCTTTTCGGTGTCGGGTTTTCGCTGTGTTGAAGCCTCACATCTCAGTCTTTGGTACCTGCAGGTTTATTAATAAGAGATGTTTGATACCAAACATCATTATTTTCAGTAAAGCCATCATGTAGCTGGGGAACTCATTTTCCCCAGTGTCCAGCACTTGTTTTAAAATGGCTTCCCTGTTCACTTGTACTGGTAGTAATGGAACTCACCAGCACAGGGGCATATCGGCTCAGATCATGCAGGTATGTCCTCACATGTAATATGAGGGACGCTGCCTTAGGACTGTAAGGCCTGCTGTAGGGGTGACTTACAAATATTACATGCCTTGTTAGGGGACACAGCACACAGGGTTGTGTCATGTTGTGTTTTCAATTTTGTGTGCACCAAAATACGCAGACTGCAACAGCAGTCTTGCATGAGTTTGGTGAGGGGTCCCTGAGGGTGGCACAGTTTGTGCTGCAGCCCTTAGGGACTCTCTTTAGTACCTCAGGCCCTAGGTACCAGGAGTACCATTTACTAGGGACTTACAGAGGGTACTAAAGGTATTGCCAATTGGGGAAACAATTGTACAGTTTTGAGAAAGAGATCTGGCACTGGGGACCTGGTTGGCAGGAACCCAGTGCACTTCCAGTCAAAACCACATCAAATACCAGGCAAAAAGTGGGAATGACCATGTCAAAAAGGGGCACTTTCCTACATTTAATAGCAAACATTGAAAATCTAAGTGATGAATGTTTGTTTTTGTTAAAAGTTGATGTTTTATTATAAGGAGGAAAATATCTAATTGGTTGATGTTCATGAATAGAAATTTGTGATGTGCTCTAACTATTTTTTTTTTTTTTTTTTTTTTTTTTTAGCAAGCGGGGTCTTGAAAGGCTTTGACCCTCTGCTGAACCTGGTACTCGATGGCACCATAGAGTATATGAGAGGTATGAACATTTTGTGATAAATCTGTCCGCAGAGCTTGCAGGCTCCATTAGAGGGCTGTATGACTTTAGACATTTTCTAATATGCAGCCTTTCAAATGAGGGATGAGAGCTATGTTATGTAACCTCTGGTCGCCAAAAAGTACTGATGGCAGGACATGGGACAAAAAAGAGTTTGCTGTAAAAGAGGGACAAGACTTAAAAGCGCAGTTTGAAAATAGTGGTCCTCTCTCACATGTGCTACATCTCACCTGCAACGGCGATGGTATGATGTGCGTAGGTGGTCTTAGGCGTCTGATGTGCAGGAAGAGAGGATATGGCAAGGAGGTTTGGATGTCGGGATTTGGGGTTATTTTTGAACTCATATCTCACACATTTTATCCCCAGCTGCTCGATCCAAATATTGCCTCTGTTGGGTTGTGGCAGTGAGTGGTTATGGAACAAAATCAAGCACTAACTTTGTGACCTGCTTCGCATGGCAGGAGTTGGATTATTTTGGTAAATGTCTTTTTATAGCGCTGGCTTGTGACAAGGTTACTTCCTAGTGCTGTTTCTGCATCCATCAGAGCCATGTGGAGTACTGGTGAATCATTAAATAATGACCACAGGAGCACACTCCATGAAAAGCGAACTTGGTCGTTTCAAAATAAATAAAAAAAGGACGAGGGCAAACTGTTTGCACATTGCTGGAATGTTTGTTCCTCCTCAAAGGGAAGGTTGAAAAAAAATATATATGTGTGTGTGTGTATATATATATATATATATATATATATATTAATGTATTTTTAAGTCAAAGCATTTGGCTTTGGCTGTTAGATTTGGCATAAATACACTTTAACACAGCTGAGAGTCAATTATTGCATTGGTTTTATAATATAAGGGATGGTCCAGCATTTTGAAACAACTAACTGCATCACATATCCTGGCTCTGCAGAAAAGTATCTCCATTGCTGTACATGTAGCTGAACTGTATATTGATGTAAACACAGTTAAAAAGTATTTTGTAAAGTCAGTGGGCAACATAAATTAGAACTTTGCCTGGCATTTTTGAGCGAAACGGTTTAGGAAAAGAGACTCGCTCCACATGGCGATCATTCTTCTCAACTTAAAACGCTCAACTAAACTGCATTTGTGAATTAAAGTAGGAAAACCTGCACGTGTACAAAATAGCACAGACACTTTATTCCATCACTTAAGTCAAGCCGAGTGAAAGCAGCTACTGAAAGCCAAATGAAAAGGGAATTCAATAATTGGAGGGTCCAGGATTAAGGTCCAAGACTATAAAACACGAAACTAACCGCATTCCCTCTCGCGCTGATGTAGAATCTAGACCACATTCTGCTTTTTACATGTTTGTCATAAGGACGAATTTACAGTGGATGAATTGTGTGAAAAGTATGTATGACGGTACATCGCTATACTCAGAGGTGTTATTGCAACTTACAGCCTGCTGCTAAAACGGGGCCTACATAATATTAATCAGTCCACACTGCACCTTACATGAAATCTCACCGTGACTTCACAAACTCAAAGAATGGTTCAACGTCTTCTCTCTGCTTGTTCCCATTGAATAAAGGTTAAGTATAAGGAGCTTTTAAAAAGAAACCCAAGATGTCAGATCAGGTTACTTCTTAAGATCAAAACCTGCCCCCCAATTTGCACATTCTAGAGTATAGTGTCAACTTGAATCCTCTTCCTCAATGATGTGGCAAAGCCATGCAGACAAGGGTCATACACTCCCCTCTTACCCAGTCCAAGGCTGTTCTCAGTGGGCTGTTCACCTGATTACTACCTATAGCAAATGTGTCAAAATCAAGTCAATTTGCCTCTGTTACACGGCTATCCACATAAGTAAAACAGCCTGTCTTGAAGAACAGATCACTTTCTGTATCCACACAATTCACTGATACAGGAAACTTTCAGAGCAAAAAATACAAGACTGGATGACAGGCCCTCGGGAACAATCTGACTTATGCAAGGTGAACATGCATCACCCATTACCAATAGCATGTTGGATGACTGTACCCTAACTGGGCGCTATGTAAACCACTGTCCTTGATATTTACCAGAATTCATGTATCTACCCCACCCGTTGTTTGAACTATGTGTAGAAAATCCCCTTCCCTAGTTGGAGCCAAACTGCAGCCAATGAGCTGACCTCTCCTACTTCTAATGATTCTGAATCTTCCACATCTTCTGCCAACACCTTCCTATGGCAGACTAAGCACAAAATGGTCATGTAAGAAATATATATTTCATCTATATTTCTTTGTCCCTTCTTGCCCCACCCATTACATCTTCTATCGCTTAATGCATGCACCAAATATACCATGTACATTGTTTCTAATGGAAATTGTTTTCTCAAAAAGCCATTCAAACTGCTTCACATGCCAGCAAGTAATAGCTTGCCTATTTATATGTAACATAATTGCCCTTGTGGATTTTAATATTGGTTTTAATAAAGTGAATTTGTTTCTCTCCTCATGATCCTAGTTAAAACGCATGTTATATAATCTATGATTTTCTCTGATCTTTAAGCTCAATAGTTTTTCTTTATAGAGCACTACCCTAGGAGTGGTCTAAGTGCAACTTTTATCTCCGGTTAACAGCTGTATTATTTAAATTATTTATCTTAATGTGTTCTCTTTCAGATCCAGATGACCAATACAAATTAACAGAAGACACGCGGCAGCTGGGTCTGGTTGTGTGTCGAGGGACATCGGTGGTTCTGATCTGCCCACAGGACGGCATGGAGGCCATTCCCAACCCCTTTATCCAGCAGCAGGATGGATAGTATTTTCTTTTCATGTGTACTAGCGACTCATCCAGGACCCATTTGATAAAATAGCCAGAATGGACAGTCTAAAGATCCCATGAGCAAAAAATGTCTTTTGGAATGTTTGAACACAGATAGGATTTTCTTTGGTGACAAATTGGGAAGGCCATTTTTTTTTTTTTTTAGGGGGTTGCATTAGCAGAAGAATGCAATTTTCGTACTTCGATTGTTTCTTTGTACAATAAATATTCTACTTTTTGTTGAAAAATCATGTGTCTGTTAGTCAGTATAGTATGCTTGAAGCTGGGGATTGTTTCTTGCTTTTTGTCAGGAAATAAGTGCTGTGCTTGCCTCGTTTAAGTGCCCAGTTGCCAAGGAACTCTAATTCTTAGTTGCACTACATTTAATAAGATTATGCTTTGAAACACACACTGGTTGTGGAGAGACAAAATGTTCACCTGTGAGGAGAGGCATGACAAACAGAAGTGTTGTAGAACTTGGTAGGCACCGGCGGGAAGTGGTCTTAGGTAGATTAAAACACGACCATTAAACTATTTTAGACTTTTTTTTTTTTCTCTTGATAATTGATTTTATTCTAAAGAACTCCATGCTATTTCCCCACTTCATTTGTAAGTGTGCTACTAGAGTGCATTTTAGATTGGCTGCTTATTTTCTGTCCAGGTTCTGCTTCAAAATATTTCAAACAAGCATTGGCATAGCCAATAGGTCTCGCCTTTGGGACCTTATAAGCATTTAGACTATAATACAGCAATACATACAGCCTAACTTCCTTCCTCCCATCTGTGTCTTTCACCTTCCGGTAAATGCACTGAGAGGTGGGAGGGGAGGTGCAGGCAGGCGGCCATGATTTATGGAGTACTATAAGAGTACTTATAAGGAGCAGGAACATAAAACAAAGGGAAGCCTCCTTTTTAAAACCAAAATCGGCATTTATTCAAGTCCTATTACAATTGAGCCTTGCGATTTTAAAATGTAGGTTTTAAACAAAGAGGCTGAAGGTGGGCCATAATAACTAGAGGGATTAACCTTGCATGCCTCCACAAGGGAGTGTACACCTCAGCCCTCTTAGCTGCAGACAGCTTCTAAATATACTGAGCCTAGACTGAATCGCTAATGGGGATAGATATTGCTGCTTTTCTGGTTGCACATGCTTCAGCAATCAGATTTCAAAACCACTTGCTGTTCTTAGAAACCACTTTCTCCCTGAGATCAATCCATTTTGAGTCAGATCGTCTTTGCTCAATTGATGCTGTAAATCAGTTTCTTTTTTCTTTAAGTAATTCATCATTTTTTACACCTAGTCATCCGATTTATAACCCTAGATAAACCACTGATTATTTAATGTCGGGGGAGGGGCGAATGATTGTGAACCAAATTAGCCCTTGACAGGTATGTTTTCTACTATACACATTTTTCCATCCGTAGATAAACTATACTAAGGGGCTATAGATTAATCATGTTAGGTCTTCTATTGCATTTTTGAGAATAGTATTTAAGGCAGCCACTCTGCTCCCATTCCAGTGGGTATACCCATTACATTTATTCATGGAGAAACATGGGCCTTATTGGTTCCAGGGGGGAAGATTCTTTTAAAAATATCATTCTTTTAAACTTTATTTCGGCCAATAGGACCATAAAAGTATATGTATGATACAGTACATTTCATTCGATTCGAAGATAAAATAGTAAAAGGAAATCCATTCATCTCGCAGGAGTGCATGTTCATCACATAAATATGACATGGAAACTAAATGTGTTTTGGCCGGCCAGAACCCAAAAACTTCATTAAAGTGCATGTGCAATTCATGTCCAATATAGAAAGTGAGCATAAGTAAACACACGGTAATCCTCGTAAGGACAAGCTCAAGCCCACTGGCCCTCCATTACAGTAGCTTTTTTAATTTATATTTATTTTACAAATATCTAATTTAAAGAATAAGATGGATTGATCTCTCAGCAAACTATCAATCACCCCGAGACTGGAAAATAACTCAAATGAAATAAAAGAAGCAATTGCATACATCAAGAATAGACGACATGAATTGACCTTGTATGTAAAATTAGCACGAGTATCATTATCAGTCCTCCTGTTAGTGATAATGCAATCATTTTTTCCCTGAATTTCTAAAACCATTCGGCCTCTAGCATCCAGTTTGTTTGTAATGGGAAAGACTGGTTCGGGATATTCAATGGTTCGTTTCTTTCAATATCTTCATTTTCTTCCACTGCACTGTTGGATACTTTAGTATTTAGGTCCCATGATATAACTACCAGTGCACCTGTTTCCAAAGTAATTATTTGTGACATGTAAGAGAGCAACCTTTTTACTGGTAAGTTGTTCTTCGAACCAGGGGAATATAGACATTCATCTATAAAAATCCGTAAGCAGCAGATGACTAGGTCAAATACTAATAAATTTGACACCTTGAACCAAATTAGAAACAAATAAATAACTGGAAAAGAGCCATACGTGGTAAGTATTTAATAGTATAGAGATTCCCCTACTAGCATGTCCATTGCTCGATGGTGAGTTTGGCTGATTAATTGTAAGAAAATTATGTAAATGAATACCAGGGGTACACCATGTCTCCTGAATACAAATAATATCCACTTTCAGGCTGGATAAAAAAGGGCCAATTTTTGTTCTATCATCTTATTTCTTGCTATATTCCAAGAAACACTTAGGCAGAAGTTAGGGCTGACAACCAAATCTATGGGGCAGCGGCTGGTTGTACATTAATGACTTTGCAAGCCAATTCCAGGTTTGGGATTCCTCCAGTTGAATATCGAGAGGCAGATCTTAAATTTTTATCAATTACATCACCTGCTCTTACAGCGATTTTGTGACTTGAGGAATTACTTCTAAGCATAGAAACTGGGATGGTATATGTTCCTCTGCACGAGAAATAATTTGTTTCCCATAACAAGATTAGCTATGTACACCAAATAAAACTTTACCCTTGTACATAACTCCAGATCAGACTGAAAAATATAAACAGACCGAACGTCGCTGCTTTTCACCAATGCCAACATGTTAATCTCTGCAAAACAGCTTAACAAAAACAATCTTACAACCGTAGCACTCTCATCGAACAGAATATAAAATCTAGCATAGATAAAACATTGGCCAATTTTTCAGTATATGAACAACCCCTCTCAATTTTACTTGGAGATGTGTCAATTAAAAGGTTTGAATTTTTTTTCACGTTGGGCGCTTACAGCGGTTTAACCGTGAGAAAGTGACTCCCTGATAATCTGCAGCTTCAAATGATGTTTGGTCGAAATCGGCGAGGGCTAAATCTGTTGCTTGTACAATTATAGGTGCTCCTTCTGGCTACTGTGTTTGTAGATGGGGGGTTTAGCAATGCCCGTTGGCCACTGTCCTACTAATTTTTCCACCATTTTTTTTCCTTTGTAGAGTCTTTTTATTTTTTCATTGTTTTGAATTTGAAGGGTCAGAGCACCTGTTGCTTTTTTCCAGGTGTCTTCTATTCAATTGACACAGTTGTTTTCTTCATTTGAAATACAGTAAACAAAGAGAAGAGGATGTATCTAATTCACGGCTCCGGAGAATGCTCAAACAACGATAGTGTAACTGAACAGGGTGTGCTGGTGAAAAGATTAAACTTACGTTTAGATTTCCTTCCAGAAGCCTCTAACACAGTCATTTTGTGATGTGCCCTATCGGCCACTGCTCTACTGGCCTCCCAGCACTCCGTGTTTACTACCATTAAAGTGTAGTCAGTGATAGACCGTGATACCAAAAAAATGCGATTTTTCTGTGCAACTGAAGTTAACCTACTATTAGCATTATTAAGCTGTAGAGGATATGAATGGGATCCTTTTTACCAAGCTCAGTTGTAACGATCTGGGAGATTACATCATTTAACATTCTTTTTAGATGCGTGCTTGTCGCTTTTTGGTTGTGCACTGAAAGTGTTTAGAGCCACCGCTGAGGTACCAACTTCATTTTCCACTCTTGCGGAGTAAAGTTGGAATGGAAGCCAGACCATTTGACGCTCCCACAGGACTTAAATAGTGCCACAAGAGATTAGATTTTGTTTTTTATACATGCTCTATTTACCCGAGTGCTATTGTTTTGCAGTCATCTTAGCTGAAATCAGAAGAATAGTATAAACAAGCAATGGCCGCGCGGCCGTGAAACTGACACGGCCGCGAAAGTGAAAGTAATCGCGAGGGAAGCCATATGGCGCCTGATCGCGCGTGCACGCTCGCGTGAACGCAAGCTGGTCGCCAGCAAACTGCTGTTTGCACTTCCAAAACCCGCTTACTAAAACTCTTGCCAGAGCAGCGCATGCGCTGGCTCAGGCGAGACCTAAAAATGAGGAACTAAGAACAGTCTCAAAACGGGTAACAAAGATGAATTTGCCATTTTTGTTCTTGTAAACTTGCTTTGCTTTAAAAGTTTAGTGATCCAGTGTTTTCCTTTACGTCGGTCTTGTAAATGTTAATCAAGGACATTGTGGATGGGAAGAAACAATCTACAATAAATGAGATACACATATACTGTTAACTAGAATAGTAAAATCACCGTTTTTATTTGACTAGATCAGAAGTTAGGTTAAAAGTGATGGATTCATTCACTCAGATTCTATTTGACCCCATGTTCCAACACTGATACAAGGACCTAGGCTCACGGAGAGAATGAACACTGAGGCAAGATTCCTGCTGCTATATCACAGGCCTACTATCTACTGCATTGGCTGTCCCAAGGAGTTAAGGCCTTTTTTCCTTCTGAAGCAACCAAAATGGCTGTTCCGCCTCACAGGAATGAGTCCTTACACCTCTAGCCCTTTTCATTCAAGCAATTCTTTGTGACCCAAACTAAGAAGCTCACGTTTATTTTCCCTTTCTGGGGCTGGTCCTATTGCGTAGCTATGAGACTTCCTAAAGAAGACCAGAGTACCTGACCTGAGGAAAGAAATATGCTGTACTGTGAATAATTACAGTTTGTACATTTTGGGCCATATTCTCAAGAACGGCGATAACATTATTGCCGCTTTAGCGGCGATAAGGGGCTTTATCGCCGCTTTAGCTGCAGTTTCCTGCCGCTAAAGCGGCGATAATGTTATCGCCGTTCTTGAGAATATGGCCCTTTGTTCTTTGGAATAACATCTGCCGCAGAGTTGGCTTGCTAATAGGGCATATACATGACACTAGCAAACCACCTGCCTCCCCATTCCAACACCGAAAACCGAACCGGGAAAGGCTATATCAATTAGCTTCTGGGTCAAAGCTTTTGGTTCTGGGTGGAAGGTTCCACTTCTTGGTGCCAAGTTGATTTTCCAGATTCTGGTCCGAGATTAGAGCCTTATTTGTGTATGTTGCTCAATTGTACATCCTATGCAAGACATTGGAATTACTTTCGTTCCCAAAATCAAATAGAATTGCTTGGATCATATCTGTTACGGTAGTTTGGATAAATGGTCCATTCATTGAAAAAATATGAACTTTATTTTACAAATTACAAACCATACACAGCGATCTGTATTGGACTATAAAGCCGGGTCTGAAGAAGGTGCATTGTTCAAGCATTGCTAGAGTACCCAGGTCCTCTACATCCCACATGAACATGTGGGTAGGTGAGAGCTTGTGCTACTTTATTATTTTTTGCTATTCACAATGTTATGTAAATCAGAACCCAGCTGTTTACCATAGTTTGTTAGTTATGAAGTAATTCGGTCAGTGTTCATCAAGATGAAAACAAACAAAATTACATTAGTCACACATTCCGTTTATGAAGAAACAAAGAAAATTCAATAGTGTGTTGTAAAAGAAAAACAATAGTAATAGCAATCATGAGCGAATATGTGTGTCTACCACATGTAATAGAATGGAAGAAATTAAAAATGGCATTCAATTTTTCTTTGCTATGATTGGAGAAAATAATTTGCTTCTGGACTCTTTGGTGAAGTGCAAGGAGCAGTGTTACAGGAAACCGGAAATGTAAATACTGTTTTGTGTGGAAAGAACAATGATTGTTTAAAAATAATATTCCCTTTCTAAGTTGTAGCTAAACAGACAAGCATTGGCATAGCCGTATAGGTCTCGCCTATACAAGAGCTATTGGCTTTGGCAATGTGTTTTTGCCATGTTGTACATCAGTGTGGCTGCTGTTCAGCATGGCTAAAAGTTAGGGGCTTAGAGTATCCTAGAGTGGAGTAGGGGGAGTAGAGTTCAGTGGTTAAGTGGTAGAGTGTCGTGGAATAGGGTGGGGTGGATTGGATTGAAGTGGATTGGATTGGATGAGGTGGATTTGAATGGGGTGAGGTGGATTGGTTTGGGTTGTTTGTAGGGGGTGGATTGGAGTGTGGTGGGCGGTTGTGTGATGGAAAAACGCATGCCTTAAACACGCGGTCTAAACCCAGGCCGCATCTTTACCACGCAATTTCGTGGTAAAGACATGTTTGGTAAATGGGCATGTGTGGTAAAGATCACACTCCTGCCCCTCTGCCCTAAACCTAAAATCCCTACCTCACCCCTACCCCAGTCCAACTGTCCCCTCGACCTGAAAATGGCCCCGATCCTGTCCCCTACACTGAGCCCTACAACTCAGCCCCCTAAAAACTACTCTGACCCCAGCCCCCTTCCTGAGCCATAAAACAAGCCCCCTCCCCCTAAAACCTAACGCCACCTGCCCCCTCAGCCATAAAACTGCGTCTTTCCTGTCCCCTGCCCTGAGCCCTAAAAATTCACGACCCCCCCAGTCCTGAAAACTACCCCGACTACCCCACCCCCAAAACTACACCCAAGCCAAATAATTTATCCTCAACTCCGTCCCCTGCCCTGAGCTCTAAAACTCTCGATCCCCTGTTGTCCCTGTAAACTACCTTGACCCCCCCCCTTCAAAACCTGACTTACCTCTCCGCCTCGTCCCGATCCTTCCTCTTCCTGCTCTTCCGCCTGGTAGCAGCAGCAACTAGACTGCAAATATGCGTGGTTAAGGCATATTCGTGATTTAGGCGTGCGTGGTACTGCCTGTGAGGTTCAGCCCTGCGTAGTTCATGCTGCTTGGTTAAGGCTGTTTCCCGTGGTGGGCTGGACTAGGCTAGGGTGGGATGAATTCGAGTAGAGGGGGTGGATTGGGTGGGGTGGAATGCAGTGGGGAGGATTGCAGTGGGGTGGGGTGGATTGAATTGAGGTGGGGTGCATTGGATTGAGGTGGATTGGATTAGAGCAGAGGTCTTCAAAGTGTGGGGCGCGCCCCCCTGGGGGGGCGTGGATGGGTTCCCAGGGGGGCGCAAAGGCCTCTGTAAGCACATGTAAATGAAGACGCCTGGAAGTGCGGCGATGTTTATTTGCTGCATTTCCAGGCTGTCTTCATTTACTCCGAAGCACTCAGAGTGCCCTGGGGCCGGAGGTCAGTGAGTGTGCTGCTGGGGGCTCCGCTGGGCAGTGTCTGGAGTCTTATTAAGACTCTGGCATGCCCGAGTTTTTCACAGGTCTTTAAGGACCATTTGCATACCTTTGGAAACTGTTTACTGAGGCTTAGTTTTTATTTCTGTTTCCAGTACCCCCTGGGCCCCGACTCTGCCTATTCCTTACATTTGTATTTTAAATTTACTGCTGTAGTGTGAAAATGCATTTCATGAAAAGGAATATAAAAAAGGGTTGCCAATAGAAAAATGCCCACCATGTATGTTTAAAGAGCCTGCAAAGACCTTGTTTTGACAATAAACAGGGTTTTAAATAAAAAAGTATGTATTCATTTGTAATCTGACTTTGTCTGTTCCCTTTATTTTCATTCATGAATCATTCAGGCAGCCCTAGAACACATTTAAAAGTGCTTTCTATTTATATTTGCTTTTCGAAGTACGCACAGATAAGTGCTGAATATAGGGCTTTAGGTGACTGTGTATTTTTGTACCGTCTGCGACATCAAAATAATGAGCTGGCAATCCTAATCATAAGACTGGAAGTTTGTTGCACGATCAGCACATTATTTATTTCCTCCACCCTCGATCCCAGATTAATACCATAATAGCAATAGTTTAACTTATATCTGAAACCCTACACCCCGTCAATAACATGCTGATTTACTTCAAATGTCTGGGAATGCACTCTGCATTCAGACAACTCACTCATTCTCACCCTTCACTTTCACGCTCACCCTGCACTCACAGCGCATAGTTATGGATTTACCGCATTTGCCATATAATCCATCATCTGCTGCATAATTTGCAGATAAAAAAAATGCAGCAACACGTTACCTCACAGTGGAAGGCCCTTTCTAAAGGTTGAATGGTCACCTTTCTGTTGCTTATTGCTATATGTGGGTGTTAATGTGATACTTATGAGGGGCAATAAAGGCCAGGACAGTGTTAACAAGTGTAAAAATAGCAAAATAATGCAGCAATGCTATCACAAAATAGGCAGCATAATTCACCTTTGCTTGCTGCTGAATTTAGTCAACCATGCTGCATAATCTGGCCTTCTCCGCCGCATAATTCCAATGGCACTGTTTATAGTGCTATGAGGTCCCAGCCTGTGGCAAAAAGCACTGTGAATATGTAAGTCATTATTTTAAAACAGTATTTACATACTCTAAGCTAGGCTGCTGCAAAATGATGCAGTGATTGAGATAAAACAAGTTCTTACAAAATATACTTTTTAGTAATAATTAATCAAACTGTATCTAATGCAGACATTTTTGTAAGTGTCTCCACTATTCCAGATCTCAGCTGATAACACCCTTACATTACATCTCAAAAAGAATAGATCTTTGCCACCATGAAGCTTTAAGCAGAGCCACTGGAATTATTCAGCAGAAGAGGACAATATTATGCGGCAGGTTTGACTAAATTATGCAGCAAGAAAAGGTAAATTATGCGGCATAATGCGCCACATTTTGTGGTTAGCATTACTTCATTATTTTGTCATTTTAACTCAAGGTAACCCTGTCAGGGGAAATATTTCACCCCATTAGTACCAGTTTAACACCCAAATACAGCAGTAAGCAACTACAAGATTACCAGTCAATCTTTGCAAAGGGCCTTCCACTGCTCTGGAACACTTTGTCACGCGTTAAGTAACTTTTGTTCCGTTTGAGCTAGAATCTAGTTTTCTTTTGTTGAAAATCTGCAGATTATGTAGCAAATGCAGTAAACTGATAATTATGTGGAAAACGCTGCTGCTGCAGAAACTCATAATTCCAGTGGCCCTGGCTCTTAGTGACTCAATCAATTATTGGCTGGTAAGAAGGCTGGTTTCTTTTTTAACTTTATGCACTACCACCACACCCTTCGATTTCAGGCAGAGGCATCTCAAAGTCAGTATTAACCATTCAGGGGCATTGTGAAAGCTGAGTCCATGGGGTGGCAGGTAGCAGGCCAGAAGGGTTGCATTCAGATCCAGCGCCCTAATCCTCTCGATCCCTGGGGCCTCACAGTAATGGTCCAAGAGACAGAGGAAAGGAGCGAGATTCATAGATATTGTCAGAGTAGGCCCAGAATAGGGAGCACTGTATGCGGACTCATTTTTGTGTTTACAAATGGCCAGAGGCAGCTTCTTCAGAGAGATACCCCAAAGAAGGGGACAATATAAGTTTTCTTTTTTTAAAAGGGCATTCATTAGTGAAGCTGGTACTGCTGCCAAGTGTGTAAGTGGCCACTGCTGGTTATCATTAAGGAGCAGATGCAGCAGGACTGGGGCCCAGGGATTTGAGGGGCCCACTGCATCACAGTTATGACTGTCTACCTTTAAAAAAGGGGCATCGAAGCTTATTTTCCTTTCAAGCATTAGGACAGAGTTGAAGATCCGTCATGGTGGGGAAGAGGTAAAAGATGCAGAGGAGATAGCCTGCTACTCAGGACTGCAGTTATCATTAGTGCAGCAGGTATAGTTGCATTGGGGTCAAACAGTGTGAGGGGCTCACAACACCCCAATTATGGGGAGCAGTTTGTTTGGGATATCTGTTTTTGTTTGATGCATTTTCTGTTTTATAAGTCTCATATTTAGTGCGGTTCATAAGCTATAGAAAACGTATTCCTGAAATCCTCTCATAAGCACCGCTCCCTGCACGCAGCCATGTCCCTCCCACTCCCCCAATCATGCCATAAAGTTTTGGAGGGGGGCCCGACCTCAAAACATTTTGCTTAGGGGGGGCTCAGAGTAAAAAAGTTTGAAGACCTCTGGATTAGAGTGTAGTAGATTGGAGTGAGGTTGATTTGAAGTGGGGCAGATTGTTTTGGATTGGAGTGTGGTGGATTGGGGTGAGTGGATTGAAGTAAGGTGGATTGGAATGAGTGGGGTGAATTGGGGTTGATTGGAGTGGGGTGGACTGCACGATTATGTGTAAAGCATCATCTAAAAAATACACAAGAAAGAAACCGTGTCGCTTTGCCATATAATATAATCCTCCTCTTGAGAGCAGCGCCCACAAGCAAAAACAAAAGAAAACAGTTCAAAGTGAGAAAAGGAGACTTGACAAAATACACTTAACTATAGAAAATAAATATTTTTCATTTCGTCCTGCTGGGAATGTTTTTGCCCGTCACACACCTTCTGTTTGCAGGGCACTAAAAGTTAAACAGGACAAAATAGTATCTTAATCACTTTGGGAGCAGCCGACGGACACTGATTTAAGTTGAATCAATCAGTGCTTGGTCCCTGCTCCACAGAGAAGAACGGAAATGAGGTTAGGCCTGCCTTGACAAACTATGAGGCTGTAAAAAAAGAGTGCCATGCAAGCCAACAAACTGCAAGCAACGGGCGGGCTTCAAGCCCTCTTATGTATACTACAGTGACTTGCATGCGATAGCGCATGCTAGACCCTAAAAGACAGTCTTTAATCGTTTTTCGGACACCTAGGTTCAGCTGTGGCATTAAAGAGCACGGGCCTGAAAATCAAAACTGGGTTCTGTGCTTTATGATGAAATGAAAGGCATAGGAAAAATATGAAGGTTGTTTTAAGCACAGTTGGGCAGGAAGGTTATTCATTCAGTTGATAAGTACATAGAAGCAACTTTGTAGGTTGGAAACTTAGTAAATGTAAATCCCTGACACCAAATCCAAAAAGTAATATAAATTTAAATTTCAATCGAGCTAGGAGCATAATTCAAAGTGCCTCCTTGTTTACCTTTATGCTTTTGGGTGCAAACACATTCAGAGATGCCTTGGAGTGCCCATGCCTTTAAAGTGGTCACTGCTGTCTAATTAAGTCTGAAAAAAAGGCGTGCATTTCCTTTATCATATAGACTAGTGAATGAGAGAAAATGATTTGGGCAAGCATAATGGGTGACTGAGGTGTTATGAGTTATAGAAAAATACTTCCTAATATGATTATTACATTGCTGGGGGTGAGACAATACTGTTCATAGACACAGAAGAAAGCTAACAGCTATATATAAAGAAGAGGTATTCTAAATGTCCTATGATGCCGAATTTAGTGCCATCTCTGATTGAAAATATTTTCTCAGAATATTGCTAATTTCACTGTTTTATTGGTATGAATCAAGTAAATATAAAAGTAAAGACCTAATTTAGAGGAGGTAACAACCCACAATGAGAAACGTGACAAAGTAACCAACTACAAAAACAAATTTGTTAAATCCAAAGTTGTAAGTGGAGTATAGTCTTAGGAGTTTGAATTGTAATAACTCTGAAAATGTGTATATAATTGCTGTCTCAGTAGTAATGCATAGACCAGATCGGCATCAAATCATCTAGATTACATTTTCACTACTCCCTTTATTATGCATTTTGAATGTCCAGCTGTAATCCTCGAGTTTGTTGTTAAAGGAGACAGAGAAACTTCTAACATCTAGTTACTGACCAGGGAGGGGGTGTGGAGAGAATGGGGGATTAAAGTTTTTTTGAAAGTAGTTTTTAGATTGGGTTTAAATATATGTGTATACTAATTGACTTTCAGTTGCATATGCCGCTATAAAGTTGTTTTTTGAATTTCTATTTTATATTTATCCATATTTAGGATGTACCCATTTTAGTTTATTAATTTCTGGATTTTGTTTATGGAGGTGGTGACATGGTTCTGTGGATTTATAGTTAGCAGAGGATGTTGCAATTACAAAATCAAATATCTTTTGAGTCATTTTAATGAGACTATAGAACGTAAGATATCTGAATATGCAAAGTACGCATAAAGAATTATCCAAATGTTAAATGTGTTTGCTGCTGACTTGTATATTCCAAAATGTTATTATTTTCAGTCAGCTTTGCATAGAGAGACTCATACAAGTTGTCATTCTTATGGAATAAATAGTAACATCCACAAAGCTGTGAATTCGGAGCACTGTGTGAAAAGTTAAAGTACGGTTCTTACTACATGTATCAAGTAATGCGTGAAAGGTTTATACCATTGCACCACATTGTATCAGTAGAATGTTGTGTGATGATAGTCCGGATGGTGTGCAAACTGAAAACCTTGTAAAACTTCTCATTCAGTTAACCAGTTTGAAGAGCAGTGTCTATCTTCCTCCCAGGGGGGATAGAGTACAGACTGCCTGTGTACTGAAGGGTGCCTGAGAGAAGGAAAGGAACAGGAGAGGCTCCTCTATTAGGGTGGAGGAGCGCCGCCCCACTAATAAAAATGCTGCAGAGATGAAAAATAAAATTAATTATTACCATTTTATTTTTCACTAAGCCGCGTCTCGAACAGTGTGTCAGTGCGGGAAGAGGCCATTGCTGCTGAGTGGTGGGCTGGGCACTCGAGTTTAAAGTGTGCATGCCACTTTGGCCTTCTGTCTTGAGACGGCCAGCCAGACATGCGCACTTTAAACCTCTCCAACCCAGCTGTCTTAGACAGCTGGGTGAAGAGCAAGCACAGGCCTTCAGTGCCCTAGGGAGCGCTGAGACAGCCCGCTCCATTCAGTCCTGGCGCTTCTCTCTTGCTGGTTAAAAGCATGAGAGCAGCACCAAGATTGGTTAGGGGAGTTGGCTTGGGCCTGCGTTGGACGAGAGAACAACACTGGGACCGGAGTCAGGACGTGCAGCAAGGTAAGTGAATTTTTATTTACTTTTTTAATGTATTTAATTTGCTAATGTGCACTAAATTGTCGACATGAATGACATTACTGTTTTAAAGTTAAACATTTTAACTTTAAAATGATAATGTAATGCATGTCAGCAATTTAGATAGTTATGTGATTGCGTGCATGCACCCACCCTGGCATTTGCCCGCCCCACCACTCCCCATAGTTGGCAGTCGCCACTGGAGAGGAATCTACAGTATTCTGAACCTGAGGTGATCTCACATAGCCGGGAAGTCATGTACAATTTGAATCCTGATGCAGTTTTCTTTATTTTTTTTGCAACTGGAGGGGATACCCAGCATTTAACTATGCATCATGGAAACTGCAGCTGAGCAAATCTTTAAAAGGAAGAGGGTAGCTGGTAAAATGAATATGCTTGGTGATGATTGTGGTGTAAGTACATGATCATGTTAAGATTGCGCAGAAGTTCCTTTGCACAACTGGGAACTCCTGCTTCAGTGGGCAGGATGGTATAAACCTGGAGTACACACCTGGACACCTAGTTTGCCTGTGACCTCCGGTTCCTGCTTGTTCCAGACTGATCCAGTGACACCGCAGCTGCCCTGGTTTTCATGCTGGGGTTTTCCTAGCCGGGTTTTCCCACTCACCGTTCTTCCCGCCGACAGAAGCCCGATCCACCCAAGGACCTACTTGATGCAGAACACAGCGTGACTGCGCCGTGGGCGTGCCAAATGCATGCCTGACCGTGCCGAGCGCCACGACCCCTGGCCCTCGCCCCCTGAAGATATACACCCTCAACCTTGGTCACCACAACAAACACTGCCACTGCGCCGACCCATGCTCCACGGTAGGACCTTTCACCTGTACCAACTGCCACTTCACCTGCCACTGCACATGCACCAGCCTCACCCCGAACAACCACAGTCACCACTTGAACAAAAATATCAACTCGCATGAGCCCTTCTCAACATGCTCACTATGCAAGCATTCCACCGAATTATGGGACCTCATCGCCACCCACATAACCGACATAGTCTTCCTCACTGAGACCTGGCTCAACCCCATATCTGCCCCAGAAATTGCCACAGCGATCCCAAGCGGATATAAAATTCACTCACCAGGACCACACAAACAAGCCAGGAGGAGGAACAGCCATCATCCACAAAGAGACCATACAGTGTACCACCACTGCTGACAACCCCACCACCCCCATGGAACATCTCAACTTCAAGCTCCACACGGACGAGAAGACAACCATCAGAGGCACTCTCGCATACCAACCCCCAGGCCTGCACTCCAGCTTCTGCAACACCATTGCAGACTTCATCGAGCCCCTGGCCTTAGACTCCAAGGTCTACATCTTCCTCAGTGACCTAAATTTCCACATCGACGACCCCAACAACAAAAACACCGCACACCTCCTCGACAGTATGAGCAGCCTCAGATTGACCCAGATCGTCCACAACCCTACACACACCGCAGGACACACACTGGACCCAATTCTTACCTCCAGCAACCACGTCAAAAACAGCCATGCCACAGAACTCATCGTCCACTTCAGCATCTCCAGCCCCTGTACCACCCCAAGATGACCAATGCCCCCTATCGGAGGTGGAACAGCTGGGTGAACGCCCTCAACACCTCCAACCCTACTACCACCACCAACCTTGAACAGGAAGTGAAAAACTTCAATGCCTGGATCACCAATAGCGCAGACTGCATCATCCCCATCAAGAGAAAAACCTCCAAAAAGGCTAGCTGGTACAACCAAGAACTCAGAACAGCAAAACGAGACAGCAAACAGTTGGAGAGGAGATGGCGCAACAGCAAGGACACCTCCGACAGGGCAACCTTCAAGACCTCCCTCAAGCTCTACCACTGCCTGCTGTGGGCAACAAAGAAGATAGTCCTTGCTGCACACATCGAAACCAACAACACCAAGGAACTTTTCAACATTGTTAAGGAATTCGCCAACGTGGCTGCCAGCGGAAACATCATCACACTCTCACAGGAGCTGGGTCAACCTCGCCCCCTTCTTCCATGACAAAATTGCAACCATATACATAAACTTCGTACCCCCACCCATACCTACGGATTTCCTCGACATACGCCACCACCGTATCTGACACAAACCCCACACTGGCCACCTGGAATATCCTCCATCCAGGGCACCACTTCCGCTATGAAGTCCATCCACTCAGGAGCTCCCACAGACCCATGCCCACACCACTTCTTCAACCTCAGAAACCAAAGGTTCTACCAGGAACTCACCACTCTACTCAACACCTTTATCACCACTGCAACATTTCCTGCCACCTGGAAACACGCAGAAGTCAGACCACTACTCAAAAAGCCCTCTGCTGACCCCAGAAAACTCAAACTACTGGCCAATCTCCCTGCTCCTATTCCCAGCGAAGGTACTGGAAAAGATCACCAACAATCAACTCATAACACACCTGGAGCAGAACTAGCTACTCAACGCCTCCCAATCTGGCTTCCGCAGCAAGCACAGCACCGAAACCGCCCTGATTGCAGCCACCGATGACATCCGAACCCTCCTCGGCCGAGGAGAAACAGCAGCTTTGATCCTCCTCTATCTCTCGTCAACCTTCGACACAGCATCCCACCACACACTGATCGAAAGACTCCACCACATCGGGATCCAAAGGGACACGCTCACGTTTTGCCTCCTTCCTCACTGGAAAAACCCAGAGGATTCACCTTTCACCTCTGAACCCAAGGAGATCACCTGCAGTGTCCCCCAGGGCTCATCCCTCAGCCCCATGCTCTTCAATGCATATATGACCCCCACTGCCCAACATTGTCAGATCCCACTGTCTCAACATAATTGCCTACGAAGACAACACCCATCTCATCCTCTCACTCACGGATGACCCCACCAGAAACAGCTTCCACAGATGCATGACAAACATTGCCGACAGGATGAAGAACAACTGCCTGCAGCTGAACATAGACAAGACAGAAGTACTGATCTTTGGCAACAGCAGCAACACATGGAAGGGCTCCTGATGGCTAGCAGACCTAGGACCCGCACCCACTCCCTCCAACCACGGCAAAAACCTCGGAATCATCATCGACAACAAGCTCATTATGAAATCACAGATCTACGCCATCTCCTCAGGAAACTCCACTGGCTCCCCGTACAGAAGAGATGCAAATTCAAGCTGCTGACTCACGCACACAAGGCTCTACACAACCAAGGACCTGCCTACATTTACCACCGCCTTAACTTCCACCAACTCTCGAAGACTATGCTCCGCCTCTCATTCACTTGCCCATACTGCACAACATCTACTGAAGCAGAAGTGGAGGACACTTCTTCTCCCACATCACAGCAAAGACCTGGAACAACCTCCCCACGCACCTCTGGACCATCACCTCACTTCCAGAATTCTGAATAGCCCTCAAGACCTGGCTGCTCGAATAAGTCTACGTGACCTGCAAGTGCCTGGATATCCTATCGGGTGATTAGTCGCACTTTATAAATCCCGTTTGATTGATCGACCCTCGCCTTTTTTTTTCTCTCCATGTCCAGTTCCTAGCCTGGCCATATTTCCTGTTCTGTGACCAACCTCTTCTCGAGAGGACCAGACCATGCAAGCAGTGGTTCTTGTATGTTTGTTTTACCTACTTTTGTGCCATTATTAGTAGTGAGATTTCCCACTATCCAGGCACTCCCACCACCCGCATTAAGGCATCGGAAGGAAGGTTTAGGGTCTGCTTGGAGAGTGTCATTAACCTCCGAGGACAGGACATGATCTATTTGGGAATCGGGTGCCTCAGCCATGTTATGTGTCGGGCCTGGCCGGACTGCATTTTATTGGAGCAAGACCAAGACTGATTTGCATGTGGCTGGGTCCACACTGAGGGGGCATAGTGTGCAAAATAACAATGGAATGGGATGCGGCCACCAGTGGCTGAGATTAATTCAAGCATTCCATTCATTACTTTTCTGTTTACTTCAGTGTGATACCCTAAGTGCATGACCAGATGTCAGTCCCATCCTCACTGTGCCTCTGGAACCATCATTCTACACCTGACTGAAATGCCTGAACCTGGATGAAACTGATCTTGGGCTGCTTGTGTTCCCGTTCACTGTGGACCTGGTCTAGCAGTTCAGGCTAGACTGTTCCTATTAGAGCAAGGTCAAAAGTGATTTGCATATGGTCGGGTTCAAACTGAGGTGGCATGGTGTGCATAATAACGATAAACTGGGATGCGGCCTAGAGAAGTTATGAGTAGCAAAGATTAATTCAAACATTCTACCCATCACTTTTTTTTAAATATATATATTTTAGTGCAATGCCCAAAGTATGACTTGTATGCCAGACATGGGTGCTGTGCTCACTGGTCCACTGGAACCAAGCTACATCTGACTGAAGAGCTTTAACCATGTGAAACTGGTCTTGGGATGCCTGTGTTCCTGTTAAGGAAGGACCAGTTCTGGCTGGACTGTGCCTATTGGAACAGGGTCCAAACGGATTTGCATATAGCTGGGTCCAAACTAAGGTGACATGGTATGCAAAATAACAACGGGTTGGTATGTGGCCTAGAGTAATCCAGCCATCACTTTTTTTTTTTGTAAACTAGCTCCCAGGAAGAATGAGACTGCAGGCCCTGTGAGTGAGCCGTTTGAGTTGGGCCCAGCTGGAAATAAGAATAATAGACCCCCTTCAACACATGAAGGTTGCTGTTCTGAATGCAAAGCAGATGGTGTAGATTTACAAAACAAATAGTGCAACCAAATTTGTTGCGCTTGGTTGCACTAGGTGGAGAGAGGAGCGTATACCCATATTTAATAAATATGGCCAATTGCTGCGCTATTTTTGCGCTTAGCACTTTTTAAGGTTGCCTAGAGCTATGCACACGCCTTTGCACTATACTGTCTGTTGTCTAACATAGTTTTTTTTTAAATTAAATATCACCCTTTCAGTACAAAATACTGTGCCTAGATATTTTTTTAAAACATTTCACACGTTGAATGTGCGCTGCACATTGCAGCACACATGCAATGTCTTGAAATATTAGGAGAAGTAAAAACATTTCTCCATCTTTGCAACCACCTCGCGGAAGCATCATTTTTTTGATGCAAAGCCAGGTCAAAAAGCATGCTTGTTGTCCTGGAACATCTATGTGCCACCCATGGGACACCTACTTGCCCTAAAAAAACAGCACTTTTTATTAAAACTGGATAGTAAAAACCCTATAAAGATTATGCGTCACTTTGCTGTTGCGCACAGATTTGATAAATTGGCCCCTATAGTGCAGATGCTGCTGATTGGGACTCCGCTCGTTTCCCTGGAGATGGCGTGGCGGGTCCCGGATCCAGCTCCGTGACCTTACATAGCTGCTACTAATTATCACAACCACCTCCTATTAAGTTAATCTACAACTGAGAAACTGGAGTAAATGCACGAAATGGTTTCCATGAGAGTAATCTCAATAATCAACAATAAAAGCTGGATAACGCCACGCCTGGTAGTAAGCGCTTTATAAATGCAATTACACAACCATACCACTTAATAGCACCTGGATCATACTTTTCCAACCCTCTTAGGTACTCAACAATGATAGTGGTTTTGATCCACTTTGGAGCTCAACAGTGCGATGTCTTTGGCAGTAATGAAGCACGACAGCGACATATAAAATAATGTAAATACTAGAGGTTTATTTATTTGAAAAGTTTTATAAAGCGCGAACAAGACCCAACCGGGTATCAGAGCGCTGTACAAAGAGGAACGCTGACGTATACGTACAGAGACAATATAAATACACTTACAAAAAATCAAGTGAACAAACAGGTAACAGCCCACCTAGATGAGGCCGAGCAGTTTCATCATCGACTTACTTCAAAGACAAACGAGATAAGTTTTAAACCTCCAGTAGAAATGATTGTCAAGCACTAGTTTCAAACATAAAGTGAAAGTAAATTGTTAAGCATACAATAAAACACCCAAGCACACCCAATAAGGCAACATGAGAGGAACCTGAGGCATAAAATAAATGAGGGTGCTAGGGGAAGAGTAGGTAGAAAATGAACAGACAGTAAACAGCCCACCCAGATGAGGCCGAACAGTTTCATCATCGCCTTACTTCAAAGACAGATGAGATACATTTTAAACCCCAAGTAAAAATGATTGTCAAGTACGAGTTACAAACATAAAGTGAAAGTAAATTGACAGCAAATGACATGGAGGCTATTGCTGATGCAGTTCTTCCAATAGTAGCCATTTGACCTGTTTTTTGAATGAGGCAGTCGAAGGGTTGGCTCTGATCTCCGTCGGTAGGCCATTCAAAATTCTTGGAGCCAGCCCTGAGATGGTGCGATTGTAAGTTCTTTTTTTATTGAATTTCGGTGGTTTCAGTAGTAGGGTATTGGAGCTTCTTAAATTTCTTCTGGCTCCGGAGAGCTCCAGTTTTTTTGCCAGGTAAACGGGGCTATTGAAATGTATAGCTTTGTGTGTCAGGCAGGCTATCTTGAAACGGATCCTAGCTTCAATGGGGAGCCAGTTAAGCTGGATTAAGTCAGGTGTGATATGATCATGCTTTCTTGAACCTGTGATTAGTCTGGCAGAGGCGTTCAGAGTAGCTCTTAGCGGCGCTAACCTAGATTTAGGAAGACCAGCTAGGGTCACCAATCCATATTCTACACGTGAGATAACTAAGGATTGGACTGCTGATTGCATGTCTTCGGGAGGTAGGAACGGTTTGATTTTCCTAAGAGTGTTGAGCTGATGGTTGGCACTCTTAATGGTTGCACTGATGTGACCATGCATGTTTAGAAATTTGTCTAGGGTGACCCCTAAAGAGCAGGCGGAGTCCACCAAATGCGGTGTGCAGTTGAGTGCTGAGATTTTTTTGATCCAGTTTTGCGTGGGAGTCTCGTGGTTGCGTGGGGAAATCAGGAGAAATTCAGTTTTGAGAGAATTAAGTAATAGGTGGTTATGTGTTAGCCATTGTTGAGTTTTTTGAAGCGCTCCATTAAGAGTTTTAATGTCATCTGGAGAGGAGATCTTCAAATACAGTTGCGTGTCATCCGCGTACATGTGGTACTGAATGTTTGAGTCATTTAGAATGGCAGTTAGAGGTTCCATGCATAGGTTGAAGAGCGTGGGCGAAAGTGCAGAACCTTGAGGCACCCCAATGAGGCAACCCTTGAGGTGACTTATAAAGGCCTTTCTCCTACGAATGCAGGCACCAGTACAACCAAATACACCATGTGATTCTTAAGTGCAATAGCTTGAAATGTAGCGGCCAGAAATGTGTTTTTTTCCCCTACTACGTAATACAGAAGAGCGTGTGGCATTTATTGTGTCTTCCATCACCTCGCGGCACTATAAACCTTCAAAATAAAAAATAAAGCCTGAACTCGGAAAGGAGCTCTTTATTTGTGGTAAGGGCAATTTTACACTTCGTCATAAATACCTATATATCTCTATGTGGGACTGTGAGCAGTAGTGTTTCGTGAAAATTTGAAGGAGGCGCTGGGCCTGAGTCAGCAGTGTTATTTTTGCACATAGCAAGGCCTATCTCATGTCCGAGCTGGGCACGTGGGCAACACACGCCGTGCCAGGGTGAGTTAATTTTAACTCAAAAACAGCAACAGATAAAATGGAGCGTCCTCGGGAGAAGAGGGAAGCGCCGGAGGGGGAGGACTCTTCCCCGGACGCCGTGCTACAGGTAGGCCAGCGATGCTTCCGCGTGCACCGGAGGGCCCTGGCCTTCCACAGCCGCTACTTCGAGGCGCTATTCTACGGAGGGGCCAAGGAGAGCTCCCAGAGGCACATCGTGCTGAGCGGGGTCGACGTCGATGCCTTTAAGCTCCTGCTGGGGTTTGTGCAGACGGCCCACGTGGCCCTGACCCGAGACAACGTGGCCAGTGTGCTCGAGACCGCCGACTTCCTCCAGTTCCACAGGGTTAAGCGCCTCTGCGTGAAGTTCTTAGAGAAGGAGCTGCATGTGTCCAACAGCCTGGACATGATGTCCTACGCCCAGCAGTTCGCCTGCCCGGAGCTTTACGAATCTGCCCTCTACGTGGCCCTGACGCACTTTGCAGACTTGATGTCGCAGGAAGACTGGGGGCTCCTCCGGCACCCCAAGGAAACGCTGGCGCAGCTGCTGGCGCGCGACGAGCTCTTCGTGGCGCGCGAGGACGTCGTCTTCGACGCCGTGCTGAAGTGGATCATGGAAGACGCCGAGCGCGAGGAGGACCTCTTCGAGCTCATGGGCCTGGTCAGGATGCCCTTCCTGAGCCTGTCCTTCCTGAACGTGCTCATTAAGCGCAGCCAGCGCGCGCCGCAGCATGATGCTTACGCCCGGCTGGTGAAGAAGTTGGACAGTGGCCCTCCCGAGGGGTCAGGGAGCGAGGACCCCCTGCCCTGCACCAGCAGAAGCTACGACACCCTCTACATCCTGGGAGGGAAACACGACAAGGAGCAGCAAGAGCTCTTCCAGTTCCACCCAAAGATGGACACCTGGCAGCCATGTTCTCCTCTGCAGCGTAAGAATCTGACCCAGTATGCTGTGGCAGCAGTAGGTAACTTCCGTTGCAGTATTGTACTCATGCATGCCACATAGACACACTTTTCCTACTTGGATTGCTAATTAAATTCTCTGTTAAAGGTATGCTCTCAATTAGCTTAGGTGCTGAACATCTTTTACTTAAAATGCTTAGAAATGACAAATGCTGCAGTTAAAAGCGCTATAATAAGTAAGTGCCTGGGTCACAAAGTTTTTGGCAGGCGTGTGTGGCACTGTCTGAGGCCCACATTTTTTTGTCTGCCCAAGTGGTATCCCTGGGGGCGAGATACTTCCACAGCCGACTCAACTGGCCTGGTGTTCCCCACTTTACATTACAATGTGCAGAAACACCAGGTAAAACTGCCCACCTGTCTGGGGCAGGCAGAGGGTACAGATGCAGTATAGTTGATTTTGTGTTAGCGAAATTGGTATTAACTGGTATGGAGAAGTTATGGCTAACGTTGATTCCAATTGGTCAGGGGTTCCCCCACACTAAATTACTGAGAGTGGGACCACTAGTAAAAATACTCACATGTCTTTGGTATGTAGAGGGATTAGATGCAACACAGCTCCCACCTCCTAGAGCACGGGTAGGGATTTCATTCAACACTGGCTCCTACAGCAACCTCTCCGTCACCTTTGCCTCAGGTACCCTCCGGAAACCTTGTTTGGCAACCCACATTAGCACCACACTTTCCCATGTGTTATCTGCTCGGAGCTGGTGGTAAATGGGAGTAAAAAGTTCCCAGAATCGGAAAAAACTATGAGAAGAAGAAACGGGTAATACTGTTATCGCAAAACCCCAAGACATTCACCATCTATGAAATCTGTGCTTGCTGTATTTCTGAGAACGTATCTTTTTAGGCATGCGAGTACCACTGCAAAGCTGCAACGATCGTAGCTTCTCAGGACTACTCCTGGAATGCTTTGGAAATTCCAATGAAGTGCGACAATTACTTAAATCCCAGGAGTAAGCCGACAAGAGTCTAGCTTTGGCTTTCTGTGTGAATACGGCTCATTATCGTTAAATATGAGTAAGTATCAAGGGAAAGAGCGGTCAGCAGTAGCAGGGAAGAGGGCGGACGTGAAGTAAGAATAGGTCCAATGGAATTATGTAGGAATGAAGCACAATATTGCACCAGCAATGGCCACGGCCAGACTATTGGTTTTGCCAATGATTTTTTTGGCTTGAATTTACATTTGTTAGACTTGAGACCACATACAATTATCATGAATCTATCAACTTGTGCTTATGGGTTTTTTGATTGCGCCCATCAGTCATTTGCTTCATCGACTGTGTATCAAGTTTGCAAAAACAGGCACTGGGCTTCCTTCTCTGTGCTTCTGGCTTCATGTCGTTGACATGACTCTATGTATCCTCTGATTGATTGTACATTCTTTTAGCTTGTTCCTGCATGCAAAAGGCAGGAGTCTTTGGCCCTCACTACGAGTGCCATGGTAGGTGAGATCGAGCCATTAACAGAGGTTACCCTGCATTAGAATTATGAGATCTGCTGTAACGCCGAGGATCAGGCACTTTTCACCTAAGGGCTTCGCCTGCTGGGAGAAGACAAAATCTTGGGGTGAACCATCAGGTGAAAATGAATGAGGAATAGCCTGGAAACCCATAATAGTACAATAGACTCCCTCAACAATTGCTCAGTTTTCCTCAATCCAGAGTGTACCCTCAGGTTACAACCAGTAATCCCCAAAGTGTCCCTCCCACCCCCAAGATACCGATATCCTACTATTCATATGGCGGGTTGTAAGTACTTGCACAAAAAGTGAGTTCATCTTAATGAGGCCCTCTCTGTTCTTGTATTAAATCCCCTATCTTTAGCTTTTGTCTAGAGGCCCTTGTCTGAGCATATATAGAACTTTGACTTAACAACAGGTTTATGACTGGTTTACACAAACCTTTTCCTTGTTTTTTAAGCCTCGAAGTTCTTGATTTTCTTTACCTTTCATTATCTCCTATATGCTTGTGCCCTGATTCTATATGTCAGTGGCTTTAGCCTGTATGCCTTTGTCTTGACGTTATATCTCTTCGCATGATCTAGTTTTCTTTAATGTAAGTCTCAGGGACTTTGGTTTGAGTGTGCAGATCTTTGACTTGAATGACTGTGTCTGATATATCTTTATTTGGGGGGGCTCCTAGTGCTCTAGCAAAGTTGCTCTTACATATTTTTGGTCCTACTCATGTCTTTGATTAGAGTTGGGTGATAATGAAATACCCGATGATTTCTGAAGTGCTAAATCTTCCACACAACCCACCAGCGAAATTTCCCGCACCTCACCATGCCTACAGCAGAGACAATTCAGCCGTACAGATTTTCATCTGATTTAACCCTTCCTCCAAAAGGCAGAGGCTCTGTTACCACCCAGCTCTGATCCAGGCTCTGTAGGTCAAGTTTAAGTAGAAGTCAAGTCTAAGTTCCATTTTCTTTCCTAGGAAACCTGTTGTTTGTGACAGGAGGACATTTCAGAGGTGATTTTGTATGGTACAGTGTGGACAGGGTCCTCATCTACAACTGCTGGGAGAACCACTGGATAGAGGGTCCTCCAATGAAGAAATCTCGGGACTGCCACTGTGCCGTCGGCATGGGAATTCACCTGTATGTCCTGGGTGGCAGCACCGACTCGGGGGTCATCCCCGACGTGGAGCGCCTGGCGCTGACAGACCTGCAGTGGGAAAGCACCAGCCCTATGGTCCGGCCAGTGGAGAGGGCTGCTGCTGTGAGCTTGGGGACCAAACTGTATGTTATCTGCGGTCGAGATGAACATGGGGATGTTTATGGCGGTGTGCAAAGACTGGACATCGAAACTGATGTGTGGGACGTGGTCTCCTTCTCCCCCCTTCCCAGGTAAGTAGTTCCATTTTGAGTATGTGCCAATGAAATTGTGACATCCACCAATACCCATTTTTTGTGAGCTGGGGAAGCAGGGAATTGATGATCTAATCCTGAGGAACAAAGCAAATTTGGCAACATGTCTAACTAGTGATTAAATGGCAAACAAAATGAAGATATTGTATGTATACACGTGCATAAATGGGTGTGCCGCCTGCTAGGTTAGTGTGAAATCTCCTATTAGGTCTGCACTTGTGAAAGCTAGTATTTTTGGAGGAGATTTACTTACAAAGAAGATTGAGTCTGTCTTATCGCTGTTGGCACCAGGCTTGTTGGGAGTCCTCAATTCTTCTTTTGGCATTTGGATCTGTTAGATAGCGGAGATGCTTGGGCTAAAAGGTATGAAGGGCTAGTCACACGCAATTCAGATTGAAAAAATCATCATCTCTGGTATGCTGCAATTTATTATAATTATGCCATCTTAATTGGTGAAAATTAATACATTTCAGTTCCGCTTTTGCTAAATTCTGACATTTTACTGGAAAATGCACCTGAAGTCAATTAGCCTGATGTTTTTCAATGCGAACAAAGACATTTTCCAGGCTTTATGTCTTGCAAAATCTAGCTTTAATGACTTTCTCCTACAGTTTTATAAGATCAAATTTACTAAGTTTTGATAGACGCTAAATTTTGCACACACACTCCCTATCAGCAGATGAACTTATATACACATATACAAAACCTAAAAATCTTTAAAATTCACCTGTTACAGTTAGGTAAACTAACCAAAATTGCACAGCTTAAGAACTTACATATAACTTCACCAATGACGGGGCAAGTGACATCATTGATGGTATCGTGGCTGACAGCACTTATGAAATTATCTATGAGTGCTGGTGACGTTAGACTGTAAACAAAGTAAAAAAAGAATAAGAAAACGGGGCCTACAGTCGTTTTCAGCCGAGGTTGACTAGATGAGCAGGAATAGATGCAGGGCCTGGCCAACGGCTGTATGCAGAGGAGGTTGACTGCTGGTAAAAGGTTGGGCGACAGGCCAGGCCCTCTGACTAACTGCTACTTAGCTGAAGGATGTGTGTAGTGGTGGTTGGCTGCCTAGGAAGTTTTTGAGGCAGGCCCTGGCCAAGGTCAGCTGGTCTGGCCAACGTCTACATATTGTCTAAGGCTTTGTGCAACAGTGTTATAGGCATGGCTTGGCTGTAGATCAGGTCTGGTGGTGAACCGCCAAACACTAATTATATTGGGGGTTGAATACCCTCAGAGGTTGCACCCAACCCTTGCTGAACTTGACTAAAGACTGTGGTGTGCAGTAGGCTGGCCACCTGCGGAAGGTTGGGGTCAGGAAATGGCTGCAGTCAGCCACTACGCACACAGCTGAAGGCCTTGACCAGAAGAGATTGGACACTTCGAGAGGGTTGCTTAAGCTTCCCAGCAACTGTGTGTGTGCCAAAGAAACACAAACATGGATACACGAAACATATACCCCTGTTAGTCCATATTTTGTCCAAACCTTGTAAATCGGGTGCAAAAATACAGCCCAAACCTAGCACAAATCTTATTTGCTCTCAGTATTTACTCCATAATGACTGTAATATAATATATAACAACAAATTACAACGGAAATACTGTTTGGAGGTTGCTCTCCAAAATGATATTATTGCATCATATTTTGAAGAAATCTGAAAAAATTTGTCAACACAATACATTTTACTGAAACAAATACTAAAAAGTGACAGAAAAGTTGAGAAAGTGAACAAAGTAGCCAAAAAGTACTTGTTTACATGTTTTTAAAGGATCAAAACATGTTAGACAAGATAGAAACTAAAAGAACATAAACGTGGTGGGAAGAAATTAAGGGTCAAAGACACTAGTTTACAACCTTCAGTGTCTAAAGGCTTGTTGAATCAGCTCTTTACATCATCCATGCTACCCTCTCTCATGGGCGTCATTGGCTCGGCAGGGCTAAAAATATCAAAGCAACCTTACGTTTTAATAAAATGGGACTATGTTTCCTTGTTACTGCTGTAACGTTCTATTACCTAGAGGGTCACTGGAATTATGAGGCAATGAGGGACCAAAATGTGCATCATTGTTGACTAAATAAAACTGCAAAAAGATAAACTGGCATAATAGGTCTCATTCTGTAGCAGTATTACATCACTATTATGCTTAGCTTCCTTTTTGTAGTAACTTTTGACCTGGAGGCAAATTTCATTTTTGGTGAAATCTGCAAATCATGCAGACATGCTGGATTACGTAGCAAGCTTGGTACAGCCACAATTATGTTGAGAACACCCCGGCAGTAGAAACACATAATTTCAGTGGCCCTGACTACATACCTCATAATTAAGTTCTAGCCTTCTCTTTTAACCACAGGTATGACCTTTGTGCTGCCGTGCTGAACGGGGCTATCTACACTATTGGTGGGCAGACTTTTCGCTTTGATGTGGATACAGACGAGTGGAGTCAAGTGGACGAAGAGTGCCTCGACCGGAAGTTCTTCATGGCTTGCAGTAGTGCTAACGGCCGAGTGTATGCCGTGGGACAGAGCAGGGGCAGTGTGGCACAGCCAGTGTCCAGCATGGTCTTGTATGACCCCTACACAGATCTCTGTCAGGTCGTAGAGGACAGTGTCCCATGCCCCCTCCCAATCCGTGGTTGTGTGACTGTGCGACGTTTCGATATGTGGTGAGAAACCTGCACTAAAGACACTTGTTTTGCAATGATGCCCATGACCTCTTTTTCAGAGAAAGTACTATGTATAATTGGCAATTATGCAATTTGTTCAGCATCATATACGATAATAAGTGCCATTTATATAGTACATACCATGAGCTGAATTACCATCTGCAACCTAAGAATTTAGGCCTTTGACTATCCTACTTTCCATTGAAGGATGAGGGGCTTAATTGGTTCTGAAGTGATTTTAGCAGGTGGCCAGCAGGTATCAACAGCCTGTGGTCAAAACATATAAGCAATCTTAACATCAACGTAGCATATCATTCTCAGTACTATATTTACAAAGATATTTGTCGGCATTCTCCATGTTGGCATTGGTCATGAGTGACACTGTTCTCGTGGTTGGTTTAGCAAATGCTTCTTCCCAAGAGTATATGGCTTTGTTCTTACTGCATGTATGGACTGATGTATGAAAGGCATTTTCCTAATCTGTGTGTATGGGAAAATGTGTTAGTACATATGAACGTAGTTCACCAAACCGTGTGCGTCCACTGAATTCCGAGAGCCATTTACGCAGAGTAATGGAACACAGCAGTATACTACCAACCAAACTTAAAAGACACTCACCACCGGTATGAATGAAATCAGTTAGCAAACAGACCACACAATTATGTAGAAACATTTATAAACTTTTACATAAAACCTCCTTGGCAAATCAAAAAATACCTGACATAACAAATATTAATTTTAAACACTCCATTTCAAAACATACACCTAGCTCTTGGTATTGTACATTTTATTTTTTTCCTCTCTTTCAAATTGTTTTCTCTATTTATATTTTTTACCTTGTTCTGCTAGCTTCTATTTAACCCCTCGATTATTGATTTTGTCGATGCAAACTTATTCTTGAATGATTGATTATCACCTTTTGAGAAGGTTTTCACTACCTCCGCTGACTGCTAGTGCCTTTAAAACTAGTTCCATGAGCATCTGGGACCGAGTATAATTATACAATGACTCTATTTAAATCTATATTGTTTTAGATCTCAATGTACAGTACTCGTGCATCCTTCTGTTGTGACTCACAGTGACAGCTGTACGCTAATGTTGCACTTGTATCTTGGAAGATGTCTAGTACTGCATAGAGGAGGATGCTTATCCCCTCATTACTTGTATTTTGTTGCTATAAATGTTGTATACCTTTGCCGGAGAAAACGAATAGTTTCTTACCTGTCGGTGTAGTTTTGCAGCTTGAAGACTTTCTGGATTCACTATGCTGTGCATTATTCCGCCATCTCGTGGTTGGGTCCGGATTCGTAGTCTTTTCTTTCTTTTTTTTGTTGTTGGCCCAGGTGGGCGGCGACGCCCCCACCATTTGGTGTCCTCGGTGACGTCGTCGCGCTTCCTGCGGAAGCTCCCACCTTTGGTCGCCATCTTCGGATTCTTTTTTCTTTTCCTCTTATTGTTTTGTCGTCTGTCTTTTTCTTTTATCCTTCTATTTTCCTTTTGATCCCTCTAAACTCTGTATGTAGTCTAGTTTTACCCTTAACCTCCTGTGTTATCTTCCTGGCGGAGGCGGGTGGGATCGCTAGTGAATCCAGAAAGTCTTCAAGCTGCAAAACTACACCGACAGGTAAGAAACTATTCGTTTTGCAGCGTGAATCTTTCTGGATTCACTATGCTGTGCATAGACTTTGTAGCGGTTTTCTGTTAGTGCGGTGGTTGGGTGGAAGATGAGCATTGGTTGCTGAAAATGTGCTGTAAGACCTTCTGTCCTACTTGTGCCTCTTTGTTCATCTGGATATCCACACAGTAGTGTTTGGTGAACGTGTGCACGGAAGACCATGTTGCCGCTTGGCAAATGACTTGGATAGGTTTGTTCGCTAGGAACGCAACCTTTGCTCCTTTCTTCCTTATTGAGTGAGCCTGGGCGGCTCCCTCTAATTCTTGTCCTGCCTGCTTGTGGCAGAGTTGTATTGCCTGCACAATCCATCGTGCAATGGTATTTTTGGTTACTGGTCGTCCCAAGAAACTGCTTGCGAAGGAAACGAAGAGTTGTTTTGTTTTCCTGCATTCCTTTGTCCTTTCTATGTAGTGCATCACTGCCCTTCTGGCGTCCAGCGTGTGTAGCACCTTCTCTGTGGGCGTTGATGGTTTTTGGAAGAAACTTGGTATCTGTATTGTCTGGTTAATATGGAACCGCGACACCACCTTTGGCAGGAAGTGTGGGTCCGTTCTCATGACAATTCTGTCCTTGTGTATTTGCAAGTAGGGCTCTTGTAGTGTAAGAGCCTGCAGTTCACTGACCCTTCGCAGTGACGTGATAGCCACCAAGAATGCTGTCTTTAGTGTGAGCATGTGCAGTGTAGTCTTGTGTATGGGCTCAAACGGTGATTTCATCAACTGTGTTCGCACAGTGTTGAGGCTCCAGCTCGGGGCTGGCATCCTTTTTGGGGGGGCTATTCTTTTAGCCCCCTCCAGGAATCTTATGACCACCTGGGAGGTGAAGAAACTTTTCCCCGTTTCTCCCCTGGTGTAGGCCACTATGGCTGCTAAGTGAACCCTTAGTGACGAGTAGCTCAGTCCGCTGTGTAGTAGGTGCGTTAAGTATTTTAGTACCATTGATTCTTTTGTGACCTTTCGTTGCAGGCCCTCTTTAAGGCACCATTGCGAGAACCTTTTCCACTTTGCAATGTAGCACTTCCTTGTAGTGGGTGTCCTTGCTTCTCTGAGTACTGCCATAGTGCTTGGTGGTAGCTTGAGGTGTGCGAATTCTAGGTCCTCAGGAGCCATGCTGCTAGGCTGAGGCTCTCTGGTTCTGGGTGGAGCACTTTTCCGTCTTGCATTGTCAGGAGGTCTTTCCTTCTGCTGAACCTGTGCGCTGGTTCCTGCGCCATTTCCATTATTTGTGAGAACCATGACTGTCTGGCCCACTGAGGTGCCACCAGTATGAGTGTCATGCTGCTGCTCCTGCATTTGCTGAGTACCTTGTGTAACAGTGGTATCGGGGGAAAAGCGTATGCAAATTCGTTCGACCAACTTATCCATAGCGCATTCCTGTCTGGATGCGTAATGTTGGCATTTTGCATTCTGGTGTGTTGCAAACAGGTCTATCCGTGGTGTACCCCATTTTTGGAACAGCCGCTGCACTTCCTGTTGGTTGAGCTCCCATTCGTGGGATGCCGACGTCTGCCTGCTGAGTCGGTCTGCTTCTACATTGTCTATTCCTGGAAGGTGTATTGCCAGTAGGTCTATCCTTAGAGGGATGGCCCATCTCCAAATCTCTTGTGCCAGGCTTGATAGCGGTACTGACTGTGTTCCACCTTGTTTGTTGATGTAGAACATGGTGGTTGTGTTGTCTGTTTGTATCAGCACTTTCTGGCCGTAGAGCTGCTTCTGAAAGGCTCTTAAGGCTAGGAACACAGTTTTTAGTTCTAGGTAGTTGATGTGTCTCACTGCATCTTGTTGTGACCACAGCCCCTGACGCGGAGTCTGTCCATGTGCGCACCCCAGCCCTGCTGTGAGGCGTCTGTTGTGATGGTCACTGTTGGAGTTGGCTGTGTGAATGGCTTCCCCTGTAATATGTTCTCTTCCTTCCACCACGCTATTTCTTGCTGCACTGCGTGTGTGACAACCACTAGATCTTCCCAACTCCCTGTTGCTTGTGACCACTGTTGCTGTATCCATTCTTGGAACGGTCTCATGTGCAGCTTGACATTTGGGACCAGGTGGATGCATGATGCCATCATCCCCATTAGTCTGCTCACCGTCCTCACTGTCAGAACTTGCCCCTTGCGGTAATGACGTGTTTCCCTCAGGAGCGCTATAGTTCTCTTCTCGCTGGGGAACACTTTGGACTGTGTGCTGTCGATTTGTGCCCCTAAGAATATCTTGATCTGCTGCGGTTCTTTTTTTTTTTTTTTTAAATTTTTATTGATATTTATCATAGTTAAATCCAGATCCAATAAGACAGCAGAAAAAATTCCAATTTAAATTTAAATGCCACATCCTCCCCCCACCCTTATCCCTCCCCACCCACGGCTAAATACAAATAGTCTAGATGTCGAATAATTACTTCATGCTATACAAAACAAGAAACCATAAGAAACGAAAAGCAGAGTAATAAGCATACAATAAATTCATTACTAATCATTCAGAATAGTCCAATTCATCAAAGGGGCCCAAATTATACGGCCTTTTGCCTTCAATTTGCGACCTTTTCTGGCATAGACAGCTTTTTCAAATCTATATATTGAAAGGAATCTTTCTAGCCACTGTTGACCAGTTGGGGGGATAGGATCAAGCCAATGAGTGGCTAAACATAGCCTAAAAACTGTAAAAGCAACAAATAAGAAAGAATGATTTAGATTCCGAGAAAGGAGTCCCCTATCCCTAGTACAATCAATTGAGGACTAAGCTCAATTTCAGTGCCAAGCATACTCACTAAGAACTCTTTGACACTGCATTTCAAAGTTTCAAGTATAGGACATGTTGCAAACATATGGACAATGTCAGCTGCTGGATGTTGACAGCGAGGGCAGGTGGAGCCAGCTACCCTACCCCATTTAGCAATCTTGGCAGGTGTTATATACAAATTGAACCATGTTTTAAAGCATTGAATTTGTAAATTAGTAGCCATAAGAGAAGTCTGAGCCATATGTAGAGAGTCCTCGATATCCCGGAGTCAATCTCCAACAGCTTTTGCCATCGATCCATATGCTTGGTCAAATCATCAGGTATTAAATCAATAAGCATTTTATACAGTCCCCCCAACGTACTAGAGTCTTTAAATACTTCTTCAATTACTTGCACCTTAGAAAAACCAGAAGTTCCCCCAATTTTTTTTTTCAAGAAGTCTCTTAATTGGAGATATTTAAAAAACTGACGATTGTCGAGCCCAAACTTGTCCCTTATGGTATCAAACAGTAACAAATCAGGTCCGGATGTGATATCTCCGATAATTCGTATTCCTTTATCATACCATTGCCTCATATACCCATCATTAAAGATATGGGGAAAAAGATTATTATTATATAAAGGGGTATATGTATTGAAGCGCCCAAGTCCAAGCTTCTTACGCACCGAGGCCCAAACCTTGAATGCACAAATTAAAGTTTTGAACTTCACCCGTTTATAATAATTAAAATCAATATGTCGTAAAAGACATCCCTTGGCATCGGTTCCTAAAATCAATTCAAAACTGGAGATAGGAGAGTCATCCCTTATTAAGTCATTTTTTTCTTTAAGCAGTATCTTCATATTCTGTAACTGCACTGCCCAGTGATATGATTGGGTACAGCCCACCCTCCTCTATCTCTAGGCAAAGTTAATAATCTGAAAGCTCTACGAGGGCGGCAGTTTGCCCAAATAAATCTAGAGAAAAGTTGATTCATCGATACCAACCAGGTATTATTGATACGCAAAGGTATAGCCCTTAAAAAATATAAAATTTTAGGCAAAAAAATCATCTTAATAATGTTGCATCTACCCACCATCGTAAGTTTTAAATTCTCTAAACGAGTGAATTCAGTTTTAAATTTAGCATTTAGGGGGCTTAAATTATTATCCATGATCTTTGAAACATCTGCCATGATTTCCACCCCCAGATAAATCACTTTTTGCATTACACGTATATCATTTATTTGAAGGCCATTGCTGGTCAATATCTGAGTTTTATTTTGATTCAATCGATAGCCTGAGTATTTCCCAAAGAGATTAGTTTCTTTCTCAATCTCCCTTAAGGCGACCAGCGGGTTTGAAGTTATAATGGCGAGATCATCAGCGTAAGCCAATACTTTGGTATTTCCCCGATATTCTGTACTCCAGCGATCAAATTATTAGCTTCTATTTTCCTAACCAGCGGGTCTATATAAAGCGCAAACAATAAAGGTGAGCAGGGGCACCCCTGCCGAGTACCTCTGCTAATAAGAATTGAATCCGACATTTCTCCCATAATAGAGATACGGGCCGTCGGGCTGTGATACATCGATTTTAAAGCCGTAATATATTTCTCCCCTATTCCTCTAGCCCTTAATGTTGCCCATAAAAAAGACCAGGAGACCCTATCGAAGGCTTTTTCTGCATCCAGCAGAACAAGTCCGATAGGGTCCCCTGTGATGCCGGCAGCATCAAAAAGAGTGATAACCCGCTGGATGTGATCTATTGTACTGCGTCCAGGTACGAACCCGTGCTGTACTGGTGAAACTAATCTCTTAATAAGGGCTGCCAGACGGACAGCCAATATCTTGGCATATATTTTGCTATCACTATTTATTAAGGTAATAGGCCGATATGACCCCATTTCACTAGGTGGTTTCCTTTTTGGGGAACACAACTATATTTGCATTTTCCCAAGATTTTGGGACCTTCAAGCCATTCTGGGCATTCAAAAAACGAGTTTCATTATTTCCAATAATGATGAAGCAAAGATTTTATAAAACTCTCCAGGTATGACATCTGGACCCGCTGCCTTGCCACTAGCCAATGAGTTGATAGCACCCTGAATTTCTTCAGTTGTTATAGGAGATTCTAAGGCTATTTGATCTTCTTGGGTTAATTTCTCCGCTATAGTTCCATCCAAGAACCCTAACATTGCTTCCTCATCGTTCGTGCTATCCTCATGATAAAGTTTTTGATAATATCCGTGGAAAGCAGCGCGAATGTCCCTGGGTTCAGTGGCCGGCCCTCTCCCCGGATTCTCTATTAGTAAAATATTTCCCTGGGTTGTGCGCTGTCTTGCACGCATTGCCAGTACGTGACCCACCTTTTCTCCACATTCATACAGACTTGATCGCCAGGCAGCATATTTTCCTGCTGCTTTAATTGCTGCTGTCTCAGTAATAACAGATTTAGCAATAGCAACCCTATTTAATGCCTGTTTTACTCCTTGCTTACTAGTGGTAGTTTGAATCAATTGTATTTCAGCTAAGCTCAAATTCTGATATTGTTCACATAAAAGCTTTTTCTCTTTTAATTGTGCGGCCCACCCATATCCAGTTGTTTCCCCTCTAATCCCAGCTTTAAGTGTGTCCCAAATTATCTCAACCGGGGCACTTTCTCTATTCTCTTCCAGAAATCGAGGAATCCACTCCCTCATATGTTGTACATACTCGTCATCATAAACTAATGCTCTATTAAACGTCCAGCGAAAAATAGAAGGTTTTCTTGTCTGTACCGGAATCTCTAACACTAGTGGGTTATGATCAGACATTACCCGTGGATATTTCTGTATATTAGCCTTTAATAATATTTCTGGAGATACAAAAAATAGTCAAGCCTAACATGAGTCTGATGTGGGGCAGAAAAAAACGTATAGCCCATATCCTGATTATTGAGCTTAAACCACATATCTGAAAGACCATGAGTTTTACATAGATTGGATAATGCCTTAAAAACTTTAGGTTTACGTCCAGTGTAAGAACTACCTCCAATTATCCCAGTTAGATTACACAAATTTATATTGGCATCACCACAAATGATAAGAGGGAGAGGCCAACCCACTAATTCAACACTTAACCAGTCAAATAGAGCCGGATCGTCTAATATCGAGCCATATAGAGAGCATAAAGTAAAAGTACCGCCCTCAAAAGAACATTGGGTAATAACCCATCTGCCATACGAGTCAGACTTAGAACGTGAAAACCTTAGACCTAGATTCTTTTTAGCCATAACTGCTACTCCTCTGGTACGGGTCCCTTGCGTAGTGGCAGAAACTAGATGATAGCCTTCTAATTCATTAATCATAATCCTACTAACCTCTATGCGGGTCTCTTGAAGACAAATTATATCTGCTTTCAGATACTGTACTTCTATATTAACCCTGCGTTTTTTCAAAGGATTATTGAGGCCACAGATATTAATTGAAGCAATTCTTAATTTATTTAATACCATTTTTGATATGAAACTTGTCCATTCTACTTTTCTTCCTGCTTTTCTTCCTGTTTACCATCAGTCTCCACACAAAAACCATAGATTCTGACATCTGCGACATATCAAACTGAGTCACCATGCCGTCCACCCACCCTCCCTGGAATGCCCCATCCCTTTTAACCCACGGCAAAAAGGTCCGAGGGACCCTCATGATGCCTCCTGTATGGAGTTGCTTACCCCACCGCCCATCCAGTTGGCTCCCCCACAAGAGAAATACCAAAAAATACAAAAAGTTAAACCCTCGCCACCCCCTTATACAATATTGTGACAGTAGTGCAGAATAATTCAAGCAGTCTGATTTGACTAAATAAGACCAATTCGATCCATAAAAAAAGACACAAAAAGAAAAAGAAGGAAAAAAACCCAGAACAAGGGAGGATAATTCCTATCCAGATAATTCCTATTTGGCCAATTTCTGTCCAGCCAGAGAGACGAGATTGTCCGTTAATCATCCCTAAATTGACCCATCATTATCCCTCAGGTCACCGAGATGGTCTTCAGGTACTCCTGGGCTTGGATTTCTGACGTAAAAATTCTAGTGTTACCCTTATAGATAATTTTAAGCCTTGCTGGACTAAGTAGGAAGGCCTCTGCTCCAGCATTTTGGAAAGGAGAGATTAATTGGCGGAGTCTCCACCTTCTCTCTACCGTAATATGGCAAAAATCAGGTCTTACAAAGAAGGAGAAACCCTCCGTCAAGCATCGTGATTCGGGTCTAGCCTTGTCGAACACTGCTTGACGTAGTAGAAAATTGCCAAAGAAGATTAGTATAGCTCTTGGTTTATCACTAGAGTTCTTAGGGTCCGGCTTCTTTTAAGCATGAGAGGGAAGCGGTGTACCCGCTGGATTTCCTTCTCCCAATCCCACTGCCCAAGCTCAGGGAGCCCCCTTTCATTAGCCGCAGGACAAAGCCTCTGATGTCATCCCCTTCAGCATATTCAGGGATACCAAGAAGCCGTAAGTTATTGCGGCGCTGACGATTTTCGAAGTCCTCGAGTTTCCACATAACGTCAGTCATTCGTGATTCATTTGAGGATATTTGTTGAGTAGAAACCTCTGCGGCAGTTTCTAGTGTTACCACACGTTCTTCCAAAGCAGTGGTTCTCTCTGATATCTCGGTACAAGATTTGCTCACTTTACGTATTGCACCCTGGAGTTTTTTTGTTGCGAGATGAGCACGTTTATGTTCTAACCTAGCTTCCCCTTGTATTTGCTTCAAAGTAGCATAGATCAAAGTCATTGAGGGGGGACTCACTTGCATTGTTAGGTTTATCAGTTGATTTGCTTTTCCCAGTGCAATTAACGTCTTTATCATCCAATAGTTGAGTAGTTGAATAGTCCCACTTGAGTTGACTATGATCAGACCCGGATTGACCAGATTGACCAAACTCCTGGATCGTGCCCCTATTTTTAGACTTTTTCTTTGTTTAGTTAAAGAAGGAAGTTTTTTTGTGTACTAGGATTAGAAAGGGGGCTGTCAGGGTCAGAATCAGTCCCAGAATAATCAAGTTCCGATATATTGCTAGTATTGGACAGTTCTGAGTCCTCGTTGAGAGAGAAGAATTTTTCCCCATATTCCGGAGTACGTAGACACTCTAATGTGGCGATTGGTACTTTATTAGGAGGTATGGCTAGATTCTCTTTCATATGCAATACCCCAGCTGCAGTTCCGATCTTGCCCACATCTTTTTGAGTATTAGCAACATCAATTATCCCAGTGTTATCTAAGACTTCCGAGCCTCCTAAGTCTCCCAGATCTTGTAGAGAACCAGAATCAATTATTTCCATCACATTAGTAACAGCTACAGTACTCACAGTGTCTCTCTCTGCTATCACATTTGTTTCGCCAATTTCAGTGTGTCCTGATTGATTTTTAGACGGTGCTGGTAGTGTCTCTTTCCCAGCACTCTTTGGTTTTGTGGAGGATTTACCAGAAAAAATTCCAGGGATGACTCGTTGTTTAACAGCAGTACCAGTCATTTCACCGGGGTGTTGCTCGCGTATCCTAGCCCTCAGCGTTTCTCCTTCCTTTGAGGCTACCGCGAGAGCACCTTCCACGGCTCTCGCTCCATCCACTGTCCTCCGCTGAGCATTACGTCCTGTTGTCATCTCCGTTGCGGCCCCAGCCATGGCGGCTTTGTCGGACTTGTCTCCGCGGTCTCGCCTGGGTTGTTTAGGCGGCATATCGGAGCCCTCCTCAGCTGTTTCCAGCGTCACCGCTACACAGACCTCACACGGCGTCAAGATCCTCGGAGCTGCTTGCAACAATCTGCCAGTAAGTATCCGAGTGAAACGGGGAAAGCTTCGGGTTCTCAGCTTTTTAATCGATTCAAATCTCTGGATTGAAAAGAAAATAACCCAGCACACGCTATCCATCGAAATGCAGGGTTATTTAACGGAGGGCTGAACGGGAAGGTTTAAGCCATTGGGGAGCACTGGGCGAGCGGCGTCCACAGCACTCACACACCCGCCATCTTGCCTCGATCTGCTGCGGTTCTGTTGATGATTTCTCCCAATGTATTGAGAAACCTAGTCTGGACAGTGTTTGTATGGCTTGTTTGATGTGATCTTTGCAGTGCCTGTATGATCCTGCCTTCACAAGCCAGTCGTCGAGGTAGGGGTATACATGTATGCCCTTTCTCCGTAGGTGCGCTGCCACTGCTGCTAGGCATTTTGTGAACACCCTTGGTGCGGATTTGAGCCCGAAGGCTAGCACTGTGAACTGGTAGTGATTCTGGCCTATCACGAATCTTAGTAGACGTTTGTGTTTGTGGTTGACGGGGATGTGCAGATATGCGTCTTTCATGTCTATGGTCGCCATGTAGTCCCCTTGTTGGATTTGGGGTATTACTTCCTGAAGTGACGTAATTTTGAATTTTAGAGTTCTTACGAACTTGTTCAGGAATCTGAGGTCCAGTATTGGCCTTAGTGTTTCGTCTACCTTTGGCACCAGGAAATACGTTGAGTAGACTCCCTTGTTCCTTTCGTTGATTGGAACTGGTTCTATTGCTCTTTTTTTGAGCAGCTCCTGTGCTTCTAGACGTAGGAGGGCGAGCTCCCTTGCGGGGAGTGGGCGGTGTCTTGGTTTTCTGCCCGGGGGGTGTTTTTGGAGTTCTATGCAGTATCCGTGCTGTATGATGTTCAGTATCCACTTGTCCGTGGTAATCTCTCTCCATTGTGTGAGGACGTTTCCTATTCAGCCCCCCACCGGGGTTGTATGCTCGGTGGTTATTTGTTTGCTGTGAGTGTTTCTTAGTTTTTCCTTCTGTTGACTTCTCCTCTCCCTTGGTGGTGATAGGGGAGGGTTTGGTTTCTTTGCGGAGTCACTTTGAGGTGGGCTGCTGACCCCTTCTTCGGGACTGTCCCCGTCCGTACCCGCGTCCTCGAAAGGACCGTCCTCTGGGTTGATACTGCCAATTTTGCTGTTGTTGTCCCTGTTGGCTTTGGCCCTGGTTGTTCCCCTGGTATCCTTGTTGGGGAGATTGGTGGGAAGTGGCGGGCGCATTGCCCCCTCTACCATTGGGCCGCCTTGAGGGGTTCCTCTTCTCATCCCCCTGAACTGCAGTGCTCCCATGGACCTCGCAGTTTCGTTGTCTTTTTAAGCTGCGTCAACTTCTCGTCGACTGGGGCTCCAAACAGTTTCTGGCCGTCGAATGGCGTGTTCAGGATATTGCTTTGTACCTCCGGTTTGAAACCCGAGATCCTGAGCCATGCGTGTCTCCTTTCAGTCACCCCTATCATCATCTGCCTGCTGGAGTTCTCTGCTGCGTCCAAGGCTGATTTTAGGCAAGTGTTTGTGATAGCCTTGCCCTCTTCCACTAGGTGATTAGCCCTTTGTTGGTGTTGTTGTGGCAGGTGTGTTACGAGCTGGCTCATTTCATCCCAATGCTGGTATGCATGCCTGCTGATGAGGGCGTTGGAGTTGGCGATGCGCCAGTGTATGGCTGCGTTCCTCTCCACCTTTCGTCCTGTGAGGTCTATTCGTTTGCTCTCCTTGTCTGGAGGTGGACCTGTGTTAGTGGGCACATTGGCCCTTTTCCTGGCTGTTGCCGTGATAATGGAGTCTGCTGGCACTGACCCTTGGATGTACGCAGGGTCTTTTGAGGAGTGTTTGTACTTCTTTTCGCTCCTCGGTGTAACAGCTTTGCAGACTGCCGGTTCTTTGAAGGCCTCCCTTCCCTGGTCCAGGACGCTAGGAAGCATGGGTAGGAACTGGGACCTGGTTTGTTGAGGAAGTAGGGTTTCCAAAAGGAAACATGCCTTCGCCTTCTCCTCTTGCATTTCGACGCCATACGTTGCTGCAGCCGTTTGGACGACCACATTGTAGACTCCAATGTCGTCTGGCGGCGAAGGCCTCGAGGGATAAGGGTCTACCCCTTCTTCTGGTGATTCTGCGTCGAGGTCTTGCCAGTCTAAGTCTTGTGCTTCCGAGGGCGTCGAGTCCCGGTAAGACTGGAGCTCTTCTTCGCCTTCGTCTTCGAAGTAGTAGTCCTCTTTGCCCTGTTCGTCGAGCGGTTCGGGGGTTTGATGTCTTCGGTGTCGCCCTCCCCGAGTGCTTCGCGTGATGGCTTCGACGGAATTGCGTATAGCTTCATTTTTTCGTCGAAGTCTTTTTTCCATTGCAGGATGCTCGCCATCTCTGCTTCGAGCCTTCTCTTTTTTTTCTCCATCTCGTGGGCCTTTTCGGCGTTGATGGCTGAAGCGCCTCTCTTCGCGGTCTCGGACGTCGAGGATGACGCCGGGCCTTCTTTTCTCGGCGTCGAGGCTTCCTTTTCAGAGGTTACCTTCGACGCCCTTGGTTTTTCGGAGGCTTTTTCCGATTGGGAGTCCTTCCCGAAGGATCCGCTCGGCTGTTTGTCCCTGGATGCTGTTGCTTTCGTCGAGTGTTTCGGCGGCAACGCTCCCTTCGAGGACTTGGCTTCACTTCTAAGAGTGTCGATCGGGGTCTTGGCTTCACTCTTTCGAGCGTCGCTTGGGTGCTTCGGGGTCGACGTCTCCCTTACCTCCTTTGACGTTTTCTTGTGGACCTCGACGACTGAGCAGTCCTCCGGTCCCTCTACGATGTTGTCTTCCTCTCCACTCGAGAGGCCCAGGTCTCGGAGCGATGGAGCTGGTCCCTGGCCCTGCATGTTGTAGTTAGCCCTTCTTTGCCTCTCTCTCACCCGGAGGGTTTTCGGGGTGAACGCCGAACACGCGTTGCAGTTTTCGCTGATGTGGTCGAGCGGCAAGCAGAGGTTGCAGACTGGGTGCTGGTCCTTCTGGGCGTACTTGTGGTGACAGTTTTGGCAAAACTTAAACGGTGTCTTGTCCATAACCGCGCTCAGGGGGCCCCCTGTGAGCGCATTCTCTGTAGGCGTCGAGATTTTGGTCGTGGACCTTCTACCTCGTCGTCCTTCTCGTCGCCTCCGGTACTCGTCTCCTCGTCCGGTGTCTCAGGAAACGATCCTCTGTGGTGATGATTGAATTTGAGATTCTTCGTCCAAAGTTTCTGGAACTTCTCGTCAACGATCCAGACCCCACGGCGGAAAAAGAATCTGAAGATGGCGACCAAAGGTGGGAGCTTCCGCAGGAAGCGCGACGACGTCACCGAGGACACCAAATGGTGGGGCGTCGCCGCCCACCTGGGCCAACAACAAAAAAGAAAAGAAAGAAAAGACTACGAATCCGGACCCAACCACGAGATGGCGGAATAATGCACGGCATAGTGAATCCAGAAAGATTCACGCTGCAAAACCTCTACATTGATTGTGCATTGTTCTGAAATCTGCCTAGGGAGGAGCGCAGTCTGGAAAAGACAATTAATGAAAATAAATGAACAGAACAAAGGTTACAGAGAGCAATGGAAAGTCCTACCTCAGCTCAGTTGTGCATGATAAAATAACTGTAGCAATCCTTGTTCAGCCTGAGGATCTGCAAGACAAGACCGCTGAGACTTTGGTCTTAGGACTGAGAAATCCATCAGGGACAAAGAGGGGTAGATCCAAGCCAGATTTTCAAGCTGTCCACCTACAATGAATTTGCTTAAAATGGTTCTAAGTGAACCACAATTACATAGCCAGACGTCAACCAAAACATCTGTCATGAATCCTGCACTCCTGGACTCCCCCGTCTCAGGAATGGATGATGCCCCTTTTAGTTCACTTCATATGAGGATTCGAAGCACTACTTTGTGTGGTCAAGTGAGTGACGCTTAGCAATACTACACAATTATTTTATAATCTGTTCTGCTTTACAGCAGAATTTCCAAAATCCATAATGCATACATTTAATCAAAATAAATAATCTGATTTGATCAAAATAAAAACATGTAATTGTGTCAACTGTTGATGTTATGGTTATAAGCATCTATTGATGCCTCAATCTTAACAAGAAATCAAATTTTCTCTTTGAAAATATGCTGGAACTCAAGAAGTTTGCTTTGCAATCCTTGTATATCTACCTGAACTTCTTAATATTGTGGGACTATAGAGCACGTTCTAGGTGGCGGAAGTCTGGGAGGAAAATGATTCCATGTGAAGAATTAAATGTAATACATTTCACCGTAGGGTTTTGATTTTATAATGGTGTGGCAAAGAAAGGCTTTAATCCTATTCCCTCAATTGTGTCATAAAATATAGCATCAGTTATATTAGTAAAGTGAATTTTCTCTCCATTTACATTTTCTGTTTTTATCAAGGGAACTACAGCCCTTATTCTTTCTACTTGTCCATGTATGGAGGAAAATAAATCATGGAAATACAATTGAAGATAGGAATTTTTAGGAAATAAAAACAAAGTGAAAATTAAAGGAAACATTTTAACGGAAAGACAGTTTAAGGAAAAATCCACTAGTATTTTAAACTTGAGTGGAGTTCAGAGTAGTGAGGGGTTTTGGGTTCAGGGATGGGTGGAGGTTAGTTCAGGTGAGGATTTTTTAGGGTTCAGGAATGAGGAGTTTAGGAGTGGTGAGTAGTTATAAGGGTCAGGGATGGATGGAGTTTATGGCAGAAAGTTTTTTGGTAAAGGAATGGGTGGAGTTTAGGGTAGTGGGGGATTTTAAGGGTTCTGGGATGGGTGGAGGTTAGCTATAAAAAGGTGATTTAGGGCTCGGGGAAGGGTGGAGTTTAGGGGATCGTGACAGGATTTTAGAGGTCTGGAATGGGTGATGTTGAGAGTTGGTGAGTTTTTTTTTAGGGTTCAGGGATGTGTTGAGTTAAGGTGTGGCCAGGGATTTTAGAGTTCGGCAATGGGTAGGGTTTAGCATAGAAAGGGGATTTTAGGGTTCAGGAATGGGTGGAGATTAGGGATAGTGAGGGGGGTTTGGGGATGGATGGGTGGATGTTAGGGGTAGAAACAGAGTTAGGGTTCAGAGATTGGTTGAGTTTAGGTCTGATGAGGGGTTTATACAACTCGGGATGGGTGGAGTTTATGGGCCAGGGATTTTTTTAGGTGGCAGGGATGGAAGATGTTTAGGATTGTGAAGGGTCAGCAAATTGAAAGCATCCGAAGTAATTGTTTGACAATCTAAAAGATGTAAAACTGAAATGATGGCCCCCTGTTCCAAAGCACAAAAAAAAAAAGCTTCAAACAAAAATGTTTTTGAAAGTAAGATCTGTAACCATTGTATTTACACTTTAAAAGATCAGCATGCAAAAGCCAATTTTGAAAAAAAGATATTCTACGTGTTCGTTTCTATGAAATGGTAAATGCCGTTCATCTTGAAAATTCCCATTAAACAGTTTAGACAAAATGGTTTCTTAGGGTAATCCATGAAATAGTTTTTCTATGAAATCACATACAACCCCTAAGAACATCTTTATCGCTCCTTCTGACGCAAGTTCGATGTGGCAACTGAACTAAATTTCGGCCCTCAACTCCTCTTCCACTTTCTGTTTAGCGGGACCTTTGATGGGTTTGTCATACCCTTTTGATGGGTTACAAATTCAAGATAGCACAACCGGCTGCCATCTAGGCTTGGCCTGCTTATCTGCAGCATCCAGACAGTTTGCAGGAGCCAGTGTAAAAAGGCTGCAGATGAGTAGCCTACTGCCCTTTCCCGATGTTGCCATAGTAGCTTCAGCTCCCTCCTTAAGTGAAGCACTAGAAGAGAGCCACACCATGGCACTGAAGTTCCCGCTCCCAAGTAGAAATAGGGACAGCCATAGAAGTCTGTGGCTGAAAGAGGATGTAGCAATGCAGTGGAACAGGGTACAGTTGATATTACTGTTGAAAAAAATAAATGTGTGCTTTAGAATACATGCTTTTCAAGAAAATATTTTTGATGCAATAAGTGTATGATGAATTCATCAGTTTTTTTTAGATAAGAGTTCAAAATCATCTGATGTCTCAGATTGTCAGTTTCTGCCAAAGCCCTGTTAAAGTCCCTGTGATTAGATTGACAACATGTAGAAGAGTTCTGTTAAGTCTCTCTGTGAAAGGGGCTGGGGTAACTTTTCAGTCTATGATGAGGACACACAGCTGTTTGTCTGCCTTTGGGGCTCCTGCAGTTTAGGTACTGTTAAATGAACACTCAAAGAAAACAAAAATACTAGGTGGGATAAAAATCAGATTGCGTTAAGCAGCATTTAAGATTGAACTCATGTTGGTTGGCCCTAAACATAATATTGCATCGTAGGGCTTGATTAAATCAGTCTTATTTATGAGAACAAATAAGTTTGCTGAAAACTCAAATTACAGAACTGGAATAGTAGCCAAGACGCCCTTACAGGCTGAGCTATTGCCCACAAATAGATTACATTAGGTTTCCGTTGTCAAGACTGATATATTTAGGCAACCATGATGAGCCATAAAGTGCTTTATTGTAAAGTCCTGATTAAGAGTTATGTGATAATGGAACATTTCTGATTAAAGTACTAAGTTCAGAGAAGGGCCACAGTGCCTTAATTCCTCTAACATGACATTCCTTTGGTGGTTGAAATTCTATTACTAAAAAGTCTATATTAATGCCTAGGTCACATTTGCATTTAGTAAGTTGTTTGCCAGTGCATTTGAAGTACAGATCGGCATTCATTGGGAAATAAGAGTGTGGTTGTGCTGTGGTAAGCGAAGGCTAAGGATTCGGAGATTTACACCTTCTCTGGTTTCTTCTGACGTCAGGCTGGAAGACCCAAAGTCCCATAATGTTCTTGTCCAGTCGTAATGGGAAAAGTGATCATCGTCAGTTTCCACCAAGTTTACGACCATCTCTGGAGTCTCAGTTAATGACAAATGACAGAGGTCTTTTGTGTTTGTCTCAGGCTTGTCAGCAGGATGTGTGTTCACAAAGTTTGAAATGTGGGAAGTATTAGAAAACCAGAAATACAAATTACATCAGTAAAGTAACATTAGAGAATCAACAATCAAATACCTGTGAGTCACTAACAAAGGACGTTTTTCTTGACTAGCCTTTCCTTTGATCACCCACAACCTACATTGAGCTCCATCCTTCATGCACCTTTGCACCTTCACATTCCTAGGTTTATGGGATGCAAGAGGGTGCATTAGCCTGCTGTAAATCTTCTTTTATCCTATAATGCATGTAATTCTGTAAACTTCGGCGGTATATCACTGTGTGCTTCCTGCTACCAATATCTCAGGTCTACCCTGCTGCTCATAAACCTGCATTTCCTTGGTCCACCTCACCTCGCAGTTCTATGCTGCTCACCTGCCCCTGTAACACCATACTGCTCATAATCTGTTTTTCCTTTGTTTCACAACACATTGCAGTTCTCTGCAACACACCTCACCAAGTTGCACTGCTGCTTATCACCTTGAACTTCTTGCTGCATGTTATCCTCACTTTCATGCCACACTTCTATTTTCTTCCGCACTGAGCATATGCTCTTCACCCATACATCACCCCGTTCTTCCCTGATGCACCCTGACCTATTCCTCACTCCCGCAAATGGCTATTTATAGCTGCTAGTTCTCCTGCACATCCAACAGTCTTGCCTTAAATTTGTTCTGATTGCATCCCACTGCTTTACACTACCAGCATCAAATTCAGAATAGTGTCCCTTAAAACATCAGCTCAAATGAAGCATAAACTGTCACATGGTAAAAAGCAGGACAATATGTCCATGGGGGCTACATAATTTAATCCTTTTGACTTGGCCATTCTTGTGACCTTCACAACTCTGTTGAATCTTTCTACTATCCAATTACCTCCTGGATGGTACGAAAAGGAGAATGTATGACGCACCCATATGTTTTTTAAAGATATTGTTTCAAGCACTCTAACCGTGGCTGTATACCTTTATCTCTTACTAACCTTTTGGAATGGCTTCCCTTCTAAAATACTACTGACAAAATATTATAAGTGCTCACATTTACCATTAACAGCCTTCTTAGGCCACCAAGAAAATAATCATACATTACTATATTTACAATGAGGAATTTAGTGGAGAATTAAATATGACGGAAGAAGCCAACTAAGTTCATATTGTTGATCCATTCCTGACTGAGGGGAGCAAGGGTTCCTCCCCTTATGAAAACAAACTCAGATTGTTTGGGGTTTAATTCCAGATACACTGCAGATATTCACGTTTGGATGAAGTCCGGATAGGTTCATAGTTAAAGGGTGTTGTAAACCAACAATACTTTATTAAATAGATGCGAGTTGCCTGTGCATTCGCAGATCGCAACATCTTATCTGGGGTCATACTCCTAATGGCTCCATGTACAGGTTGAGCACCATTGGAGGAGGAGTAGATTCCCCCACCCACCATGTACAGCTCCATAGAAGACGTGAATACCTGAAGATATTGACGATTCTGTGTACACAAATGTTTCCGCAAAAAATGTATGAGGTAAACTAGTTTAAGACATTCATGCCCATGCGTGAATAAAGAGTCTAAAGTAAGACCTCACGTTGGGGGAAATCAAAGTATGCTGACAGTTCAAGGACCACCAAGTGGTTCATTCACCCTTATCTCTGACCAATAGGATGTCACCCAGCACCTCATGGTGGGAGTCTCTTTCCTTCAGAAGGTGGGGTCCCTATCTTAGTACAGATGGAAGAGGTAAGTGCAGTGTCATCCCAAAAAGCTGCTGAACAGAGGACAAAACTATGAAAAGCAAAACAGCAGCTCTGTGTCAAAGAGGAGCAGATTTGAGCCAATTTCACCAAGTTCAATAAAGCATAACTTGTTGTTAGGTGCAGCCAGAATGAAATTCAAGGAATTGAGGATTTTCCCTAAAATCAGATACATCAGTACTGGTTTATATAACAACTCAGGCATGCGTCCAAATAAAGTTCAACTAAGGCTCTGAGAACAAAGCTTTCATTTTTTGGTAGTGATTAAATGCAGAAGAATAATGCCAATGACCAGAGCCCTCCATAGCAGGTCGTTGCCCATTAACCAAAAAGAAACCCCCTCAGTTTTATTGACAGTGGACTTCAGGCCTTATGTCTTTGCTACCTGGCCCTGTGTTTTAATGCAAGTTGGATCTTGTCTTCTATTAGTTTCAATGGCATTCCCCCACACTTTTGTTTTTACGTAAAGTGTGAAACTGACCTATTGCCACTCTCAGCGTCCATCAATACAATAACAGCGGTGTTCTAGTCTGCGGTCCCTTTCAGTACTCCAGGGCGCGTCTGCCTAACTGCGACCCCCTTGAGGATGTCGTATTGTACTACACTGCAGGGATCCACACCTTATTAGATACACTAATAATACTATTGGAGGCAGGGACTTGCACTGCCTCTGCAACTAAGCAGCAATGAGCTGTAGGGACTCCTGCCAGAGGATTATGCGGTTCGTACTCTAACGAAATAGCAATAGACTTCACAATTAAGAGGTATAAAATGCAAATCAAATAAAATCAAGCAAGAAACAATATGACATAGGTGAGTGAATTTATTGTGTAAATACATCACAGAGAAAAGACAGGAACACAAGTCTGTAGATGGCCCAGTAGCAGGACACATATCTGTACACTTCATCCTCTGCGGTCAGTGGTGACAGATTTCACTCCTGGTTTTGCCTGGCGCTCCCAATGGAACGCTTCCTCTTAAGACAAACGTGGGCAAGCATGCACTAAAACATCAAGTGCCTTTGCATTACAGAGGTAGTCATACAAGGGAAGATAAGTGTGTCACACTATAGACCTGTAATCACAACCTCTCTAAATATTAACATGTTTTAATGCCATGGATTAGGATTAGCAAAAAATATAGCTACAAAAATATAATAGCGGTTTCTATCTTCTAAGTGGCACGGTTTCTCCTTCCATCAAAGGATTGCACAAATATTCAAGCTCACAGTCCTTTTGCAAGACCTTCATATGCAAAGCATAGTCATTCGGTCTGGAAAGGTTTAGGCCAGTCCTTGCTAAACTCCTGGAAACCCATCAGTGAGCGCATCCACTCTACTTGAGCCGACTGATTATGGCTCCCTGCACAAACCTCCAGAAGTGGCTTCATTACTCTGCTGGAAGTTTTAGGTGCAAGGAAGGTGGGTGCCCACCCTACTTAGAGATCCATGACTGCATTTATTCTGTTCAGAGTCCTTCGTGGCAGAGACTTACGCCATTCTCCCACCGTCTATGGTAGCCAACCACCCATGACCAAGGCTACTGCTTAGATCAGTGGCCTCTGGTGTTAGAGGTCAAGAATATGATTTTACATCCTTTACCCTAGAGCCCCATGCCACATTCAGACACTGATATCCAAAATGGCACTCTTCCAGGCACCCCCTTTGAAAGTCTGATCCTGAAGGATGCAGCATGTCCTAAACTAGTCCCCCCTCCTGACTATGACGCCTGTGACTGTAGGGTACTATGGATGCCACATTTACTAATCTTTACCCGCTCTACTTCGTGTGCCCTAGGATAGTAGGGTATGTGTGCATTCAACATATCTTAAGCTGCCTTTAACCAGTCTGCTTCCTATAGTGACGGAACGATCGATCGCGTGCATTTCTACCATGCACACTGCCAAGGAGTCTATTGGCGTGGGTCTTATTGAGATGATACTAGGTGCCTTTTCAGAGGTTTTTTTTTGCAGATCGACAGAGTGGAAGTATCACTTATGAGTTGTGGTAGTAGATCCACAGCAGAAAATGCTGTAACTCCTTCTGATTTAAGGTTACCTTGGGATATACTCAAAAGCCTCTTATCCAGACTTTAAAAAAAAAAAACCTGAACAGGGCACACAAAGAGATCAGGGCAAGATTGTTGATGCATCAGACTATCATTTCACCCCCCCTTCAGACCAAATAATGTTCCCAACTCAAAGCCAATTAAGAGACCCAAAGCTGCACCTTATTTGCTCAACACCATACTGCAAACTTTCAAAATGCCTTCCTATCCACTTAGCTTAGATCTTGCTTTGAAGACATGTGCAGCCATGGGTGTAGGATATTTACAACTGCCCCCAGTAGGAGTCCATAAGAGATGGGTGATCTGCAACAAAGCCTAACGGGGCGCTCGCTTCGAGCCACCAGTGCTGCCAAGGAATAACCATGTAAGAGTAACAATCTGTGGGTCCAGCAATATAAACATTAAATGTAGGGTATATGAAAAGTTTGTAAATAAATTGGACTTCATGTCACGGAAGAGAGAGGTAATATATTCGGCGATGGTATAAACCCAGAAGGTATGAGCTGTTTTTATCTAGATTTGTAGCTGCGGGTTCCCAAACTGTCATTGGGGATTCCTGATGCTCATTAATTTCCCTGTTTCAACCTCCTCTGGTCCCTCCTACATACTTCAAAACAGCCAATGTCAAGAAGAACAAGTTGGCAAGAAGAACAGTCCAAATTCAGACATGCGCTGACACGAACAGCAAATAATCACCCTATGCGCATTAGGTCACTACATCTTCTTATCAAACTTCAACTCGTTCATATCACACTTGGCCAATATGCAATTCATTGTTTACATGATAAGAACTTCTACCACTCAGTAGACCTGCAGGAGCCACCTTTTCTCATTGGGGTTACCCTCTTACTAATCTTCCTGGGAAACTAATGAATTCAGGAAGACTAAAGAGGTCTACAATTCATTCACAAGGCTGTCTATTTATTAAGCCGAGGATGGAGTTAACAACGACTACACTCCTTTCAATTCCTAACATTAAATGCCCATAGCAACAAATCTATTGAATAGACTTGGACTGTGGCATTGCCTTTAATTTAGAATAGTAGGGTTTAAACCTTTCCTGTTGGTCTGAAATATGTCTAAAATATGCATGCAGTGTCTGAACTAAGTACAGGTCAGTGGTGTAGGGTCTTACCTCAAGTTCATCCTCCTATTATAATTTAGTTATTAGCGCCCCCGAATCAATGCTTGCATTCCTTAAAATGCAGCATTCACCCTTGAAATGAAAAGACCATTTATTAAGCGCGATAGCTACCCTAAGGCGTCCTAGCGCTACAGACAACGCGTGCAGGCGAACAGTTAGAGACTATTCAGATTTATTGAAAAGCAGAGTTTTTAAGAGCTTACGGAATGGGAGCAAATTGGGCTCTGTCTGCAGATGGAGGGGGAGAGCGTTCCAGAGCGTGGCCGAGTTATAAGAAAAGGAGCGGCCACCATATCTAGCTCTTTTTATCCTGGGTACTATGGCGAGGAAGGAAGATGCTGATCTAAGCTGTCTATTCGGGTGGTAGGGGGTAATCAATGATTGATTAATGGCAGAGCCCTTCTTCCAAAAGGCCCTGTGGGCAATGCACAGGGCCTTGAATTCAATTCTTTCCCTAACTGGGAGCCAATGGAGGTTCTTTAATCCAGGTTTGATTGGGAGTCGACGGGGGATCTGAAGGAGTGTTCGGGCTGCGCAATTTTGGATGACCTGGAGCTTGCGCAAGGTGGACTGAGGGGCTCCTAAATAGAGGGCATTCCCAAAGTCCAGGCGTGATAGGATGAGACCCTGGACCTGTCTACTGGTCTTGGGATATGCATGTTACATCTCAGTGTACGGTGCATGGAAGTTGTTCTTCGCCTGCTCTCAAGCATTCTCTTAACAAGTGTCCTGATTGCTGCTTCTGACAGAGGCACACAATGTTTGTGATTGCAATGTTCAGCAGATAAAGCAACATGATGTTTACTTACATCTACGGCAGCTCCAGAGTCTTACATTTCCCTTCTCTTCCCACGTTCTACGACCTCCCTTCACCTACCCCCTCACCAAACATGCTTTGTTTCTCTCCTAACCAGCTCCAATGCACCTGTCCTAACAAAGCAATGTTGCACCAGCAGACATCTAGTTCCTCTTGTTTCTCCTGAGTTCAGTCCCACCAAGTCTCATATCATGAGTCCAACACCACAAGCCGAGAGACTTCTTCAGTAGAAAATACTTGTGTTTGATACATTGATTATGCCTTGGAGGCATTTCAATGTTTCTCGTATAACCACTGTGACACCAACTACCAGGTGCATATTCGCACCGTAGCATCACAGCTGAATGTGCCCGCTGGCCTATTTGTGCCGTGAGATTTTATGTCAATGCACATACTTAACCCATCGTCAGGTTTTATATTTGACTGGCAGTTCAACCACACTTTATGTGGCATTAAAGTGGAGCAAGAGTTTTTCCTTAACTTGTGCCCTACATTTAGTACTGTTTATCAAGTACCTCTCCAACTGGATACATCCTTTTGATTTAAGATCCGTGAATTTGACATTGTAGGCCTAAGTTAGTCTCCGATAAAGAAGAGTAATAAGAGCGTAATCAATCGTTCACTAACGTGATTAAACTTAATAAAGTGATTAGCTGGTCCCAATTAACCATAAAAACAGTGAGGCCCGATGAATGTAAATCTGGTAAGGCCCTTCGATGTACGGCTTGAGCTGATATTGCTAGCACTTTGGTTCCATCGAGTTATTCTTGCAAACGGGTTCCTCAACATATTGTATACAATGTAATACATAAAAGGAGCATGGCCAGCACCAATCCTTCATTGAATAATATAACCAAGAGGTATTAAAATATATTTTTGGGTTCGATGTTCTAGACATCTTAGAATTAATAAAAAAAAAAAAACCTGATGACTCCGGATAAAAAAAATTATGTGAAAAGCGATAAAAATGATGCCCGCCAGTTCACTCAACTGCAGACATATTAAAATATATACTTCGAAAACACGTGCAACTGACAGTAAAATTGATAAAAAGAAAGGGAATCACATCTTGTAGGTACAAGAGTTCATGGGTACCAGCGTGCTCCTTTTTATCCTCCACCTTGCTAGTCCAATTATAAACATGCTTTGTAGGATGTCTCCCAAGCTAGCTGGACATGGAATGGCCATTTGTGAGGGATGCAACACCGTTGGCCAGCCTAAAATCTTTTTGTAGGTCATTTTGCTTATTGTTGGCTATTCCCTTGCGTAGGTGGATGGCGCCATTTTGTTTTGTACCCACAGGAGTTTCGTCTTCTTTGCCGCTTCCGTCACTCTCCTCTACATCACTTCTCAAGTCCTGCTCAACCTACAGGGAGAAGATTAGAAGGATAGAAAGTAGAATTAAAGAAAATAGCATTTGACGTCCTACATCATCAAAAAACTTCTGAGCAATAGTATTTAGTTTATTTTGAGCTTTTAAAGAAGCAAACAAGTCCCTATAGGACGAGAAAAGCATTGTTCGATGGGTGCAAAATATTGGCAGTTAATAAGCACTATGTTACACCTTCAAAGTTACCACCACATAATTGTATCCAAACTGAAAATAATCTCTAAATATGGGTCAACCTATATAAATGGCGACTCCATTTCATGGATGATGCCATATTCCAGACCAGATTCTACTTCTAGAAACAGCTACAATATAGAATGTTAGTCTAATGGAAGTGATTTGGGAAAAAAACACCAAGAATTCAGTTGCTTTTTTAGTGAAATCGAAGGACTAGAACATTATGTCCCAGAGAAGATGGGGATCCTGTGAGAACCTTAAAATTGTGGTGACATCAGAGATTACCCCACCTTAAGTGGTCCCTCAGGTTATGGAAATGGTGAAAGGAGTCTGACCTGGCCGACATCTCTACCACAGATAAGACAACTGATTTATTAAACAATTAAACTAATACAATTAACAAAAATTTGAAAACTATTAGACGGTCTAAGGATAAGGTTTTGAGAAATATGGAAAAATACCACTCTCTTGGTAAAAATTCTAAATACACAGAACACCTTCTTGAATACACATCTCATCTACTCATGTCACACAACTCTAACTTTTCACAGGGAGATTTTAATCTTAAATGGGAACTCATAGCCATATAATCTGTCAGAACATCTTGTCTGAGTCTCTCAACGGTGACAAGTGGGAGGATGACAGTAACGTATGCGGTGAAATGGGATGCCATTCTGAAGGCGCACTTGTGAGGCGCCTTAACCAGCAGCTTTTCTATGGTTTGTTTTTGTTTAGTAGGACTCTTCGCTCCATGTAAATGTGGTTTCTTGCAGTGCCCTCTCTGTTTTAAAGATCTTAAGTGATTGCTGTAAAACCACAGCCCTTCCCAAGCCCTTAGATCTCCCCTGCACCTGGCTGGGCTGCTAGCCACAGTGATAATGACTCCTGAACGATGCTGTCCGCATCTCTGTTCCCTCTTTTTCCACATAAAAACCTCTGTGGCATAGCTTCCGCTCCAGTGACACAGAAGCATTTACCACCAAAAACAATCCAACTGATTGGCACAACATTGAAGCCTTCTAGTGACAGTCTGCTTGAAGAGTGTGTGTGTCCACAATATGTGCTCACAGCAGCACCACAATATTTTGAAGTTGTTTTTATTACAATCCGACAACACCCCTTTACTTTTGAGGTAAAATCCATTTGTTATTAGTGAACAATTACCCCATCTTATCACATTAAATTTGAATCCGTATATTGACTTCCTGTCTAGTTAGCGCAGTAACATAACTATGCAATACTGGACTATCACAAAGATATTAGAGATTTGCCAAAAATGCAGGCATGCATCACACTCTCACATACTCGATGTGAGTTAGGGAAGCACATGTGTTGCGACGAAGGGTGATGTGGGAGCCCCGTCTTACAGAACCTCAGCCTGGCCTGTATTTGCAGCGTCATCCTACTTTGTAACAGCTTTTCACCCATGATCAATTTCCATCAATTCCGAAGAGATCTTTTGTGTGCATGGAAGCAAGAGTAACACATGCCCTACAGCCATACAATGTGGGTGCATGAGTCACCTATGCAGACTGTACAGAGCTAGGGCTGTGTGGTACCCTATTATTCATCTGATAATTGTGTGCATATTAAAATGCTTTGTGTGTGTATAGCTTATATTTCACTGCATGTCATCATCTGTTCTCGAGACACCCTCTTGTTATTGGCAATCCTCGAGTGAACGTTCTATATTACACATTCTGCTGGCACTGCCAGTGGAAGTATTGGGAAGCCATGGATGAAGGCACACACGGGTGGGTGTGCGACTTTTAAATTATATATATATATTTTTCACTTATCTTCAAGTCTCCTGTGGTGTCTGGCATTATTAGGACAAAGCAGCATGTATTTATTTCCACCACATGATATAAAACTCCTATCATCCTCATTTGAGTAATAGCCGCTTATAGTAAGGGCCACTAGAATTATGCAATTTTACGGCCACAACATTTTCCGCATAATTATTGATTTGCCCCATAATCTGCTGCATAATATGTCGATTTCTAGCTTAATCAAAAGTTACTAAAAATGCAGCAATGTGTATTTCCATACAGTGGAAGGCCGTTCACAAAAGTTGACTGGTCACCTTTCTGTTACTTATTTCTGTATTTTGGTGTCATAGCAGAACTAATGAGGTGCAATGTTTGCCCAGATAGTGTTAACAAGTGTAAAAATGCCAAAGTAATGAGGTAACAGCAACACAAAATGTGCCACATTAGGCTGCATTTGTCTGTCCTTGCCGCATAACTTAGTCAACCCTGCCCCATGACTTAGTTCTCCCCTGCCACTGCTTATAGTTAGACTATTGTGTCACCTTGCAGTTGTGATAGTATCTTGTAAGACTGACTGCACACATCTGTACCCTCTCTCGTTCCAGCGCCACGTGCCAAGCGTTATTTAGTGCCTCATCACTTTCTATTTTCCCCCTTTTCAGTGTTTCCCCTATCCAGAACTAAGGCCTTTTCCCCATTTGTCTCCTAATCATCTGCTTTTCTGGTACATTGTAAAGTTTCACCACTACTGCATGTACTGGAAACTTGGTTCGCTGATGAGTTGGTGACCCCAATTCGGAAGCAATCGTACAGTTTAAGCAAAAGTGAAGTTATAGACCAAGTACAGTCTGGGGTCACGAGAAGACGGACGTGGGCTGTGTGGACGGGTCTTCATGGTCTCACTTCTCCTTGCTCCTCCGACAAAGAAGCTTTACCATCTCCCTCCCACCGTCAGTGTGGTGCCATCCAGTCCTACGGATTTTAGGCGTCTATTCTCAATCTTGGAAACCAGAGTGGATATGTGCTCCCAGGGTTCATTCACTTTACTCTGGTGGTTGCAGGAGGTGGACACAGACACTCATTTTTGGAGACCGAGATTTATTTTTTTATCATCATACTTTAAGCCAGAGCGAGAGAAAGAAAGACAGAAAAGGGAAACAGGAGAAGGCAAGAGAGGAAAACAGTGACAAAGTCAGGAAGTAGCGATTAGGAAGAAGGGGCAAGAGACTAAAAAACAGGAGTGTAGGGCGGTGAACGAAGCACGAGAGGGAATCATGTCTTGGAAGCTTTGTTATTTAGCTACCCCGACATTCGGCAGAGGGCCTATAAGAACTCATTTAGGCATTTTTTTAACCAGTTAAGCACAATGTAGTAGCATCCTCACCGTGCCAACTGCAGTGAGCCGGTAGGCCACGCGCAGAATGAGGTAGGCCCAGAACACGTGCAGCAGCTGCAGGATCATCAGCAAAACGTTGAAGAAGTAGTATCCGAAGAAGGGCTGGAACAGCTCCATGGACTGGTAGTAGGTGCTGTAGATCACCCTGCAGAGGAGAGCGCAAGCAGGAAGTTCAACAAAACACAAGAAGGAAGGAACAGCAAACAGCGCTAAGCATGGTGGGACTATGGTTCTGCCACTGCCTATCTATCCGTGGCTCAATCATCTGTCTATGCCTCTAACATGGTCTACCTATGGTTCTGCCACTGCCTATCTATCCATGGCTCAATCATCTGTCTATGCCTCTAACATGGTCTACCTATGGTTCTGCCACTGCCTATCTATCCATGGCTCAATCATCTGTCTATGCCTCTAACATGGTCTACCTATGGTTCTGCCACTGCCTATCTATCCATGGCTCAATCATCTGTCTATGCCTCTAACATGGTCTACCTATGGTTCTGCCACTGCCTATCTATCCATGGCTCAATCATCTGTCTATGCCTCTAACATTGTCTATCTATGGTTCTGCCACTGCCTATCTATCCATGGCTCAATCATCTATCTATGCCTCTAACATTGTCTATCTATGGTTCTGCCACTGCCTATCTATCCATGGCTCAATCATCTATCTATGCCTCTAATATTGTCTAGCTATGGGTCTGCCTCTGTCTATCCAAGCTCAATCATCTATCTATGCCTCTTACATTGTCTATCTATGTTTCTGCATCTATCCATAGCTCAATCTATGGCTCCACTACTGTATATCTATTTGTGGCACCATCTATGGTTCTATCGTTATCTATTTATAGCTCTATCACTGGTGATCTATTTATGGGTCTACCATTATATATCCTTCTGACATAGTCTATCAATAGCTCTATCGCTGTCTATCTATGCTATCTAACAAGCTAATACATTTCAAACACCCCATATAATTAGATATGCAGCAAGGTGATGCCCACTATAATGTCATCCTCACTCCTATAATACCTATAAAATGTACAATCGCAAGTAAAATTAAGCACAACTTTGCTAAAATGTTAAATGATACCAGGAAGTAGGTAGAAATAGGTTTTATAAGGGGTAAACGTTACCACTGAATGCAAAACACTTGAACTCATTTCTTAATAAGGCCCCATGCCCCAAACATTGCTCTCTTTTGGTACCCACTTACATAGGATCCAAAAAATCACATTTAACAATTTTAATTTAAATCACACGTGTATAAGTTTCAGGCAAAGGACTTCTCTACCCGCAGTCAACTCTGTCTCCTGATCCGAACTGATTTTCAGTTTTTTATCTCCCCTTGTCTGCTATTGAAGAAACTTTGGCACTCCCTCTTAACCAGCAATATGACAAGCCACCTGGACTCCATCAGCTTCCCTGGATTATTATGCAACAGACCTCTGCATGATGGGACTGTAGGCACAAACTCTGTATGAAAAAAGTACATGGCGCACAAAAAGTGGCTTTGGCCACAAAGCCACAGCGAGCGCGAAATGTGAAGAGTTGTTGCTCCAATCCAATTCAACATTTTTGTTTTTCAGACCCCGTTTTAGTTTGCTTCTTTTATTTTTGCAAAATGTATATTACGGACATGTTCCATATTTTAACACAGAAACTTATACCCTTCTCCTTTACTTTCGAGTGTGGTTTAACAAATGCTATAAATATAACACACCACACAAAACATGTTTTCACAAAACAACTCAGATACGGTCTGTGATTGAAAGATCTGAGCTATCACGGATGGCCAACCAGACAACTGATGTTGCTACAGAGCCATTTTTAGCTGAGATTCCTCCACATATGTATCACTAAAGTAGTACATTTTAAGATTTTCGTATTTTAAATTTGTATACTGTGTTGTCTTTTTACTGTAGGAAATTTATTGTAGTATGCCTTTTGTATGAGTTTTGGAAGTGTTTCACACTTTTTTATATTTATGCATCTTTTATGAATTTGTTTATAAATTCGAATAAAGATTTACTTGACTACTGAGCCATCCCTTTACACTGAGCAAATCCTTTTTGCATAATATTAATAAAAAGAACCATTTGAGGTGGGAAGTTTGTTTATACATTCACGATTTATTCTGCAGTACCTAATGCTGGCCACCAGAGAGTACTCCTAGACCATGATCAGCTTTAATAGACTTAACGCAGGCTATGGCAGTAAAATGCATTTTCATTCTTCACCTTCTTTAAGTGTGAAGGCTGCTCACCTCCTCCTCAGAGAGTGTGGGACACAAGGTGGGTACCGGGGAATTATAACCCCACTCCCTCCCTCTCCAGGATAGCAAGGCGCACGGGTGCACCGCTTCATTAACGCTCACTCACACACACTCCATCGTATGGGACACTGTGACATGAAAACTGACTAACACCCCATCTCAACGATGGTGTGATCTTGTAATTGTATTTATATAGCGCTTACTACCCCTGACGAGACGTCAAAGTGCTTTTCGGCGAGTAGCATGCTATTCCGGAACCCAAAAAGGATCAGTGGTGGATTAGTATATGGAAATATGAGTATAGCGTTAGTATAGGGAGGTACGAGTTAATTTGAGCGGAGGACATGTGAGATGTGTGTCATGAGAGACAATGTGGGCAGCTTGGCAGTACAAAAGCTCACATTCCACCTCCTTATAAATAAACTGGCTGGATTCTAGTTCCGGAAACTATTCTTGAGATGGAAACTGGGTTCTGGACCAGCCCTAGTGATTTTTTTTGCCTTTTGTTCGGTGCAGTGTCTTGGCACTGGGACACCGGTAGCGTTGTCCGTGCACACCGAGTCTGCTTCACTATAGAAGGCTGCCAAGGGTTCTTATTTTGCTTTCCCACGTGACTGGCTGCATGATGCTGGGTGGGTGGAGGTCAAACACTACACCAGTGGACCATCAAACCAAGCCAACACACCCAGAAGCCCACCAAGAGACATAGAGTGACCCCTGCGGTGTAACTTAACCAGTCGCTTAGCCAAGTATTGACATTTTAAAGGGTTTTGTACTTTCTCAAGCAGTGGGTCTATGCAAGATGTAGAACTATGTATGCACTTTGGAAATGCATGTTTTCACATGTACTAATAATCGTTTATATAGCACATAATACAAACTGAATTTCTTGCACAATAAATGCATTTATTGATATCAATTGAAAACAATTTGAACAATTTTATAACAATCAAAGATTAAGTTAAAACCTGCAAGTGCCTTGCAGATTTCATTGAGCCTTTTGAAGAGGGTGCATAACTAACCGAGCTATTTTCCCAGAATTTTAAATTGAAGGGAATGTCTGAACCAAACCGTGAACCCACTGAGCTAACATAAAACACACATCTGTGACCTGTACTTATGTACTATGCTCTCTGCAGCTGGCACATTGGCCATCTTCGTCGGAGAGTGCACACAGATCTCTCCAGCAAATGCCTTAACAGAGTTATTTTATCAATATTATATCCAGAAACTTGCTGGGTACACCAGTCTCTGTAGTGGAAGCGCTTAACTCACAACGTTAGAGTAAAATGCAGTTTGTGGCCAGTTAAGCCAGAATAGCTTTATTATCACATTTTCCTTTGTGCATATTTTGAGTAGCTGATTTTGTGCAACATAGTGACATGATGTCAATCACTCAGCTCCCAATGCCGCGGTATTTTCTAATGCTCCATACCCCCATTTTATGGGTTCAGAAGAATTCATTTTCTTATTTCCAGAATTTACACAGGCTCAGGAATTTACTTGTTGGGGGGGAAAAAAAAGAAGAGAAAAGGCTTTAACCTTTACCTGGAGGTAGGGAGGAGGCAATGGAAACAAAACTCCATTCATTCCCCCTGGGAATGCCAATGCCAACAGATATAGGACATTTTAACTATAGCTTAGTGCACAATGTCCCCGACACCCTTGTCTGTCAGTTAAACATTGACCGCGGCCGCAGCATTTCAGTGGAAAGTTACAGTGGAAACACTCATGATGATGTTGATTCACCTTTAATCACACCTTTCTCGAGTTGGAGCTTACGTGACTTTAGACCGCCATGCATGGCCAGCTCTGCCTCTCTCTGCCCTCCCCGTGAGCCACTGGGGAAACGCTGACGTTGTGTGTTTGAGTTACGATTTGCAAATGAAACGATGTCCTTTACAGCTGAACTGGTCATCGTCTACAGGATTGCCAATTAGTTTGCCAATTACTACATGTCGGTGGGTGTTTAGTCCTGGCCTTTTCTGTTGCAAATCCTTGTTATCTGATGTTTTAGTTAAATTGGCTCGATGCAAGTTAACCATGATCAGAACTCCCTGAACATGTCAGGGGTTGTATTATAGAAAGTTCCCCATGGGTTCAATGGCGTTTGCATAATGTTTTTGTGCCTTTGGAAACCGTTGGTATTACAGAAGGACTGCAGAAGCGTGTGCAACCCGTTCTATAAATATGGATTATGTGAATGCGCTGCTTGTGCCAGGGCAACCCCAATGGCGTGCACTCTTGTTTCCGCAGAGGTGTGTTACCATGCAAATGAGGGAAGGTGCTTTGCCCATCCACGATAATAAAAGTGGGCGCAAGGGCAAACAGACCAACATGAGAACTCTAATTGTGTGCCACATAAGAAGTGGTGGAGGCAGACTGCCACCGGGGGTGTCCCCTACGAGGGGGTATGTATAGAACTCTGGGAACCACAAAGCATCCCGTGCGGGTGGGGGCTGTCACACACTGCCCTCTCCTGCACGGCGAATCCTTGTCCTGCTTGGTGCATTTCTTGACTCAGGGTCAGATTGGGCCAGAGAATAGGCCAAGGGCAACAAAATAAATGTTGCCCCCATTACCAAGTCAGATAGGGGCAGATTTCAACTTGTAAAGACACGCTTTATAAGTGTTTAGCAAGGTATATGAAACTGCTTGCAATTGTGTTTGCTGCAGGCAGTTTTTGTGGTAATTTGAAGGAAGCTAAAAGTAAAAACAGGCACATAAGACAATAAAATAGGCCCACAAAAGCCAAAAGAGGGGCTACACCCTGATCTGTCATGCCCTTCTGGCAATGCCAGGTTGCCCTACAGGCCAGTCTGACCCTGCCCGGCCTCTCTGTATTCAAATACAGACCACCCGGTTGGTCTGTCTTTCAATGCTGCTCTCTCCCTAGAGCTTGGCCCCTGTATTTTGTATATGATGGGGTCCACAGTTGATGGTGCAGACAGGGACAATGTTGGATCACTATGTTGCACAGATCCAGATTGCGGAATGGTAACACAATATGGGAAATTTGAGTGTCCTGCCAGCATGGCAACTATATTGACAACCTTAAAAGTGGTGCATCAACTTCCGCATTTCTCCATCCTTCCCTAAAAAAACATGAAGCATTTGTGCACCGTTTTGCGAGTATTTTCTTATATTTTCGCCAGATAGAAGAGAAACTATAGTGCACCTTCAACCTATTTTCACTTTATCCACCGTCTGTTTGCATGCTCAGACAGAGGTCTTTACTTAAAATTGGAAAAGCAAACCTGCTTATGGCTAAAATGCCAGACTGACTGAAGGACTCAAGTTGGGCCACTTGAATGATCTGTGCTGGGGCCTAGGGTAGGTGGCCTCCTACCGGTGTGGTGCACCTATAAGCTACGACTGCAGCCTGCACTCAAGCGCTTTCCAAAAACAGTACCTCACACTTTTATAATTGAGACAGCAGAAGGTGTTTCGGAGTGTTAAGGGTTAATGAAAAGTCAACACACATAGCTCTGCAATATTTGAGTGTACACAAACAGGCTCCCAAGGGGCAGGATATTACACCACCTTCCTCTCCAGCACACCAAAAAAAAATAGCCATCCTTGCGCAAGAGAAACCACAATGTAAAGGGCACAACCAAGCAAACCACAGAGTAATCACAAAAAAGTAATACCTCATATTCCACTCACAAATTCATCTCCCAAATAATAACAGCCCACTTCTGTGAGCCTGCGGTCTTGTTAGCGGCACTGATGCTAATGAACAAAAGTAGTCTGAGATATTCCCTCGCGGAGCACTCTGTCCAGCCATAGACCTTGACTGTTATCATGGGCACTTCAATTGGCCTTTGCTTGAAGATCTATTAACCCTTAGCCTCTGTAGTACCACAGTCCCAGGGACTCCTGCACAGCACAGGGGGGTCCGCCAAGGAGCGAGTTTCGTATTAATGTTAGAGAGCGATTTGGTAATTGTCTGAGGATTTTGGTAGGACTCAGTTTGGTGGCTTAATTTCCAGGGATTTTAATTTGACCGAATGGTCACGGGTTTGAATCTCAGCTGGTCCACTCAGCCTTGAGGAAGCAATACACATCAGTTATCTGACAGTAACTCCAAGAAACTTCCTCAGTAATGAATAAGCACTCTGTGAATTTGGCTGTTTTGTTATTGGAGGCTATTCAGTATAATCAAACACTTGATTACGAGTGGCTGCAAGGCACATAGCATCGCCGTTTACATTATGCATGAGCGTAAACAAATGTGGCCAAAACTGGTGACTCTTGCACCTCACTCAAATCCAAATAGTGTATGTATGTATATATCACTCAGAAGCACAGACATGCATATGATTCTGAATGCTGTTAGGTCCTTGCCTTTGCTTTTCCATTGAAACTGTGAAACAGGTCTCAGTAGAGACCCACATAATGGCCAGAGGTGTGCATCACCAATAAAAATCTCAGAAATAATTTTAAAAAACATTGAGTTTTTCAGACCACCTGGAAAATGTTTTGGGGAGTTCGTGTGGAAGCGATGTGAATTAGTAGTTAAGCTTCTGACCAAAAGCCAGGAACCGATTTAAATCCCGGCCTCAGCACTTGATTGAAAATCATGTGATTTTGGACATATCATGTGCCTCATTAAGACATGCCTGAAGTTTTGAAGTGTAGATATCTGAGCTGAAATGACTGAAACCGGCCAATATCTGGCCACTCAAGCTGTGTGCATCACAAGTTGTTACTCCCATAATGGGAAATAACATGTGGAAGTGTTATTACCAAGTGCACTTTACCACATGCAGATCTCTGTTCTAGGCCCTATCATATAAACCTTTTGAACTTTCATTCAGCCCCTGCTGCAAGTAGATGGTAAATTGGAGCAGGGAGTGGGCATTGTGCGTCATGATAAATGGGCTGGGTGTTAGGAGGGTGTAAGAGGCCAGGATTTGTTTCTTGGTGGTTGGTGTAGGATAACCGGCGCACCCAGAGGTCGCATGGAGTCTAGGTTGTGCAGGTGCCCCACCACTAATGGCGGTTTTACTGTGTCCAGATCCTCTCCTGGTAAAACCGTGCACTGGACTGGAATCAGTAATCCTGGTCTGGTATCAACGGGCTATTTGTGACCAGGCATGGTCACCTGCCACTTGTGAATGGGTTGCTCTGTGTCCTCCTTTGGGTACCACTCAAACACCCAACAATGTCCTTAGCTCGATGTGCTTAAAAATGAAAATATGTCAAATGCAATTGTAAATATCTGAAACACAATTGTGTAAATCCTCTCTTGATGTACACTACCATGTATCATCTCCCACCACTGAACCAGCGGATAATGTGCCGTGCACCTTTGTGCCCAGGGGCCTTATAAACTCCACACGTAAGCACAGAGGAGATTTTACTCTGGATCCCAACTCACCTGAAAGGGAGCAGCACCAGGCGAGTGATGATGAAGACCGCGGCGAAGATGACAAAGAGGACATCGCAGACTTTCTTATATTTGGTGTAATTGAACATCTTTGCTGGCTAGAAGGGAAACAAGCAACATTAGGTCACATATTGGGTAGAGGTACCTTTGGATGGCACTTCGGCCAAACGAGAATAAAACAGCCTTGTGTTTCCACCAAATAATTATCCTTTTCTTTAACTTAATGTTTTGGGTGTCCAGAACCCGTGAATTTGGTCTCCGCAAAGTTCTCAAAACACTAGAAAAAGTACTCAAGATTTTTATCATTGGTGTTGTTAATTAACTTCTATAACACACAGTCTTCCGTTAGTATGCCCGTATAAACTTGTGGGAAAAAATGAACATAGCAACAAATTCTATTGCATAGTGTTTTTTTCCGGAAAATGTATGCACAGGAAATACTGCATTTTGAAAGTTATTACGGGGATTTCCAAAATCCCAAATACTTTTTTTTAAATATTGGCCTAGTATCAGTAATATAATAACCTATCATAATAACAAATTATGAACAATAAAAAAAAGACATAATAAATTGACACATTAATGATCATATTAACAAGAACACTATTAAAAATAATACGCCTTGTACAATAATAAAAATACTGATAATAACAATGATAAACAAAAGGTACTAACAAAAAAATACATAATACCTATATATAGTAGATGCTCAATATAATTCTAAAAAATGTACTAATGATAAATTACTGCAGTATTAGGAGGATGCTCAATTGCTAAGTCTTGGATGTCGATCTAGGCAGCGCACTGCTCGATTTCAGGCTCCTCTGGCCATTTTCAATATTTTTGGCAGCCTATTAAATATAATTTGGTCTATGCAGAAAAAAATTAGAAATAATTATATATGCATGTACAAAAATAGAGTATTGTGATCAATGAATCAGGTAGACATAATGCACAAAAAAATCTTTTTGTAGAGATTTTTTCAGAAATGCTGTAGTCAACATTGACAAGCAGCAGTAGTGGAAATTCCGGTTGAATGGCATGGTATACTTCAAAATGATGGATGCAAATGCTTGAGCAAATATATTCTAACCAGTGAGTATTTGTGATATTATTCCATTCGGTTGTATTTTAGTTCATCGAGGGATCAACATATATGTGAATTACTCTTAACCATTCCTCAAAGAAGCAATGCAGCCCGAAGTGCTTGGAAACCGTCAATCTCTACAGGCACATTTATTGGTATTATGACACTGGAAAATGTTGGTTGCTTTGCCAATTGCTACAAATTGGGGCCATATGGAATTTGCTGAGGAAGAAAATATGCTAAGACCTGCTTAAAAAATGTTTTTTTAAGACCGCTTCTGCTTTTAATGTAGCCATATGATTGTTGGCTCAGCAACTGCAGTTCAGACCACCATGAAGAAGAGTGCAAACAAATTGAATATATGTTGTCTACTCGGAGCTTTATAAAATATACAGACAGGGTGAATGGCTTTGCTCTTTGTCATTGACAGTGCAAGGAATGGCAGATCTTTTAAATACCATCATCATCAAATAGCTTTATTCGACGTTTTCAGTCATAAAAGCACACAGTTATACACAAAACATTAAAAACAATAAAACACCATTGGATAATGCATAAAATACCATAAAACGTTAATTACAATTATAATTCATGACATTTCTTCAATATATATCGAAAAAAAAAACTCACGCTGAACATACCATAAATTTCGAGACCCAAAACGTTTTCCTGTCTAAAGGCTGCAATTAATAAAATATTTACCAAAATACATAGCTTTAGTGACAACCGACTTTAAGTTCATAGTAATCTTATTGACCCCCACAATAAAACTATACGATACATCCATCCTGCCTATCAATTCAGTATCTTTTTCTAAGCCTTCTAAAATCACACATCAATTTTTCGTTGGGAACAAGCCCTGATTATCCAAGCCCACCCCAGGAATTTAGCCATTGCTATGGCTATTGCTTCCTTTGTGTCACTTCTTAATATTCTGACTGCTTGATTCGCACCTCTTAATCCCAACAACTTACATATAGGGCGCAACCAGGCTCGGCGTGGGGCATGGTAACCTGCACATTCAAACAAAAAGTGGCCCATTGTTTCCTTTTTAATCATACAAACTGGGCACAGCTCAATATGTGCATTAGACCACTTGTTTGTGAAAACTCTTATAGGCAAAGTACCTATCCTGAACTGAAAATACAGTTTCCGCTCTAGGGGTTTAAGAATGCAGTCCCAATAATATTCAAGCTTCGGCGTAGATTTATGCTCTAGAAAAAATCCCGTTAGTGATGAGGGCTCAAACCTGGCTTCCGTACAGTTAAGGACCTTTTCCCAATATTTAGCCTTTAAAATCTTTTTGGATGGGAAAACATTATTTTTCGGGTCCTCCCATAATTGGCTCATGCCGAGTTCCACCAGAGATCGTTTTAACTCCCTGAGCCATTTTATCTGGTGCTGCGTGTCTGCCTTAATTACGTCTAAAAATCCAGCTGCATAATCTGCTAGTTCTGGGGTGGACCACAGCCTGCGCCAATACAAAAGAGGGCGAATTTTTACTAGATGTACTATAGGCTTCCTCCCCAAATCATACAACAGTGGATATATAGGTGTACTTTGCGGCAGACGAGTAATGTGCCTAAAAACTTATTTTCGGAGATTGAGAGTTTAGATAAATCCTCATATCCCCAAAGCTCAGCACCATACAATGCAGAGCCCATCACCTTCATATTATATATTTCTAGCACTGGACTTATTGGCTTGTGGAAAGAGGAATTAAATCTTTTAAATACACTACCAAGTCGAATCATCGGGGGTAGATACACGGAGGTAGATCTTCCTACTAGTGAGAATGTAGGGAGTCCTGCCCTGCTGTGACAGTGCAAGGAATGCCAGCCCACTGTGAAAGCTTTAGAAGAATTTCAGCCTACTGTGAGAGTGTTCTGAACCATAACCCACTCCGAGAGAGTGGGTAATCGCTGCCCACTATGAAACTTCAAGTAATCTGAGTCCACTGTGAAAGCTGTGAGAGTGGAGGGAATGTTACGCCCAATGCAAGCGTGCATGGACTCTCGGCCCATGGCGAGAGCGTAGAGAGTCCCAATCCACTTCGAGAATGCATGGAACATCAGCCCACTTTGCTAGCCCTGGAGATGTATCTAATTGACAGAGTGCCCCAAACCCCAGTCTATTGTGAGAATTCCACATAATCTGAGTCCACGTGGAGAGGGAATGGAATATCAGTCAAAATGCGGTCTAAGTGGGTTTTTGGCACCAGAAGTAAAATTGGTGACTGACAAGAGACCCACTTACTGGCCTCGCCGTGGGAGACTGGCACAGCGAGGTAAGTGGTGGCCTGAGTAGAGAGACGGAAGGAGAGCCATTCTGAAAAGTGCCTCCAGGAGAGTCTGTACAAGAGTCTCCCTGCTGATTTTGGATGTGTGAGATGTGAGTGTGGCCTTACCTTGGGCCTCCAAAACCCTCGGATGACCAGAGAATGGCAAAAAAGCTAGGTCCTTCAAAACAGAGAGGTGAGTCGAATCCTGGTAATGAACAACTGCAGATAAACATAACAGAGAACTCTGAACAGAGGCAAATGATTGTGGATTCAAAAGAGATGGGCCAATGAGCTCAGCCACAACCCAATAGTCTTGGCTTGATGCCATGCATGAAGGCCCCTTGCAAACGTCAAGCAGTCCTGCCAAATTTCCCACATTGTAGATTAGATTAAGAGCATTTCAGTGCATGTGCCTCTTATGGCACAACTAAAGAATGTCACACAATTCAGAGCTCCCTTCGTACTTCCCAGTACTGCAGTGTTTTATACTGGATTGCTGGAGTATAGTGCAGCAGGGGCAGTGGCACCAGGAATTTGAGGGTTCCACTATACGCCAACTATGGCTTTTACCAAACAAATGGGGGAGTGGTGGCCATTTTCTGCTTATAATAGGGCCATGGCACCCTTACTATGCCACTGTTGTGTTACCCAACTTAGGAGCCCATTCTGCTCCTATGAAGGTGTCCAGGCAGAGTCCGGATTGAAGGAGAGGTGAGGTTGTCATAGTTACACCAGCCACATTGTGGACCGCGTGCCGGCACAGGAAATGATGAGACTTATGTTCGTTAACGTGCTGGCCAGCTAAAGCCGGCGGTATGCCAAGGACATTTGCACATTCACAGAGGCTTGGTGTGTGATAAACAGATCTGCCTTTTATGTTGAGACCTCTTTGTATGATAGCACTGCTTGCTTCTGATTGAGAAAAGAACAAGCATTGAAAAAGCCAATAATTGCCAACTTTTCCACCTTTTGGTTTTGCTAAACTTTTTTTACCAATGGTGAGCGGCATCAATCAAAATTAAAAACATTGAATGAAAAATAGTGCAATATTGTGTATGCGCTCATGCACATATACACCCCATGCAGCTGTGGCATCCTAGCGTGATGACATGTGCGGATGCATACAGTATGACGCATTTGCCATTTTGTTTATTTTTTATTTACTGTTCCAAAATGGTGAACCTTACTTGAAGTAGTTAAGAAAAAATAATTTAAATGCATGCTAAATCACTTTTCAAAAATGGAGCACCCTGGCACCACATGGCAGCTGCCAAAGCCCTCCAAAAATCTGAATAAAAAAAAAAAAGAAAGATGGCCTGCGATGGGAGGGGTGGGTAGCAATGGAGGAATGGGTGAGGGAAAAAGGTGGGGGAGAGTTGGTGGAAGGGTAGGAATGCATTGTGGTTAGGGAAACAATGGAGGTGATTAAGGTGGGGGTGTTAGCACCAAAAACAAAAATATGGGATGGGGAAAGCAATGCCCGACATGGGAGTCGAGGGAGAAAGAAGCAACATGGAGCCTTAGGGTGGTATTTGCGGAGGAAGCACCAAACGAGAGAGAGAACAGGAAACACAGGAGTTCTGAGAAGGAAAGAAAAAAGTAGTTCCCCAAATGTGAGCAGTGAAAGCATACAAGTCATTCAAGCAAAAGGATGGTAAAGAAGCTATGCTACAAGGTAAGGACAAACGCAAGAAGACAAATGTCCTTAAGGCATTAGAAATAATGTATGTGACAGTGTTCATAATCCCAGACAAACCTCTCATCTTAGTTTATTTTCTCCACTCCAATTCGACCCCTCTCTTCCAGTGTGCCGTTGCGCGTTTGTGAATACTGAAATGTGCAACCCAGATCCTGCAGTATTTGCTTTGTGGGGAGAGCCATCCACCCCACCCCACCACTACCACCCACAAAATGGGCCTTAGCTCCTGCTCTATGCCCGAGGCATAAACCACAAGGTCTGGGTTAGACATTATTATCTTCAATTTACAAGGAGCCTTTACTCCTGTATGTTGTTGGCTGAAGTGCGGGGCCTCACCTAGAGCGCTGTCTGGGTCAATCAGCGCCATCTACACTCCTGTTGTGGAGATTTGCTGTAATGTAAACTACACCAATGAGGTTACTGGTGATGAAGTTCTCTATGAGAGTGATATTCATTCAGAATAAGCCGGTGAGCCCCTTCCGTGAAGATCGGCCCACACCTTGGGGGTTGCCTTTTTCAACCCAAGGTCATTAGGCAGGGTACAGTTGATAATGGCTAGCCAAATGAGCCCTCCCAGTGTCCTGAGAACCCCTGAACTCTTGGAGTTGTCGGATACCCCAAGAACCCCCAAAACTGGATGAGATTCCTTTAACTATCACAAAGCTGAGATTCCTTGGGTCTATCACAAAGGCCGGAGATTTTCTTGATCTCTCACAGTGAACGGTGATTCCCTGAACCCCCTACAATTGGATGAGAATGAACAGCGGGTTGAGATTTCATGGACTCTAACAATTGGTTCACGTTCCATACACTCACAGCGGGATGAGATTCCATGGACTCTAACAATTGGTTAAGATTCCACATACTTCCAGTCGGATGAGATTCTGCAAACTCTCACAGTGGAATGAGATTCCCAGAAACCGGACAGTGAACTGAGATTCCCTGAACTCTCACAATTGTTTTTTTTTTCCATACACCCACAGTGGGATGAAATTCTGTAAATTCTCATTATAGGCTGAGATTCTTTGAACTTTCAAAGTGACCTGAGATCGCTGAACTCACAGTGAACTCACAGTGAGTGTTGAATTGTTACTGCCTTACAAGGTGCTTAGATCTCATTCACATGCTGTGGGTTGAGATTCAGTGATTTCCCATGGCTGCTTGACATTCCCTGAGCTCTCACAGTGGGCAGAGATCCTATGATCTCTCACAGGAGGCCAGATCCTTGCATCTCTCACACTTGGCCGAGTTTTCCTGCACTGCCTCAGTGGAATGAGATTTCCTGCACCTCCCCAGTAGCTTGTGAGTCTGTGCACACACCCAGTGGACTGTACTTTCACAAAAGGCTGAGCTTTACTGCACTGACACAGAATATGTGATTCCCTGTGCTCACAGCAGGCTATGTTTGCAGTATACTGGCTGTGGGCTGTGATTTGCTATGCAGTCATGGAGTCACTTACAATACCAATTAATAAAGTAGATATTAAAAAGTACTAGCGCCCATCAATAACTTGGAGTTTGCACTACTAGGCCTTGTCTGTTGTTCTGTAAGTGTAGAGAAAGACAGAGTAACGGTGTGACAGAACACAGATTGCAGATTCCAAGGTCTGATATAGGATATGGTGTGGCCACACACTCGCCTCTAATATGCAATCCGATGCGTCATGGAGAACCATCACAAATGTCCCAGCACGGACGTAGTTGGCAGCGTAGGAGAAGACGATCAGGAAGATGGTAGCAAAGTGGTGGACAACTTGCTCTTTTAAGTCCTGGAATCAAAAGAATAGATTACATGGTCAGGGTCACGCTTCCTGCACGATATTCACAAAGAATTCAAAAACAAATAGCTTCATACCTAATAACCCCTCTACTCTTCCTAGTACCAACCCCAGGAAACTGCTAGTACGGAGTTGGCCAAGACATGATTCAATGACAAAATCGAAATACACAATGCCCAATCCAACAAGACCACTAGTTACACATGGATCTTAATCCCACTCTATTTAAACAGCATGCCACTAAATTAGAATTTCTCAGCATTGCCTACTTCCCCTCAATACTCATGTTGTGCAAAAGAGTCCATCTCTGAAGCTGGCTCACATGGTGTTGGCCAAATATGTACACACATCTCTACGTCCCAATAAATTCCAGCCCTTTGCCTTCCATTGACAGGTAATGTGTTGAATTTGTAACTTTTGCCTCAGTCTTTGTGTTGTGCAAAACAACCTCTTGAGGAAACAATTTTTGGAGATTTGAACCAAATGCCTTCACAAATTCCCATGCCACTTACAGATCCCTGGTGTGTCATACATTTTAGTGATGTAAAGGCTCATGTTTGTAGCCTTGTTGTTAACCTTTGTAATGTGCGGAACTCATGCTTTGAAAGACCTAATACATAACGAAGATTAATGGTCTCCTATTACCGCCTGTGGTTATCTGATGTCTCATGGGGGAAGGAGTTAGGTCAGAAGCTGCCAGGGTCCATATATGCATCGATTGGTGGCTTAGGGTACCTCTGCAGAGTCTCTCGCATGGGATGAGAGTATGTTACCTGGGTGTTAGTAAGTGGATATCTATCGATTGACAATCCTTGGAAATGTTAAGCGGTCTTTCCATTGCAGTCTTTGTGGAATAACCTGCTCGGTGTCCTTAAGAAATGCAAAGCCCTTCAGACCTCCTCCACTCTGACCTAACCTCCCTCCCATCATGGCAGACTGCGTTTCAGCTAGTACTAATATCAAAAATAATGAAAACGTTTCCAGACAATTACCTCAGTCACAATGTACAACATTCCTTTTTTATGCCCACTGACATATTTGCAGCCCGAAACATCAATTTATGACACACACAATGGTCTTGTTTCACAAAAGTTTTGGAAAAATTCAGAGGCCACTGGAGTTGGAAAATGTTGCCACTTGTCTCAAGTCGTTGGTGCTGTTGCTGAGGTAAGTACAAAAAATGAAAATGATGCAGAACTAGCGGGTCTTATATCTGACAGTAGGGAACACATTCACGAGGGTTAATTCAATTGACAATCTTCTTTGCTCACTGAAGTGTCCTAAAGAAATATTTGCCGTCATCAGATGCAGGACTTGCCAGGGTAAGAAAGATTGTCTCGACATCTGCCTTGGAACTCAGTATATGTCTTTTTGTATGTGAGTATATATACATTTGAATTGCGGTACTTCTCTTGGTCAAACCTAGTTGGTCTCGACATCTGCCTTGGAACTCAGTGTAGGTCTGTTTGTATGTATGTGAGTATATATGAATTTGAGTTGCGGTACTTCTCTTTACGGTGAGGCAAGTAACATGCAGGTTCTACAGTGGAGGGGTGTCTTATGCCCCATGAAGAGAGCCGTCTTTATCTTCCTTCTGAATTGCTACAACATTGATTCGGATATAATGTTGAATACCTCTTTTTTTGTATCTCTTTATCTCCAGTGTTGTGGTGTCCTGCCTTCTGCTGTAACTCTATCATCCTGAGGTAGTTAGATTCTTAGCCAGTTTTGAAAGGGTATCATTCCTGTTGGCCTTGTAGGTGATGAGCTGATCTTGAAGCTATTATGGCTCTGTCGGCAGAGCCACTGTAGTTCAGTGAGTGCCGGGCTGATGATTGAACTTTTTGTACTTTGGTACATTTTGCCATGGTGTACTGGATAGATAGATTTCAGGGGGAGTCTGTGTGGTGTTTTTAAGACCACTGAGAAGTGTGTTATCTCTGTTCTGGAGGGAAAGGACCAGTGCTTGCACAGTTATTCTTAAGTTGGCTTCTAGATCAAACCGTTTTACTTACTCCAAGAGTGAGAGCTGGTCCCTTGCTGACGTTTTTCTTGTTGATGTGCTATTTAAATGTGAGACCCTTTTCCAGGATGAATCCAAGTAATTGGTTAACCTCTTCCATGCTCGTGACGGCCGGGAGCCGTCACGCGTCACGGTGGGCGTGTGCGCAGGACGGCCCCCGGCCGTCCAAATCCCCGCTCACTAATAGAAACGCCCGCACAGCGCGGAAATTCCGCGCGCACGGAAGGGGTTAAATTGGTTAAATACTTTATTTCGGCCGAAGGCCATAAAAGTGTCATAGCAATACAATCATTAACAATACAATCTATAATGGATCAAGCTGTATGTAAAAATATTCTCATTAAAATAATCATCAATTTCAAATAGCAATTTGAACCAATCACCATAACGTTCCGTTATTACCACCCCAATAGATTCGCTTTTTTTAAAATTAGATAAAAAACTTCTTATAATACAATAAAAAGAGAGAAATGACTGTTTTTTTGTTCAATTCAAAATACTTTCACGGTCATAAATGCGTTAGTCCTTGGGACATCACAGCCTTAGCCCCACTTTGCTTCTTATCAATCCCACCATAAACAAGTATCGGGATAGGGCTAATCTGACGTGTGGTGCAGTGCAAGTTGTCAATACCCTCAGGGCCTCCTGGTGCTTTCTCAATCCCAATGATATGCATAACGGTCGGATCCATTTCCTCCTTGCCCTATCAAATGCCGGGCAGAAGAATAGGATATGTGCTGTATTTTCTATGGATCCTAAAGTGCGTGTAGTGCATAGAGTACAAGAGCGATCTCCATTGCCCCCCAGGTTGCTGTATGGCTCTTAGTCTGTAAGATGTTGTACCTTAACTTTAGATACAGAGTTCTTGCTAAGTACGGCGGTACAATGTCAATAAGTTCTTCGCGCCTCGGGTTTGGTTTGATGGCAAGGAATTGAGATGTTAACCTTCCTAATCTCGGGTCGCAATGGAGTACGTTCAGTATATGATGCCAATAGGTTCTCTTTAATGTATCTTTGCAACTAGATGTTAAGCTGTGCGGCTCGGTCCAATATGATCCGAGACCTAACTCTGTGAGTCATTTCCTTACAAATCTTAGCCAAGGGAAGGTGAGGCGTGTGTCAATGGCCAGCAGTTCTCGTACACCTTCTTTGTATGCAACTAATTCTGGTGTTGTCCACAAGCGTATCCAGTAGAGCAATGGACGTAGAGTTGTAAGATGCCCTATACGCCTTATATTTAAATTGTGGAACATTAGGATAAGTGGTGTTGATGATGGTAGCCCCAATAGTCTCCTCGCAAATTTATTTTCCCCGATTGTTAGTTGTTTAGTGTCACCAGTGCCCCATAGCTCTGATCCATACAGTGCTGCTGCCTGGACCTTGCATTTAAATAGCTCGAGTGCGGGTGTCACCAGTTTGCTTCAGGACAAACTATACTTCTTTAGGACTGCCCCTACCCCTTGGGCCAACCGTAGTGCTGAGTGATTGACTTGGTGTTTCCATGCTAACTTGGAATCTAGTAATATGCCCAAATAAATAAAATTAGTGGCATGTTCTATTCTCTGATTACTCAACGTAAAGTTATTTCTAAAACCCTTATGTGGGTTTATGGGCATATACTTGATTTTACTAGTGTTTATTTCTAGGCCTTTCACATTGCAATATCTGTTAAAATCATCCATCAAGGTTTGTAATCCCTTTGGGGTCTGCGAAATCAGAATGGTATCATCTGCAAACAGCAGCGCCGGTACCAAGTTCCCGTTCAATTTGGGCGGATCATTTGCAGTTTTTTGTAGGTGGTTTACCACGTCATTGATGTTGAGTGAAAACAGGGTGGGAGCAAGTACACATCCCTGTCTCACTCCTCTATCTATTGGGATTGGTTTTGTAAGTTTCCCATTCATGCCCCAACAGACTCTAGCATAGTTTTCATTGTGCAGCCTTTTTATCTGTGTTAATAGGCTGGGGGAACTTTTGGTTTTTTAGTGAGTCCCATAGTAGGCATCTAGGTACAAGGTCAAAAGCTGCCCTCAGATCAACGAATGCTACGTAAATGTGGCCCTCCTTTATCTTGACGTATTTCCAGATGATGCACAAAAGTCTGAAGACTTGATCTGCTGTACTGGTGCATGATCTGAATCCTGCCTGGTATGGAGACATCAGGGCTGGACTGGCCGTAGCAGGCACCGGGCGTTTCACCGGTGGGCCGCCAGGGTGGGGGCCGATTTTGGGCCCCAGGGGGGCTGTTTTTGTTACCGGGGGCCATCAATATCGGCCCCCTGTAACAAAATCGGCCGAAACCGGCCCTTGCAAACAGCTCAGGCGGACCCCCTCAGCCCCTGCAGGGAGGCCAGCCGAGCAGTTTGCCAGGGCCGGTTTCGGTGCCCAGTCCGGCCCTGGAGACAATATATTATTAGTTTCTATCCAGTTGTTCAGCCTATTCAATAACTGTCTGGCGTAGGTTTTTTGAAGTACATCTATCAGGCTGATTGGCCTGTAGTTCTCGGGTTTCTGTTTGCTGCCTTTTTTGTGGATGGGGACAATTCCAGCCTCTTTCCACATTCCCGGTATTGGGGCACCTGCTGCTATTGCATTACTAAGGGAGTTAACATATGGGACCCAGACCTTTTTATCATGTTTAAATAGGTCTCCAGGAAGTCTATCTAGTCCCGGTGCTTTTCCCTGCTTGATGGTGTCTATAGCATGCTCAGTTTCTTTCAGCGAGAAGACAATCACTTCTCTGTCTCCCTCATTATTGGCAGACTCGCGGTCTTCAATCAAAGTGGAAATGGGCCGGAAACTGGTATACAGATTTGTAAAATGCTCGGTCCAAACTGCCGAGTCTAAATAATGCTCCGTTCTCGCTACTTGATCCTTGCCCCCGCATGCTATTATTTTCCAGAACTCAGCTGAGTTATTAGTTTTTGCTGCTTGCAAGGAGGTCGAGCCAGCTATTTTCCTCCCAATTCCTCTTGGCAGTAGCCAATGCTCTCCTATGAGCATCCCTAGCCCTCCTTATTGGATCTGCATTTCCCTGCTTTAGGATTTCAAGTAAGATTTTCTTGGTTCTTCTACTCTCTGTTGTATACCAGGGATTTGCTTTTGGTCCCGACTTAGAATTGGGTTTCGATTTCTTCCCGGTGTTTTTGGTGAGAAGGGGCTCTAGCTTTGCAACTAAGAGGGTGTGCATTGATGTTACAGGCAGTTCGCTTGTCTCTAGATGGGCGCCCACTACCTCTGCAAAGGTGTTGTAGATGCTTGTCATTAGCTCAATATTACCTGTAACCTTAGGCCACCTAATAGATCTTCCATTGTTTCCTACTAGGGGGTAAACGTTTTGCATGCAAGTATCAGGTTGGTCATCCCCTACTATCCAACCCGTTACTTCAGACAAAGTGGTCGATGGTCACTGTCTTCCCTCGCCTCTATTCTGAAGCTCACTATCCTGGTCCAGCTGTGCATCCTATGCATTATATAATCTATTCTCGATTAAAAGTGTTCAGGGAGGCTCTCATCCCCGGTGCTAAATATCCTCCCGTTATATGCCCTTAAGTGATGTTCTATGGTGAGCTGCGTTATCTGTAATGCAGCGTTGGTGCAAGGTTTTGATGGTCCAGCCTGTAGTTGAGGCAACCCCATGGCCGTATCCTCTTCGTCTGTTAAATTTTCTAAACCGTTTAATGGCTCATAGGCACAGTTAAAATCCCCACATACGATCACGGTGTCGCTAGGATCTACATGATCCAGGGTGCTACCTAGTATATTAATGGTCTCAGAATTGAGATTTTGCCTGATTGGTCTGTTATAGGTGTTAAACAAATACAATTTTTCATTGTTGTCATCTAGGTACACTGCCAATAGGTCTGGGGAGTCAATAATATAGTCGTTGGATTGCATCCCCAATGTTATTTTAATCCATATTACAAGGCCCCAGAAGGTCTTCCTCGCTGCGATGGAATAGCGTTCTTGTAATACGTTTTATATCCTAACTTAAATGGGGGGTAAGTAACCATGTCTCCTGGAAAAGGCAGATATCAAATTTGTCTATGTAGCTTTGCCACTCCGGGTCATCAAGTTTTTGTTTTAAACCAGCAACATTCCAGGATACTATAGCTATGGGTGTTTGTCCTTTCGCAGGTATTTTGTGTGTTAAAGTATTGTGATCTATAGTGGAAGGCACACCCACACAGCGTGGCACACCCTCCAACCCACTAAGACTACTAGGAGGACTACTTGTGCCTACAACAAGTAGGGGACCATTCGCATTTGGGTTAGGCACCTTCTGTTGGAGCCTTTCTCCCAAGCTAGTGTCACCCTGACAAGAAGGGGGGGTGGTGATCTGGAGGGCTGGTAGGCTACCTCCAAGTAATTTAAAACTATCAGCTGAGGGTGAAGCAATCTAGATACAAGCCAGAGAGTCATACTTGTTTTCAGTTATTGGTACCGAAAAGAATTCAGTCTTTGATGGGCTGAACTTCAGAATGATGCTTGCACTCCAGTTCCGAATTAACTTGAAACATGAATTGAGTGACTAAATGACACTGGTAGAAGTGATTTTGAGACTGAGTTGTATGGTTGACATATTAATGGATTTTTATGATGTTGATGGTCACCACAGATCCGAGATATTCCATGTAGAGTATGAAGATGATGGCGGTGAGGATGGAATCCTGAGGTACTTCGTCAGAGATTAAACAGATGGTGATGGTGACTGGTAAGTTATTATGGGAATCATTGCAATACTGTGTTAGAGAAGGTCATTCAAGATGTGGGTCAGTGCTGGGTGGTTGACTGTCGAAAGCCGCAGAGGGCTTGAGCAGTACGAGGAGGCAGGGGTTGTTTCTGTTCTTGATGAAGGCATCATTGACTACTCGGAGGGCAGCAGTCTCCTTGTTGCAGCATTGTCTGAAGTTAGACTGGTGCTCCTCGACAACACAATTCTTGCGGATCTGTCCTTGCAGTTGCGATGTGGTTCCTTTTTCAGTGATGTGATTTTTGCTATGTAGCTTATGTGGGTGATGTGCTGGAAGTTAGTGAGATCATCTGGGCTTAGGGTTGGTTTCTTAGGAGGAGAAAGGTATCTGTTTCATCTTGAGGGCACCAAGAAATGTTCATCAGTTGAGTGAGCAGTGGCCAATGCAGAGGATGGGCATTTCATCGAGAAACATTCCATGGAAGTATATATCATTGGTTTTAGACCATCCACAGAAAAGGTTGGGAAACAGTCACAATCACATTTGAAAGAAAAAAAAAACTCCTGACCAGTTGGAACTCTTAAAAGATATTTAACCACACAGTACAGCTTAAATATGCACCACAGCCCAGTCTGAGCTCATTCCAGCTGCATGGTTTAGAACTGATTATTAAGTACATAGAGGATCCTGACCTCATGCTGTAAATGGATTGGTTAGATGGATAACAAAGGGAACGTGGAAGAGGCGTGAATAAGCCCGAGCCAAAGTAAATGTACATGTTCTGAGGAGACAGATGAAGGGGTTAGAGTAACATACGGAGCAAATGGGTAAATAGAAATTTGTCAGACAGGGAAAAGTAAATACCAGTGAATGTTGTAAAACAAACCACAAAAACAATGCATCCCACCTGACAAACTAGCTGGGCAAACATAACACAAAATAAACCACCCAACCTCCTAATCCACACCATTCTGGAAAATGTGCTAACTAATGTACGTCACTTACCTTTCTTTTCACATCGAACGCTACAGTGAGGAGCAGCGAGCTGTAGAACCCCAATTCTAATATGTAGTACCAGTACAGCGATGGAATTAAAGGCTGCAACAAAAATGAATCGTAAGAGTGGAATACATACCACCACTCGAGTACAAACAAGACAAACAGCCCGTGTTACTACAGCCGTGATCGCCATAAAGGAGGTTCCAAAAAATTTTCCCCTACCAATTTATTTTTTTCAAAGGTTTACACACAACCATACCAAAGTTTGTGAAGATATTTTTTCATTTGCAGGAAAAACATCAAAGAAAAAAAAAGGTTTTTCATGATAAGAAATTCACTACAAACCCTACTTTTAGCAGGTGGTGCCCACATTTTTCATTACATATTATATGGGAGGGAGGCAACGTCCTGGAAAGCCTTACCTTCTTATTTTACTGTAGAACACAACATTTACTGCTGAATGTGTAGAATGAGGCATTAAAGGTTACTTTGTTATACTAAAAGCACCCACACATGAAAATTATTTGGAGAAGATGTATTCCAGTGACACACAGACACCATAACACAACATCAAAGAGAGTAACTGCAGTACCCAGCAACTGCAAGGAAATCTCTAGGCCTTGTGGACACATAACATCCCAATTGTAAACAGAAGGAAGAAAACCAAAAAAAAGAAATTCCAATGGAATGTGTTTATGTGCATAACTACCTTTTTAGCATGTTGGTGGGTGGACAATTTGATATTAAGAAAGAATGTTAAGGGTGGAAAGTGTTCTTAAAAAAAGGGTGTTGATTGATGCAAAACATTGTGCTCCAGTGGGGCGGTGGGGGCGTGGTAGAAGTAGTGTATCGCTTCCTAAGATGATGCCAATTCCGAGGGCTGGCCGTGGCTGATTATTCTGTTTGGACTAGCTTGGAAAAGCAATATAAACCCACAATTCATCAGAAATGAGAGAGCACACTGAAGGAGGAGCATAGGAGACTAGAGACGCAAGAAGCTTCACAGAAGCATCAAGGAGGTTCAGCGAGCTGTCTCTTCAGGTGAGCAGGATGAACCAACATTGTCGCAGAATCTATGTGATTCAATGATACCTCAAGTCATGCACACTATACTATTGATGATCTTACCGATGACCTTAGTACATGTGCAAGGTGGAGTGCAGCCCTTCCTGAGGTGCATCACTTCAAACTCAAGGACCCCAAATAAGATATTTCCCTCCCCTCTCAAACTAGAACTTGGAAAATTTAAATTCTGAAATATTTAACAAAGAGAAACCTTCAATGTGGTATTTTATCTTACCCCAATCTGGGACTGTGAGACCACACATAGAGATGAAGAACCCCCACTAATGACCACCACCCGCAATCACTAGGTAGATCATGTGTCTAGGGTCATAGAGGCCGTGCCACCTGGAAACTGTTGGGAGTTGGCATGCGATCAAAGGGCCTTATTACCTGTAAACTGAATAAGGAAGTTGTTTTCAGATGATACAGGTAGGCATGTGTTTCATATCATGCAGGTCCTATGACTTGACAAGCTGTGTGTGAGAGTTTGCCTCAGGTCATGGGGGTCTTATCACCTGCAAACTCCATGTGAGAGTTATTCTCAGGAGATACAAATCCTATTACCTGTAATCTCTGTTTGAGAGTTGGTCTCATGTCATATGAGTCTTATTACCCACAAATTCTGGTGAGAGTTGGTTTCAGGTCACACAGATCGTACTACCTGTACACTGCAAGTGATTTGGACTCAGGTCATATGGGTATTGTTACTAACACTAAAAGGTAACAGTTCCTAAAAGAGAAAGAAAGAGAGCACTTTACAACCCATTATGGTTTTGAGTAAGTATGATAATAGTCTCCAGAGAAGGATTGGGTGTACGTGAGTGGGGAGATTCCTCCTGTTCGTTCTTGCGCCCTCACACACCCTTGAGAGTGTAAAGCATCATCGGGCTATGCTCCTCGTGGGGGTGGCGCTGCAGTCCCTCACAGGCCCCACAAGAGGGCTCTCTGGCGGAGATCTTTTTAGGAGGTGCTGCACTTGTGCATGTGGGTGTGTAGGCCAGGTGAGTGAGTGAAAGTGTAGATAAAATTACCTATCGGTACCCCGGCAATTTTAATGAGGAGTCCTCTAGGTAAGGTTAAAAATGGGCGGAGTTGGAGACTCTCCTTAAACAAATAAAGGGAGGGACTAGTATGTTCCCGCTGCTCTCAACCCGTAGAAAAATGTGTAGTGTTCAAAGGTGAAGGGTGGTCGACATGTTTTGCGCAACCAGTGGGTCCCTAGTGGATCTCTGTGCGCCTCATCAGGACCGTGAATCAGAAATTGGGAGTGTGGGAATCAGGGAAAGACACCCTATAATCCCACCATACCTATTGTAAGGTCAGATAAACGTCTCCGACGAACCTGATCGGCTGACAGGTTTACAGGCTCTTTATCGAGGGTGACACACTTTCCACTCTCAATCCGATCACTCGCCGGCGCGGCCCTACTTCACCTTGGGGAGGGTTTGGGTTCTGAGATCCCGAACAATACGTGTCTCGAATGCCGAGGCGTTTATCTGACCTTACAATAGGTATGGTGGGATTATAGGGTGTCTTTCCCTGATTCCCACACTCCCAATTTCTGATTCACGGTCCTGATGAAGCGCACAGGGATCCCCTAGGGACCCACTGGTTGCGCGAAACATGTTGACCACCCTTCACCTTTTGAACACTACACATTTTTCTACGGGTTGAGAGCAGCGGGAACATACTAGTCCCTCCCTTTATTTGTTTAAGGAGAGTCTCCAACTCCGCCCATTTTTAACCTTACCTAGAGGACTCCTCATTAAAATTGCCGGGGTACCGATAGGTAATTTTATCTACACTTTCACTCACTCACCTGGCCCACACACCCACATGCACAAGTGCAGCACCTCCTAAAAAGATCTCCGCCAGAGAGCCCTCTTGTGGGGCCCGTGAGGGACTGCATCGCCACCCCCACGAGGAGCATAGCCCGATGATGATGCTTTACACTCGCAAGGGTGTGTGAGGGCACAAGAACGAACAGGAGGAATCTCCCCACTCACATACACCCAATCCTTCTCTGGAGACTATTATCATACTTACTCACAACCATAATGGGTTGTAAAGTGCTCTCTTTCTTTCTCTTTTAGGAACTGTTACCTTTTAGTGTTAGTGACTATGTCCTTGGGAGCATTGGTACAGGACCTTTAGTTTTTCTGAATTGCTCCTAGTCCCCCCCTCTTTCTAGATTGTGTTCATATGGGTATTGTTACCTGTAAACTCTGTTTGAGAGTTGGTCTCATGTTATATGGTTCTTATTACCTATGAACTCTTTGTGAGAGTTGGTTTTATTTCATACGAGTCTTATTATCTGAAATCTCTTTGTGTACCGCAACTCATACCAGTATTATATTACTTACAAACTCTGGGTCTGGGTTATTCTTACAGTGAAAATGAACAATATATTTTTTGGTCTCAAAAAGCACACATTACCATAGTAGTCCCCAGCACTTAAGGAATCTACTTTGTGTGTGGATGTGATCATTGTGAAAGAGTAGAGCAATCAAGGACGTTAGCCAATGGCTGAAAGGGGCTGACCCACCGCCCCATGACACAGACCAATAGACGATGAGAGCTGGCTGAAAGTAAGTATATTACATATGTAATATTTATCTGAATTTAGCTGATATATTAATAAAATCAGCTGGACTTGGCTAACCCCAGACCTTAAACTAATGGCTAAATCTGTCCAAACGTAGCCAGCATTAGATGCAAACACAAACTACTGGAACTGTGAGTTGCCTCAAAGTGGTTGTATCTTTATGCAGCCAGTGGTCATAGTGTGGAGCTACACTATCAAAGTTTTAGTACCGACCTACACTTATGTGGACTCCACAATATTGACTACCGCAGTATCATCAATGTAAGCCGATGTGGGGTTACGGCTCATAAACCTACACTTCCCTATGTATACTGATTTGTTGGAAGTTTAAATTGTGGAGTTAATATATGTGCAGGTTGATACTATTATCCTCAATATTAAGACACCCAACAGTAGTCAGTAAACATTTGGAACTACACTGTTTTGTGTCAAAGTACTTGCTCACGTTTAGAGTAAATGTTGAGAAAGGCTTTGGTCTGAGAACAATCACTTCAAAGGCTCACTGAAACCACTAACATATACAATTTACTGTTACAAGATAAAGTTTGTAAAGTATAAATGATCTATTCTGCTCACCTGATGCGGAAATCCAGTCCAAAACTCTTTTTGGTCCCAAAACCATGGTTTCTGTAGGAAACAAAGTAAAAAAAGTTAGAGTGGGGGTTTGAATAAAAGAGATCGATTTAGTTAGGAAGCAATACTTTTTTGCATAAACGAGAAGGTGGTAAACATACTTTAGTGATGTACCCGTTTTATCCTAAAGAAATATAAGCATAAATTATGATTTTTGGTGAAACCTGCCAGCCAATGAGGGAAGGCTTTAGAAAACCTTGAGGTGTAGATAAACATTCAAGACAGTATAAGGTGGGCCTCTTTGAGGCTGAAAGAGAACATACTGGGTGGAAACAATGTGGGTAGTAAACTCATTAAGTGCTTGAGGAGGAAAAAGAGGCCATGTTTGAGGCATTTTGATGGAGCAATGGGCCTGTACGTCGAGATCAAAGAGAAACATTGACTGTGTAAGGGTCAAGCTGTCTTGGCGTCAATGTGCCTGTTAATCGAGTATCCTTTTGCAGGAATAAAAACCAGATTATCCCTTAGGTTTAGTCAGCCACTTCATAGATTCTAGGTTTGTGGTGCATAACCCATATTCCCTGGTCAGCCTCAGCCATATATATCTACACATAAGTATTTATAAAGTACCTGTTCGCACCTGTGGGGCCTCATGGTGCTATATAACTCACTTATTGTTACCCAACTCAAGGGTATTCAATTTAAGGACCTAGGAAGATTTAAAACCTGAGTGCACCAAAGAGAATTTGAACCTGTGGAAGGAAGTGTTAGCGACTAAAACCGACTACTCAATATCTTCTAACACCCTGTAAACAAAAATTGCATACATGGTTTTAGCTCTGTGTGGCCTACATGCCTCTACAATGAAGAAGTCAAAGATTTATAGTGTGGCGGCTCTAAGCAGAGCTTGTATTCACTTAACTCGACATGACATCTACCATCCGGCATCACCAAACCCAAGTGTAACACCTCTGAGGTCCCCAATAGCCAGGTATCTTATTCTGGTAAGTCCTTTGTAAAAGATTGTTGTGCAATGGAAGGAAGTGATGTTCCCTTAAGTGCGTGCCAATTGGGAAGAAAAGAACTGAGATCAAGATGCCTCACTTACCCTGCTAACACCAATATTGACTTGACATTTGTTTTTCAACAAATGAAAACAAATCAATAAAAATATTAATACAAACCCTTTCCCCCTCCCCAACATGTTACTTTAGACGAAACAGTGCACTTGTGATTTTTTGAGTAGACGCTGTCAATATTAACTAATTTGGGTTGCTTGAATTAAATAAATAACTCTGGGTTTAAGTATTCCTATATTTCTTTACAAAGAGCCCAAAACAACAAAAAATAATAATCATCACTCTCACCCAGGGCCCTGCACGGGAGCTTTGTTTTTAAATATTTCCATTTCCTGCTCAGGGGATAATTTCTTCTGAAATTTAAGGTATGCTTTCGCGGTTAAAATGTTAACAGTCTCATTGGGACAGCTTATCTCCATCTTTAGAGATTTGATGGCTGCTCTAGGCGCCTGCTTTGTATTATCATGGAAGTTGTTTTATACAGTGCGTAACTACCCGAGAAGCAGGTATCCTCATGCTAGGCTTTTAAGTAAATAAATAAAACAGAAAAGGACAATTTTAAGGAGGGAAAAGGTAAGTTTTCAGATGTTTGTGGAAAGCAAGAAAATTGTCTTGCTTGCGGATGGGAAATGTTTCACTGTTTAGGGCTAGTTAGGAAAAGTCACGGCCACCTAATCTGGATCAATGACTCTTCTGGACCACCAATTGGGGGAGCACAGCTGAGCGGGGAAGTTGGGAAGGTCGATGTGGGAGAATTCTTTCTTGAAGACAGTGAGGGTTAGTGCCATGAACGGCCTCATGGCAAACGCTGCAAAGGAAAGGGGATAAAACAAAACACTTGGAAACAGGAAACCAATAAAGTTTGGCTAAGCGATGGAAAGTAGAGGAGTGACTAAGTAAGTTGAAAATTAGATGGGTAACAGTTTTTTGTAGGATTTGAAGTGCGTAGGTGTGGTTGTGTGCGAGTCCAAGGAAGAGAGTGTTACCGTGGTCCAGGTGTGAGCAGATGCATGCCCGCTTGGACGAAGTTGGTTTTTCATAGGAGACAAATGAAGAAGGGAGCAGAGGTTTTAGTAACATACGGTAAAAAAGAATGAGCAGCGACAAAGAGGACTGTGCACAAGAGTAATAGGAGAGAAGCCAAGATTAGAAGCTCACTTAGACAACGACCAGAAAGACTGAGAATCGCCAACAATCAGAACCTCAGTTTTATCTGAGCTGAGCTTGAGCCAGTTAAGAGTCATCCATTCTTCAACAAGAGTCAAAAGTTGTTCCTGCACTATCGAATGTTACCATCAAGTTGGAGTATGTTCTGAGTGCCGTCTGCATAGGATGTAAGCTTAAGACAAACAGTTTGAGGATAAAAGCCCCAGGAGGCATTGGTGTTGAACAGAGTGGGGCTCAATGAATAGACCTACTTTCACCAGCAACTGGGTTTAGTGTTAAAGAAGAAGAGATGAAGATGGACCGCCTGAGAATCATCACGGTGAGCCAGGACAGTTGGAGAGAATGAGAGATTAACTCGAATGCAGCAAACAGTTCGAGGAGGATGAAAGTGGTTGTGCCAACCTGATCCGTTATCATGTGAAGGACGTCTGCCACTGCAAGAAGAGCAGAGTCCTTACAATGAAGATCTTGAAACCCTGATTGCAAACAATCAAGATGAGAGTGGGTCTCAAGGAAGGAATAGAGATGTAGATTGATGTTCTTCTCCACTATCTTGGATGGAGAGGGCAAGAGCGACATAGGCGTGTAGTTGAAAAAGTACAGTTAGTTCAGATGAAGTTTTCTTTCCTAGAAGAGTTACAACTGGTGTTGGTTTCCAGATGGAGGAAACACTAGCTGAGCCGATAGCGCAATTGCAAAGTAGAGTAAGTGTGGTGGGCAGTGGTAGGGATAGTTCCAGGATGATAAACGAGGACATGGATCAAGAGGAGCACCAGATTGGATACTGAAAAGCAGAGCTGGCCAGAAAGCAGAAGAAAGTGGGGAAGAGTGGGAATATAGGACAGCAAGGAATGAGAAGAAGGAGAATGAGCAGAAGGGAGTATGCGTTGGATAGAATTAGATGCAATATTGGCTATTTTTTCATGGAAGGAGTCAGAGAGGGAGTCACAGACCCGAGAGGAAAGGCACAAAGGATAAGCTCTTGCAGTGAGGGAGATAAAACTCCTGAACTTTTGAAAAAAAACTTTAGATAAAACTCCTGAACTTTTGAAAAAAACTTTACAAGTTGAAGTCTGGCTGTTTCCATTCTGGTACAGTAATACATGGAATGCGCCCTCTTCACAGTTTCCTTGTAACTTCTTAGGGAAATGATATAATGTAAATGGCCATCTGAAAAATGGTTATGATTCTAGCCCTGCTTTAAGACTTTGCAATGGCATTTAGCAGCAGTCAACTCGGGGGTGTACCAAGGAGCCATAGGACGAGATTAGGTTTAGAAAGCTTTTTAATGGTTATGAACGAATCAAGGTAAACTCAGTCGGGAGCTTCTGTGGATACAAGCATCAGATTGCACAGCCCCAAGCAGTCGAATGGTTTGCAGAGATGCCCAATGGCGTTAAGTACAGATAGCAGCCAGAACGGGCATGGACACAGCTACCCTGGGGTAATCTTAAAGGAAATGAGGCAGTAATCAGTACTGGTAGGCTGCCGGGAGGGGGTATGGGAGACTGTGAGCTCATGGATAGATGTGATCGAAGAGGCGTATGTGGGAAGGACAACCATCTGGAACAGATGTTGAGCGGATGGAGGTGCTGAGATTAGAAATTTTCTCTAAACGAAGATTAAGGTCCCCTAGAAAAAACATTTGGAGGCAGCCATCACCGACGGGGCAAGATGGTTGTATGGGAACAACGGGGACGTCGGTAGAGTGCAAGAGTGTGTGTCAAAGTGAGAGAGAAGATGAAGAGAGCTTGCTAATTCCGGCACAGACTTGACAGCTTGTCACAACCTCCTGCATGCCACTACCTGGGGTGGGCGGCTGAATGCTAGTGGGTGGCTTGTATTTAACACCAACGTCTGCAGTAACTACCTTCTCTTTAGGCTCTCAAATATTTGTACACGAGGTACTAGGGAGACTCCGTGGAGGAGTTGCACCTTGTTGAAAAAGTAACAAGGCCTAAACTCAGAAAAAGAAAATAACCCAGTTCAGATGCAAGTAACTGTCAGGGTTTAACTTTTGGGAACTCAAATAAATGGTAATTCATTTGTGCCAGTAATTGTAGGTGGTGTGCACAGGGACACTGTTTTGGGCACCCAGGCCCATTTTTCATCATCGGGCTTTGGCACAGAGCACACGAGAGAATGAAAGGAAAACAAGAAAGGAAGAGAAAGAAAGGAAACCAGAGACAATGGAGAAAACTGGGATGACAAAGAACTTGTAGGGGAATAAAGGGACAAGAAGTGTAAGGTAATGGAAGATGAAGGCAGCAGGTGGAATGAAGTCTATGCAGGCTTGATATTTGGTGAACCTGGCATTGGGCAGCTCTTCTGGCATGCACCTAGCAAAAACTTTGTGCCCCAGCATGTATCTTATTTTTCCTTTCCTTCCCTTTCTTTTTGAAGGAAATTAAGGACTGAATATATGTGCTTTGCACCAATGTCAAAATTATGCATATGGTATAGTGTTGCTGCAGCTTTTCCTTTGGAATAACTGGCCAACCAAAAAGACCTGAATAACTTGCTCAGAAACATAAATGTTTGTAGCTTGGGGATACCGGAAAAGTAAAAGTTGCCAAACTCTTCTTCCCCCAAAACAAAGGCATTGGGAAAAACATAACTGAGAAACTATTGAAAATGGATGACAATCTAAGAAAAGAAGAGAGAGGCGATGAAGTGGGCAGTCTGTTGTTATTACAATTGTGACTTATACTTACGGGTTAAATAATTTAATGTGGCTTGACGAAAAGAAGTTATATGATTAATGACTTGGTGTCAACATCGTTCTAGCCAGCATATGGAAGGGATACTGTGTTTTGTTAGACAGGAAACTTTATTATGCATTATAGCATTTCCATGTTTCTTAAATGTGTGCTTTTGGGCAAGTTCCTGGAGTACATTTCTTGTGCAATTAAATCCTTTTGCTTGGGTTCTAAAGTATACCTTGTGTGTCCATGTTCATTAAAGACAAGCCATTAGTAGCAGAGATATGCCATTACCCTCTGTATTAATATTAATAAACCCCATTTTACCCACTTCCAGTTTTAATTACAACCATAAACACATAAATGCAAAAAGATAGTGAAAGTCTCAGAAGCAAAAGAAGGGGTACCAGGGCTCCAAAAGCATTACTGTTCTATACATTAGGAGACGCGTGCCATGACTATGTTGATTACACAACTTGTTGTACCACAAGATTAAATAAGTTACTATAATATAAAGCCTAAACTGGCTTAATAGCATACCAACATAAAATAAGAAAAATATATATAGCATTTCATAACACAATAATATAAAATATGATAATATAACATGGCATAAGATGAGATAATCTCAAATATGCATCACCTTTAGGCGAGTCAAAAGATGTTTAGCCAGCTCAGTGGTACTTATGTTATCAACCTTAGAAGGATGAAAGCGTAAATGAGCCCTGTCCGAACACAAACCTGTGGCCAACATGTCATTGAACAGGCACTCAGCTCTCTGAGCCATATGGCGGGCCTATGAAGGCTTAGAAACAAGGTTCCGATGGGGAGGGTTTAACAACAGAATGTATTAGGGTGTGTTACTCGTGAAACTTGACGCGTGGTGCGCGTGGTGTCCTGCATGCCATGCAGAAGGATGCAGGATCCTTTTTTGCACAATGGAGAGGCCATGTGACTTGTGACCGCTTTGGCAATCACTGAAGCATGTGCTTATTCCAGAGACTCTTTTGGAACCCGATTTATTTATTTTCTGCTTCACCATTAGCAGCCTGGAGCCTACTTCCGGAAGCTTTTAGGCAGGCGTCTGCTAGACCTCATGCACCATTAACACTCGGATTCCTGACTGTACAGAGCCTGTCACTAGAGTTTTTGTTTTTTAAATTGTCATATTTTTAGAATCTGTGTATTGTCTCCAGTGTTTGACTCTCTAAGATTTCGCAGGTATGGGTTCACTTGCTTTTCTAATTCCTGTTTATTGGGTTTTTCCAAGTATAAACACCAACATTAATATAAAGGAAACACGGCGGAAAGGCGCCATGTATTGTATTGCACTGTGCGGTAATTGGATTTATCCCGCCCTTACTATCCCTGACGAGGTGATGAAGTGCTTTCCAACAAGTAGTACACCACTCTGGAACCCAGGTTAGTAGTTAATCCAATAGTTATTGATTATTGTTGGTTACTGGCACTAGTCTTGTGGTCCGAAGGACACCATTCCATTTATTTAATCTTTTCACTTTTGTGGTAGAGTAGATTAATAGGAGTTAGGTGCGATCACTACTTGGGACTGTGTGAGTTCATGCAAGTGGTTGTTGGGACGAGTAGACAGCCTAGATGTTGGACACATGATCGATTGAGATATATATATTCTTATTATATTTGATTCATAGTCCAATATACAGACAATCAAAATAAAAGTGCGGTAAGGTGAAATGATAGTGCAGACGACACAGTGCTCACATAAATTAAAAAGTACAAATGACACAAAAAAAAACACTGTATATTTGCCAATGGTTATATTATTCGAGGTCAGTCCTATGAGAAGCCTATGCAATAGGTTAAATCCTCACGCTTGAGTAAAACCATAAAAGTGAATATTGATAATCGATAAATCGATTACAGAAGCTCCCAGACCTGAGGGGTTGCCAGCTCCGGCCGAGTAAGTCCCACATGACAATTGTTGAGATACCGATAAAACAACTTGCAACAATAGTCAAACTACGTACATGAAGTCTATTTTTCATGGTACGTTTCTTCCAGAGTACTTAGATCTAAACACAGAGCTCTAATTATTATGCTAAGATTCAGGAAAGTAAGACCGGTTGGACGTCGGTTGTCTACTATTAGATATCCTATGCAGTCAAACCTTCTCTCCTTCAGGAATCAGATTAAAGCCTTTTTGTTTTCAAATAAAATGCAATATGGGGTGTAGATTTGGGTGCCTTAACCTGTCTCCTGCAGCTGGGCGCTTGCTTGTTCTCCCTAGTTCCCGACCTGGGTCGCTTTAGTCATTAGATTGGTGCGCTTGGTAAGCCTTGCCTTTTCTTTCCCCTTAGCGCCTTGAAACTTCTTGAGAAGTAGCTGTTTGTGCTATATAAATTGCTAAAATCAAATATAATGTAATATGATACCTCTAGCTGCTTACATTTCCCTAACCAGTGAATATCAGTACCTTCATAAAAGACGAGCACCAATATACAGGCAGCGAGTAGGATTAAAGCATCCATGGGCCACCAAGTTATTGCCCATCTGACTATGGAAGGATTCTACGCATTCCAATTGTGCCAATAGGATCTTAATGCTCTAAGGGCCTGATTTAGATCTTGGAGGACGGGTTACTCCGTCACAATGGTGACGAATATCCAGACCGCCAAAATATAAATCCCATTATATTATATGGGATTTATATTTTGGCGGACAGGATATCCGTCACCGTTGAGACGGAGTAACCTGTTCGCCAAGATCTAAATCAGGGCCAAAGTGTTTTTGGACAGGTCATTTTCAGACGTGCGTAATTTGAGACGGTGGTTTCCAGTGCTCGGCACCGGCACTTAATTGGTTTCCGGTGCTCGACACCGGCACTTAATTGTCAACACTGCACTTATGACAGTCTGCCACATGGTGGCGCTGCTCATCTAATTTAGAGATAAGCAGAACAATGGTTGTTTATGAATACAATATATATTAAAAATAAATAATACCTGCCTCCCCAGCCATACCTTTAGCTTTGGGGACCTGGAATAATCGGAGCTGTCGCACTTGCAGGTGAGAGAGATGGTTAGTAGTTGTTTTAGTACCGTAATTGGCAGAGATGACAGGGGAAAAGGGTTGTGCAAGCTGCAGTGGCTTTCTGGTCAGGCCCGGGCACTTATTATTTTACAAATTAAGCACTGTTTTCAGTGTGTCAATCTTAACATAGTTGAACTGGGGGTCGCCATTTGGCTCCATCCATCAGGAGCATGTAGTATTGAATGTCAGCAAATTTATTGTCTGCAGTACCATCCTCCGAATAATTCACTTTCTATTTGCCAAAACCCCTGTAAGCGAGGGACTTTCCTGCTTCGAACTGGAATCGCTCTCCATGTTTGCCTCCACTAGCATGTGGGTCAAAATTAAGTCTGGATGAGTCACAAGCCAAATGTTCCAAATTGGTATCCCATAATGCCAAGTGTGCAAGTGCTTAGTTTTCAATTACTGGGGACCAAATCACAGCTACACATTTCCTTAAAAAGGTGTCTCAGTTTGGGGCCAGACTCTCTATGCATATGTAGGGCAGTAGCATCCATGCCACATCCCTACACCCCTTGCGTCAGTATTGAGAAGGAAAATGTTACTTAACTGTAACAATCGGTTCGCACTTTGTAGGGATGTAGAGATGTGCTTTGCGCAGTTCTGCCATCTTGAATTTGGTGCAGAGGTTGAAACTCTTTCTTTAACATAGATGTTTCAGATTCAAGGGGACTCCTGATTCCTTCCCTGAAGACCAAGATGTACCAGGAAAATGACTTGACCCCAGTATATTTTTTCCAAACCAGCAGATATGGACATATCTTTTGGTACTGTGTGACCAACACACTATAGAAGGTAATCCTGACCATGAACTCACTGGAGAGGAGACCAGCAACAAACAATTAATTGTACGATGGTTGAATCAAATCTTCTGAACTGAATCAGACGGAACAATTTTGGGGACATTTTCATTTATTCAACAGTTTTGGGGGTCAAGTCCCTATGAGTCATAATACTGTAATGTATTTTCTTGTGCTGCATGCAACTCAAGACCTGCAACAACTTCTCCAACTTGACCAAACGTAGATCCTCTCGGAGCACAGCTCTAACTTAGTGTACAGGAAAATGCTTCAATGGCTCACCTTCGCCCCATGTTTGATACAGATCTTTTTGAAAACTTCTAGAGACATAGTAAGTTCTCAGGTAAGTATCATTATTAACAAATGCCCTCTTATTCGCTTTCATAACCAAGTGGTTAATTTGGATGAGGCTTATCAGAAACACTTTTAAAAAATCTAATTAGAAACTCTCTCTACTTGCACCAATCATGACAGAAAGACAAAAGAGGAGATTAAAAGTAGAAAAGAAGGACAAGTAAGAAAATAACAGAGACAAATGATGTGACATAAATGTGAAAGAGTTCTAAAGATGCAGGAAGTGTACGGTGCTGGAAGAAAGACATGAGGTGGAAGCAAGACCAGGAAGCATTGGTACTTGGCGAGCCTGGCATACAGCAGCGGGCTCCGAAGACAAACTAGGGGCACCTGCACTCATTATTTCCGATAATTTAAGCACTGAAGCTACCTAAAAGACAGCTTGCATGCCTGCAGCAGCAAATTAAAGGGCACTTGAAAGTTGTCTCTCTGTGGCAGAGCTCTTTCGATGCCTCTGTTTACGCAGCTGAAGCGAATAGTGGTTGACTGCTCCTGTAAACCGTGGTGTTAGTTTAAGCCGGTACAGTAAGATTCATTACTGCCACATAATGGGGTGAGAAACATGTCCAGGAAAAATGAGAGGTAAACACACACTGAAAGGGACAGTTAATCCATCCTAAACAGTGCGAGGCACTGGTGATACCAATGACTGATGGGTGAGTGTGTATGGAGTTAGATCTCAAAGCTAAGAATATGGCAACTATAACTGTACAACTGCAACCACTGAGCCACATCTATATATATATGTGTGTATATACACACACACACATATATATATATACATATATATACACATACATATATATACACATATATATATACACATACATATACATACACATATACATACACACACTTACATACACACACACGTACACAGAGTGCAATGTGCAATATGCTATTTGTTACAATTGTTGAGGGTCGGGAGGGCCACAACTCACGAGATGAAGGTACACATAGGTCATGCCACCTTTCACACTCAACATTGTTATTATATATGCATCCACATACATGGTTTACGACATGCTATTCTTTCATATACATTAATTATGAACACAAGTATTTAAACAGAACCACAGCATAATCTCATTGCGTAAGCTACTAGCGTGAGAAGGGCAGATCAAGAGTATCATGGTTAGTAGGTTCACTCTAGCGTTCATCGAATTTAAACCCTGTCCCCAATTTGAACAAACTATTGACGAAATTGTCCCAGTTATGGTGCGGAAACTGCTTTTTCAATGTAGATACAGGACACTCCCTACCAAAATGTTCTGGAGTAAATGGCTATCTCAACTCCCACTTGATGACCGGTGTCCAGCATGGGCAGGAGGACACACATTCTTGGCACATTTACTACTTTTTTGCCCTTGCTACAAAAATTTGAGGTAAAAGTGGATTGTCCCTTCATGTAGGTGCATTTGCACCAGACACCATCGTGAAGAGTTTAGAATCCTTAGCACTGTCAGAAAGAGAGTTGTGGTGTTTTGTATGGCAATGTTTTTGATGGCCCTCTGGATTAGACGCTGGAGGTGTATTCTGTGATTAGGGCTTTTATATTGTGTGACATGTGGCCAATGGGCGATTTTTCCCTCATTTAATATTATGTGATGTTTTTACCATTTTATCTATTGATGTATATCAAATTTGGATTTTGATCTTTTTTTATGTCCTTAAATGTCAACTGAGGTATCCGGAGGTCCTTCGATTTCCATTTGTGGTCCCTTCTTTTGTCTTTATTGTTACTTCCGTTTATATAAAAACAGAAACGTAAGGATATATATTTTTAGGCGTTTAGGCTTATACCTTTTTAAATGCTCATGTTTCTTCGGGGTTGCCAACCTTGCTTTAGCTGCTTATATAAAACAAATGGCATATATGTTGACTTAGGAACCATTGTGCATTCATGGGAGCATATTCTTTTGAGATGCTACTGAATTGATAGACAAGGCAACGCCCCACTCAGTGCTGTCGTAACATGTTCTCGATGGGATACCTGTTGCTTTCTTTGTTGGAGGGCAGCACTGTGCTGTTATTATCTCTATTTTAAATTATGATTGTTTTATGTTTATATGTGTAACCTTGTGAGATGTACTTTTAAAATCTAAGTGATCGAAAATAAAGTTTATGTTCGTTTGGTTATGCAGTGGCACCTGTATAAGAACACCGGAATTGGCCTTTGCACTGTACTAACATATGCAAGATTATGAGCTTATTGCTACACTTGCTCCAAAAAAACATAATTAATTAGTCACATCTATTTTCACAGACCTAGTAAATACAGTGTATATATAGATGTGTATAGTGCAAAATGTATTTATAACCATTGTTGAGCGTGTGGAGGGGTCATGACTCAAGAAAGGTGCAGCCTTGAGTGGTTCATGATGCCTATTCTCTGCAAAACAATAGTAGTTACACAGGATACTTCCCAGAAACCACCCACTGCCCAAGAAAAAGGCTTCAAAGCACACGACAAAACAAATAAAGTAGAAAGGCGATTGGTTAATGTTGGCCTAGGTCTCGATATCTTAGCCTTAATTAGTAACTGATTATTGATGGGCTCTCGAAGGATATAATGGCAAGTGGTGCAACTTTCAGCTCGGAGATGGGAACACAGGCCAGGACATGGCCTGATTTTATTTGTTTGTTTATTTATATTTATGTAGAAAAAACAAACTCCACACTAAGTCATAACCTCATGAAGCCATAACCTTCACACTGACTCACCTGCTTAGGAGTGGTTCTTCTCTTTGTCTACAATTATTTAACTATTTTTTGAGTTTATTCTGTTTTGATTTGAATATTAGTGTCAAGCTTTTTTACTCAACAATGTGGTTCAAGAGCATGTATTGTAATGTAGCTTTCTCTCAAATAATTTTAATAAATGTAACACAAAATATATTTAGAAATGACCCAGATGGGGAAAAAACATATCTCTTGCATAACATTCTGAATATACTCTGCAGGTCTAGTGATAGTGTAAATCGTTAAACACCACAATAAACTTATAGGAGGTCAATAAAAATCAGAGATGAAAGAAAAAAACTATACAAGGATATAGAAAAACTGGTAAAGTATGCACTTAAGGTCTAAAAATCTAAGTTTAAATTACAAAGTGATTGCTGGAAGACTGGCAGAAAGTGATTCTGAGTAGGACGTGGGTGTAATAATGGACAACAAATTATTTATAAGGAGCTGATGTAATTCAGTAGCAAATATAGAACATTCAATACTAGGTCGATTAAAAGGCAAAACACGATCAGAGCCAAAAAAAGTAATTATTAGACCTTAAAACACATTAGTAAGCTGCCCTTTAAAAACTGCATTCACTTTTGTAAACTGCAAAACAGCATTGACAACCACTAGTAATCAGGGGTACACGCTGGCATCGGGTAAAGGAATGGAAAATTTGCTATGAAAAAAATGAAAGAGCAATGCAGTTGAAAGGGAAGAATTTTTTTCAGTAAAGCGTAATAATTATAGTACGAGTTAAAAAATTACCTCATGGAATTTGAAACATGACATCAGAGGGTTGGAGCAAGTGTGTTTTTCTCATCTAGTACATTCTATTTTAAAATAATCCAATTTATAAAGGTAATACCAGTTGTATATCGATTAGCACAGCCCTACAGAGTACAACTCTAAAGAAATATATAAGTTTAGCAATATTCATTCTTAGTAGCGCAGTCTTGCTCTATTTATATGATGTATGTCTCACCTTTATTTTCTAATGTAGCACACCTAAGACAATTATATTGACATTAAAATGATGCTGGCTTCCTCCATGCACTTTAACTCTATGTGGTACGGAAGATGATATATACTCACATCATGCAGGAGAGCCAGTCCAAAGAAGAAGGAAAAGACATAGAACACAAACCTCCAGCTGCGTAGAAAAAGAAAAGACACTTAAAGGAAACAGAAAACAGACTACAGGAAATGGAAAATGTGTCAAGCATTTGTTTTGTGAAATTTGACTACGTGATCATTTAATTGGGTCATCATACATATTTAAATCAAAAATAAAATTGTTAAGCAAATTCAGTTTTGTATATTAACTAGATGAGGCACACCGCAATGAAGAGATGTGCTTAGGTTGACAGAATATGCTCAGCTGCAGATGCCGAATTTAGAACTCAATGTTACTGAATCACTGGCCACTCAATCAGTTCTTCTACAGGTGATAGAGTAAGTCTGCTGTCTATCAATGGATAGTATGATGCATCCAGGTTGATAGGACATTTACCTCATCAGTCAACAGAATTGTGCAACTCCTGTATACTTTGAAGAGAAATTAGTAGTTAATTATTTTTTCTCTACTCTGTCGCAGTTCTGTCCCCTATCAGTGGTGTCTCTGTAGGTGAATTTTACATGGCAGAGGGACACTGGGCCTCTGATAACACTGGATGGGTCACCTAGAAAGGACAATCAAAATATATATATATATATATATATATATATATATATATATATATATATATATATATATATATATATATAACCTGCTAGCTAACAATATGCCCACCTTAGCTGCAGATTCAAACTTGGCGGCTGAAAATTATACGAATTAGACCAGGTCAGCCATTAACCAGTTAGCCCTGGAAAGAACCGTTAAACAGCATAGGAAAAACCCTACTGCCCCTTGGTTCAATCCAGAGCTAAAAACAATCAAAACCACATGCAGACGCCTGGAACGCATATAGACTACAGCATGACGGCCAGAAAGAATTACAACCAGGCACTAAATGATTACAAAGCGGCCATCATTAGCTCAAAAAAGAACTTCTATACTAGTAAGATCGAGGGGGCCAAAAATTCTGCCAGAGAACTCTTTAGGACCGTCAATACACTATCCAAACTCCAGCATAGCAATGCATTTGCTCCGGATCAAGCACTGTGTGATAAAATGGCCACTTTCTTTTCAGTCAAAGGTTCAAGTTATATATCAGGAACTAGAGACCCAAAGCCCTGACACCCCCTTCTTTCATGCCGCACCCACATCAGACATGACACCCAATACCTGTCATCTAACTAACGTCTCTTCTTTGACAACCAATGGAGTAAATTACCTACTATTGGCTATCAAGTCTGGATCCCCAACCGACCCATGTCCGCCCAACATCATCCATGGCGTCTCTAACATAGTCAGCACAATACTTGCCCCTCTTTTGAACAATGTTATTAACACTGGGGGTTTCCCGTCCTCCTGGAAGAAAGCTTGTATCCGACCCATCCTAAAGAAACCCTCCCTTGACCCTCTTGAGGTCATAAATAACCGCCCAATCTCCTGCCTGCCCCTGGCAGCGAGAGTCCTGGAAAAGGCCATCAATGTAGAGCTCACGGACTATCTAAACTCCAACAATCTATTAGACTCTACACAACATGGCTTCCGTTCGGGCCACTCGACTGAATCAGCACTAATCTTGGCCACGGAAGAAATAAGATGGCAAGTTGACAAGGGTGGCAGGGCCATCTTGATCCTACTTGACCTACCAGCTGCGTTCGATATGGTTAACCATACTGTACTTACGCGACGGCTGGAGGCAGTAGGAATTGGAGGCACTGCGCTTTCCCTTCTCACCTCCTTCCTCTCAGCTAGAGAACAGAGGGTGTGTTGGAACTCCCTAGAATCAGGCACATTCTATCTTCCTTGGGGAGTGCCGCAAGGATCAGCACTCTCTCCAACGCTCTTTAACATTTACCTGACCCCGTTGGGCAAACTAATTAAGGACCACTGCTTCTCGCTAGTGTCGTATGCGGACGACACTCAAATTATTATTTCAATTGCATCAAAGGCAGACTTGGTGGCGGACAGATTTCACAGCTGTCTTGGCCACATTATGGAATGGATGCATAAGAATTACTTAAAACTAAACACGTCCAAGACCGAGGTCATGGAATTTGGCAATGGTCCTCCTATCTGGTCCCAAGCATGGTGGCCAGCAGTGGCTGGGGCCTGCCCTGTCACTGCCACCAAAGTGAGAAACCTTGGCTTTTTATGTGACGTCCAGCTCAATCTCTCAGGGCAGATCAATCAGTTGACATCAGCTTGCTACTTTCTTCTAAAAACACTTTGGAAATTTCTGCCTTTTCTACCTGAGGACTTGAGAAAAACGGTTGTGGTGGCTCTTATTCTTTCCCGCCTCGACTATTGTAACGCCTTATACCTAGGTGTTGATAAACGCCAGCTGTTGAAACTCCAGTCCCTACAGAATGCGGCGGCATGGAACCCTGCTAAAAATCCCAAAATATAGTTCTATCTCGGGTGCAATCAGAGATCTGCACTGGCTTCCAGTGAAGCAGAGAATTCAGTTTAAGGCACAGTGCTTGGTCCATAAAGCCCATTATGGAGGGGGGGGCCCACGACTACCATAAACTATTCCACCGGCATTCCCCTAGCAGGACGTTAAGATCGGCCAACAAAACCTTGGTTCACGTTCCCAGAGTTAAGAGAACCAGTTGGGGAGGCCGCTGTCTATCTTTCCTGGCATCTAAGTTTTGGAATGAACTTCCACTCAACATTAGGCTGTTACCGTCAAGATCGCAGTTTAGGAGTCAGGTTAAAACCTGGCTTTTCCCTCCACTATAGTGATCTAGCCCCACCTGACTTCACGCCGTCCTGCTTTCCACAGCGCCAAGACGCCTCGGCATTCGTGCGCTATATAAGACCTTACTTACACACACACAAATATATATACCCAAGTGCAAGTTTGCTTAACATGTTTAAATCTCACTTTGCATTTATCTGTGTATATACACACACACACACACACACACAATGAAACTGTTTGGGCCACCTACAAAGGGAAATCATGAAGCAAAAACACACACACACACACACACACACACACACACCCCCCCCCCCCACATGTAGGCTCATGTATTGCCTCAAATAGCTGCTTTGAGGTTAAAGGTAGCGAAGACAAGTTATTGTGTGTGAGAAAGTGCAGTGTCTGTTTGTTGTGCTGTCCCCTCCCAGAAGATGCAACATTCATGTTGGTAGGCCTAAACGGGGTCAGGACAAAAGCGGCTGGGGCACCGGTCCACATGGCCCCCATCTAGAGACCCCAGTGTCACCTGTCAAGCAGCAATAACCAATTTTTAGGCAGGTGATAAAAAGAACGGGGACAGCAAAAGCTGAAAGCAGACATACTAGGTGAGGGAGACACTTTGTATGCAAGCGTATAGATGCTTATGTAAACTGGATTTTTTTTCTTTTCTTGCAGTCTATACCTTTTGGTATGTCTGTTTCAAGCTGATAAATGCGTTTCACCCTCACATGCTTTCTTGTTACCCATCATCGGGACATCGGAACCTGTGTTCTTCTTCTTTAGTATGTTTGCCACAGGCTCTTTCTGTTCTTTCCCTTTGATGTGGACATGTTCGTAGTATCCCAAAGCCTTTCCAATTATACAATTCCTCATTTATGTGAAAGTAAGCATATTCACTCTCTGGAGAATCATCTAGTTCAAGCTGTTTGTCTGTTGCTTGCATTTGATCTTTCTATCCATTTACTACTTCATCTTTGATAAGTCACGCTCTGTCCTTTATGATGTGATCTTACAATTAAATGCGTTTGTTGAATGTTAGTGAACGGCCCATTATTAATAGTCTGCACATAAGATTCTGCACATTCATTGAACATTCACACTAGAAGACACATCAGTAAAGATAAGTGTGGAACTGATATCCCGAACACTAGATTATTTTTTATTGAGGAGTACCAATGGAAAGCCTTGGTGGTGTTAGAATGAGAATTGATTGTACCACTATCTTATATTCACACTGTATTCATGCATAAAGGGCTAAAATGGAGGTGGTCTGGGTAACTATGTGAACAGAGGCCCCTTCAGGCATTCCTCATGCGTAAAGCTGCATTGAAGATTATTCTGACTAGGGATACAAAATTGTCCTTGTAAGAAAGATTAGAGTGAGTCGTTCTTATTGTCCGACAAAAAACAAATGCTTCTCGTTATGCTCTTCACAGGGAATATTGATCTAGTCAACATGCGTTTTGTGAGGCAGGTGTAACCCCTTGATTTCCTCAGTTTTAATATCACGTCTAGTAAATGTGTGTCCACAATACAGACGACAGCGCAATTCTCAGCAAGGACAATGCCCTGTAAAGGCTCTGTCAGATTTCCAATTTAAACGGATTCTATGCCATGTGGAGTAGTACTTCGCGGCGGTGTCAACTGTAATATAATGAAACAAATCTTAGACCATTTGTTTCAATAACTTGCAGAATACACTATGCTATAGAATAATTTTGAACTGGTCAGGGAGTTATGCCACCCTGACGGAGCACGTGTTGGTGAGATCAGGATTACCTGTGAAGAACATGATAAAGAAGCTTTTGCCTTGATCAACGATAAGAGGGACTCGCTCTAATATCTTCTGGTCTGCTTGCAAGGGCAATTTTCTATACCTTGAGATTTACCTCTTGAACGTAGAAATCATTAATGTGGCTGCTCTATTTCCCTGCAGAGCACCCTATAAGGACTATATATCAAGACTTTGTCTATGAATTAGTGCTGTTTGGATAAGATGTGTGCCGACATAATTCTGGTCGCATAACCTGATTGGGAAATCAGATGCTGCTTAAATAGATTGGCTAAAAACAGTTATAAGCATTGGGTTGCCAATAAATTTGAATATTTGTGATGGGAACTGAGTTGTGGAAGTTAGCAGGGCTAACACAAAGGGCCCGATTCACAATGGGCCTCCGAGGCGGGGACCCTCACTCGTGGGGGGGACCTCCAAACTGCAGTTTCGCATTGCGGAGGTCCTGCCACGAGCGAGGGCCCCCCACCTTGAGTGTGGAGGCCCTTTGGGAATCGGGCCCAAAATCTGAACCAATTTTGTGTTGGTCGAGGATGAAGAGGTATCCCGGGACTTTACTCTTAAACATCAGAAAGCCTGAGAGTTCTCTTTAGGGACAGGACAACTTGAGCTGTGACTTGAGCCCGAGCTGGCCGTTGAACTACAGGGATCCAGAAACATATGGGAGGTGGATACCCTTGCATTAGTATCTCAAAGGGCTCCTGTTTAGTGATAGGTTTCAGTGAACATAGAGATCAAATGCAGACTAACCCGTCAGCAAGAAAATGGAGGCTAGAGGGACAAATATTAGGGGACAATCAGTGCTTAATTTGTAGAAAAATAAGAGCCAGGTCTCTCGTCAGGAGACCACTGCAGCTTGCACCACACATTGCCCCTGCCATACTGCCAATGATAGTATCAACACAACTTCTAACCATCACACTTCTACAAGTGTGACAATTCGGACTATTCCATGCCCTCAAAGCTATAAAAAGGGCTTAGGTGTCAGATAATAGTCATTGTTAATGTATATTGAATTAATAATTGACTGTTGTTGTGGTCATCTCTAAATTAGCCAGACAGCGCCACCTTGTGGCAGACTCTCACATGCACCGGTGCTGACAAATAAGTGCCGGTACTGAGCACCGGAAACCACCGGCTCAAATTAAGCACTGGGGCAAATGCTGGAGTATGAGCCACTCACTTCTTCATACGAAAATGTAACATGACTGAGGTTTCAAAGGAAGGTAACACCACCAAAACGGAGTTCTTAAAAATTCCTATCCATGCCTATATTTATCCTCCTTATGCCACAGAAAAGATCACCATGCTTACTTAACATTCTGTCGCCAAGACATTTTTTCTGGTGTGGTATGATCCTCTGGATTACATGATACACAGACAAAAAAAAATAATCCATTTAATCCTGGACAGGAAGGTTGAATTGGCAAGATGTTTCTGGAAATTATATGAATTGGAAATAAAATAAGAAACTAAATAAAAGGAACACAGTATCTGGAATGGTGAATCTTTCGATCATTGTGTTGGTTCCTCAACTAAAGTGAACTTGATTTGTGCAGTAACAATCCAGATAATGTTTGTGAACTACCAGGGGAGCAGGCATCACCCCTCATGAAGATACCTCATCTATGTCATTGCTGCCACCAACCAGGAACCATGGAATTGGGGATCTGAGGCACTAGCTCTCCAAGTCTATGTGGTGGGGTAACAGTTTAAGGTCTTCCCTGTCCCATGGTATTCTAGATTTGTAGTTTATGTCTTCACTTGGGGTTACGGCTCTGTCAAAATAAGCCTGAAAGGAAGAGGTACAGAGGAGCGTATCGGACAAAGAGAAGGAGATAGAAGGAAGTATTCTATTTGGTGATGAACCTGGCATGCTCTTGCCATCTGTGGCACCAGCATAAAAATGATTAACTTTAAGTTCAATGAAAAGATACTATTTTATTAGGGTAATTATGCCCTATATTCGAAAGATAATGTTGAACTAAAGGCAGCTGTGTGATATTTGAAGGCGGTGGTATTATGATTCTAATGTACAAACTGTGATTGTGGTTGTAAAATTGCATGATAAGGCTTTAGGCAGGATTTTATTGTGTATCAATTGATATGTGTAACTGAGGGTCATTTAGTTGTATTGCTTGCCTGTGTAATAAAAAGATTGTCAACAATAGTAACATCAGAGATGCCATTGCAGTTCTTGCAATGACTCAGGTTGCAGGGTGTTGTAGTGATTTGGTTATGCAAATGAATGCACCACTTTGAAGGAAAGGGATGTGCTGCTGTTAATATAGTTTGGTGCTCCGCCCACTATCCCTCGCGATGTGTCCCATCCACCGCTTTTCACTGCAACCTTGCGTTGTGCTATGAATCAGAGACATGTAATATGAAAATTGTAGGTTTCATGGATACTGGAGTCTCTGTGCGAAAACCAATCCTGTTAACCCAGATGCAATATTAATTGTTTGCACATTTAGAGACTAAGGACTCGGTTGCATTAAATTCTCAAATGTTTAATATTAAGCTATAAAGTGTGAGCACGCGCATTCTGGTTCCTTCAACTACTGGGACCAAGAACTGAGGTGCACTATAGTTTCTGCGAGTCGTCCTGACTGGATCACGTGACCATTTAGCATTTGCTGGGTCTCAGAATTCCCACTTCATGGGCTATTAGTAATTCATTAAGTCTTAGTTTCCTTGTTCGGATCGGGTGTTCCAAGTAGGGTAGGGCTGAACACGCATACCTGGCCACCAGACTAAGCTGCATCTCAGAGATCCATAACTACGAGAGGGTCCTACTTCCTCAAGCACTGTGTGATGTTGTCCTACATGTGTGTGTCATACAGTACTACTGATCATTTGTGTAGCAGTGCCAGTGCTTAATTTGAGCCAGTGGTTTCTGGTGCTCAGCACCGGCACTTAATTGTCAACACCGGCACTTATGATAGACTGCCACATGGCGGCGCTGTTTGTCTAATTTAGAGAGAAGAATAACAGTAGTAGTAGTAGCAGGGTGACAGTTAGCAGTTATGTTCTTACTGGAATTGGCAGCGCTAACTGTGGCAATGGGTGGTGCATGTGGAAGCGGCCTCCCGACGAGGGCTTTGGCAGCCATAATTTTACAAATTAAGCACTCCGTAGCACACAATAGAAATTAAATTACTTTTGGACCTTAATGAGTATTTATTACCACCCAACATAGTGGGACCCATTTTATCACCTTTCTTTCTAGGAGGAAGAGAGAGTAAAGGCATGCATGTATTCCAATGTATGCCTTTCTGGTTGCCCGCAATGGTTCACATGGAGTACAAAATCTGATCATTTTTAGTAGGGATGGGATATGTGATCTACAGGTTACCCAGGGATCTTAAAGACTAAATCATGAACCCCCCAGATATCTTACATACGGATTCCTACAGGTTATACATGATACTTTACAGGCACAATGGACCCTCTAAAATACTTTATGATGACTCAAACCTGTAACCAGAGATTGCACACGGTTATCTATAGCAAGAGCATTAGACTTAGACCCGGAGACATATTCTTAGATTTTAAAATGTGGTTTGTTTGTGAGCAACAAAGTGAGCCAAAGCTCCTTTATTATTTCATTTTCCTTATTAATTTCTTTTGGACATACTTTGTAAAAATAATGCTTATGTTCTGGCAGACTACTGGCTTGGACTGCTTAGACTCCTCTTGATACCTACCCTTTTTTGGTGACGTCAAGTATTTTTCCATCCCCAGCACTGATTAAATGTCTTGTTTGTTTATTACATTATACAAATGACCTGTGGCTGCATTGGCAGAAAGCGGATGATGACAGGAGGCGTTGTGGGTTAGACAAGACTTCTTCACTGTTTATCAAGCCTAATTGAAAAGGACTTCCATAGAATGCAACCACATAAAGTATATAAATTGTGAAACAAATTATACTAGTGCAAACAATTGAAAACATTGCTTAATTTGAGCGAGTGGTTTCCGGTGCTCGGCACTGGCACTTAATCGTCAACATCAGCACTTGTAGCGCAAACTCGACCCAAAGGTATTGGAGCGCTTTTCATGAGCACCAGTTGAGGACATATTTATTTTTGGTAGGCATGGGGAGATTAGGTGATTTGCCCAGAGTCACAGGATGTTGAGCCGACGCTGAGACTCGAACCTTGTTCCCAAGATCCAATGTCGGCAGCTCTGGCCCTTACGTCACATGCTCTCCCCACTTGTAGGGTTTCATGGTTAGTAGTTAGTTCTGTTATAGGCGGTTCTAATTGGAGCAATGGGCTGGTGCAAGCTGCCTCCTGACGAGAGCCTGGCACTTATTTTTTTCACAAATTAACCACTGATTGAAAACCTTGTGAACTAGAAGAACAAATGTTGTTAATGTTACTTATGATTTGAGTACCCTAAGGAACACAGGTAATATAAAAGCTGAATCCATTGCAATTCACCACCTAAAAAATGTTCCAAACTATTAAGTGCCTCACTAGAAAACCGCTCATGCCACCAATGAAGGAAAACATCTTCCCAACACTACTTCGCCTTTTTTTTCCTGCAACTGTACCTTTAATTTTTTTAAAAGCATTGCGGTTCAACCAAGCCTGATAGTGACAACCACTCAGTACACAACAGGCTTCAGTCACAGCGGTGTAGTCACATGGTGTTATCCCATGATCTCCACCCTTAAGGATATGAACATGCATCCCATCCACCAGCTCAGTCTCCCAGGGTTTCGACCCTTCAGAAAGCTGACCTCAGACCTGCCAAGAGGACCCAGAGTCATTTGTGAACCCATCAGCCAACATAATAATTTTAGCCCGTAGCATGTTGCATTCTGGAACATGTAGTTTCATGTTTTCTATTAGAGGGAATGGGTTTGAAGGTCTTAGCATCCACTGTGTGGATGGCACATGTGAGGCGAGTTAAGGGTTGCCACCTGGACATTTTTTTTCTCACCTAATCTGTATTTGTAAATGCAGGCCAGTTAAAATATAGCACTTGCCAAATCGTTTCAGAAGGATTATTACAGGAAACACAGAGTTATAATTGCCAGGTTTCAAACGAATCCTGAGAATTTTACCAAAATTATTCTTCACCAACCAGCTGTTGGCTGTTCCTGAATAGCAAAACAAACAAATGGCAGATATGTAAGTTGCCAACCATAGTGGAGCCACCTGGCAGTTGTGTGGGAGGGCTTTCAGAACATTACTACAGACTCACAGGCCCACGTTGTCCGGATCGTTTCATGTTCACGTGACTATGCTGCCAGTCCTGGGTTATAATTTAACAAATGGATGCATTCTGGGAGTTGTAGTTTTCATTTGCTTCATTAAACCAATTGTACTGTTATACAGGAAGCCAATGATTTACAAAATTAAACTCTAGGATTACAAACAAGATTTACCACAGACATGCAGAGTTCTGACTTGCTTGCAAAGTATATTTTAAAATTGTGCTACTTTCACCAATTGTGTGGGCCAGTTATTCTAGAGATAGCACCAGCGTGATTTTTTGGCTCACCAACTCTGCACCACAAATACACCCGACAAAAGCACACACGTGCCAGATATATATCTGCATATATGCAAAGTTGTTACAACACAGTGTCAAAGAAGCCACTTTGCAAAGTCCTAGCTTTTCAGCAAACATCATTTGCATGCTTGTATTAGTAGTTCCATCAAATCTAAACTACAAGTCCCATTGTGCAATGTGTTGTTTAATAATCCAGGTACTCGTGGTACTGATATCAGTACTGTGGCAACTCTCAATATGATGTCCAGCACTAGTCTGGCTTTCCCAGACTGTTGCACCCCTACATCTATTTAGGGTTCTATCACTATTATCTGGGGTTCATTTTTAGCACTTCTCATTGGAGATTGTTCCAGAAATAACTTTTGGTAAAATGAAAAGAATACCTTGCGTATACGCTCCGGGTCAGAGGTACTTCCTCCTGCAGGGTCATTAATTTCAGCTATCATATTTTGAGTCATTCTCTGTCTGGCCCGGGTCGCAAGATAATGCCCAACCTGTTCGCTACACTCATACACCTTCTCGCGCCAAACCGCTAATCTGTCTGCCGCTCTTTTAGTTATTACCTCTAATATTTTTGCCTTGGCAACCATTGCTTTGTTACAAGCTTCTAACGTGTCTCTAACAGCCTGAATTGCATCAATCAGGCCTTCCTCTGCAGCTGCTAAGTCGTTCTGCATAGCCTTAAGAATGTGACGCTTTCCCTTGTTCAAAGCTAACGAAAAGCTAAGTGTCTCTCCCCGGACTCCAGCTTTCAATGCATCCCAGACTATCTCCACTCCAGTACTCCCTATATTCTCCATAACGAACTGAGGAATCCACTTCTTCATATGAGCACAGTACTCATCATTCAAAAGTAGGGAGCGTTCAAAACTCCACTTCACTGGAATATTACATGACCCGAACCCCTTAAGTTCTAACACTAGCGGATTATGGTCGGCCAATATGCGCGGAGCCTTCTGGATTGAACAAGCATGCATAATAATATGTGATGCAAAGAAAAAATCTAATCTGGTATGTTTCTTGTGTGGAAAAGAAAAAAAGGTGAAGCCAGGGTCCGTAGGATGCCGCAAGTTCCAAATATCAAAGAGTGCTTGTTCCCGACACAGAGTTCTTAAGGCCTCAAAAACCTTGGGCTTGCGGCCATTATATACCCAATAATTGTCGAGAGCGATATTCTGATTAGAAGGTAAATTTATATTAAAACCCCCGCAGATAATTATGGGTAGCGGCCAGGTAGCTAATTCATTATTTATGTAGTTGAAGACAGTAGGGTCATCTAAAATACTCCCATAAACAGCACAGATTGTTATTGGAGCCCCATTATCCCTACAACATTCAGTAATTACCCATCTCCCATTCTGATCAGCTATTGTTCTAGTAAACCGGTTAGAGTGATTAGCTGACAATATTGCAACCCCCCCGTGTCCTTGAATTTTGAGTTGTAGCCCCTACCAGGGTATATCCAAGAGTATCTAACAAGTGCGATTGAGCCCTTTCAATATGCGTCTCCTGCATACATATCACATCAGCTTTTAACAATCGTAAGCCCATCGCAGTATTCCTCCGTTTCTTCACATCATTAAGGCCACAAATATTAATTGTTGCTATACATAAATTATACATTGAAGAATAGGCTTTTTTTTTTTTAAATAAAGAAAGCCAAACCCCATAAGACAGAACCCCAAAGTGCCAACCCCATCCCCCCCTTACCCATAAACCTACCCCTCTCCCATCCTTCCCCCCTCCCACCACCTCCCAATGAGGTTACCTGGCTCAAGCTCAGCCAGGGTGAAGGCATCTGAGCAGTAGTGGCCCCAAACCACCCTCCCCGGTCAGTAATTCTCCGTCGTGACAACCCTGTCTAACACGTAATTTCCCTAGGTATCAAGTGAGCTGCCAATTACCGAACATAATACTAGGGCTATTAAGAAAGCTCACTTTCTACATTCTACATTCAAAACTCAAACTTGAGTCGTTAGTACCATCCTATTACTTTTCTGAAATCTCAGATAGAAATGCTTGTGCCTGAACTTCAGAAGTAAAGCTTCGCGTGGAGCCCTTATGAATGACCTTTAAGCGGGCAGGGTTCTGGAGAAAAACCGTGGCACCAAGTTGTTGAAATGGAATAAAAAGTTGTCTCATCCTCCATCTGCGTTCCACTGTGGCGTGTGCAAAGTCAGGCCGTGTGAAAAAGATAATGCCATTGAATTCTTTCTTGTTAGTTGGCCGTGCTAGGTCATAAAGAAGCTGCCGCAAAAGGAAATTCCCCAAAAATATTAGCATAGCTCGAGGGTATTGAGAGGCGGAGTTAGAGCGTTTAGATGGTGTTAGGGGAAAGCGATGTACTCGCTGGATTTCCTTGTCCCAATCCCAAGAATGTAAATCCGGAAAAGCTCCCTTAAAGAGTGTAACCATAAAGGTCTTGGGATCGTTCCCCTCTGCTCCCTCCGGAATGCCAAGAACGCGTAAGTTATTACGCCGTAATCTGTTCTCTTGCTCCTCAACTTTAAGCATAAGATCTTTCACAATCCCCTCGTGCTCGTCTCCTTGCGTTTGCAGGGTAGCCACATCTTTCTCAAGGTTTTCAGTCCGTATTTCCACTGAAGCCATTCTGTCCGCAATCTCGTCACATGTCTTGCCCACTTTTCTTACTGTCCCTTGAAGTTTCTGCGTGGCTTGGCATGCTCTCCTGCTATCTTGCTTGACCTCCTCCTGAAAACTCTTGATGGAATACAGCAGATCAGCCATTGTAGGTTCCTTCTCGAGAGCAGCTGACGCGCAATCTGCGCCACCCGGTCAGTTGTAGAGCTCCTTTGAACGCTTTGTTAGTTCAGTCGGGACTGACAGTTGAGATGCAGAATAATCCCACTTCAGGTCCATCATGCTACCCTCTTCTGGGGTCCTACGATCCTTATTGCGACTGGATTTCCTCCGCAGGTTTTTCTTCTTTGTAGTAGTTCTTGCGGAAAGCTCTGAGTCTGTACCACTGTTCCAATTGTCGCTCCCTCCTTCACTTGAGTTTGCCACACTTTCTATTGACTCATCAGTCAATGAGTAAAATTTATCTATGTTGTCAGGCGTTCTCGGTGGAGGATCTTGGCTTTCCTCTTTGTCAGTTACGTTTTCACCACAGACTATCAAAGTATCAGTTCTCTCATCTATGGAGTTGCAAGGTGTTTGCTTAAGGCTACTCTCTTCCTGAGCCATTCCAGAGCTAATAGCCGGAGTAGATTGGAAGATAGGGGTGATGATCTCCTGTTCCAGTTATATCATGAGGACATTCCCGATAATCCGGGCGATGCAATTTCTTATATTAATCAGGCTCCAGCGGCACATTTTTCTCAGGAGGATCAACAGCATCTTGAGGAACCTCCTCAATGGGTGGATATCTTGCTATGTATTAGTAGTCTCCCGAGTGGTAAAGCCACTGGATTAGACATTATACCCTTAGAGTTCTACAAGAAATTTGCCCCACAGTTAAAAGAGTTGATGCTTCACTTATTTTTGCATGTTTTTAGAGGGGGCAAGCCGCCTCAGTCCTGGACGCAGGCTAAAATTATAGTCTTTCTTAAGAAAAATAAAACACCACGAGACCCCGGCTCTTATCGCCTCATTACGTTAATCAACGTTGATAACAAGATATATTCTAAGATTCTCGCCCTACGCTTAGCTAAGGTCATCCACAAGGTTGTCTCTCCCCGACAGCATGGCTTTATACCGGGACGTGGCACAACTGATCATATAAGAAGAGTCATCTCATTATTTGATGCTGCTACCATTACAGGAAAACCAATAGCACTTATATTGCTAGATGCCGAGAAGGCCTTTGACAGGGTTTCCTGGGCTTTCCTTTGGGAGACCCTGTCGAGGGTCGGAGTCAGCAAGGGGCTGGTACAGGCCTTTAAGATGCTGTATTTTCAACCTAGTGCAAAACTTTTTATAAATGGCGCGTTTACAGATTCTTTTGAAATTACAAGGGGCACGCGTCAGGGCTGTCCAAGCTCCCCGCTGCTGTTTGCTTTATATATCGATCCATTTTTACGGCTCCTCGAGACCAATAGGATTATTAGACCCGTTGAATCCCAGGGATGGGAAACTAAAATTTTGGCGTATGCCGATGATATTGCTATTATTACACCTGACCCCGATACAGCAATATTAGAGATTGAAGGGGAAGCAGCAAGATTTGGGCAAGTTTCGGGGTACTCTCTTAATACCACTAAAACTCAGATTCTTTGTAAAAATGTTAACATGATCGATACTAGCAGACAGGTAGAGAAGGCAACATATCTTGGAATTGATGTCCTGGTTAATATGGACACAATCGTTAACTGCAATGTCAACCCATTGATTGGTAAAACCAAAATTGAATTAACGAGAATACATAATCTACATCTATCAATTATTGGTAGATGTAATATAATTAAGATGATATTTTCCCTAAATTTTTGTATATGTTAAGGGCAATTCCTTTAGAATTCTCCACTATATGTTTAAAGCAAATCGAAGTTCTATTTTCGAGTTTTATCTGGGCATATGAAAAACCCAGAAGATCATACAAATTTCTATCTCTTCCAAGAGAAAGGGAGGTTTGGCTTTACCTAATATCCGATTATACTATTGGGTCACTACCCTGCTATGTAATCTAACTCTTATTTCCGAAAAACCGAGAGATAGCACAGCTAATGAAATACCATCACCTATAGAACTTATAATGGGCAAGGATGCATGGGGCTGGCTCTGGAAATTTCTGAATGATAGTCATTATAAAAAAGTACGCTTTAAATCACTAATTGGTGGACATAGAGTTATGAGGCAAGTACGGAAATGATTAGGGATGGGATGATTAAATTACTACACCCCGATTTCTAATAACCCCAATCTACCGGAAATGTTTAGAGATTCTGTCGCTAAAAGATGGTGTGAAGCTGGCCTATCTAAACTGGGTGATTTATATTCTTTGTCAGATATAGCTAGCTTTGATAGCCTCAAGGCTACATATAACTTAGATAAGAGGGACTTTTACAAATATTTGCAAGTCCGGGATTTTTTAAGCAAAAAAGGGGGAGGCCCTTCTGGCTTTGATAAAAATGTTATGATTGATAGATTAAGGAAAAATGCTACGCTTTCTATCGGTGAAGTTTACTCCTTCTTTAATGCTTTATTGCCTGATGATTTGGAGATTAGAGCAGGGAAATGGAAGACAGAAATAGGAATGCAGGAAGATTTATTCTTTCACTCGTTAGAATTAGCTCAGAAAATTTTAATCCCGGCTCGACTTCAGGCTCAATACTTCAAATCATGTTTTTCACTCTATTATACTCCCAAAAAAATAGCTAAATGGGCAACAGGGAAAGGAACTCATTGTCCTCGCTGTTCACTAACTCAGGCTGACCTAAATCACATGTTTAATGCATGCAGTGCCTTGAGGAATATAAAACAGGAAATCTCTAAATTTTTTAAGGAAGTACTTGGGACCGATGTTTTTCTATCATCATCTCTGATTGGTCTTGGGGTTGATACGCAATTACAAGGGAAGCCTGGCGAGTACCTTGTGTTTATCGGCATGGCTATATTACGTCTCTGCCTAGCTTCTGCCTGGCTGGATTCAACTCCTCCTGGCTTTCAGCAATGGCTGACCCGCTTATTGGCAAACTATCATTTTGAGAAAGCCATCTACTCGAAAAGGGGGTTGAGGGCCCGATCCAAAGGTCTAAAAATGTGGGCTCCGCTGACGTCTTGGCTTGAGAAGTATTAGGCCAATTGATTTTGATTTTGTTTTTTGTCCAACCCCTGGGGGGAGGGGAGGGTGGGGTCAAGGGACGAAGGGGTGGGGGGAGGGTTGTAAAATCATTAAAATGTGCATAATTTTTACTGCTGCTCCTTTTTCTTTTATATTGTTGTAAATTATAATTGATACATTTTGATGCCAGGTGTTATGCTTTAAAGTTTCTAATCACTGTATATTTTTCTTTGGCTATATATGTATGCACTAATAAAAAAAATAAAAAGGAGATTGTTCCAGAAATGGAAACAAACAAATACTTGATATGATTGACATTATCAAAAGAAATCTTAAGTTTCCCACATCAGGCGTTAGTCGCTCATCCAGTCCTCATTTATTATTTGCAGTCTGGGGTTTGGAGTTTTGTGTTTCAAAATATTAATACAAGATTACAAGCCCCTGGATGGAAAGTATAGGGTAGGACCAGAGGAGTTACACCCTCCTGACGCAGAACAGCTTGGGAGAATTGTAACCAGAAGATGCTGCAAGTGCAGATTTGTCGTCACATCCCTATCCCGCTAACAGGGTTGTGTGTGTGTGTGTGTGTGTGTGTGTGTGTGATACTCGTGTAGCGCAAAGGTTGAAAAGTGCTTTATGCTCCTGGTGAAGAACTGAACTGCATTAGTGCATGGGTAGCACGTTACACAATATAGGAGCTCGTTAGATCAACCAATGTAGGCTTAAATTTTTCTTTATAAAAAGACCTTTTTCTTTTTAATTTCTGTTTAAGCACATGTAGTTGTATTTTAATGACATCTCCCTTAAAAGCCCACAGTTGCCATACATGTTTTCTTCATTAACAACAAAACCAAAACATTGATACACAATAAAGCTTGACAATAAATGTGAACACTGATGCAAAGTAAAGCGGCTAGGGAGAAAAAGTTAACAAGAAAACTAAGGTACAATGAGAAGGAAATTAGAAATTGAATTATTTGGTATCAGTTGGTAGACTGATACCAATATATTCAGTGCCGGAGGAAATGTGAATGCTGATACAAAGTAGTGTCACCCAGGATGAAAATCACACAAACTAATTGACCATTAGAGAAATATAAAGTTGCATACATACTAACTCACCCCAAAAGGAATGGTGAGCATTGATACAAAGTAAGTGTGCCCCAAGGGGAAAAGTGGAATTTGAAACCCAGTTACAGAGAACTTGTGAGCATCGATACAATGTAACCTCGCTCCTGAGGCCTTGTAAATTTGACAAGGGGCAAATAAGTTCCACAGAAAATATGAACATTGATACAAGTAACTAAGCTCTGAAGTGAAAGTGAACATTGATACAAAGTAGATACTCCCCAGGGGATAAGTGAACTCTGAAACAGAGTATATTAACTCCAGAGGCCCTGGGTGAACAAGGATACAATGTAACTCAGGCCCAGAGGCCCTGTATACTTAAGTTATGAACAACTCATTTACAGAAGAAAAGGGAACAATGGAACACGTAACTAATGCCCAGAGTAAACCTGAACATTGAAACAAAGTAACTGAGTCACAGGGGAAAGTAAACAGAAAGAGTCTGACTAGGCTCCGCAGAACTTATGAATATTGATACAAAGTTGCCCAGCTCCAACGTTTCCGTGACCATTGATACAGAGCAACTCTGCTCCAGGGGAACATTGATACAAGTAACAAAGCTCTGAAGTTGAAAGTGAACATTGATACAAAGTAGATACTCCCCAGGGGATAAGTGAACCCTGAAACAGAGTATATTAACTCCAGAGGCCCTGGGTGAACAAGGATACAATGTAACTCAGGCACAGAGGCCCTGTATACTTAAGTTATGAACAACTCATTTACAGAAGAAAAGGGAACAATGGAACAAGTAACTAATGCCCAGAGTAAACCTGAACATTGAAACAAAGTAACTGAGTCACAGGGGAAAGTAAACAGAAAGAGTCTGACTAGGCTCTGCAGAACTTATGAATATTGATACAAAGTTGCCCAGCTCCAACGTTTCCGTGACCATTGATACAGAGCAACTCTGCTCCAGGGGAACAAGGGAACATTGATACAAGTAACAAAGCCCTGGTCTAAATGTGAACATTGACAAAAAAGTAACTGTGCCCCATGGAAAAAGTGAATATTGAAACAGAATAACTTAACTCCACAGAACTTGTGAATACCGAAACAAAGTAAACCAGCTCCTAAGGAAAAGTGACCATTGATACAGAGTAACACAGCTCCAGAGGAAAAGGGAACCTTGATACAAGTAACTAAGCCCCAGAGTAAATGAGAACATTAAATATAAAGTTACCCAGCAATAGAGGACTTTCTTGTAATAGACAAGCATAAATATGTCTTCAGGGTTGATAAGGCAAGATGCCCCCACCTCCCCCAAGCCCTAGTGGTCGAGGGGGCAGAAAACTGTTTTCCCTTATGAAGATGAAAAGGTTAGTCAGCGTGAGTGAACGTATGCGTTGCATTCATACATTTGGCTGCTTACGACTGCTACACTTTTTTGTGGTGTTATATAGCACAAATGTGACCCAAGGGAATTAGAGCACTTTATGCAAGCACCCGATTACATTACACGAGTTCACAGTCATTTTTTTCCAGAACCACAAGAGGTTTAGGCTACGCCGGGACTCTAACCTTGTTCCCCAGCTCCAGAGTTGGAAGCTCTGCTGTTAGGCCACGTCGCCTCTTCCAAATGCATAAATGTTTACACATATGGGTAATCCTTGGACTCTGGGATTGCTGCACATTCATGAGTACAACAGCGAGAAAGAAGATAGAAAGAGAGGAGTAGGATGGATATATATACACATACATATATGTGTGTGTGCATATATATATATATATATATATATATATATATATATATATATATCCAAGAAAGAAGTGACTCAAACAGATAGATTCACCAAAGAACAAAAATATATTTCAACTACAACGTTTCAGCTTCCGCCTTCCTCAGGTAGTACAAGATGGTTTGCTCAGTGGCTGCACAGATGACACAGCTGAATTTTCAAAAAGCATCATGAGTGAAGATTCTATTTGGAATGTGGAATCAATGCAGTCCTGAGAGCTCTTGAGATATGCAGTAATCAGGTTGTATTATCAGTAATGTTCAGTCCATCTGGATGCAGTGATTTTAAACGGTACATCCAGAAGTTTTCTCTGGAGTCCAGTAGTTCTTCCTTTGAGACATGTTCCACGGGGAAAATCTTCAAATCTGATAGTAAATGATCCACAAGGTTAAAATGATTGGCTACAGGCTGGTCAATTTTCTTATTAATTATTGCCGATTTGTGGTTCCTGAATCGTGTACGGAGGTCATTCACTGTTTGGCCTACATATTGTTTTTTACAGCTTTGCCGTTGGCACTGAATCACATAAATAATGCATGTTGAGCGACATGTAAGATGCTGTCTTATTCCATAGGTCCTTCTTGTAACAGAACTAGTTACTGATGATGTTTGTAAAAGGTATTCACACGTGATGCACCTTTTAGAGTCACAGCAATGAACCCCTGCATTTGTTACAACTTGCTTGAGTTCAGCTCTCACAATAAGAGATCGTAAATTTGGAGCTCTGCGGTAAGCAATGACTGGCGGTTTTGGAAAAACCTTTTGCAATTTTTCACAAGTAGACAGTAAGGGAAATGTTTTTGCATTATATTTCTGTAGTTGGGAGCTGATGGATGATAGTCAACCACAAATGGAGTTCTGTCACTTTTGTTTCTGCCGTTGGTATTCCAAATAAGTGCTTCTCTGGGTAACTGCAAAGACTTGTCAATTTGTTGCTGTATGATATGCAGAGGATAGCCTCGTCTTTTAAATAATGTAGCAAGCTCCTGTAGATGGTCTTTACAGGTTTCCTCATTGCTGCAGATGCGTCTTATTCTGAGTGCTTGGCTGTAGATGATGCTCAGTTTAGTGTGGTGTGGGTGACATGAAGTCCAGTTTAGATACAAATGAGCATCTGTAGGCTTGTGGTACAGATCAGTTGTAATTTTTTGTTCTTGAATGGTGAGTAGCACATCCAGAAAAGGGAGATGATGCTTCTGTTTAGTATTGCTGCTGGTAAATTTGATGGTAGGATGGATATTGTTGATATAAGCTGTAAATTGTTCCAATGCTCTACTTCCTGCATTCCATATTATAAATATGTCATCAATGTATCTTAGCCATACCAGTGGTTTGATGCTATAAGTAGCAAGTATACAGTTCTCTAGTTTGCCCATGAAGATATTTGCATAGGATGGAGCCATCCGAGTGCCCATGGAAGTCCCTTGTATCTGCAGATAGTGTTTACCATTGAATGTAAAATTGTTGGATTTAAGGATAACTCTTGCAAAGTTGGTAAGCACATTTGTTGATGGCTTTTTCACAGTTCTTTTATTAAGAGCTTCAGATAATGCCATAAGCCCATCCTCATGTGGTATATTGGTGTATAATGATGTAACATCAAATGTAGCCAGAAGAGTATCATCATCAAATGTGTAGGTTTGGTTTAATTTTTCAATAATCTGAAGGAAGTGACTGGTATCTTTAACAAATGATGGAAGTTCCTGTACAATGGGCTGGAGGTGCAGGTCGACAAATAAAGATAGTCTCTCAGTAGCTGTGTCATTGCCAGAGATGATGGGACGGCCAGGATTGTTCATTTTGTGAATTTTGGGAAGCATATAAAATCTCCCAGGTCTTGGTTTGGGATGAACAAGTATATCTGCTGTTGTTTCATCAATGAGGTTTAAGCTCTTGTACCTTACAACCATGTTCTTAATTTCTTTGTTTAAGTCTTCTGTGGGATCTGTTTCTAAAGGTTTGTAAGTGTTGGTATCCATTAGTTGTCTCATTCCTTCCTCAATATAATCACTTACTTTCAAGGCAACCACTGCACCACCTTTGTCTGCCGGTTTTATAATGACATCCATTCTCTGTTGAAGGAGGTGGAGAGCTTTTCTCTCTTCTCGGGTAATGTTATCAAAAATCCTCTTAGGTGTTGATTCCTTGATGAGTTTGTTGATGGATAAAATGTATGTATCAAGAACAGGATTTCTACCACATTGAGGAGTCCATGATTTGGGATGGCGGAACTTCTTAAATGGATCTGGAAGGTAGCTTGGCAGACCAACATTAGAATTATTGTAAAAGTATTCTGCAAGTCTGCATCTTCTCTCGAAGGTTTTTAGGTCTCTCATCATGTTGGCCATATTATGGTCCTTCGGTACAGGACAGAAATAGAGGCCTTTGCTTCAAATATATATATATATATTTTACTAGTGGCGGTCGACACTGGGTAGTTATAGTTAGGTCAGCTGTCCCATACAGGGACACCTTAAGGATTTTGGGGGCCCTGGGCCAAAGGTATTTGGGGGCCCCTGTTCAGAGAATCTTAGAATTTATGATCCAATTTCCACTCTTTCATGCCCTCATCGGCTAGGTCACTCACAGTGCAGAGGCACACTAATCCAAATTCTAAATGTGTTTACATCTAATATTCAGGGATAGTGATGTGTGTTTTCAATATTATAACACAGCAGCAGCTCACTAATATTACTGCACCATGAGACACCCTCCCATTTCTTATATGTCAGGTCTGGTTCTGATCTAAAAGAAACGTTTTTTAGGGATGTTGCATGAAACATAAACAGAACATTTCTCTGCAAAATGTCTGTAATTCACTGCCACACAACACCCACATTAAAAATAAATTAAAGGAAAACTGTATTTAAGACAATCTGTTTAAGAATTATTCAAGGTTATTAGGACAAGCCTCCCCTGCAGAACAGAGGTGGCTCTATCATGGGGCCCCATGAAAGGCTGGGGCCCTGGGCCAGGGCCCACTTTGCCCATGCCTTAAAACATCTCTGGTCCCATAGGAAAAGCGCTGTTTTGGTTGCTAATAACATTAGCACCGTTTGACGGAATCTCCATGAAACTTTTCAAAAAGTTGCCACTTTTTGACTAGTTTGTGCATGGAAAGTTTCGGGGATGATCCATCAAGCGTGTGCCGAGGAAAAAAGTAGTCCCAAAATGCAAAATTCCCATGCATTTTCCATAGACTTTTTTAAGAAAGGGCAACAGCAATAACTGCTGAATGGAATTACACCAGAGTTGGCAGGAACCTAGATCTTGGCACGCAGATTGTGCTTTTTGTGATTTGGTGTAAATCCGTTAAGTAGTTTTTGAGAAATTAAGGTTTAAAAATAATTGTATATCTAGAAAGTTGGGTCCGCGAGAGGCTTGAGAGTCTCATGGGAGTGCCAGTTTAAAATAGGAGTGCTCTGGTTTGCCTAGGGAGCTTTTTTCCCTTGGGCCATCTCGCTCCTGCGGGATTCAGACTCTTGAGGGAGAGAGCGCTCTTATTGGCTGCCAGCAACTTGAGAAAAATATTGCTGGCAGCCATTACACGACTCGGTGACATAGTCCCCTGTCCTGAACATGTTAGGAAAAAAACAATGTAATGGGGCAAGGTAGGGATACCCTGACCCTGTAGGCCCAATTGGGGTGGGGGACCCAGAGGAACCTCCCTCCAAGGGCAAAAACAAATTGGCAAAAATTCCTCCGATCTCGAGGGACTACTGTGGGATCAAATCCCCGCCCCCCCCAAAAAAAACAACCAGGATGGCAGCAGGGGCCACACTGTTCAATTATATGCCCTAGGGAGCCCATCCCTGGGGCCAAAATTTGCGTAGATGGGGAGAGGGGCCACGTGTTCCCCCCCTCCCCAAGCCTCCAGAGGCCCCGGGGACCTCATCTATCGGGGCATATTTCTTTATTAAAGGGGAGGGGGGTCATAGGACCCCCTTCTCCAAGCCATAATAGGCCCCAGAGCGCCCACCCCCGGGACCAAAAGGCTTGAAAAAGGGGAGGAGGCACAGCGACGCGCCCTCCCCAAGCCTTTAAAAGGCCATGGGACGCCATCCCCCAAGGCTGCGATTTACAATTTAAGGAGGGGGGGGGCACATAGTCCCTTCCCTAAGCCATTATAGGCCCCGAGACAGCCACCCCCGGGACCAAAATGCTCAGAAATGGGAGGGGCCCCGTTGCCATCCTCCCTGAGCCTTGAAAAGGCCCTGGGGACCCCACTCCCCAGGGCTGCTATTTGCAATTTAAGGGGAGGGGTCAGCGCGTCCTTCCCTCCACTAGGCTTCTATGGCCCCGTCACCCCATCCCCTGGTGCCAGCTCACTAGCTATGTCTGGGGAGCCCACCCCGGGGCATAGCGGTTTTCGTGCCTGCATCGGTACAGGCAGAAAAATCTGTATTTGCGTCACCTTGGCAGGAGCATTTTTTTAAATCTCCTGCCATGCCGGAGCGAACACAAACTCTGCTCCCAGCAAGCGGGAGCTTTAAAAATGATCCTGCCGGCTGGGAGCAGACGTTTGATCTTTTTCCCTGACACCACTGAAGTGGGCAGGAAATAGGTCAAAATATTGCTCCCGCCTAGAGGGAGCAGCATAAGTAGTGGCTCCCTGCGGCAGGAGCAACGCCAGCTCTCGCTGCATGCAGGGAACTGGCTGGGGCCGCGGGGGCCGTGGGATTAATCCCACCGTCTTCAACAACTATATGTGGGGCACCCTGGGTGGGCACCAGGCCACCCACCTTTAATAGTGTGGGCCCTAGGGCTGATAACTACTTGGGGAGGGGGGCTGCGCGGCCCCTCTTCTTTATTTTATGGATCAGCCCTGGGGGATAGGTCCCCAGGGCCTAATAAGGCTCAGGGAGGGGGGCCACACGCCCTCCTCCCCTTTAATTAATAAAAACTGCCCTGGAGGCTTGGAGAGAGGGGCCACGCTGACCCCTTCCCTTTAATACAAATAGAAGGCCCAGGGGGATAGAGTCCCAAGGGCCTAACAAAGCTCGGGGAAGGGGGCACTTTTCCCCCTCCCCTTTAAAAAAAAAAAAACAGAAAAGGACCTGGCGGATGGGATCCCCAGGGCCTAATAAGGCTGATGACATCAATGACGTCATTTGAGATGTCATGAGCGATTCATAAATTATGTCATAGAACATGTCATGAGCGATGTAATATGTGAGGTCATATGCGGTGCATGGCGGGCGCAAGTTACAGTTAGCTCTGCTAAATATAACTGGTGAATTTCTGTGTTTTTTTTTTTTTTTAGTTCAAAACGTTAATGTTGTCACTGACATAACCACCTATAACGTTACTTTAACCTTTAAGAGATGTAAAGAGAGAAAGAGAGCGATAAAGTTAGCCCGAGGGAGAGAACCTGCATCAATCTGGTCGGTGATCAATGGGTTTGACTTTGCCAGAAAGGTCCTCACAGTGAACCTAGGCACAGAAATTAAGGTTAAATGTTGTGTTGTAGGGGCATTTAGTAATACGCATCACACACCCTGTTGGGTTCCTATTCTTCCATTGCATGGAAGCTTACATATTAGGATTGAAAGTCTTTTTCGGTGACAAGAAGTAACATATGTACCTATTATGGTGAACTCGGCACATCTTGTGCGCAACAGAAAGTTAGGTGGGAAAATACAGGAATTTTGATGTTAAGCTGGAGGCGCAGACCACTTGTAACAAGTTATGATTCAGATGAGTGAACTGAAGCAGAAAGTCCTGCCCAGTGTCTAAATCAGTCTAGCAGCTTGCCGAGCAGTGCTGAACTTGAGCCGTGGGTTTCCAGTGCTCGGCACTGGCACTTAATTGTCAACACTGGCACTTACAACCATCTGCCACATGGTGACGCTGTTTGCCTAATTCAGAGATGAGCACAACAACAATAATTTGTTAATTCAATATACATTAAAAATAACTAATACCGGCCGCCCAGGCCATTCTTGTAGATTTGAATGCCTGGAATAGTCTGAACTGTCACACTTGTAGGAGTGTGATGGTTATTAGTTGTGTTGATACGGTCATTGGCAGCGCCGGCAAATGCAAGCTGTAGTGGCCTCCTAGAACTTATTTTTTTTTTTACAGATTAAGCACTGATACCCGGTGTTTCCAGAAGAAAAGGGTATTCATGGTGAAAGCAGACAGACAAAGGCGGAAAGTTTTAGGAATGATTGTTTGAAGACAGAGGTAAAAGTTCATATCTTTGTTAAAAGAAAAGGCAGGCTGAAGGTGAATAGAAAGAGAGAAGTGATTTCAAAGATAAAGTGGCAGCATGCTAGGATCAAGAAAGTTGCAGAAGAAATAAACTGAATCTTCTGTGCCGCAGGCCTGTGCTTCTAGAAAGGATACACGATTCTCCACAAATCAGTGAGTTGGAATCCAACAGTCTTACCTGATGGAATATTTGATTTGTTCCAGAAAAACGTAATGATTTAGACTTAAATTAACACGTACACCCTTCCTTAGCAAATTACCTACCAAAGGAGAAATAAGGTGAAAGGGTAGCAGCTATACAATGACAGGTGATTGGGTAGTGTCCATAAATACACTACCTAGCCCAGATTTGGTCTCGTAGGGAGTAGAAAAGGCCATGATATATAATGTATAGCAATGAACAGAGTAGGGGTGAGATTTAGTATCTTTTATGGGCCTGCCATGCATCACACTATACCCCTACAGAAGCATGAAGGCTAAACCAAGTCAAGGATAAGAACCGAAAGTAAGGCACAATCCACTCTACTCGGGTATTATTTTAAGTAAGGTAGGTTTTGGTCTACAGTGGTGTCTATGGCGCCTGCATGATCGGAAAGAGTACAGTAAAAAAAAAGTTACAGCAAGCAGGACAATCAAGGAAAGGTTGGAGAGAAAAAATATGAAAGGGGCAGTAAGTAGGAGCATGCGGACCTGCGGTCCGCCCCTTTAGAAGGAGAACATACATATACGGATTCTTCAGGACACAGCGGGCCTTGTTATTGAGGTTTATTTAAATAATTCATTTTCCACTTTTTTAACCGATAAGGTTAACTATGCTATCACCAACGTCACTTTGTCATTTAATTTTCTATCAGATAAAATTTTCATCAGATTGCCTATTTGCCAAATCTCAAAGACTGTTGATGGATTCTGTAAGGTTAAAAACTCACTTGGCCTCACAGAACTTTTTTGTCAAGCTGGACCGGTCTTGATTCCGTCGCACCTGAAACCACCTGTGGACTTGCCTCGTGCGCAGGTCGCTTTGCTTGGACAAGCTGCAGGCCTCTGCCTAGAAGAGAAAGATTAACAGTATATTAAAATTAGCACCTTCTTCTGTGCCGTTGAGGTAATTGTTAATTAGCAGTAGTATTGCTTGTATATATAGGCCTTGCACAGAGCTCAATCTACTGTTAGTAGTGTTTGTCCTGGGTTTTACTTTCCAAATGTTTCATCGCATTGTGCAAACTTAGCCAACAGGAGGCAAAGTGCTGTAGGGAGTTAAAGGCAAGGATAAAGTCAATGAGTTATTTAAGAGATGCATGGTTTCTGGGAGGGAAAGTGGGCAGTAAGAGCATTGTGATGAAGTGTTCCTTAAAGAGGAGTGTTTGCAGCTGTCTCTGAAAATGGAGCAGTGCCACCTTGGGTGCATTTATATACAAGTCATGTTATATTGCTTTCTCTGTTCTTGGAGTAGGTGACTATCAGTTATAAAGAGTTGTCAAGATATTTTTTGTGTCAATGGACTGAGGCTGGAGGGCTGCACCACATTGCTTATGTTTTGTGTTCTCACAGGTCTACGCAACCCTGACAGACAGTCTATGGTTCTACAAAGCTTGTAAATGTCCCACAAACAGATCAAACAACTTAGCACTACTTATAATGATCGACACACTAGAAAAGACTTTTCAGATGGTTCCACCAGAATGATGTGGAGAAAACAACATGTGGCGGAAGCAGACAACCTGTAATGGTAAAAAGCTGGTGCTGCTAAAGCAGTGATCGGTAGGTGTTCGAATCAGCGTTGTATCCCGCTAATGCTTCCTTTATTTCTTGAATTGCTCAGGTCAAATTTCTCTTGAAACGTGCATGAATCCATTTGTACTCTACTGTCCCTTAAAAAGGACCATCTATTTTGAGACCCTCCTCCATTTTCAAGTTTCTGCCTTGATTAGCTTCTTTCTAATTTTTGCTCATTGGGCTTAGATGCTCGCCTTTTTCTTTTTTTAATGGCACCTCGGAGAAGATGCTACAATTGGGCCTGGAATTTATTTTTAATTATGCTGGTGTAATTTGTATAATTATGGAAATTTCGTCATGCTCGTTACGTGAAATCCTAGAAATTACACCATTACACCTCTTCAGCTAATTATGCACCTTTCGTGGTAAAAACAAATTACCACGAATTGCAGCATTCCCGGTAAACATTTACTGTGAACACAGAGGAACAACAGAATGCATTGTGCCGAAATTTCCCGTAATTACACGAAAGCAAATTATGCACACCCCCAGCTTCAATGCCAATTAGTCTCAGTTAAAGGACCATCTTGTGAGCCAGGACAAGAGGCTGAAAGATCAGTAAACACATCTAATATGTACACTTCTAAACTCTTAAACTCAGTGTAAGCAGGAACTAAGGGGACCAGAAATCAATTACTATTCTTTTCACTGCTATATAAATCTATTGCACTTTACAAGCATTATAAATCTACTGGTAGGTTTATTTTTCATTACAGTATAGTCCCTTTTTCTTTAGAATGTTGTTTTATGGTCTTTGAAGCTGTTCCAGATGAGTTTGGGGGATTAGTCTTAGCCTGGAAGGCCCCCACCTGTCCTAATGTTTTAAGATATCCACCTAGGTTATTTTGTTGTGCAATCACTTAAAATGAAGAACATTTGCATATTAAGTGGTTATTACGAATGTCCGGCTTGCATCCGGCCCTCCTGGACCTGCACTTTGACCCGGTGATCAAATTAATCTCTTCTCCTGCTCCACCTCATAAAGCTAAGGCAGTGTTCACAGTTCCACTAATTTGTTAAACTTGAGTCTCAGACTATACCATAATATCAAAAATTACTAAAACAATTTGAAACTGACTTACTACTTCACGCCCTGTAATGAGACCTTTTTCAAGATGCATAGTACTATACATTCTTAGACGAAGCATTTCACAAACAGGTTTCCTGCATTGCACAGAAGAGAAATTACCACAAAGGTCCTGTGATAAACCTTCCTGAATGACAATGGCCATTCCTGCTTCAAACATGGAGCCTATTCCTGTATCAAGGCCCCGTGCTAAACAAGCAAGCATCACGGCTATGAACTAATTATGTGTCACATAGGCGAACAAATCCTGTATGTAGTGCTTGAGTCAAACATTCCAAAAAAAGGGAATGGATCAAACAACAATCCTACGACAAACAGAAGGAACATCAATATAGAAAAGTCTAGTGTTTAACATCAATTCCAAAACACTTAAATACCTGTCGCAAACAGAGCCACCGCTATTACATGAAGCCCTGCGCTAAATATTCCCATGTCAAAGCATGCAGTCTTTTTTGCATCACACTGAGTGGTGATTCCTATGCAGATACTAATGGTATAAAGAGTCCAACATCACACAAAGCAATCATTGATGGATAATGCACACTGGTACACATTCCTACATCACCCTGAGCAGTTACTGATTGATAAATTCACAATACTCCTCAGTCCTGCATCAGATAGAGTGCTTATGGGACAAAGGCACTGTGTCGCACATTCCTTCATCGCCCAGAGCGATCACTGATGAATAATGCACAGTATTACAAATTCCAATACAACACATAGGAATTGTAAATCAACAGTGTCGGCTACCAAATACCATGCCCCCTGCATTACACTGCGCTATTGTAGATTAATAAAGACTTAGTGTAACGCATTACTGCATTACACAGAGCGATAATCAAAATACATGTTCTTGCATTGAAAACAGTGTTGTAAGTGTTTATATTCAACATTTTCTTTTTTAGTATATTAATAAAATGACAAAGTAACCACTGATCGATTGGTTTGCATGTATTGTGCTCTTTCATTTTGATTGATAAAAAGCAATGATTTTTATCTACAAAAAAATTACAACTATACACTAATGGAATGTGATATTGGCTTTGTACGTAGAACGGTATTGTGTCTGTGTATTCAGCTGTTTTGTGTCGGCACATGGTAGCATTACCCCTATGGGAGCCCGTTGAACCAGATTCAGAACCTAGGATGCTATTAGGGGAAAGGACTGAGGAACTACTAGACATTACACAATTACATAGATTAACATAGGTTTGCAGATAATTACAGCTCGAGTCTCATTGACATCAACCAGATTGCTCAGACTCGCACAAAGTTTCAACAAATGTGATACCCATTATCAGAACCTAAACGTCTGGCCATATAGCAAGTAACAGAACCATTGTACCAAATTTACCCTCACTCATCTTAGAATTTTCTCTGTTTAGGACTTTGTACAAATTAATATTACTACAGGTTGGTTGTCCACCGTCTTAGTCTAAAAAAACACCATGTTTAAGGTTACTGAATAATTACTATTTTTATTCTCAATAAGGAATCTTTTCCTTTGTGGCGGACCAGTTCCCTACCCTAGACTGAACTTGGTGATGACTACTAACCCTGTAGAAACCCACTTAAACATATTTTTTGTGGTTGCACATTTACAAGCGCAGGGGAAGAAACTACGTTTCAAATCTTGTTGAATCCAACTAACTTCTTGAAAGGGAAAGGCCTGCCAAGTAGCAAGATACTTCCATTTAAGTAAATGGATGCTCACTCCCAAATTTTTCTCAATTTGCCCGAACCGCTATCCAGGAATTCGGTGTACAAGCAAACTTCAAACATTATCATATTGTACCAGAAAGGATATGTTGATACATATGCTAGGCTTGGGAGAAATTTTAATTATGCCAGCAAAGTTCGTGAAATACATAAAATTCACTTAAGTAATTTACAAGATTTTTACAAATTTTAAATTATGCAATTTCATGCAACTTGTTACCCAAGAATGCACATTGTTTATATAAAAAAAAAACTTCTGTGATAAGAGTGGTGAAATGGTTTACACAAACTGTTTCCCTGAAAGAAAAAGTAATGCAAGATACTGGCTAACCAAATTTCATTACAATGGCATAATTTCCTGAAATGTTACCAGAATTCTACAAAATTCATGCGAAAAGAATTATGCTAGTTCGACCGGCCGACATATTACCATCATCAGACACCTGCACAGGGGAAGGCGTGCACCCATGGCAGGACAGAGTATACTGTTTGCCTTGCAACAAAGTGACACACGGCTAGTTTGATTAGAACTGAAAAAGGACAACAAACATGAACAAAGTTGTGTTCCTCTGAGATTACACTTTTCATTATTCTTATTTTGAAATGAACCTAAATGACAAGGGGACCATTGCCGGACTGGAAACCAAAAGCAGCCCTGACCAATTTTGCCAGACCGGCCACCGTACTGCATGTAGTAGGAGAACAAGTGCAGCGAGTGGGCTCGGCCACTGCAAGGTGGGTTTGTGAGGAATATCACCACAAAAACCTTTTGGAACAAATTTCGAATATTTGGCATTTTACAACACCTTTTTCATTACTGAACCTTGGCCAATCATGGTTGCTTGTAAGCAGGGCTGCATGACTCAATGAATGAATAGTTGGATGATGAGGAGAGGGTGAATTAATTATCTCAAAAATGGATGACAATAAATAAAGAATTTTAGCTAAGTGGAGCAAATTGTCTCAATGCACTGACCGTGGGTGGTGCTCAGGTTTTCATTTTAACTCTTAGCAAACAGCCATGAACAGAACCAGTGACAGAAGCTAATGTAGACCTAGGTGTCACATGCAGCTAGCAAATAAAACTAAGTCAAACTCTCATTGAAAAGGACAACCTGTCCCGGAGTGGACACGGGCAGCAGCTCTGAGTCCAGTTTTGTCGCGGGAGGAGTACTGGTGAGCAGTGGCGTAGCGTGGGCCGGGCCATAGAGGCAGTTGCCCCGGGCACAAAATTCTTAGAGACGCAAACTTTTTTTTTTTTTTTAAATATGTCTACAAAAAAAATTATTTTAAAATTTTCCGCCAGGAATTGCTAACGCTCCACAGGTTAGGGGGCGCAATACCTGCCATGCCCCGGGCGTTGGCAACCCCCGCTACACCACTGCCGGCGAGCAGTGCTGGAATGACAGAGGCCAACTATACTGTAGTGTTCGCGGCTTTATCAGACAAAGGGGAAATGCCAACATTCTTGTGTGCAGTTTATCACACAACACAAGGGCTGGTACAGTGCAGCTGGACCACAAAATGCACTAATATAATCAGTAAATAGGGAGCACTGCTTAATGAGAAAGTACGACGGTCAGATGCACTGAGTTCTGTTGACTTTTTAGTAAAGCTGATCAACAGGGTTGATCTGTTGACTTTTAATAACTCCTCGGAGTAGCCGTGTGCTTTATAAATCTATCATTCATTCATCACAACAGTACAGAGTGTTACTTTACTCCAACATGCACAAGAGCTCAGTGGCGGCTGGTGACATTTGAAAGTGGTGGGCGTAAAATAATTGTTGTACTGCACTGCGGCGAGCGAACCCGAACAACTTATGGGGGGGGGGGAATTTTGAAAAAAGAGTGGACAAATGGTGCATTTCCAAGCAAATTTGAGGAAGCGGGAAGGTTAATAAAGCAATTGTTAATTGCCTTGTTATTTCCCTGTCAAGCAGCATCACACCCCTGTACATCTCCCTTCTATGTTCATTGCCTTGCTAGGTCCCTGTCAAACAGAAGCAAGGTCCTGCATATCTCGCTCTGTTCTGTTCATTGCCTTGCTATTTCCCTGGCAAGCAGCAGCACAGCCCTGTACATCTCTCTTCTATGTTCATTACCTTGTTATGTCCCTGTCAAACAACAGTACCGCCTTGTAGGTCTCTCTTTTATGTTCATCGCCTTGCTAGGTCTCTATCAAACAGAAGCAAGGTCCTGCATATCTCCCTGCTGTGTTCATTTCCTTGCTATTTCCCTGTCACGCAGCAGCACAGCCCTGTACATCTATCTTCTATGTTTACTGCCACTGAGTTGTGCGTCGTACACCCTGAGCAGACATTCAGCAGCCAGCCAGAATTAGTTTAGCTTGGTTTGCTCGTGTAGCTCCATCATACAGGCTGGCTTCTCTCCCACATCGTGTGATATTCATCTGGCTCTCGGCGAGCAGCGGGGGCTGGTGCCATTTATTGCCAGGGTGAAAAAAGTTTTCCGGTTACATGGCTTTTCATAAGCAAACATGGAACCATTTTCCTCTGTGCAACGCATCAGCAGCTATACCCCAAAGGTTTCTGTTTGGAACACATTTCACACTTTTATGAGTTTCATAAATAACCCCCGTATGTCTTGCCAGGTCACAACTGCTGTTTTAGAGGCATCAAGTTTAAGAGAGTTATTTGGAATGTCTATGCAATCCTCAGTTCTCCTCGTCAAAAACTCTCCTAACAAGGTAGCTTGTCTCATGTCTATTGCCTGTGGTAGGTTTTGGCTTACTGTACAATTAACTGAACCCAGCCTTTGATTGCACCTCCTGCCACCTGTTAATTTGGTGTAGGTAGGTAAATAGTGTTGTGCGTGTGCAGTAGCGGCCGGCACGCATCTGGGGATGGCAGGGCGGGGGAAGGGGGGGTTAAGAAAAAATACACTTGCCTCCTCCCGAGTCTCCCACGTTGTCTCTCCTCCGTCTGGCCAATGTCACTGAACAGGAAGCACATCCAGGCTCCCCTGAGCCAATCACAACGCTGCAAAGCAGCGTTGTTATTGGTCTGAGCACTGTGGTTCGGCACTCAGACGGGGGCTGGGGGCCTGGGCATGTTCTGCACCTAGACTGTAATGCAGCCTGGGTGGAAAAAATGCTAAGTGCGCTTGACTGTTTGGCTGGCAGAGAGGGCCGGTCAAAACGTCATGCACAGCTCAGAGGGCCCACCACTTCTCCCCAGCCCTGCTCTGTCAGCAGAGTAGCTCCGCCCCGCCAAGCTGCCGAACAAGGACGAAATAAAATGATAATAACAGCAAGTTATTATCATTTTATTTTTCCTTTCTTTCACTGCTTCAAAGCAGTGGGGCGACGCTCCTCCGCCTTAGCAGAGGAGCCGCCACTGTGCGTGTGTCTCTTTATCATTGTCTGCGTATATTTGCGAGTGTGAGAATTTGAGTGTGTGAGAGTGGGTGTTTCTCAAAGCAAGAGCCAGTGTGCCTGTTTAAGTCCTGTGACAGACACCCGAAATAGATATCTGTAATTAAAACTATTTTTAGAGTAGCTTTTCAAACAACCTCGATCTTATGTTTAACAATTATGTAATGTAGAATTGCTAGCTTAATCCAGACTTATATTCAATTGCTGTACTAGGGTTACATCAGACGTGTAAACGATTAAATGCCAAATCGGCCAGTTTCTGCCAGGGTTCACTTCCTGCATATAACTTTCTAAGCGCTATTCGAATACTTGAGGTGCACAAACTCCCCTTAAGGTCATATATAAATACATATTTATTTGTAATAAGCTATGGTGTATCTTACATTGAGAAACACATATATTATCTGCACCGAGAGAACACAGTTGATTCAGCGCACCTCAGGGTGGCGGTCGGGTTCCCCAAGCGGACATGGAACTAGGATTCATTCCCTACGTGGTAAGGCGCAGAGGGGAGGCCTGGTGTCACTCTAAATCACGGCCTCGCCTAGTGATGGAAGCCACCCGGCAGCACGTTACAGAGCGGCAGGGCTGCTTCTTGACATCCTCTTCTTCAAGGTGCGGGTAATGAATACTGAAAGGTGTGATTGCATAGCAGCAGGCCAGGTAATCAGCTCCTTGATTTCCCTGTAATACCTTAAGATCCCTCAGAAATCGGATCCGGGGACTGGATGAAATTATGCCCAGGAGCACGCTATCCCTTTCAAGTAAGACGTCCTCACAATTAACCGGGATAAGGTCAAGCTCTGGAGATATAGGACATTGCAGAAAGATATGCGGCCGCTGGCAGGAGTGGACGGGTAGCTGGGAGGCTTTCTACTTTATCAGCGATTTTATATGTCAGATTTGTGTGTCCCACTCAACCATTAAATTTGATCATTTATGTAGCAAAGAAAATAAAAAGTAATTGTCGCTTGCAGATGTTAACTCTCAATGCCTTCAGTCTCTCACATCAACGTTTGTGCATGCTCTCTCAGCTAACTGGTCATTGGTTACACAGTTCAAGCTGTTTTACCAAGCGCCAGACACGTTTTACGGACACCACCCCCTCCCTCATGAACATCTATTTTATGTGTACTTTCTGTTACTCGGGCCTGCAGTGGAGGACTTGAGTTGACCTGGTGCAGTGCAACCGTTTCGGGGTGGTCCTCTGCGGCTGGCCCAGGAATGCTGCCTGTGGGACCCTGCAATGTTGGATGCGGGCAAAGCATAACGTACAAATGTTTAATATCGAGACTTGAACTCATGCCAACCCAGTGCCGGGGGGCTCAGAGCAAGAGTGTTCGCGGGGGGGAGGGGTAGAAAAAATATTTTTAAAAAATCTTACCTTACCAGGTCCCGCACTGCCTACATAGAGAAAATGCAGAGTGCGCATGAGTGGTTTGGTCGGCCCCAGAGGGCCGACCAACCAGTCAGGGTACTCAGAGTGGTGCAAGCCACTCCTCCCAACCCGCCCGCCCCCAACCAGGCATACCCTCCCACCCGCCCCCAACCAGGCATACCCTGCCTTCTGCTTTCTCGCAGCGCGAGAAAGCAGAAACATAAAATGGTATTTAAAATACCATTCTATGTTTCTGCTTCTGGCACTGCGAGAAAGCAGTGGGGCGACGCTCCTCCACCCTAATGGAGGAGCCGCCCCTGCAAGAGCTAGCTGTCCTAGATGCAGCTTTACCATATGCTGCAAAGGGTGGTGGTAAAGAAAGAGGTTTTTTTACAAAGCATGGAGATGGGCTTTACAGAGTGAAACATTAGCACTGAAATTCACGTTCATCACGTGCCCCTAAAGAGCAAACTCACTAACTCCCAGCAGCACTTCCAAGTTCATAAGTCACCCGTTTGCCTGAGTCAGTCCAGCTTGTGCACTTTACTTGTAAAGAGAATGTTTGAACCTGGCTCCCATAGGGCGCTTTTGCCTTGAGGGCTGCTCCTCGAAGCAACCGAAGTTCTAGGAACATGACGCAGCAGTGCTGCTGCAATGAATAGGCAACCATGGTCACCCCTACCTTCCCTAAAACAGCAGGATGCGCTGCTGTTCTTTTATCAAACATTACAGTACGCAAGAACAACAACCAACCAAAGATATCAACTCTTGAAACGTGAAAGACACATTTGTTATGTTATCAGTATTTGTATAGCGCGCTAAATCACCCGGGAGGGTATCAAGGCATTTGTTGTTGATTTTCCTTGCAAAAGTGGCTGGTAAACTCTTTACTACACTTGTCACTGCATCACTCACCAGTGCAGTGCAGAACCAGGACGTTCTACACAGAGAGGATACTGGTGGCGCTGAACACTGGGATGGGTCTATCCATGGGTGCACACAGAAGGTCAGACGGGAAGGGATGCGCGGGCTCTAGGAGAGACAAGTGAGATGGCCTGCCCCGCTGAGCTCACTCGCTGAAGGTATCAATGAACGGGAAGGTGGGGCAACACTGCAGTAAAAGCGAAACTGGGAGAGGCTGGTCATGTGACAGTCACCGATATTACGCTACAGTGATTGGGAAGTGCTGGCCTGAACAACTTTCAGGAAAAAATAAATAAAAACAACCACTGCCAAAACCATTTTTTTCATCGTTTACTTTGAAAGCACCAAAGTGCTGCAGTCAGGAAACATGGCCAGCACATTCCCACTTTCAGCAACAAAACTGGCCCACGCCAGCAGTCAAACTGGCCCCACCTCGCCAGTCTACCAGGAAAATGCTCTGTACCCGGTACACCCTATATGGACCAGAATGGGCATTGGGACTGTGAGTACACACCCGTTGCACCCCAAGTTGAGTGAACAAAAACGCGTCATATTAGCTTTAGATTTGCTAACATATGGTCTTTAGAAAGCGTGGTTTACTTATTTTCACATGAAGTAGAATTTTGCTAAGTAGGTTGCGTGCCCAGATTTGTAAGTGGTACAGCGACATTGTGTGCCCCTGAACCCAGCAAGTCTGGCCCATTATTAAACAGGTGTGTATTACAATATTGGAACCAGTCCTGCAAAAAATGAACGATCAAACATATCCGCGAGGCAACTGAATTGACTCACTCTTTAATGCAATCGTTATCGTACATTTCTTCAGGGTAAGAGACGCAAATCAGTCCTGAATAACAAATATTACGAGCTTGTTTATTTGTTGACACAAATTATATCGTCCCACAACATAGCTGATTTTAGCATTTTTATACATTGCTCATACATCCAAAGTAAGCTACAGATCACCAACATAACCGGAGTTTGTTTAAGGTAAGTTCAGTAGAGGATGTTTATTGACACATAAGATGTTGGTTTCCTGACAGATCTGGAAGAGAGCTGCAGATGGTGGAGACTTGCTGATTCAAAGATCTGCCCCCAGTGTTGACAGAAGTAGTAAGTGGTGGTGTTAGGAGGCGGACCTTAGGCTACTGGTGCATTCTAGTACATTCTGAATTCTATACTAAAGCAGCGCACAATAATGTACGCTCCCCAACACACCTCAATAAATGGGAATCCACTTTGAATACTCTCTTTGTTATTCACCTGGCCTACACAAACCAGAACCTCTTTACCTTGTACCAAGGCTTAATCTTTGTAGGTGTTGGGCACCTGCACTAATTTGTAGTGAGTGGGGCTTATTTTTTGCTAACAGACTTTAATCCAGAGCAGGAGACAGAAAAGTGGAAAGAGGGAGAGAGAAGGAAGAAGAGACAGAAAAACAGTGACATAGGGTGGAAGCAGTAATGAAAAGAACCTATCTCCAAACATGAGATAAAGAGACAGGAAGTGTAAGCTGATGAAAAAATGAGGCATGGGGTGGAACTAAGATGAGGATGACTTGCAAATTGGAATCCCTGGCATTCACCACACTAGGCGGCTTATGAGAAAGAAATTTGTGGCCCTAGAATTTTTTTTGACAAATGAGGCACTGCCTCTGGCTTTGTGGTTAAAATCAGGTGCTCACACTTTTGCCTTACCCTTTATCCACTGAAATATTATAATGTGGACAAAATGTTCAATATTAAAACTTTTAGCATTCACTGCTGCCCTGGCATCATAATACTGCTTAATCCAACTGTATTTCCTCAATTTACAGTCAAGTGACCCAAGTACACGCCACATGCTACATACTTACTCAACCAACCTCAACTCGATGGACCCACGAGTTGTGCATCAACTAGAAGGAGGTGTTGGAACAGACATAACATGGACGGCACACCCAACTGCACATATTCACACACTGCCCTATTCATGCCCTCCTGTCTCTTTTTGTTCTCTACACAAGAGTTCCAAAAGTCCCTTATTTCAGCAGATGCACCGCACACCCCATTGTTGGAGAATGGCTAAAACTGTTCTTGAAAACACGCTGGAGAAAAATTAGACTAGACTTCTAGTATGATTAACAGCAACTTGGGGATATGGAATGACAGAAAGCAACAGATATTTAATTTCTTGAAACTGGTTGCAGTGGACAAAACAAATGCCAACCTCGTGCGGGATGTTAAAAGCACAGAGGAGGCTCCTGGTGGAGGGAGAAGCTGTTACAATATGCCAGGTGAAGAAGGTTGGGTTTATGTTTATAGAAGTGGGTGATGTTGCGAAGTGTAAAGTTAGAAACTAGTCAGCTGGCTGATGCCGGATAGCACAGAGGGTCTAGGAGTCATGTTAGTGGTAGGGGGTAAGGGATGGGAGGTACATGAAAACTTGCATACCGCCACCTTATAGGTGGTAAAAGAGGCATCAGGAGGGGAATGAGGACAGTGAGTGTAGTATGGAAAGGGAAGATAATCACTGGCTTTGGAGTAGACAAGAAGTGCAAGACATACCTGAGGATTGAGATGAAATAATTCAGTGATTATTTGGGACACAACCGAGTGTGAGATCAAGTGATGCTAATGGAGGCACGGCTAACTAGCACTGTAGGTTGGTTGATTGTACCAAGTGCAGCTGAAACGTCAGGGAAGATGAGCACAGAGGGGAAATGAAGCGATAGGTTCGAAGATGACCTTACTGGAATGGAGTTGGTGGAAACCAGAATCTGAGAACCTAGTAGGCTGCAGCGTAGAAGGAAAGCTCATTGAATGTATGGCATTTAGTTGACCCTCTTGGAAAAGGGGAGGTGAGAAACAGTGCAACAGACACAGAGACGACGACTATTCATTAGCAGGTGAAAAGCCTCTATTAGTAAAACATCAATAACAAGTACCAGGGAGGGAGAGTGGTGAAAGAGTTTAAAGCACTGTGACAGAATTTTGGAAGAAAGGATCAGCAATTTGTGGCCTTAAGGACCAAAGTAGTCCAGTGGTACCCAGGATTGCTTGACTTACAGAACCGGAGTGAGCTCTGCAGGGAGATGGGGATAAAGGAGTAGGGTTGAACACAATGGGGGAGAGAGGGAGGGCAGGACTCATGGGGAAGAGGTCCAGTTAGGAGTGTCCTTGACGGATGATAGCATGTTTAAGATGGATGGGAGGCTGTATCGCAAACCAAGAGCTCTATGTTTTACATTGGTGTGTGAAAGGGAAGTAGTTGAATGCGTCAGTGGGGTTACAGTGAGGCAATAAGAGTCAGGAGGTGGATTTATCAGAATCAGGAGTGGCCATTGAAGCCATTAAATCCGTGGCGTAGCTCGACCCTTTGTCGCCCGTGGCGGACCCTGCTTTGGCTGCCCGGCAGCCGCAGGTTAAGAGCATCGGGGGTGGGGGGGGTGCTGGCGATTCCTGTGCTTGTTTGCCATCCCTGGCTGCAAGTAAGAGCAGGGGGGAGGCGAGCCACCCCCAAAACTCGTGTTGCCTGGAGCGGACCGCCCCGCCCCCTTGATACGCCACTGCATTGAATGTTTTCTTGTCAGTTTTCAAGCACCAGTATTACAAGCATTCCTCGACTTGTTGATTTGGGCTTGTATTGTGCTTTGTGGGCGGGATGGCAGAAGCAGTCCAAAGATGCGGTCATGGGGCATTGTATGTATTATTAAATGCGCTGCAGGATGTTGAGTGAAGGAAAGCAGTAAGGTTGTGGACGATATTCTTGGGGGAACAGGTGACGGTACGGTGGGAACTTCCATTTCGATGTGAAGGCCTTTCAGAGAAGCAAGCAGTAATGTTCAATGTGGACTATGAATTGAAACCAGACCCTGTGCATTTTTATTTAATGTGGCACGCACACTACATAGCCTTACTTATTTTTTTCTAATCGCTGTACACTATTACTAGAGCAATATGAATTTCTGCCTCAGTATGCCATTGTACACAACAGGAGTTTATAAACTACTGCCTGCATCAAGATGAATCTTCAGAGCAGGGAAGTGATTTAAAACCAATACAATGTCAAAATGACCTCACCGTAGAAGTTGGAAAGATTGTCTAAATGTACATTTGTGAATTCTTTGGGTCCAATACTTCCAACATATTTACATCTCTAAAACACCATTTTGACATGACCTGCAGAAATGATATGGAGCTGGCCATGCTGGTCTAATGCTTGGGGGGAGGGGAGGAGTAAACTTGGAGAGCTAAAAATGTGGGAAGTAAGCAACATGTTGAAGCAATAGCATAGTGAAGTAAAGTTGGAGAACTTCGGATGTGCAGAAGTTAAGGCTATGTTGAAGAAATAGGGCAGTAAACTTGGAGAACTACAGATGTGGGGAAGTAAATATGTTGAACAAATCAGAATTGTGGTAGTAAATACCAAGAGGAGCAAGTGATGTAGAGACCTAAAAACGGCGTACTCCAGATGTAGCGAAGTAAATGTTTTACCAAAGAAACTGGGTATTGAAGTAAGCATTGGCTGGGATGGAAAGGTCACACTGAGGAAATGGTCCTGGCATCAAACATTTTAAACTACTAAAGTTCATGTTGGAAAAATTAGTGCGGAGAACTGAACAAGGCGAACTGACGCCGCCTACCAAGGATGACAATGAAATCGATATACCTTAATTCTGATTAAACGTGGTAGTTTGGAAACTCTACTAATTTGCCTATTGAAACAAATCTGGCTTCCCAGGATCTGGGACACCCACAAAAAATTGCTGCTTTAGAAAAATCTATCTGAGACCTGCAATTTCAGTAGTAATTATACTTAATTATAATAGGCATGTAGTTAGGGTTTAAAATTCCAGTGAACATGCTTTGTACTCACTGAAAACTCTTGGCAGAGAACTCGTTCTTGCAGAGAATGGTGCTCCCGACAAGTCGCTACGGGTACACAAATTTTTTGTGTGGCAAAAATTGAAGACGAGGCAAATTATTTTTAAGGAGGGTTTGTTTGAAGAGTTAACAGGTTGTAGTTTAATAAAGTAACCCTCCTTTCGTTTCTAGATGGTGCATTAAGCTTAGGTCTAGTTTAAGAGAATGCCCGCCGGCATCAGTGCAGAGTGCAGCCCCTGCGTCTTTGTCCCCATCCTCCACTTAAACTCCACTGTGATCTTACTGTCAACTTCAAAGTTATACTGACACCACGTATGGTTAACAACACCAATCACATTTTATTTTGAGAAATATTTCTCAATCCATCCACTAGATGATGGCATAATGCTCAACACGCAATCTAGTATAGGGTCATGCTTTAAACCATTGAACAGAGAAAAATAAACTCATGTGCTCAACTTATTCTGGAGCCCAAATCAGTCCAGGCCAATAAAATGAGCAACGGCCTTGTCTAATTCAGCGTCCCCCACAGCCCTGCCTATATCAGCACCCAGCACAGACCAGCCTTCAACTCAGACCCTGCCCAGCAACTTGACCCAGTACGGAGTCGTGCTGCCCAGCCCACGGACTAGTATAGCCCAGCAGCACTTGACCCATTGCTGAGTAATGTTCCCAGCCCAGGGACCAGTATGGCCCAGCACTTGACCCAGTGCTGAGTCACGCTGTCCAGCCCAGGCACCAGTATAGCCCAGCAGCACTTGAACCAGTGCCGAGTCGTGCTGCCAAGCCCAGGGACCAGTAAAGCCCAGCACTTGTCTCAGTGCTGAGTAATGTTCCCAACCCAGGGACCAGTAAAGCCCAGCACTTGACCCTGTGCTGAGTCATGCTGTCCAGCTCAGGGACCAGTATAGCCCAGCACCAGCAGCACTTGACCCAGTGATGAGTTGTGCTGCCCAGCTCAGGGACCAATGTAGCCCAGCAGCACTTGACCCAGTGCTGAGGCCTGCTGCCCAGGCCAGGGACCAGTTTAGCCCAGCACTTGACCCTGTGCCGAGTCATGCTACCAGCTGAAAATGTATCATGGGTATATTATTTCATTAATCTATGCCTAAATATCCATATAAGTCAATAGGGGGTGCTTGGAAACAGAAAAAGTCAAGTAATGAGCGCTCAGTAATTAACAGTCCACTTTGTTGCAGTGACTCACATTTCTGTATTTTCATTGCTGGTAGCAGAGTGAAATGTAATTAACAACTTAAAATGGTAGGAGGGAATGCTGGCACGATGCATTATCCAGGTGGGCTCGGGAATTGAATGCCTTGGTCTAACCTCTGGCCACTGACACATTTCTGCCTCTAAGTGAAGGTTAAACTACCATCCTGTTAATGACGTTATAATAGGTGTTACAACATAGCCGACGTCCTCCAAGGGACATTCTGGAACCCTTTTGTTGGGAATTGTTCTATTGTAGCATTTGTATAGCGCTTACTACTCCTATGTGGGGCGCTGAAGCGCTTACCAGCACGGACACCAAGCTAAACCGTGTAGGGTGTGTGGTTAGGAGGGTGTTGGTTTAGTTTAGAGGCTATATTGTTGTCATGTTGTGTGTGATGACCATCGCTGTGTGGCTATCGTTTTATGGGACGCAGCGCCTGACTGTGTGATGGGAGAAGGTAGGCGAGACGTGCAAAGTTTACAGGGGGACTGCGACCCTGTGTGCCCGGTCACCAAAAGAAAGAAAAGGGGGGTAAGTCAGAGAACGCAAAGTAATCCCTATATCGGCACACGCCAGGCAGAGATGCTGTTGAATAAGTAAAAGGATGCCAAAGGGCACCATAAGCAGTAGCCACGCACCATCTTATTTTATTTATTAAATACTGCCTACTTCTAAACAAATGCACCCAATGAAGAAGGAAGGGTGTGGGATTGTGAGGAAGGCTGGCAACCGGAGTAGGAACTACATACATTTTAAAATGATTTAGTAGTTTTGTCTCTTTGCACATTGGCCCCTTTTAATGTTGCCATAAAGGGCATAAAATCAAGAAATAATGTTTTGTACAATTATTAAAAGCTGATAGTAGCAGAGATGATGCCTTAGTGATTTAAACCCTCGCCACCAGCATCTGCTTCTCTGCCTTCCTGTTAGGTTCGTGCTGTATAAATACCATATAAATACAAGGTACATCTGTTGTAATCTGCAGATCACACACGCAGATCCCGGTAACTCAGTCTTTCATCCTCCGGAGGAGCAGAACAATCGAGCATCATTAAATTGGACAAAACCTTACAGTGCTTAGACACAGCACGTTTTAATATTAAGCACTATCTTAAATATATTACCCTTATTATTTGTATTCTAGCTACCGAGTGTCCTTCCTGGCGCATTATATTGAATGCGATATCCAATCAATACATTCTTTATGCCAGACTACCCTGATGGAAGCCCTGTCTGCGCCAACCATTTGCTCGGAAAATGCATTTTATAAGAGCACACTTGCAATAAATGTTGACGCTACAGCCCCAGACGAGTCCTTGGTGAGAGCCGCCTCGGAGAGCCCTGCCGCCGCCTGCCAAGGTAGGCCTGGCTGGCACAGCGCCCTCTGCAGTTTAAGAGTCAGGTTTTCTTGGCGCCTGACTGTAACTGCATCTTGGCGCGGCTGAGGTGGAGCACGTGCAGCTTCCCTCGGTCGCCTGCTTTGAAATGCCTGACCCGAAGCGTGGAGGGCATGGGAGAGGGGCGGTGCCAGGGGGCGGCACCACAGACCCGCGCTTTTTTTTGTTGCATATTTATATAGCGCGAACTCGACCCGAAGGTATTGGAGCGCTTTACATGAGCGCCGTATTTACATTACACATTCAGGCACGGGGAGATTAAGTGATTTGCCCAGAATCACAGGATGTGGACGCGACCCCGAGGCTCGAACCCTGGTTTCCAGCACCAAAGTCGGCAGACTAGCCGACGGACCACATCCTCTCCCGCAATAACTCCTGCGCAGGCTTTGTTTGGGCAAACTACATTGTTGTGCTGTGATTGGCCCGGTGCCACGAACGGGAGGTTCTAAACATTTCGGGGGGGGGAGGGGCCAATTCTTTCAGCAATATGCAGAGTGGAGATGCAGGGGCTCTAAGGGGTGAAAACACAACAAAGCCTCGTTAGCAAGTAAATGGTCTTTACCTGCTCTACGGTGTCACTTGTTTGCAAAGGCAGGGACAAACATTTGCAGAAAATATTTCAGTCCAGTTACAGCTTCTTTTAGTGGTAACGCAAAATGAAGGGTGACCGGCCCCCGGGAACAAAAACGGCCGCCAGGGTGGGGGGTGGTTTTGGACCCCTGGGGGCCATTTTAGTTACCGGAGGCCGGTTTTGCAGCATAGCTGCAATATCAGCCCCCTGTAAAAAAAAAACAAGCATTGGCATAGCCAATAGGTCTCGCTTTTGGGACCTTATAAGTATTTAGTTATGCAGCACAATATCCTTGGTGCAACAACATCAACTGTTGCATGGCTAAACACTTATAAGGTCCCAAAGGCGAGACCTAGTAGCTATGCCAATGCTTGTTTTGCTTATAAATAAGTATGGTGAAACTCCAACTCTCACAATGCTTCCCAATTAGTCACACTAGTCACAACATTCCAAGAGAGCACTGCAATTTCATCCTGAATTTGTTTTAGTTTTGCTTTTATGTCATTATGCCAACACAGAAGCCCACTTTACATTCACCATGGTAATTGTAATGCAGTATTACTGTACCCTTTGGTGTTCGTAACAATAACTCCTGGATGCAATATTACAATGATCTTACAAGTGATTCCATATGCCCCTTTAGAAGGGGGATTAACATATGAAAATCTGTATTATTATCAGACACTTTTTTACCTCCAGGTTGTTGTTGTATTCCGGGCTTTTTGGCAGTAACAAATTCCAAACAGATCTGATCCTGGCAAATTGTCTCAAAAGTCACCTGAGGCAATACAACATGCCTCAGACTACTAGAATTCTTATACCAAGCCACGTGTGACTAACTATTGCAAGTGGGTTCTAAGCATGGTTATTAATATATTCCTACAATGACACTAGACGAGTAAACCAATGTTTTTAAAGAACACTACCAGTCCTAGATCAGGCCTAGCCACGCAGGAGGCTTTAGCAGGGATGATGCTGAGGGTGAGTGCAAAAATAAATATTCCCACTGTAATTATTTTTGGTGTTTAGTGACAAGCACCATTCAGGAAAAGAACGGAAGACGTGAATAAATTACACAATAGGTAGGCACAGTATACAGTCAACAGAAGACAACTTTGACAGTTGCGACATAGAATGCAGCACAAGCACCATTAAGAGAATTATGTTCAAAGAGACCAGCTTTACACTAGGAATGAAGATTGTTTTATATGAATATGCAGTGTGAAAAAGATCACAACCAAACCATTAGTACTGGAAACAGAAATGAAGCCGCCCTGGTATGAAAGTGGCAAGTCAATTTGATGGCAATCGGTGTAGCCTGCTATAGGTGTTTGAAAGTTTTGGGAAAATACCATGCTCAAAATCAGACACAAAGCACAAACAGATAAACCACTAGGATATATGAATACGTGAGAGAATAGAAGCCTTTACTGGTTCCGGAAAAGGTAAGTGAAAAGGGAAACTGGTGGAATGTTATCAGTTAAACTATGATAAAAGGCCTTAAAAACTGTCAGTTTCTTAAAGGATGAGGGTAGGGTGCCAGAATCCCAAACTGCAATTCGCTCGATTCCTCACAAATCCTTAAACCGGATCACGTGGAGATATTTATGCTATTAGGAAACCACCGAAGGAAGGTTACAGACAAGACTTACTGAAATGCAGGACCACAGGAACCAATATGCTTCAAGTAAGTCATGATAGGGGTAATGGGGGTGGTAGGGTAGGCAGGAGGACGAATGACAGGCAGAGAAAAGGGTAAGGAAGCAAGGGTGGACGACTATCCATGTATTACAGTTAAGAGAGTAGGAGTAGCCGTAAGGAGTCAGCTTAGAGAGGAAGAGAAGCAAGTGATGGTTAAGCAGTGGCATGCAATCACAGTTGCCTAACTCTCAGTCTTCAAGTAATTCAGGCTTTATTCTATTATGCCTAGGGTGAACAGACGTCCCGGATTTCCCCGGACAGTCCCGGGTTTCAGAGAACTGTCCCAGTGCTTTCCCTAATTTTAAATACGTGTCCCGGTATTTGGGACAAAGGTCAGGTCATCATGCAAAGCAGAATTAAAAGGTATGCTCTGCTTTCCTTTCAGAGGTGCATCCGAAGTCTGAACAAATGTAAGTAATTAATTTGCTTCGGTCAGGCAGCTCCCAGCAGAAAGTGAGAGTGGAAAAGGAAGGGGGGGGAGGGACTGCAATAGCTAATATTATGTAAACATAGTTTTATAAATGTGTGCATTTATATATAGAGGCACACTATTACAAAACTAGGTTTACACAAGGTAAAGGCATATATTTACAAGACACCTAGCATATATATATACACACATATATATATATATATATATATATATATATATATATACCCATATTTTTACATGGCCACAAAATAACCAGGATAGGCCAGATATAGTCGTGAGATTAAAGGCTTAAGTCCTACTTTTGTGTCTGGCCTGTCCCAGTTTTTGCTTCTCAAAATATGGTCACCCTAATATTGTCAGACACGCTAATATAAGTAGATGTGCAAAGTACCACTATGGTACTGAAGAGAAAACGTAAGTTTAATATTAATGGAAGTAAGTCCTCGGATGGAAACAAACTGCAATGTTATACAATGCACGAGGCCGCAAGGGTGGAATGATTGGAGTGTAAAGTTTATGAAGTGGTCTACGTTAATTTTTTATTTTAGGAGAAATACGGCATGCAATCTTTAGGATACTTAAGCTGTATTTTTGAGTGCGAATATAAAAGTACACGTTCAAGGGTTGTTTTGTAAGAGTAGATGGTGGCGGGTGCACTTTCAATTGCAAATTAACGAGATGTACATTACCTAGCGGTATTTGATATGCAGTACTTTCAACGCCTGTTTGTTGTACAGTTCTTTACATCCATTTGCTACTCGGAGTACTCACCAGGCCGTTATGGGGTGCTTTGTACAGGGGTTTTAATTTAGGGGAGCGGGGCCGCTAATGAAGATGTTAAGACTACTTGAAAAGAGTACGCTCCAAGTCTGTTATGAGAGGAGGTCGTGGAGCACTTTCAAATAAAGCATGTCGTATTAGGGCGAGATACATTTTTTCTTCTGTGGTGGGTTGTTTATGGTACTGCACCCTAACGCTGTTTCAAAACTAGTGTTACTTTAATGAGGATGGATGAAAGCGATAGTCTTTAATGTCACTATACAATAGTAGTTAGGAAAATCTCAAGTGACATTTTTAGACACAACCAAATGTAAAATCTGTTTCTAGAAATCGGCGGTAGCAGAACCAGTCTCTCTATGCAGACTTAATCCGCTTGCCCTCAAATACCTTGCAATCAGTGAATAACTATGAGCGTCTAGAGGTTACAGCCAGTAAGCTGTCTGAGACTAACTTCAGACAATGGACCTGCATTAAACGACGCACGGATGACATGGCTTCGCCCCACACCCCGGCATACCTGCACTTTTCAGCCACGGCAATTCCTAACTCCTCCATGACTCGGGATTTCTTTCTCTCTGCCGGTAAGCACCGCAGCAGACTTAGGACGTCACTTCCGCACACCAGTGCACAGGGTACGACGGGAACTGTGGTCCTTTATTAGCCCCAACAGAAACGGTGTCTGTCACCATATACTTGCAGAAGTTTCCCCTCAGATGCCGCCAAACTTTTAACTAGACATATGTCTCTGCCCTCTGAGATTCTCCTCTCCACTGGCTCATGGCTAGCTACGGACTATGTGTCAATTATACAACTGCTTACGCTGCACCTTTTTCAAGTCCCTAATGTTAATACCGCGCAGATGCGTAATAAGACGATAGATAGATTTTTGATCAATTGCAAAACATCGTACTTATTCCTTTTACAGGGTCCTCTCACTCCAGTGGGCTGTCAGTAGCAAGATGGCGTTACTTATAATGTAGAACTAGAAGCGAACTATTGATGTTGGTGACGTAAATCCAGAGCGCTGCAATGACACGTCCCGTAACGCCCGTAAGAGAAACCAGATACTAGAACGTTGAAAACAAGCACGGAATCGAAACGGAGGAGCGGAGGCGAGCGAGCGCGGCAGCCTGCTCAGCTGACCAGACGCTCGTGCGTCATGGCCTTTTGCCTGCGATTACGCGCGACGCAGACATGTGTTTCCAATTATCGCGCACGCGTCTGGGCACGATAATGGGAAACACATGTCTGCGCCGCGCGTAACCATCCGAAAAAGGCCAGCCACGACGCACGAGCGTTTGGACTGCTTCTGAAACCCCCTTACTTAAAGTCTTCGCCTAGCAGCGCTTGCGCGCTACTCGAGGCTCGACCTAAAAAAAGCATTGGCATACCAATAGGTCTCGCCCTTGGGACCTTATAAGTGTTTAGCCATGCAACAGTTGATGTTGTTGCACCAAGGATATTGTGCTGCATAACTAAATACTTATAAGATCCCAAAAGCAAGACCTATTGGCTATGCCAATGCTTGTTTTTCAATTTCAGTACTCACCCCCTCTTGCCTAATCTTTCCGACCAGTTACTATCACCTGGGATACATGATATGCAATAGTGTATTGTCACAGGAAAGTGCCATATTGGTCCAAACACAAAAAGTAGTGGTTAGGAGGACGACTCCACTTTTATCACGATGAGATAATTTAATGTTTATGCCGTCAGGAGCATCCGAAACTCGGTGCGTGAGGTGTCATGGAGCCCTTCTTTCAGAGGGTGAGGTTAACCGGCACGCCGTTGGGACGTCAGTGCGCAGACCAGCAAGATGCTCTGAGTGTCCCAACCAATTACCCAACAGCAGGTAGCATAGCCCATGTGTACAAGTCCCAGCATGCATCATCAATGTATATGTGGGTGTATAATTAATTTATACAAGGAAACAACTCTCATAATGCTCCTAATTATTTTGCTGCATGACTTTTACAGAAACGTATCTCATTTGAACTAGATAGATAGATATGTACTTATAGACAGACAGACGGATAGCTAGCTAGATAGATAATTTGAGAATTTGAAAAATTAAGACCCAAAGTAACCACATAATCATACGAATTTTGGATCATGTGGCAAAGCCTGGATAAGGACTGTGGTTTTAAAAGCACATTCAGAGTGTACCCACACAAAGTTTAATGTGCCCTTTGAACCTTGACGTCAGGTTCATTCTCGGAGGGCTTATTCGACCTCTTTGACGTGAGATGACTCCCCCTGCCGGTAAAATACCTCAACTGTTAAGTGAACGCTTAGAAAATTGTGATCAAGTCCCACACTCCCCAGCCCCTTCCCCCTGCCTCACAGAGAGCCGGACGCATGTGCCCTCTTGAGATTTTAATCCACTTTACCAACAAGTATGTGTTGCACAATGACGGAAGCGACTACAGTCTGTTTCCGGGTGGCTGCCCCGTTTAAAGAGACAGGTCACTTTATTTATTTACAATGGATAATTTCACAGTTATCTTGGCGAATCCTGGGCAGGTTGCCCAGGACACTATCAGCCTAAAGAAAAAAACGAATAACCTTAAAATAACATCGAGATATAACATACCCCTAGAAAAATTATGTAGACATGTAATAACGTCCTGCGCGATAAGAAAGTCACCACGCTAAGTCAGTACCGGGTAAACCCCGACTTCACAAAGCCACCCCTGCCGGAACTTTCTTTTCTCCTCTCTGTGTCGTAGTGCAAACGAAAATGGTCGTACAGGCACAAAGAAGTTAAAAAAAAAACAGAAGCAAGCCTCCCTGGAGCACATTGTAACCCATCTCCGGAGCCTCAATCATCTCTGAGTTAGGGGGTAAAAGACCTCGACAAAGGACTGCCATTCTGTGAGTCGGGGAAGGCAGGCTGCAGCACACACACCTGCAAAACAGTATGAAAATACCAGCCTGGCTGGGGAAAGGTTCTTCGGTTTGAGAGTAGATCTGCTCATCAACCCCCGCCCCTTTTCGGGATAATTAAAAAAATGATTGTGCTTCTCCATGTTCCACAAAAACAAGCCCAGGTCTTTTACTTTAAAAAGAAAAAAATCTGCAGAAAGCAAATGTTGCAAAGAAAACAATTTTCCAATTTTGTAAGCAAAATCGGGTTCATAAGGTGTGAAGGAAATTATATAGCTACTATTACGGGAATTATGCTTTTCTTCATAATTGGATGTAACACGCTCAGGCCTGGAGGGTGAATAGCAGCAGCGGGAGTGGAATTCACACCGCTTACCCTTTCCAGTGCCCACAATTATCAAGAGCACACCATACAGATTATAAACATTGGGCACTTGCAAGGCGCCGGCTTGAATGGGGAAACTGAGGTGCAAGCTGGTCATTCTTTTGACATAAAGGTCCACGCTTCATATCATAGCCTTTCAAAGTTTACTTCCATTCAATAGCAGGAATGCAATTTACTGGAGACCCCTTTGGGCTTTTTTAATGCTACGTTTAAAAGGACGTGTTTACGCAGGATGCAGAATAACACGCTTTATGTTCCTTCCTTGCAGCAGAAAACAAGGAAAGATTTTTTTACGCAACTGGAAGAAAATATCTCGAACACAGCATTTTATTTGACATTAGAGGTAATTGCGGCTGTGTGCTGAACAGGGCGCACATTTTGCTGCCACAATCAAGAAAGATAACATAAAGAGAAAAGAATTGTGAGGGAATGAAAAAATAAAATAAAGTAGAAAATAAATAACAAACCAAGCCCTACATATAGGTAGCTGGTGGGCTCCTGGCCATGGCTGCCAGGCGTGGGTACATGTTAACACAAGCATTGGCCGCGCGGCCGTGAAACTGACACGGCCGCGCGGCCGTGAAAGTGAAAGTAATCGCGAGCGTCCAGATGGCGAGGGAAGCCTTATGGCGCCTGATCGCGCGTGCACGCTCGCGTGAACGCAAGCTGGTCGCCAGCAAAAGCCACTGTTTGCACTTCCAAAACCCGCTTACTAAAACTCTCGCCAGAGCAGCGCATGCGCTGGCTCAGGCGAGACCTAAAAAGGGGCAGCGGTGAGACAGGAGTGGTGCTTTCCACTTGCAACTCCCTGGGGGTCGGCCGAGCTGTTTGCGGCTGCCAGCCCGGCCTTGGGTACTTGCCCCCTACAATGCATGGGGCCTGTTTGGTAAATCAGAGTGGCTTTCCCAAGAGTTGAACTGTTTCTTATTCAGTGCCATTGCATGCGTCCTGCAAGGCATGCAATGGCATGGCTTAGAGCAGTGATACTCAAAGTACGGCCCAGGGGCCGCATGCGGCCCTCCTGACCTTTACATGCGGCCCTCTGGGCAGCAGCAGCACTGGGCTGCTGTTTACTCGACTCAGCACCAACATGGAAAAAATGTTAAATATACAGCAAGCACTTATTTAAAGGTTAATTTGCAGTTAGGGAAAGGAAGTAACCAGGCCCTTAACTTTAGGAACACCTTAATTTTTAAAGACGGCCACTAGATATACATGCTTTGCTTCATCTACACCCAATTTACACCCCCCGCTGGCATGGCCCTCGGTCACGCCATAGACCAAACTTTGCGGCCCCGGGAAAATGTTTGTGAGTACCCATGGCTTAGAGGGTGAGGGGCCCCCTTCAAAACAAGAAACCATGAGGGCCCCACACACTGCGGGGGCTGCGTGGACCTCCGTTACGCCCCTGGCTCCTTTCTGTAATTATATACCAAACACTTACAAATCAGTGTCAAATGTCACCCATAAGAAGCAGGCCAAAGGCTTGTACAATAATACTCCAGAAGTTGCCAGTTTATGGCCAACTCAACCCTCAGCATCCCTGGACCTGTGCCTTCAGTACCAGAGGGACCTATTGTAAGAGAGAATTAAGAGTTCACTGTTGTCCTTTGACGCACCTGGCAGCAAGCAGGTTTTTCTGTGACTAATAGGCGACATTCGATATGCAAATGAGTCACCACATCTTGTTTCTATCCATGCTCCTCCTCCTGATCGGTCGACATGTAAGAAATAAGGATTAACAAATTCTTAAAAAACTTTTAAGAACTAAACAAGTTCAAATTAAATTTAAAATATTAAAAAACAATCCATTTTGAACAAAATTTTGAACAGCACTCTGTAAATGTCAATACCATGTTATGTTCCAGGTGTGTTAAATACTTCCCACTCCATCCTTGAAGACTAAATTTAGCAGAAACATTCAGATGTATTTATCACACTAACATTTTTCATATTTGTCATTGACATATTTTTGTCCATTCGAAATTTATTAGCGAAAAATTGAAGTAGTCCGGTAAACACGCTGTTTACTTCACAACTTGGAACACCAATTGTCAGCACAGGTTATGTTGCTAAATTACTTCATTACGGACCCTGCAAGATGTGTGATAAGATATTATGATGGCTGAAATAAGTACACATTGCATAGGACAGAAAATTATTTTCTCCATCTTTTAGCCGATTTCTTCCACACCCGGTCATTCATTTGGGTTGAATTTTTGGCTGTTGAATGAACCGTAATTTAAATATAAACCAACAATAACAGACTTTGTCAAATTCAAATACGGCCACACAAGCCGGTTCTCATACATGGCCAGTAATTTCTTTCAAAAACCTATTCCGAAATTAGTGGATTTTCAAACCCTGAAACGTCGACTAGACTACAGTTAAACTAACAACTAATTTTAGCATTTTTACCTTCTTTAATATTTGTGGAAATTATTTTTCCGAGTGACAGAAGCACCTTCCATCACACAGACACTGCTTGGTTGCTTGCAGTTTAACATTCAATATCATACTTTACTCCAGCCTTTTTCGCACTAAAGTTAAGTGAGCAAATTGGTTGTGAAACCCATTGGGAATTTTGACGAATTACAAGAGAGTTAAGATTTTGTGGATTTTACTAACATTTCTGATGGTCACCAATTTTACATCCATGTCGTCATTAGGGAGAACTGAAGCTTTCCAAACTTTGGGAAATTCAGGGTTAAAACACTGTGATGTCAGAATGGCAGATAGATTCGATTATTTAGAAACCTGCCCAGAGAAAACACTCAGGGGCCGATTCCGATTCGGGCCGGAAATCTCTCCGACCGAGCCGGACTCGGAGAGATTTCCGACCGAATCGGACCCTAGCAGTCCGACCGAACGAGTACGATGTGCACGCATGCCATCGGACTCGAGTCGGTCGGACTCCCATTGAAGTCAATGGGAGCCTGTCGTACAACGCGTACGCGGGCTCCCATTGACTCGATGGGTGCGAGGCGGACAAGGGCGCCCCCTACAGCGTGTACGTGTCCATGCGCATCGCGGCGTACATGCACAGGTAGGGGGGACCCATGGGTCCCCCCTGTGTGCGACTCGCGCGCCTACGCGTACAGGGGGGTCCAACGCGGACCCCCAAAGTCCGGCACCGACAGCTTTTTCGAGCCGGACGGCGCGAGTCGGTCGGACTGCTCGCGGCACGCATCGTACTTACCCGGCCGGGATACGTCTCCATAGCGCGGTGCGAGTCGTGTCCATGCGAGTCGGTCGGAGCGTGTTGAAGCCGCGTTCGGGTCGGTCGGAGATTTCGCGGGTGCCTGCATCGTACTCGCTCGGCCGGACCCGCGTACGATTCGGGCGGGAAACAGGGCTCCGAATCGTATCCGGTAAATCCGAATCCGATTCGGAGCACTACCGGCCGAGATCGGAATCGGCCCCTTAATGTGCTATTAGCAATACATATATTAAACAATGCATCTCTCAGGATGGTGAATGTATGAAGATCTCTTTATCTAGAATCCTTTTTCTGGATAAACATGATCTTCGAAGCTTTGCATTATGGTCTTGGCACCTAATTATCAGATGAATAACACACAACTTGTTGAGGCAAGGGTTCTGAAAGGAGGAAATACCCTAGGATATAGGTTTCAACAAATCATTTAATGCTGTGAATTTAAAAATGAAGTACACCATTTAAGAGTGGGTGGGTGTGGATATACACACAGGGTGAGGTGGGGAGAAGGGATAGCACATGGCCGCAGGTACAGTAATATTATGGCAGAAGAACCCCCAACTAGGGTTCATGTGACATTGAGACCACGAGGAACGAGCCTTACGGCATCACCACAAATGGAAGCAAGAGACCACATGATAACAAATGGGGATAAAAGGCCTAACTATAGAAAAGGGAGTGCCTCAACTACAAAAATGTAATTTTGCCTGAGGTTATTAAAATTCTTTCACCAAATCGACACTGTCCCTCGCAAGTGGATGTCTCATGGGTTGCTATGCTAGTGATGCGTATTATGTACCACTGTAGCTCAACCATTCCACTTCCTAGCCACTCAACCGGATAATCACGAAAAAACACTGGAAAACATGGAATGACGTTGTTTTCCATGATTTCAGTGGAGGCTTTTTCTAGTTGCTGAACTATTCTGTAAGTATCTGGCTCTTCCATACAACTATAAATTTGTTTCTTGGATTATATTTTTGTCCACAGGAGATCCAAAAACTAGATAATTACTGGTAAAGATGTTGAATTACACAGTTCTCTTGGGAAAGGGTGGCTATTTCTACAAACTAATCAATGCAACCCACCTAGGAATATTTACCTAGCCATATAAACCACATTATGGCACGTAGACTCTACAATATACTCGGTCATATAAGCTAGGGCGCCTCTCCTCGCTCTGTGTCAGGATAGTAACTTTAGTAATATCGACCTACAGATTTATTGGCGCCACAATATTAACTATCACTATATCGTCAAGTATATATTGCTAAGTATATATCAGGGTCTATAGATTTACTATTCTTTACTCCAACCCAATTTACTGTGACAAATTGTTGAAATTTAAAACTATAGAGTCAATCTACGGCAGCCATTGTTAGAACAACCTCAGCAAAGCTGCCAATGCTGACTGTTAAGATATCATATTACTTAAAAAATATATAATAAACAATGTGGGACTTACTAATACAAATCTGGTGCCGCTGCTTTCTAAGACCGTCACACCCCACACATTGCTGATTCCGGGAATTACCGCATCGGAGATGAAGTGGTATTTTGCGGACCCACCATCAGCAATGTAACAATATTTGGTATTTCTAGGAGCAATCTGGTACCCGCCTACTTGTGGTATTATTGAAGGCTGCCCAGGACAGTCCCTACTCTCATGGGCTTTATCGCTGAGCAGAGGCTGTACAGCGATACCACAAAACCCCAAATCTCCAATGATTAGTGGTAGTAAGAGATAACAGGAAATCTAGCAGTGAAAATAAAAAGAAACCACCTGATGGTTCCAAGCTTGTGAAGTACAGCAATAGCCTGTTAGAGGATGCTTTGAGCATCACCACATCAGCCATCATCACCTTCAAACATAGTTTCTTGGCCCCGGTTGAGGCTGTAGTGACATTGAGCCGGGTTTTGAGAACACAAAGTGAGATGGAAAGAATAGACTGAGAAAACCCCAAAATAGGGGAACAGAAGACTCCTGGTCATCACTAATGCTCGGCATCTCTTGTACTCCAAATAGCAAAAGTGTTTACAGTCGGGAGAAGATGCTGTTGCAGGATCAGTACTCAGGCCACACATTAAGTCCACATCATGCTATGGTGCACAAACTTCATAAGATAAATGCAGGTCCTCTACAAAGATGCACATCACAGCCACGACATGCAGCAGGCCTATCTGATGGTTGATTCTGCATTAGTATATTTGGTGCAAGTACCGTCAATTTTTGGAATAGCAGAACCCCAATATAGCATCCGACCGATTGAAAGGAATATAGCATGTTGCAACGCATGCGAATACATCGCATGCTATTACAACGTGGTCGTTACAACAACCGCGTTGTTAGTACGCAATACCTTTACATCGCAAGTCATTACAACGACTTGCTGTAGGGGGCGCGCTGGACTTAGGAATAGTATTATTTACTATTCCTACTCCAGTTTGCGCATCAGCAGGGAAGGTGTTGGATTTTATATCCAATACCTTTGCGCCCCCTACAGCAAGTCGTTGTAATGACTTGCAAAGTAAAGGTATTGCGTACTAACAACGCGGTCGTTGTAACGGCCGCGCTGTAATAGCACTGCTTTGTGGAAACAGCGTTGTAAACGCTGTTTCCCATTGAAAGGATGTATGCCGATGCAATTGGTTACCAAGGTGCTTCATACCCTTAACACTAATGCAGATGTGGTTTTATGTGGAGAACATTTTGGGCTATTGTGACCCCACTGCAGAGAACAGCTAATTGTGGGAGACATACATAATACGTATATTTCCAACAGGCACATTAATGCACATCATTTAAAATAAGACTTTGGCAAATACAAACCAAGTTATTTCGTATTGTATTTGCTGCTTAGATCAATAGGAAATGTAACAAAAAAGCTTGGGTTATAACAGAAGGGTTTGCAGTGGGACAAGTAGAGAAAACTGAGGACTGTTATCGCTGCCTCTCTACAAAGGTGTACAAAACACAAAGGGAGGTATTTGGCCTAAGGAAGTTTAGGAGAGCAGTTTGCTAATAGCTTGATAATGTATCTTGTTTTTAAAATTCTCTTAAATCTTTTTATGAGCATATATGTACACATCCTCCCTCACTCATTCTGAGAGGCCCAGGAATAAAGAAATTGGACACAAATACAGTTTGTGTCTGACCACGGTATGATAGTAGTGCTGTCATTTAGCACACCTGCCATTTCCCCAAATCACATTTTGTCAGGTGAACACCTATTTACATTTTTAAGGATAAAACTTGTCTACAGGGCTCAAAACATGCAGAAATTGAAAACTCTGAGAGGAACAGTAAATGAAGTAGATTCATCGGTGGCTTCGAGGGTCCACCACTCCTCGCGTGCATCTCTCCACCTGTGCTTCGTTGCTTTACAGCTATATTTGCTCTGTACACATACAAACATACACTTGTTTCTACCATGTAGTTTGATGTTTTTTTACCTATTTGAATCTGCCCTCTGGTATCTACTCATCATTATGTCCTACTGGATTGCTCTTGAATTCTGGTCATCATTTGGATGTTCTTAAATGTGCCAAATAACCCTCTTGACAATTCACAGGTGGCTCCTAACATCTGATCCTTTGGAGAATTATCACAGCCACCATATCAACCGATTGGTGAAAGAAATTTCAGATGGATCCACACCACAAGTTCTGAGAGCCACCCAGGATTCAAAACCAACAAGCACTGCCCTCCAGCCACTCATCCATTCTAACTCTAATCAGGAGTTGGGTAGCTGTGTCTTGAGGTTGGGTTGTTGTGTCAATCAATCAATCCCTTTGTGATGAGTGACCTTCATGTTCACACAAACACAAATGGAAACTCTGCTCTCAGGCACTTGATATCACCAAAAAGGGAACCAGCTTCATCACAAATGAGACAACAAGTGTTCAGATGCCTGGTTAATGTATGGATAAAACAGGGCACTTTAAAAGTTTCATTGGGAACAGGGGTTACAGGATGAGAGACTGGACAAACGTACCTCTGTTGGGTACTTGCTTTGCGTGGAATAGAAGTTCTCCAAAACCTTGTTGGGTTCTGCTTTCGTTCTGGATTTTTCCCTTATACCCAGTCGCCTGCTTAATGGTAGCGCTACGTACCTGAAACAAAACAGAGAAGATTGAGACACGATTCCCACACTTAAAAAGTCTATTGCAAATTTATTAGATGGCCTTTCAAGAAACACACTACAAAATAACAAATTACAGAATGAATCACTTATGGCAGTAGGAGGGACTTTATTAAAAATAGACATGGAAAACCTGCCCCTAAAACATAATAGAACTGCCTTATCAAACAGTGTCGAAAATAATTAACCAGTTGCTCTATAGCTGTGAAATACTCTTCGAGAAAAATATTACTGTGTCATCGAAATAAATATTCGGAAAAGATGGCTAGGCCTTCCAAGACGCAGGTGCCTTAAGGCTTGAGTTGGGACTGATTAACATTCTATTTAAGTTTTGACAAAAAATCCTTAACTACTGGTTTTGTCTTACCAACATGGCTGAAGGATCTCTGAGGCACCACATTAAATGCCATCTACAGTCAAGTAATTTAGCTCCATGGTTTGTGAATTTCCATAAAATTATGAGAGGGCTGTCCATTTTTATTAACAACAAAATAAGGTGATAGCCCAGGTGCCCCCTAGGAAGAACATGATAAAACTCCCGATTAAAATAGTTACTATAAATGTATTTAGAAGACATGGGCAAGTCACGTCAACTGGCGCATTTGTTGATTACAGAGCGTAGAGGTGTTCTATGATCATATTTAAAAGATAGAAAATCAACCCATATCAGAAGGTGGCGGCCGGAGGTAAAACATTGCCAATTGCCTGCTTTTATTATATGGAGGAGGAAAATAAGGGTGATATTGATAAGGCCATGTGTCCCCTCTGTAAAACCTGTTTGTTGACATTGTCTCATCTCCTTGTATTGTGCACTGCCTTTGGAGCAGAGAGAAAGAAACTGATGCTTCCAGTTTGTAGAGATCTACGAACTCATGGTTTACAGGACTTGATGAATGTCTACCATGACCTGTCACAGAATGAGATTATGTTCCAGTGTGGGAAGAGTTCTAGCTACTCTGTCGAAAAGTTGTTAGAGGTAGCATAGAAACTGGAATCTTTATTACAATTGTTACTAGGGCCCATTGCACTCTATTACAATATATTCTTTCTCATTACTTGTTTGTTCAATAATGTATGCTCTGCCCTCTTGTAAAATAAGTGTGATGCCAATTTCCTATTTGTTGGAAACTTGCACAGCCGTATCTAACATAGAAACTTGGCAGCCCCCTTCGGTAATCACAGGCACTAAAGAATTTGAGTAATACTTTTTTAAAAGTAATATGCTTTGTTATTTTAATTACGTAAAACTGCTATTAAGCACTTTTCTAGTAGTTGTACATTTACTGAAATTGTTTCAGGTTAAGGCAAATGTGTACGATGATACAACTCGCACACACCACCCACCAGAAGTGAGTTCACTCTGTATACCCATTCAATCCTTGGCCTCTTGCCATAGTCAACAAGGTGCCAATTTTAGACAGTCTAGCTTTTTAATTTGTGTCTCAGAATGGTAACCGCCACAGTACTCCATTGGTTGTTAATTCTGCTGTAGAAAGCAAAATACAAATGTCCATATGGCCTCTCACCCTCGATGGATACTTGCAAATGCAAGCAGCAAGGACTGCACATTGTTGGTGTCGCCTCTTTTGGCCCCTGTCGTGAGTGTACCCAGAGGGTGTCTTTAACTTCTGTTTGTGGTTTACGTTTTTATTCTGTCACACTTTGTTTTTTTGTATTCTATTTGGCCCTGCTGTTTCTAGATCCATCGTCTTCGTATCTGGTTCTTTATGTGTTTTTTTACTACATGATGGACCATTTATAAATCAATCCAAGTTAGTGAGGATTTCTTTTTTCTTTTATTAATTCCCTGATTCCAGCACTTCTACGGCTGGCGATACAGAGAAGAACTTCCGCAGTGATGGCCTGGCCGTGGCCCTCTGCAGGAAACAGCTCACCTGTGTTTGCCTCTCTTCACCAAAGAGGAACACGTCTCTCCAGGGCAGCTATGGTGTCTTCCCACTAGCCGACCCACAACTGGGACACGTTCCAGCCCATGCAGCTACTGGGGAGGAGAGACTCGACTTGGGCTCTCGGTAGAGGACTTTCTTTTTGTCTGTTGGGGTCCAAGTCACAGCCCCTCATTTGCCACCTCCTGTGATCTTGGCTAGATTTATCCATTAGGTTGAGTACACCAGTGTCAGCTGCTCGATGTCGCTAAACCACAGCGCTGCAGAGACACAAACCTTGATATCTGTTCATATGGTGCATTAAACCAGAGTCTGAGGCAATGTATAATCTGTGACCACCCCTCCCCCAAATCCTCCTGACCCACCAGGAGAGACAACACTAAACTTCCTCGGAGGACGACCAGCTTATCGATTGATAATGGTGGCCCTTGAAGACCTAAATGTATTGGGATTCCCTCTGCAATGCAAGGGCAAACATTATGTGCGTAAACCACGTCACCGCGTACACTTTCAAAGTTTCCTATAATTTGGAATATAAGGTAGCCAAGGCCCTGAGATGTAGAGCTATTTGTCCAGATTCACCTAAGGTAAACAAGTGTAGAAGCTAAGAAAAGTAGCTGGGATGAGAACCAGGTCCCACTGGTTATACCAATCGGCATGCAATACCACCCACAGTGGGTCCTCCTTCCAACATGGAGGATGGCCCGTCCATTACTCCAAACCCGCCAGAGATCAGCGCACGCACCAACCAATGGAAGACTCCATCCATCACATCCAAAGACAATATTCTGTATCAAAGGAGGTGGGTTTAAATAAAGCACCCCGATTGCTCAATACGGTTCCGGGACCTCTCGTTTTGATGCTGCTGTGTTTCTGATTGGTCGATGGAAGATCATGTAGGTAGCTTAGAAATGGAAAGGTGCATCCTATCAAGTGCCTACAAATTTGTTTTGCCAAATGGAGTTCCATTAAATACGGTGCTTCTTTCAATGCTCCATGGTGAAAATAAAGACTATAAAAGCACGCTGCAAACAAATGACTTGACAATGGTTTGATTTGAATAAGAGGTTAAAAGCTCGCAGCTGTAGACGTGTAAGCAGCACTGAATATATGTAAAGGCTATGTAAAACATGTCTAAATTCACCAGTTCCCACCAACCCTTACAGGTGGAAAAAAATCCCTTGAAGCAACATTAACAAACTGCTGCAACCAATGTGTATCTATCCTCTAGTCCGTACAACCAGACTTACAACACAGGCCAAAACGCTTCCACCCAGGTTTCCAACCATGCATGCTTGCAAATGGCACAAAGGCCCTATACAAATGCACATAATATAAAAAAACTGCATAAACCATAACATGACAATAAAAAAAACCATAACAGAAAACACATTAAACACAACATAACACATAAGACTAAAATAAAAAATAAAAAAACATAAAACACAGCAAAACAAACACAAAATAGCATACAACAGAACATAATATAGAAAACAAAATTCATAACATAAAACAGAACATTACACATCACACAGAATACCACACAATATACAACAAAACATAAAACACAACATAAAATCTAATATATAGCAAAGCATAAAACATAACTTAAAACAATGTAAGACATAATTAAAGCTCCCAGTTTTCAATTTGACTGATTTTTACATATAAATACAGACCTAAAACAATGTGATTCATGTCTGCATTTATTTAAAAAAATGGAAAAATACAGAAAATTGGGCTTCTTTTGAGTGCTGTCTTTCATTAATTCCAGACCAACAGCTGAGCAGATAGATGGCATGGCAAGTTAAAACAAGCATTGGCATAGCCAATAGGTCTCGCCTTTGGGACCTTATAAGTGTTTAGCCAGAGATATTGACTTTGCCTATGTCTTTAAGTTGTGCTGTACAGAAGTCTGCTGTATGCTGAAAAGTTATCATAAAGAAGTGTCAGAAGCATTTTTGTTACCTTATATATGACCAAGAAAGCATTATATACAACTGAACGACCATATAAAAAAAGTATTAACAATAAATATCTTGAGTTTTTTTTGTCCTTTTAATGCTGGCAACTTCTATCTGCCTGTCCCAATGGTTGCTTGTTATGGTTTTTTTTGTTATGGGGGGCATAAATAACAGGAGGGTGAAGGTTGGGAAATAGTACCTGTATAACAACACTAGCCGCGGACGGATGCTAAGGGAGAATCAACAGATACCAGATTCCAAGGGCAGACTGAGGTGGTGCTTAGTAATGCTGAGGTGGTGGTGGTGACTAGTGCGGAGGTGCAGAGGTGATGCTCAGGTGATGCTGAATGATACTCAGGTCTTGTTGAGTGATGCTGAGGTGGTGGTGTACTGGTGCAGAGGTGGTGGTGACCTGGTACAGAGGCAATGCTGAGTGATGCTGAGGTGGTGGTGTACTGGTGCAGAGGTGGTGGTGACCTGGTACAGAGGCAATGCTGAGTGATGCTGAGGTGGTGGTGTACTGGTGCAGAGGTGGTGGTGACCTGGTACAGAGGCAATGCTGAGTGATACTGAGGTGGTGCTGAGTGATGCCTAGGTGGTGCTGACTGATGCTGTGGTGCTGAGTCATGCGGAGGTGGTGGTGCTGCACTGGTGCTCAGCGGGTGCAGAGCTGGTGCTCAGGTGGCGCTGAGTGATGCTGTGGTGGCGCTGAGTGATGCTGTGGTGGCGCTGAGTGATGCTGTGGTGACGCTGAGTGATGCTGTGGTGACGCTGAGTGATGCTGTGGTAACGCTGAGTGATGCTGTGGTAACGCTGAGTGATGCTGTGGTGACGCTGAGTGATGCTGTGGTGACGCTGAGTGATGCTGTGGTGACGCTGAGTGATGCTGTGGTGACGCTGAGTGATGCTGTGGGGGTGCTGAGTGATGCTGTGGGGGCGCTGAGTGATGCTGTGGGGGCGCTGAGTGATGCTGTGGGGGCGCTGAGTGATGCTGTGGGGGCGCTGAGTGATGCTGTGGAGGCGCTGAGTGATGCTGTGGGGGCGCTGAGTGATGCTGTGGTGGCGCCGAGTGATGCTGTGGTGGCGCCGAGTGATGCTGTGGTGGCGCCGAGTGATGCTGTGGTGGCGCCGAGTGATGCTGTAGTGACGCCGAGTGATGCTGTAGTGGCGCCGAGTGATGCAGAGGTGGCGCCGAGTGATGCTGTGGTGGCGCCGAGTGATGCTGTGGTGGCGCTGAGTGATGCTGTGGTGACGCTGAGTGATGCTGTGGTGACGCTGAGTGATGCTGTGGTGACGCTGAGTGATGCTGTGGTGACGCTGAGTGATGCTGTGGTGACGCTGAGTGATGCTGTGGGGGCGCTGAGTGATGCTGTGGGGGCGCTGAGTGATGCTGTGGGGGCGCTGAGTGATGCTGCGCTGAGTGATGCTGTGGGGGCGCTGAGTGATGCTGTGGGGGCGCTGAGTGATGCTGTGGTGGCGCTGAGTGATGCTGTGGTGGCGCTGAGTGATGCTGTGGTGGCGCTGAGTGATGCTGTGGTGGCGCTGAGTGATGCTGTGGTGGCGCTGAGTGATGCTGTGGTGGTGCTGAGTGATGCTGTGGTGGCGCTGAGTGATGCTGTGGTGGCGCTGAGTGATGCTGTGGTGGCGCTGAGTGATGCTGTGGTGACGCTGAGTGATGCTGTGGTGGCGCTGAGAGATGCTGTGGTGGCGCTGAGTGATGCTGTGGTGGCGCTGAGTGATGCTGTGGTGACGCTGAGTGATGCTGTTGTGGTGCTGAGTGATGCTGTGGTGGCGCTGAGTGATGCTGTGGTGGCGCTGAGTGATGCTGTGGTGACGCTGAGTGATGCTGTTGTGACGCCGAGTGATGCTGTGGTGGCGCTGAGTGATGCTGTTGTGACGCTGAGTTATGCTGAGATGGCGCTGAATTATTCTGTGGTGGTGCCATAGCTCATGCCTATTAGTTCGTACTGATGGTTTGGTAATTTTACGGGACTTGTGCTCTCAAGTGAAGTAACATACTCAAACTTGATCCTCATGCAGCCCTCCGTGACGCGGCTAGGGTTAAGGCACAGCTGTTTAAAGTATTGTTACCTTAGTCTTTTTATGCAGGGCTGCATGAGGATCAAGTTTGAGTATGTTACTTCACTTGAGAGCACAAGTCCCGTAAAATTACCAAACCATCAGTACGAACTAATAGGCATGAGCTATGGCACAGATAGACACGGGTTTAGACAATCTACTTTCACCCCCTTAGAAGCATTTTAAAGACCCCTTATAATCAAGCCTTGCATGCGTCAAACAAGTATCCATCTGCCTGACACAATTCCTCTCATCCTCCTCTATAGCGAATACAAGCTCTACTAGAGCGAACAGCGAGCCATACAACAAAAATGTGACTGTTCAGCCAGTGCAATAGAACAATTGCTCCTTAGTAGGTATGTTAAATTTTGGTGTTTATAAGCCCTACACCCTAGTTAGAACACAGAACGAGACACTAACACACTTTCCCTCTCATTTAATCACAGCGTCCTACACTTTTAAGTCCCCAGCCCTGAGGAAGACCTTCCCTGAAACCTCACGGTCCCCGCACGAAGGTCAAAACGCTTCGGCACGCCCACCATCCCCTCACGGAGGCCAAGAGCATTTCCGTCTCCATTTTGAAACCAAACTGAAATCGAGGTCATACAAACTGAGGTCTAGCCAAAGAAAGACGTTTTTCCTCCTATACATTTTAAAAAAAACTTCGAGACATGCTCTGACCTCTCCACCATCTGGACCGACAATTGATAAGTACCGAGGATAGTTAGGTTCCAATCATCCTGGTACATGTATCCAAAGAAGTAGGACATAACGAACTCGTAATAAGGTTGTACATGTAAATATTGGTCACCAATTCTGGACTTCATAATTTGGTATTTCTTGATTTTTTGGAATTGTTGCACTGTATATAAAGTTTCTATGTATCACAACTAAGCACAAGTATGTATAAGATGATATGATCATGTTATTATGTTTGTGATTTCAAAAAAGCTTAAACGAAAAAATGAAGTAAAATACGTATTGATGAATACACAAGATATTTTGTGCATGAACCTCTTTGTATATGCTGAGAAAGGTTTTGCATGCCCACCCCCTGGTTAAGTGGACATTGAAATAACTCCAGTTCATATTTAGAACAGACACGAAGGTAAAGAGCGTAGACCTTCGTAACTAAAAGTACAAGCGATTCATGGTCCAAGAGGTATTCTTTCTTTGCAATGTACTGTAGTTTATGCATCTTCTAGGTGGCTTCAAAGCGCTTCAGTGAACAAGGGACGAGGAGGCGAAGAAAGAGGTGGGGCGGCTGAAAACGAAGGCACGAGAAGAGGGTTCCTGGTGTTGTTTCCTGTACATTGTAGTAAAGCTGAACTGCAGCTCCCTGCACCCGACATTAAGCCTGCATACTGCAGGGGTCCTTTAGCTCCCTGCAACAGGCACTCAGTCTGCATCCTGCAGGAATCCTGCAGCTCCCTGCACCCAGTATTAAGCCTGCATCTAGCAGGAATCGTGTTTCACTCTGCACACAGACTACATCACCGGGGGCTGAAACATCAAGAAGGGATTTATTACTTTTTTTAAACGCCTGGAGTTCCCCTTTCTGAAAGGTGGAAATGTGAAGCTTTCTGTCCAGCCTCAAAGCCCCTAATACATAAAAGTCCCTTGTCAAATAGCAAATTGTGCACCCTTAGCAGGGAAATTCCAGGGTGTGGGTTGCATAACTCTGTTTCCCCCAGGTAGATTAAATGACTTCCATTGAACTAGGCAATAAGTGACTTATATCAGCCACGTAGGCCGAGTGATACATACAGTGCCCCCTTTTAATATCACATAGCATACTGATTTTTTTTTATTTTTACTTTGAATACCTGGCCAGATGCGGGTTTAGCGCAGCGAAGACCCCTGCGGGTTTAGCGCAGCGAAGACCCCTGCATTTCACATAACATGCTGATTTTTTATTTTTACTTTGAATTCCTGGCCATAGTCGTAGGCGATGCGGGTGTAGCGCAGCGAAGAACCCTGCATTTCGTAGCAGCACATGATTTGTGTCTGCCCTTGTGCATACAGCACTGCAGAGGGCCTCCTGGTAATTACAGCTTTTCTTTCCGAGGCCTGCTTATTTACCACGTCCGTGGATTTCCCAACGCTGCAATCTGCTGCCTCGCAGATTACACGGCGCGGGCCCTTTACTGGAAGGGTTATTTAGAGGCTAAAACAACACGTTTGGAAATACGTGGTATAAGGTGCAGCAAAGGCCCGGGACAGCCGGGAAAGGGAAGGGTGCTGTAATGGGCACATCTGCTGCTGAATTAAAGTCTAGACTTGGCTGGGGAGTGCGCTTTTCTATCCATCCTGGCTCCCCGGAATGTCCACGCCCCCCCAGGAGTGCCTGTGCGTGGAGGCCTCCCCTGAAGACGGCAGGCGTGGCCACAGGAATGTCCCGACTACTCCGTGAGATGGTTTGCTATTCTAATTCCAGTTCACAAATATTTGTGGAAAGTGTTATGCAAATATGCACTTACACAAGTAACAGTAGTCTAGTCTCACAGAGGGAGACCGCAAACATCCTCAAGGTCCAGAAGTCATCACACGTTCCAGGGTTCCGACCAGGGCTTTTAAGTGGGAAGAAAAACAAGCAATAAAAGCTGTAAAATCATTAGTAAGTGGAGCGCGGCCGGAAATCCATGGACAGCCTTTACCTTGCGGGAGCGAGCAGCGCCAGGCGCGATAATTACAAACAGATGGCGCCGCTGCTCGCTCCCGCAAGGCAAACGCCACACATGCACGAGGGCTCATTGGGAACAGTGCAGTACATGCACGAGTTTCCCAAAAAGTCCTGAGCGATTCCAAGAGGTCCCTCCTATGCAGCGCTTGCGCGCTGCGTAGGCGAGACCTAAAAAGAGGATGAGGTTCCATTAAATAACGACATATGTCAACATTCATTTGTACAATAATTTCAATATTTACCCGTTGGTGTATTGTTATGTATATTTGGCTGGTTTAATTTGCTAAAACACGACAGGCGTCAAACTATAAGCACATATTTATTAGTTAAATAAAGGTGGAAATAAACTATATTACAACCTTATCCATTCAGAGAACACAACAACAAAATATAGATAAATACTGATAAGATGGGCAAAAAATAAATATGGATATTAAATACAGGCGGAAATGTTAAAAAACAAAACAAAAATGCCATAAAACCGGGAGCCCTAGATATAATATGACTCAAATTCCTGTCAGAAATATTCATCCTTTTCATTTTTTCAAGTCACTACGCCAGTTCCTTGTCGGTTCATCCTGATCTCTCAGCGAGGTGGGAGGTGTGTGCCGGAGGTCTTCCAAAAGAGGATGCCATGACAAAGGTAAAGATGGCAAACACACCAATGGTGTGTGTGTGGGTAGGTTAACAATTGGTTGTGAACACCGGCTAATTGTAAATTTTAGGCAGCAGACACTACAGCACATACCTACCGATGTAGCTGCCTATAATGTGTTCAACAATCTGCTCCCAGGCACAGTCAATGCACGCACCACAGTACATCTTTGGTGTGGCGTCGGTGGCAATAATATGGTTGGCTATCCGCATCAACGCCCAGACAGCACATACCACAATACATATATAGAGTGATTTCAGTGCCCAAAGTGTGGTGACTATTTGCATCAAGGTGCAGACAGCACATACCATAATACACATGTAAAGTGATGTTGTGGCTACAATGTGGCACTCCCAGGCAGTGCACATACCACTGTATGTACATAGGGGGATGTAGGTGCCTATATTGTGGCTGACATCCAGGCAGTGTACAGACCACGGAACATAGAATGACGTAGGTGCCTACAATGTAGTGCCTATCTGCTCCTGGGCATAGGCAGCGTACACACCACCATACATCTGTGGAGTGGCTTTGATGCCTCCAATGTGGTGACTGCCCGCTCAAAGGTACAGACAGTAAATGCCACCATACATGGGTAGAGGAACACAGGAACCTAAAATGTGGTTGGCTATACGCATCTAAGCACTGTCAGTAAACAAACTACCATACATATGTAGTGTAACATGGGTGCCTGTGCAATGAGAGGACACTAACAGCCAAGCTTACAATAAAAAATAGTGACCCTAGTGCAAAGAGCTGAAAGTACCAGATTTCATGCACCTCAAAAAAATAAAGTCTGAGCAGGTTCTGCTGGGCTCAAAATTGTGATCATATCAAATGTACAGCCCTTCACTATGCTATTAATACCTTTAACTTCTTGAAGTATTAATTGCCGAGGTTTCTCGCCGTCCTCGGCCAGATCTGGCGCCTGTGCTTGTTAATCTCACACCTCTGCACTAGAGGGCTCAGCTGCTTCCACATATACTCCCACTGACAGGGCACAGCATCACAGCTGATCCTGTGCTCTGCACACACAGGGCGAAGAGCCCTTCTGATTACAAGAGGCTGGCATTTTTGGGGCAAAGTGGTTACAGCAGTCCTCCTGTTTGATGTTCAATCCAACAATTCTGTGTTTATATTAATCAGGGAATAAATACATTTAATGTCCTTGTGTCACATGTCAATCAAACCGAATGTAAACCAAACCTCCTCTAATCTGTTGGATGTGATATTTGGCGAGACCAGTGATGTGCCTGGCACGCAGAATTAAACTAACATAACATAAAATATAACATACAGTAAAATCATAACATAAAACACATTAAACACAACATAAAAAACAACATTACAATGTAAAACACAATAGAAAATAAACAAAACATAAAGCATAAAATAAAGGAACATAAAACATAAATAGGTCAAAGAACCACCTCTGATCATTTTTGAGTATGTTTGCGGTCTCAATGGCAGCGGTGGGTGTGGAATTCCACATTGCACCTCAAGATTTAGTGTTAAGCCACTCTTGATGCTCTAAAGTTTGTTCCCCTGCTAGCATAGTCTTGACCTTTAAGGGGCTGCAGCACCAGCGACTATGCAATGGTTGTAAAGTTGTTGACAAGCTGGATGACTTGGAATCAAGGCATACATGGAATAATATGTGAATACTGGGATTACCGGATCAACGCAAACTTGGAGCAATGAAATACTTTGTTTTTAGTCCTGCTCACCAGGATGCTTAATATGGACAATACACATAATTATAACACATGCACAACTCTTATGTATCAAAAAAATAATAATCTAAAAATCTAAAAATCGCTAATACGTTTTCAAACACTCTAAAATAAAATAGCATCTCAAAGGCTCAGCAGTTCATTATCAGACAGTGTGCTACACGTCCAGAAATGTTCTCCCAACCTGCTTTCTGTATTAGAAAGAAACACATTGTCACATTCAGCACTTGCAAAATAGTACAAAATGTATTCTTCAAAAATGACCTTGAAAATATTCCATAGTGGAGGGAACACAAGAGCCTGCTGTTTCAACCTTGTCTATGGTATTTTTAAAACTGTTATAAAAATATTTAGGAGGTTAACTTTATGCTTTCATAATCACCAAGTATGGGGGAAAAAGTTAAACAATCTCAAGACAATTATTACTCGTCATTAATACATCTCACAGTGACACATTCCCCCACATTATTAAAATAGATGCATTTCTATAGCTATATGTTGAAATCCATAGCTACAATTGGGGTTCTCAGAAGGGCGATAGCAGGAGTTGTTTGCCCTTGGCCATGCATTTTTCAGTTCTCAGGCTGTTGCTGTAAAATGTATTCATAAATTTATAAAGCATGTCATCCCTATTTATTAGTAATGAGCCCGCTAACAGCTTGCATCTAAGCCCCTGACTAAAATGTAAAAACTGGGGCGCTGCGCGGACGCGCCCAGCGGGCGCGCCGCTGGCGCTCTGAAGGTGCGCCAAAGGCAAGCCCGTCTGCGCCCGTCAGCGCCCGAAGGCGACCAGCGCCAGCCACTATGTCCAAATGAGCAAAATTGTTAAGCACTGCCACACCTATAACTCCTTGCAACTCCATTCGCTCAATACCATCCCCAGCTGTACGCCGTTGAGCTTGGATACTCCCGGTCTCTCTGGAAACCGATGCACCTCCTGCAATTTTGTCCTGAGGAACAATAAATCCGCTCTCCCACTCTACTCAGAACAGGTCCCTTCGCTAAAGGCAGCACTAATAAATGCACACTCCCTACCTAAGCATGCCATTGATATATATGACATCCTTGGGGAGGAAGACCTTGATGCTCTGTTTGTAACAGAGACCTGGCTTACGGACTCGTCGGGTCCTGATATTTGGACAGCTATCCCTGAGGGCTATAAAATTGTACGGAAGGATAGAAATGGGGGCAGAGGTGGTGGGATAGCTATTATTTTTAAAGACTGCTGTACCCTGACCCAGCTGCCCCAGGTGAACCTGGAGATGGCAGAGATACTGGGATTTACCCTAGCTTTTCCTCCCAAACAATCAATATCCGGGGGCCTTATATATAGACCCCCGGGCACATCTGCAGGATTAGTTTCGGCTCTTTGTGAAACGGTATCTCCTTTGGCCTTGAGGTACGGACACTGTGTCCTGCTGGGGGATTTTAATCTACACTTGGACTGGGATCAGCTAAAGGATAGCCATACGCGGATGGACAGTTGCACGGCCATGGGCCTTATGCCTTCCACTAGGGCCCGACTCACTTGGCCGGACATATGCTGGACCAAATATTCACATCAATTCCCCTTGATGTTGATCCACCCGTGCCTGTGGTCTGGTCGGATCATTTTCCCCTTCGGTTCAAATGGCCAAAATTCAGTTACATCCCTTTTAAAGAGAGCAACTGCCCTTGCACGGTCAGTGCTCTCGGCAAAATCAAATCGGACTCACTGATCAATAAGCTTGAAGCCACAAGTCCTTCGCTGACTGGCAAGATTAGCATTGATGTAGGCCTGGTTGAGGACTGGATTGAGTCCGCATGTCACTCTCTGGCTCCGGAAAGCGACACCAAACAGCTCCGATCAAAAGTGCCTAGTCCTTGGTTCACCCCGTCCTTAAAAAAATTGAAATTGGCCTGCAAACGTAAAGAGAGGCTATGGAGGATAAAATACTGTCCAGCAGCCAAAGCAGGCTATAAAGCAGAGCTAGGGAACTATTATAAAGAAAGTAAAATAGCAAAGAAAAACTATTACGAGGCCAGAACAGTGGCGTAACGAAAGTTGAGGGGGCCCCCTGCCACGTACACGGAAGGGCCCCTACTCCGGATTTAATCCAGAGCTTTTGGGCCAGAGTATTGTGCTGAGGGGGCCCCCTGCAGCTCGGGGGGCCCCCCCGCACCGCAGGGGCTGCGGGGGCCTGTGTTACGCCCCTGGGCCAGAATCCAAAAGGCAGGCAACTACTCTAGAGAAATCTTCAAAATTGTGAAGTCCTTTTCCGCGCCGGAAGTCGGTTCCATTATGAAACCACCCTCTGAGGAATGGTGTGAGACGCTTGCCTCATTCTTCCAAGAAAAAATTGTGTCTATCCAGGCCAGCCTCCCTCCACCCGTGGTGGATTATGGTATATTAGGGCCGGCCTTAGAGGGAGCCAACACTCAAGAAATACTCAACGACATTTTAACCTCTACTATGGAAGTATGTTCCCTGAACTCCTTCGACCCCATTTCCATGGAGGACTCTTTAAGGGCCCTAAAATGCCTTAAATCCGGCTCTCCATTGCCCTGCCCCCGCTTCTATTTTGGTTCTAGGAGCGGAGGCAATCAATCCACACATGAATCAGCTATTAAATACCTCCCTTTCATCTGCCACAGTCCCCACTAAATGGAAACAGGCTAAGGTCTTCCCATTGCTAAAAAAAAGGCCCAGGCTAATCCCTCTGACCCTGCCAATTACAGGCCGATCTCCCTGCTCCCGGCCTTCTCGAAGCTCCTGGAGAAACACGTGAACCAGCAGCTATCATCTTTTCTGGAAAAGAACTACCTACTTCACCCCAGTCAGTCGGGTTTTCGCCCTAATCACAGCACGGAAACTGCTCTGCTAGAAGTGGTTGATTCCATCCGGCTGAGTCAGGAGGCAGGCGAGAGGGCGTTGCTGATTTTATTAGCTCTATCGGCCGCTTTCGATACGGTGTCGCACCAGATGCTTCTGACTCGGCTCCACACGATTGGCATCAGGGGCTTGGCATGGAAATGGCTGGCATCTTTTTTAGAAGGGGTTGGGCAGGAGATCTGGTGTCGTCCCTACTCAGCTTCTTCACGCTCACTGAAGGTTGGGGTCCCACAGGGTTCGGCCTTGAGTCCGACCCTCTTTAACATCTACCTCACACCATTAGCCACGATGGTCGAACCATTGGGGGCCAAGATTGTGTCCTATGCAGACGACACACAGCTGTTGTTTACATGGAAGGAAAACGAGCCCTGCCCGGGTATGTTAACCAGCTCTTGCCTCTCAGCTGTTTTCGGTTGGCTGGCCACGAATCAGTTGAAATGTAATGCTGGAAAGACTGAGCTACTCTTTTTTGGCAAGGATGCTGAGACTCTGCTGCAGGTCTTCTGGCCAGCGGATGCTCCTGCCCCTGCGGTGAATAACCTGGTGGTGAAAAATCTGGGGTTTAAATTGGATAACCAGCTGCTATTCCGCGCTCAAGTTAATGCAGTGGTAGGCACCTGTTTTCCTCTGCTGCGTCTTCTGCGGAAATTCCAGTTTTTTCTGTCCAAAGCGGCCAGACAACAGGTGATTCAAGCTCTGATTATATCCAGGCTGGATTACGGGAACGGGCTCTATCTAGGCAATCTAGCCTAGAACCGGAACCAGACCGTCAGACGCGGCACTCTGCAATCTATAGCGCGTCTGACTACATAGTTTTATTGCATATTTTTAATTCCTTTGCATCGCCCTTACCTTCTCTTCTATCCCGTCACTCTGTTGTGCTGTCCTCGTTCCGCCACGGCTTGTGCCGCTTCAGCGGAGGGACCTGCACCGCAGATTCTACCCCTCACTTCCACCGGAAATCACCTTTAATCCACAGGCAACGCTCTAGTCGCGGCCGTCTTTCTTCCCCCTCCCACTTCCAACCCTTCTTAAAGTAAGCACTCAGCGCGGACGCGCAGCCTAGAACCGGAACCAGACGGTCAGACGCGGCACTCTGCAAACTATAGCGCGTCTGACCTCACTTCCACCTTCAATCCACGGGCAGCGCTCTAGTCGCGGCCGTCTTTCTTCCCCCTCCCACTTCCAACCCTTCTTAAAGTAAGCACTCAGCGGGGACGCGCGCCCGTCCGCGCCTGGTCGTCGCCGGACGCCAGACACTCTGTCCGTCTCTCCTGCTGCTATCTACCCCCTATCTGCACATTCCTTTCCACACTCGTCTTTGTCTGTACCCATGGCTATTATACACTATTCGAGCCAAGAACTCAGTGCGTTAAACAGGGCCAGCCTCCCTGAGAGACCCACAACCCTCCTCCCGCTAGTACGCACCACCGGATGGTAAGGCCGGAAATCTCTCCAACTCTCCGCCCCCTCTTTAAATCACGTTCGATCGACCTCGCAGACGGTAACCTGATAGATTCACCGAATCAACTAATAGGGCTATATTGTAATGCCCGCTCGATCCTTAAACATGCTCTCGAAATATGGAGTCTATTAGATTTTGAGAAACCAGACTTCTTCTTTGTCACCGAAACGTGGCTCCACGAGTCCGCTCTTCCTGACATTGCAACTGCTTTTCCTCTGGACGATCAGCTGATCAGACTCGATAGGAACAAAAAGAGAGGTGGCTGCCTAGCTATTGCTTTCAGAGCTCATTCCAAATTTAGCATACTGGAAACTTTCCTCCTGGAATGGGGAGAACTCTGCATCTTTAGAATGGATCTCTCAACCAAGGGGTCCTGGAGAGGGGCCTTACTCTATCGCCCCCCTGGCGCTAAAATCAATTTCACCAATCATCTGATAGAGACCATTGCGCCTCATGTATTAGCAGCCGATAATTTTCTCCTACTCGGAGATTTTAACTATCATGCCGAACTTTTATCCGACATCCATACCAGCACACTTATCTCTAGTCTAAATACTCTGGGCCTCCATCAACTGGTAGTCGGCCCCACCCATTCAGCAGGTCACACCCTTGACCTCCCGTTTACCAACTCCCCCCACATTAAAGTGGAGTCTCCCATCCCAGTTCTTTGGTCAGACCATCACCTATTAAAATTCTCTCTACAGAAAGCTTCCACTCACAGTAATCCCTGTAAAGAACCGAAATGGAGTAGGCCATGGAATACAGTTAGCTTAGCTACCTTTTCTCAGCATTTCAACCCCCCGCTCAATATAGACAACCTAAATTCAGCAGTTGAAACCTTTGAGACGGCAATTACTCAGGCCCTTGATATCATTCCTCCCGTAACTAAAGTCAAACGTAATCATAAAACGTCACCTTGGTTTACGGTTGACCTAAAATCTGATAAGCTAGCGAACAGGAAAGCCGAACATAAGTGGAGGCATTCCAAAAGGGCCGAGCACAGACAGGCCTATAAATTTACTCAGACGCTATCTTGATCATATTGCAACAGCCAAAAAAAACTATCTAGGCGACAGAATAAATAAGGCCTCCAACTCTCATAAAGAACTCTATAAAATATTGAAAGAATTCACCAGCCCCATCTCATGTCAGTCTGAACAACCCATCCAGCAAGACTGGGTAGACACTCTGTCCACCTTCTTTGAGGATAAAATCAACAACATTCACAGTCTCTTTCCTAACCAGGCATGTGAACATTTGTACCATCGGTCCGCCGGTGATCACACTTCCACGCTAACTTCCCTAAACATATTAACTGAATTCACACAAGAGGAAGTTAGTACAGCCCTTTGTAAGATCAAATCAGGTTCCCCTGCCGACCCAGTCTCTCCCCACATTCTGTCCATAATTGGGCCAGCCCTCCTCACAGGCCTTAACAAGCTTTTCAATCTATCCTTATGCCACTCAATGGTCCCCACAAAATGGAAAGCGGCAATGGTCAAGCCCATTTTAAAGAAGCCTACCCTGGATCCCAAGGAACCTAACAACTATCGGCCCATTTCCCTTCTTCCTTTTTTTGGGAAAGCCTTGGAATGTCTAATTAACAAACAACTCACCACTTTTCTAGAGAGTAATAAACTACTGGACTCTTCCCAATCTGGGTTTCGGGCTGGCCATAGCACGGAAACTGCTCTGTTAGAGGTAGTCGACAACATCAGACTCTTCCTCGATGCCAGTCAGTCAGCCATTCTGGTTCTACTTGATCTATCGGCTGCCTTTGACACCATCTCCCACAGTACGCTTGTGAATCGTCTGTGGGAGATGGGCGTCAGGGGCAATGCATTGAATTGGCTTAGGAGCTATCTAACTGAACGAGCTTCGAAAGTACACGTTGGTACTTTTGTCTCCTGTAGCCAATTGATAGACAAGGGTGTCCCCCAGGGTTCTATCTTAAGCCCCAAGCTCTTCAATCTGTACGTGGCACCCCTAGCTAGAGAGATTAAATCGTATGGCTTCGACACTGTGTCGTATGCCGACGATACACAACTACTAATCACGCTAGGCCCAGATCCAACGGACACCAAACTCCGATTTATGAAGTGTATGTCCGACATACACATCTGGATGGAAACTAATCATCTGCAACTTAACGCCAGCAAGACGGAAATTATCCTCTTCGGCAAAGCTCAAACCCTGTGGTCAAGTGACTGGTGGCCTCCCAATCTCGGCCCCTGTCAATCTCCCAAGTCGGTGGTTCGTAATCTTGGAGTGATGATTGACAACCACCTCTCCATGACTGACCATATTAATCATGTGACGGGCATTTGCTATGGACTAATGCGCAGTCTCCGTAAGATTTTCCAATGGGTTCCATTGGCATCTCGGATGCCGCTGGTTCAGGGATTAATCATCAGCCGGCTAGACTATGGTAACGCCCTAATGGCCTCCATTAATGCAGAGCTCCTTACCAAACTACAGGTCCTTCAAAATACAGCTGCTAGACTTCTATTAAATCTACCCTCTCGATCCCCCTCGACGCCAAGCCTGAGAGCTCTTCATTGGCTTCCCATCAGGAAACGTATTATCTTCAAGATCAACTGCCTGGTCCATAAAACCATTCATGGGAATGGACCACACTATCTTGCAAAAAAACTGATCTGGTATAACCCCACCAGAACCCTTGGGTCCACCAACAAACATCTTCTTATCCTTTTTAAGATCCGTACCGCCAGGAATGGCGGGAGATCTTTTTCATATCTTGCCCCCACCCAGTGGAACTCACTCCCTTTGCATCTACGTATGGAAACCAGCCACAGTAAATTTCGTAAGACCCTTAAAACCTGGCTGTTCTGATCTTTCCTCTCTCGGTTTGCTCTCTTCATTCTTTTTCCTCTATGTTCTTGGGTTTAGGCTAGCGCTTTGAGACCCTCGGGTGATATGTGCGCTTAATAAAATCCTATAACATAACATAACATGCCTAGCTTTTTGCTGGACAGGCTCCAGCTTGTCCAGAATGCAGCAGCCCGTGCCATTTTTGAGCTCCCTCGAAATGCGCATGTGTCCCACCTTCTGAGGAGCCTTCATTGGCTCCCAGTAAGGAAAAGAGTCATCTTTAAAACTCTGCTCATCACACAGAAAGCCCTACACGGGGCAGGACCAGCTTACCTCAAACGCAGGATTTCCTTCTATACCCCACGTATAAATCTTTGCTACTCTAATCTGCTGCTAGCAAATATTCCCCGTTTTAAAAAGACTAGGTCGGCAGGTAGGGCTCTCTCCTACTTTGGACCCTTTCACTGGAACAAAATGCCCCTCCATCTGAGAAACATTGAATCCATACCCCTGTTCCGGAAAAAAAAAACTGAAAACCTGGCTTTTCTCCTGCCCCTAATCTTTCTTCCATGCTGCTACCTTTCAGCTTCAGCGCCAGGACACTCCTTGGAGTAGCAGTGCGCTCTACAAGTATCCTCACATAGACATAAAAAAACACGTACTGCAGAGAAAAATGACTGATTTCTGTATACAATGCATCTAAGAGTACAAATGTAATACTTTTGAGATGCAAATTAGTCCCTCATGCATTGCAATGAAAGGTCTCCATGGGAGGTGTAATAATACATCAAACGGCCAATGGTATAAGGTGAAAGAGACATACTCTTCTGGGTTGAGCCCAACCCCGCCCCCCATTCCCCCATGGCTGCTATCTAGAAAGGTATCATAACATGTACTTAAATGGTCTACATCCTTGTTCCTCAGACTCCATCTGCCCCAAACTATTGTATTGAGTGGGAAAGATGGATTCTAGGTAAGACTAGAGCGGGAGCTCATAAAGATTATTAATTTGAGGGAAATAACACCAGACAATGTGCTGGCACTTGATTGCGATCCTCCAATGTCTCCCTTCTTGCAGTAATCACCAACTATACACGTTTGACATCAATTGTTTGAAGCCCCATCCAACTATTCCTGGGCCTGGGTAGGAGGTGACCTGGACGTTATGAACTGCAGTTTGAATTGGTTCTTTTTTTAGTGATGGATGCTTTGGAATAGACAAAACAAGATGCCTAGGAATAGACCAAACAGACATTGGGAGCAATTTGTATGAGGTCAAAAAGGTTGTACTTGGTTAAATGCTAAAAGATGAGGATATGGACTGTGGGAACACAAATATCAATCAAATAAAAATAATTTCCCCAGTAAGGATAATAGTAAGGGTGGGCGGAACTCGTAGAGTTTCACTCCGCGGAATTCAGTTGAGTTACATAAAAAGTATTCGGAGTTCCGTGACGGGCGGTATTCAGTACGTCACGTTGCTTGTGCTGAGTTTTGCGCCAGACGCTTGTTAAGCGCTGCAAAATCAGTGCGAACGGCACCATGCGGCGTGCCAGAGGGAGTGCTGCTTTTTTCTGCTGCTGGAGTAGATTTTCTACTTAAGCGGCAGCTTTCTCACCGAGAACGGTCGCAACCTGCCACAACCACCTGCATTGAGAAAATCTCGCTGGGTGCCATTCTAGCGCCCGAAAATCCTGCTAGGGCATGCAAATTCTCATTCGCTACCATAACATTGGCGAGCTGCATGCAAGAAAAAACTCCTCCACGCATCAGTTGGCGGAGTAATGCCGGATCTCCTTGTTACAAGCTTAACACGGAGTGGGCAAAACTCCTGAGGCGGAATTTATTGATCACCCCTAAATAATAGAGGTTTCTTGTAGGTAGATTTTGAAACAGTGGGTTCCCCAGCAACCTGCCACAGGGGCATTATTGTACTGGCTGGCACAATGTACTCCTAAATGATTCTAAAATCCGACGTTGTACCTCAATATTGATTACTCATAATGATATTTGATCCAGTGGAATAGCCGTGAGCTACTCAGGCATCAATCAGGAAATAATTTACCAATAACACTTAGTACCCGTTTTAGCCCCCAGTAACCAGAATCCTTAAGGAATATGTACACTGGGAACTTTATGGTCTTAAGGCCCACTAAGTGGAGGTGTCCCTTGTTATTTGAAATCTCTACACACATTGGCTATCCTTATCAGGTGAGATTTCACAATTCGAGAAATTCAGGACCGAAATGACAAAAGTAAAATACTACTTCATTAGAAAGTGGTCTACTGTCACTAGGCAGCAAGGCTCTGAGACGGGGGCTTATTTGTGCATAGCTGTGGGTGGGTGAAAAGATGTCCTTGCCCCAGTGGAGTCATGGCTAAGACCCAGATAGAGGGGCAAACCCTGCATGTAAGGAGGTGAGAGACAAAGCACTTGTTAGGGTGCTGCTTTAACAGCACATGAGCAAACTGGCTTGCCTGGTGTCACCCTGCTGTCCTCACCCCTCCAACCCTTCATAGATCCCAGAGACCTTTGTTCTTTCCAGTTTCCAAACGAGGCCTCCCTCTGCACTTTTTAGAATTTTCTCCCAGAAAATCTTCCACGTTCTTTATGAGTAGTGAAGGATACTCAAGGTTAAAAAGAGACAATATAGTGAAAGGAGACTCACCCTGCTTCCTTTATTTTGGCTAGGACAGCAGCATGGCACCAATTTGGGAGTTCTCAAGTTGATGAATCTTAGCCCAGCTCTTCTCTGACCTGTGAGCCTTTTGAAAAGCATTTTAGGTCTCGCCTAGCGACGCAGCGCATGCGCTGCACGCTTGGCGAGATCTATTGTCGTCGATTTTTCTTCCGAAGGGGGACAGGAGATGTGCACGCGTCGGACAGGAGATGTGCGCATCGGACAGGAGATGTGCGAGTCGGACAGGAGATGTGCACGTGTACGCGGTATTTTAGCACAACGGTCGCATGGCGCGCTTTCGCTTTCCCTCCCCCCGTCGGGCCCCCTTGCTCGCTCCTTCCCTCCCTCCCTCCGTCAGGCCAACTCCGCACAGAATACTGGAACTGTGACAACTGTAAACTGCGGCGATAAGACTAGAGACGTGGCAAAAAAAAAAGTATATATATATATATTAAATTTTGTTTTACTTTCCCCCAACATTGTACCAGAGTAACTTATTGTGTCAGACAGTGTTCCATTCATTTAGTCCAAGCTGTACTGAGCTGGAGAACCCTGCAGTCCACTCTGAAAGGGAGCTTCCCGTTTACAGTGAAAGGGCGCTCGCGGACACCATATTGTTTGCGCGGAGGAGACAGAGCGGCGCGGGGAAGTGAACAGCAACAGTAGGTGCTCCGGTCTTACACCCATCCTGTGTTTAACCGGCTGCTGGCAAATGCACCATTGAAATCGTGGAATGGATCCGTATATTTCGTTAATGGCTTCAGCCCACTGTCCACTCCAGGATAAGGCGGTGCGCTGATCTCTGGACTTTAGCCCGTGTCAACAACACGCTCCCGCCATTTGGGTGGACCTGCTGCGCTCCCGCTGGGTGCTCCGCCCCCTTCCCAGAGCTGGCTCATGGACGTAGGGTCTCAGGTGGCCTGCATGTTCCGTGCTGCATTTATCACTTTGTGCCAACGAAGGCGGTGCTCCTTAATCTGCGCCCTGCATGGGTTGCGTCCACCTTACTGGTGCAGTGTGAGGCACAGTTAGAGACTTCGCCTGAGCTAGTTTCTGGTAGCCGCAAAGAGTTCCCTTTGAAATTCTAGTATGGTACAACTATTTACTGCTCGATTAAAGAACACAATTTTGGTACTTGCCGTGCCCTCCCCGAGAGTTCCACAGCAATCGGGCGCCGGGTGATGTTTTCCACTTCTGTTATAGAACACAAAGATTTGGTATAAAGCTGATGTTAAAAGAAGGAATGAGGGAGAGCGCATTTGGCCTTAGTTGTATCACCGAGACAGTGAGTGTGGCTGGTGGATACTTATCCACCGTAAGGAACATATATGTAACTGGCGGATTCCTACCCCTCCTGAGGAAAACTGTCAGGATTTTTGCACTTTGACAAGAAGTGCATACACATAGAATAAATAGTGCCCAGAATCACAGGATGTTGAGCCGACGCCGAGAATCGAACCGGGTTCTCCAGCTCCAAAGTTGACGGCCTTGGCTGTTACGCCACATCCTACCACGTCCTGTCACAGCCCAATCTGTTAGATCTTCCCGCCTGCGCCCTGGTTCTGTGTGCTGCTGTCTTCCTTCCCCGTCCCTCAATGCTGCACATTCCCCGAAGGAAGAGGACGGACTTGTGACAGGACTCTGCAAACTGTGCTTGAGATGAAACATCTGCTCCTCCCTACGGATGCTGAGAGGGGACAAGCTCTGCCCAAGGGTGCCTCAGAGTGTCTCACAGTGGATCGGAGGAGCTGTCCCTGCTGGGCTTTGTGTGTTCTAAAGGAATGACATTTTGTGTATAGATATTGGCTCCCTGTGTCGAAACACCATGCCAGAGAATATTCAGCTGCCTGTCTGCGTATGTTAAATGTTTTTGTATTTGTATTCCTTCGAGTGCGAATTTCACGTGTCTAAATGTAAATATGTAACAGGAATATTGCTTGCATGTTTTATCGTCCTATGTTATTTTCTTCTGTAGGGTTTGAAAAGCGCTACGCCCCACATTTAGCTATACTAGCAATTATGAGTTGCATTATGCAAATGGGAGAGATTTAACAATTAACAAAATGAACATTCATTGGTGCATGACAAATGGCACACTGGGGCTATCTTATCCTATGAGATTACAGCTCCATGGATAACTTTGGGGCTGTCCAAGGCACTATAGTTTTTTTACTACGTGACTATGTAGGTGATCGGGGAATTTGATAGTTTTGCGTCACAGACATCATAGGTCTGGGAAACATGCACCAGCCTCTACGTGGTGGGTGACGTTAACCTTATTTTCGTTGTTGTTTAAAAAAAAAAAAAATATATATATATATATATACACACATCTAAGTAAACTGACATGAAAGTTAAGTATACGCCCAATTATCAAATCCCTTACGGGTCACAGAATATTTTAACTCCAGGTGTTTGGGCCTTGTGGTACCGCACAATTGGGGTCAAGGGTCACTGTAGGCTACCACGATCAAGATCACCGTTCCTTTCTGTGCTGGTCAACAAATTCCAGCCTTGGCGCAATGGACTCAGGAACGCCCTTTTGTTAAGGGTTACTGACCACAACACTTAAAACATAAGGTCTCGCATTTACAAGAGTTTGAACTATTGGCATTGTACACGACAATGCCTTTTATCTATGTGTTAATTTGCAAACAGATAAATCAAAGGCATTGTCATTTACAATGCCAACAGCTTAAACTCTCGCAAATGCGAGACCTATTGCATTGCAAATGCTTGTTTATACAAGGATCCAAAAGTTAACCTCGCTACCAAGCTCTTTTGCACGGTCTATTTCCATTCTTCCCTCCTCCCCCACCACATTAACTCTGCCCCCACCTGTAGCCAGAGACCTTTGAAGTAAAACAATAATAGTGAATAAGTGTCATTTCCTGTCCTGGACAACTCCTAATCCAACCCCTCTGAATCGTGGCCGGAAGCCAATTGGATAGTACAGCTTTGGTCTGCTCTGACCTTACTTCCTGAAAAATAAATTCAGGATTTATTGCATTGCAGCAGTCAGGGTTTGTCAATAAGCTTCGAAAAATCCTAATCGTAAAACTGAAGTATCATCCAAGCAATAATGTATATTGTTGCCAAGCTACTCGGGTACATCCGTTATATTCGAGGTATCGGAAGGCAGGGATCTCTACAGCAGTATCGTGATATGCGGCGCTAATAGAACGAAGTAGCTAATCCCACCACAGACACTCCATGTTCCTTCTCAATCCTTATATTACGTCTCATGTTCTACCTTGATGGACATTCACTCGATCACCAATGGCGAAATATTAATGGTCCCTTATTGAAAGGAGAAGCAGTCTCTCTAATAAAAAGGACAGACTGGTGAGATAACCCCATAGTCTGCATTTACAAAAACTACATACATCATTTAGAGAATTTTTAAAAACAACAAACTCCTAAAAATTTAGCGGGGTATAGCAAAAGACATTTTGTAGCTTTCTTTTTAAAGCAAAGTTTAGAACTTGTCCAGGTGGCTGTTACTCTTTATCAAAGGTATAGTAGTAATGCCACACCATCATTGATTTTCTTCTGCTGCATTTCACCACCATCACAGCCCCCTTCTTACACATTCCTCGTGCTGATATAAAGTCTGCAGCACTGTCAAGCTCCTTCTAACTTACTATGTACTTCAGCGTTACTATTTGTTATATATATATATATATATATATATATATATATATATATCTGCATAGCACTGTGAGCACCAATATATTTTACAATAAAATATTAGTATAATTTCTTATTGATCTGTAATGTCCTTAAGCCTCAACTACCCTTAATGTACTTGCTTTGAATTGAAGGATGAGCTACTATTCAATTATGACAACAATAATTATAAAAATTAGAGAAACAATATACTTACTAATCAGATCAGATGCAAATATGCTAATATGACCCATACTCTGTTAAAACACTGTTCTCATGATGAGTTACAAATTTGCCCTATACATCTTAATTTACATTTCTTGTGATGTCATTGGGTGAAAGAAGCATCACCCTCTTGCACAGTTAAAGGAAAAGTAAAACAAAAAAAAGATTAACCACAGACAAAGCTCAAGCAAAAAGTGATAATAAATGATTTTTTTTTCTCCAGATTGTAATGAAAGGCTGCAGTGTTTGATGATAGAGAGATCTGGGAATAAGGGTTGTTCGGCAGTAGCAGGATGTGGACAGTCCCCAAATGCAACCTTTTTTTTATCTTGTCTAAGACCATCCCTTTGGAGTTCAAAGAGATTTGAGAGTGGCCATTTTAAAAGACTCCGCTATAGACAGTCTGAGCTTGACGTCGAATTCCTAAGGACTTCCAGCTGAATGTGCCCTTGCAGCTGGTGATTGGACATAGGGATGACCAGTTCCAAAGTTCGGTATGAATATGTCTAGCCTGTTCTGCACTTGTGGTTTTTGCAAGGAAAGGGCTCTGGTAAGACTACATCTATTTAAAGAAAAAGAGCATTGTAACTGGTCGCCTAATGTTTGTAGCTCAACTTGTGCACTATTTGTTAGAACTATAAGAATGGGATAAAAACAAGGCTGAGTAAACTGTCATCTGGCATTAGGATATGTTGTAACTGTGCAAGCCGTTGGCGTGGGAGCAAAGATGAGCCAGAAGTTCCTGTCACTAGGTTTTAACAAGTTCTTATATTATTCAGGGTATTCCAACTGCTGGCTGAACAACTGGCCAATGGGTCTGTAACTTTCTATCCATGAAGATATCCAATTGTGTGTCATCTGCATGCATTGATAGTTCAGGCCTTTGTTTATGACTAACTGGGCATGCATGTAATTCTTCCATAGATATTACAAAGGCGGGATGGAGGTGCAACCTTGTGGAACACCACATTTCACTGCATGATAGATCAATCTGAACCTGCTAGAAACTGCTCATTCACAAGGATAGGAACCTGGTAAACGTCAGCCCGAGATTGAAAACTAAGATGTGGGTCTATCCAACAGGATACAGAGATGATAGTCATCAAAGACGAACAATTAGCAATTGTAAAGCACTGAGCTTTCGCTTTATGGGGACTTCAAAAAGCTTGGCTGTAAATTCACATTTAGCTATGGGCAGGGCTGTGGTTTTGTTGGGTATTGCCAGCTCAGGTTTATGACGGAGAGAGAATAAAACACTGCATATAGTGGGTTTGAAATGGGCCAATCATGCTCCCACCTGACACCGCCAAGAAGGTTCTCCCAACGGGAGGGGAAAGTGTCTATATGGGTGTTGCTTGGGAAATAAAGTCTGTCCAGGAAACAGAGTTAAGTCGCTATCCAATGTTACTCGATCACTGTGCGCTCAGGTTCTTGGTAATAAAAGGATTGTTTACTAAGTGCAGAATGGGAGAAAGGGGCCCTCAAGCCTGGGTTGAGAGCTTGGGGCCCTATCCTTGCAGTCACATGCACCTTTGCTTTAGCCTCTTAAATTTCAGTTGGAACAATCATCTTTGCTGTGCTTCATGTGTGGTACCTGCATCGTGGATGGACAGCATGTTGCCTTGAAGTGGTGGAACACCAGATGGGTGGCAGCTTCCTCCTACTGCCCTGCAGCACGTGAGAGTACCACTCGAGTCGGTGTCTAGCTTGCTAGCTCTAATTCAGCAATAAATCCTTACTCTTACCACAAGAGAGAAGGGCCATACACTCCTCAAATTCCCCTACATTTCTCAGACGTGGCATGTAGCGATATTGGTTATTTAATGTCTACTGCCCAGAAGAACACCAAGAGCTCCAAGTTAAGCTTGAAAGAAGATAACACAAACAAAGGAGGGGGTCAGCAGCTTTGTACTGACGTAAGAGACCAGTCTGGAGCTGATCCCAAACAGATCTGACTTAAGCACACTAAGCCGATGGGAGCCATTTCTCATCCATGACTCAGTACAGTCAAGGCGTTCACAAACATAGGCAAACAATGTCTTTTGGAGGAGACCTAAAAATAGATATGAGTCATCATAAGACTTATGGGACTTGAAACCTTAGATCAACACTTGTGATGAAAGAAAATAACAGAATATTACAATCTCTACCAACGCATGTTGGTTACAGCCAAAAGAAAGCACAGTCGCTGCAAAGGATGCCAAAATTATCATCAGGGAATGGAACAGGCAGCTAATCTAAAGGTGTAACCCCAGATTTGTAATTTGATTTCTGTGAACCCCTAGGCAAGGGATATCTGGCACTAGCTTGAAGAGCTTGCCAACTGAAATCCTCTTGCATGTTGTTTCCAAATAAAGACTTTGTGCCGCTGAGCTGGTATCTTGGGAACCAGTTCTGGAGAACAAACTAAAGAAATATATAGGGAACAGAAAATTTACTATGATAGGGAGTTTCCAAACCCAAGGACTACCTCTCTCCTCCACCAGCCCATGTGAGGGCACTTCTCTCTGGGAGATACTGGTTAACATACTTCAGGCTGGCTGCAGCCCCAGTCAAACCACCTTCTGTAGTTTCAGCTCTCCGCTGCCTTTCGACTAGGTTTGCGCTATAGGATCACCATTTACATACATCGATAACAGACTAATTCTCACCAGTTGTGGTCTAGTTTTTTTAATCCGTTATCCACTAGCACAGTAAATTTGATTCCATTGTAACATTTCAATGCTTTTTGAATTGGTTTGCATTATTCTTTCAGTTGTCTTGTTTATTTTTTTACCTAAATTAAGTTCTCCTGTGTTAGGTTGCGTTGTGAAACAACTGCAAAGTAGCTTGCTAACACACACTAGATATATTATTTCCTTTGGGCAAGACCTTGATGCTCGGGCTTGCTACTAAAGGTGAGCAAAGGTACCTCTGAGGATTCAGCTTGCCGGGTAGTGGGGGCACTTAATCACAGCTTGCATTAATTCTGTGACTTCTCTTGTCAGGGTCAAGAAAGTGGCTATCTTTCTAAGATGTCTCCCTGGTGGATAATGGCCAAGCAATGCACACTAGGCGAGCCATGGAGATAAATGCGATTTATCTCCTGAAGGAATTGCAGTGGTATTTGTAAACCGCCTTTTAGGCCCCTCATTAAAACATATTCATAAAGAGTTATACATATCAGATGTTTCTAATATGTCATGGGAAATTATGGAGCAATTAACCTTTCCACATATTTATAAATTCTGATGGGAATTTGATTGTTTATTTTTTGCGATGCTAGCGAGAGAGCAAAATTATCAAAAAGGTTACCCAACAAACAGAACAGGCTCCTAAACGAAGAAACATTGGAAAAGCCAATGGGTCTTTCCTTACAATAGGCCATTTTGACCCTGTGGCTCTGTAACACTTTTTAGGTCGAGCCTCGACCTGTTGTATCTCTGTATGGGCGTTTAGCACACCTCCCAATTTCTATTGGTTGTTATGTGTGGCATTTAAAAATGCTGGCTTATTATTGGTGCATTTGTGGAAATGCCCCTCCCTTGTGTGCGGAGTTCCTTCCCTGGCGATTTCACTAAGAGAATGTTTTTGTTGGCCACCTCCCTCCTCCCATCTGGTTTGTTTATGGCTGGCTCTTGCCTGCACTCAACGCAGCACCTGCATTTCTTAAATAAAAGCGGCAACTGGGATTTATTAGCGCCAACTTTAAAGTATTAAAGTGCATTACATCAGCACCAGTTAAATTATTTGTTTACATTAGGAACGGGCAAATTGAGTGATTTGCCCGAATCGGATGTTGAGCCGACACCGAGACTCGAACCCTGTTCCTACCATGCAAAGCTGGCAGTGTTGCTGCTTTTAAAATCTCCTCCCACTCAACATTTCTCCATGGTGCAGAACCCCGTTCCCTTCCCAACCCTCCAAACTTGTTTAATGAGCAGTAATACTGATGTGAAAGAATCCAAATGACTTTTCTATGTGGTCAGCTTTCAGTGTCATTAAAGGGGCAAACTTCGTGTTTGTGATGCGAGGAGACATTCATGCCATGACAAAGACTAAACGTGTGTTTATGAGTTGTGGCAAGGTTGTATCCTGCCAAAACAAACACGTTTATGAGTTCGGACAGGTTTGGCATCACACGGACGTATATTACATATGCGTGTATGTTTGCAGTGTTTGTAGAACGTGACGACGTCGTATAAACAACACAGGACGCATGACTAGAGGGTCAACTGTTTCAATAAATGTTGTCAAACAATTCTTTTTCTGACAGCATAAAACCTTGACATGACCTCATAATTCAAAGGTAATCTTTTGGGTAATGTTGACATCATGCCAAAGCGTTCACTTACTTGTAGTCAACGTAGTGTTGATGTGGCAACTTGTAGTTTTGAAGTATCACGAAATGCAAATTTACGTTTTATGAAGTGATGTGACCCCTGCGTCACAAAAAAAGTATGTCATGTGAACGAATTGTAATGGTGTTATAAAATTTATATTTTTGGGGTGAGGCCAACTATAAATGTATTTGCTGAAGTCACACGATGACAAAATGTACCTATCTTTAACGCATTTCTGTAACCATTTGCTCCATGTGGGCTTACTGCACTCCTAAGTACGAAGTGTCGTTTTTCAGTGAGTTGCGTCAAGGTTGCAGTGATGAAATGCAGACTTGTCTTTGATAGCAGATAGTTTTGGTGTAAGAATGAGATGGTAACACTTTGCGTATTAGACCGGGCAGGAGACAGGAGCGTTGGCACTTCCCAGCTCTTACCTCTAAATAGTTTTATCTGTTGATTTCCTTTTTAGATGTGCTATTAAAGGTTCTAATAAATGTTGTATGTTTTGAGTGGAGTTGTATTGTGTCAGTTGCGTCGGGGGTCTTTAGGTTTGCGTGTGCCTGTGTGGGTTTTGTGTGCGCCCTTACGTGAGTGTCTGATTGTTTAATGTTGTGTGTGCTTACGGTAGCCACACTTGAACATCACTGTACTGGGATATGCAACAGCGGGATTAGCATACTTCAGAGAGGGTTGAACTCCCGAGGTAGCATTCACATGCTTCACAGGCGCCGATACTCCAGAGGTGGGAGGCTGCCATGGGCAGCAGCACAGGACTGTTCTTTTTCACACAGTGCGAAATGCTCAGAACTGCCTTCCCTCAAGAAGTGGCGAGAGGTTATAAACAGAATTAAGTGTCAACAAAGCAGGTCTGATTGACTTGAATGGAATGGTTTGGAGTGTGAGACGAAGATGGTGTCAGTTGGAGGCACTGAACATTAGAGATAGCTCTGCTGTCTAAGGCCTTAGTGCTGTGGCTAGGTTTCGCTGTTCACTCAATACTGAGAGATTGCTAATCTAACACAGGCTAGCTCTGACATCTGAGGCCAGATCATGTGTCATTTGTGCGGCAATTTTTGGATATTTTTAATTCATTATTTTGTCACTTGTGCACACTAGCACCACCGCCTGGGCACAGGATTCAACTAATTTGTACCAGTTTAACACCCCAATACAACAAGAAATTGAGATGTGACCAGTCAACCTATGTGAGGGACCATCCACCGTATTGCTTCTGGTGTCCCCACGTTTTAGAAACTTTTCATCCTTTTGAGCTAGAAACAGGTTTTGTTCAAATCTGCAGATTATGCAGCAGATGATGGATCATGTGGGAATGGGCCAATTCCATAATTATGTGGAAAACCTTGTGGCCGAAAAATCGATTACTTTTAATAGTCCTGGCATAGGTTAACAGGCAGCTCTGCAGTCTCAAGCGTTACTGGCTAATGGGTCCCCTTGTGGATGTTTCTAGAATCTAACCATTGAGCGCGAGGTGTGTAACCTCCTTGTGGCTGTTTCTAGAATCTAACCATTGAGCGCGAGGTGCGTAACCTCCTTGTGGCTGTTCTAGAATCTAACCATTGAGCGCGAGGTGCGTAACCTCCTTGTGGCTGTTTCTAGAATCTAACCATTGAGCGCGAGGTGCGTAACCTCCTTGTGGCTGTTCTAGAATCTAACCATTGAGCGCGAGGTGCGTAACCTCCTTGTGGCTGTTTCTAGAATCTAACCATTGAGCGCGAGGTGCGTAACCTCCTTGTGGCTGTTTCTAGAATCTAACCATTGAGCGCGAGGTGCGTAACCTCCTTGTGGATGTTTCTAGAATCTAACCATTGAGCCCGAGGTGCGTAACCTCCTTGTGGATGTTTCTAGAATCTAACCATTGAGCGCGAGGTGCGTAACCTCCTTGTGGCTGTTTCTAGAATCTAACCATTGAGCGCGAGGTGCGTAACCTCCTTGTGGCTGTTTCTAGAATCTAACCATTGAGCCCGAGGTGCGTAACCTCCTTGTGGCTGTTTCTAGAATCTAACCATTGAGCGCGAGGTGCGTAACCTCCCTTGTGGCTGTTTCTAGAATCTAACCATTGAGCGCGAGGTGCGTAACCTCCTTGTGGCTGTTTCTAGAATCTAACCATTGAGCGCGAGGTGCGTAACCTCCTTGTGGCTGTTTCTAGAATCTAACCATTGAGCCCGAGGTGCGTAACCTCCTTGTGGCTGTTTCTAGAATCTAACCATTGAGCGCGAGGTGCGTAACCTCCTTGTGGCTGTTTCTAGAATCTAACCATTGAGCGCGAGGTGCGTAACCTCCTTGTGGCTGTTTCTAGAATCTAACCATTGAGCCCGAGGTGCGTAACCTCCTTGTGGCTGTTTCTAGAATCTAACCATTGAGCCCGAGGTGCGTAACCTCCTTGTGGATGTTTCTAGAATCTAACCATTGAGCGCGAGGTGCGTAACCTCCTTGTGGCTGTTTCTAGAATCTAACCATTGAGCGCGAGGTGCGTAACCTCCTTCTGGCTGTTTCTAGAATCTAACCATTGAGCGCGAGGAGCGTAACCTCCTTGTGGATGTTTCTAGAATCTAACCATTGAGCGCGAGGTGCGTAACCTCCTTGTGGCTGTTTCTAGAATCTAACCATTGAGCCCGAGGTGCGTAACCTCCTTGTGGCTGTTTCTAGAATCTAACCATTGAGCCCGAGGTGCGTAACCTCCTTGTGGCTGTTTCTAGAATCTAACCATTGAGCGCGAGGTGCGTAACCTCCTTGTGACTGTTTCTAGAATCTAACCATTGAGCCCGAGGTGCGTAACCTCCTTGTGGCTGTTTCTAGAATCTAACCATTGAGCGCGAGGTGCGTAACCTCCTTGTGGCTGTTTCTAGAATCTAACCATTGAGCGCGAGGTGCGTAACCTCCTTGTGGCTGTTTCTAGAATCTAACCATTGAGCGCGAGGTGCGTAACCTCCTTGTGGCTGTTTCTAGAATCTAACCATTGAGCGCGAGGTGCGTAACCTCCTTGTGGATGTTTCTAGAATCTAACCATTGTGCCCGAGGTGCGTAACCTCCTTGTGGCTGTTTCTAGAATCTAACCATTGAGCGCGAGGTGCGTAACCTCCTTGTGGCTGTTTCTAGAATCTAACCATTGAGCGCGAGGTGCGTAACCTCCTTGTGGCTGTTTCTAGAATCTAACCATTGAGCCCGAGGTGCGTAACCTCCTTGTGGATGTTTCTAGAATCTAACCATTGAGCGCGAGGTGCGTAACCTCCTTGTGGATGTTTCTAGAATCTAACCATTGAGCGCGAGGTGCGTAACCTCCTTGTGGATGTTTCTAGAATCTAACCATTGAGCGCGAGGTGCGTAACCTCCTTGTGGATGTTTCTAGAATCTAACCATTGAGCGCGAGGTGTGTAACCTGAAGGAACACAAGCTTTACGTGTCTCTGAGCGCTTCACAAATGAGGACATGACATTTTGAGGACTGTTTTGCTTGAGGGACAGCCTTGCTATCTCAACCCTTACTCATATGTGTGTAGCCCGAGAGTAATCATTGGTATAGCACTGCTGTTTTACGGCCTAGTGAGAGCTGTGTACCCTGACGTTTATCTTTGCATATGCATGCTTGCCTGAGAAGGACAGCTGTTGCTGGAATCTTAAAATCCATGTAACCTGTGGGGTAGCTTTGCTGTCCCAACTGTTGACAGCTTTGGGGCCTCTGATAGAACTCTCCTGTCTCAGACATTAATGAGAGTGACGTGGCATAGTCGATAGCTCTGCTGTTTTAAGCATTGCTGAGACCTGTGCAACGAGAGAAGGAACTTTTATCGAAGGCCTTGATGAGAGCAGTGTAGCCTGAGGTAGATCTGTATTGACGCAGACGTTGAGAGCTGTGACGCATTTAGGGTAGTTCTGCTGTACTACTTACATGTGTGTAAATTAAGTATTGCTCTGCTCTCTCAGTTGTTAGTGACGGCAATGGAAACTGAGGGATAGCTCTTCAGTCTTGGCAGTCACAGAGTGCATTGTAACCCAAGGAGTAGCTCTGTAGTCACAGGCCTTACAGAGGTGGGTCACCTGAGGGGCGGGCTCTGTCATCATAATTGCTACTGAGATGTGTGCATGCTAAGAAACAGCTCTGCTGCCCCTGGCTTCGCCCACATCTGTGTGACCCAAGAGGAAGTCCTGCTGTCCCAAATGTTCAGAGTTCTGAAAGGTCTTACAGTATCCGCTGGCTCAGGCATTAATCAAATCGATGTAACCCAGTTGACAGCTCTGCTGTCTGAAACGTTACTGGGAGATGTGCAACCAAGGAGGGAGCTCTTCTGTCTAAGGCTTTGATCAAAGCAGTGCAACCTGATGTAGATCTGTGTTGACTCAGACATCAATGAGAACTGTGATACTTGTGGGGTAGCTCTGCTGGCTCTTGTGCTACCAACATGTATGTAAACTAAGTATAGCTCTGCTGTCCCAGGGGCTACTGACAGTAGTGCAAACTGAGGGATGCAAGACATGTGCCTGCAATTTGGCATACACATTATTTTGTGTGCATTTTGTTTTTTGTAAGTGGATATAATTTGGGCTTGATATAGCCATACACATATTTAGGAATTAATCTATAATTGAACTACCCAGGATAATGTCCTGCATGGCTAAACACTTATTAGGTCCCAAAGGGGAGACCTTTAGGCTATGCCAATGCTTGTTACTGATGCAGTTCAGCATTTGGCAAAACAAAAAAACCAGGTGTTTTTGTCAAAGTGGATCATCATTGGCCAAAACAAGCCGCTGCAGTGTGATGACATGTGCGCATGAGTCGCCAGGCATGCACGCATATGTGTCATAATACATCAACCATTGTTTTTTTAACTTTCAATTTACCATTCCAATATGGCAGATGCCAATCATGGAGCAGTAAAATAAAAAAAATAGGCAGAAAGTGTATTAAACAAAAAGCGGGAGCACTGAGGGGTGACTGGAGGGAAGAAAGTGGAAATAGTTTGTGCTGTTGCATGGGGAGTGGGGCGGGGAGCAACGGAGGAGCTGTGGAGGTGGTGAGGAAAACAATGGACAGCCGGGGTGAGGGAGTAACAAGGAACATGCTGTGGATTGAGGGGGAGGAAGCAGTACACCAGAAAGAGAGTAGACAACACATGCACTTCCATAGAGTGCTGAAAGAGAAAAAGTAGTTCACTGAACGAACGGCGGAAGGATGCATGTCATCACTTCAAAAGAATTGTACAGAAGCTGTGTGTAAACACAACTAGAGCTAGAAAGCCATCACATAAGAAGCAAGCACATGAGATTGAAAAGAAAGCTACCAAACGGAAAGCAATGGGCTGACCCAGAGCCCACTGTAAATATTGGTATTATCCTCAAAAGATCTTTGACAACAGACAGCTAAAAGTTGCCCTCAGGCAAGACCTAAAAAAAGTCTATGCGTTCGCTGTATACTACAAATAAAAAAAGGCAGTTCACCACCAAAGAGTGGCCCAAAAAGCAATTGAGCCAATCAACAATGATTAAAAGCTAAAAATCACTCTCACCATCATAATGTAGTTCAAAAATAAAGAAAAACCAGGCTCATACCAAAATAGAAAAAAGACAGTTCATTAACAGTACAAGTCAACAGCTAACATTACCCAAATGGAGTCAACAAAGTGAACACTTGCCCTACCAATGAGAAGTGACCCAACAACTCCTGAGCAAACGAAGCTGGACAACCTCAACAGACAGATCCACAACCAAGTTACCTACAACAAGATTGCCAAGAAGTCTATCCAGATAACTTAACCAACCCATCAACTGACTAACCACACAACACAGCTGCTGTTTGACTTCACAGCATTAAATAGCCATGCCCTTCTACCACAAGAGCAGCAAGCTAAATGTTTTGCATGTAGCAAGGATAGAAATGACCCAGACTTGTGTACAATAAAACCCACATATGTATCCAGTACATAAGGGTTAAGATACCCATGACACTCTTCATCTGCCACCACCACGCTTGTTGCAGACATCTGGAGAGATTGCAGGTGGCTTTTTTTTTTGCAGTTTTATATAGCGCGAACTCAACCGGAAGGTATTGTGCCACTTTACAGGAGCAACAATTACATTACACAAGGACACATTAATTTCATTTTTTTTTGGTGGGGAAGGGGAGATTAAGTGATTTGCCCATAATCACAGGATGTTGAGCGTCATTGCCGAGACTCGAACCTGGTTCTCCAGCTCCAGAGTTGGCAGCTCTGGCCGTTAGGCCACATCTTTCGTTGATTGATAGTTCACATTCTCCATCGTTCGTGCCCTCACAGACAATCTAGTTCCGCTGATATGTACAAGCGAAGAGTTCATATCAACAAGTCTGGGATTAATAAGGTATCATGTTCCCTGTGACAGCAGAATCTCAAGGCTGCAGGCTTGTTTGCTTCTGCCAGGATGGATGTCAAAGGCACAAGCAGCTGTGTGATGTGCCGACCCAGCAGCACCTGCTCCATGTTCAGTGAAGGTCGCGCCCCGATACACAGAGAGGCGGTGAACTGAACAATGGGCCTCTCCAGACCGGCGGGTGGAATACACTAGCCTCTTGTTGGTCTTCTAAGAGTATGGGGAATAAAAGATCATTTTTAAGATCTATAGACATATTTTAGGTAGTTAGAGGTAAGTTAGCAAATGCAGAAACTATGTACGGCAAAGGATAAGGGAAAATTTAAATTTTCCTGACGAAGCCATATGCAAAACGTTTGTCCTTCACAGTGTTGCAATGTTTGTGAACTGTGCAGACCTCCGCAACCTCCTTAGAAGCTTTCCACTAAAATGTTTTCTGAAAGATTTTTGCCACAAAATCCTTTTTTGTTGGAAAGTACTACTGCTAAAAGTTGGCTGTGCAAGGCGTGTTGCAACGAAAATACAAAATTTGTTGAATTGTTGGCCTTATTTCATGCTATGCCAACTTTAGGAATTCATAGACACCAAAAGTGAAAAAAGAAAAAAATATTTATGAAATTACTAGACCTTGTCCAATCCAGGTAAAAGCTCTCCAGCAGAGAGAATCTTGACCATTTCTAGGAGTCCCTTTGACTCACATTTACGGTTGCACCTACAAATGTATGGATATTGCCTCATTAATGTAATTATTTTTAACTCTGGCTTTTTTCAGCATTCAGGTACTCCTCAGTGATATAACATTTCTAAAGTGCAAATAAGCCATTTACAAGGCCTATAGGTTCCGGGGTCTTGGCTGCCAAAAAAAGCCTCAACTGTGTGATTATCAGAGTGATGATCTCATGGAGAAGGTCAACGTTTTGGTGCTTTCCCAACATGCATGGATCCCCAACCAGTCAAATATGTAGGGCAGGACAGCTGCTAAGTATCAGTGGCTTGAACAAATGCAACTCTTTCCTTCTGACATTCGCGAGCCTTGCAAGTAATGGCTGTGATTTGTTCTAGAAAAACCAATCAAAATAACATTTAAAAATATACAAATATATTGAGGCATGAAAGCCCCCTTTTCATTCATGAAAATGACCCACATGTTCCTTCATTTGTGTGTGCTGGCATGGGCAGAAGAATCCTCACCATGTTACACACTAATTAACCATTTAGTTATCTCTGCCAACTACTGGATTAGTAATTTACACTTTCTTGAGAAGAATCTAGGAGATTTAACAAACTTTAGCTCAAACATCTCAAAAGTAACTAACATCACTCGTGATGTTAGCGAGTCAGTGTTACTTTACAAAAGGGAGAAAGTTATTGCAATGTTTCTCTCAATACCTCACATAGCCACAGGGGCCTTCATGAGGACGGTTTCTGTGGTTAGATGTAAATAGGCCCTGCCAAGTAAATGGCATAATGGCAATACACATTTTGTATGAACTGCAGCTCTAAAAAGATTTGCTACTGGTATGTCAGATGAAAAATATAAATAAAAAACATTGCCACGTAGCATTGACCAATGATTTTATTTCTCAAAATTGTCTGCCAAAACAGGAGGAGCATTTTGTGAATTAAAAACACAAAAGGGTGGGGAAATTTGCAAGGCATGACAAAACAAACTAAAGGAAGGTTGGAGGGAGGAAAGGCAAAACACGATCAAAAAAAGAAACCTACAACCTACCATACTCTTGTTGTAAGATATTCACAACCGACGACACTTCATCTATAGCCCCTCTGCATCCTCTTTGAAAGCACTATTTTAAAAAAAACTTGACATCAACTGTAGTTCAACAGTAACCAACACCACTGATCTATTTTTCTACGTCCGTACTAACTATTTTTTATTTATTTATTTAATGCATTTTTATATAGCGCAGACTTTACCCAAAGGTGTCAGAGCGCTTCACAATAGAGCCAAGTACGTTACATGAGGAGAAAATGACAAATTAACACGTTGCAGAAACATGGTGTAAATACAAGTTGATGGAGAATCTAACCCCCCTTTTTGAAGACGATTAGTGGGAGGGCAAAAATACAACTCTCCTTTCTCCATCAGCAACAGTGCTAAAGGAGTTGTTTAAAAACAGTCTTGTTATCACGTTGATCTTTTGTACTGTTGTAATTATTACGGAAACATCTGAGATTTGATGCATCATTTATTTGTTTATTTGCAACTCAATGAGAAATTGACGCTATCCACCTCCTCTATCAGAGGAGGAATACATTCCACACTTCTTGTCCACTGATGCAAATGAGCTGCGCTTGTTGGACACCACCCAATAGGTCTGCCTCTCTTCAGAAGCCAACAGTAGGCAGACCTAAGATAACGCGTCCCTGTAATTGGGCAATTCCGAGCAGGGGTTCAATAAAAGACAAGTTTAATCACCAATATAAATCTAGAAGTTTTGTTTGACTTACAGCTGATGCTGCCAGAAAGGCATCGAATACAATGACAGACCGTGGTTTTATGGGCACCTTTGGGTGTAATGAAAACAAACATAGATTTATGGAAGCGCTACTGATATGCAAACAACGACCAAGGCGAGATTGTCGATTGTGGAACAGGCAACTCTCAGTAAGTTCTTTTAAAATAGCCTTCTATCGTAAGCACAAGAAAAGAGATGAAACAGGAAGTACATCCTCCCTCATAACCGCAAAGCCCTCCTGCTAGACCAATACCGCGATCAGAGCAAGGCGGGACATTCAACACTGGCGCTTCTATTGAGGGCGATGGACTAGGAGGCTGCTTTGTGAGAGTGATGGACTACCTACTCGAGCCCTCACAGTGTCCAAGGCTGCGCTCTAGCAGTGGCCCCTGCACATGCCTACACCTAGTGAGTGGCTTGCTTGCTCCCCTGACTCACAGCAGCATCTTTTTCAGTGGGCGTGTTCTTCAGTGCGGGGAAAACCTGTAAAATGACAACAGTGACTGTGCCTATACAATATGCTAGTAACTCAGGTGTAAATTGGGAGACGTTGGGGGCCCCTCTGTTTCCAGCAACAGCTAAAAGGAACACCGTGGAGAAAGGAGGGAGTACAGGCTTGCACAGGACCACCTAGAGTGAAGTGCTGCTGCTTGAACACAGACCACCCAGAGTGAAGTGCTGCTGCTTGAACACAGACCACCCAGAGTAAAGTGCTGCTGCTTGAACACAGACCAGACAGAGTGAAGGGCTGCTGCCTGAACTAAAGTATACAAAACAGTGGTGGATGAAGTGCTTGAATTGATCTCAGCCACTGGTAACTACTTGGGTCTGCATCCCAGCGCATTGCTATTTTACCAACCATGCCACCTCAGTTTGGACCTAGCCATATGCAAACCTATCTTGACCCTTCTCCAGGGCGAACAGTCCAGGTCCCCCTGATCTGCACAGACAATGAGATTCCCACAGAGAGAAACAAACATAGTCACTCTATAGAGCTCCTGAGAGTTGAGCACAATAAAGAGTTGGAGCCCGTTACATGACACCTGGATCCTGACTTTGGTCGACACTCAAGTGATAAGCAATAAAGTCATCTGAAATGGTCTTGGTCACAGCAGTCTGGACCAGTGGGGCACAGTAGGTCTCCTTGAGTTCATTCAGGTAAATCATACCTGAAAGCCAATCAGAGTATATGAAACCTGGGCCTCTAAGAAATGACAATGACATCTCTCTTGGCTAAGCTAGCCGCATAGCATCTTCTAAAGGAGTCTGTTTATCAGAGATACCCAGCAACCAGGGCGTAGAGCTAAACATTTGTTAAGCATCTCAGAAAGGGTAGTGGTTTCCTACCTGTAGACATTTATTGGAGAGAGCCAGACTATCAAAGTTGTTGGAAATTCACCACTGCGGCCACTTCTAGGCGAGCTATCAGGAATTGAGGGAGCAAACTTATGCTGAGGTGATATAGCCCTGATGGAGGTACTTAAAGTAAAAAGAAATATGCTTATACTTGAGGGAAACCTTCTTGGTTTGTGAACATCTTCTGGCCTACTCAATCTTTTAATGGGTGTCTCAAAATCTCCCTCCCATCTCTCCCTTGAGTTTCCCACCGTTGGCGGTCTGGTCTGTGTGAGACTCTTGCAGTTTGACCGCTCCTGATTCTGAGACACAAAACGTAGAATAACAAAGTGTAGATTGTTTTTTGAGCTCCCGAGTTAGGCTGGAGTACACCCAACATTTGTAAATAAACCCAAAATGATTGTCTACATTGCTTCCTTCAGAATTAAAAATCATCATTTCAAATATTGAATATCAGTTCAAGAATTCTTTATTTCGGCCTTTGTGGTCTTAAAAGCACAAATAAAAGGTACGACACAGTTCATACATTAAGATTTCCCAAAGATAAAGTGCATGTGCATTACAATGTCAAAGAATTCCGAATAAAATTTTTAAAATGTATTAAATACATAAAAATACACATTCGTGACATTTAAAATATGACTTAAATGGGGTTGATAAAAGTTTGTAATCACAAGAATGAGATAAGATGATCAAATTTAGGCGGAGCCTAATTTTAAAATGGCTTGGCGTACACACCACATAGAGAATAAGTAACGAGAAACTGAGTACACAATAGGCATGCTAGTATCATATTTAAGTATCCTGTAGGCCTCCGCACAGTGATTTGTTCCGAGGTTTCTACATACCTGTAGCAACCATCGGCGTCTAGCCTTCTTGTATGCCGGGCAAAAAAATAGTACGTGTTGGTCCGACTCCGATATGTTATTGCAGACCGGACAACCCTGAATCAGAGTACCCCCCCAGTTGTTTGTAACTGCTCGAAATGGCAATACTCCGCGTCAAAATTGTAGGTAGAGCTTTTTAGCAAGGGGAGGCTGGATGACGTGAAGAGCAGGTTCTAGCCTATATAGCTCTTTAACCTCTAGGAAGGATGCAGTCAATATGCCAGTCGCAGGGTTCCTCTTTATCTGATTAAGTTTGTATTCCCTGAAGGTCTTTGACAGGTCCTTCCTGGATAATGACAAGCAACTTCCTTCAGCGTTAGCCCATAGGTCGCCCATCCCCATGGCTTCTAAAGAGTTTTTAATAGAAGCCAGCCATGGGATTTTACTAGCTCCCTGTAAGTTTAATACTTCCTTCAGCTCTTCTCTAAAGACTACTAATTCTGGGGTGCTCCATAAACGTCGCCAATGTAAGAGGGGTCTAAGGGCAACTTCCTCTGCAATTGGTCCAACCCCAAGATCCATTAGAAGTGGCGTAAGTGGTGTGCTTTTGGGAAGACCTAGGAGTTGCCTGGCAAAGGAATTCTCATTCTTTGAAAGGGGGTCGGATGGTCGATGGCCCCAGATTTCTGCCCCATACAAGGCCGCCCCCCTTGCTTGGGCTTTATAAATTTCCATCACCGGTCCAACCATTTTATGAGTGCACTTTCTGAGCATCTTTGCTAACCCCCCCGTTGTCTGGGCCAACTTTAGGCTAGCCTTCTTAATTTGTGCGCTCCAGTCCATTTTCTCAGTGAGTGTTATTCCTAAGTATTCAAAGACAGTCACTTTCTCTAATGGTTTCCGGTCTAGCTGAGGGTTTGGTCGTGTGATGTTTCCTGCATTAAAAGCCATGTATTTGGGTTTCTGTGAATTTATCTCTAAACCCCTACTTTTGCAAAATGTATGGAAGATATCTAGGGCCCTCTGTATTCCCATAGGGGACTTAGATAGTAGGAGGGTATCGTCGGCGAACATCAAGGCGGGAACCTTGAGGTTCGCCAACCTAGGAGCATCTATGTCCCTCCCAGCAATCAGGGCCTCCACTAGGCCATTGATAAATAAGCAGAAAAGGGTCGGGGCCAACACACACCCTTGTGAATATCCCAGCAGCTACAAATACTATGAAATAATCTCTCACTATAAATCATGTGGCACTCTACAACAAGCACAATGGGGCGTTTCCAGATTTAAAGCTGAGTAGTATATAAAATAAGCCACACTCTCAGTGATCTGATAGTTCCCTTCCGAGCTGCACCAAGCTGCCCGGATCTGGGATTCTGCACTGCCGTGTGTGGCGTCCTCTGTAAACCTGGCTACCCTTCCTGCTTACCAGGTGCCCACCTGCTGAGGTGAGAGGGTGTTCATCAACGCCAGCCGGGGACACTGGCACTTGTGGGGTGAAGGACAGGAGGAGATGTGCCATACTGGCTAATCTGCAGCCTGCGAATAAGAAGGAACGGCATTTAAACTTGGGTTCCCTCCCTTCTGCGAGCCTGTGATCCAGGGCATATTGTTGTTCTTGTGTCTCGGCTCCCAAGTCTGCCAACCCTTGATGCGCTTCAAGTCTTTCACTTCACTACATGCACTCAGTACAGCTAGTTACCGAGGTTCTCTGGTGCTCAACGTGATCTCCCTTCTGCCTTCTCCCTACATGTGCTGTTAAAACAAGCATTGCAGCCTTGCACAGGCACACCTTCCACCTGTCAGCCCAGGCCTGCGATGCGCCTGCGGTGGAGGAAGCTTTCAAATAGTATTTCTGGCAGCTTTTCTTCCCATGGTCTGAACAGCAAGCGTCTGTTCAGAGGATAGCAGCACAAAAAGAATGATGGATGGAATGCTGAACATAGTCAAACATTCACCCCCAGTCACAGATCTGGGTTAAATCCATCGGTTCTTCTGCCCACTACGCCACCTCAGTTTGGACCCAGCCATATGCAAATCAGTCGTGACCCTGCTCCCCATGGGAACAGTCCAGCCCGAACTGCCAGGCCGGGCCCTCCCTGGACCAGAAACAACCATCCTGGGCCCAGTTTAGGAGGATACCATTAGACAGTTCTTTTGGGCACTTCTGCTGTGGAGAATAGGGGTAGGTATGGGTTTCTTTGTACGAGGATTAGGTTTCAACTTCTGAATCAATTTACCGATATGCTACACTGTTTGTAAGACTGCTTTTGGTAACTAGAGAAAAGTTTAGTGTACTTCTGAGCAGTCTCCATCATTGTTGTTCCTGTTCAGCGCCTCCACCTTCGTACCTGTATTAATTAAAAAGATGAAACAAGCTTTGGGCTGGGTGAAACTTTGGGCTGGGCGAACTGAATTGTTTCTTGAGGCTTCTGTATTTAACATAAAGATCTTGTATAATTTTATTGGCGTGCTGGCTGGCGGTTGGCGTCCCCTGTTGTGTGGACAGCGGAGCTGAAGAGAAGGAAATGGTAGGAGGCGGGCTCGATATTCTATTTCTGCTCTCTAGCACGCTGGCCAGTGTGAGGGACTAGGTGTGATATGCAAATAATGCTTCCGCATCCTTTTAGAGTGCCTGTTCCAGCGCGGGGACACACCGGTGGTGTAACCATGCGCTCTATAAATGGCTAAACTAAACTAGCTCAATTCACCCTTTTACCTCTGGAGCTTTACGGTCCTCATACATCGGCATCTTCTCGGAAATGCTCGGCTATGGGGAAGCAGTACACTTGCAAACCACGGGCTAGATGCTTTCTCCTTTGTTGAGAGAGAGAAATGGCTTTGCATATAATTCTTGAAGATAATTCTTTGTCTCCGATCTCTTCTGTCCAATTGCATCTTAAACAATCTGTCTATAATTGCTTAAAAACAGACTTTTTACTTAACTAATGCTGCAAGTGCATCCACTCTCTCGTGCATCAGAACCGGTTTCGGGTGGTCCTCCTTTCAAATGTCCTTTCCTGGCTGCTCTCCAGACACAGACTTTGTGTAGTGATGCCTCTTACAGCAGAACTGTCTCTAGCCTGGAGCACTCACAACAGAGGCACAAAGAGGTGTGAGGTTTGTGCACTTCTGTTATCAGCTCAGCTAAAAGTGTGATGAAGAAAGACAACAGGCTGGGCTGCACCCGAAGGGCCCTTTCACTTACTACTGTGTACCAAAGGCAAGTGCTTCAGGAAGCCTCATCAGTAGTCCATTGCTAACACAGTCTTTGTTGAATTTGTAAAGGAAGCCCCGACACCATCCTTCTCACCCCAGTGTCGGCATCTCCACCCTCCAGCCACAGGAACGCATTCAATACACTTCCACTGTTGGGAGAAGCTGTCATAGCCCTTAATCTTGCTCCATGGCTGTGCCGTCTTAACGCATGGGCATGCTGGGCAGTTGCCCGGGGGCCCCACGAGCATAGGGGCCCCATGCAGACCAGAATTTAACACTAATTTTTGGTTAAACGTGTTTATTCCTGTGAGTAGGTGTATAGTTAGGGCCCAGTGTACTACTTTGCCCAGGGGCCTTTGATGCTGTAAAAGTGGCGGCCCTGAGCCATGGCAACCTGAAACATTCAAAATAGATCCCAGTTTGCTTTTTGAAATGAATACTCTGAGCCTTTTCAGGGTTTGCATTCGTTAACCGTATATTTTTCTACAATGCGATGATCTTAAGGTTGCACCTACCTTTGAGCACAGCCTAAGCTCTCAATATTTCCCTACATCTGCCTCCAACCAATACATTTCCCTTCCCATCCTTAGCGTCATCAGCTGATCTGGCTGGACAGTGGTGTAGCAATAGCCTAGCAGTGAACAGACTGTTTGCCTGGTTTTTGTGCATATCAAAAATACCTAATATACCACTACCTTGAAGTGCAAATAATGTTTTGTTCTACAGTCTTGCTTCTTCGAATTGCGTGCCATCCCAAAACAGATCCTCTTTATCCCTTAAATATGACATGGGAAAATGAAAAACTGACCATTACTTAAATCTCAGCGTAGCCTCTTCTTTTTGTCTGTCAAATTGTCCGCTCCTCTCCTTCCCTTCCAACACAATCACTCTAAGTTACAGGCACGAATGACACTAATGTATTTTTGCAAATTGCCCACTATTTATTTACAACATCACAACCTTTTCTCCTCTGAAAGTCATGCCACTGCTTCCTAACAATACCTAACCTCCTCTAGCTCACTGAATAATAACACCAAAAATCTACACGTCTCATACCTCCCACTTATGATCACACATAACTAATATTAGAACATTGGAATGTTGGGAGCTCCATTGAAGACAATGGAGTGCTCCGGGCTTCTAATGGCCGGTAGAAGCCCGGAGCTCCAACATTCCAATGTTTGTTCACAGCTGTTGCTGTGAACAAAGGCCTCATGGAGCCAAAGGGGATTTGAGGCCTTTGTTTTACAAATTAGAACATTCTGCCCTCTAGGGGTGAAATGTTCTAATAGCCTTAGAGCCCTCTGTAGTGGGCACTACCCGCCATTAAAGGCCCGCTCCCTTGTTAAAGGCCCTCGCCTTCGGCTTGGGCCTTTAATGCTGGAGGGGCCTTTAACGGCCGGTAGAGTCTGCTACGTCGGGCTCTAAGGCTATATTAAGGTAATCCACCACAAAGAAACTGAAGTGCATACATGGAATGACATGGGATGGTTTTCTTGGGCACACAGGACTAAGGCCATCAGCAAACTGTAACCAATAAAACAGGACTAACCACTAGGTTACACCATAGGTATCACACGGTCATGAACAAAGTTTAATTAAGAAAATAATTTGTAAAAACATAAAATGGAATGGTATGAAGCAAAATGAAATGTCAATAAATAAATGCCCAATTTGACCTAATAAATAAGAAGTAAGAACATTCCCCAATTTCACCACTAATGAATTAGTCACTGAGGGCGTGGCAACAAATTTAAGGAACTCACTCCCGTCCACCATGCTATCGCTAAACCACCTTCTTTCTTTCATGACACCTTTAAAAAACTTTTTGCAGCTTCATCTAAGATGTATCTAATGTCATGCTATACATGCAACAGTAGTGCTAGCAAAAATCAGTTAAATAAATAAAAAAAAATTTTTTTTAGCCCAAGCACCCTCCAGCTCTTTTAATTTTTACATTTATATTTCTCTTGTGTTTTTTTGGCCTTTTCTCCCTAAAAAACAGAACCCACATTAAGCTGTTCTGAACATATACCATTGATGTGGGTAAAAATAAACTGGATGAGAGTATAACTTTGTTAAAAATTGCTTGATTTAATATTATATCATTCATTTATACTTTTTCACTAACGTCTTGTTATTATATACTAAACAAAATAATGAAAAAAGCATACACAAGAGTTCAATATCAGTAAATGTCAATGGATTTATTTGAAAAAATGCTGCATTTCTTGTTTATACTGAATGTAACTCTCAAAATAAAAATAATAAACCATGCAATTGATGCAATATTCATTATCTGTGAAATACACGTTTCCAGCTATAAATATTTGTTCACACCATATGCGCAGGATGTTCTTGTGTAGGGGACCACACATTTCTCCACAAAAGCATAAAATATGACTATTTCCTTGGTGGAGTGGTCCCATGGTTCCTACTACTAGTTTGGAAACAGATGTGTGACGTGTACTTATTTTGACTAAATAAACAGATGAAAAGTGAGCTGGTCGAAAGTTATTCTTAGCATGTCTGCTAATTTAAAGTAAGTTGTGCCTCAAATAAGAGTGGCTGCCACCTATAACACCGGCACAAATTAAGCACTAGGTGTGCAGGACTGTTACAAAGCTTTAAGGCTCATTGTTGGCTCTGACATTTCTCACTGGTATAAAAGAGGCCTTCACAGCGGCCCTGGCAGTAGCCAGTAACAAACCCAGTGGTACTTGGCACGAGATTACACATGTTCCCGCACCCGCTCTGTTTTTGAAGTGAGTTCATGAAAGGACACGTTTAATCACCAAAATAAATACAGCAATTTCCTTTGACTTTCATTCTGTGCTGCCTAAACGAAGAGGGACAGTAACAAACCATAAATTTATGAGGAAGCTTTGGAGGCAGCCATATAAATTCAAAACAACTTTATTTCTTTGGAGTGCAGGGCTGCTGATGCACCTGAAACAGGCTGCTTTATTTGATGCATCATTGACTGCTGCAAAGAATTTTTTTTAAAAAAAACTTTAAAATGGACGAAAATCATATTTTTTACACTTTAATGTAGGCGGCGCCCCTTTCTTTAGATGCTCCTCGCCGTATTCAGGTTACAGTGAGCAGCGTCTAAACAAGGGGGCACGGACAATATTAAAGTGAAAGCGCATATGATGCGCTTTCACACAAAGCAAAAACAAAATAATTAATTTAGAAACGTTCTGCAGCGCCGCCGCTGAAGTGAAAGCGGGCCACGCTATTAATTAATTAAATAAGCGCAGCCGCTAATGTGAAAGCCGCCGCCTGTAAAATAAATAATTAAATAAGTGCGGCCGCTAAACTGAAAGCAGACCGCGCCGTAAATGAAAAAATAATTGAATAAGCGCGGCCGCTATAGTTAAAGCGGACCGCGGAGTATTTTAAATAAATACAGTAGTCAAAGCGTGCGGTGTGCTGCGATGCTGTGAGTGGAATAGGGAAGAGCATGACAGAATATAGTGCTCACCAACTTATATAGCAGACCATGTAACACCACCAGTAAAATGTCCAGTCGTTATGGGAGGTAACAAATGCAGACAAGGCGGTACCAAGGAGGGACTAACAAGCCTACTAGCGACTCGGAAGCCAGCGTTTATGAAGGACAATGACACAAGCCAATTAAAAATATGGGCGGAGAGTGGGTGGGGCTTCAAAGCCATACTCCACTACTGCATGCCTCTCAGCAGCGAATGCGCTGCCCAGGCTCGCCCTAAAAATGGTGGGGCGCGAAGGCGCACGACACACCATAAATTCCAGAGCACGATTGGTGCAGCACTTCTGTTTGCTGTCCACGAGCTGGAAAAGGAAGGACCTCCTTCCTGCTCGTGGATCGCAACTCCAACCAATCCTGAAGCTGCTCTCATGCTGTGAAAGCAGCTCCAGGATTGGTGGGAGCAGGCTCACCCAGCGCTCATTTTGAGGCTGGGGGCCTGTGCCAGCAATTCCCAGGCTGTTTCACAACCTTTGGATTGCTGGGTCTACATTGCACATGTAGGGCTAGCCATCGCAATCAGACATGCGCGCTGTAGACCAGTGCGGTCATCCTGCATTTGCAGAATTCAGCCCCGCCCCCACCCTCGCGCTGTACACAGCGTGAGCCGGTGCGGTGGCAAATAAATAAAATGGCATTGAAATGCCATTTTATTTATTTGTGCTTGCCTGTTGCACTCGCAGCAGACGGGGTTACGCTCCTCCACTGCTGAGGAAGAGCAGCCCCTGTCCAGGATGCAGAATTACCACACTATTACAAGCGAGAAATGGGGAATTATCATGGTAATCTGTGTTTCCGCCCCCGTTTCATGGTTTCTCCAAGTTGCATGCAGTTTTCCCTGGACATATTCCATCAGGTTTAAATTACAAAATGTGTTGGTTGAAAGTCCCTTTGATGCAGTATTTCCATAATTCCTGCAAATTCCTGTTTTAACCAGATTGGTATTTAAACCAGCCAGTCTTGGAGCTATGGCCCACGGTATTTTGAATTGTCTTGACTGCTTTTACCACAAGCGGTCCTCTCCCTGTCTTGGGGGGGGGGAGGGGGGTCAGTAAACTCCCAGATAAAACCATTAATCGTTCCCATCACTTGTTGACTTTATGCTTGTCTTTGACTCCGTAGAGTGCTTCACGGCCTTTTGGCTAGGTTGGCGCTATAGAAATACTGCATACATAAACACACAGTATAATACAATGGTGCTTATCAGCAGTATATGATAATAGGTATTGATAAAGCAAACAGATCTATTGTGTCCAATCAATAGATAAGTAAGCCTGATAACACAGACATAAACTGTCGGGCAAGCACATACTGTATGGCTCACTATTCATTGGATCACCGGCCTACAGGGAAATCTGAAGTTATCCTAGAAGACTGGACTTTTGAAGTGTGTTGCGGCCAGTGAACTCCCAGTACGGCTGGGAAGGTAAGGCAGCTGCCTTAGGTCCCAATTAATAGGGGTGCTGAAATAATGCAAAAGGCCTGGGAAATCGAAAATCACTCTTTGCAGTGCATGGGGGTTACTCTAGCAGATAAATTCCTATTTTGACCAAAGTGATTAAATTCATTGAACGGTTTCTGAGAATCTTTTACATGCCAGGCTACTCAGCTGGCATATATTGATGCCAGGGGGCATGCTCAACTACCACATGATGTTTGCAAACAGCTCTGTTAGAGGCTCGGGAACCATTCTTACAATAGCAAAATGTGGCATAACGGTTAGAGCGGCCGACCTTGAAGCTGGGGAACCGGGTTCGATTCTCGTCAGGGACGTTCAACATCCCATGATTCAGGGCAAATCACTTAATCTCACCGTGCCTAATAAAATGGATGTGTCCGTCTGTAATGCAACTGGTGCTCATGTAAAGCGCTCTGATACCTTCGGGTCGAGTTCGTGCTATATAAAACGCCCCCCCAAAAAAGAGGAGCCAAACAACTAGTTCCAGAAAGCAAAGTGCAATTGGTTGCAGTTCACTTTGGTTGGAGCACTAAACAAGCACCCGTCAAGAAGGAAGTGGGAAAGGGAAAGGGAATTGGAAGGGGAGGAGATTCACAGAGGCAAACATGGCAGCTACTTTGCATTTTGGGTAAATCTCTCCAAATGTTTAAGTATGTAGCACCAATGTTCCCTCTATTTTGTTTCCCTGTGTGCGGCAGTGAATGGTCTCTGTGCACTGCAGCCCAGGCTAAGTGAGTCAAAGACATGTGACAACTCACTAAGCAAGCGAGTGAACTACCAGAAACAGTGGTATTTGCCAGAAGTGAAATCACTCACTCTTTAACCCAAGAGGACACCTCAGGGCTGACCCCCTGCCTGACCCTTAGCGCTTCAGTAGTGATCTACTGATGAGTCGATAGGGGATGGAAAGACCAGGATTGGACACTACAGAAAGCTAACAGATCGTTTAGTAAGCATTGTGTTGCAATTACTTTTAGATAGCACTTACTACCCCTAACAAGGTGTTGAAGTGCTTTATACCAAGCAGCACTCTGCTCGGGAACCAAGGTAAGGGTTAATCCAGCGGTTATTGTTTTTATAAGGTTCAGTTTAGTTCCCTCAAGGAGACCATTCCATGTCTCCATGTCCACTCCAGTGTTTTTGAGATGGATTAAAATTAGTATCAGTTAGGTATGATCATTAGTGGGGGCGGGTAATTGAGTTCATGCAGATGGTCAGTTCGGTTAGTGGATGAGTTAGAACAGATTAGGTATTGCTAGGTTGCACGGTCTTATTTACCAAGAAGGACAGGTTGTAAGCTTTGAGATGAAGTGTGGGCAGTTTGCACACACACAATAATAGAGATTAAGGCAAACATGCACATGACTCAGAGGAGAGGAATGCAGAGGATAAACAGCAAGGAGAAGGCCATTGAAAGAAAAACAAGCATTTACAATGCAATAGGTCTCGCAATGACATTATTTTGAGCTATTGACATTGTAAATGGCAATGCCTTTAAAAAAAATTAAAAGGCATTGTTATTTACAATACCAAAAGCAACACCTATTGGATTGCATAGCGCGGTGTCCGTGAAGAAGGCGCTGCGCTTATTAAAGTAAAAACAAAAACAAAAAAAGAGTGTGTGGTTTTTCCCACAATATCCTGTTTGAAAGAACGATGCAACCCACCAATGCTTTGCAAAATGACACCACTTCCTGTACATTTGTACATACTCTTTTAGGACAACAACACTGTCTACGAAACTTTGCGCATCCACACATGACCTGTACTGCTCATGTTCTACTGGTGCTGCGGCCTGCACCTGGTTTTACCAGTGCACAAAGTCATACCCTGCACAGATTTGACACTGCTGTATGTAGACTGCTATGGTATGTTACGTATGCAAATGTTGACACCCCATTGCATCCATCCCGGCAAGGTACCATGGAGGTCAGAACATCTGTTTGACTGGTTAGAATGCAAAGAAGACTATAAACCAGGAAAACCCCTCTATTCAAAGTGAGCATCTGTCTCGCTTGGGGAGAGCATAGATGAAATTTGTGATGGATTTGGTGGGTCCACTAGCTGTTATGCTATTGGTTCTGCTCTGGTATGGCGCTCTCTGCTTATTATTGGTGAGAACTCCAAGGAAGTGAACTGCAATGTATGTGGTTCCCTTTCTTTATTGGTAAGAGTGCCTCTTGTTGATTTGGTGCCACAGGAGTAAATGACCATGCAGCTTGAGCTTCCGTATTTGCTGCAGCAGCTTGATCCACGCTATTCACCAGTGTGAGAAGCTGTCGTTGTTGTGGAGAGCTTCAGGCTCCAGTGCTGACACCACCTGCCTTTCAAGAGCATCAAGACCAACTCTTGAAATCAACGCGAGACAAATTTCATGTTCTTGAGTGAGCAATACTGTGATGTGCTCACCGGAGGCGCCTTTTAAATTTTTGGAAGTAAGAAGTGGTTTCCCTTACCCGATTGTCGCCTACAGCGGTGGTGCCTCCGCAAGCCGGTTCCACTTCGAAGTTGGGTCGCTGTGTAGGGCAGCACAAGAACTCCCCTGAGCTCCACGAGGGATTTCGTTTGTCGCCGAGGACCTGCTGGGTTGAAGTGCGGCATCACGGAAATTTCAAGGCCCCGTACCAACGTCATCCCTGCAGCAGCCGCAAGTGTTCGCCCGTGTGCATGGGAGGCGGCGCTACGGGGGACTACAAGGTACTGTTCAGCAGCAGTGTCGGCGGAGTTTATTTTTTTCCAGCCCGCTGCGACAACGTGGCGCTCCAGTCCCCGGCGGCAGAAGTGAGGAAGAGTGCCAGTCGCCCGAGCACCGTTGCCGCCTCCAGTCCCTGACGAGCTGCTGAACACGCCTCGTGGGCAGCGTAGCAAGAGCTCACCAAAAACAAGCTGCACATAAGAAAACAAAAGCACGGCGTGGTGTGCACGCTATTATAAAAGTGAAAGCGGGCGTGGCCCGCTGTCAACAATAATTAAAAATAAATCCAGGGGCACGCCGCACTGCTAATGATTGGGCGCTGCGTGTGGCCACATTGTAAACGTGAAAGCGCGCTATAAATACAAAACAAGCTGTCGCCATTGCGCGATTAAAAAATAAGCTGTGGGAAACATGAGCCGGCAGTACACGTCTCCTAAAGAGAAGAAAGTGCTTCACGACAGCCAAAAGGCAGACGATCCAGTCCGGATGGGCCGGACGAAAAGGGGAAAGGGCGGCAACCAAAAAGCCTCAGTTTCAATGGGAGGCCACAGTTTTACATAAACGATGACGCCAGCCAATGAAAAAGAGGGGCGGGGCTTCAAGTTCCCATCTCAAATCTCCTCATCAACAATATGTCTCGCAGAGCGAGCAATGCATGCGCGCTGCAACGCTAGGCGAGACCTAAAAATGAGAGGTGACAATTGGAAGTTTTAAGTCAAGGTCAAAATTGTCCAGGTAGGGTCTTAGGCACAGAGAGTAGACATTTGAAATAACGTGCACCCCGAGGATGCAATACCTTTAAAAGGAGCATCATTATTTGTATTTGAGACAGGTGTATATTAGACAACCTTTGATAGGCACTAGAATCAGGTGAAGAGTACGTCCACTTCCAAGCCAATGCTAGACCACTGCTTCAGCATGGATAGCTGATGGATTGGAAACGTAAAGGAATGACTGGAAGCATATATAGAGGCTAGCAAACATTGTCGGTTACCCTAGAATGATGCAATACCCTCATGATCAGAGCAACATCAGAAAAAATACAGGGTAAATAATGCAGACATCGTAAGGAGATTCTGCAAATGCGGGAACCATGTCTTATGATGCTTACCCTTAAAATGTGCCGCACAAATGCTTTGCCTAAGAACAAAAGGAAAGCATTTGGATGCCCCTGGTTTAGCATGGCATAGGATGGAGGTGAGAACAGCTTCCCAGACAGTGGAAGTGCATTGCCTGCATTCCTGTAGCTGGAGGGAGGAAACCGAGACACTAAAGTGAGGAGGGAGAGGCTGGTGCTACCTTAAGAAATTCAATGACACTTTTCATTTAACCAGGAAATGCAGAGTAATCTACTGGAGCACTGTCATTCGGGGAATGACAGGGAGAAAAGATCTGGTTGCATGTTGGTTTTTCAAGGTGTGGAAGTTTCTAGGTCAGGTATGTCCTTTGTCTGTCCCTGACTGCAGCTTCAGGAAGGATGAGGACAGCCAGGCGCTGAAATCTCATACATCCTTGTTCTCATGTTGTGGGTGCTCCGGCTTAGAGACAGCCCCAGTGCTTCCTACTATGAGAAACATTGCTGTGGACAAAGGATGTTCTTCGAGGGCAGCCTGAGAAGATATAAGAAGTCCCAATCTAGCACAGACTCATGGAGGCAAACAAGCTATGAATGTAGAGGACAAGGCAGGTACGTGGTTTGGTGTGCAGGATTTCATTTCAACACCTAGGAGTGAAATCCTTTTCATGGGCCTGTACAGGTGTGATACCTGTGCTCTGTGAAACAAAGACTTTCTGCGTTGCCAACCCTCCTGCGAAGAACTTTCTTAAGTTACTCCTGATCTGTAGGCGGCCCCTGCTTCACCTGATCCATGAGTCCTTGCGTTGTGTACTTTGCACTTTTGTAAACTCTGCATAAGAAGTCACCATCTCATAAAATGTAAGAATTCAATTGGCTTTAAATAGAAGCCCTTGGGAAACATGGACCACGGAACAGGAAGGATGAAACTTGGAACGTGGCCCGACGGGTGAAACGTGGCTGCAACCCCTGCACTTCCAGGGTCAGATATGTTTACTGCTGTCAGCCCAGAAGATATCCCCACATGTTAATTCACAGAATGCTGTGATATGCATGTATACACTGGATCCAAGGTCTTAAAATGTGAGCTTCACTCATCCTTTTGTCCTTCTCACCGGGTTAAAAAGAGTACCCGGAGTTTGATGGTGACATCATTAGTTAGCACCAAACACATTCCATTTTTAGCATGCATTGCGTGGTCTGTATTATGATCAACATGGCAACTGCAGCAGAAACCCCACAAAATGTTTGCAATTCACTCACTTCAGCACACTTGTCCCATATCAAATGTAAATAGTTCAGCTAGCTCTATTTTTTTTACATATATGTAGGTGCTTCTTATTTGCTTATCTTCTAGCAAATGCAGTCTGCAAAACACTACTGCGCAAGTTACACAACTGATACACACAACGGAGCTCTTTGGAACATACCGTTTTGACTTGTGCATGAGGTGAGTGTTGTCAGGGCTTCACTACACCATTTGCATGTCGAGAAACAAACTTCAACAGCTTTACAGATGACAACATTTTAAGAATGACACCAGCCAACCATATTTTTTTTCAACATGGTACGTATGCCTGCAAATCAGCCAGTAAATGTTAAAAAAAAATCCAACCAGCACCTGCTGGTTTTTAAATTATTACTAATACAACGGAGTAGCAGCTTTACAAAATCATTAGGTCCCAAGAAAGTCCTAACCCTTCAGTTTTTTAAGCCGAAGCAGCCTGTACACCAGTAAAGCCCACATACAAATCTATTTGCAGACTAGCGGTAATAAAGTTCCACCTCCCAACACAAACATGGTGCGTCTATATGTTCTTCGGAGGGAATAGTCCAACGTTATATTAGAATAATGAGAAGATAACACTTATTTCTAAATTTTAATGACAGAAACTCTAACGTCATGCTACGCGGACCCGCTCTCTTTCTCACTATTTAAGGTAGACGAGGGCGAGCCAACAAATTAACAGGCAGAGCTGAACCAGAGCCGAGCCGAGGGTCTTGCTTGGCTCTTAAAGCCCGCTCAAGAGCCAAGCCCTGAAAATGTTTGCTACGTAAATCATACAACAAACATCTTTAACATGTGGAAGCTTTGACATTAATACATCACATTATAGCAATGCACGGAGAAATACTTCTTAAAAACCATAGTTTTTAAACATGAAACATTAGAGAACTGAGAGGCAAGACAGTTGTCATGTAAACCCTGTTGGTGACCCAGATTATTATAGAGCAACATTATACTCTATTGAATAAAACACAATAGGTTTTTGTACAACTGGTATTCTGAACTCACATATTTGGAAGTGTTTTCATACGCAATAATGAAGAAAAGGAAGTTTTGGTAAAATAAAATATCACGCAGTTTAAGCAGGGAAGCCGCAATTTGCCCAGGTTTCACTTTGTACAAATCAGCCACTAAATTTGCATGTATTTGGCTTTCCTTTTTTATGTTAATGCTTTCTTTTTACCTCTTTGTGCATTTTTCATTTAGTGCAGGGTATTGGGGCACTTTACATGAGCACCAGTTGCATTACACAAAGTTACATTCATTTTCTTTTTTTCAACACAGGGAGATTGAAGTTATTTGCCCAGAAACACAGGTCGTTGAGTTGATGCTGAGACTCGAACCTGGTTCACCAGTTCCACAGTCAGTAGGTCTGGCTGTAATGCCACAACCTGGGTAGAGAGGGACGGTGGAAGGCAGAAACCACATGAAAGTTCGCTGGCAGGGATTCAGGGTTTGAAAGGGCTTCTAAAGGTCTTAAGTGTATCTACATAAGAATGCACTTCACACCAGAAGGGGAACAGACTGCATTGGAAACGGCCTCCTACCCTCAGAGTCATACATTCTCCTTTCAGAGGCTCCCATCAGGACTGTTAAGAGCAGGTGTACTGCCCCTATAACCTCACGCACCAAGAAAAAGCTTCCTTTAGCGCTAATGATTTAAAGAGCTTGGGGAGACTTCCTTTCGATGGGTGCTCCAGCCGAGGCCCTGCGTAACTGGAAAGAGTAGGGTGCGCATGTGCGTACCCTAACAAGAACATAGTGTAGCACTATGCACGAATAAGTGATATATATTTAGGATTTTGTAGGACCACGTCAGCCATTGGTGGGGACTCAGGTAAGCAGTGAAGGAAATCTGCAGGAACCTATGGTGTGCAGGGTAACACTTTTTTTCAATTCTTTTTATTCAACTTCTGCTCAGTACAATTGGACCTTTTCATATCTACATTTTTGACACAGTATAAACAACCGTATCTTCCGAGTTCACAATGTACAATAATCTTCACTAATTGAATAGGGCAAGTGTCCGGATAAAGTATACCTTTATACTTTGCTGGTTAGTCTAACAAATCTTATTATATATGCAATCTCACTTCTCCAAGGTGCATGTTCAATAACCCCTGAAGGCTTACAACAGACCCCAAAAATCCTGACACTTTTTCAGGATCAAATTCAGATAGAAAGCTGAGTCAGTGGTAAGCCACAGGTCAGGCTTTTCCTTAGGACCCTAAATACAGGTTAAATGACTAAATAAAGATATTTTCAACTCTGTCAATTCAGCATATTATATTTTACTATTGTACTGAATGGCATCTATAAAAATGAAGCCTTTCTGAACCTAAACAAACTGTCAGTAGAGGTCACCCTCTTTCCAACTATGCCTTGATGACCTTGCAAAGAGTGAGTCAATAGATTTAAGTACAGCATATACATTTCTAACAAATCTAATATATATAGATATGTAGTCATTAATTCCATATTTAAAAATAAATACAGAGAAATATATGGCGTGTTTCTCTGTAAAAACCTCTCCATTGGCCTGTAAACATCAGTAAAAACGGAAAACTGCGAGCCTTAAATGTAATGCAGTAAAGTGCAAAGATTAAATTGGCAACCTTGTTATTTCCTAAAGTAAGGGCAGAGCAGTGTATTTGAATGGAACAATGAAAGATCTCTCCAACTTAACGCTCAGAAACCTCAGAAGCCCAACACAGTGGCGGGGAGGGGGTTGGGGGGGTGGTGGTCCGTCGCCCACAACCCAACCCCCCCTCTCTTACCAGCACCCGGGTGGTAAACTTAGGGGCCTCCCTGGGTGGCAGTACATCTAGCTACGCCACTGGCCCGACACCTCAGAAAAGATAACTGAATAAACAGCAGAACAATCAGATGAGTTGCCCTGTGGTGCCTGCTGGGGAAGCAGGCACCACAGGGCAACTCTTTCAGGGGTCAGCTTTCAGGGGTCAGCTTTCAGGGGGACAGATCTTCGAAATGCAGCTTCAGCCTGTAGATAAACCTTTGCTTGTCGTATCTAAACTACGCTTATACTGTATGAATGCACATTTCGGACCACATGCAACCTGTTTGCAATCTCACCATCATTTGGCAGGTTGTTGCCTTTCTTTCTTTTCAAAACTCAGACCTGCATTTGGAGGGCTGCAGAGTGTGTTAGGCACCCAGGATGCGTAAAACAAGCATGTTCAAAAAGTACATCCCAGATCCTTGAGCCCACCCGTGTGATGGAATTGATGCATTTATAACTCTAGGATTAGAGGTGCAATTGTAAGAGTTTCTTTGTGGACATCTTGTTGGAGTGAAAATCTAAAATGGTGTAAATGTGTGGGTATTCACATACCACTACCAGGTAGTTTGGCAACATGAAATCATATGTAAATTTGCATCTACCAACCAAGAGGAGGGCACACACCTAACCTGGGAACAACACACACATATATGAACAGAGGTGTTGGAGTAGAAGGCTGTCCATGGGGGAAAATATTTCTCCAATGGAGGCAAAAAAAAGTGTTACATGCGCTAATGAACAGTTAGGTATGTTCGAATTTCATCCTGGTGGGCATTCTGTATGTATAGGTTTCTATAGGGTTTTACACTTTGGGGTACTAGTGGAATCTATGCCTATCTTAGAATTTCTAAGAACTTCTACAACTCTTCGAGAGTCCCTTAAATGTAGGAACCTTCCTCTAAATGTAAGAATAACCCTATAGGAACATAGTTCAAACTTCCTCAGCAGATGCTTTGTTAATTGGGCCCTGTGAGATTTGCACCTTCAGGGCACATTCACTGAGAAAGGAAAGGACACACTGGTTTCATACAGGACCCCTTTCATTGCTTTAAAGTCATGTTCTGCCTGTGCAGAAATGATGAAATAATGCGCCTGCGCATTTTCCTCCCTCTATTCTAGTATGAGGCGGGACAAGTGGGTTTTTCAAAAGAGCAAAGTTGGTGAAAACTTCAAATCCAGTTACAAAGATTGATACTGAACGCACTATTCATTTTCAAGCCATGACTGTAAGATTTTGCTGATGGCTCCATGTCAATGGGACACCTGCTTTCCAATCCCTGCCAGTCCTTTTACAATTCATTATTACACAGGGCGTTAGTCTATTTAGATCAACTGAAGCATGCCGACTATGAGTCCCGGAATGCACTGATTTGTTGTTGAAATGAAAGCCAAGGACTGGAACCAGTGCTTAATTTGAGCCGGTGGTTTCCGGTGCTCGGCACCAGCACTCAATTGTCAACACCGGCACTTATGACAGTCCGCCACATGGTGGTGCTGTCTGTCTAATTTAGAGACAGGCAGAACAACAGTTGTTTATTTTTCTATATACATTATAAATAACTTATACCTGCAGCCCAAGCCATTCTTACAGCTTTGGGGGCATGGAACAGTCTGAATTATCACACTTGTAACAGTGTGATGGTTAGTGGTTGTGTTGGTTCTGTCATTGGCAATGCTGGCAGAATCAACGGGTGGTGTGAGCTGCAGTGCTCTCCTGACGAGGGCCCTGCCACTTATTTGTTTACAAATGAAGCACTGACAGGAACTATGGTCCAGTACCGGCAAGGAGCAATCTGACATGTCTACTGAAGAAGAACCTCTTTTCTTTACTGGGTTTGTTACATTTGTACAGTTCTTACAAAGCGTCATCAGAATAACATTTGTGGTAAGTGATACAGCTGTTAATGCACCCAAGTATTATGGAAGAAACATTAAATGTATTTGATCACAGTACCATAGCAGGCAGCTGGCCCAATGCCATTAGAGGGGCTTACAACCCTTTTCGGTTGGTTCTCAAGCCAATAGCATTTAGGAGATTGGGATATGCAATTTGAATTTTCTTATCAGCAGTATGGGTCTAAAGATTTCATGATTCATCACAGATGTGCAGGATCTATGTCTGAAAGTTTGTATGCACATCAATATATACCTAATGTCACAATGAGCTATAATGCACAGATCCATACTAAATGTTCAACTTATCCACATAATAAATTCACATTCAACGAATCTTGAAGAAACCCATTCACATGGCTCATGATAATTTTTAATGTTTGGTATGGCCAAGGCCCTCCTGAACCTACATTAAACAGCTCTAGTATGAACAGGTACATTTGTGTTGCAGGTTTGTGGTCTTGCGAATCAGGTAGAATGGAAAAAAATTAGTAAATAGTAAAGAGGTAACATATTAAATATCTTACTTTTCAAAGACAAAACGAACACCAGTGAAGATCAAGGCACAAGGGATTGCCAGCAGCAGGTCTCGGGGCTTCGGATAACGCACTTCTTCCGTCTCCTTCATGTCTTCCCATGACACGCCTGGCGGGAGCCAGTACTCCTGGCGCCACAGCCACCTATCGAGGACCGACTCCATCCTAAAGGAAACAAACGAAAGAGCTCAGGACTCAAGGAAACTAGTTCAACCCAATGGTGCTGTAAAACTGGTCCTACTGTTGGGGCACCGTGAACCGATGACTTCAGGACACAATGTTTCCAGACCGCAGACTGTCTCTAACGTATGCACTTGGGGTAGCAGTTCTAGGTAACTTTAATTGAATGCCAACAACCTCCATCCTGAACACTCGCACAATGAGCATCAAACACTGTTTGCCATTAGTCCATTATAACTACCCTGACCAAATTAACCTCACAGGTAGCACATGGTCACCCCATTACACCACCAGTTTTTATTATATAAATGTGGGCTAGGCGCTCAACCTTGCTGGAAGGTTGCATGTTGACATGGAAAAAAATGGATATTTGCTATTCAGGAAGAGAGACCGCTCCACCACCAACATCACCCCCACCACCCGAGTGTGGCATAGGAGCATAAGGTGATATTCGTCAAGACAGATGAGGTTGATTTCACTGTGGGATTTGATCGGGCTCTGCACCAGCACTAGTGCCACAACTAAGAGGAGCACTGGTGATGCGCCTCGTGGGAGCATTGGATACTGTCAACCCAGAGGTCACTGGGTGAGGTACAAATAATGGGTACAGGACAGTGAACGTCACACGAGTACAAGACAGTGTACATTATGGTGGCACAACAGTAGTTGGTGAAGGATGATGTGCAGCAATGGGTACAGGGTTATATGAAACACAGGTTAACATATTGATTTCCCCATGTTATGCGCAGCGGCGGCTCCTCTGCTAAGGCGGAGGAGCGTCGTCCCACTGCTCTGCGAGCAGTTTAAAAAGGAAAACTAAAATGATAATAACTAAAGTTATCATTTTAGTTTCCCTTCCTGCTTAGGTGCAGGGCGGGTGGGGCTGGGAGGAGCAGAGGCCAGGGGGAGGAGTGTTAGGCACACTCTAAAGTGCGCAGAATGTTTTGACCGGCTCTCTTAGGCTGGCCAAAGAGTCCCGCGCACTTTGCATGTTCCCCACCAGGCTGCATTACACAGCCTGGTAGGGAACATGCACAGCCTCCCTGTCCCGGTCTGAGCGCCGAACCACAGTGCTCAGACCAATCACAACGCTGCATTGTAGCGTTGTGATTGGCCAGGGGATTCTGGGAGGCTGTGTGCTTCCTGTTGGCGCAGACAAGATGTCAGAGGAGAGGCGGCGGCCGGTGGTACCCAGGCAAGCCATTTTATTTTATTTTTTATTCCTCCCCTCTGCTCCCACCCCCTCCCCCCGCCCCACCACCCCGCTACTGGTTATGCGCCGACACCGTCAAACAATGCAGGGTTTTACAGTAGAAGGTTTTGATACACTCAGATAATAATGATAAAACTGAAACCACAACTCTCAAAAAAAGAAAAGTTCAAAGACCAACTCAAAGTGCCATACATGGTCCAGTTGGCGTGTATGCAAATGGATGAATGGGAAAATTACACATATACAGATTTCCTCTTTTTGATGTTGACATGTTTGAGTTTTCCTTTTTTTTTTTTTTTATGGAATGCTGCTTTTCCTTTTTTCAGCGCCTTGCATTCGGAATAAAAGAAAAATGTGTCTTACGAAAGAATCAACGTCTTAAAGGTGCCGCTGCCCTGGTGACACACAGTATCTCGGACCAAACTGTTAAGCAAGGAAATGTAACCCTTTCCCAGAGAATATTCTGAGGTTCTTGTAGGCGAGCGTTCCTCCCTTATGCTCTCTAGTAGGAAAATCCAGAGCCCTTTCTAAAGAGACAAAAAAACTATGACATTACATAGCAAGGTGTTTCCCAACATATCTATTAGTGTGGCACATCAGTAAAAATTGCTGTCATTGGATGAACTTTAAACCCAGATTATTTCATTTTTGTAGATCTTTTATTGCGGCATGGGATATGAAGAGAACGTCCTACATCCAAACTATGCTTTTTTGGTTTTGTTTGCTCTGGCTAGTGTGATTTTCCCAATTTTTAAAACTGTCACACTCGCTTTTACATATGCTGTATGAAACTCTGCCCTGCTTGTTCTTTGCATGTCTTGGTCACAGACCTCCAAGCGTGTGTGGTTAGCTGTCCCTCAGATCACCATATTGGTTACAACAGCAGAGAGGGCCACAGTGACAACACCAGGAAATCCTCATAGTGATCACACTTCATTATTTATTGCACCGCAAGTTCCTACCCATCACTCTCATGCTGGCTTTTGTATGACAGGGTTGGGCACATGACAACCAGTGCCACTCCTCTGCTGGGGACCAGAGGCACTAGAGATTTCTCTTCTGAAACAGTGTCTTATGAGCTACACAAAGAACCCATTCAAGAAATGTACAAGTGTTAAAGGCTGGTGCTACATTAAGGCAACTCTAAGCAGGTGCCTTATTCCACGCTCAAAACATTGGTCACAAAAGGATGCCATATTGCAACATAAACTAAAAAAAACCATGTTGCTTCTGCAAAGGGAGCGTTCGAATGGCAAAATGGACTTTGCCTTAGAATCCAAATTTTGTTTTGCGCTGAACCAACCAAAAAGGTAGTTACTCTTCACCAATTCCTAATGCTAGTTGGTGAGATAATTATACCACCAAGGGAATTTTGGAATAAGTCAAGTGTTTTTTGGAGATTTATGATGGAACCAATAACTAAAAATAAAGTTTCAAGTTGTGTTAGTGCCTGGTTGAATCCAGCTGAAGTCCATCCACACCAGGATCCTTGGCAGCGGCTACGAAGTGCGCCACGTAACAATGTAGTTGGTACTCAATGTCAACATAAGATGACTACTGTAGCAAAGAAATAAAATGACAAATTGCAGGTGTCAACAATGAGGGCAATTTTTATGTTCATATTGATGTTAAATATTATTTGCGTCTCTTTAGGATGCTGCATTGGGCTTGCTGGAGCCTATTCTTCAACAAGGAATTTAAATTTTTTAGGGCAGAGCATGAAACATAAGCTTGGGCAAACAGTGGCTTAAGTAGGTAAACAACCGTCACCCCGCATCCGTAGCCCCGCATGCTGTTACAACGCGGTCGTAACAACGACCGCGTTGTGACAATGCATACCATTACCCCGCAAGTCGTTACAACGACTTGCGGAGGGGGGAGAAGGTGTTGGATTTAAAATCCACCACCTTCCCTACAGTCCGCACAGACTGGAGTTGGAATAGTAAATTTTACTATTCCAACATCCAGCGCCCCCCCTCCGCAAGTCGCTGTTACGACTTGCGGGGTAATGGTATGCGTTGTTACAACGCGGTCGTTGTAACGACCGCGTTGTAACAACATGCGGGGTAATGGTATGCGGGAAAAAGAGGCATATTCGCTTAAGTATGGTGGCATGGTCTACCATAGGGATGACCACTGTTGAGATATAGGGTCTGGATCCAAGGCATATCTTGAGAAGTCTGTCCGAGATTTATTCACATACAATGATTATAAATGGAAATCCTTCAAATAGTCATTCACCTTGAAAATATTGTATGATCAGAAAGTCACGGTCAAAAGTTGGACTCAACTCTAAAGTCAAAGATATAAAGATAGTAATGTCACCTTCACCTGTGGTTTGACAGAGAATAAGGGTTTGTAGATTTTGACTGATGTCGGTTCCGTGCTAAGCTATGGAGCCTGACTGACCATTATGGAGGATAGAAGTCAATCTGAGGTCTCCTTGCGATTTTGGCCAGAATTAAACGTTTTGCTCCAGATCTGTAGTGTTAAGGAATGTTTTGGTTGAGGGGAGAACCATGGCCTTCTTCAGGGTATTTGACATATGCTATTGCTGGTGCGTGTTACCTTGTCTTATTAGAAATGGAGAAACAGAAATGGACTGGGCTGTTTAAAGGGCCCAGTTAAAAATATAGGATAATTTTTAAGCCTAAATTGGCAGTGGGTTTATATCTCAATCCATCAAAATGTGAAAAAGAGTAAATTGATGGTCCCTGGCAGAAACCTGGAAATTTGACTACTTTAAGCATAAATCAAGTATGCTTATGTTAGGCCAATTCAGGTAATAATTTCAGTACATTTATAAGATGAAATTAACATGAACCCAAATGGAAATCATTTTCATAATCAACCGTTATCCTAATAATGTGGCATGAATCCAACCCACTGGGACCGATGCTGGACTCCACTTATTTTTTCGTCACGATAAGGTTCCCGAAATTCTCCACAGTTTCCTAGGAAACTCTAGACACTTTTAAATGAAATGTTAAGATGGTAGCTCAAAATCACAACTCTACCAGGGGAAACATCCTTTACTCCGCATGCGTTACAACGCATGTCATTACCCTGCATTTTTTACTCCGCAAAAACGTATACAACGCCGGGCTTTACACCGCAAACCATTACAATGCATTCCCCATTACAACGCCCCGGTGGAGTTAGAATAGTGAATTGCGTTGTAATGGATTGCGTTGTAATGCCCTGCATTGTAAAAGTTTTTGCGGAGTAAAAAACGCGGGGTAATGGCACGCGTTGAAAATGCGTGAGGAGTAAAGTGTCCTATTCCTCTACCAGCGATGCAAGGACCCTGCCCATTTTATAGGGATCGTCACTCGTAATGAAATTTGCAGTGTACGGCAGCAGACACTGAAGGTTTCAATTTCTCACTCATTCATTGGAATGTTGGTGACATTCCAGCTTTAGAGCCCTGTGATCTTCTGAAGAACCTAGAAACCGTTCACTTCTCCCTCCTCAAGGAAGTCTGAAAGCTGAACCAGCGGCGGTGCGGTGACGTTTCCTGTGTACATAAATGAGCACCTTATCGAGTCCAGGTTTTTTTCTTCACATTCTGGTAGTTGTAGTCCATAGGTTCCCAAACTTTTGACTTCTGGGGACCCCCACTTAATCATTACTGGAACACGGGGACCCCCACTGAATCATTATTGGAATCCAGGGACCCCGGCCTAAGCATTGTCGAAGATTTGAACCACAAAACAATACACAAAACATACAGAAAAAGCATTTATCAAACAAATACACAAATGCTGACACATTTTATTTAATTTGCAAACACATATATAACATTTTTAAAATGTAATTTTAATTGAAAGGTTGGAACTTTTCTAAAGTCAATTGAGGCCACTCATCGTCCATACTAGATTCTGTTTGATGCACCTGCACTGCTCCCAAGAATCAATCTGAGGATACGAATTTAATTTTTAGCCTCCAATTTTAGATTCCTTTACATTTACAGTACGTTTTAAAATTTTCAGTTGTACATTTAGCTTCTTTATTTATATACACTTTATTAATCTGTTAATATTATTTAATTTTCACAGTACTCGCGGACTCCCTGAGGAGGCTTCGCGGAGCCCCAGGGGTCCCAGGACCACAGTTTGGGAACCACTGTTGTTGAAGTCTATTTATTCCATTATAAATGCAGGACTAAATGTCCCAGAATGCAAAGAAAAAGCCTTGACTGGATCAGCTATTTATGCATTAACCTGGAAAACCTAAGAGCCCGTCGACAGCCACATTGTCGCAGCAATGGTGATAATAACTGAAAGCTGTCTGGCGCTGGGGGTATCACCGATGTTTAGACACAATGAGTCTACTGTAACCCTCTATTTTAGGTTTTATTAGAGTACCCTTTGGAGATATTACACATATGATTCACTCACTTATTCTCCACAAGCGACATGCATACTGTGTTAGGTTAAAATTCCACTGGGGATGCTAAAGCACTTATTAAAAAAAAAATGTAAGTCACAATATCACAATATATTAAAAACGTGCAAATAAACAATTCCTATTAAAAACTTAATCTATAGAATTAGGGTCCTCTATTCGATAGAAACGTTATGGCACACCACTCAAAGATGGCGCCACCTTAATATGGACGCCGATGACGTTATCTTGACATGTGACATAGAGGAGGAGACTCCGTGCACATTACGCGATATAAACCCGTCAACTATGCGAGTTCGCGTTTAACTGAACCGCAAAGGAGACAAGACGCTGGAGTAAGCGAACCCTGTGAGCCTAATAGGTAAGCGAACCACGAGCATAATGGCGCGGTTAGATTCAGTGCGATAAGTCCTTATAAAATAAAACCCATCACAGAATGTAGTTTAAAGAGGGCATAAAAACCTCACGAGAAGTTAGGACCCTAATGATTAAACGTTGGGACATTTTGGGGCAATTACCTATGTCGGCAATCTGAATTCTTGTCAACAGTGGGGAAGGGGGCTGCACAAAGATTTGTGGTGCGAGTATATTTAGAGAAAACTTTTAAACAAATAAATAAACAGTGCATCTTTATGAGACATGGTTCATAAATAGTTAGAAATTACGAAATGATTCTATCCGGGAATTGGAGTGTTTTAATAAACACACTTGTTGATATCGGATGACTACTAGTATACGAGGGGTAGAAATGAATACTGAAGCACATATGACTTACAGATAAGGGAAATGTTTTTATCCAGTGCATGAATACGTATTGCACGATATGAAGAAGTGCGACAAATGAGAAAATACAATTTTAGGATTCTGTTCCCTACACTGCGTATCTAAAACACATGCTTATACCTTTTTCATAGCCAAGGATATGCGCTCCAGAAACAGAACTAACCATAGAGATCAGGTGGATTGAGACCAGGTGAGACTTTCGAAACCATTACTGGACCACGGATTGAATAGTGGTAATACACACATAGGACCATAAAGGAGGTCCACAGGTATACAGATAGATAATCAATGATAATAATAATCTTGACTAGAGTAAATAAAGACGGAATAACAAATCTGTTTACCTTTATGTCCCCACTTTAGAGAATAATAGACGATAGACTTTTGGTGCATCGTCATAAGGGAAGAAAAATAGTCTTATGGAATGAAATCCAACTGAGTGCTTTTGCACCGGTGAGTCGCAAAGCTATTGAGTTAATGTATGGTTGAATGGGTTATAACTGGAGGTGAATGAATTATGTTAAATTGAGGTAGATCTCTGCTGGGATGTTTAGAGCACTTATGTACCCTGTGGGTAATGTGGAGTATACACTAAATTAGCCGCTATGAGGTTTTTTTATGTAGAATTTGTCACGGTTTATCTTTGAAATGTATGCAAATGTACAATATTTTTAAATTATTGGTTTTAGGTAGGGATTCTTGATTATGTTAGAAATAGGGTGAAACCTTTTTTCCACACATATCTACATGTTCATTTTTTTTAACCTAGGTGTATAAAGAACCAAATGTGTGTGGAACATTCAATTGTGGAAAGGAATGAACCAAACCTTTTGTCCTGAAGAAGGTGGCTTGATTGATGTTATGCCACCGAAACGCGTTGACGCTTAAAACCTTGTTAGATTTGTGGAAAGACAGTAGCAATACAAACACTTTATCCTTCTGGGCTGTGCTGTCTATTACTCCAGGATTAACAGTGTTAAGACAAATATAATTGTCTCACCATATTCCTTTCCAGGAAATCTTGCAGTGTAATGAATTGGTACAATTGTGTTACAAATGTGATATAGATGGATTTTAATATGTTTTGTTATTTTTTTTTTTTTAACAGTAATTGTTTATTTGCACATGTTTTTAATATATTGTGAATTAATTTTTTTTTTTAATAAGTGCTTTAGCATCCCGGGTGGAATTTTAACCTAACACAGTGTGCATGTCGCTTGTGGAGAATAAGTGAGTGAATCATATGTCTAATATCTCCAAAGGGAACTATTATTTTTAACCTTTCGGTCTATGGTGCTCTGTCCCTTTGGTGCATAAGAGCCCCTCTCCTTGTTTTCAAGGTTTATTAGAGTACACCTAATTGTAATCTTGCTATGGCTTGTCATCAACAAAGCTAGAAAAGAAAACATATTATTAAACGGCTGAGAGGAGGAGCTGTGTATTTCCTCTTTGTAACTTTCTCTGACTCACTCCCAGTTGAACGCCATTGACACTCAAATAAAAAAAACTGAAAGACCTGCACACAAGAGGGGTTCTGGAAAGCCTGACCATACCTGAATGCAGAACACCCAATGGACAACAGGCCTTGCGGAATGTTATACCATGGAGGGTGGACTGTGTCTGGGCACAAGACGGGGTGGAGGAGGGTAGATCCGCTCCATCTATCTAATGAGGAAAGGGCCATGTTTCATTTTGGGCCGGTGGATGTCAGTGATGGCCATCGGCACTCAGTCTTAGATACCAGGATTTATTTTTCATCATCAGACCTGACTCTGAGTAAGTGAGAGAAAGGCAGAAAAGAGAGAACGAAAGAGGAAAAGAAAGATAGAATACAGTGTCAAAAGGAGAAAGCATGGATGAAAAGGAACCTGCAAGAGTGAGATGAAGGGACAGCAGATATACCCCTGGCCTAAGACGAGACGATGCTGTACCTCTACAACACCACAGAAGAGGAACGATCTGTCTTCTACCCGATGGTGGAAAATGACTTGGCCCAATCTGCTTTAATTTTTTGTAAACAAATTTTATTCAGTTGACGTTACAACTCAAACAATCACTGTATGGGGACAGTGAGCATACATTGATAAATGCACACTGGATGCCAACGTGCAGACAGTAAACCATCCACCCCTATACGTTGGCGTTTGCCGTGCATGCCTCATTTACCTCTATTTTGGGCAGTCCACGTAAGTAGCAAACATTGGTGGCAGTATCTGTCAACTCAACCAGGATCTGCAAATAAATCATATTCCACGTCCCAGCAATAAATATTTCACATCCTTCAAGCCAACTCCGATGAGGCCCACAGGAAACGCAATAAGAGATGCAATAACAATACCAATCCACCCACCCTCGCAGTCCCCCTCCCTCTCCCGCAACTCTTCCCCACCCACCTCCCTATCCCTCCCCCCAGGCATGCCGCTCACCCATGTAAACTCCTGTGGAGAGACAGAGTCCGTCTGTCAGGTAGTCTAACATCCCAGTATCCGCTCAGTAGGGTCAAGCTAAAGGGTGGAAGTGTACTCTCGCATGGTAATTTTATCCGCCAACCCGCTAGAAGGCCTGGGGAAGCTTGGTTGGGGCAGAGTGTCTGGCCCCACTTATTATCCTACTCAGTTGACAGGGGGTTCGTCATCATCCTCACTCGGGCGCTTGAGCTCCTCCACCAACGCCACCCACGCCTTGCGGCCTCCAATGTCTTGTTGTTACCCGTTCTGTGTGCCATTTGGAGCCGAAAGGTACCCTCACTATCCGCCCACTTTGTAAGCTCCCGCATCCACCTCAAGACACTTGGGGGAGTGCTCGCCTTCCAATGACAGGTAATTTCTCGCTTGGCCAATACTAGTCCTAGATCGATAAATTTACTGGTGATCTTGTTCCTGGCAGTGTGAGGGAACCAGTGTAACAAACAAGTCCCCGGAGTCAGCTCGATTTCCAGGTCCGTTATGTCATTCAGTCTGGTCAGTATCTCCCTCCAAAACCCCAGTTGTGATGGGCAGATCCAGAACATGTGTAAAAACTCGGCATTGTCTAGGTTACATCTCGGGCAAACCGCTCTGGTCCCAAAATATTTGTTAATTTTATGAGGAGTGAGGTACGCTCGGTGGAGGACAAAGAAGTGTATTAATTGGAACCTCGCGTTCCTGGTACTCTTCCATGCTCTTTCTACCATCGCTCCCCATGGTTTCTCTTCGATGGGCACACCAAGATCTATCTCCCATTTAAGGCGCAGGCTATCTAGAGGGCGTCGCAACTCCCGAGTAAGTCGCCTATAGAGGCAAGTCACTGCCTTGACCGTCCCAGCCGCGGTCACCACATATTGGCAAGGCAGGGAAATCGCTGGTTCTGTCATCCCCATCTGCCAATGCTTACGAATGGCTGTTGTTAGGGAAGCGTGCAGAAGGAAGTCCCCCCTAGGAATGTCATACCGCTCTAGCAAATCATTGAAGGGTAGCAGGGTATTATCTTCATAAAGGTCTCCTATGGTGGAGATCCCCGCCTCCCTCCAAACCCGCAACCCCTGCCAGTCCCCCCCATGCGGTAATGTCTCACAAAGCAGCAATGGAATCTCGGGCGCGTACGGGGGTCCCCGTGAGGCCCTCCGGGCCGCCCGATTCCTACACCTGCGCATCGCCCACAGGTCCCCGTGGGCCCGCCTTTCACGCAGTGGGAGCCGCATCAGTACGCGGGCAAGTTGATGTAGGGTCGGGTCTGTGGTCTCAACACCCTCCTCATCACGAAGCCGCCCAGCCACCCACTTCGTGAACCATTGTATTTGGGCTGCGTGATAGTAGGCCTCTAGATCCGGCACAGCAATTCCTCCCTCTCCTCTAGGCCTCATCATGGTGGTAAGTGCTACTCTGCGCCTCCCAGTACCCCATAGAAATCCCGTGATCATGGTGTTAAGGAGAGTAAAATATTTCCTCGGGATCCACAGTGGCAGCGCGCAAAAGTAATAAAGCAAGCGCGGCAGTGTAACCATTTTCAGGAGTGCCAGCCGCCCCGCTACCGAGAGAGGAAGGGTCCCCCAAAAATCAAAGCCACTTCTGGTGTTCCTTATCGCCCGGCCTATGTTACCATCCAACACATCCGCAGCCGCGTGATACACGCGAACCCCCAGGTAGGTCAGGCACCTACTTTCCCACTTCACATCCAGCGCATTCGGGGGAGCATTCCTTCCGGCCCGCATGGGGAACAAGCACGTCTTGTTCCAGTTGACCTTAAGGCCCGCTACCCTTCCCAGCCTGTACAACAAGTCCCTGGCGCCCTGCAGATCGTCCGCCGAGTTGGCAAGGAACATTAACAGATCATCTGCATATAGTGCTATGAATTGAGTTCGGTTCCCCACATCCAATCCCCGGTAGTAGCGCCCCGATCTTGCGTGTACTGCCAGAGGCTCCACCGCCAGCGCAAACAACAGGGGAGACAGCGGGCAACCCTGCCTCGTGCCTCTACCCACTACACAGGCCTCTGAATTCACTCCTCCCGTGCGTACTCTGGCAGTGGAACTCTTGTATAGTATTGCCGTCCACGCCACAAATTCCTCTCCCAGCCCAAACGCTCTCAAGACCCTAAAGAGATATGGCCACTCAAGGCTTTCGAAGGCTTTCTCAATATCAATCGATAAGATACATGCCTCCTCCTTGTCATAGGTGGTCGCATCTAACAGACGAAACAGCCGCCGTATATTCATGGCTGTGTTGCGAGACGGGATAAAACCCGACTGGTCCGCATGAATAAGCGTCGTCATATGGATCAGCAGACGATCGGCCAAAACGCAGCTCAATATTTTGTAATCTAAATTGAGCATGGCCAAGGGACGATAGGCCGTGCGGTCCCAGGGCGGCTTATCCGGCTTTAGGAGCGGTATGATTACTGCTTCCTTTGTCGAGTCCGGCAAACACCCATCCCTCCTTGACCTATTATATAGAGCCATCAGACGAGGGGAGAGGGTGTCCGAGTAGGTAGAATAAAACTCAACCGGGAGGCCATCCGTGCCAGGAGTTTTGTTCCTGGCCATGTGTTTTATGGCTTTCTTAATCTCACCTAGCTCAATGTCCCAACCCAGGGTCTTCGCTGCGTCTGCACTAATTTGAGGCAGAGCGATATCATCTAGGAATCCTGCATCCTCCGCCGCCCCCGATTCTAGCTGGCTCCGGTACAGGGAGGTGTAGTAGTCCAGGAACTGGGTGTTTATGCCCTGTTGGCCATAGTGGCTCAAACCATCAGGTCCCCGAATTTCTAAGATCACTGACCCTCTGCGCGCCGGGTTGGCCAACCAAGCCAGAAGCGCCCCAGATTTGTCCCTCTCCGCATGCGCCCGAGCCGTGTATGCCCTATAATCAAAGCATCTCAACCGTTCTACCTGTATTGCCAGGGCCTCCTTAGCCTCCAGGAGATCTGCCTGTCTGTCTACTCTTTCGGGCCTATCCCTTTCCGCGCACCGGAGCCGTTGTTCTGCTGCCAACACCTCATCCTTGAGGACCCTCCGCACTCCCACCGCCTCTCCTATACAGCGACCCCGGATAACTACCTTGAAAGCGTCCCACTCCTTGTGGGGGCTGTTAGCTGTGCCAGCATTATGTAGGAAGTAGTCCTCTATGGCCGTACCTATGGTCGGCCGGAATACCTGATCTTCTAACACTTCCGGGCAAAGTCGCCAGGTGGGGATGGAGGGCCTAGTACTCACCCAGTGCAAGGATATTAGCAGGGTATTGTGGTCAGACACCGTCCGAGCTAAGTATACACTCAGAGTAATCATAGCATGTACATCCGGGGAGCAGAGAATATAGTCTAAGCGCACGTGGAGCTCATGTAAGCCCGAAAAATAGGAGTAGTCTCTTTCCAACGGGTGGTGTACCCTCCAGGTGTCCATCAGTCCCCAGTGTTGTTGCCAGTCTCGTCTGGCCTCTGCGACCCTGTGGGCTGGAGCGTCAGGGAGCGGCGGATGTGAGCGGTCCAGGTCAGTATCAACAATGCTATTGAAGTCTCCCCCCAATAGCACCGCCCCAGTCAACTGCTGCGCCAATGTCTGTGAAAGTTGCACTAGAAATGAGGGCTGATCTACGTTGGGGGCATATACACTCCCTATTGTGATGTCTCGGCCATCTAGTCGTCCCGTCACCACTACATACCTGCCCCCCGGGTCTATGATTTGTTGGACACATTGAAAGGGGATCCTCGCCCTCACCCAAATTAAGGCCCCCCTGGCAAACGCCGAGTATGCGGTGTGGAACACCTGTCCTCTCCAGCGACGCTGCAACGCCTCTCCCTCCTTCTGTGTCAAATGAGTTTCCTGCAATAATGCAATTTGTACCCCCCTTCTCACCAGGTAAGCGTGTATTCTGTGTCGGCGAGTCATAGTGTGCATCCCCCTAACGTTCCAGGTTATACATTTGATACCTACGGCGGAACCCATGGCTCAATCCCCTGACCTTCTCGATACCCACCCCGTAGAGCGACATGCCTGACCCCAACCCAGTATTCCCCAATAAAAAACAAACCCCAACTCCCATTCCCCAGGACAGGCGCACACAAACAAGTCCCCATCCAAACAAAAGCACTCAAGCAACAAGTCATGGAGGCGGCAGAGCGCAGACCAACCCCGCCGGACCCAGGACCCTCCCGGCTCTCCCTCCCATGTCCATAGAACTCATGGGAGACCCCAAAATATGGATACATCATCAGTCAGCCTCAAGCCCGTATATATAATAGAAAACATCATCAAACAGCTGCATGCCACCCCCTCAATATAGTACTTGTGGTACGCTCAGCCAAACATGCCGTCTGCCGTTTGCGGAGTGACATCCGGGAGGTCTGCGTCTAAGGTTCCTGGAACACTGCTTGTCCCTGAACTCCCAGATCCCGCCATTTCTGGGTCTGTGACAATGCTGGCTGGGCTCACCGAACCCCGACTGATCTCCGCCACCGCCCGAACCGCTCTAGAGCGCTCCTGACTCCGACCTGCAGGCGACGGGGACCTCCGAGGAGCCAAAGTAGGAGACTGCCGTCGACGGGGCGAATCCAGAGCTGGAGAGCGCGGCCCATCCGCGCCCCGCGTGTCCAGCCAGTCCCAAGCATCCTGTGGGGTATGGAAGAAACGTGTCTCCGCGTCCGCAGTCACTCGGAGCCGAGCCGGGAACAGCACGGCGTAGGGGAGATGTAATTGGTGAAGTTTCCGTTTGACAGCCAAAAAGGAAGATCGCTGTCTCTGCACTTCCCTAGTATAGTCGGGGAAAATCATCACCTTGCTGTTCCCTATCTGGAGGGACTGCTTCTCCCGGGCCTGCTGCAGGAGGTGATCACGGTCCCGGTAGTGTAGTAACCGCACCACAAACGGGCACGGGGGAGCGCCAGGCTTAGGTGGTCTGGCCGGGACCCTGTGGGCTCGCTCTAGGGCGTAAAAGGGGGAGAGGCCCTCCGAGGCCACCTCCGTTTGGAGCCATGATTCCAGGAACTTGACAGCATCAGCCCCTTCCTCTCGTTCCGGAACCCCCACTATGCGAAGGTTGTTCCGTCGGGACCGGCCTTCGCTATCCTCGGCTCTCATTTCCAGCACTTTTACTCTAGTTTCCATCACGTTCAGGGCATGCTGTAGGGTGGTAACTTTGTCCGGAATGTCCTTTACAGCATTCTCGTTGGTCATCACCCGTTCTTTAAGTTTGCGGTGGTCGTCCTTTAGTAAGGTGAGGTCAGTTCCTATGGCATCAATTTTTGCCTCTAGAGCTGTTCTTGAGGATGTGATGGCCTTCATGATGTCAGCCAGGGTGGGATCATCCGATGTTCTCTCCTCGCGTCCCCCCGTCGTGCTGTCCTCCTCATCCGTGTGATGGTCTGGTTCATCTGGCCGCAGAACCTCGAACCCCTTTCGTCTGGATGTTCGGCCCATCGCGGCGTCTCAGCAGGGGGCAGCGAGTTATTCCAGGCACCGCGTGTGCGACCAGGCCCCTCGCTCAGTGTCCAGTTCCACCTCCCTCGGCGGTCGTGTTCAGCCCCGGTCCTGAGGTCTCCGCAACGGCCCCCAATATGGCAAGGAATATCGGAGCTCAAATCTCCTGTGAGCGTGCGGGCCAGCCGGTACAGGGACTCACAGTTCACCAGGCCCGCAATGTCCGACGTCCGTCCGGATCCCGGAGCCCCTCAAGGCCTCATGTGTCTTCAGGCCACTCATCCGCCTCGTCCCATTCATGCGGAGGCCCTGCAGTCACCACCCAGACTCCACTCAGGGGACACCACCTCCCGTGAGTCGCTCGTCACAGTTCCTCTAAGACCTTAACTTCGCGTTCTCGCCGTCCCCCGCCGCAATGGTAGGAGCCAGCCGGTCCCAGCACTCGAGGCGCAGCCTCAATAGTAGCGGAGCGCCCTCCAGTCACACTCAGGGTCCACGGGGCTCTGCACTCCCGACCCCGCACTCTGAACTGGGGCACTTTTACTCGCACGCCGCCATCGTCTGGGGGCATGGGCCGCAGTGTCGCAGTGTCTCTCGCGCCCCCTCCACCTGCTCCCAGTGGTCTCCGCTGTCGTGGTGGGGTCTAACCAGCTGCACAGCGCGGACCACCGCCTCAACAGCAGCGAGGCCCCCTCCAGCTACTCACTAGGTCTGCAGGGCTCCTCACCTTCTGCGTGCGCTCGGAGCGCCCGGGGCCGCCATCTTAGGGCCAGGCACACGCAGGAAGATCGTTCGCCGACTCCTCTCCTCTCACGGTCCCCCCCCCCTCGCCGCAGGAACGGTAGGGCTTGGCCAGTAGCTTAGTTGCAGGGGTCGCGGCGGCGTCCAGGGACTGCAGTCGCCTCACCCTCTGCCTCCGCTCTCAGAAGTCTCCGGCACAGGCCGCAGCCGCCATCTTGGGAGCGCTCCGCTTGAGGATCTCCCGGCAGCTCAAAACTCAGTTTTCCCTGCAAGGCGCGGACAGCGAGCGCCCCCAAATCCTCGCCAGGGGTGCCCGAAGTATTCCGCTGCGGGCCTGAGGGGCAGGGGCCGCCCCAGGATGTCAGGATACGTGTTAACGGAGGGAGGCCACGGAGGAGCCCCGAGGTCTGCTGCGTCCTACATCGGCGTCAAGCCACGTCCCCAAGGCCGCCCAATCTGCTTTAATAGGCTCTATCTGAGCTTCGTTGAATGGGAGTAAGGGCTCGGACGACAAAGCACTCAGGTGAAGGATCTCCATCAGGAGGTTGGCCTTATTTTCCTTCATGGATAGAAGCACTTCTAGGACCTTCTTGGCTGTTTTATGAACTGAGATAAAAGCTGTCCCTTCTGCAGAAGGTGGCCCAAAAGGGCACTCAAATTCTACCTAAAGAGTGGTATCTACGCTGTTTATATTCATCGATGTCGGAGACTTTACTAGCCTTCTTCTATGAGCCTCACTGGAATGGTCTAGGTGTTGACTTCACCGTGAGAGACACCGTAAAGACCAGAACGCTGACCCCTTGCCGCAGCAAAATCGCCCCTAACCCTAGAAACAGTGAGCAAAGATGTGTTTCCGGGGGATGGATGTTGGACCTATGAAAATGTATATTATAACAAACCCAAATGTAATAACAAATGGTAAATCGCTTACCTAACAATCATAATGTTTGGATTTTAAATTGATGTTTTTATTATTATTTACATGATGACGCAAACAGGCAATTGAAGAAATTGCATTAACATGGAAAATTGAATAATTAGGTAAAAAGAATAATTTACAACTAAAGAAATGTAACACAGGATTATCACAGATTATTATAATGGGAATGAAGACAATACTATGTACAATGAGACAAAACATTAAAAACAAAATAAATGAGTGAGATAAAGAGACAGGACATGTAGGGTGGTCGAAGAAAGAGGCATGACGTGGAATCAAGACGCGTCAGCCTTTGTATTCGGCAAACCGGGCATTTGGCAGGACCCGTCGAGGGTTCTAGGGTGGGTGCCGTGCTTCGGTCTTCTTTTGCTTCCATTGAACTAATTAGACGAACACACCGGGAACCAATGATTTGAAGGTGAAACGTGTAGGACTGGAGACGGTGTCCATAATCGCCACGAGTGAGGAGCACTGCGGCGGACTGAAGGCTGGACCAGGAATGAGGACCAGAGACCGTTCTAAATTTGAGCCGGTGGTTGCGGGCGGGGCCCACAGGCACTCATTTCTGGGCACCAGCATTTATTTTCCCTTTTTTTTCTTCTCTTCACACTTTCACCCAGAGAATGAGAGAGAAAAACACAAAGAGATGGGAATCTAAAGATGGAAAAACAGTGAGAAGGGGAGAAAGCAGGAATGAAAAGAGCCTGAAAGAGTGAGATAAAGTGACAGGGAGGGTCTGGCAGTGGATCAACACGGCATGAGGTAGAATCAAGATTACACAGCCTGGGTATTTGGCGCACCGACATTCAATAGTACTGGCGACGAGCTTCTCAGCAAACCTTTGGGCACCAGCACGTATTCTTTTACAAATTAAACACTGGCCAGAGGTGCTTTAATAGAGAATCACCCTGGTAAAACTGCTGTTGCCTGAACAAAGGTCCACCCAGGGAGAAGTGCTGCTGTTTGTACACAGGCCTGAACACAGGATCACCCAGGACGGAGAGCTGCTGCCTGAACACAGGATCACCCAGGACGGAGAGCTGCTGCCTGAACACAGGATCACCCAGGACGGAGAGCTGCTGCCTGAACACAGGATCACCCAGGACGGAGAGCTGCTGCCTGAACACAGGATCACCCAGGACGGAGAGCTGCTGCCTGAAAACAGGATCACCCAGGAAGGAGAGCTGGTGCCTGAACACAGGATCACCCAGGACAGAGAGCTGGTGCCTGAACACAGGATCACCCAGGAAGGAGAGCTGGTGCCTGAACACAGGATCACCCAGGAAGGAGAGCTGCTGCCTGAACACAGGATCACCCAGGAAAGAGAGTGCTGCCTGAACACAGGATCACCCAGGAAGAAGAGCTGCTGCCTGAACACAGGGTCACCCAGGAAGAAGAGCTGGTGCCTGAACACAAGATCAAACAGGAAGGAGAGCTGGTGCCTGAACACAGGATCACCCAGGACGGAGAGCGCAGCCTGAACACAGGATCACCCAGGACGGAGAGCGCTGCCTGAACACAGGATCACCCAGGACAGAGAGCTGCTGCCTGAACACAGGATCACCCAGGACAGAGAGCTGCTGCCTGAACACAGGATCACCCAGGACGGAGAGCTGCTGCCTGAACACAGGGTCACCCAGGAAGGAGAGCTGGTGCCTGAACACAAGATCACACAGGAAGGAGAGCTGGTGCCTGAACACAGGATCACCCAGGACGGAGAGCGCTGCCTGAACACAGGATCACCCAGGACGGAGAGCTGCTGCCTGAACACAGGATCACCCAGGAAGGAGAGCTGGTGCTTGAACACAGGATCACCCAGGAAGGAGAGCTGGTGCCTGAACACAGGATCACCCAGGACGGAGAGCTGGTGCCTGAACACAGGATCACCCAGGACGGAGAGCTGGTGCCTGAACACAGGATCACCCAGGACGGAGAGCTGGTGCCTGAACACAGGATCACCCAGGACGGAGAGCTGGTGCCTGAACACAGGATCACCCAGGACAGAGAGCTGCTGCCTGAACACAGGATCACCCAGGAATGAGAGCTGCTGCCTGAACACAGGATCACCGAGGAAGGAGAGCTGGTGCCTGAACACAGGATCACCCAGGACGGAGAGCGCTGCCTGAACACAGGATCATCCAGGAAGGAGAGCTGGTGCCTGAACACAGGATCACCCAGGAAGGAGAGCTGGTGCCTGAACACAGGATCACCCAGGACGGAGAGCGCTGCCTGAACACAGGATCACCCAGAAGGAGAGCTGCTGCCTGAACACAGGATCACCCAGGACGGAGAGCGCTGCCTGAACACAAGATCACCCAGGACGGAGAGCTGCTGCCTGAACATATTATCACCCAGGACGGAGAGCTGCTGCCTGAACACAGGATCACCCAGGACGGAGAGCGCTGCCTGAATACAGGATCACCCAGGAAGGAGAGCTGGCGCCTGAACACAGGATCACCCAGGAAGGAGAGCTGGTGCCTGAACACGGGATCACCCAGGAAGGAGAGCTGGTGCCTGAACACGGGATCACCCAGGAAGGAGAGCTGCTGCCTGAACACAGGATCACCCAGGAAGGAGAGCTGGTGCCTGAACACAGGATCACCCAGGAAGGAGAGCTGCTGCCTGAACACAGGATCACCCAGGACGGAGAGCTGCTGCCTGAACACAGGATCACCCAGGACGGAGAGCGCTGCCTGAACACAGGATCACCCAGGAAGGAGAGCTGGTGTCTGATTACAGGATCACCCAGGAAGGAGAGCTGGTGTCTGATTACAGGAACACCCAGGAAGGAGATCTGCTCCCTGGCCACAGGATTACCCAAGAAGGAGATCTGCTGCTTGAACAAAGGATCACCCAGGGAAGAGGGCTAATGACTGAACACGGGCCCAGCCAGTGAGGAGTTCTGCGGCCAAGACACATGGCCAGTGCACCCACAGGAACACACGATCAATCACGTTGGCGTACCACTGCTGAACAGAAGACCACCTAGACGACAGGACGAACACAGGAGCAGTGTGGAAGCCACCATACGAGGAACAAGGAACTAACAAAGACAAGAAAGCCATTGTATCCTCATGAGCACGAGGTGGACAGAAAGCCCTCTCTACGTCTATATTGAATACATTAAGTCAGTTTGGCAACAGAATGGGGACAGACGAGACTTAAAAAGCCATACATGGTAGAATGATGATGCTGAATGTACATGATCACAAAAAGGACGGCTGCTACATGAACACAGGACCATCCAGGGAGGCCTGATGTTGCAGCATGGTAACATGGCTAGCCACATAGGACTGATACCACCAGCTGGGCTCTAGGATTAATCAATTATCAGAAATGTGAACCCTCCTATACAAAGTCACCTTGAAGAGAAACATCTTGCGCCCCTAATAACAAGGACCTGGGCACTGAGCGGCAAATACTACACTGCGCCACACACTGAATTATGGGCCGTTCAACAAGGATGAGTCCAGAGACCTCATATTCTGCTAATGACAGATGAGTGTATTCCTTCAAAAATGTCATTTTTCTTTCAATTATAGTCAGGGTGACTGAAATTATGCGGCAGGTGAGGGCCAAATTATGTGGCAGGGCTGAGTAATTAAGTGGCAAGAGAAGGCAAATTATGCTGCATTATGCAGCGCATTTTGGGATAGTATTAGTTCATTATTTTTTCTTTTTTAAACTTGTTAAGACTGTCTGGGCATTAGTTGCAACTCACTAGCAACAGCTCAACAACCAAACACAGCAATAAGCCACAGAAATGTGACCAGGCAACCTTTGCAATGGGCCTTCCGCTGCGAGGCAACACACGTCACTGCATTTTTAGTAACTTTTGAACCGTTTGAGCTAGAAACAAAAATGTATTTTGTTAAAATCTGCAGATTACGCAGTAGAGGATGGATTATGTGGCAAATGTATAATTATGTGAAAATCGCCGCAGCATCGCATAATACCAGTGGCCCTATTTATATTGAATGTAATTGTCTAGCCATATAATAAGGTAGAACTACAAGTACCAGAATGCTTAGGGGCAAAAAGCGCTGGATGAGCAACTCCTAGATGACAAGGTACAATTGGAACTCCGTGTGAGCTTCACTGCTTATAATTTGCATGGCAGCCTCCTGTGCTACGCCCAGCTCGCATTGGCTCCAAGGCCACAGAAAAGACATCTTTGTGCCATGTTGGCCCGGATGCCTTCTAGAGCGCGCAAGAATTCAGAACAGCAAACTGCCAAAACACAGCTCTTTTGTTGCAGGAATAAAGAGCTACTGTTAGATGTCGAAGGAGGACTCTGAGCGGCACTGAACTTCCATTAATATTGTTTCAGGTGCTCCCCAGGAGGAAACAAGCATTGGCAAAGCCATTAGGTTGTACCTGCAGTTTGTTTCCTGAATATAGAGAACTCTGCTAAAGAGCATAATAAGGTGAAACAAATGATCACTTTCTGAATACAATGCGTTTACAAAGTAGAGATTGCAATCTGTCACAATACAATATACTTTTGTGATGTAAATAGTCCCGCTTGTATTTCAATACCTGCTCTCCACAGGAGCTGGTGAATGATGTTCTAAGGTGCTCATAGCATGATGGTAGAGTGAAATGCTCCTATGAGTGTGTGGGAGGAACCAAAATCCACTCTTTTTGTTTTTTAAACCTCTGTTTATTTGCATTTATAATAAACACAGAGAACCAAAGTTCACTCTATGTACATTTCAATGAAATGTAAAATTACATCTAGCAGACACTAACTCAAGTTGGACATCCTAAAACGAATAAAGGCAGCAAACAGAAAGCAAGCAACGGTGAGTGACAAAGCCAATGGTAAGCAATGGACGGAATGGATTCCGAGGGAAACTTTTCGAATGCCCCCAAGATGTCTTTGCAAACCAGACAGCTGCACTTTCTGTAAGGCTTCGACCTACCTAAGGGCAAAGGATGCGGCGGCGAAGGGAGAGGCATAATAACATACTACATTCAAGCCAGACCCAAAACGCTCCTCTGAAGCAGACACGTAAGAGTACAGGGCAAAACAACTGCAGCCCTACCCAACCACCTAATCACCTCAATATTTACTAGATCGAAACCAGTAATCCTTGGGAGATAGAACTACATCATCTCTGAAGAGGTATAACGTGTTTTTGTTCGAGCGATTCTCCAAACACCTCCTTTGCAATACTTCATTTGTGAAGCTGTTGGGCACTGGGGTTTATTTCTGTGGATCAGGAATTTGTTCCATCAAACTTACACAGCAGCAGCAAGAAAGTCATACAAGGGAGATAGAAGGAGAAGACAGATAACAAAAATTGACAAAGGGAGAAAGCATTCATGAAAAAGAACTTTCAAGACTTAGATTAAGGGACACTCAGGGGCCGATTCCGATCTCGGTCGGAGGCGCACCCAATACCATTCGGTCGGGAAAAAGCCATGCGAAAGCCAGTTTCCCGACCGATCCGTACAGCACACCGAACGAGCAAGTACGATGCGCACAACAGCAAAAATTCCGGCCGAGCCGTACTCACCCAAACCAGGTCCTGTTCTCCGACCGAGGCGAATCCGGAAACGCCGAATCGAGTCGCACGGAAGGGAAAATGCAGCCCCGTCCGGCCGGACAAGTACGATGCGCTTTCCGTACGCGCCGAACCCGTCGCTACGCACGGCACGTCAAAGCATCCGGGAGAGGCGCACATAAGCTCCGAATCGCGCCACAACACGATCCACGGCTACGAGACGAACACAGCACAGACGAGGACGACGCGAAGCGACGAGGACGAAGCGAAGCGACGAGGACGAAGCCAAGCGACGA